>JAQQSE010000040.1:1409440-2818880 GCA_035772565.1 Antheraea assamensis | reverse complement strand
TAAATCTGTTTAACTAAACTTTTGGTAAATCACAATGAAATCACATCTGAATCTATCATTTTTTAATAATACGATGTAAGGAATACATAAAGCCTCTATCCAAAGGATGGTATAACCAAACGATGAGCACCTCTATCTTATACACAGCCCACGAAGAACGTTAGTGTTTTAAGCATGAGAAATTCACATTTCTTATTCATTCCATATTCCTTTTCCTCAACAGTCCTTACGTACCGATTTCCACGCAATGTTTTTTTAACGGCAGCCAATAATGTTACGCCTGTTAAAATTAAAAAATAGTATATCTGTACAAACATGAATAATAGTAATTCTATTTTTTAACTATTTTTATAATGATGATCATAAATAAAAATGCAATTTCATTCACTGTACAGATTTTAAATTAATTTTGTACACTGGAATTATATGTCATTTCAAAATGATAATCTATAAACTGAGTACTAATATCTCGGAAATAATTGAATGAACCCATATTTTAATGAGATAAAACAACGAGTCAAAAATATTTTTTGCATAAAAAAGCGCGCAAAGCCATGGGCTAATTCTAGTATATTCATATATCAAATCTAAAGAAACATTACTGAAAATATTATGAACACGCACTAAACTTTTCGCTCAATTATTGTACTAGGAATGTTTCTTACGGCAAGACGTAATGAAACAGTTGTGCTATTTTGTACGAATCAATTACTTAAAATTTAATTATAACATTGCCTATTTAGTACGTAAAACTATACAAATATACTGAAATCTCAGTGCTTAGCTGTATCATACAAGATGCAGAAGTAATATTGTAATCGTCAGTTAAAAGTGTATTAAAATTTGGTACGTACTATACAAATAAAGGTACAACAAAGATACGAACTGTGACTTTGTTTTATTTTAAATATTGTATTTATAGAGTGAAGAAGGCCTTAAATTATTATTATATAATTGGCTACTGTGGAATCTAGAATTTACTAAATTAAGTAATTTAATATCATGTATATGTACATATTTCGAATTATTCTAAAGTAACTGATAAACTGACATCAGAAACGTAGTGCACAGTTCGGCTATATTATTATGTCATTTGTTAAATGGAATGTATTCGGGTCATTGAACACTCGACTCGGTAAACGCTTATGATGTAATGCCGATACGTACTGAAAATAACCATCGTCATGTTGCGGGCGGCGACAAAGGCCGAGGGGAGCGGGGGGCGGGAGGCATTGCGCGGGAGCAGAGCAACGGACATGATATAACGTGTTGGCGGGAAATACGTTCTTGTGCAAGGTGTTCCTTGTCGTTATGCGCTAGACATCAATACTACTCAGTTTACTTCATGTTAATAAGATATATGTGTACTTAATTATCTCTAGGAAAGTTACTGATAATTGTAACGAAATGGTAATGAATATAATGATAATTAAATGTATGGTATAATTGTTATAAAACCAATAAATAGATTTATATATATATTGGCAAGTAGGTGGTAAGTAGATAATGGTTCTTTGTCTTTGTTACTTTTTTCGTTGCTGGATAGATTGTGAATGGTTTTTATAATTTTATTAATTGTATTTTTGTCTTGTACAGTTCAGAGAAGTTAAAAAAGGTTAAGTATTTTTACGTTATTGTTTTTGAAGTTCATTACAAATAACTAATTTAAAAAATATTTGCGTTGTTTATCAATACAATTTGAACAAAACCTACGCCTGTAGTATATACTAACAGCTGAGATATTCTCGACATTTTCCAGAGAGAAAGTTTGCAATATGTATGCCGGTATATAAGTAACTCAAAGAACCTCAAACCATGCCGATCAAAAAATTTTACCCGCGTAAACATGAGAGGGTGATGTAATGATGCTCGTTGAAGCAATCGCGGAGCTATCGATAAACACGATACCAGGCAGATGTAAATTTCTAAATCATTCAGTATCTCACAACGACATATCAGCACATTTCATATATGTAATTAGAGCCGGATATAGAGAAACATTTGATACTAATTAATTATTACATCGTAATTTAACGCTAATGCTAGTAAGGGTTATATTAATTACACCGTAGTATCATTATTTAATAACAATTATTGTAAACACTTCCCAATTATCCCGTCATTGGATCACGTAGTTAATTTTATATTGTACGTTAAATTGTAACGATAGACGAATAGACAATGAGATTGATAAGATGTAATTTGTTAACATTCCCTTTAATTTTGTACAGGCTTAGGTCTGTTACAATTAATGATTAATTAGTAATTGTGAAAAAAATAAAAATAAGCAATTATAATGTATTTCAAACTTCATTGGTCTATGAATAGTTTGATTATTATGGATAGTTATATTAAGTTTTTACTGTTTTAAATATTGTATAGACAAAAAACTAAAACGAAACTAGATATTAATATTTAAAAATGCCTTGTGTTACAAAGCGTAATCGAAATTAGTGAAAACACACTGAAGAAAATATTTCCAAAAATATTTTTTTTTTAATAATATTATTATTGTATACCAATATCAATGTCATCAATATTAAAATTGACGTCGTTCTGATTGAGATAAACTCTTATCAAAATATGTTACATGCATCAATATGTCTAAGCTTAGTACGTGTGTTCGGACTTGATTACCAATACAATAGTCACTTCATAAAAGATGTCTGGTAATGTTAATCAACGAAATATTTCATAATAGTTTGTAACCGTCGTTCGCGCCTAAACAGAACAAGCGCATCTTTTGTCCTTCCCGCCTCTGCCGCTTTCATGCCCCTTGTGCCGAGTAATTCGACGGTTAATCAGTATGACGTCATAATGTAACTGAACAAATTCTTAACATTTTGAGTTTTAAATTACCTAGACGTACGTTGCGTTAAATAATAGAATACAATTTTTTAGAACATGAACATCATCAGTAATGGTTTTAAAAACTATTCAACATATTGAATTTTAATAAAATGAGGTATAATTCAGCAAGCAACTCCCGCCAAACATATACCGCTGTGAAGCGGCCCGGCTCCGCCCCCCCTTGCCCTTGCCAGTGAGCGCTAAGGACAAGCCAACGGTTTTGTAACGGTCAAAGTTTATTCACCTCACATTCAGCTGTGCCTATTATTACGTAATGATATGACCGATCTATGCAATAGAATCTTGGACTTAGACAATCATATGTTGAAATGATGTAACAACGTTTTTTTGTTTCATGAGAACTACTCGTCTTATATGGATAATTGTTGCTGTGCCCACACAGATATCATGAATACTTTTTCAGTTTTCATTTCAGGTCTTATCGAAATCAGTTCAGCCGATTCGAATATTAGAATGGACACATAATAGACACTTTTATTTATACGAGTATCTACAACGACATCTTACCGGTGAAATATATTAATATCTCCATCACTAGTGTATGACCGATTTAGATTTATTTTTTACGCTTTGATAATTATGGCTCAACGAGTTGAAAGAAGCTTCTTAACTATTTTTACACACATAACTTTTTTTGTGTTTTCGTAATTTTAAATCTCTGGAATGGAAACATCACAAGAAATTATGAAAAATTCCTAATCTTTACTTCCTTATCCTTACTAACATTAAAAATGCGAAGGTGAGTTTGTTTGTATGTTATGTTTTCAAGCTTTAACGGCTCAATCGATTACCAGGAAATTTTGCACACACATTTTTAGGGTACAGAAAAGGGCATATGGTAAATTTCGTCCCGAAAAAAGTATTGTTGAAGCTGGAAGCAAAACCTAGTCGTATATCAGTTTGAAAGCAAAACGGTGTTGTTTTATTTCCAATATAATTAAAATAATTATTAAGCTTCAAATAACCTTTTGAATCTGATATTTGTAGACATCTATTTTTTCTGAAAATACTATAGCGCATATCCGTCACAGTGTTTATTTGTACTGATCATCACGTACAGCAGCTCTATTCAACACATCGTGTAGACATCGTTCACACTACCAAAGTTAAATTCTTTTAACGTTATTACGTCACCAACAAGATACATCGGTGATAAGCCATGCCTTCACGTCCGTTACCTAACTAGACCCTTTGCGCGAAATTTTATTTCAAAAATGTTCTTCTTTGTAACATATTCAAGACTTACTAAATGCCCCAGTTTTGCACAGGCTTAATGTACTAACGTCGCATTATAAGTAAACAACATTTATAAATTTCCAAAGTCGTACAAGTTACGTAGTTACCTTCACGCAATAACTTATTTAGTAAGTTCTAATCTACTAAAAAAACACAGATAAACACGAAATACGACTTTATTCTATAATAGTTATTTATATACTATATGCTTCATTAAAAGCAAAATTTTAGACTTAAATTTATTGAAGTAATTTCTAAATGAACTTCATTATAACGTTTACAACTTTGCTTATATGTTTGAGGACAAATTTGTAAGTAGCGTCAAATATCTAAAAAATATTGTAGACGTTATTTCAAACTGTGAACCCTAAAAATTGAAAAAGAAACGATGTACGTAATTAATTATTTGCATAAAACTAAACTTAGAAAAAGTCATCTCAGAAAGTCACTCATACATTTCAGATTCTTATCCAATTACTATCCACTTACTTTGTTTATATAAGCCGAAAAAAATACATTCTCTTGACTTTTAAAGGATTTACCTTGTAACCACAATATTGCCTCATAATAAATATTAATGTGTTCAAAAGCATAAATACTTTAAACATATAGTGCTTCTGCCACACTACACTTATACAGACTTAGTAAAATATTTTCAAACTGTCTTTGTAAAGCCGTGAAGGCCTATAAGGCTTATAGGTTAGTTAGCTGGAAAAATAAAATATATTCAAACTGAAACAAGAAACTAACCAGGCGAACTTATAAAATGAACTCCCATATTGCTATAGTTTCATAAGGACATTTTTCTTCGAGTTGCTCACAGACGTGGTATTTGAATACGCGAGTGATGAGTCAGCTCCGCGTGTTTGATTATAATGACCGTTATAATTTTTATTTCGTAAGTACCTACGGTGACGTTGTAAGCTTACTCAAATATAATGATTAAATGTATTTGCACAAAGTCTACTCTCTAACCTATTTATTGTTAGATAAAGACTTTTACTTAATATTCCCTAAACTAAAACCTTACTGTGTGTATTAATATTGATAGTGTTGTGAAACAAAACAAGTTGTGAATCAAATAAAACTTATAAATTATGTATTAATATTTTTTTTTTATTAAATTTTATGTTTTTGTCGAATAAATTTGAAAGTCAATGACAACATCTAACCTTCATATGGAAGACATTATTGCTAAAAAAGTGAATCCATCATACATTTATATTTTGTACTGAATTTAAAATACACATTTTATGTTTTATCTAAATTTTTATCAAAATAATTTCGTATATCACTTTTTGTCTTCAAAGAAAATAATTTTGACTTTTGTATGGTTACATGCATTTCGAAATCAACCCGTGTATTTGTAATTAACGAAAAGCTTACCAGCTGCAATTGTTGAGTGATTCTGAATATATTATTAAATTCGAAATTCAGATTGTACAATTTATTTATTTCGAAACTTATTTTGTAGATACCTGTAATAAAGGCCACTGGTCAACTACGGCGTAAAAAAATAAATTTAACTATCTGTTAGTATTCCCGGAGTTAAAATACGAATAAATCAATTCCAATGCAGTCACATGAGAAACTAATATCATTTCTTAATAATAACGAAGAAGAATTGTAAATGAATACAGAAATAGGTAAAGCATCTACTCAATCTATTTAATAAAATTTTGTACAATGATATCACATCTGCATATAAGCGACCCGTTGCAAGGTCAAAGGCCTCTTTCCAAAAGAAGGTATGTGCGTAAGCACCCTACCAACCCACGACGTAGAGTTGTGTTAAGTATAAAGAATTTCACATTTCTTATTCGTTCCATTATTTCTTTTCCTCAACATTCTCTACGTACCGATTTTCTCACGACGTTTTTCTTCAACAGCAGTCAATAATGTTACGCCTGTTAAATTAAAAAGTACTATAATCTGTATAAATATGAATAATAACAATTCTATTTTTTTAACTATTTTTATAATGATGATCATAAATAAAAATGCAATTTCATTCACTGTACAGATTTTAAATTAATTTTGTACACTGGAATTACATGTCATTTCAAAAATGATAATCTATAAACTGAGTACTAATATCTCGGAAATAATTGAATGAACCCATATTTTAATGAGATAAAACAACGAGTCAAAAATATTTTTTGCATAAAAAAGCGCGCAAAGCCATGGGCTAATTCTAGTATATTCATATATCAAATCTAAAGAAACATTACTGAAAATATTATGAACACGCACTAAGCTCTTCGGTCAATTATTGTACTAGGAATGTTTCTTACGGCAAGACGTAATGAAAACAGTTGTGCTATTTTGTACGAATCAATTACTTAAAATTTAATTATAACATTGCCTATTTAGTACGTAAAACTATACAAATATACTGAAAACTCAGTGCTTAGCTGTATCATACAAGATGCAGGAGTAATATTGTAATCTTCAGTTAAAAGTGTATTAAACTTACACTTACAAATAAAGGTACAACAAAGATACGAACTATGACTTTGTTTTATTTTAAATATTGTATTTATAGAGTGAAGAAGGCCTTAAATTATTATTATATAATTGGCTACTGTGGAATCTAGAATTTACTAAATTAAGTAATTTAATATCATGTATATGTACATATTTCGAATTATTCTAAAGTAACTGATAAACTGACATCAGAAACGTAGTGCACGGTTCGGCTATATTATTATGTCGTTTGTTAAATGGAATGTATTCGGGTCATTGAACACTCGACTCGGTAAACGTTTATGATGTAATGCCGATACCTACTGAAAATAACCATCGTTCATGTTGCGGGTGGCGACAAAGGCCGAGGGGAGCGGGGGGCGGGAGGCATTGCGCGGGAGCAGGGCAACGGACATGGTATAACGTGTTGGCGGGAAATACGTTCTTGTGCAGGATGTTCCTTGTCGTTATGCGCTAGACATTAATACTACTCAGTTTACTTCATGTTGTTAAGATATATGTGTACTTAATTATCTCTAGGAAAGTTACTGATAATTGGTACGAAATGGTAATGAATATAACGATAATGAAATGTATGGTATAACTGTTATAAAACCAATAAATAGATTTATATACATATTGGCTACTACCCGTGAGTTGCTATGCGTGAAAAAGTTTCTTTCTCTTTGTTACCTTCTTCGTTGCTGGATAGATTGTGAACGGTTTTTCTAATTTGTTTAATTGCATTTTTGTCTTGTACAGTTATATCTTTACGAAACATTTTTTTTGTATCCTGTAATACTAAACCTGTCATATCTTATAAGATAATCATAAAAAATTATGCGATGCAATTGACAATAATTGGATTATTCAATAAGAATTATACTATATTGGTCAAAATATTGTTGCACTAATAACCTTAATATTTTTTTATAAGTATTAAGGTTATCTTTGGGTGATAGACATATACCTTCGCAAACTTTCTGTAAGCGTTTCAAGATAAACATTTTTGTTCTATGTTATTTAGATATAACTCAAGAAGCTTAATAATTAAAAGATAGCGTTAGAGATATGCCTATATTTTAATGCAAGAAAAATATAACACAGATATAAAATTTACATAAGTAAACATATTTATAAGGTAGCAGTTACGATTAACTACAACAATTCGCTATGATCGGTTTATCAACATTTGCATATTGGTCGCGACCCCAGTCAAATATTTATATCTATAGCTCTGCTTGATTACAACAAACACTGCAGCTGATACCAAAATGCGATAATCATGACGTAACAATATAATGAGTTTTTATATGTGAGAATTATTAAAATTATAATAAAAAACTGATTAAAATTCAGTTTTGTATATTTAACAGTATGGGCTTTACAAATATACTATTAGTATTGAAATTTATGAAAAAAAAACATATATAAGTTTTATGGTAAAACCATATTTTTTTTTCTTTCATTGTAATTAAAAGATAATATTAAGCTTAAAATAATTTTTTAAATCCAGTGTCAAGGTCACGTCAAAAGTTTCTGAACAAACTCAAAAACGTATGCCGGAACGATATTTATTTGTACTCACCATGACATGCAAGTTTTAATCAACACGTGTGTAGAAACCGTTGATATTAGTCTCGTGAAATTATTTCACGCGCACAATACGATCAATAATGGCGCTAACCTAGGGATGAGATTATTTTGTACATAAAACTGATTAAGCTTGAAGTTCATTATAAATAACTAATTTTAATAATATTTGCAATGTTTATCAATACAATTGAAATAAAACCTGCCTCTGTAGTATATTTATACTAACCGCTGAGATATTCTAGACATTTTCCAGAGAGAAACTTCGCAATATATATGCGGGTATATAAGTACCCCAGAGAACCTCACAACATGCTAATCAAAAAATTTTACCCGCGTAAATATGACAGGGTGATGTAACGTTGCTCGATGACGCAATCGCGGAGTTATGGATAAAACACTATAACTGGTAGATTATTACATCGTAATTTAACCCTAATGCTAATAAGAGCTATGTGTTAATTACACCGTAGTATCATTATTTTATAACAATTAATGTAAACACTTCTCAATTATTCCGTCATGGGATCACGTAGTTAATTTTATATTGTACGTTAAATTGTAACGATAGATAAATAGACATTGAGATTGATAAGATGTAATGTGTTGCTTAACATTACGTAATTCATTTGATAACATTCTCTTTAATTTTGTACAGGCTTAGGTTTGTTAGAATTAATGTTTAATTAGTAATTATAAAAGAAATAAAAATGAGCAATTATAACGTATTTCAAACTTCATTGGTCTATGAATAGTGTGATTATTAACGATAGTTATATTAAGTTTTTACTGTTTTAAACATTGTATAGACAAAAAAACTAAAACGAAACTAGATACTGATATTTAAAAAAGCTTTGTTTGAACGCATGACGCATTGAATAAACTGTTTTCATAAATAAAATTGTACTACAATAATGTTATATTTCTTCATTGCACCCAAGTAGCAATGTAATAAATATTAAAACTGACATCATTCTGATTGAGATACTCTTATAAAAATATGTTACATTCATCAATATGACTAAGATTAGACGTCTATTCGGACACGCTTACCAATAACAATAAACACTTTATAAAAGTAAAGATATTTGGTAGTGAGTAATCAACCGAATATTTCATAATATCTCTAAACAGTCTTTCGCGCCTAAACAGAACAAGCGCATCTTTTGTCCTTCCCGCCTCTGCCGCTTTCATGCCCCTTGTGCCTAGTAATTCGACGGTTAATCAGTATGACGTCATAATGTAACTGAACAAATTCTTAACATTTTGAGTTTTAAATTACCTAGACGTACGTTACGTTAAATAATAGAATATTATTTTTTAGAACATGAACATAACCAGTAATGGTTTTAAAAACTTTTCAAAGTATTGAATTTTAATAACATGAGGTATAATTCAGCAAGCAATTCCCGCCAAAACATTATCGCTGTGGTGCGGCCAGGGGCGGGCCTTACCCTTGCCAGTGAGCGCCAAAGACAAGCCAACGGTTTTGTAATGGTCGAAGTTTATTCACCTCACTTTCAGCTGTGCCTATTATTACGTAACGATATGACCGATATATGCAAAACATTCTTAGACTTAGACTTTATTGTTTGAAGCAACAAAGATAATTTCTAATTATAGCGGATAGTAATTAAATATTTCTTTAGTAATATTTACTTATAGGTGATAGGAAATTACTTTTTTAGTAAATTTTGAATTCTACTATTTTTTCGTAATAAACAAGTCAATAAATGCGCTTCAAATGTAACAACACGTAATGGGCTACAGAAAAATATCAAATTGATATAGAGTCAGTGTGTCTAATTGATAAAATATTATTTTTGAACGCATTGCGATCTAAAATAAATATTACAGAATAAAGACGTTTCTCGAGTCGTCTCTGTGTCTGTGAGTGCTAATAAACTATGTATTGGATTTTAATGCATTATTCCCGTAGTCCGGTGAAACTGTAGCGGCCTTAACAAACGAACAGTGCAGCCAGTTCAAAAACAAAAAAAAAATTATATCTATAAATAATATTGAAATATTATAAAACAATGTCACTTTTCGATACGGTTTTCAGTATCTTTTTAATAATTTATTTCAAATAGTTTAATGTATTATATATGTATATTGTATTTATATAAAATATATATTTATATTCATAGAAATAGATAGTAATTTATAATTACTATGTTGAAATGTTGCAACAATGTCTTTTGTTTCATGAGTCTTATATGGATTCATGAGCGGACTTCTTTTTCTGATTGAAATTTTACCTTACTATTTAAGTCTTCTGATTCTGATACAGATTATAAACTTTATTTCCTTAATTTTATCGTTGTTGCTTTACCCAGACATATATCACTACTTTAAAGTTTTCATTTTAGGTCTCATCGCAATCAGTTCAGCCGATTCAAAAATTAGTATGGACACATAATAGAAGACTTTCATTTATACGGGTATCTACACCGACATCTTTTCGATAAAATATACTAACATGTGCATCACAGGTGTATAACAGATTTTTTATGCTTTGATAATTACAGCTCATCGAGTTTAAAGAAGCTTCTTAATTATTTTTGCACACATAATTTTATTTGTGTTTTCGTAATTTTAAATCTCTGGAATCGTAGTATCACAATAAATTATGAAAAATTCCTAATCTTTACTTCCTTATTTTTACTAGCATTATAAATGTGACGGTGAGTTTGTTCGTTCGTTATGTTTTCACGCCTAAACGGCTCAATCGATTACCAGGATATTTTGCATACACATTAACAGGAGTACAGAAAAGGACATATGGTAAATTTTGTCCCGAAAAAAGTATTGTTGCTGAAGGATAAATCAAATCTACTTTAAGATTGACGAAGCCGGAATCAAAACCTAGTTGTATATTATTTTGATAACAAAACGGTGTTGTTTTATTTTCATTATAATTAAAAAATATATTAAACATCAAATAACCTTTTGAATCTAATATTTCTAGACGTCAATGATTTCTGAAAAAACTATAGTGCGTATCCGTCACAATGTTTATTTTAACTGATACATCACGTATAGCTGCTTTAGTCAACACAACGTGTAGACTTCATTCATACTATCAAAGTAAAATTCTTTTAACGTAATTACGTCACCAACAAGATATAGCCGCGATAAGCCATGCCTTCGCGACCGTTAGCTAACTAGACGGTTGGCGCGAAATTTAATTTAACAAGCCGCGGGAAATTCTACCTTAATAATTCGATTATTTTCTTGTTTGTAACATATTTAAGACTTAATAAATACCCCAGTTTTGCACAGGCATAATGTACTAACGATGTATTATAAGTACGCAATATTTATAGATTACCAAAGACATACAAGTTTTGTAGTAACCTTCACCCAATACTAATTTAGTTATGCATTATTTTAAAATTATCATATCTTCTAAGTCATTCATGCAAACAATATGCCAAGATGGACAATTTAAACATTCTATACCAGTATATACCAGTTATATTTAGTTACCTAGATATACATAATTGGATAAGGATTCATTTATTTAATTATCAAATACAACATACACAAAAAAAGTATAAAATGAGTCGTGGTGGTCGAGTGGTTTGACCAGTAGAATACCAATCCGATGTCCGGCAAATCCGGCATATACCAATGAATTTTTCTGAATTCACGAACAATTACTCATTCAAATTGGTGACACTATCGGTTAACTGTGAAGGAAAACATCGTGAGGATATCTGAATCTGAGAAATGTTCTTTTAGTACCTCTGTATGTGGAAAACATAGAACTATGGATTTCTCAAAGTTTAATTAAAATCACCAATACATCGTGGGCTGGCGTAGTGATTGTGGCCATGCCTTCAATCAGAATGAAGCCATTCGCCTTGTAGTGGGTCTCTTACAGGCTGATGATAACAAATTACTTTATAATAATTTGTAAAAGATAAAAATGTTCACTTTTTGGTTACCTTTATGAAATAGATCATTGATTTATATGAATATAATATACATATAATATTTCAAATATTAGTGAAAACCGTATCACAATCTTTTGCTTTGATAATTCAGAGGAGCTAAAAAAACACAGATAAACGCTTTGTTCTTTAATAGTTGTTTATATGCTATATGTTTCATTAAAAACAAAATTTTAGACTTAAATTTATTGAAGTAATTTCTAAATAAACTTCATTTTTACTTTTACAACTTTTCTTATATGTTTGAGGACAAATTTGTAAGTAGCGTCAAATATCTAAAAAATATTGTAGACGTTATTTCAAACTGTGAACCCTAAACATTGAAAAATATACGATGTACGTAATTAATTATTTGCATAAAACTAAACTTAGAAAAAGTCATTTCAGAAAGTCACTCAGACATTTCAGATTGTTATCTAATTACTATCCACTTACTTTGATTATATATGCCGAAAAAAAATTAATACATTCTCTTGACTTTTAAAGGATTTACCTTGTAACCACAATATTGACTGATAATAAATATTAATGTGTTCAAAAGCATAAATACTTTAAATATATAGTGCGTCTGCCACACCACACTCATAGAGACTTGGTAAAAGATTTTGAAACTGTTTTAGTAAAGCCGTGAAGGCCTATAAGGCTAATGAATTAGTTAGCTTCGAAAAAAATATTTTCAAACTGAAACGAGAAGCTAACCTGGCGAACTTATAAAATGAGCTGCCACATTGCTATAGTTTCAGCAGGACATTTTCCTTCGAAGTACTCACTGACGTGGTATTTGAATACGCGAGTGATGAGAGTGATGAGTCAGCTCCGCGTGTTTTATTATAATTTGTTATTTAGTAAGTACCTATGACTACGTTGTTTACTAAAATGTAATGATTATATGTGTTTGCACAAAGTCTATTCCCAAATTTATTTACTGTTAGATAAAACTTTTACTTTATATTCTCTAAATTTAAACGTTACTATGTGTATTGATATTGATAGTGTTGTGAAACAAAACAAGTTGTGCAGCAAAGCAAATAAAACTTATAAATTATGTATCATAAATTTCAATAATATATAAGTAGTCCGATTTTTTTTACTTACATCAATTTAACATTTGTTTGTTTCAGTATACTAAAATCTCAGAGCGTAGCTGTATCATATAAGATGTAGGAAAAATATTATAATCGTCAATGAAAAGTGTTGTTTCTTTTCGAACTGACTACACTGTTGGTCTGGCAAGGCCTCTACAGTTTTATCGGACAACTAAAGGGAGCGCTAAAGACACTCACCTGATTTTATAAAGGCAACCATCACAGGGGCGCACAGTGCGTCTGGTCTTGAATTGTCACCGAATATCCCGAGTCGAACTAAGCTAACTGTTATTTCATATAAATATGAATTTGTGAAATATAGACGTGTACCATGCTCTATATCTGACTATTAAAACTACTACTAAAACTGACTAGTAAATTAATGTAAACTAACTCCGTTCGATAAAGGGATAAAAACAAATCCAAGCAATATGTGTACCTACATGTGTGTATGTGCACGTGTGTGGGGTGATCTGTGTTGTGTTGTAATAACTAGTGTTTGAAAATTTATTCAGTGTCACTATATTTGCGCAAGCAACGTGCTCGAGGGCACCATTCCGGAGGATCAGACCTCGGCCTGAGGCAGCTGCTGAGGGAGGCCTAGGTATGTGTGCTGGGGCAAAATTCACTATATGTGATTACTTGGACATGGGCACGCACACGCTCTGTTTCGAGGGACGTAAGGGTACTGAAAATTAGCTAACGAAATTTCTTCAGGAGGATCGGTGAAAATAAATCGCGGACGTCTTTTGCACCGCGACGCGTCGGCTACGGTGTTATAAGTTGCGGCGGATACCACCTAACGAACTGGGATGATACATAGCGCTATCGAAAAAACTAGTTGTGAGTGTTTTGACGTACTCCCAAATAGACGGCATCTCCAGGTCCCTATGGAGATTGACTCTCCGGATGTATCACGGGGTACCTACCGCTTTACGTAGGAAACAGTTCTATAGCTTTTGTAATATTTCAAAGTTATACCTTGACATATGCGCGAGAACAGGACAGCTATATGTCAGAATAGGATGAATACACATCTTATACAAGGTAGTCTTATGTCTGAGGGATATTTTACTTTTTGAGCATATTAACGGATGTAAACGACCCAAAACCATAGCGGTTTTGTTTCGCACTCTTTCTAGATATGCTTTAAAAGATAGGTGCCTATCTAATGTAACTCCGAGATATATGACCTTAAGGGCCCAAGAAGTCTCGGTTTCGTACTGCCTGAGGAGCTTTAGATTCTTAGGTCCCAGACGATTTACGGGGTCGAAAAATATCGCGGTGCTTTTTTCAGGATTGAACTCTATTCTCCATTGACGATACCATTCACGGAGTGTGACGATGGCCCGATTGATTCAATTTCTAAGAAAGTCCGGCCACCAACTGGCAGCGTATATAGCTTTATCATCAGAATAGCAACCTAATTCGATCCCCGGGGACCGGTGTGCCAGACCTTATCGAAGGCCTTGGCGACATCGAAAAAGACTGCTATATTGCGTTTCGGTATAGGTTTATGCGGGGTGACCTTTTTTCGTGGATTTTCGTTAAATTTAGAAAAAATGTACTCCGTGAGGTGGTGTACTTGATTCGTATATGAGTGTTTAGCGAGAAATTGCCGTATTGAAGATGCAGACCAGGGGAACTATGATGTGGTCAAGAAGGACCCCATTAGGACCTGGGGATTATCTAAGCTTGAAACGCTTGATGGCGGCCGACACTTCATCGAAACTAACCGGGGTTACGGTATCCGCTCAAAGAGACGTGAGAGAACGTTCTAACGGGTGTTCGTTCGATCCGATACGGACAGGGTCGGTGTTATTAGTGTTCGGAGAACATTACTCCTCTAAATTCGCGGTAAGATATTCCGCTTTGTCGATACTTTCGAACGTGGGAGGAAATCCAGGACTTATTTCTAACGGGAGCATGGGTGCATTAAGATCTGATTTGAATCTACGTACTAATGTCCAATACGTCACGTGGGACGGCTGGATCTCCTCCAGAAGTTTGTCCCACCTGGCGGCTCAGATTTCTGAAATACGAGATCTAACTAGTTTACGTAACGAACGTAACCGATCACGATAATTTACAGACGGGTAAGTGTCATAGGCTTGAGTCATGGCATTCTTTTCCATGATCAACGCTCTCACGTTGTCGAGGAGTATAGAGCGACGATCGTTCACCGCTTGTACCTCTTTCGAGGTTTCCCTAACGGCGGTCTGAACAAAGTCAACCAGGGAATCGATAGTCTGTTCCGCGTCGGCTTTAGACACCAACGCGTCCAAGATTCTATGTAAGCTATCCGAGGAGGGATTATCTTTTAAATATCTACTGAGCTTCGCGTAATCAGCTACGCACGCGGGCTGATACTCAAAATGGGAATTCGAACCTAGCTGTTATATCACGGGGTTGTGGTCTGAATTCAAATCATGTACAACTTGTATGAGCAGTACCGGAAGCGTGACATTCTTTAAAAGTGCTACATCTATTAGTGTCGGACGACAGTGATTCGAATATTGAGTGGGTTCCAGCGGGGCTACGATGTCAAAAACGAGATCGCTACCTTGCTCGTCGAGAATTTGCGCGTTGCGAGAAGTACTCGGACTGTTCCATAAAACGTTTCCACTGTTGAGGTCCCCGACTATGATGACCGAGTTTCCTCGCGCGAACATCGCCTCTAAGTGGGACTTGAGAAGCTCTCTATTCGGTGAAAGATATGCTATAGATACCCTTCACACTGACACTTCCATATTAGAAAGAACGGGCGTCTCTATCGGCATACAGTACAACGAACATTTATAATAAAATAAAGTGCCGCCCCCGCGGGTGATACGATCGTTTCTGACTATATTATAATTCGCGATCCGGGGATTGCCCATTTTCGGTTTTGTAGTTAGTGTTTCCTAAACTATAAAGAAATATCTATTTGTCTATCGCGTAAGAAATCGGTTACTAAGTCGCGTTGTGTATGGAGACTTCTCGCGTTAAGAAACAAAATACAAAGACCGCGCGGTTTTATTTTATTTAACGCAGCGAGTTTTATTTATTACTATTTACGGAGGCGCGGGCGAGGCGTCGTGTCATCACGACAACGCCTGGGAATGAAGAGAGCGCGTTAAGGAAGCCAATGTCCCTATTACTATTAATTATTTTATTGAACGCGACGATCTCCTCAATATCGTGTTCAAGCAGGACCTGTGTCAGCCAATCGATGCGTGACTGAGATTGAGAAAATGTGGACAGCCAGGGTAGGCATCATTCTCTGTGGCTGGGGCTGCGTCTGAGGCTTGAGAACCTGAGGTTATGCCTTAAAGCCCAATTGGCTACGGAGGCCCGCCAGGACTGGAGGGCGAGCGGCACAGAAGTTGCCTCGCGTAGCGTGGGAACCGGCGCTACCGGGATACAGGAGGTACCCGGCAAGTCAGGGAAGGCCTCCACGGATTTGAGAGCTTCGGCTTGTCTCGCTTGGTGGGGACGTTGTGTGCGCAGCGCGTGGGGGACTCGCCATAGGTCGCAAGGTGACCCACGTTACCTCAGAGGACGTAGCTCGTGGGCTCGAGAGTGTCGGGAGTGCGTGCGCACTCCTTCGTAGGGTGGTCTAAGCACTTAACGCACCTGGGACGAAGATGGTAGTTTGCATGCTGAGTGACTATATCTATGACAGTTATGGCACTGCGACGGAGTATGGGACTTGCAAGGGGTTTCAACGGTGATGCCGGTGACGCCACAGACAGAGGTGAGGCCGAAAATGGCCTTACCCTCTTGTGATCGGTCAAAGTGAAATAAGCGAGTTTCCTCTCTGGGAGAAGAGAGGTAAGCTTACACGGTCGTCAGTGGTGGACGAGACTTTTACTCGAATACCTGTGGGAGTATTCAAGGTGGATGTGTACCGGATATTCTTTTCGTTTAACCAAGTAGATATTGTGGATGACTTGTCTTGTATAGTAACGGGGGCGGGGTGCGGGGCTTCTTAGCCTCAGCTACAAAACGCGTAGCATGGGCTTGGAAGCTACCTAAGCCAGCACGCATGTGAGATGAGACGGATGCAATTACGCCCTCTACTAGTAGTATCATAGTTATCGGGACTTCCGTACCCGATTCTGAATCTGAGGCGTGTGACGTGACGGTAACGGGCAGTTGCCGCTTTCGGCTTAAGTTTGTAAAATCATCGTTCGTGATTGCGGGGGTCACGCTGGTATCAAGCTCCATGTCAGAATCAGGGCTAGAGCTCGACATGGGAACTTCAAATACTCCTGTATCTACCGGTATCTCCTGGAATAAAGGTGGCGCCAATGACGCGAAAGAAATCGTGGTTGCTAGACGGGGAACGCACATAATATTATCCGATGACGTTAACGAATTCCGTGAATAACGATGGGGCGCGAGTAGCGACAAGATATCGCAGCCTATCGAACTGTTCCTGTAGTGACGCCATGCCGTGGTTTAACGGAAAAACGACGACAAAATAAAAGAGGGTGCGCAAAAACGAATTTTTGGAACGCTCCACGCACTTGTTGTCACAGTTAACGTTAACACGCGGGTCGCACTAAAAAGTGCGGTTTACGATCACACAAACAATCGCACAAAACACTTTACACAGGTGCGTTTCTCGGAAGTAATTGAAGTTCAAAAACACAATAGTATTAAGCGATGAATCACTCGATAGTACTGCTCACCTAAACGACAATTTATTAGTTCACGAAACAACATCTGGTGCGCATCGGACACGTCCTTACGTGATGGCTACTGGATCGGAACTCCATGAAAAGTGTATTAAAATTCATTACTTACTTTACAAATAAAGGTACAGCAAAGATACGAAAAATTACTTTGTTTTATATATTGTATTTATAGATTCCAGCGGGCCTCAAAATATAATTATTTTATTATCACCTGCATAACTTTCAAGTATTAAGAGTGACAGTGGAATTCAGAATTTATTAAATGAAGTAATTTAATATCATGCATATGTAAATATTTTGAATTATTCTAAAGTAACTGATAAACTGACAGCGGAAACGTAGTACATAGTTCGGTCATATTATTATGTCATAGGCACAACGGAATGTGTTAGGGTCATTGAACACTCGCCTCGGTAAACGCTTTTGATGTAATGCCGATACCAACCAAAAATAACCATCGTTCGTGTTGCGGGTGGCGGCAATGACCGAGGGGGGGGGGGCATTGCTTGGGAGCAGGGCAACGGACATTGCATAATGTGTTAGTAGAAAATACGTTCTTGTGCTGGGTGTCCCTTGTTGTTATGCGCTAGACATTAATTCTTCTCATTTTACTTTATGTTATTAAGATATATGTGTACTTAATTACCTCTGGGAATATTAAGAATAATTGGTATGAAATGGTAATAAATATAATGAAATGTATGGTATGACTGTTATGAAATCAATAAATAGATTTATATACATATTATCCAGTATCCGTGACTTGCTTTGCGTGAAAATGTTTCTTTCTCTCTGTTATCTTCTTCGTTTCTGGATAGATTGTGAACGGTTTTTTAAATTATTTATTGTATATTTCTCTTTTACTGTTCAGGAAAGTAAAAAAAGGTTAAGTATATCTACACAAACATTTTTTTTATATATTTTTTATATCATATCTTATAAGACAATCATAGAAAATTGTGTGATGCACAATATTATCGTTATTAAATACCCAACATAACCATAACATTGAATTATGTGATGCTTACACCGATAATAATTAGATTATTCAATAACAATTAATTAGTATATTGATCTAAATACCGTTGCAAATAACCCGTTTTTGTTTGATAATATTTTGAAGATAAAACAGATACTGGGGCTAAACTTTCCTGAATCAGAGAAATTTAAAAAAGTGTCTTAACGTTTGTCATATTGTATACAGAGAGAGTATTTTATTTTAAATTCGTGGCTTATATGAATAATAGTTTTCGGAACAATTAAGTGTACTCATATTATAATAACAAATCTATCAAAGTTTATTGAAATAACGTCAAAGATTACCCCCGCGTTTCTCAAAAACGACACTGACATGCTTTTGGCGATTTTCGCGGGGTTTAGACATGAATTTTGACGCCTACTTCAAAGGCACGGTCGTTGAGCATACTGTATTTAGCCGTGCCTAATACATCATAATGTGATGTAATTATGCAATGTGGTCCTATATTTTGTCTATATTGCTTAAATAATAGAGATACATTTTGAATGCTTCGAATCGTTATATAATTAAATCTCTTTCAATATATATAGACATCGGTGATAGAAAACTACTCCTTTTAAAGAACTTTGTTTTTTTTTTTTTTATATTATAGGGGGCAAACGAACAGGTGGGTCACCTGATGGAAAGTGGTCACCACCGGCCATAGACACTAGCAACACAAGGGGAGTCGCAAGTGCGTTGCCGGCCTTTTAAATATGTGGGCCTCCGGCGCTCTCACTGACCGAACGAAACGCAACAGTGCAAGCACTGTTACTTCACGTCGGTTTTCTGTGAGAGGGTGGTACTACCCCGGGCGAGCCGACCCATTCATGCTGAAACCAGTAACAGCTTCAGCGTAGCTCTACCACCTACATTGTAAAGATATCTACACTTAACAGTTTGGCAAAGACCCTAATGTTATAACTATTGGCGATTGGTTCCGGGAAGATATTTAATTGATACTTGGGTATGCAGGTGGATACTAAAGTAATAATATTCTGAAGCCTGCTACTATTTATAAATATTACAGAACAAAGTTATTTTTCAGCTATCTGTATTTTCCAAGTTCTTCTACACTACGTAACAAATTTAGATACAGCTTTCACCATCGTTTAGAGATTGTCTTCTGCTAATATAACATGGCTAAATGTAGCTTTTAGTATATTATGAATTGTTTTTTACTGGCTGAGTAGCAGTAAATATTACATTTTGATAAAAAAAATTGTTTAAATTGGTATAGAATCAGTGAATAGATTTATTCAAACACTAGCTAGTGCGCTCGCGACTAGGGCATACAATATTCATCTGATTATATTATTCGAGTTTTACGAATACCACTATCAGTACTATTAGACTTTTAAGAGTTTTTCGAATACCTTTGTATTATTGAATATCTAAAACGATGAATATGCTGTAAGTCTTCTTTCATAACAATCATACCTATAATTGCCTTAACACGATTACCTAGATACATATTGACTACATAATAATTGACTAAATTTTTTTTTGAGAACTGGCTTTACGCTGTTGGCTTGAGAGGCCTTCACAGCTTTACCGGACTAAAAATTAACTAACATGTAAAGATTGCCAAATACATGTTAGTCAACTAGTATTTCCTTTTAAAATGTGTAGCTTAAACCTGTGCTTTATGCTCAAACATAAAGCACATTAATGAGTATTGCAGCAAGAACAACACAGAAGTCATAGTTTTAAATATTTAATAAGTACTCTCATCAATGATTTCCTTGGCGTGACTAACTAGAAAATAAATCAAATTTGAAGGCAATAATCATGACAAAGAAATATAACAAAATTACAAATTTAATTATTAATAAGAACACAAGCTTCGTAGTTTAAAAACATATTGTGTCGATATTAGTACAAATTGATGCATACAATATTTATTGACTAAAATTATTGCATTATCTTTCTTTGTAAGGGCGATTGATGTTAGAAAGTTGTATATTGTTTTACTTGAGACTCACATGTGATTTATTATGTTACAAGTTAAGAGTGCCGGTGATAGTAAAATGTTCGTTCTTGTCCTCTCCAGCTATATTGAATGACAAAGTTCCTCAGGGTTATGTAGGTGTATAGTTCTTTTACATTAGGATTGCTCAACTATTCGAAGATCTCGAATACTTGGGCCAGTATTATTCGAATAGTAAATATGGGCGAATACCCGAATAAAATGAATACTCAAATAGTATGCCTTACCCGCGACTTCCTTCTAATGAAATTGTTTTATTTTTTTGTATTTATGGAAAATACGCGTCTGAATTTTATTAAAAGCGATTTTTTTTCGTAATTGTAGTTAGTGTTTAACATGTTTACTTATTTCGAATTACCTCTGTTTAATTTTATTATGGTTGCTTTGATCCTATGGAAAAACGTAATAATTAATAGTTTATATAAAATTTTTAAAATACATATTTTCTAAGTCAATTCGAAAACACTTCAGTAGTTTATGAGGTTAGAACAAACAAACAATAAACATTTTAATTTTATTTATACTATCACCCCGTCACAACTACCTACGCGTGCATCACAAGTATCTAAAGGATTTGGATTCATTATATAGATTTTCATATTTACAGTTCAATGAAGCTGTGTTAATATCTTTCAACATTTTTTTTTTTGTGGCGTGTAATATTAAATCACGATATCGATTTACGATATAAATATAATAATAAATTTTATTCAATGTCCCGATTTTAAGTTTATTTTGCAACACTAACAACTATAAAATTACTAGTAATACGTTTAGAAACAATAAAATAGATCTATGTTTTAGTAATATAAAACAAAGAAACAAAAATAATTAGTATATAAAAAGCGAGCGGACAAGCCACGGACAAATTCTAGTATATTTATGTATCAAAATAAAAAAAAAGCCATCGAAATATTTCGAATACGCACTAAGCTTTTCAGATAATTATTGTACTAGTAATATTTATTGTCACAAAACGTAATAAAAACAAACGAATATTGATTCAATGAGAAAACTTCTAAAACCATAATAAAATTGGACATTATTGGTACAATATACTAGTATTGCATTAAATTTTAAAATCATTATTATTAGGAGCGATATAAATCACAAACTATAAGACGACGTATCAATAAGGCCCCAATAAAGGGTCCCGATTGACAATAGTAAAATAAAAGTGTACTTTATGACGTGGACATAAGAGATATAATCGTAAATTTGGTACATTAATTGTCCTTACTGTGTGTGACCTTGTGCGAGAGCAACGTGATGTGCTGTCCCTTTCATACCTATAGGTGATCAAATATTGTTTGCTTTTTCGTACGCCGCCATAACTTCAGTTGAATACTTTTTTGTTATATGCTTTATATATGCTAGTATTTGAATATAATTTCACCTAATATTAAGTGACGACGTGGCTTAAGATGGTAAGCCAGTAAAAACGTTGAAATGGATTGCCTCTCAACTGCAGCTGCTGGACACATCTGTAGGTCTTTGATGGCAAATTTCTAATTCGAGGTTGACCAGAGCATGATCAGATGGGCATTATAATATACCTGACTTTTATCCTACAAAAATTCCGGTATGTTGCTGGAGTTTGAATCTACACCGAGCAACGCGGTATCTAAGCACGTCTACCATTAAGTCATCATCGTTTTAAAATAAATAATATCGACCAACAAGTAATGTACAGCAACTTCTATAAGTTGTAATGAATTGCGTAAAAATAGTGATAAATTACTTTAAAAAAATCATTATTCCGGCTATAAAATTGCCTAAACCAAATTTGTCTACTTTGAAATTAGATTTATTGAGTGAAGAGTACGGATATAATATACCGCACTGCTCTGCGTAGGAAGTTTGGCAACATCGCATTGTTTTAGGAGTTACTAGAATCCGTTAAATAAAAGATAATAATTAGTATATCCAGACGCTATAGGATTTGAAGTGCGGGTGGGAGTGCCGAGAGTTTGCCATGTCGTCAGTGATATACGTATAATTATATATTAACAGGTTATAATATTTTGGAATAAAAAGTCGTTTTCATACGATTAAATTAATTAATTAACCGACATTCGCAGAGATTTTTCTTCTACCTAAAGTAGAAGTGCCAGACGTCAGTATGTTAGCATATATAAGGACGGAAATTCATTCCCGGGATGTATATATATATATATATATATATATATATAATGATAACCCCGAAATTACAAAAAGTACCTAAACGATTAATAGTTTAGGTAGGTAAATATAGTTTAGCTTGTATGGACACAAGAAAATTGGGACATAGCAAACACCGTATTCATAACGACTTAATTAAAACAATTTACAAAGCAAATATTGTACAAACTTAATTAGTATACCCTCTCTAAACCAGAGTGAAATATGTAACTTTAGGGAACGTATTATTGACAGGACATATAGCTAAGGGGTTTAGTACGAACGACGCGATCTTGCATTGTAAGTAAGATTATTTTGACTTTAATATATATTTAACGTAGAAATTATATACATAAAGTATTATAAATATGGCAAAAAAAATATAAATCCTATACTTTTACTGTAACTTTATTCTGACTACATTTGTCAATTAATATTTCGATTTAAAGTAATCCTATTTGTACTACGTCATGTATTAAAATAAATAGAAATGATGAGTCTTTGAAATGTTATCTGAATTATAGGGAGCATTTCATTAATAATAGATACTAAATGAACATATGCAATTTCACACAATAATTGATAAGAAATCCACAGGAGCGCATGAAGAAACAATTGCCGTTAATTGTATCGTGCATAATGAAAGCCGAACCTAACAGAACTCCTGTAAACATGTCATGCGGCTTCTATGACGGCAATCGATTTCTTTTAAATATTTATAATATCACAAGTACGGTGACATTCGTTTCACTAAAGATTAAAGTCATCATACGTTTTAAAAAACATATAATTAAAGAAATAATAGACTGTTCATTATAAATTCAAATAAAATACACAGTTTCAATTAATTAATGAAGTCATTTCTATAACTTTGAACTCATAAGGACCTAATAGGAAATAATTCGCTTAATGTTGAAAATAATGCAATGGCCAAAAATGATGAATTCCGCTATCGCTTCTCACTTAGTACCGTGAGAGCATTTCCATTTCTATCATTAACTCGACGAAATTAATGTCAATCACTTTTATTACTGGATAAATTAAAGACAGTAGCAACACATCTCCGTAGGTCGGCACTATACCAGACTATAAATTTTGGACTTTAAAAGGGTACAGATAATTATCTTTATACCCAACACCCCCGTTTAATTTATAACTTCGTGCTTCGGTCAGCGGTTTTGTCGAAATTTTTCGGTCTAATTAAAATATCTGTTGAGATTTTTCGAGTTCAACCTTATTAATAATGAAATAGTTTTGAAAAAAAGTTACTCTATATAGTTGGGCTTCATCTAATGTTACGATTTCTTTAACATTATAAACTAGTTGACGCTCGTGATTTCGTTCGGGTAAAAAATGATTTATTGTCACACGGAAACTACGATTTACATATTTAATTATAGACAGATTTTTATTTGTACATAAATATACAATTAATAGATACATAAGGAACAAGATTAAAATCAATCATTTGTGAATCACACAAATAATTGTCCTATGTGTGGGACTTGAAGCTATAATACACAGCGCGCCGGAAAGAGTGAGTCAACAGTATGAACCATTGAGCTATCCTTTGGGTAAACATGTTAATAGTTATTGAAAATCTTACTAGATAATCTAAGAATTTGCTAACTATATATACTTATTTTATATTACATTCTAACTATGTATATACAACGAAAGAGACGTTTTACAAAAGGCGTAAATTTTAAACAAATATATTTAATGTTAACGAATGTTCCAAGTTATTTCAATGTAATAATCTATTACTGTGTTTCTTACAAATTAAATCTCTGGCGATACACCGCGTATGGCAACAGTAAATTTACAAAATCGTATCTAAGTACTGACAAGCGGCTTACGTCGCTTAAATCAAGATTAAGTGCGAACATACGGGTCATACCTCAAAATGTGTCGTCGATAAATCAACGTTAAAATAAGAAATTCGCCCCGACTAATTCTGACCGACTTCAAAGTATCTTGAACGTGGCTCGGTGAAGGGTGAGATCGTAAATATTTGGTAGCGGGGTGTAATTAAATTGTATAAAGTGCGTATTCTTTTTGAATACGAATATACTGTTTTAAATAAGTGTATTTACCAGTATGTTTTATTAATGAATTAGTAATTATATTAACGAACTCGATCCCGATGTCAATATACAAAGTGTACCGTATGCTATTAAATGAGACACCGACAATTTTGTTACTAAGTTAATATTGTATTTTTATTTATTTATAGTACCTATTTATTTACTTAATTATAGTATTATATTATAGAAAAGCCAATATTATATCTTCCATCTATATATATAAGCATAAGACTACGACCATTTCATGTGGAATTTTCGTAGATGGTTCTAGGCTACTTTTTTTTAAATTCTATTCACTCTTTGGCATTTTTTTAAATATGCACAGTGAATTGGGAGTGGATTAAGTAGTAGTTCATATTGACTATAATTAAATATATTATATAACAGCATAAATATCGAACTCTTCTTCAAAAACTGTATATATATATTACTAATTGTTATTATTTCATAAATAGATTTTGAAATGGTTTTTATTCATGAATCCTTAAAAGTGAAAGGAATCATATCAGCTAGTGAAGTTAAAACTTTCATTATCTAATAGAAACTTTGGAGACATTAAACTTGCTCAAGATAGTAGGCTTCGAGAGAAACTCAGCCGATAGAGCAGTTTCCTTACATCCGCAGTCTGAAGTAACGACAAAGAAATGTTTAAAGAAAAGTTATATACAAAAACCAAGACACTCATATTGAATATAGTGATTAGATGTTGTCCAAGGTTACATTTAAAAAAAATATACGATCGTTATAAAAGTTCTTGTTAATTATATGTGAAAGTAATTTCAATCAATCTCATAAGCAAATAATTCTTATCTTTATCTAATTATTACAAGGAAAAGACTTAATGTTGCATGTTAGGCTTCCTAAGTGGAAATTGCATTTTATATGAAATTTAAGCTTACCTAATTATATTGATAGTAAGCTCAATTTGTGTTAGTTAAATGCGAATGACACCGGATCACACGACGTACGACAACAAAAATTTGTACATGATTTCTGAAAAATCTGTGCAACGTTAAAAGTCCGCTGGTTTTATCCGTTCAGCTACCACGAATATTCCGTTACTAGTTATTTATAAAAAATTGAATTTTAAAAAGTAGACGCTTCTCAAGAAATAAATATAATAAATGGATACAGCAACATTCATATGTTTAACGATGCATAAAAATCGATTCCAATAAATAATACACTCGTTTGTTCAACTTAACAGGGACCGGTATCTTGTAATGGATCACTTAATTTCGATTAACTGAACGGACGCCGGCCGGAGAACAATACGATACCGGATATTACTCGTTTTCGCTTTTTGATCGTTTTAACGTTATTTTCGAAACCGATCTTAAACAAATAAGCAGACCGGTTAAGAGAGAGGACCTTTGAATTTGCTGATGCCTTTTTGTTTCCTATAATAATTTATGTTTATGTATATGGACGGAGTGACTAGGAATGTGTGCATATTTAAGCTTTTTAATAAAAGTAAAAACCATTTAGAAGTATAAAATAATTTAATAGACACCTCCGAATGAAAAATTGCCAATAGGTCGCGAGACAACGTGAGCCAAAAGTTGGTGACAAGTAAGACATTTACGTTTTCTATTTTCTTATTTATGATAAGTGAATTTTTTTTGACTAAATTACGGTGTCCATTATCGTTGTTATTGCGTCATTAAAATCATACTCGCATGCACCGACTGTTAATTTGTATCGGTCGTGGTTATAACATTTACATACAACTATTTGGTCTGTTTGTTTCTCCTGAATAAAACCATTCTCAAATATGTTCGACATTTCTACGATGCGATTAACACGTAGATACAAAATAATAATTAACAATTTACTACAATTAGTAAAGGGGGTTTCAGTCAAATATTTGGAAAGGTGACTCGATTGTATATGAATATCTTAATTTCATAACATTATGAAACCTAGATGTCAAAGATACGAGTATAAGATATTATAGTATAGTATAGTAAGAATTATTGTGTGAAATTGCATATGTTCATTTAGTATCTATTATTAATGAAATGCTCCCTATAATTCAGATAACATTTCAAAGACTCATCATTTCTATTTATTTTAATACATGACGTAGTACAAATAGGATTACTTTAAATCGAAATATTAATTGACAAATGTAGTCAGAATAAAGTTACAGTAAAAGTATAGGATTTATATTTTTTTTGCCATATTTATAATACTTTATGTATATAATTTCTACGTTAAATATATATTAAAGTCAAAATAATCTTATTAAAATCGAAAATAATTCTATTTGAAAGTGTTTGTTTTGTAAAAGTAATTTGTAGTTTCATGGTTAAAAGTAATCAACATGTTGTTCGCTCTATTCTCGTTTTTCTTTTTTTTTTTACTTAGGTAATATATAGCTTTAATAATCACCCCAATTTATTTAACCAGAATATACTTAGTTATTTAAAAATATGAATTCTTATATTTATTCCTCTTTTTCTATCTTCTTATTATTCATAATTATATAACTTTATGGAACGAAAGCTGTGATGAATTATAATTGCCAACCCAATAATTACAATAGCTTTCATACCTTCTTTCAATATGATTTGTAAAATATGTAATTAAAAGATATATTTTATGAAACTAATGAATCAGGCGACTTAGGACATCAACCCGAATGCTTTGCATATAAGTAGAAAGTATAGGTCCACTATCGCGTTGGGTATATATATTTTTCTACCTACTACAAATTTGCAATGGCACCGACTTCAGATATATTATTAGGTAGCGCATATACTATAACTATATATGGTTTGATTAATGTAATAGTTTAATTTTTTTTTTTTTTAGTGCCTTCTTGTTTCCTTAGTGTTTCTTGATATTGAAGTCGGTTTATTTTTTTTGTAAAAGTAATATTATTGAATAAATAACTGTAAAATGTGTATATATTTGAAATCGGCTATTAAATAATCAATAATGGAAGGAATCTAACGCTTAAATCGTATAACATGTGCCGGTCACATAAAGTATGTAATAGCACTTTATAAAACACAGTTGGTTCCCAATGGCGCCTTTGTGATCATCAAAAATAACTGACGGGAAGTTCTGAACTACGACATAAATTAAACAAAACTCACAACCATTGAGTTGTGACTTTATTCAAGAGCTTTGATGTCCTAAGTCGGCTGATTCATTAGTTTCATAAAATATATTTTTAATTACATATTTTACAAACAATAATGAAAGAAGTATTGATTCAAAAATCTTATGTGGTTATTATTTTAAACGTACGTTGAACCTAAAGTTCGTAATTTGTATAAATAAAATGATGGAGGTCTACCATTGTAAATTCATCACTTAAAAACTACAAGTTAGACTTGATTTTTTTTTTACTTCTTAGATATTTGGTTCTTATTTGAAAAGAGATTATCACAATAGCTTCTTTTAATACAATGTTAAGAAACTACAATTTTGCGGTGTATGAAGTGGGGGAAGCGGTGTGGTGTGTATGCGCAGAAAAGAGGAAGTGAAGATATAATATAAAAAAGTTAACAAGATAAAATTGTTTAGAAAGAAATTTTGTAAGCAAAGTATATTTTTACTTTGAACTCTTTCTATATTTTTTCTTTGCACATTAAGTGTATTATTATAGTATATAAACAACGCAGGTGAATCTATTGCTATCATCTAGTGACAAAATAACAGCCAACCCACAAGTTATTTGATTAAAATATATAGTTTCCAAGAAACAATAAAACCGTATACACGTCACATAAAGTCGCGGGTATTTCTTAACAATTTTCTATTGTTTTATGTGTACGTGTGAATGGTAATTTTGTTAAGATACAAAAATAACTTACAGTGTATAATAATGGGTTGTTTGTGTAAAAAACAAAAAATAATAGACAAAATGTTGCTATAAAATATACAAAACATTTTCGATATTATTAGGTCATGTCATGACAGTAATATCGCGAAAAAAAATTTATGTTAAAAATAACACGTTCCGAGGTTATGGATACCTACTTAATTAACGTATACCCTGTTAAAACACTCGTTCCCAACTTTGTTATGAAGCGTAAAAGGTTGAACGGTATAAAAACACGGAAAAACTTTATAATTACTGAAATATAAACGCCTTTCGTCGTTTAATTTTTCACGTAGCGGTTATGAAAAAAAAAAAATATAGTTACGATTTTTTATAACCTTAATGATTAAAAGCGGTTTATTTTCACTTAATTAATTATAACACTTTCGTTTTAATAAACTGTTAATTTGAAATTATTATCGTTACTACTGGTCGTAGATCATATTAATTGGTTCGGCCGAAAGGCCAGTTGGTAGATATGGGTTATGGTACAGTCACAAAGCGAATTAAACATTGCCATGCAAAGCTTTTAATACTGATGTGTGCGTTTTTGACACGCATAGAAATACTTTTTACGGGGGGATATTGTTCCTGTATTCGGTAATTGAACGCGTTATTTATGCCAACTGATAGCAGATGATAAACTAAACCGTATCGTTATTTTTAACGTTACAGTTCTTTTAGCGCGTTAGAGAATAATGATCAGAGTGAATTTATTACGATACGCGCGCACACTGCCACATAAAAGCGACACCATGAAGTTGGTTGGTAACTGTATACCAAGTTTTCGTGGGAATTGATAACTATATTCATGATAGTTATTCAAATATATATATATATATATATATATATATATATATATGAATCCGCAACACATGTTTTATATCACTGGAAATAAAAAAATATATATACTTATACATTCATAAATATACATGTATGTTTATAGTGGCGAATGATAATTTATTGTAATTATTCCTGTAAAAGTTTTTTTTTATATTATATACTTTTTTACGTGAGTTTGTAGGTTTGAGGTTAACTGTGGGTATGTATTCTTTTTATTTGTTTACATTATAAATATGTTTTTTTTTTAAACCAAAGAAGCATAACTCCTTACGTGTGTACATGAGTACACACATACGTTTTGGAGTTATTGTTTGTTTGATCACACTATTAAATTTTATTAAATGATTACTGTTGATTGGGGATTTATAGATTAGCAAGTGGGCATATTAAAACATCATATCACCATGTTTCATCACGATGTTCTCCTTAATCCAAAGCACTGTTATTTATAGGGTTGACCGAAATCATGTCCAAATACGCTGTAACTGACTGAGCAAACATCTCTTCAAAATAATCAGTCCATAAAAAAATCAATAACATTTAATAGTTATGAAGCCGATCTGTTACGTGTATTAAAATACTCTTATGCGTATAATAATTTGCGGATAATATTGTGACGTTAATTTATTTTAATGATAACTTGTTTTTTATAGTAAAAGAAATGAAACAGACCATCCAGTTTGCTAATGTTAAGTGGATTAAATTAAGAAAGGTTATTAATTACTCATCAAAATGTATATAAAAACAAACATAGCATATTCATGATAGAAACTACTACTACGGAATGTCTATCTTTTACTTACACTAATATAAAGGGCAGGACATTTTTCGTCTTTTTTTTTTTTTTTATATTTTGGATACTATAATATCTGAAAACACCAGACTAATTTAATAAATAAATGTATTTGCAGTTTGCAACCTATTTATTTGAAAAGGTTACACAGGCTACCCCACATCATTTTACGATCATTAGTAGCGGAGCTTGCAAAGTCTATGTTAGAAAGTACACTATGTGAGAACGAAGTAAAAGGTACGAAACGTTTTGAACTGTGAATGCCTTTGTGATAAACTTCCTACGCTATATTCTTACTTTGTACCGAATATGCTCATTTTACTGGATTTGCAGTAATATATTTTCCAAGAATTAAGCTCGTGTATGTCACGAGTCACAGTATTAATTAATTTACTAGACTTATAAATATAATTATTATGTAAGGCTTTTAAATTATTATAAGTATATAAACACAACGCGATAATCGAATAAAAAAAAACAAATGCAAAACTAAAGATACCGTTTCACTTGAATAATAAAGTTACGTGAAAATAGTGCGGTGAATGTAAGCAAATAAACGCTCGGTGACATTTAGCTGTCGTCGGACTATTAAGGGCTCTCACCCAACTGTTTATAAATGGGCACGTAGCATGCGATGGCAGTTGTTCAACGGAAAAATTGCCTACCGACAGGGACCTTGAATAAACCATTTTATTTCTACCTTTATTATTTGGGTCGCGTTTTTAATACTCAGCCATTATGCTAAATAAAGTCTTCAGTTTTGGTTTTGGGTAAATCCTTACTAATATTAAATATTCGAATGTTAGTTTATTCATTGCAGAAAAACTGCTCTTGCGATGGAATAGGTTAAATCTACATTAACGCGAGCGAAGTCGCGGAAAAAATATAGTATCTATAACATGTTCCGCTTACAAAAATTATTTGCTTGTTTATTAGATCATAAAAGTCATCATTGAATTTTGAATTGTCTTACGAACTGGTAAGTTGTTAAATTTAAGAGAAGAGAAATCAACTTCTGGAGTTGAGCGATATAGGTAAGTAAAAAGTTTCTTAGTAAGACCAACGACTCCGATATTAATTCTAAACGTACAACGAAAGAGGTTCATAATCCTATAAGGAGTTCAAACAATGAGAAATACCAATTAATTGTTTCATTGTACACAGATCGCTTAATTAAGGAAACGAAATGAATAATAACGTTCGAGAAACAACATAAAGCGAAATTAATTTTGATGATAAACGATTTTACAGCATTCGGTGGCGTACAACTCGTGCAATTGAATAGAAAACTTCGGAGCATGTTTCCGAAAGTAATGTCAAATAAGATAAGGAAATATTGTGTAAATAAATGATAAAATGCAGATTAATCTATAAGAGTAATTTTGTATTGTAATGTGTATGCATATCTTTTTGAAGTGAGAATTTCTTTAATCCCGCTGTGCTTTGAAACTCGATAAGATGAAAAAGCCGATATTAAAAAGAAAGAAACATATACATTTATAGGATTTAACGTGCGAAAGAATGAGATAGAACACGTTATACAGTGTTTCTTATATTAACGGTTTCTTCATTGTATATTACCCAATACTTGCTTTAGCACGAGCGTGATGCGAGTGTATACTGAAGGTACGATGACTTAGTTGATAACGTGTTAAGACATCGCGTCGATCGACATAGGTTCGAAAATTTCGAACTGAGTACTGAGTTTCCCTTAAAAGAAAACATCGTGATGAAACCAAACATGATGTTAGGACTTCAAGTTGAAAATCAGTCGCCAAGCACCTGCTCGTGTGTTCCGGAATCTACACTTGAGAGCCAGTCTCTCTTTAGATTTAGCGTCTTTACTATGCCCCATTGTTATTTAAACAATGTTTAAACCTATAAAAGTATAAAAGGATATTTCAACGATTTACTTTATAAAAAGTATAAGCGTACAAATTACAATACAAGTTTCAATTGATGACTGTAGGGACTCGAACGATTACTTATTTATATCCCTTGTGCACATTTTTGTAACTCCTGTAACACGTTTCAAGAAGCTTTTAGGTTAATGCTTTATAAATCATAAATTAGAAATGTAAGACACGTTTCTTTCGACGTGATGCGAACCATTAAGTAACTTTCTTTTGTTTTTGCTTGAAATATGTCCGAAATTTCATTAATATCTAATGCTACGCCGTTTAGAGAAAACCTTTTGGTCATTGAAATATAATGTACTGTAGTATATTTATTGCGTGATAGTTGAAAGACTATTCAATATTTTCTTTTTTTTATATTTACTCGTTTGGCCATTGTGTTGTCAAGTGGTTTGATCGGTAGAATGTCAATCCGATGTCCGTTAATTCGTACCTGGGCGTGTACCAGCGATTTTTTTGGAATTCATGTACATTTATTATTGAAATTGGTAATATTATTGACTGTGGGTAAAGGAAAACATGGTGAAGAAACCAGAACCAGAAAAATATTCTGGTAATACCACTTATGTAGGAAAATATAGAACCGTAGATTTTTTTAAATTTGAAATATTTGAAGAGACCTATGGGCCCTGCTGTGGGCCTCATACAGGCTGATGTGATGTTGATCTGTACTAATATTAAAATGTGCTCGTTTGTTATGCTTTCACGCCTTAAGTACTACATCAATCATCAAGAAATTTTGCATACACGCAATGAGGAGTACAAAAAGGGGCATAGGGACTTTCATTCGGAAAATGTACTATTCTCGAGGAGTAGGCCAAAACTACATTCACGTACGTAGTAACGTCAAGAAACTACTCCTACCTGAAATGCCGGCAATACATCTGTGATGGCCCTCGTGTTGCAGGAGTCCCTAGGCGGCAATGATTACTTACCATCAGGTAACCCGTCTGTTCATTTACCTTCAACTGCGTATAAAAACGTATACGCACGAGCAAAAGTTGGTAATTTAATATAGCAGTTCTTTAAGTCTTCTAACTTTATCCCATTTTCTAGGTAATAATAAATATTGTCTACAAAAAGGTCCTTCATTAAATATTTAAATACTAGTGACCCGCCCCTGCTTTACATGGTTTCAATGTATAATGTATATACCAGTTATATATAGTCATAAATGTTTAAACTACTTTATTTCACACTGATTAATGAACAGAAGAAAAAGATATTCAACCAATGATTTAACAATTTAAATGAATTCGTAAAAGTTGCGGCTTCTTTGTAACTTGTATGTAAAAACGGCCTACATATTTTGGAATATAAGAGACAAAAATTTAATTCTCCCCTGTAACTGACAATAGTTGGGTCTAAACGGTTTTACCTACTGTAGTCTTTACAGTCAAGTTTGTCAATAATTATAAGCAAGTGCCATGGACAATACGAGTACATTGTTATGGTTAATTTACAGGGGGCTCTTATTTAAATGTGTTGATTTTATATTTGTTTTCAACGTGGATTTCTTTTATTTTATTTTATTCGTAAATTTATTGGTTTGTAATGTGTTATTTGAATCATTTTAATTTAAGACGGGCAAACACATTTTTTGTTATGAACAATAAAAAAAAAATTAATGTCTAGCGAATTGTTCTCGCATATTTTCTAAAAAAATATCTAAATGAAACAATGCGCAAAACCTTAAAATGAAATAAAATAATCATCTGAAAAAAAGAGTTGCAAAAATTATGTTTAAGAAGCGAATGAAACGTATGAATTAGTGGTTCAGTTTTTTTTTTTTTTAGGAATTAAGTATAGCTTTCTCAGTATTCAAGGTATTATTGTGTATTGATACATTAAGTTTATATGTATTGTAATGGTGTGCTGCCCTGGTGGCACATTTACAGCGGATTTAGAATATGTTAGTAATTTATGAGCGAAAGAGTGGAACAGTAAACATTCAAATTTCGATTTTTAGCGGTTTCTTTAACCGATATTGTTCAAAAAGTAGACGGTTATAATGATTTGTATAAGTAGATACTTTAGTTAATCTATATTAATAAAATAATGGAGGTCTGCCGCTGTCTGTGCATCACGCAATTTAAACTACTGGGTAAATTGCCCTATTTTTTTTTTAAGTTTCACTTTTTACATATCTGGTCCTTATTAAAAAATATCGCTGTATCTTCATTTAATATAAATTTATTGAATTTTCAAAGAAACTACGAGATTTATAGGCACTACGCATTCGGCGATATGTATTTTCTTGCCGTGGAGAAATGGGGCAAGTGATGTGGTGCGCATACACAGTATAACGCTGACGAAGTCGCAAACGATAGCTAGATATAACTAAACTACAAATAAAGTTGATCCTAGCAGAAACTGAACATTTAATAAACATGGTTTTAGATTTGCTTAGCGAATATAGAAATTGTTCTTTTTATTTGTAGCACGAGAAAGTAACTGTACAGTATGCAAACCAAAATGACGACCACGGAAAAGTCTATAATCCGTCGACATTCGATACTGTCATGCCGACCTGCAAGTCTCTTAGTAGCTGGATATATTTTTGTTGATGCCGAAACACGATAAATTAAGTCAGAGTTACTGTGACTGGTTTATCCCTAAGTGTATGGTGCTAACGACCCAATCGAGTGCAAACACAATATCAACCTTTTTAATTATAAATTTAATTCGCCTTCTGTAATACAGCGGATTTTTAGTAAATATGTTTTAAAAAATCAAAACAATGTACCCTAAAATATAACGCTTTGATTCCCGAATCAACCTCCATTTATTGCTACGTTTCCTAACAAAATATAAAAGAGCAATGCCCTGCAGCAAACAGGTGCGGGCTAGCTAAGCACATAAAGGAAGAAAGCTTAAAAAAGGTTAAAATAAAATCAACAATCCGTGTAGCGTAATAAAGTAACGTTATATTTTGATTTGCAGTTCTGCGGTTACAAATTGAGGGTATAGCGATCAGGATAAGCCAATTATGATTAATTTGCCCACAGATTAACCTTCAAACATAATCTCAGTTAATATTAAGCGCAGAAACGTTTGATTATGAAACACGATAAGCCTTAAATGGAAATTGATACTCAAGTGTTGTTGTTAGAACACACAGCTAAACACTTGGTTTACCGGGATAATTTTAGACACTGAACTATTACCGGATTTAATAACCCAACCTTTCATTCATATTTTAACTTCAATGACAAAGGAAAATACAAAAGATGTCAATTTTGAATTATTCCAAGCAAATGGCAAGAAGTAAAGTTTTGAAATAATTTGAACAGTTAAACCCAGTTTAAAATATATACCAATGAATATTTTATACTCGCGTATAGGCTTTAACTTAAACCACGTTAAACATTTTTCAAGGTATAGGTAAGTATAAAGCATTATAATGTGATGACTCCCGTGCTTGCGGCGCCTGCGGGCTACTGAAAATTAAAATATCTTCCGGTTTTTGTTGGCACTGTTGCCTTTAAACCTTTTTTTTTTAAGAGCTGCAAACACTATGCAATCTGTTGAGATAATCGAAGTTTCATCTATATAGAAAAGAAATTAATATTTTTTTCCTTATATATTTACCGTTTTTTACTATGGATGTGAAAATGACACTAATTAAAAGATTTCAATGGAAAGTCTATACACCAATATTTAAATTAAAAATACTGCTTTCATTTTACTCTATAATATCGATTATATAAACGAGTATAATCATTTTATATAAGACTAGCAGGCCCGGCAGACGTTGTCCTGCCCTGATAATAAAAAATATGTACTTATGTGCATGAAACGTTTAAGGTAACTAATGTATTCAATTCGATAAGGCAATACTGTATCTGTCTAAATAGCCTTCCAATTACTTCATTGTATGTGACCATGTTTTTAGAAGATAGATGTGTATAGTAAGCTATACTTAGAACCAGCTATTTCTTGCAATTTCGTACTGTTTAATTAGAATTACAACATAATATATGTCGCTCAAATGTAGCCTCAAAATAGTGAAAGATTTTTTTTAAATTGGATCATTAGTTTTTTTTTTTTTTTTTTTTCGAACTGACCTACACTGCCAGCTTATTAGGCTTTCACAGTTCCACCGGACTACTAAGGGGAGCGCTTAGGGCACTCACCCGATTGTTTTTAGGCGAAACATCTCAAGGGCACTCGGTGCACCTCGGCTTGAGCTGTCGCCGGATTCCCGAACTAACTAAGCTAGCTAAGCTATCTATCCATGCAATACTCATATATGAATTCGTGAAAAATGCATGTGTGACCATGCATGTTTCACGAATGTATATGTGTATTTGGTATCTGACTACTGTGTTATGTGACCTATTTCAGTCCGAAAAGGGCAAAAAAACAGCCCACCACTGAGTGCCTAGATGTGCAAGAGTGTGGGGTGATCGTGTAAGTGTAGAACATGTGTAAATCACTGTATTCGCGCGAGTAACATACTCGAGGGCTCCACAACGAGGGACTACCTAGGCTCGAGCAGTTACAAGAAAAATCGCGACGAGTGTGCGGGATCGAATCTTCACCCCCCGCTCACGGAGGCGTGAGCAGAGAGAGTCGCGGGCGTGGGCGCAAACACGCATCTTTTGAGAGGGAATCGAGCTAAAAAATAAAGTACAACGGCACGGTGCCGATTTAACTAAATAATTACGTAACAAATCCTAATATATCGGTCTATTATGTATGAACACGCGGGTTCGATCTGATATTTTGATTTACGCGAATTTATTTATGCGCGGCGCGGGTTAATTGCTGTACCGTGGTCGCGACGGCCGGGAAAGCGGAGATAGCGTTTAAGAGCCCGAGCTCAGACGTACTATTAACTAACGCGTTAAATGCGATTATCTCTTGTACATCGTGTACCAAGAGTAAGCGAGCTATCCAGTCTATACCGGAGGTCGATGCTGAAACCGCGATAGGTGGCGCAGGAGTGGACAGAGCCTTTGGGGGCTGGGGCTTGGCTTTAGGAGCCGAGGGAGCTGGCGGGGAAGGCCTTACGCGCCAGGAGAGCGCGCTCGGCGGAGTAGCGGATGCTGCCGGCGCACTGGAGGTGCCCGGCAGTTCGGGGAAAGCCTTCTGGCTTTGTATGGGCGGAGGCGGAGGCCGATTCGTCCGAGTCGGCGGGCCGTGCGCCCTGGACCGGGTCGCACGACCGCCGCGACGGTGATAGGTCGAGCGAGGCGCACGGGGACACCCGCGATAGTTCGCGGTATGACCCGTTTGCTCGCAGAGGACGCAGCTCGGAGGCTCGACGGATTCGGGAGTGCGGGGGCACTCCTTAGTGGAATGATCCCCGAGACACTTGACACACCTGGGACGCAGGTGGCAGTGTCGGGCGGAATGACCGTACACCTGGCAGTTGTGACACTGCGAGGGTACCTGGGACTTGCGAGGAAGCTCGACGTAGACAGGGGACAGGCCGCAAACTGAGTTGAGGCTGAAAATAGCCTTGCCTTCCAAGGAGCGGTCCAGAGTGACCAACACCAGGTTGAAGGGGGCCTTCGTGCGGGGGTGGCGCATGCGCTGCACGCTCCGGACTGGGAAGTCCTGACCGTTCAGGCAATCGCAGATGTCGTATTCGGTGAGCTCAGAGGGAACTCCCCGAATGACGACACGGAGGCGGCGCTCTTCCTCGAGCGCGTGGGTGAAGAAAGGGAGCTGACGCTCCCTGAAGTATCTGGTGAGCTTGCGATGCTCATCGGGGGTCGAAACACGAATAGAGATGCCGGCAACAGTGTTGACGGCAGACTTGTAGACGATTTCCTTCGACTTAAGGTCTTCAGAAATCTCTACCCATCGAGCTTTGTCACGGAAGGTGACGGGAGGCGGTAGGCGTGGCTTCTTAGCCGCGACCGCGGGTTCCGCAGCCGAGGCTTTAGCCGAATTCGCGGCAGAGGGCGTGGGAGAGGCTCGGGGCACCCGAGCGCCACCTATATTGGGCTGCTTTGGGGTCGGACGTCCCGCAGCAGAGTCGCTATCGGTCTGAATCGCGGCGCGTGGGCGTTTACCGCGGCGCGTGACGGTTGTGAAACCGTCGTCATCGGCGGGCGTGGTCGCGGGCGCAGGCACGGTCGCGGGCGCAGGCACGGTCGCGGGCGCGGTCGCGGGGACTGTGTCGTAGTCCATGTCCGAGTCGTCATCGGAATCGAATTCCGAGAGCCTCGTGAACGGGTCGTCCGGGAGATTCGCGAAAGGGTTCGCGGAGAAACAACGCGGTATCTTACCGGGAGGGTTGCGCGCATAGACTTTCCGGAGTCTGTTGTATTCCGTGACGAGTTGCGGATCTTCCTTTTCGACGAACATGTGGAAGCGTAACAGTTCTTCGAGGTGGACGGTATCATCAACGGCCGGAAGGGCCGGATGGGCACGCGGGGTCGCGGGGGTAGACATGACTAACCTCCCTGCCTGAGGGGCAGGGGGGTGCGCCTAATTCAAATCTAACGGACAATCCGTGTCCGGGCCAAAGGGAAAACGCGACGCGACGCGAACGCGAATCTTCTCTTCAAAACTGCACACGGCGCGGCGCGAAGAACGACGCTCTGCACGGCACACGACGCGCTGCACGACTCTCGAAGCGCAGCACGAGGCACGACGCGTAGCACGGCGACTCGACGCACTGCAAACAGTGTGCACGGCTTCGCACCGAAAAGTGCGGTTTAAATGGTGCACTAATGGAGGTGCACCGTCGCTCTGAAAAGAGCGTACGATCGACAGTAGCCGCTCGAACACACTAAACTTCCGGACACACACGAAAATATCCGACAACTGCGCGCGAGTTGCCGAACTAACGGATCGTCAGAGCTGCGAGCGGGCGCGTGCGCACTCGGCCGCTGCTCAAACGAGACTCTAAAAAACGATCATTAGTTTCGGACACTTCCACATATATAGACTTTATCTCCTAATTTTGTTTCTAACTCGTCAAATTCACAAAATTGCTATTAAGACTAATTGTATTAATATATGTAATATTTAATTAATTTATTTATTTAATTAAGAAGTAATATGTAAGCTACAAAATAACACTCAATAATTTTCGTTGTTAATGTAGATTTTTGTTACGAAATATTCAGTTATCTAGTATTAATATTCATTAAACGTTTCTGCATACAATATAACGTCTCTCACTTAATTGTATATCATTGCTAGAGATGTGTTATATGGTTACTTGCGTTTATTTAAAAACATGTTGAATTACTATCAACGCATTAAATTAACCTTAAAAGGACTGTTGCGTAAATAGCCGACTACACGAAGAAATAGTACCTCGGTGACATAAACATTCACATTTCCGCCTTACTTGATCTTCATCTTGTATTCTTATATATGTTATCTTGTCTTATTTCTATATCATAAAACAATACAGAACGAAACAATAATGAAAGAAATAAAACAATACTCCTAAATGTAAAGACAAATACAGCTAATTTTATAATAATGCTTGTCAAAAATATGCTCCCGTTTGCATGTCAGCACCTATAAATTATACATGCCAAATATGTCAAGGGATGTTTCCTCCCTAGAGGATTCCAAGTACCCCTAATAAGGAGGGAGGTCGCCAAAGTGGGGTCATATTACTAAGGATTATTGTTGCTATTAGACAGATCGCTGGTTTCGAATTAAAAGGAATTGTACGAAGTCACGCTGGATAAACAATCTACAAATGTTTGAGGTAATTACGTTTATATTTAGATAATTAAGAACTGATAATTAATCGAATTAGATATATATTTTTACTAGCTTCAGGCCTTACTCGCGTTATTGAAGTTATTAGATCTATGCTTTTTGTGGATGAAAGGTGTCCATATTGTCCTTTTCTATACACCTGACTACGTGTATGGAAAATTTGATGATTATGGGTTGAGTAACTACTCCGCATAAGATAAATAAGCAAAGAAACAAACTCTCGCATTTGTAACATTAGTACGGGTAATTAATGTGGACACAATTTTACAGACGCCTATTTAATTCCAAACTATGTATTGCATTTATTATTGTAACTAAACAGCATCATCATATACCTGTAAGAGACCCATTGCAGGGCCATAGGCCTCTTCTCGAAGGAAGGTATGGACATAATCACCACGTCAGCCCACGACGTATTGCCGATATCAAACTCTAAGAAACCCTCAGTTCTATATTTTCCCCCATACGGTGGTACTACAAGAAAATTCACGTTCCTCAGGTTCAGGTTTCCTCTCGATTTTTTCCTTCATCGTCAGCCGATAGCGTTACCAATTTACGCGAAATCAAAAAAATTCTTTGGTACATGCGTGATGTGGACATCGGATTGATATTCCACCAGTTAAACTACTAGAATACCACTACTACTTCACATGCAGCATCCATGATAAACACATATATCGATAGCTTACTGCGAAAAACTACTAAATAATATTTTCCCAAAAAATTTGTCAAACGTATACCGATTAAACTAACCAACTAACCAAATGCTACCTTATATCGTTTCGAAGATATTTCACAGAAATAACAGACAAATAAACTAAAGTGTTCAAGAATCATACTGTCAAGATTCAATATCACAAAACCGTATTTATTGTATGCACTTCTCAGATTTTTGGATTGAATCCTCGAATTCTAAATATTTAGCAAACGGATTGACGTTTATCACATAAAAAAATATATGTATTGCAATGAAACCTACAAGCTCTTGGGCTACTAGTAATGCACATTATCATTACACCATAATGCCAAGTATTGACATTGAAGTATTAATATAGAAACGTATGTGTATGAGTATTACATATAACAGAGATGAGAATGTTAAGATTAATGTGTGGAGTAACCAGAAGAGGATAAGAATAGGAATGGGTATATCAGAGGAAGTTTGAAAATAGAACCAATGACAGAGAAGGTAAAGAATAACAGGTTACTACATATGATATGGGCATGTAATGAGGAGAGATGAAAGTCATGTAAAAAGAATAGTTCTAAGAGTGACTGTGGATAGATATAGTAGTAGAAGATCAAAGAAGCTATGGACGGTCAGCGCCGTTACAAAAGAAGAAGCGATGGCAGGAGATGCTGCCCAATAAAACAAGAGCTAGCCGATACCTATACTTCTACATAAAATAGCTACAAAATTATAATTGATCCAATAATTATCAAGCTATTTCAATACGAGGTTTCAATCACAAAAATTTTATATACTAATTTCGGATTTTAGCACACTAAGGCGCCCCAAATTCTTATTTATTGCATTCTACAAACATTACTAACAGACATGTTTATGGAAATGTAATTTCTTATATACCTTCTATTCCTTGTCTTGTGTGTCGCTTACAAACATTAAAATAATACAACTGAGATTCAACAAGCAACCGAAATTAAATAAAAAAAATATATGTTCCGTAAATATAATGTAAATGAACGTAACGAAACTAAACATCTTCAATACTTCAAAGTAAATTCGAAACATAATAAAAATTGACCACAATATTTATTAACACATACAAATTATATCATTATTAACTTCAAAAGGAAAACCACAAAGTGGTAATAAACCTTCTGCAAATATTACATTCGACTACGACAGCGGTACTCTGATGTTGCGCTACGCGATAATTTGATACCAAGATTGGGGCACTATAGTGATATTATAATATGCTAACAATGTACATAGAAATAATGTCGCCCTAATAAGTCATGTGTTAGGAAAATATTAATAACATAATCACCATAGTGTAGTAGGATCACTTTTTTTGTAGGTCCAAATGTTTGTATGTAATTTTACTGAAAAAGTGAAGTCTACTTTCCGAAAAATAAATATTTACTGAATAATTAATATTCTAGTAATGTTATTTAAATTAGTTTTTATAAAAATATATTGAGTTTTACTTGAATTTTCGCCTTGTTTGTGTAGATAAAAATTTTCACTTTATATTCTTTGAGAAAATTTCATATATAAGCGTTTGTGAATACGCTTGAAGAAAAAAACTTGATTGACCCAATAATAGACTGATAATATAGAATGTTATATATGTGTGAACTTTTAAATAGCTTTATTTATGTTATTACTACTTTATTTGTTCTTTTGTTAGCTGTAAGATCACCTACTATTCTAAAATAAAATAAAATAAAATACACCTGTATACTACATACTAAATCTCTCTTAATTGCCCATTGCCTCGATGAATTCCAAACAAACATTCACTTCCTAATATCATCCTAGTGAAAGGTAGGGCACTTTAATCCATATATTCCCGCTATTAATTCAAATGCGAATTCATTACCTCGTGTGTCATCAGTAGGTGTTGCGTAGAGGTAAGCGATGACAGAAAATTATTCCTTACAAACAGCATTATATCCACTATGAATGTCTTATGAATGATTGATGTAAACATTAATACTATTCGCAATTACTTATTTATATTATTGTCGTAGTATGAATTACAGTTTGTATGTAAACCTAATGTTTATTACATAATGAGAATAAATAAGAATAAAAGCTATTATTACTACTTCGTCGCGTCTGTATGTCTGTCTGTATGTTCACGATAAGCTCAAAAACTACTGAACGGATCGTAATGCGGTCTTCACCAATAGATAGAGTAATACATGGGAAAGGTTTAGATATATAATTTGTCAAGGTTTTGTGTAAATTGCTTGAAATATAACGATAACTGTTGGAAGTGTTGGAAAATGTATAGCCGCTTTGGAGCTGTCTAATTCTTTTAAGATATAGCTAAACAATGCATACTAAGATGTTTCTCTTTTATAGATCTACAAAAAAGTCTACGATGGCATATACCTATCTTTTAACGATAACCATCTATGTTCTAAAAATATGGTCAAGGTAAGAAGTACTAGTAAGGCTATTTAGACTTATACAGTATTAATCCTTATCAAATTGAATACATAAGTCACCTTAAGCATATCATCCAAATAAGAATACTTTTTATTATCAGGGCAGGACAACGACCGCCGGCCCTGCCAGTTGTTAATAAACGGTTAAATACAATTACTAAATAAACGTTATAATTATGAGTCTAGTATTGGAAATGATAATGTTTTCACATCTTTCTAAAATGTATGTTATTAATTCTTTTGATGTACATGTTATTTCGTAAGATGTCTGTTGAGAAGAGCTGCAATTCCATAAAACTTCAATATCGATATGTTTTTTAACTTGTAAAATAGCCCTAAAAATGATTGTAAATATTACTACTATCTTTCTCATAAGAATAATATATTACATATATTGTACAGTGACTATAATTCGTTAAATTTTAGCAAATTGTGCTTTCTACCCTTTACCGATTTGTTAACGAACCTCTTAAGTGTTGCAATATTGATAGATATTTGAGTGTCAATTTCACTTACTTAAACAAGATATATGTTTGTACATAAGACGAAAGGAAGAAACGAGTTTACTTATTCATTTATGATGTACCATGAATCTTTGTTAATAATTCAAAATCTTAAAATTTTTAATTAACATTGTTTAAACTTTTAATAAAAACAGTATGAAAGTTTCGAACAAATTAACGCTTGTCATAATTACGCGTCGAAGCGACTCTGCCCACAGCTTCATTTGTTTTACTTCTGACAAGTTAAGTCGTCTGGGGCGGGCGGTGTTGTCAGTATTCATAAGACACCTTCCTAAACGCGCTTCATTATAACTCCATTGCAGTGACATAATAAAAATATAGATGCGGCAAGAAATTAATGGGGATGACATTTATTAAGAAATTTTATTATTTTAAGTTGTCAGTAAATGTAAATCGGTTGTTTAAAAAAGGTTGTATGCTAAATATTTGCATTATAATAAATGGAAAAACTTGCATTAGCTTCGATTATGAAAGCACTGCCTACCACAAATAGTTTTGGCGCAAAGTAGTAATTCCCGAGCTATTTTTATAGGTCTAAGAATGTGATATATAATATACAACAGTACACAAGACATTTTAAGTATTTTAACTCAATCCTCAGTAGTATACTATATTATAATCTACAATGACTGGCCTCAGGACAGCGGTTCTGACGAGGTTAGTTATAATCTTCTGTAACCACTTCTCTCTACCTGAGCAGCACGCCTATATGCTACTCCACAACAATATTTTTTGGTAGGATTAATCCGTTATTCCATTTTTTAAAGCGAATCATAATAAAACCTGAAAATACATACTAAATTGTGTTACATATAATGGCTACTCTATACATTTGTAAGTCTAGACTACATTGCTTACTCAGTGTCGTGTACTCGCGGCGCGCGAATCTCGTCACATGGTGTTTCGGGCGCTGTGTCATGCATCTTTGATAACTCGTCAAAAACTTGCACCTAATAACTTATCTTGGTGCAATTTAATTTCAACCGGGCTTTTTTAAGCCTGATGGCGGCAAATTTTATATTTAGTTTCTGTATTTTAATATTTTTTTGCATCCATTTTAATATTATTTGTTTCTTTTGTATTTTACTTACAAATATATTTATCTGAAAAAGATAATATACATTTATAATATTAGAGTTACATAAATATAGATAAGGTACAGAAACAAATCTAAGGAGGTCCTGAAGATAGACGATCAAACTTTTTATTGCACCATAATGTAATATAGTGAAGGCAAGAGGATTTCTCTCCCCTACACCGTTAATACTTCAATGAAGGAGAGCCGCAACACGAACGTCATTATGAAACCTAATTGCGAAAGCGTTGAGCTTAGGTTAACGTTCCAACAACTAACACGTAGTTATAGGAATATAAGCTATTTTAAGGTTAATTGGCACTTATATTACTTGATATTTTTTTAGGTTAAAATATAGTACGCAATTAACGAAATGTTAAATATTCAATACAGTTACTATAAATTATCAAGTTACACTAATTACAAATTACACTACATCTCTTTGGAAAATTTATTTTATAGATATAATTCTTACAGTCTATTTTCTTAAGTGATGCTTTAAAATGTTTATTTGTTTGACTAGATTGATACATTTTGTTATTTTAGGAACTTGTTACTTTCCATGACTTAGTTACTTTTAATTGTAAGGTCAATAAATAAATGCCTATTAATAATTACCCGCGTTCAAATTTTACTATTATTTCGCATATTAAACTACAATATCGTTTAGTAAATCGTAAAAGATTGAAAGAACATAGAGATAGTTTCACGTTGTCCAGTATAACTCGATAATAAGTGACACCAGGCTACATTTTGTTCTTATTTACTAATATATTTTAAATTGGCTGTAATTAGCGTATGCTAGTATTAATATATTAATTACGCTGTGGTTTTGTTACAATGTTTTTTAAATTAATTTATCCAAGTATTACAAACACATGTGAACCCTAATATCCGTATAATCTTATGACAACTTGGATTATGATTGCTTAAACGATATAAATATGGAAATGATTTATTTTTTAAATAGTTGTAAATAACTGTTATTAAAATGGACTAGTGATCGTCTAGTAGTCGAAATACGATCAAGTTTCAATGTTAAGAAAAAAGGAATGTCCAACATTTTTATTGGTAACACTAAAGTTCATAAATATTAATATAATAATAATAATAGATTCTATGCAAAAATAAAATCTAAAACGTCGGCTGAGAAATAGAGGAGAGAGATGTTCTTAGATATTATCCCCATTTATATATATTATATAGATATTTGAATGTTTAATGAGTAACATAATTATTGATACAAAAAGTCGTCAGTAGTTACTAGACAAAAAAAAAATTAAGAAAATCGTTCGAGAGTCAAAGTTAAATACATCCTGTATTTGTTTTCCTTCTACCTATTAATTTTTAAATACGTTGCAATTAAACAACGAAAATGCGCTTGATTTACAGAATGTCATCAACATACCTAAAGGATTTCAGGTTTCCATACGGTTGGGTATCTACTAAGCCTTTACGTTAGAAACTGGCGCTACATAATGCCGCACTAGGTACCGGAAGAGACCACAAGGAGAGATCTTGGAAGTAAGAGCCAAAAACGATGTGGTATTTTACAGATTGTGAATTATTTGTTTTAATTAGTAACTTACTCTGCCCGAAGTTCAACATGTGCTTATTATACCATAGTTATTTTAATATCTATAGTCATATTTTATGACTTCCAAAATTATTTTTGATAAATATTTTGTGAGGAAATATGGATTCAAATTTTATTGAAATTGGTTGACAAAAACCAAAATTAATTATTTCTACAATTATTATTGATATTACTGCAATTATAATTATGAAATTATATATATTTATTGTGTACATACAAAATTTCACCATAATTAAACTAAAACACAAAAAATATCATTCAAATTTTACTGTTGTTGTTTTATGATTTGCACTATCTACCTTTTTTCCAACAAACTGACCGGTCAGTTGAAAGAAAATGACTTGAATGATTAAGTTCACCAGGATACAAGCTAAAAAGTGAAATCAAAGATTCAGTCATTGCTTAGAAAATAAAGTTTTTCTGTAATTATTTCGTTATAATTTCTTTTTTAACGATTTTCAATTTAAGAATGACATAATATGCTGTTTATAAAATTTCATGAAAAGCAGTTAAATCGACTTCGAAATAATTCTAAATATAAATGCAGAATTAAAGCAAGTTTATAAAAATGATTTTATAAAGCTTTATATTATTATTAGGTTTGTTCCATTGAAAACGGATCTTTGTTCTTTTGCTTGTGAATCTCACCGCGTCTCTTATGGAATGATGTTCTATAGTAAGCCAACGAATTGTAGATTGTTCATAAATACAACTACTTACCAAATCACTACTATAGCCTTATAATTTAAATATGATGCATTAAAATTGTAATAAAATATTATCACAGGAATATATATCAAAAATATTAATTACATTTTGAAATAAATTTCAATTAATATATAAATTCTTTCTTATTTCAAGAACATTGCCTTAAAAACTAGACAACGTATCATTGCAATATTTTGACATACTTTAGAATACGTACATGACATTTCTAAATCTTTTAACGTTACAAAAGAAAACACTTTTACTGTACAAGTTTTTTCAACTTAACCCTAATTCTAATTTAGCAGTATACCATATTAATTTAAATGATGTTAAATTATGATGCAGTCTTAGTTAGTAAAATCTTAAGTATAGAACAGGGTATACATCTAAGTATAGATACTCGAACACACCTATAGGTTCTTGGAGACAGATTTTCAAGCTTAGCTTAGTATTCAGTCAAATAAGTATTAGGAAATACCTTACACTATACTATGGTTTCATCATGGTATTTTATTCCATTGATAGATTAGTGTTAATGTAGGATTAATACTTACGTCATTATCGTACTGATCGAACATGGTACCAATGATCCATCACCACTTTACATATTTGAGAACTAAAGAAGCCTACCTACATAAAAGTCTGTCGACAAGAACCTTTATATGTTTTCCAATAATTGCAATTGAGAGTATGTAGTCAGGTGAAACTGTAGAAGCCTTGACAGGCTAACAGTGTAGGTTAGTTCGAAAAAAAAACGTAGCTGGACCTGAGGGCATAGGCCGGGGGGTCCATCTCCACATTACACGAGTCCAGCTGACGAAAGGAGGTAGCTGTTTGTGTACCTAGTCTACCTCCCTATAAGGACGGAGCCCGGGGGCCAGACCGCTGGGGCGGCATGGTGATAGCCTCAGCACGGCCCCGTGCAGTCCCAACCCAAAAGCGGCGATCGGTACACCGTGGGGTTTTAATCTGTGCGAGTCGGACATAACCCATTCTCACCCCGGGAGAATGGGTATCCATAAGGGATTTTCTCAAGTTAGTAAAAAAAAAAGAAAAAAGATAGTGATCAAATGCTAAAACGTATAACGAATTAAAAAAACATCAAACGAGATTATCATACTCCTGTAATAACAGACCAATTATGAGAGTATATCACAGATTTATTACCATAATAATGTTATCCCTTTTAAAGTTCATAGACTGCTCTATTACAAAATCAACACGAAAGTTTCAATTGTAAATATAGTTTTGTGGATTCTAAATTACGAAACTACATCTCTGGTTCCGATGCCAAATCAAATATTTGAAATTTAAACTCATTTCTAACCTAACATTTCTGATGTTGATTACTCTTATAATGACTTAACTAGTGTACGAGCATCTTATAATGGTTGTTTGAAATGTTAAACAAAGAACAATAATGATAACTGGGCTTTTTTTCCGGTCATGGGTTACTGGTGGTCAGTTATCCGTTGATAGTGTTCACATAGCAATATATTCAAGTCAGATAATGATTTAAGTACTATAATTAATCAAACCATGAAACCAGACAGTCAATAAGAAAAGGTTTTGTATTGTAATGAATGAATGATGAAATATATAGATTCTGATGCAATCAAGCTTAATATAAATTGTAAATAATGTAATACAATATTTGATTTCGTTTGGTATTATTTATTTTTATGAGTCACGTATAATTGACCTATTGACTGTAGAATGGATTGTACATGCGCATGTAACGACGTGACAGTGAGATTTGATTTAAGCGCCATCTATGCTTTTATTCTTCGTACTACAGTGTTAGCTATAAATGTTTGATATTCTTTTATACTATTAGTAAATATGTCTTTAGTGCTACCTGCACTCTCATTATCTTAAAGATTTACTTTCATTAATTGTAAGAAAAAAATTATTTTACTACTTTTGCATGTCAAATTCTTACAGTTATATGTAATCGTTAGTGTTAGTGACTTGCGTTACTTCTGATTAGATTGGCCGATTCAGGGTACAATAATACTGGTATGAAGTATTGTTGAGATGATAAGTTCAAATCTATAATAAAATTTGATATGCAGCTTCGACGTCGTTAGTTACTAACGAATTCTATACATATGAGAATTATTAAAAAGGAGGAACATTATTTTCTTACATAATTTTCAGCAGTTTCAAGAGACTTTGTAAACAACTGAGCACAGTTTTTACTTAATGCATGTAACTCAACAGCCGCTGAAGAATGCCAGCGTTCAAGCGTCTTGAAGGCGAATAATTAGTGCTAAATCTCATACGGCGATGAGGACTGAATAATAAATGGTCTGTGGTTGTGACAACAGCATACCTCAAATTCACGGTTCCTTACTATGTCGTATATACGAACTGCGAATTTATAGTTATAAAAGAAAACTCTTCTACTATAAGTATACGATTTTTTTTGTACTGGTATAATTATAATAATTTCATAATTAAAATGCATTACACATAAGAGGTATGTTCATTTATATTTATATAGTAGTGTATATTTTCGTTTTATATTGTATTTTGGCAGCGTACAATAGAAAATAATGGTCCCCACAAAAAGCTCTACTTGTCATGCAGCTTTGCTTAAAAGATTCACGTTATGTTCAAAGAACACCCGAATGAAGGATACACACGGTTCCACGTTTTCATAGTATGACAAAAATAACATATTGAACTTTTTTCTTAGTTCCGAGATGGGAGTTACCATAAAAGCCTAGCACATATGACTTTTAAAGACAGATGAAGAATTTAGCTTTAACTGCTCCTTTTTATACTTTACTTTTGGCAATCAGAATATTTTAGACTATTATTGCCATTGTTGAGTAGATAATAAATAATATTACAAGTATCTTGTGATAATATCAATGTTGTAACAAGATGGTAGCCCGTTGTTTGAACTTTACAGGGAGTTTTTGTGGCAACTCAGAAGTCACGCTCTGTAGTATTATTTTTCATCCACTTCACTTATACATAATAACCGAACCATATTACGTAAAATACCATCAATATCACAAAATATAAAGTCAAATAACACAAGAGTATGAATAAAATATAAAAGTTACTAATGTGACAGTCTAAGATCCCGTCAAAAACTTCTGTAACAGCTATTTAGAACACAGTACTACGCAGATGAAAAACGCCATGATTAAAATATATAAAATTTATAAATAGATTACAATGTATATAGACGTATATTGAATTAATCCTCAAGGTAAACAAATATCTTTTAATTCGTCCTTATAGCGTTATGAAATAGTACCATAGTGTATGGAAATACGTGTCGTAACATTAAAATAGTGAAGACCTTACGCAAGGTAGTTAGCAGAAAATGAATACTGGAGTTAACACGTCGTGTTATGTAGCTTCATACGAGCTTAATTAATTAATATTACATTAACGAGCTCTGTTCGTTGTTAGCTGAACTCCTTCGTGTAATAATATTGTTAAATATTTACAAGGTATTCATAGCGAGGCATGACGATTATTATTTGAATTTAAATACGCATGTTAATATTTCTACATATGCATTTGAATCGTTGATTAAGTTGTCGGAGATCAAACGGTTTACATTTAATAATTAAACTGTTACATTTCGTTTTTGTTTTAACTTTACGGCTTATTCCATTCATTATTAAGTACGAAATTGTTATAAAAAAATGAATGAAATAGTGAAGCTTTAAATAGGATTTAATTATTTTGGCATATAATTTACGGAAAAAAGTACTTTTAGTGGCATTGCAAAGTAATCCCAAGGAGGATCGATATCAGACAGGCGGCCGAACGTAAAAAGTTAGCCAAATCATACATCACAACATAACCCGAAAAAACCCGGCTCTACTTAGGTGGGATAAGGGTAAGAAGATCATGATAATTTATGGGAAAAAAGAAACGAATAACTTTAAAATAAAATTAAAATTACAAACAGTGTACGGTCAACTCTATTAACAAATTTACAATTTTTCTTATTTAAAAAAAAATACGTTGTATTTGATTGTACAATATGTGTAAATACAGCTGTATTAATTCTTTACCTTTGCTTTGAATATATATATAGTCTAAGTAGATGTTTTAAATGCTTAAATGACAATGAATTTAACTTGTCGCCAGATTTAGAGGTCCAGTTCATCTACTGTCTAATTACATCAGAAGTTTGGCGAGGCAAGTGGGATTTTTAATTAAAACTTCTCCAATATTATACAGTCGGATCGAGTAGCCTGTCGTTTCGGATAACTCTAAGTTGTACGTAATACTCGTATGGTGGTGTTCTCGTCGATATTTTTTTTTTGCAAAGTGCCACATTCGCAAGTGTAGTTTTGATTTTAAAGTTTATATACGTTTGAGCAGTAGTTTTACAAGGACATATTATATATCTGATGTGCTTAATTCCGACAACTGTATTGATTTTTATGAAGTAATTTTAGACTGAATTTATTTTTTTACATAAGTTTAGCTGTGCCCAAGGATATTGTTATGTATCGGATGACATAAAATCTGCAAAAATGTCAGTTTCTGTTTTTTTGCCCTTTTCGGACTGAAATAGGTCACACAACATAGTAGTCAGATGTAAAATACACATATACATTAGTGAAACATGCATTTTTCACGAATTCATATATGTGTAAAAAATGGATAAATAACTTAGCTAGCTTAGTCAGATCGGGAAAGTCGGCGACAGCTCAAGCCGAGGTGCACCGAGTGCCCTTGAGGTGATCGCCTAAAGCAAATCGGGTGAGTACCCTAAGTGTTCCGCTTAGTAGTCCGGTGGAACTGTAAAGGCCTTATTGGCTAGCAGTTCCAAAAAAAAAATTCTGCAAAAATGTAACAACTACTGTCCGTTTGTGCATTTTCCTCTTTAATATATAGATACACATTTTAAAACTAAGCTTGTTAATTATATACACTTATAAATTAATTAATCTCAGTTATTATTATAGGTTTTTAATCTATTATATTCCATACTGTCATCGGCATTATGTTTTATATAAGTTATTAATTTGATTTAATAAAGAAATATACTATCATAAACTGAAGAAAGTGTAAAGAACACGGAACTTGAGATTTTCGATGGTTCGACGGCTTTCACGGCGACAGATAGTTGTTCTAAAAATGATTAGATATTAATATAGTGAACAATTTATATGTTACCTATATTAAAATTTATGTTGTCATTTACTAAAAATACGGCATTGTATACTACTACTAAAAGCAGAGGTAAAGATTAAATACACAAATTATTTCAGGATTTTTTAACATAATTCGGAATTAAAAACTATCTCAAGTAAGGACAAATTCCGACTCCCTATATCAATTAATGGTAGCTTCCTATCACTGCAGACAAAACAGGCATAATTAATTTGTCGGTAAATGTTGCCAACTATATCAAAACATCTTTGCTGTAGGTAAATAGAAATTCATCGTAATTGTATGTTCACATTTTTTTCATAGGTGCTCATTTGTCTTGTACGTTTATTTTAAATATACTTTACTAATATATTCTTAACTATTGTAGACGCTAATGATCTCCATAAGAACAAGGTATGTATTTACCGGAGTATTTAATAACGTGGTACATAATTCATGATGTAACACTAACGGTGCATGTATCTGATCAGTACGTTGCCGGGTTGCCGCGTTGTAGCGATACGGTTCGGTGGTAGTGCTAGGCGGCGCGACGGCTAGCCCATTTATTTCCCAGTAACGGCAAACGGCCAATAAGTCTTGCTTCCCGGGATATTAACACTATCATAGGTTACTCTCTCTAGTTTTATGAAGACACATGAGACGTAGTGACATTTTCATAAAGCATTGTTATAGTAATAACGATCTGGAATCGAATATATTATAGTTGGAATTGTAATTTATTTATTTACTTAAACATATCGATCGTATAGCTGTAAATTCTTGTATCTATTTGAGATATTGATTCGAAAAGTCAGGAATGATTTTTTTATATTAGCCTCTAGTAGAATTTATTACGTTGTTGATTCAAACACTCATACAAAGTTTAAGCATTTGAAATTTAATTTAAATATAAAGAAGTGAAAGAGAATAAAATATCTGTAAAATTGTATGTATATATAAGTGATTTGTTCTTAGAGAAATTTTTATACTATCAATTTAATTATAACTTAAAATTTATCAAAAAAATGTCGACCACCCTTGTTTAACTACCCAGAAACTGTTCTTTTAATCCTTATAATAAATTACAATCACCTACACTCTAAACGATATATTCACATATTTTCACAGATTATACAAATTCTTACATACTTATGCGTAACCAATTACTAGCGTGTAACGTACGTACGTAATTGAAGTTGTAACGGTAATATATTTTTCCTCCCACATACAATTCCTAAAGAAGTTTAAATACATAGCTCACAAAATATGTATACATTAGTATTATTATTTATATAATATTCATGGTTCTTGTTATAGAACATGTATATTATTTATTTAAGTAAAATTATTAGATTCAAAAAGATGATGCAAATTTGTATTCGAGAACGTTCTGACATTAAAAATCATGAATGTTTATACATATTTTTTAATTATACACAAAGTTTGTATACCTATTCCAGTTTGTAACTAAAGACGTTTGTATTAAAATGTATTATTCCTTTTATAAAATATCATTTCCATTTAAAGCAACTGTGTTCAATAAATCAAAATATCGACTTCGATTAACCGGACGGTGTTTGTACGAAACTTTATTTAGTGCACTAGCCTCGTCGACCAACGGCCAACAACCGGCCAAATAGCTAACGTCCAATAATTCCCGCACTCAATATTAACTGCGACATAGTTTAGTGCACGCGGCGCCTGTTCATTATAACAAAGTTCAGTTTTATTACATCTGAAATTTATTTATATTATTGACTCGAAACCGGTACGGCCAGTGTTTAATTTCAGAAACGGTTCTTTCTGAAGTGTCACTGAAAAACACAAACTTTCTATATATATGTATGTATAAATAATCATCTGACATATTAACGCAAAACCCAAACAACCGAATATAACCGGTTGTGAAAATTTTCATGCAGGTTCCTTTACACTGTAGGTAAGCACTAATTAAGGATTTTTCGAAATTAAATCCCTAAGTTGCTGAAAAAGCAGACGAAAATTGTAAAAAAATCTGTCATTTTTCCACCAGTTAATCAGTTATTATCCATACATATAATAAAAATGAAGTGTCTGTATGTAATATCAAAATAGCGACTTGTTACTCATTGAATATGAACGTATAGACGATACTGATAACAAAAATACAATTTTAAAATTTTTTGTCTGGATGTCTGTCTGTTCCGGGTAATCTCCGAAGCGGCTGGACCGATTTTGACAGAAATTTCACTGACGGATAGTTAAAATGACGGCAGGTGACATAGGCTACTTTATTTTAGACTAGTTGTCATCCATGGCTTTATCTGTAGTACTATCTCCAAAATGATTAGACCTATTTTCATAAGACTTTTACTGACAGATAGCTAACGTTATAAAAAGTAATTAAGGCTTTTTTATTTTGGACTAGCTTTTACCAATGGCTTCATTTGCAGTAATATCTCCAAAACGTTTGAACCATTGTTCACGGAACTTTCACTAACAGATGGCTGATCTTATAAGAAGTAATTTACAATTATAAAAAAAGCACACGCGGAGCTGCGGGCAACAGCTAGTCTTACATAAAAGTTATACTAGTGATTTATAACCGAATAAATGTCACTTTTATCACTTTTCATGCTATTTTTATGTATACACATGCTATTTCATTTTACAGCATACATATATTAAAAATCTATATTCGATCTCTGAGTACATTTATGGTGATAAATAATATATAAGTAATTTCTACTGTTATAAGTATGTACGTAAATCTGTCTATTTGTTAGTTACATTTTCACCACAAAATTTCTGAAGCGATTGCAATGAGTTAGAGATTCTGGTGAATTTGAAGCTTGAAAAAAGGTATAAAGTATATCTTTACAATTGTACGTTTGATATATGTATTCCTTTACTCAAAAAGTTGATAGATTGATTTAGGGATGCAAATTATAAATACTTTTATATGACTCAATAGCGGTGAGATTATTTTTATAAGTGTTATATTTTGCCTCAACTATTGCCGTTGCATATGTTGTTAAAAAACAAGCCTTCTCCTTCGAGAAAACTTATTTAGTTAATTTAACCTTTTAGTAAGGTATTACAAGAAAATTAAATGATATAAATTTAATCACACTAGGTGAAAAATAGCAGTGACATAAATTTTATCATACTTTTCACAGGGATAATTTATATTTCATTTTATATGAAAAATAACAGTTATGCAAGTAACATTTGGATTTACATAGTACAATGTCTATGTAATCTATACATCTGATATATAGGTTATGCATAAGAAATCTAGTAATATTGTACAATTTATGGAAATGAAAAAATATGTTTTTCAATAAATAAAGAATTAATTATATCAAACGCTTTTTTTTTCAATTTTATAAATATATATTATAAACATATTCCGTATGTAATAAGAATAGTTATAGATAGTATTTATTTAAGTTATCAGTTTTTTGACGGTGTTCACTTATGGCATATCCAATGTAAACGTATTTTTTATTACCTACTTCGTGTGTGACCTTGCTACCGTATTTAGGTAAACATGTTTTTCTTTTGTTTTTTCTTTTATCACCGATCATATGAAGGCAGTAAAATTGTGAAGTTGCTTTTTAGCCGTACCTTGAGAAGTCGTAGACTGTGAGTACTTGATAACATCTGAACATTTCAGGGGTATTCAAGCATAATAAATAATATATTAAAAATCACGATGTTGTGTTTCACAGGAACCACTGCCAAAGGTTGTACATTTTAGAAACAAAGCTCATTCAATAAAAATAATGTTTGTAAGCCTTACTTTATGGATTTCATTTCCACAGTAATATGACGAGCGCGCAGATGCTTATGATCCATCGTTATCACGTAGTAGGTTTAATCGTGTGTAATTATTTAGCATATAGCAGTAGAATATTTACTTCCCAGTAATTATAATTTAAATTTGTAATATATTTTCACTATACATGATAAAAAAGGTATTGTAATATGTTAAGAAAAGAAAAGTGTATAATTTCTAACATAAACAATATAGATTTTGTGAATGCGAATAGTACACACGACTTCATTACGTGTCACAAAATTCCCTTACATAATTTAAAAGGAAAATCGGAAGAAATATTTACTTTACAAAGAAAAGAAACGAACGGGCCCGCGCTGAAGGAATCCCTCAATGATTATTGAAAACTTTCGATGTAGGAAAACCCACAGTGTAACCCGGTTTGCGGTACAAAGGCGCCTTTGCCCGACAATGTTGTTTTATCCTCTTGAAATATGAGATAGCGATGAAAAGCGGGTTTGATTCTTAACGGATTTCCGGCTCTTATGCGGGAACGCGATAGTGCGCCAGTTCAATGCTTATAGTACACATGAGTATTTTAGCAGATTAATGTTTATTGTGTAAATTATACTATAGATATTGTGCTGTTTTATACATAAATATATTCTATATTAAAACGAAATTATTTTAATATATTTAATTAGCAGCTCGCCCGGCTTCACACGGGTGTATATATTATGTATAATTTTCCCTTAACAGTATGGCAATATAATGGAATAAAATGTCAACTGAACGTCTGACAGTAATATTTTAAGAATTCCATACTGTCTTCTGTATTAGTCACTTCTTAAGTTTTTTTTTGTTTTTGTTTTTTAATAAGATTTTTCGAAAATCTTCTTTTATACCGGTCTTATCCTGAGAATTAAAAACAACAAAAATGAATTAGTCGCCATTTTGAGGTAATACATTCGGCATTTAATTTTTATTTATACAGATGTTTCGTTTTCTTGTCTGTCTTTTTTTTGTAATATTGTATATAATATTTAACTAAATTTTTGATGTGCTAGAAACTTGAATGAATATAATTAAAGGGAAAAGGAAAAAATGCAGTGACTTGATATGTTATTGTAATACTCAAAAATTTTCTATTGCGGATATGATCAAATGAACAGAAAATTAAAATAAACCTCGAATTTGTTGCGAAATTTCAAGATGGCTTACTAGTTAGCATGTTCTGACACGTAGGCGTGACGTAGGGTGATGACGTAGGTTCGAATCCTTGCAAAGAAGTTGGATATTTTGGAGAAAAAAAAACATTGAGATGAAACCATATTAGGTGGCAGGTTTTTTCTAAGGCTACTATCCTCAACCGTCTTAGATTACATTGTCATTTAATGTGACGCCATGTGACAGTTTGATCAAGCGCTAAAACCTATAAATTGTAAAATAAAAACACACAATACTAAAATGAAGACAATAATTTTATCTACTGAATTTTTTATACTTGTAAGTACTAAGTTATAGCGTAAGTGAAGATTATAAAATTCTAACTCTATGGAAAGCTACTTATTAAGTGTAGCTGCCGCAACACTACTCTGGATTCTTAGCTAAAAATGTTCAACTTGAGAGTGAAAGCTAGAATATACACTACAATACAACCATGTTTTTGATTTCATTACGATGCTTTCGTTCAACGTAAGTTTACACTTATGGTAAAATATGAATTCAAATTGATTGATGCGGTGTCCGACTATTCCTCCCAATGAACCATCACTGCTTCAATATTGTTTCTGAGTATATGATGAAATTATTGTCAAAAACAAAGCACAAGCGTAAATAGGTCCTTCAAACCGATTGTAGATTTAACATTCAATAACGCCTTCACTAAGTTGAAATTAAATTAAATATTATATGATTTTGAATGAAAACAAGAAATTCATTTAAAGTTGGAACTTAGGTACAGTATTTTGGTACAATTTAAGCGGTGTAACTTATGTGTTTGTCTTATGTTCACATACAAGCGATATCTGGCAAGGGAAATAGGTAGTGTTGAATTTTATATTACTATTATGTCCCTGAAACTTAACAAAATTCCATAATTGATATACGCTTATATACCCCTTATATATATATTATGTTATAGGGGGCAAACGAACAGGTGGGTCACCTGATAGTAAGTGATCACCGCCGTCCATAGACACTAGCAACACCAGGGGAGTCGCAAGTGCGTTGCCGGCCTTTTAAATATGTGGGCCTCCGGCGCTCTCACTGACCGAACGAAACGCAACAGTGCAAGCACTGTTACTTCACGTCGGTTTTCTGTGAGAGGGTGGTACTACCCCGGGCGAGCCGACCCATTCATGCTGAAACCAGTAATAACTTCAGCGTAGCTCTACCACCTATACCCCCCTTAATATTATACCCCTTAACATATACGATAACATAATATGATGAACTATGCCACATTTATAAGGTGGATTTCAACTATTGGAAGGATGCAAGAGTACTCGTATAAATAAACTATTTATAATCGTTTAAAAGTACATGAGATCTAATAAAACTAGTTCCGTACATAATACATAGATACAGTAAACAAATTACGTCTCCCGTGAATAATTCATCAAAGAAACGAGCGCTGACAAATGAAATCTAATGAATACGATATGAGACGGGAACGAAGATTCTCCCAGATTTACGCAGAAATAATATGGTTCGCGCACGGGGCGCTCCTGTGGATATATTGTTGGTAATTTGTTTTTTTTTTTTTATGTTGGCCATAACATTTTCTTTGTTATACTCAAGTTGCGTGTAAATAAAACAATGCGCTGTTTACAATGTGCACAGTAAACGCATGGTTTTTTTTAAAGATTTTTATCCCTTGACGATAATGGTAACATGCTAAGCCTACTTGAGGATTGGCTGCAATTCACATATCACACCTATCAATATGTACTTGACGAGAAATTTTAAACGTAAGAGCAGTAACCAGACATGAATATTAGAATAAGCCTTACCACCAAGCTATGGTTCAATTACGTTTTTCTTCAATCCTCATACAAACCTACATCGATGGACATGACGTTCGAACATAATTGGTTATAACTACAGATCGAAATTACTTAAGCATATCAATTGCCAAATAATAAGTAAATGTAATTGTAATATTTTTATAAATTTATATCTGATCATTGATGTAAATCTTAAACTATTGTTATAGATAAGGAATATCTCTACTGATAATTTAACATGAGAACACGCGGTAACTTTTTGATTCTACAAATCATTTTTGTTTTATTATAGTTGGCATAAAATAAACATAATACTAGAAACTGCCCGGCTGCGTTCAATGACAATATCAAACCTAATAATAATAAAATATAATCCAACGCCATCTAGTGGCGAAAATGGTAAAATAATAGATCGAATATTGTTGAACTTTATTGATCTCATAAATATTAACATCTAATGGACGCTTAAAGTCAACATATAAATATATAAATAAATACATTTATTACTAAAAAAAATAATTGTGAATGTATGTTTGTGGCGTTTTCACGGTTTAATTACTCAACCGAAAATCATCAAATTTAACATAAATTTCATCAGGGCTACAGAAAAGGCTACCTTTCATTAAGAAAAAATCTACATAACACGGACAAAGTCGCGAGCAAAAGTTAGATGAAAACAAATTTGTTACGACTTCACAATCTATAAAAAGGTATTTCTTTGAGAGTATTGAAGTAAGTATCGGTATGAATAATATACATGAATAATAGGTAAACATCGACTGAAAGAATTCACAAAACACAAGGTATGAGAGTACTTCTCTATATTGCCTCTAACAAAGATTTCGAAATCCTTTGATATATCCACCCTTATTGCCCACGTCGTTTTCGCAGGTAATATGTATTGTACTTATTTTGTACTGTAGTGTAGATTTCTTACTATCACAAAATTTTGTACTTCCACATAACGGTTGATGTTAATATATATTCGTTAAAAGGGATATCTTCTGAGAATAATATTCATATATCTCTCGACTCCTGCGAATTAAACCATTTAGAAAATATATATTATGTATGATTGGTGATAGTGTATAAATTCGTTGAGAAATATTACGTCTATTAATATGCAAATTGGCAGTTCTGCTTGCGAGTGGCTGCTGTCAGTTTTTTTTTAATATTTTATCTATTTCCATTAACTCCGTTTGAATGTTTTAGGATATATTTTGGATACCCTTCTGCACGTTTTAAGGCTACTTTTGTGCCAAATTTGAACGCTATCGATTCCAAACTTAAGCCGTAAAAGACACAACGCACACAGATAGAACAATATTTGCAACTATAACACCAATAGTGTAGATTACATTTTCTATGCACTTTCATAGCTTAATGTACATTTTATTAATCCATCCTTATATATGTTTGCTTTAATAAAGAAGTCTCTACTTTTTGCTTCTTTTAGTTCAGTATTTTCCAAGAGATTACTTCCTTAGGTACAATTGAATAAACAATAGCTACCATTTTTAAAACTTCGGGTATAAGGCATATAAAAACAGACCCCGTAAATAGCTTCAGGGTGAGAATAACCGACGAGATTCGCAAAAACACAAAGTTGCTCTTTCCGTAATCCGCAGATTTGTCTCAACCGGAGCCTTTATTCGTGTCGTCACTATTATACACGTTAATACAGGCCCGGGGCGTATCTCGTAAGTACTCGTGTATCTGCAAATAACGTTGAAGTATTCCATTATATTGGATCCTTGCCTAAGGCAGGGGCGCGTCCGGTTCTAATAAACAAGACAATATTCCAGCAACGCCGATATAGAATTCTGTGTTTGTTCAATCGGCCTCTGAGATTTATACCTATTATTATATGCCCATTATAGTGTGTTCTTGTTTTTGATACAGTTTGATCGATACATCTTTTGTGTTTGCCTTATGTTCTTCTACATTAATACGAGATGTGGTTTGGGAAAATTGGTTGTACAGATTTGTATAGCTTACATGTTTGCTTAGTATATTATTATTGTACATGTTTACAAAAACATATTCACATAAATATAAATAAGAAACGGGATATTGAGAAACCGAGATGTAGGTACTTTATTCAAGTGAGGAATGGAAGGGGATACCTAAATTCAATAGTTATACAGAATATGCCCGTATATGTGCCTTGAAATACAAAGAGAAAATTGGTTCAAACTATTCTCTTTTAACTTTTATTCTGGTGAAAGTAGAAAAAGTTTCATAAATGCCACATTGGTTTTACATTATCATCGACAGTACGCTTGAAGTAAACTATAATATACTATACTACGCGTTTTGGCTAATTGTGCTTCATCCACAGAAGATAGGAGGTAACGAGGCAATAGCCTTGGCCTGTTTGGAGATTGGTCACTGAAAGATTTTTCTGGTGTTAAGGGTGCAGTTGATTACGCTTGTGCAACAATGGCCTTTGACATGATAGATCATTGAGGCATCGGATGGATACTCAAGCAATTTATCTATTTAAATACAATCGTCGACATAAGAGAAGAAAAATATTATTGTACAGTTTTTTAGAGTTTGATCACAGAATTTAAATACGCTAAATCTAGAGGGCATTGGGTCTCAAGTCAGCCAGAATGCCTCTAGCTGCTTGATAATACATTTTCAACTTAACTGACTAGCCACGCTGGCTTAAAAAAGCTATACCACCATATATGCAGTATCATATTGTATTATACTAGCTATTGCGCGAGGCTTCGATTGTGTTATGGTAAATTGAACCTATTCCTCGGAAACAGTATTTTTTTTCTGCTCGAATGTTAACCTATATCCCTTATACATCCTTAATAATGCGTATGCAAAATTTCATACTAAAACAAATAAGCAAACACGCATTCGCATTTGTTGCATTTGTAAAAATATTTTCTAGGATTTTAAGTGGTCAGCTATTCATATACCGGTTTAAAGCCTATATAACATTTATATATAAGTAATAAATATTAATCACGAATTGTGTATACCATCTTATGTAAAAGCTACTTCCAATATCACATTATACATTCAAACAAGAATGAACCTCGGGCGAAATAATAGACAACTTCAGCATAGGCTACGCGGGTCGCAACATTCGCAACATTGTAGCCACGTTGCTGCATTGAATTGTGCGCAGCGCAATGCCGGCTAATGTAACTTTGTAACGAGGGTTTCGCGCGGGCCCACGTGCTACCGCTTTGTTCTATCGCTCGTTGCATAATTTCATCATGTTCTCTCTACTCAGAAATTGTTGTTTTGCTTCTAATAAGTTTCAAACTTTAAATGTAATAAGTTTTGTTTATCAATAACATCTACAATATAATATAACCTATAAATATTATAAAAATCACAAGTCGGTCTTCGTGTGTCTTTCGGCGCTGTTCGTTTACATGTAAATAATGTACTACAGAATTGTGTATCTAAAAATGGATACCGAAAAGTGTGGGATGGAATATGTTTATCCCATAAGGAAAACTCACAGCAATAATTATTCTCTTTTACACGTTATTCAAGAATATTTGATAATTTTGGCGTAACTTCAACCAATATACCATGAAATTTAATATAAATATATTGATTATTTAACGTAGATAAAATTGCTCTTTACAGAGTAGATTTGTCTGTATCTCAAGTAAAAAAGTTTCAACGTGAGTACTATAGTTAACCAACGGAATTTTAAAGGTTGTCATACTAAGATGAAATTGTAAGAAAGTTATATATATCAATCTAAATGTATGATTAAAGGTGAAACGTGCGTTATTTGCCGAGGCTAATTTCCTAAATGCGGATAGAAAAATATTCAGTGGTAAAAACAGCCTATAATTAAATTAAACAAACAAAAACAAATAAAGTGTGTTAGACACACCATCTGGTACCAGATTAAATGGAGTCTCATTGAATTGTTCCTAGTGTCATATGTGCTATTAGATATCAACAAAAATATTATAAAAGTAAATTTTAAGAATGGAAATTTGTATATTTTGTGTCTTTTTTTAGTTTTTATAAAGATTAATATACAATAATTTATCCCAATAAAAAAACAGATTTTTTGCGTTATAAAACATACAGTTGAAAACAGCAGATGTTAACGCCAATTTTCAAGGTCCCCAGTGCGTTAACACTTCGACCTTTTTTGACATACTCTCTTACTTTTACGAGCTAAATTTATGGGCACACTTTAAGTGTATGTGTCAAAATCAGCACGTTTCAAGTGATTCTTCCATATCGTAGTTCCAGGAAGTTTATATAGCTTCCTACTTAGAACATAGTCGTTGTATCATCGTGTTCTTTATCCGTCGATCGGTTTATTCATTTATAATAGAACATATTGTATTTAAATTAAAATAAACTGCAATATTAGTCTCCTAAGTTTCAAATTACTTATACGCTTGATAGGAAAAACAAATAATCTGCATAAAAAATTCAAGCCTATTTTATTTTATCGTATTTATATTATTTTGTTTATTAAAAAAACATGTATTAATACAATTTTTACAGTTACTGAATTCGATAAAAATAAAAGAGAAAACAAATTTGACTACAAATTTTTACACGAGTCCAAAGAATTTTATTTACTTTAACAAAAAATCCCGAAATTTGAAATCAAAGATTTTATGCAGTAAATTTGTAAGGTTTGTTCACACTGCGGCTCAAATAAATTTTATTAAATTTTCTATAGGTTTATTGTCATTACTTTTTTAGTTACTTCAAATCAAATTTTAACGATATGATTTGTAACCCACAGAAACATGAAAACGTTACTTATATATAAATAGGCAGAAAGAAAATAGTTAAAAAGATCTTCCTCCTCTGTTTCTCAACCTATTTTCTTTATTCTTTTTCGTTTATTTCGACCAACAGATAATTACTAGTTTTATTAAATTTACACAAGATTTAGATCAAACCTGTGGCTTGATAGATGTCTAAACATATACAATTATTATATCTGTACATACTTTAGTTCTTTATAAATCTTTGTCACTTATTTGTAATTCAACATTGTTTTATTTTCCCAAAGCCACGTATCGTCCAAAATATGCAATAATGCGTAAAAATCGACTAACCGAGCAGTTTGTTATCTGTGGCTGGGGAAATCGACAAGTAAACCATAAAAGGAATCTAAGTATATGCAGTACGACGTAGAGATTTACCATCTTCACACTTAGTTAATTTTAGTACGAATAATAATCGTCTGTTCCCAAGCTTAGATCCACTCGTGCTCTGAGTTAAGCAGTGCTTCAACGGTTCGGAAGCGGATGCGTCTTGCACAACAGGGATTCATGGAACATCATTGTGCAATAATTACTTACACACGAGACGTGTGCTCTGTTTCGGGAGAGTTACGTCTCTATGGAACAGGCTTGGATTCAGGTTTATTATAACATCAGGCTGTATATTGCCCTCTAGTAATTACTGAATACTCATTTATAAATTGTTTTGAAAAATTACATACTTTGTTTTTATTATAAAAAAATGAGATTCATTCATTTCCATTATTTTTACAATATATTTATTTGAAATATATTACATTATTATCCATATATTTCTGTGTTTCATTCACATATATACAAATGTAAATACTTAAAAATAGTATATTTATATGTAACATATTACAGTGTATAAGCTATTACCAAATTACAATACAAATTTTCAACGAATTTGTTCCAACAGTTGGCGTGATGAGTGTACAAATTAATATAAAGATAAATTAAAATTTCAAAAACTATCAAATATGCTGTATAGTTCGATTCTGAAGCCTTGCTGTGTTTATTCTCAAATGTCTGTAATGTACCCATATCGTGACTATTGTTTTATAAATAACAATTACTTGACTCCCAAGAAATTAACTTTTGTTTAATCCATTGATTTGTTACCGAGGAGAAGGCAAATAAAAAGTTTTATTTTTATTAATATTTTATTTTAATCATCGATTTAAAATAGTTATTTTGTCTTTAAAACTATTTGGTACAAATTATTTCTATATATTTGTCAGGTTTCCATACTTGGCGGGCCGATTACAATACTCAGCTAATCGTTGCCAGAGCCGCTTTAAGACGCCCGTAAATTGTATACAAGTGTATCACATGCAATAAGTAATACAATGATTAGTTGTTACGTTCTAATACAATCTTAATTAGCAGTTAGTAGTACACTTCATTGTTTTCATATCGAAAGAAACAATAAACCTTAATATATTTTAAACTTTCACTGAAGGAAAATGATTTTTTTATTCCGGGGCATACTGTCAGTTATATTAGTATAGAGTTTTATAATTTTTTAATACGCTTTGCGAATCAGTTCAAATGGGGCAATTTCACTCTTATTGTGCAGATTTTATTTGACGATTCTTTTAAATGAAATTAACGTTTGCAGATGTTTATTAATCATATTTATACAAAGAAGATGCTTTATACTTAAAGTTCAAGTTAAATACACCAAATGACCATATTTCCAGAGACCTTCGTATAGGAAATGTTTCTTATAATAATACTGTAAGTCCTTTACCCGAAAAGTAGCTTTAACAAGATGGTAATATATGAAAGAACAGTGAAACAGAAGTCTTTGATAACATTTATATTAGAATAAAAATACACAACCGCAAAAATAACTAACCACGTACAATAATAGTACAACCAGGAGAACAATATGAAAACAGAAGGGTGAATAGTAAAGGGATCGAAAAAATAAACACAAAAGAAAAATATGATTATTTTACACCAAATGCGGTATATAATCTTTTATGTTCAAATATCAACAGGAAGTTTTCAAATGGGGCATGTAACCTACACTTAGGTTGGAAATGATGCTGCGCAGAATTCAACGAGGGTGCATAAATTTCAAGCTCAAAGGGGTTTGTTCAGACAATACGATTTCAAATGTAATTTTATTCGTTTTTATAGTAATTACTCGTAACGCAATAGGCGCTGTTAATATATCTATGTGCATATTAGTGTATAAGTTTGCTTAAAGCCGTCATTTACATAGGGACAGCTCTTCTTCTGGCGCATATAAAGTTACAAATCTAAGATAGTCGCCATCAACGAAGTATATCTTGCATTCACTCGCCTTAATATTGTAAAAGATGTGTTTCCCTCTCTCGGGAACAACACTCTTTTCTTTATGAAATGTACTCAGTGTAATTTTCTGTATCCCCTTACAACGTGTATGCAAAATTTCATGATGATTGGTTCAATAATTAAGGTCAACGCTTCTGTAATAAACAAAACCACAATTGTATCTATAATATAAGTTAGAATTATTTTAATAAATATCTCGTTTGAATATAAACCGATTTCGCAGTCAACATTAGTGAGTTCAGTAGTTCAGTGTTAAAGTATTTGTTAAGTTGCTAAAATATCGAATCAATACCATATCCAAACTAAATTAAATTCCTGATTTACAAAGTATTACAATTGCATTCCCTAAAAATAGTTAGAATGTGTTCGCGAATAATCGACCACGCGCGGAACTGAAAGTTTCATTTAATTCAAACGTGCAAACAGAATAAATACTCTGAGACCTTACTGTGGTAGACCAAGTTTAAAAGAGGATTAATAGCAACAAATTTAACAAAAAAAAATCGAATTTTAACATTTCTGAAATCAGTTATTACAATAGAAGCTCTTTTACACGTGGCAAAAGATGATGAATTATGATATTATAATTATAAACAAATTCCCAAGTGGACTGTACTAATGTGGCACTACAACTATTTAGACATAAAACATCTGATTTATTTTTTACCCTTTAAATAATTAATGTTCATAAAAGCATAACTCTGTGATATAACATTTAACAGAAATTAAATGATATGCTATAAAGTAGCTAACAAATTTAATTTCATGAATTATTAATAATTTATTCAATAGTAATAAAAATAGCTTCAGAAATAACCTATTATTGTTAATAATATGTAAAAATAAAAATTGTTACTTACACCGAATTACCCTTAGGAGAAAGACATATACCATCCCTTAATTTTCTCTAAGACTTTGTAGCAATACCATATACAATTCCATATTACATTATTTCGATGTATCTTTAGGGTATAACCAGCGATAAAGCAATGTGAGGGACTGGAAAATATTCTTACGATTTGATTATACAATAAATTAAATTTTCTGTAGCTTCTTTTTTTAAACTTTATAAGTTATCGTTTGACCACAATCTCATCTGATGCTAAATGATGATGTGGTCTAAGATGATAGTCACGTTAAACCTAAAGGTTGACTGGCTCTCAAGTGCAGCTACCGGAATACACCAGCAGGTGCTTGCATCATAGATTTTCAACTTGAGGGTGATTTTTCAACTTGAGGGTGATTTCTAGCCAGGCGGACTTAGAAAAAGCCCTACGACCATGCTATAGTATCAACAAGATGTTTTCCCTCACCGAAAGTTCCGACTCATTTGTTGGGATTCGACGCTTTGTCCGAACAAACTACCAACTGAACCATCACCGCTTCAAAAATCGTTTCAAATAAAATATGCATGGATTGTATTTATAAATCTTTTGGAAGAAATTATCTATGTGATAATAGAAACCGAATCAATATGCGTCACGTAATGTAAAAGAACTAAAGGTGCAAAAAGGCAGACACAAACAACCGTATTGTTTTATACTATGTATTGATTTAGAAAATATCACTATGCTGTTTTGTAATAATTTTTAACAACACATTGGCATATTTTTGTTTCTATTTAAAGCTATTTTAATTACAAAATTTGTATTTAAAATCAAATGCTTACAAATTTAAGTACAAATATGGCTATCACCCTCAGAAGCGCATCCGAGTCATCTTCGCCACATGTTCAGCATTAGTGATGTCCTTCACAAATCCAACGATCATAATATATAGTGTCGGGGATTAACTGGGATTTTGCAGGTTTATTGCTGTTGGTGGTCCCTGGCCTTAATGTTTTTTGCGACACACGTTCGAGGGTTATGAAGTGTTCGTGTTGCATCTGTCGAAATTTCTTACTATTATTTTTTATTTTGATATTATATTACTAGATTACATATAAAAACAATATTGGACATTGATTTTAAAAAAGGAGGAGGTTTAAGTACATCTATCGCGACACTTTCTTACATAGGCCGATAGGTGGTGGCTATGAATAAAGGTTTGGTAATGTTTTAGTATGAAAACTGTTTTATTTTTAAAGTTCCGTTCGAGTTAGATAGCAAAAAGAAGTAAATAGCTTCCCAGCAACCACTGAACATCTAATCACAATGAACCTTTTGTGAATATTTACCACTAAAGCGAAAATTTAATTTTAAGACCTACCCGTTTTACTTATATTGTCCATAAATTTGAGTTAAATATTTTTATAACTGTCGCTTTCTACAAAAATTTTTTTTTTAATTTAAGCTTCATTGATTTCGCTTATGTTTTTGTAGCTTGGTTGATGACGTAATCCATATATTTAATATAAAGTTATAGATACCATACAGTCTGCTTCCCAAAGGGGCGACACTTTTAACAGCATTTGTTGGGTCATTCTGTCACCCTTACCGTTTTATACGGCTAATGCCACGCTCATGTTCATTCATGATTTTAGGGTTCGGTATTGTGTTAACAGTAAAATTAGTATCAAAAGGTGCGACAGCCACTCGATAGATATTCATGTGCACGAAACGAAACCAGTTCGTGTTATGATTTGTGGGGTATATTATCCCCTTTGAGTGGGTTATTTTTTTAATGATTAGGCACGGGTGTTGTGTCTGACAATACGCACTATTTTACCAGTTAATAACTGTGACTATCCCGGGTTCATTTTTCTGCATTGACAAAAGTTTCATTTTTTTATGAATGATAAATCAATATCTAAATTGTGTGCATTACAATACAAAATTTATTGTGTGAATGATGCTCGATCATTAATTGCACTATAGTACGACAGAGGAGTTTGCAAATGAACATTTTAAAAAATCCCATCAATACTATATTTCTGTAACTGGAAAAGCTTATCAAAAGATATCTCTAATTATTCTGATTCTTGGACCGAATAATAAATAAATATAATTTTATTGCTAAGAACGCGAAATGTTAGAATTGTTAAAGAAGCATAATGTTAATCTGTTTCTGCAATCCATTATAAAACATCATCTTTGTGTACAAATATTATGAAAATGAATAATAATGTGATATAAAATAAGAAATTTTTAGTTATGCCAATAATTCGTCTATAATAATTATCTACTTGTCCCATTTATTTACTCTCCTGAGTATGGGCTTTCTTCTCATACTAAGAAAGAGAAATTCATGACTAACCTTATAGAACCTTTCTTAGACTAGTTTAGCTAAACATTTAGGTGACCTTATATATAACTATAAACATCAAACATATTTATTACAAAAAGATTACAATATTAGTAATTTAAAAAAACGCACAGATTACTTTATGTTTAGATATTTTATTCGTGTTCGCTTTGAGAAATATACGTCAATTAAACCGTCTGCAGTGTATTCAATAAAACGCCACAACTCTACGGTTAGCTGAACACCGTCATCATAACTGGGGTCGAATAAAGTGGTTTTCGTACCTAGCTTTAAAATACCGAATTTTCATTAAAGCCACTAAGAATTGAAAATAGTTTAGTTTGGCTGATATTTTGATAGCTGTAACATGAACGTCGTACCTGGTTCTCTAAATATTTAAATTATTTGAAAAAAGATTGGAAATATTGAAATTAACTTTTCTTGTTCATGGACTTTAACATATTTTAGGAATAAATAAAAAAATAAATATTTGTAGTCGATAATTTGTTTTTCATTTCCAATAATTGTACGTGTATACTTTGGTATCTAAAAAAGAAACATATTTGGATGATACCTAAAAACTGAAAATGAGAGATCATTAAATTAACAACGATAAAGAAATTTAAGAGACCCCCACAGATTTAGATTCCAATTCGAGTCCATCGAGTTGTATGGGGCGAACATACCCTAGGACACTAAGGTAAAGTACCTAGGTATCGCACTCGATTTCAAAGCATACGTCGATGGAATGCAGAACAAAGCCAACATAACTTTGGCTACCTTGCATCCTCAGCTATGCTTGAAGAGCAAAATGCCCCTCAGACATACGCTAATGCTTTACAAAACGTGTATCAGCCTCATACTAACAAAAATTACCCCATATTCGCTGACACATCGTATTCTAACTTTCATTATATCTAGGTTTTGCAAAACCACTTCTTAAGAAAGTTACTCGGTACCCCACTTCGCCTCATCTGGACAATCGATTTACATAAGGACATGGAGTTACCTTCGATCTGAGCGACCTCATCCAATCCACTCAGATATGCTCGAAGGCTCCATTCTCGCTCTCTTCGTATTTTACCTGGATATCAGCGACCTTTTTTTTTTTTTTTATTCTAGGGAAAAATCCTGCATTGGATACCCTCACGCTGCCGGGGGACAGCATGAGGGTTATGTTGGACTCTTACCAATTAAAAAACCCTAGATTCGTCAGAGCGCGCTCTGTTGACCGAGGTAGCGGGGTTGCGTGAGCAATCTCCGCTCCTCAGTCGCGCGCTTAGGTCACCCGCAGGTGGTCGGACGGGGACCTTCGCCTCGAGAGAGGACTGGTGGTCGTCCTCTCTCCTGCCACTTTAAGCAGCGGCTGTGACACCGCGCTATGCCCTCACGGGTACTCCACTACGGCAATAAGCGCCCCCGCGCCTATCGCCTGGAGTTTGACCTATGGAGGTCGCTGATGGTGGATGCGACCTCCTCTTCGGGTTCGGCGGCCGGCTCTCCTTCGGCGAACGTCAGGAGCGTCGGCAGCCCTCTCCCTCACTCTCTCCGCTTCTTCCTTTTGGGAAATAACGTTTTCACAAAAGCTCACGACCGCGTTCCATGCCCTCTCTCCACCGACCATGGCATGGACCACAGCCGGTAGTGAGAGGTCATGGCCCACTATGGTCGTGAGCTCCTCCCGCTCGTTAGCCCAAGCAGGGCACACCTCGAGCACGTGCTGTGCCGTTTCGGTGTCACACCCGTCACAATGGCTTCGGTGTCGGTTCTCTACCCGCCACCTGGTGCAGGTACTTCCCAAAACAACCGTGGCCGGTAAGCACCTGCACCAGATGGAAAGTGAGCGCACCGTGAGGCCTATTCACCCACTCTGCTAAGACCGGGCGAATCGCCTCCACCGTGGAGATTCCAGCCGAAGCCGTCGTCAATCTCTCTCCCCACGACAACAGGAGAACCCTCTCAAGGTAGGCTCTTTGAGCTTCCTAGATATCAGCGACCTACCGCCATCCCCAAAAGTCGAGTTACGCTGATGATACCCACCATATTTGCTTCAAGCAGGCATAGAGGTCAATTCAGATCGCATATACAACGTGTGGTTCGTGATCTCGGCGAATGGTATCGTAGCTGGCGGACTGAAAACAACCCTTATAAGAGTTCCGCGGTGCTTTTTTATCCTTTTAAAAACATTATTAATTGAAGCCCTTCAATTTATACGAAGTTCCTATTCCTTGGATCTTCTAGTCAAGGATCTGGTTGTCACCCTCGATAGGGAACTCACGTTCATTCTATACAACGATACAGGCGGAACAGAGCCGCACATGGTCATATGTCGCTTACATCCACTGGTATGCTCGAAGTGCAAAATGTCACTTAGACATAACCCCACGCTTTATAAGACGTTTTCTCACCCCATTTTCACATACAGTTGTTCCGTCTTAGCGCTTATGTCAGAACTCCGCTTTCATAAGAAGCAGATTTTACAAGATCGCTTTTTACGGAAAGCGAACGGTGTACCATGGTACGTCCGCAACATATCTCCATAAGGACTTAGAGTTTCCATTGATCTGACATATTAAAAAACCCTCACGTCCAGTTATTTACCCGTTAGTGATTTCCGCCACAAATTACACGAACATATCTAATGCGACAAAAAGAGGACCGCAAAACATCTTGATCTTCCCGATAAAATAATGCCAGTGAATGACCAGTAATTCTCCAACTCTTCAAACAGAGCGTGCTCGCACCTACATCCCCGTAACCGCAGATCACGTCGCCCTCTCGGCAGCGTCTCAAGCGTGTTGGTCCGTCAGCCCAACAGTAATAATAATCAGGTTCAAAAATTATTTAAATAACAATAATAAACATTATTTACCTTACTTTGATATTAAGTATTGTATTGTGTAGAAGAAAACAGTAAGACGTAAAATCCAAGAAATTTGAAGATACTAAAACGTTTTATCAAACCGAATATAACAGAGAGGTAATTTTATTTTCTATATAAAGTACGACATCATTAATAATCTGAGATCGATTCAAAGAAATGTCTACGACCAATAGAATTTTATTGTTATTACACAAATTTAAATACTCTTTTATCTGTACTATCCGTCTAAGATTATTTACATGACAATGATAAATTTGTAATAATATTTTTACTATCGATATATTTACATCGTACATTACTATAAATAAGTGGTGTCATTGTGCTAAATGTAATAAAATGTTTATTATGTTAATCGTGCCATTCTGATGTTTTATTGTTTGTAGTTGGGCGTATCATCACTGCGTGGTGTCTCGCTACTGAATGTACTGAATGTAGAAAGTGACAGATTTAAAGTGTTATAAAAATTGTTTTTATTGTATCCACATCATACCAAGTTTAGTACGACTAAGGTAATTCAGCTCTTATTAAATAGATGGTATAAAATAAAGTCATTAGCTGCGCCTCTCTGTATACTTCTGTCTGTACACTTAGTTCTTCTAAACTCCGCATCGAATTTCGATATAGTTGCCGCTATCGTTTAAAAATTCTCACCTGGAAGTTATATATCTATGGTAACATACATAGTATATTAATTAATTCTTTCGTTATATTCAAATAATCTATTCAATCAATATTTTTGGGCGCTTACATCGCTAAAGTTGGTTAAAATAAGTCAGACACATCAAAATAATATACTATATAATTCTATATTTTCAAAATAAAAGTGTATACAGCGATGAAATGCGATGCGATGGAATGGAATAAGAACAACCCACAGTAAGCACTTTTACCTTTTTCATATTACTTGAAAAAAATGAGCTATATTTGAAGCTATCTTAATCAATACAGTGTCAATACTTATTGATTATATTAGTTACGAAGAGTATTTAATTTAAACCAAAATTTCCTCTTACAACACATTATTTTAGTAAATATCTTAGGAGATATCACAGATTACAAATTACGAGCTACAAAAAAACTGTCAAAATACAAGTGCTTTAAAACGCACATTGTACTGTTGCGAATCTGGGGCCTGATCGCTAGTGCTAATATATCTAAGGAATCATATATATACCTAGGAAAAATATAGTTTTAACTCCATGTCTGAACCTTAGTTCCCGTAATAAAGCATGCGTTAAATATGTCAACATAAATCTTCTATTTAAAACGTTAATGAGTTTATCTTCACAATTATTTCCCAATAAGACACAGATACCCGTATTTTTTGGTGAGATACCAATATTTGTGTTAAGATCAATATTTATCATTTGATCTGGGTCCTAAAGCTCAATTTAAAAAAGTAAAATGTCATTATCAATGCGATGTATCTCTTTTACTGAATCGAAGGGATACATTTATTTCGTTTTTTTTTGTATTATAATTTAAAAAAAAACCCAAACCTTTATTTCTCGATGATCTGATCATTGTTATACTTGGTAAGTTAAATCTTTTTTTTTAAGTTTGTAGGCACTTATCACTTTATATACTAAAGTACAGAACAATAAGTCATATGAGAAATATTTATACCATCATCAATTACCAAATAAATAAACACTAGCCTTTAAGTATTACCAAATATAATATGTGCGAAAGCACATAATTATTGTTGCACTTTTTTATTACACATATTTTATGTCATCTGTAAAAGTGTTACTATAATTAATTAAAAATACTTTATTAGTAAACAAAAGAAACAAATCGATCGAAATAACCATCAGATGTTGTATAAAATCAAAATTATAAGCAAATTTGAATCACAGCTGCACCAATTATCTTTTACCAAGCAATAGATAAAGTATCTTGATTTATACTATTTGTATTCAATCGTTCAAAGAATTAAATAGTGTAGCAATAAATATATGATCGTAAATGCATTAGACTATTTAATTCTGGATTTAAAATATAAGGTTACAAGCCAATCCAAACACACTGTCAAAGTGCATAAAGGCATGGCTAGGTAATAAACAGAGTAGTTTAACTTCCAACAAGTTTGATTAGACCGAACGCAGTGCATATACATTAGACGGATGAAAGTAACCCGATACTTGCTCAACAACTCGAGAGATTTGTCGTGTGACGTACCACAGCACGTGCATTGATTTATGATGAGAAGATTTCTACTGGTCTTTCTGTGTCATATGTAGTGATGTGATCTGGTAGTGTTAAACAGAAAATATATTGTTATCAATTGATTAGTTAACTGATAATTACATTCAGAATTATTTACTTGAATACTGACATTACAAGTTTTTTAATATTCGACGGTTTTGAATATCTAAAATTGTAGAGTTCTTCACCTACTGAAGTTTGTCATAATTTAAATTTATTTTATAATTAAAAGTAGTCTAAACCTTTTTTACAATTTAAATATTTTAACGTTGAAGTATACGCACATCTGACGATATGGCCTAAAATGAAAACACTAACTGGCTCTTAATTGTAGAGGCTTATGTTTGGCGGCAGATCTTTAATTTGCAGCTGGAAGCTGGCCTGATGTGCCGTACCACTTACCTACTTAGAAAAAGAGACCGTAATACGACGCAATGGCTTCATTACGATGTTTTCCTTCATCGAAAGCGCCGGCCCATTAAATTGCGTTGATAGACACGGTATCCAAACGCACTGCCAGTTAGACATTTTGGCTTCGATTAAATTATGAATCTATGTATTTATGCGAAATAGTTGTTGCATAAGGAACGGTCTATTGAACTCACCCACTGACCTTTATATTTACTACCGTATATAACAAAACTAGCTTTGGCCCGCAGTTTCCCTCGCGTTAATGTGTATTTGACTTATCGTTTGGTACACTTTTCCTGGATAAAAACTATCCTGTGTCCTATGCAATGCAATGTTATGGTAATCGTTTAAATATTTAAGGCGTGAAAGCGTAAATGACAAAGAAAGAAACATTTAGTCGCACAGTCACATTTATGATGATATATAATATTGTGTGACAATAAAAAATAAAACATACAATATTATTTTTAATTACCTAAAATTTTAATTAAATTGAGTGATTATAACAAAGTTAATAGTTACAGATGCATTTAGGTCTATACGAAATAGTTTACACGAATATAAATGTGATAAAAACTAACTGAGGCCGTATGGTAGAAGAGAAGGTATCCAAAACCGCGTAAATGTTAGGTGAAATACCACACCACTTCACTAATGTGTAGAAATCAAACACAACGTCTACAGCTTCTACCGTCACGTTGGTAGCAAAGAAATCTGACACCGGTGCCCGTCGTCTATCCACGTCTTCTAAAACAAACATTCCAACGAATGTATCCGAAATAACATTATAAATCATTTTCCCTGCGGACCGATATTTTTTGTAATGAAATTTGTTAGTTTCATGACAATCTGTTCCGCTATTTGCTCAGCGTCACTAAACAGATGGCCGGGAGGGCATTCATCATTTTGAAAAATATTAATTTCTAAATGACGTTCTTGACTTGTACGTGGAGTTCATTATGTGTAACTTCATTAATTTTTGTATAAATATTATTAAAATACACATGTTTATGTTCATACAATATTCAAGAATCTGTTAATAATATATCCACATAATTATTTTTTTGTAAACAAATTTAACCGTAAGAGTAATCCTACAAAATTATAGAGGTCGTATTTTAATGCTGGTTACAAAGTAAGTGTTTATTAAAATACTTGATATTTAAGTTATTTCCGAACTGACTACACTGTTGATCTAGTAAGGCCTCTACAGTTTCACCGGACTACAAAATATTTAAGTTAGTAGTTATGATTTATGTAGTTTGTCATAAAACTAGCTACACGTCTTGGCTTCGTGCGGGTGCCACAAAGAAAATGGGACCAAATTTTTTCTTCCATTACGACCATGTAATGAAATAAAATGGCTATTGAACTTTAAGTCCAAACATATGTGGATCCTATCAATTTTTTTTTTAATCTCTCTATTGTCTTCTGTATCACTTACGAACTCACCTTTTTATCCCATTTTTTACATTCCCATACGATTTTTTTTCAAACATTTTCTATCATACAAACCTTGACCTGATAATTACAAGGATAACAAAAAAAAATAGCGAAATAGGTGCAGCCGTTCTGAGATGCTGTGCTTACATACATTTGGCAATTCTTTTTTATTTATAAAGATGTAGATTCCAAAAAATTAAAATGTATACTTTTTTTAATAAAACGTAATAGATGTATATTTTACAAGTATTCAAACCTCCATAAACATCTTCTGGATTACCGTTGGTTAAGAACACGAAAAAAGAAAAGTAAATCATTAAAGCCAACTAACAAGTTCGATTACACTCAAGCGTTCGTATCATGTTCGCAATGCTATTAGGACCTGACATTTGCTCTCCAGTACATCGGTATTCGGAGAATCTCAAAATTACTCATCGGGTATTTCAGTCACGGCCTGGAGATGTCGATTCGTCGCTGATTTTTACCTCTTTCAATTCCAATTGCTCTATTTTACCTGGTAATTTATCTCCGTATTCTACAGCATCCGGTGAGACGTCTCGTTATAAAATTAAATTGCAGTATAATGAACATTATTATTTAGGATACTCATTTTTAGATAGGTTTTATGTGAACCTTATAATCAATTATATATTTGAATGTATTTATTGCTTTGTACTGAAACCTGTAACATTTATAGTGAAAAAAATTTTTCGCCACTAATATGATGGTATCTCACAAATTTTAAATGTATTTTTTATGAAACAATATCCTGTCGTTCACGCCAATTTGTCAATGCGCACAAAGATGTGACGAAAGCTAATGAAGCTTTAAATTAGTGATGAAAATTGGCGTAACTGTTCCGCTTACATAAAATTGGTTTCGGTATAACAAAAATGTTACTACACAATATATTTTCGATGTTCATTTCTGAAGATCAAAGAAAAATTCAATACGAGTAACAGTTAAATTTACCGAAAATTGCTATTACAAAGCAATTTCTACTTTGCCTATCGAACTTTGATAAAGGACAGAAAATTATGCAGAAACTTATTGACTACTAGTTAATACGTGCGACTTCGTCTGCGTTGTTTATTATCTTAACAATATTTTTATGAATAAAGGAAAAAACATAAGCACTACACCGCTTGCACCACTTTCTTACAACAATTGAACACAAATAACTAATCGCACATTGCTCATATAAATCGTAGATTCTTAATACTTTAAATGAAGCTATCGAGAATTTTTGATAAGGACCAAGTGTCCCGGAAGTATTATAAAATTAAGTATATTTGATAGAAACCAATCCAGTGGGTTTTTGAATGATACAAGAATAACGACATACCTTTCTTCTTTCTTCTTCTTTTTATTTATATAGGTAGATAAATGAAATAAAAATATTTCATATTTAGTAATAAAATATTCTGTCCAGACCAGGATCAATGTAAGAGTGAAAACTTTATAAAGCACCCAGGAGATGAAATTTGTTAGTAGCTTGAGTAACTGGACGTCTAGTGGAAGAAAAAAGTCCCGAAACAAATTGTTGGCAAATGAGAGAAGTGTCCAAGAGCGAAAATATGTTGATTGAATAAGGAAAAACTATTAAAAGTTTTCCTTGGAGTTCTGGTTCACTTGCGACGGACAAAATGAGCGCAGTCAGTGCGTGAACGAAGAGTCTGGAAGTTTTACTATATTGTGAGGTCTATTTTACGCCGTGAATAAGCCTTGCAATGAGTTCTTCTAGGATAATACCTGGGCATTATAAAATATCTCGAATGTATTTGTACTTTATAAACAAAATGTTAATTTTGAGACATCATTTTTTTAATGCTTTATAGGTTAGCGTTTGACGACAATCTCATCTGATATTAAATGATGATGTGGTCTGAGATGTTAGTCACACTAAGCCTAGAGGGAGACTGGCTCTCAAGTGCAGCTGCCGGAACACACCAACAGGTGCTTAGTGACAGATTTTCAACTTGAGGGTGGTAACTAGCCAGAAAAAAGCCCTACCACCATGTTATGGCTTCATCACGTTTTTTTTCTTCACCGAAAGGTCCTACTCAGTTGCAAGAAACCTACGTCCTTCGATGCTGTATCTGAACAGGTTATCAACTAAGCCATCATCGCTTCAAAATTTAGGAAAGATCTATTATACCCGCCATACGTTTTAATTAGTGTATGCATAATATCCTAATACGTAATATAATCTTGTATAATTAACCAATGGAATTAGACTATAGCAGTGAATTAGTACAAGATGAAAAAGAAGTTATTTTTTCATTCGGTATATTTTTTTATGATAATCAATATATACTTATTTCGTAATTTTTCATATATATATATATATATATATATGCATTGTGAGTCATTGTCGCAAAACTAAAAGTTGTCGTGAACGCAATATTCGTGTAATAAAGTTTGTTTTCCTTATTCTTAAGATGTGTATAACTTTCTTAATACCTCCACGAGATTATACCCACTCGGCCGTATGCTCAATAATATATCCTTATAATAATAAAAACGACAATTCACTTTTATTTGTTGCATTAACTTCCACGGCGATCTAATATGTAGTTTGTTCGGTTATTAATTCCGCCCAATAAAGTCGAATTATGATTTCGATTGTATCGGAAATAAATTTTCCTCTATAGTTTAGGATATAATCCACTTGTTTTATGGTTGGTGCAATTTTATGAACAAAACAATAGAATGAATTTTCGAATTACATATAAAATAAATTCTATACCAAGGGGGCATATCTGAATAGATAACATTGTCGGCAAACGGTACAAATAAAAACATGCGACGACAAGTCCCGTCGTTGGAACTGTCACATTGAATTATTTGCATACCACCATTGTGGGCAGAGTCCGAATAGTTCTCATTCCGGTAGCAGCCTTCGAATAATTCAAGTGAGGTTTCTTTTTAGTGGGAAACCGACGTCAATTAAAATAACGTCGGTTATATATTTTTTTTATTAGCCTTACAGTGTCGGAGTTTGGCGCTTTGAATCTTTCGACGCGATAGGAACATTCTACAGGTGCAATATATGCTGGTGGCCGAGGGTATCACCTAAACTGTCGAATAAAATGTCTACTAACACTCAAAATTTATACGGAACAAATTTTAACTTTACCCACATAAAAATAAGATGCGATATAAATAATATCTTGGAAGTGAACACAAAAAATTCAAGGATCCGAAACATGGGATATTACATGACCCTCTTTGACTGTATCTTGTTTAAATAATCTTATAAGGTTCGACATATGAATTTTATTTATATGGAATTAACTTTTTTATAGGTAATTATATGATTGTAATAAATGGCATCTAATTCGTTTTTGCACAATATTTGTTTATTTGTTAGCAATTCCAATGACTTATTTGGAATGGGATTTATTTGTGGAGAAAATATAAGTCGCTTTATTTTTTATTCATATTTCGGGTTTTTCTCTTTTTACCAAAATGTCAATTGACACCAAATGATAATGTAGCCTAAGATTGCAAACTAAAATCTAGCACTCAAATACCGCTGCTGGAAAACATATAGGTTTCTTCGGGACAGATTTTCTACCCAAGTATGAAAGGTAGTAAGGTATCAAAAAAATCACACCATGGTTTATGATTTCATCACGATGTTTTCCTTCAGCAAAAGTTTCGGTTTAATGCAGAATTGAATTAATATCAATCGACGCAACAGTCGAATGTTACATATTAGAATACCTAATTTTATTTTAGACGTGATAACGTCTTATAAATCGCTGAACGCCGGTTGTACTCACGAAAAAATATGAGTCATTGTCACGTTCCGCCTGAGCTGAGTGTGCAAGCGATAACGCGAAACAAGCGATAGAGAGGCGCAATCGGCCTAAGTATTCGGCTTGTGACGCATAATTTATCGAAAATATTGTACATTTTCAATTAACTCCTTCTTTGCTTTATGCAAAATAACAATAATTCAGTGATAATAATTCAAGTTAATTCTTAAAAGTATGCAATTTTTCATCAATGTATTCTTATGACGTTATCACGTAAAATTATCGTCCGTAAACCGAATTTACAGACAACCAATTTGTTTTTGCTTTCATTATTATTATAACATGATTGTAATTGAGACGTATTGTTAATATACTAATGGAAAATAAGTAAATCAACGGATGTCTTAGCATATAATTATATTATTTTGAATAATTTTAGAGTGCATAAAAAATATATCATCATCATCTTACCCTTATCCTACCTAAGTAGGGTCGGCACAACATGTTTTCCTTTTCCACTCTCCTCTGTCAGATGTCATCTCAGTATTCACACTTTTTATACACATATCGTTTTTCACACAATCCATCCATACCTTTTTCGGTCTTCCTCTACTCCTATATCCGTCCACTTTCAAACTCAAAACTTTTCTTGTTACATGACTTTCATCTCTTCTCATAATATGCCCGTACCATGCTAACCTACTACTCCTCAACTTCTCTGTCACTGGTGCTATTTTCAAACTTCCTCTGATATACTCATTCTTAATCTTATCCATCCTTGTTACACCACACATCCATCTTAACATTCGCATTTCTGCCACATGTAATCTTTTCTCATCCGCCTCTTTCGTAGCCCAGCACTCGGATCCATATAACACGGCTGGTCTTATTATAGTTTTATACACCTTCCCCTTGAGTTTCAACGGCATTCGTGGGTCACAAACCACCCCAGACACCTTTCGCCAATTCATCCACCCTGCATTTATCCTATTCCTCACGTCCTTGTCTATTCCACCGTCATTTTGGATTAATGAGCCGAGGTACCGAAAATTGGAGCAGGCTGGTAAAAATACACCATTTAAGGTAATATGACAAAAACTGGATGGACCTCCAAAGTCACAGAACAAATGTTCAGTTTTCATCCCACTAATCTTTAAACCAAAATTCTCCAGTTTCTGTTGCCATTTCTCCAGCCTACTCTGGACCTCGGCAGCATTTTCACCAACAAGAACAATATCATCAGCGAATAGCATACACCAAGGTGCTTCCTCCTGTATGTCTGATGTTATTGCATCCATGACAAGAAGGAATAGATAAGGACTTAAAGCTGATCCCTGATGCAAACCTACAGCCACATGGAAATTGTCGGTAATTCCAGCCTCGGACCTAACATGTGTTTGAGCTTGACTATACATACAACGGACAAGTTGTAAGTACTTCCCAGGCACTCTTTTCTCTTTCAGCGCCCACCACAGAACATCCCGAGGTACTCGATCATATGCCTTTTCCAGATCAACAAACACCATATGTAAGTTTTTATGTACACGTCTGTATTTTTCGCACAGCTGGCGAAGTGCGAAAATGGCATCTGTTGTCGAACGCCCAGGCATAAACCCGAATTGATTCTCAGTAACTTCAGTTTCATCTCTTATTCGTCTCGCTATCACTCTTTCCCAGACTTTCATACTATGTGACATAAGCTTTATCCCTCGATAGTTATTACAGTCCTGTACATCACCCTTATTCTTAAAGATAGGCACTATTATACTATTGTACCATTCATTTGGGATCTCCTCCTCTTGCAATATCTTATTAAAAAATAAAGTCAGCCACATCCATCCATCTATCTTTAGAAACTTCCATACTTCAATAGGTATACCATCTGGCCCTACTGCTTTTCCGTTCTTCATACCATTCACAGCTTCTCTTACTTCTTCCTCTTTTATCTCCTGTACAACACCTAAATTTAACGGTACAGCCTCTAGCTCTCTGGGCCAATCATTTTCTTCATTCATCAGTTTTTCAAAATATCCCTTCCAACGACTCTTTATATCCTCATCATTCGTCAAAATTTTTCCTCCACCGTCTTTTATACATTTAACGTGTATAATATCCCTTGTATTCTTTTCTCTTGCTTTTGCTAATCGATACAAATATTTTTGTGTTTGTGAGCTCTCCAGTGATTGGTACAAATCATTTTGTACTTTAGCTCTAGCAATAGCAACCGCTTTTTAAAAAATATATCTAAATCATAAAATAAATGTATTATTTTTTAATAGATACTTCATTCATACATGTATATATTCATGTTTTTGAAACGAAATTAAAAAATATGCTTATGTGAAACTCGACGTTTTAATAATGTATTAATTTCCCCTGACGACTATACCGCGCTTATTAATTTACAAAGAAAAGGCATTAAAAGTAAGTTTAGCAGCCGCCTTATTTCTCGGAGATGCAAATTTTTCATATTATTCGCTGCAAATTCAAATGGAATGTGATAATGAATTATAAACTATTTTATATTTACGTCATCATAATTTAGCAATTAAAGTACCTAATAGTTACATTTATGTCGTACAAAAAAATTGAAATAAAGAGTGACGCATACCCTGTTATTTTTGCAATATTGTGTTCTATTTACAATATAATGGAACTCATGAAAAAAACATGCGTATAAATAATTTTTTTCACAAGATTCTGTTCCTAAATTAACCTTAATCAAATACCGTTACACGTATTTTACTTTTCGAATTTTTGTCCGATTCGTAATTTAGAAGCACCCCTTTACTTCGGCGCGTCGGTAGAAATGTACACAATGGTTTGTGTACGTTTGTGTGTGCGCTCAGGTTTTCTAAGCTACACAGCGGATTTTAATTCAGTGTCAACTATCATTCGGACAATTCCTTGCAGAAGGTTTATATAATATACCTGATTATTATATTCATACAAAGTAGACAAACGTTGATGTATTGTAATCAAGTCATAAAAAAATATTTCCCCTGCGCTTATTTTACTCACACCGGTAAAACTTTATGAGATGCATCAAAATAATTTACGACAGAATTTCACGCCTTTAAACGGCCTACAGAAAAGTTCTACATAATATTAGTCGATCTCATAAAAATAACCGACAGCAGCCATATTTGTTTTCTACATATTATTACAAAGTAACGGGGAAACTTGCGAAACTGTTTTGACTAATATAATATCAATTCTCATCCAGTGAAATATATTAACTACGTTCGTGGTAATGTAAATCAAAAAAAGCATTTAGTCTACCATATAATTTCAATAAATGTCTTGGAAGACATCACAAATTTAAAATTACTCCTAATAACAAAATTGTTCGTCACTGATGAATTGTCAATATTGAAGTGCCAAATTTAGACTGTATAGTGCATATTTCTAAATTATTTATCTATGACGTTATATTCCTATATTACACTCGCGTGAAACCGGGATAGATAGCTAGTCAAATTGTGGCCTAAAAACACGTAATGTTTATCAAAAGTTACTTTCAACGGCTTCTACTAATTATTCTTTATAATATACCACACATTCTATTTTTATTTCAATTATAATATTTGTATTGAATTACGCGAGGGCCCGACTGTATTTGCGAACGAGTATGTATAAAAACCTATATTAAAACAATATATTATTAATCTTTAATTTGCTTTATTAGCACACTCCCCTATCCATCCGCAGCCGCCCTCGCCCGAGGGATTTGTACCAGAGAGTGAAAATTTAAAATTGAATGACTCTCTACAATCGGTTGGCTAGAGCTTAAAATTTCTGACAAATCCTATATGTAGATATATTTAAAACTATATGAATTATTTAATATATTCTTGTCGACAATAAATTAATAAATTTCAGGCTTTAACTGTCTCAGAAGTTCTTAATTAATTAAGCTTAAACAAATTTTGCAAAGACCTCCCGCTCTCTACTTCGTTCTGGTTTAGTATTCTAATTTCAATTTTATGTGAAAATTGCTCCTGTCGTAAGGTCAGCATTATCTTAGATAACCTATATCATCATCATCTTACCTTTATCCCACCTAAGTAGGGTCGGCACAACATGTTTTCCTTTTCCACTCTTCTCTGTCAGACATCATCTCAGTATTCACACTTTTTATACACATATTATTTTTCACACAATCCATCCACACCTTTTTCGGTCTTCCTCTACTCCTATATCTGCCCACTTTCAAACTCAAAACTTTTCTTGTTACATGACTTTCATCTCTTCTCATAATATGCTAACCTATTACTCCTCAACTATTCTGTCACTGGTGCTATTTTCAAACTTCCTCTGATATACTCATTCTTAATTCTTATCCATCCTTGTTACACCACACATCCATCTTAACATTCGCATTTCTGCCACATGTAATCTTTTCTCCTCCGTTTCTTTCATAGCCCCGCACTCGGATCCATGTAATACGGGTGGTCTTATTATAGTTTTATACACCTTCTCCTTGAGTTTCAACATACAGCCACATGGAAATTGTCGGTAATTCCAGCCTCGGACCTAACATGTGTTTTAGCTTGACTATACATACAACGGACAAGTTGTAAGTACTTCCCAGGCATTCTTTTCTTTATCAGCGCCCACCACAGAACATCCCGAGGTACTCGATCATATGCCTTTTTATGTACATTTATATTCATATTTTTAGATAACCTATAAATAACCCTTATTAATAGGTTATAAAATTCAAAAAGTAATTTTGGAATCTGACTGAATATTTCAGAAATTAACGAACTCAAACGAAAAAAAAAATGTTATGGGCTTTACAATATTAGCACGTATATTATTTAGAAAGTAATGTTATATTGGTCGATTGATTTGACCGCTGGAATGTTAATTCTATGCTCGCAGGTTCAAACCTCGGGATGTACCAACGAATTTTTCAGAATTCGCGCAAATTTACTATTTTAAATTGATAACACTATCGGATAGTATTGAAGGAAAATATCGTGGGGAAACCTGAACCTGAACAACATTCTGGTAGGACTACCACTCTAAAGTGATAAAATATAGAATTGTGGACATCTCAAATTTGAAATCACCGTATACGTCGTCCGCTGACATGGTGATTATACCCATACCTTCTTTGGGGAAGACGCATTGGCCCTAATGTGGCTCTCTTACAGGCTGTTGATGATGATGATGATGGGAATAACATTTAAAATACAGATTAGATCAGATTATCGTTGTTACATTCCCTTGTAGATTCATAAATATTTTATAAATTTTAATAGTTATTGATTTGACATTATTAATTACACATAATGTCTGTGTATCTGAATTTAACGTCATTTAAAAGAGCTCTTTTGATGTAATGCCAACGTTAAGTTAAAAAAATGTGAGTTAAATTAATATAAAAATTAATCCTACGCTGGCTCCTAGCCTTTATTTCTTTCTTATATATAGTATAACTAAAATTTATTTTCAGAACTCTTATCCGTATAGAATTTTATATTAATGCATACATATACATACGCATATGTAATCACATTTCCATATACACACACACTTGCACACTCGTCACAAGTACTAATATCACTCTATTCTTATGTTTCCCTATTTAGAGAAAATAATGTTCTTGAGATTAGAGATAGTAACCACAATAGTTTATATTTTATACTTATTATGAATTATTTTATTGTTACCTAAATTAATTTATATATTTTTCTGTGTTATTTATTATATACTAACCATTGCTCACCGTTTCGCTCGCGTACATTTAACTTATTTCTCGGGAACAATATATTTTTTCTAAATTAAAAGTGTCCTATGTCCTTTCTGTGTATATAACAACGTATATGCAGAATTTTTATGTTGATCAGTTCAGTATCAAACAAACATATATTCCTATTTATAATATGAGTTAGGTCTAGTTAGAATTACAATAAAATAATTAGGCAAAATTATAATAGACTACCTTTATTAAAATAGCATACGCGTCTAAAAGAAGAAACTAAGAGATGTGAGTCCAACACAGACACGACAACCGTATCCGAATGCAAATAACCCTCGTGTAATGAGAAGCTAACTGCATGCAATTTAAAATAGGAGAGAGAGGACGCGTTTGTAGATCAGGCGTTGCCAAAAAGATAGGGTAGACACCGTAGCGACGGGATTAAGAATGAATAGAGGATTCTCTGAGTGTTACTGCTATGTAGATCTGAATTTAAACAATGTACACTTTTGTTATTTCGCTGTTTGTTGCACTTAATACCTTGAAATATGAAATTACATCATATTTTTTTTAATGCAATTTTTTTATTCGTTTTACTTTCATGAATTTAATTAAGATCATGAGTTATAACATCAAGAAGAGTGTATGCAATAATATAATTTGTTGTATGATACTAAGTGTGCCCGATAAAACCAAGATAGTCGGCTAAGTTCGGTTTCGTAGTGTTATCTTTGTCTATTAATTGCACTGTGCGATAGAGATAATGCTGTATAAAGCCCAAGAAAGCCAATTTTAGCCGGACGTATCATTCTTCTCCCCGAAGTGCAAAATCAAATTTCAGGTAGCGTATTAATGTATTGATATATCTAAAAAGTTGAAAACAAGAATATATAAACTTTTAACTCCCTATATAAAGAGTGTCAGATATCACAAATAAACTGTATGTTCGAAAGAAAACTCATTAGTAAAGATTTAATAAATTTTCGGGCCGTAATCAAGTTACTGGCGGTGCTTAAACGTACAAATTTACCGACCCTGAGACGTCGGTTGAAATAGGAGGACATGGAAGACTTTTTTGATAATGGTTATTTAAAAACTGTATAAAAAGATGATTTTTAATTTCCTTAGTTAAATAGTGAGTTTATTTTTTATATATATATATTTGCTATAGCTGCTGCTGCCGCTCAGTATACGTTTACAGTATTTTCGTCTCATAATTTCATTCTAATCCATATTTTATGACTTTTGAAAGCTGTGTTCATCATTCGTATATTTTATTAAATTCGGCATAATATACTCGTATACTCCGTTTATAAAACTTTATTACCATGAGTTAATCTATACATATGTATAATAAAAATGAAATGTCTGTATGTCATAACAAAATAACGACTTTTTATTGATTGAATATGAACGTATACATGATACTGATAACAAAAACAGAATTTTTAAAATATTTGCCTGTTTGTTCCAAGTAATCTCCGAAACGGCTGAACTGATTTTGACAGAAATGTCACTGGTGGATAGTTAAAATAACGGCGGATGACATAGGCTACTTTATTTTAGACTAGCTGTCATCCGTGGCTTCGTTTGTAGTATTATCTCCAAAACGATTAGACCTATTTTCATAAAACTTTCACTAAGAGATAGCTAACGTTATAAAAACTAATTAAAGCTTTTTTATTTTGGACTAGCTGTTACCCATGGCTTCGTTTGCAGTACTATCTCCAAAACGTTTGAATCATTTTTCACGGAACTTTCACTAACAGATAGCTGATCTTATAAAAAGTAATTTACAATTGTAAAAAAAACGCATGCGGAGCTGCGGGCAACAGCTAGTATTCAATAAAATATAACCTTTTGAAATTATTTTATTAGTTACTAAAAGTTTTATTAATATTTTTTATAGTTTATAAAATAACATATGCTATATACAATCATTTACAAAGTTAGATAAACCTGCTTTTGTGTTAAATCCAGGCAGACAAAGAAAAATAGGAACAGACAATAAAAATTCAACTTAAATCGGAGATCCCATGAAATAGTTGTCTAGCACAAGGTTTGTTAAAAGTATCTACATGTATAGTTAGAATTACAGATTACTAATATAAATACAGATTATATTTGAAAATTAGCTTTTGCCTGCGACTTTGCTCGCGATAATATAGACTTGACGTACCCCTGGGGAAAAAATATACCCTATTTTGTATGCAAATGTGTATCACAAGGGTACGACTGTCCATGTGAAATGAATAAACGAATATTGATTTTTATTAATCAATTTATCCCTTTATCCGCGCCACGCCGTTTCTTCGCGGTTCACTCTACATCAATACAAGCTTACAGGTATGACTTCATCTGTTTAAACCATTGCGATCGTGTATTGGTTTAAATTTATTAGTTAAGGGGCGATGGGGCGTAGACTTTGACACATTCATACAAAGAAAAAGCAAACGAGTTTAGTTTTTTTTTTATTATTATAGGGGCAAACGAACAGGTGGGTCACTTGATGGTAAGTGATCACCGCCGTCCATAGACACTAGCAACACCAGGGGAGTCACAAGTGCGTTGCCGGCCTTTTAATATGTGTGGGCCTCCGGCGCTCTCACTGACCGAACGAAACGCAACAGTGCAAGCACTCTTACTTCACGTTGGTTTCCTGTGAGAGGGTGGTACTACCCCGGGCGAGCTGACCCATTCATTCTGAAACCAGTAATAGCTTCAGCGTAGCTCTACCACCTACAAGAACCTATTAGTTCCACTAATCTTAGCCCGGTGAAGCCATGATGGCTCAATCCGCCCAGTAGTAGTCAGTTCGAAAAAAACTAGTTTCTCTAATTGTTAATTTGGCGAAATAGTCTATTACTAATAAGATTATGTTTTTAATTAATATTTTTAATTCAGTATTATAAAACTGTATACAATGAAACTTACATTGAATATGTTTACAAAGTCGATCGTCGTGATGATACAAACGAATAAACAAACCACCTGGCTACCTACCACCCTCAAGTTGAAAAACTACCGCCAAGACCCTGTTGGTGTATTCCGGCAGCTGCACTTGAGAGCCAGTTTTCCTCTAGGTTTAGCGTGAGTTCCATCTTAGACCACATCATCATATGAGATTTTCGTCAAACGCTAATTTATAAAGTATAAAAAAAAACTAGTTACAAACTATTTTATTTTCATATTGAGTTTTTATTTTAGCCTCGTCCGACATTTTTTCTATCTCATCTACATTCACTTCCTTATTGTATTTACCGAAAAGTTTGCCGTCGTAGTTAATTTACTTTCCAACTAAATCTTATAAATTCTGACTCGCGACCATTCCGCACGCAATCTCGAACGTCAGCTTTTTGATAACGATATTATTTTATATCGTGAAATGATTCGGCTTCCAAATTTAGTGCTTTCTTTCAAAGTATTCTTAGACACATAAATTGATTTAATTATATACTTTTATGGTAATGTCTTCTTTTTTATCCATACCCCACCTTTTTTTTTTTTTTTTTTTTTTTTTTTTTTTTTTTTTTTTTTTTTTTTTTTTTTTTTATTTACGTGGGGAAATCCATCATGGACACGCCACCCTCTCGGGGGAGAGAGTGGGTAGTGTGAGACTCTTACTCACTAAAACCCCACGGTGTACCGGCCGCCGCTTTGGTTGGGGTGACATGGGATCGTACAGTGCTATCACCATGTCACCCCAGCGGCTAGCCCAGCGGAAGGTGTCCGCCGGGCGTCGTCCACATAATGGGAGGCAAGCTGGGTACACACCAGCCACCCCCTACTCGTCAGCCAAACCTGTGCAATGGGGAGATGGGCCCCCCGACCCATCCCCCCAGGTTTGGCTACGGAGGTGGGAGAAGACGGATAAAACGCCGCCCCCTCCCACCAACTCTGCGTTGGCGGAGAGGGTCACTCAGAGGATTCTCCTCGCGAACCCTCTCCGCCGCCTCCTTCTGCGAGATGACCTCCTCGCAGAAGGAGGCCACTGCATTCCATCTTGTTTCGCTGCCGAGCATGGCCGTGACCACGCTCGGCAGCGACAAATCATTCCCCACCGCCGCAGCCAGAGTACGACGCTGAGACTCCCACGCAGCACACTCAGAAAGAGTATGCTGCGCAGTGTCCATATCAGCGCCACACTCATGGCATGCGGCGGTCGGCTCCCTGCGTGCTATCCGGTGCAGGTACCAACCAAAGCACCCGTGCCCGGTCAGCACCTGCACCAGTCTGAACGTCAGGGAGCCCCACTCCCTGTTGCACCATTCCGGCAGGACCGGGCGGACGGCGTCGATAGTATATCTACCGTAACGCGCGTCCGCCAGGTCCTGCTGCCACCTCTCCATCATGTCCCTCCGGACTCTTCCTCTCATTTTCTCAATTTCCCTGGGAGATGGAGGCTCCCCGTGGCGTTTCTTAGCCGCCGTATAAAAGTATACGGCGGAAAGAACCTCCGCCTCCAGCTCCCAGGGAAGGGAGCCGGCGAGCACGAAGGCCGCCGCCGAAGACACCGTCCTGTACCCTCGTATCGCCCTCTGCGCCACAATACGCTGCGCACCCCGCAACGCTCGAACATTTGCGGCGCAGAGGGCGTCCGCCCACAACGGTGCCCCGTAGGCGGCCATCGACCGCACGACTCCCATATATAGACGGCGGCAGCCAGCACCCGGCCCCCCTTTGTTGGGAAGCAGACGGCTGAGTGCCGCTGCCGCCCCAACTATGCGCGGTCCGAGCCCCTTAAAGTGGGGCTCGAACCGCCAGCGTCCGTCCAGGGTGAGGCCCAGATATTTCATCTGGACCCCAACCCTGATCCGGACGCCCTCCACTAATATGTGTGCCCCAGGAGGTGGCCCCTGCCGAGGCCCATGAAAAAGTAGGGCCTCGGTTTTTTCAAGGGCCACCCTGAGGCCTAACCGTCGGATACGCCTGACCACGAGGGTTACAGCCTCCGTGGCCAGGCGCATCAATTTTCCCCATTCCCCCCCCTGGGCTACGACTAAAGGGTCATCCGCAAAGCAGATGAGACGCACTCCTGATGGGAGTACGCCGCGGAGCACCCAGTCGTAGCCCAGGTTCCACAAAAGTGGCCCTAAGGCTGAACCCTGCGGGACTCCACAGGGAGTCCTACGACTAACCAGCCGTCCTCTACAGTCCACGAAGACGACCTCCCTCCCCTCCAGGTACGCCTCCAACAGCCGCCGCAGGTACGGGGGCACTCCGAAGAAACGGAGCGCCTCCCGTATAACTGCATGCGGCAGGCTATTGAAGGCGTTGGCGATGTCCAAGGACACCGCCAGTAACCTATCTCCGCGGGAGGTTGCCTCCGTGGAGAGCCTCTTCAGAAGGCTCAGGGCATCCAGGGTGGAGCGCCCTGACCGGAAACCGAACTGCGTATCCGAAAGGTTCGGCCCCACCTCTTCCAGATGCTCGACGACCCGGGAGGATATAACTCTCTCGAGCATCTTCCCAGTGTCGTCGAGTAACACTAGGGGCCGATATGCGGACGCGCAGTCCAGAGGGCGGCCGTGCTTGGCCATGAGGCAGAGCCGTCCCGTCTTCCAGGGCTTCGGGAACTGGCCGACCGCAAAACAGCGATCGAACAGCTCCCGAAGCCAACCTCCGAGATGGTCCATTGAAATGGACAGCACCCGACCCGGAATCCCATCTGGGCCGGGTGCCGTCCGCCTGCTGCGGAGGCGCTCGACGACCCTCTCCATCTCCTCCTCCGTCACTGGAGGAGGAATGCCGAGCACCTCCACCGTGAACGCGAGGGGAGGAGGCATGGAAGGAGCAAGGAGCTCCGGAGGGTTGGGGAACAATTCTCCCACGACCCTCTCAATAATCTCCGGCTGGAGAGTCTCCGTCACCGGGGGCGCCCGGCCGCAGAATTTCTTCCGGACCGCCCGGTATGGGCGACCCCATGGGTCACTCTCCAGCGTCTGAAGGAGCTCCTCCCACGCCTCCTCCTTGGCCCGGCTGATGGCGATCTGCAGAATCCTCTTCTTCTGTCTGTATTCGGCATACAGCCGGGCCTCCTCATCCAGGTCCCTACGACTTCTACGGCGGCTGCGCCCGAACAGCCGCCGGGCCGCGGAGCAGGCCGCACGGAGATCAGCTATCTCCGACGACCACCAGTACACCGCCCTTCTGTCTGGGCGGTGTACGCTCCGCGGCATCGACGCGTCGCATACCTCCGTGAGTGCATCACGGAGGCGGGCTGCGGACGCGTCAATATCCTCCCCCGTCGGGGGGGGTAGGGCCCAGGCCTGAACTATGGCCGCCTCCTCCACCATCTCCTGCTCGAGGCGGCCAAGCGCCCAGCGGGGGAACTTCGCGCCTCTCCGGGGGCGGGTTATCGACTCATTGTGGGAGGTGGAGACCACGAACCTAATATATCGATGATCCGATAAGGTCTCCACCTCCTCTTCAACCCTCCATCCCCGGACACGGCGCGCGACTGACGGGGTCGCAAACGTCACGTCAACGATAGACCCCCCGTCACGTCGCACGCACGTGAGGGCATTACCTCGGTTGAGGAGGGACAATTCGAGCTCGGCTGCCCACCTAGGTAAGGTAAGCACAACATGTTTGTCATATACAAAATACATGTTTCAGTTCGTGAGACACACACGCTGGTACACATGTGTGCTTTACTAATTTGTATATCTATGATTCACCCAGCTAGGTTAGCTTAGATAAATTCGCGTAGTTGCATCCGAGGCAACAGCCCAAGCCGAGGTTCGGCCACTTTGATACCCTTGTGCTTATTGGCAAACCGCCGAGCACCATAAACGCTCGCCCTATTAGACGGGTGAAGCTGTGAAAGTCCCTCTTGAGTGTATAATCAGTTCGAAAAAAAATGTTTGTCATATTGTGATATATGATTTGGCTTATGTTTACGATCGGCCGCCTGCATGACATCAACCCTCCTTGGGATTATTTGTTAATACGACTATAACTTTAAATTCCGTAGATATTTGAGTCTTCGATAACAGGTGGTAAGGATTCAAATAAATCACTTGTGTACGATGTATCCGTGAATTGCACCTCCACGGTGTCTGGTTTCAGGTCTGTAGTAACCATGAGGATACTTTTATAGTAATGTCTTCATCGAACGAAAATGGACTCGATATTGACTAACGAAAAGTATAACATAATAAATATAAACAAAAACTTCAATTGTTAAAACAATCAACACCTGAATATTCAAAAGCAACCAATAGAAAGTTTAATTATCCCAATAAAAACTCAGAACGAATTCCGCGGAATTCGCAGCCGAGGCAAACCATTTAAATTAGCCGTCGATAACTTGGGAATCGAATGAAAAGGGTTTAACCAGGAGTGTTCCAATTAGTTTGCTGTTATTTTTCAATTCCGTTCCAACGTTGACGAAACTGGGTCGTTTTAAAATTGATCATCTATACATGTTTCTTTTAAAAATATCCCGTCTATACAGATGCTATGTAGTCGAATAAGCCATTCAGATTCACCTGTACGCAGAACTATGTCATATGTATACATTGAAGAACGAGCTAGGTAATCCTGAAAAATTCTCGATGAAACAAGAAACAGACAGAAGAAGCAACTTCATGAGCAATTGAATCGTAAATACCAAAGAAAGTAAAACTGCGTATGTAACCATTTATTTCTATACATTGCATTGAGAGATAAGCCTTCATTACTTCCTTGTTACTCAGCAGTCGCTAATGTTTTGAGTGGGCTTCTATATTCATGAAAACTGAAATACAAGTCTAAATTGGCAAATTGAATAGTTATTTAACTTGTCTTGATAATCGATTTTTTTGCTGAATGTATAATTCAACGTAAGTGTATAAATATGTACATACCACAAATGCATTAAATTACTAAAGAATATAAGTATGTAAATCTAAGAACTATATTTGCTGTTATTATTTAATATGCATATTTAACAATTCAGATACAAAAAGTCACTTTTAGCTTTTCTTCTAATCTACTCCATCCTCATAAAAAGCCGTTATGATTCATTACTAATTTCTATACATATTTACATAGATCCTTTTATGGTCCAAGAGAACGATAGCTCTTTCTGTTTATGTTTGGTCAAGTTTGAATAGCTACTAAAAGCCCTTAGTGGCCCGGCGTTAATGAACTCAAGTATTTTCATTTAATTTAGCTTTTAACATTTTCAGTGTATTGTAGACATGTTTTCTGTAGTGAAAAATAAAAAAGAATACTACATTATTCTTGAGGTTTTTTTTTTGTATGAAATGCTTTATAAATTCTACACCATTTCGCTAGCTACAGAGAACGGCAGAGCTACTAATAAGTTTTAACAATTGTAAATTAATTTAATTAATAACTTTTATAAGTATAAAGTTAATGTATAAATAAGCTTATAAAAGAATTTACTAGATATTGTAATGCCTACAACAGATTTCGACTCTAAGTTTCCATTTTTCTCGCTTAAATACTTTTTCTGGCCTACAATTTTTATGGTAATCGTTCTACTATTATTGATTGTGTTATGATATTAGATGACCTAAAGCCTTCCTTAATATATAGACTATAAAATGAAAAGCTTTTTTACGTCTGACAGATACTTTCGGTTATTGCGCACTCTCAAACAAAAAAGTAATAATAACTATCTCTTATGGTATTAACATTGGTATAGATGAGTGATTATACGAGATACACATATATATAACTAGCAGACCCGGCGGACGTTGTCCTGCCCTGATAATAAAAAAAAAATATACTTATGTGCATGAAACGTTTAAGGCGGCTTGACTTTTTCCGATTCTTTCAACCAATTTACAAAAAAACTTTGACAAATTATATACCGAAACCTTTCACGTCAATTATTCTATATATTGGTGAACAATCCGTTCAGTTCAGTAGTTTTTGAGTTTATCGCGAACATCCAGACAGACAGACAGACGCGGCAGACGACTTTGTTTTATAATATGTATTGATAATTAGACAACATATGTGAAAATAAATGCGAATACTATATTAAACTGTAAAAATATATTTCTAAAACGAATTTCCTTAAGGCCTTATATGAGTTGATAGATAGAAATAGTCACGCATAGAAAAAGCGTTATGCCTCTTCCATGCGAATTTCTATACATCTGCGTGCGAGTGTCGAAATTCGAACAGACAAGCATCGTACCCTGGCGGTTGTATTAACTCGAACGAACTTATTTCTCTATAGCATTTCACTATTTTTTATGTAATTTTTAATAAATGAATAGTTTTCGTAAAATATTAAATGAAACTTTTTAATTTCATTACTTACTGTAAGTTAAGTCGTTTTTTCCTGAATCCCCTGACCGCCTACGTTTTATTAATCGATTTACTTTTAAATAGCTCTATTTTAATCAAATACGCGGCTATTATTTTGACTACTGCAATTGTATACTCATTTTATCGAATGATGAATATGTGATTAAGTGGAAGAATAAAATAAAAAAAGTCGCTTATCGCGTCAAAGAAACAAAAGGTAAAAAGCTTATCACATCGGGTTGACGCTAATAGGGCACGCGATGATAACGCACTAAGGCGATTATCTTGAGTAATTAAATCGCTTTATATGAATTTATATCGCATTTTGTTTTAATCTATCATACTACATTATTTGTAACGTGTGAGTCAGTTACCAGGGAAACCCCTTTTTTTTTGTAATGATACATTATCACCTTCATTTTAAAACCTACATATGTTTTATTAAAATTAACTGTGCGTTATCTTTTGTTTATATTTTACCATCACTACCTAACCACCACAACACGAGCCTACTCCTTCCTCAAAGGCCGGCAACGCATTTGTGATGCCTCTCGTGTAGCAGGTGACTATAGGCGGCGGTGATTACATACCATCAGGTAACCCGTCCGTTCGTTTGCCTCCGATCGCATAAAAAAATACAATAGTTTTGTCGACTTTAACATATATGCATTAAATTTTATGTTTACTGAGTAGCCTTGATAGCGAAGCATAATGCTATATACTCTACATAATACCATGAAAATTCCTCTACCTGCGAGTAAAAATCACCCCAAAATCAGTTAATCAGATTCGGACATTAGTTATATATGTACCTATATATATTATATATAAACTTTAATAGATACGTCCTACTCGAAACTTAAATAAAAGTTAATTCAACATTTTAACAATATCAGATTATCATTTGAAACTTCTATTATAAATTTTTAGGGTTGTAAATAGATAAGAGCACCAACTGAGTGATCTTTTTTATTATCAACGCATCCCTGTCATAAAGATGATACCGCTTTTAGAAAGTCGTTCCTACGTTTAGAAATGAAATATTTTCCCTGGTTTTTAAACTTTTTATATCTCATGGTTGGTTGAACAATAAAGTAATGAGGTAGGTGACTGGGCGGCGGCGCGGCGGCGGGACTGCGGTGTGGTCGCCGACAGGTCTTATGACACCCCTTATCTACGAACACACGCGATAATATATATTATGCGCTTGAGTCAACAGTGAACCAGTATTGTGTGTTTTAGAGAGCTATTTAATGTTTTCTGCGAAATTCAGTGGAATATTATTACAATATTTCAATAGAATTCGTTTCAAGCTTTGATAAGGTAACATGGCGGCGTACTGTTACGTCTGCTCAAACGCAGATCAATTTTCAATTATTTTAGACGAGTTCTATTTCATACTAGCTGATACTTGCAGCCTCGCCTCCGTTAACGTAGATCTGATCCACCTCTAGGCAACAGTACATTTATTTCGATAAAAGGTACTCTATGTCCTTTTTTGTACCCTTAGCAACGTGTATGCCATCCCAAATTTCACAATAACTTTTTGCATAGTTAAGACGTGAAAGTATAACAAATAAACAAACGGACACTCACATTCGTGATATTCTTGGTTGGAATATACACAAGAAAAGCATAAAAAAAATATATATTCAAAGAAAAACGAACCGCCTTCATAAAAGAGGGACTCAAAAGTGTAGAATTAATAGTTTATTCACTTCAATTTACATGATAGTTTGTCTTAGTTTTAAAAAATCATTCAATTTCCAATTACCAAAGCCAAATATTACTTATTATTTTTTTTTTATCGAGCCCATTCGATCATTCATCTATCGTCCATCACGGATATGCAAACATACATACATACCGGTCGAATACAGAACACCCTCTTTTGAAGTCGGTTAAAAAGATACTACGCTTACAAAATTGCTTTAGAAAAAATCATAGATTCTTAATACTTTATATTAATTGAGGTTATGTTGAAAATGTTTATTTTAGACACTGACTAAGGAGTGTCTATAAGTGAAACTAAAAAAGATTGATAGATAAATATGTCCATTTGTTTCTTTGTAATGTAGTATAATGTACCACTGAGTAGTTAATACATATTTTACAGTGTAGTCAGTTAAAAAAAAAGATATTTTGGTTTTTGCTTTTACTTTATATTATCAAAATCAAAATCAATATATACTTTATTCAATTTAGGCCCTAAGAGGGCGCTTATGAACGTCAGAATTACCACCGGTTCGGAAAACAACCCAGTCATCGAGAAAAACCGGTAAGAAACTCGATCAGATTTATCTTTTAATATAAATAGATGCATATTTCAAATAAATTACACGTTACAATCGTTATTAGTGGATGCACAGAGAAGAGTTAATTCCAGACATCACCATCGTTCACATATTGATCCACTCTATTATAGCCCTTTGACACCAAGACCCGCTTAACATGGCACTTAAATTTATAGTCCGGCATATCGGTAATATGCATTGGGACTTTGTTATAAAATCTGACACTATTTCCTAAGAAACTATTACTGGTTTACTGAGTCAGAAACATGGGACGACCATATTTGTCACCGTTTCTAGTATTTAGATAATGCCGGTCTTTTACGAATTTAAGCTTTTTAATTAGTTATACACTATGCAAGGCATTAAGCACTAAGTAAGACCACTCAATAGATGTTAATAAAACAAATAGGTACTGTAAAAAATAATGCTGGGTTATTGATTTATTTTTGAGTCACAAAAGCATTTCGGATTGAAGTAAACTGTGTCCTGTAATCGCTATCTACTGAGAAACTACGTTCTTTGTATTGACAAATTATATTTTCAGGTTTTATTGGTTTCTTTTGTGTTTTGATATTTCAATTTAAGAAGTAGTTGTTTGGATATTAATTATCTATATAAAGAAATAAAAATTGTATGTTTGTAGGAAGTAATGTCGATATAATGATTAAATTCTACAGGTAATGTACGTTCTCCTTGACTAACATAAATTATTTATATTTCTATTAAATTTTATATTGGTATTAATAGAAACCACATTAGAAGTTGCTGGTTTTGAAAATAGGAAATTAAACAAGAGTCAATAATTTTCCTTTATATTTTGAAAAATTCTCTGTTCGCGTTCTCGTCACAAAAAAGTATAGGTTTGAAAATACGCTAAGGGAGAATGAAGTATTGTGGTACTTTTTTTTTGAACTGAGTATTGCTCAGCTTAGTGGGTTTTTACAGCTACTCGGGACTTTTTGGACTCAACCGAACGATAACCAAGTCAAAGTGGCGGAATCTAGGCTAGGACTGGTGCCTTGCATGCAAATCCCGCAGATTTGTATCGAAGTAACCAACTATGGAGCTAAGCTGACCATACATGTATACGTTAGTAGGACATTTTTTTTCGAACTGTCTACACTGTTGACCTGGCAAGACCTCTATCTACAGTTTCACTGGACTACACACGTAACTTAACAGCTATGTGCTGTACAAAGGCGTATATATATTTGGGATCTGACACTTGTGTGTGTGTGTGTGTGTGTGTGTGTGTAGAATATGGAAGACGAGGGTATGTTAACCAAGGATGAACGTGAAGAGCCAAGCTGTGAATGCCTATGACAACGATGTATTTCGGGTCTGTTCATTCGTGTACTCGACTCCTACGTTAGAACATGCTTGAAACGGAATTTAAGCTATTTATTACAGTGCAATTCCAAAATTCGTTCAAACTGAAAAAATACAATAAAATAACTATGTATAAAGCGTGTATGTTTTCAAGGTAAAATAATTTTTAATGTATATGTAGAAAGTATTAATATGTGTGTATATGAAAAGTTTTTTTGCATTATTTATCTATTCTTTTTTTTATTGATATTGAGAGAGTAGATTTACTAAAAAACAATATTGCTAATCTCGTTATATCGATGTACCGTTTAATTCCCAGTCACGCGTTTCCGCCATCAATAATCGGATGAATGAAAAAAAATGTGCACTTAAACCCTAAACTAAAATATTATGGTTACCGAATTCAACTAAACTCGTATAAATCAGAGTTTATTGCCCATTTAAATATCTACTACGTTAAAACGTGTCACGTAACTCAGTTTTACTTCACTCGCGTTGGTTTTTACTGTACAAAATTATAGTATTCACCACTGTAGTACGATTTTATTATTAGATGGAAGTTGCTTAACTCGGCTAGCAGTAGAAGTTAACTGGCAGAAATCGTCACGTAAGAAAACAACGTTATGCTGGTCTGTGTCTCTTTCTCTCCATGTGACTTTTGTTCTCTCTGTCTCTTTCTATTGTATACAAGTGTGTATGTACATGCAAGCAACCTTTTTAGTTACCATTGGTTGTTAATTATTTAATATCAAAACTGAACGGGTGGAAATGTCATTAAAACTAACTATAGCAATTTTACAATAAAGATTCGAGAAATGTGTACCATAACAAGAACATTGTTACACTTTTTTCTTACGTGCCGTAAGTATACAAATACGAATAATCGAAAACTTCGTATCTAATTTCATTCGGAGTTGAAGGAAAACTGTAAGGAAATTCTTTTATTAGTAAACTAGCTGATACCCGTGACTGTATTTGCGACAGTTATTATCTTAACAATATATCTTATGTACAGAGGAAATAAGTAAGTAAGTGCCACAACACTTGCCCCACTTCTCCAAGGATAGAAAAAGCTCATCGTTGAACGCATAGTATTTAAAAATATCTTAGTTTCTTAAAAGTTACATATTTTTATAATAAATGAAGCTATCGTGATAACTTTAGATAAGAGTATAAAAGAAATTGATAGAAATCTATCACACGACACAACGACAGATCTCTGCAATTTTATCTGCAAAATAAATACATAAACCATTACTCCAAATAATCCATTTAATTTAAAAGCACGTCTATACGAGTATATATACTTCCTCCATGGCATAAACTTATCTGCCTGGTTAGTTGTCGTGCTTCGAACAAATAATAATAAAGTTCGTCGCGGCCGTACTAACGGACAATGTGCCAGCGTTTCGCGTTCTCTACAGAAAATTCACGGCTGTAAATTTAATAATGTTTACTTATCGCCTACTTCTGACTCAGCGATAGCAGTTTTAATTTAATAACTTGAAACATTTTTAATTTACCTGACCACATATATATTATTCTATATGAGCATAGGCTCTTAACCTGATTTATCTAAATAAATCAGTTCAATACCTTCTCCTTTGTTTCTTAACTATAAACTTCTTACTGTTATCCTACCTAATTAGGGTCGGCACAACATGTTTTATTTTCCACTCTCCCCTGTGAAATGTTATCTCAGTATTCACACAAACACACGCACACGCACACAGACACGCTAGTTACATGGCTTTCATCTCTCCTCACGACATGCCCATACCATGCTACTCAACTTTTTTATTACTGGTATACTCATTTTTAATCTTATCGATTTTAGTTACACCACACATCCGTCTTTACAATCACATATCTACCACAAATAGTCTTCTCTCATCCGTCTCTTTCATAGCCCAACACTCTGACGCAGGTGGGGTCACAATCTCTTCTTCTTAACCGCCTCTTTCTCTTCTGTTTCTTATTCAATTTTATGTATATCTTTTGTTTAGTAGTAGCTATTGACGAGTCTTAGTGTTGTCAACAAAAATATTTGGATAATTTCTTTTTCATTCCATCTACGGGTCAAACAAAGCCTTTATTTACAAGCCTATTCATCGTACTTCACATTCCTTACGTGTACAATATTTGTATAATACTGATCTACATAGATGATATCTTGAGATCTACTTAGATCCTTTCTAATTTTAAAAACAAACGCCAATGTTATAAGATAAAGCAAATATTGCAATTTGTATTCACAAATTTTTCTTTAGTCCAAGTAACTAAATAAAAGTAGAAATAATTAATTCAGCGATCCAATTTAGGATATACATATACCTATATCAATAAATAAAAACCAATTAAATTATAAATATAGTAATATAGAACCAAAACCAACGTTAATATATCAAATGTGAAAAGCATCATTTCAAAAATTAAGTAGTCTATTCGATAGATATATTACAAAATAGAATTTATGATGTGTAAGTGAATATACTAATATTATAAAGAGGTAAATTATTTGAGTTGACATCGATCTAAACTTATTAGTGAACTAATAGCCCACCAAGCTGTAATTCGAGTTACTAATCCGACTCTAAGCATTCTTTAACTTCTAGAAAGATACATTATTCCCAAGTATACTTATAGGTTATTTTTATTCTTATACAGTTACATATTTTAGCTTGCAAAATCCCGCGGCTTTATTTATGTTAAATTATAATATATAAAGTGGTAAAGAATAAAATATAGCTTTGTCTCCCCTAATGGCGACTTATAATAAAATGGATAGCATAAAAACTTCAATGGAAAAACATTTTTATATGTATCATTTTTCACTATGATTTGCCAAACGGTCTTAGAATTTATCAATCTCAAATACATCTCAATATTAAATTTGTATTTACATAGATTATAACGAACGAAGCCGTAAGTGGTATTCTAACTTCCTATCTAATATTATTAATGTGTGTTTCTTTTTTTGTTCTTTGTTATGTTTTCACGCCTTACTTACTGAAACAATTGTCGTAAAATTTTGCATACACCTATTGAAGGGTACAGTAAAGGACATAGGGTACCTTATATCCACAAAGAAAATAATATTCTCAAGTCAAATCTACATTAACGTGAAGCCACAGAAAAAAGCTAGCTTCAGTTCACACGTATATTGTAAGAAAAAAATAACTCTCGCTAAATTAAAAATCTAATTAAAAAAGAATAATAATGGTAAATCGTTTATATTTCATAAAACAAACGGACATTATTTTTTTATTAAACGTATAAAAAGCTGAATGTGTAGCATCATCGACGACAGAGGAGCCTATAAAACGGCCGAGTTTTAATTAAATGAAATGTAAACAGACACGGAAACGTTACCGTGTAAATTATAGCCGAGGGTTGTGGAGCAAGGGCGCATAGACACGGCAGATCAAGTATGATCAGGGAAAATACCAATAATATTGATAATACCAACTTTGATAAAATATTTACTTTTAACTCTAAAGCCAATGGCATAATTCACTACTAGACGTACTACATACAGTACATACTATTAAACTACGCTTCCATTATCTGTAGGATTGCAGACGTGTAGACCATGAGAGATTCTTTCCAACAAATTTAATTTAACTTCACAGTACAAGCAATTTTTTAAAAAGGATGTAGTATTATTTCTTAGACCGTCCCGGGATTTATTTACTATTGTATATGTTAATTCGGCAAGCCATTTTACTTCTTAAGACGAAAAGTGGATTTTGGTAGGTTGAGATTTGAAGGCAAGTTAATAGTTTTCCAATATAATGAGTAGCGAACGCTATGCGAAAAGTTGTTAACATATTCACATAGCTACTACTATATATTGCAACAACAACTAATAGTATAATGCACTCCTGTGCGGTAGATACTCCTAGTACTGACAAATATTATCAATACAAATATTACTTTGTTTATTACATTTTCTCATCTTAAGTACTCAATTCATTGTCATAAAACTACGTAAACGTTGTCAGGAGTATAGAAAAGGGCATAACTTTCATCCAGAAAAAAATATCTTCCTGATGGAACAGATCGAATCTATATTGCCGCAAGTGAAGCCACGGGCAAAAGATAGAGTTAAAACTAGGCTGGTTAAAGTGTGAGGGCGTAACAAACAAAGAAATTCACATTCATATTTATAACATTAGAATTAAGTTTCCTTATTTAATTTTGGTCAACCGGCTTTCATTTCCCGGTTCTCTTAAATGCCTCTTGATAAAGATTGTCATTATCATGCAGACTCTTCTGTACACAAAACAATTTATATGCAAAAAAGTATTTTAATTATATATATTATTTATCATAAAGGTCCTTAATACTAATAAAATTTAGCATACGGAGACATCTGGGAAAGAATAGCTATTACATAAATCTAAAAATATTGAAAACCATGCAAAGTCTCTTGGAAATAGTGAAAAATATTTTTAATTGTGTTGTTCAACTGTACTATGTTCATTTTCAGTGTATATTTTACATGCAAGGTTTGAAAATTAAAAACGGCACATGTTAGTAGTTTATCAGCAGGAAAATGTTATGTTTAATTATGGAACACGTTTCCCAAATGATAACAGCAACGTAACTGGCAATCAACCCCTTTACGTATGTCCATTAAGTGAATTGGGATGGACATAAACACATAGCGTACTTGAATAAGATCTTTCTATAGGTATAAAATAATAGGTATTGTGCTTGTTATTTTTTTTTCGAACTGACATACCTTGTTTGCATTTTGGTCTCTACAGATTCACCGTACTACGTATTATGCCCGTATTTTCAGTTGGTTTGTAGTTTTCAACATTTACTAAGTATTTTATCAAAATATTTTTTGTGTTAGGACCACCATACATTTGTCAACATTATGTATGTATTTTTAGTAATTGGACTTTTCATGAGGACATTGAATGTATGATGTTACATGGATCGTAGACACATTGGTTTAACATTTTTAAGTAGAATTAAATGAATAATCGACTAATTAAAAATGACGCGAGATTCACGTAGAAACATCGAGGCAAATTAAGCACACATAAATGCCAATTTTAGATTCCTACTATAATATTTTAACTTTGGTTTAGCTTGGCTTATGTTATCATTTGATATCAGGTGCGATCGTGATCGAACGTCCAAACTTACAAAACAAACAATATATCAGTTGATTATTATATCGGCTCAGAAGTTTTCTTAATAATAGGAACATTCTAGAAGAAATAAAAGCGTAACAAAATACATTACAATTTTACTGATCCTTTAGCATAACAAGGCAAGACTAAATCATTCAGAGAGCTGCAGTAATAATTATTGTCGTAAAACCAACACAGCGAGTACAAAATCAAGAGGAATTAGTGGTGTTACTTTTCATAATTAACTATAGCGGTGAACGCTTCACAATATCCAATATCATTGTAAGCAAATTCTACATTCGTTTCTATTTTTAATTAAAACATATATTTTGCTCTTCGTGCTAAAGTTTTTAGTGCTTTTTTTGTCTAAAGTGACTATTTTTTGTTTTAGTTAATTTCCTGAAGTGTTTAATCGATTTTGTTAAGATATTTATAGACAAATAAAGAAGTTTTCAGACTTTTGCTTAGTCCACATATTATTATGCTTTTCATATGGTTTTTGGCTTTTACAATAATACATAACTGATGTTACTTGAAATGTAACTAGATTATGGGGATTAAGGTGAAATTTACAATAAAAAACAGCCCACAATTAATTCAGATGGAACAACATAAAACAACAAAATCATTTCAACCGTAACAAAATCTGATATAAGCATAGCTTATACTATGGAAACTAAACAATTATTGATATACATATATAGTACAGATATTAAGCAGGCAGCCATTAAACTGACATTTATTATGCGGGTGAGTGCCTTAAGCGCTCCCCTTGGTGGTCCGGTGAAGCTGTGGATGCCTTGCCAGGTTGACAGTGTAGTCAGTTCGAGAAAAAAAAAAAAAAAAAAAACATTTATTATGATTGTAATCCAAAAATAATTCTCATAGTACTTAGAAAATAACATTATTAAGCAATTACTGATTTATGTCCGCATACTTAAATAGTTTTTAAAATATTCAGTATAATGAGTACAGTCATGCAAACAAACACAATAGTCACTACCACGTGACGGTTATCAACAGTCGCTTAGCATATCGGTAGTTGCAGTTGCTTTTTGTGTAGCCTAAGCGACGTCGGTATACGTGTTGACCGGGATAAAGCGAGCTGCTGGCGGATTTTTATTTTGAGGTATGCGAATATAGTATTATATAAAATAATAATACTAGTAAAATGTAATTTAATTAGAAATAATGACTAACATAAAATCCAGTTCAGTTATATTTGAAATTAATGATATAATTTTTATATTACTTTAAGGTGATGCTCATAAGTGGGTGTTTGATTCACAACACTTAATTGATTTTATATTAGATTTTATTTAGATTATAAAAAAATCATACCACATGGATGGTCTCATAAAAAGGTGGTGATGCCAGAAACTATTATAAATATATATGGATATTAATAAGTTTGGGAGAATTTTGAAAAATGAATCGGCTGACATCGAATTGATATTTTATTGATAGCTTTTTTTTGGTCGTTAGTATTAGCGTTTGTTTGTAGCACTTTTAGTGGCGGGCTTTATTTCCCTTTCGTGACTTCTAGCTTTGTTAAGTTGGAATGTCATTTCGAGTATTATCGGTATTCTGGCGAAATATTTTATTTATTTCTAATGTTTCCGAAATAAAGGCAGAAATGAAGAATTATTTATGTTAAATGCCTTCGAATTATAACGATCGGTTCTTTATTTATAATAGAGTGGAAAATACGCGAAATATTCGTAACTATGTATTTCAAGTAAGGTTTTGTAAAATTTGACATTTAGAAACCGATTAGTATTACCTATTTTTTTATCTTCTAATTTTGAACGACAACCGGCGCTAAATGGAAATAAGAAATAAAGAAGGCAAAAGGGAAATTTAATTTATTAACATAATAAATTATAGTATAATTGAATCATTATTATAGCGCAATTTTTCTTTATATACTTTTTTGATAGTTACACTAAATCTAGAGAAGGACTGCCTCTCAAGTACAGCGGCCAAAAGACACCAATAGGTGCTTGGCGATAGATTTTCAACTTTAGGGTTGTAGCTCACCAGGCGGACTTAGAAAAAGTTCTACCACCATGCTACGGTTTCATCACGATGTTTTCCTTCACCGAAAGCTCCGACTCAGTTGCTAGGTTTCGTACCTACGCCCTTCAACGCTGTGTCCGTCCGTGTCAACTAAGCCTGAAGGTAAAATGTTACAAAAAATGTAACATTTAATAGTCAATAAATCCTTCAACCTGAGCCCATAATATTAAATTCCAACAATGTTTACTTATAATAAGTAAAATGTCAATAAGTAAAACTCATGAAAAAAAGCCATAAACGTTTACGTCAAAAACGGATATTTAACTAAATAACTAAATCGTAATGAAGCCATTTCCTACGCTTTTAATGATCAGGTGTTAACGGTCAACGCAGGTAATAAAGTTGTTAGAAACTATTTCGTTTCAATTATTTGATAGAAACGAGGCCAGAACGTTAGTGACAAACAATATAGAACCAAGGTAAAAATGTACTCACGGACAAAGCGATGGAATACCTAAACCTAGATAATTACTATTAAGAAATTATTCGTAACTATAGTATTTTAATAAAGCTATTAAGCAAAGCCTTTGGTACGTACGAACTTACTTACATATCTAAGTTTAATACTAACTGTTTAATCCACCAACATTTACTTTATTGTTTTCGTTTTCATTTTATATTTTACTCGTCGATACCCACCCCACAACTTCGTCTACGTCATCCTGCGTATGCACATCATACCGCTTGTCCTTACTTCTCTACGGAAAATACATAACGCTGAATGCGTAGTACTAATAATAAATTAGTAATTTAAAATAAACAAGCTTTCACGCAATTGCGCTAATAAGCTTAACCTGTTTTTTTTTTTCAAAGTATATATGCCGTCCAGTTTGAAATTCGCTATTTTGTTTTTATTTAAGCTTCGTGTATTTTCGTGTCATAATCGTAGGTCTGAAGTAGTATTTACAATTCAGCTTGCCACATTTGACTTCAACAAATCAACAGACATTGCAAGCTAACTAAAAACTTGTCATAATTGTAGTTTCTTAAAACTTTAATAATTATATTGAATTAAGTTTTTGTGATATATTTTTAAATGTGTAAGGACTAAATATCTAAGAAGTGAACTATAAAAATGATCAAAACCTATATATACATTAGTTTTTGTCTAATGCGCGTATAATGACATACCTCTATAATTATTATATCCTTATAGATTATTAATTCGCTTAAACAAATCCATTCATTTTGTCTGTCTGTTTGGTACCTATTTTGAAGGCGATATTAAAGTTATTCGTCACTTTTTTATAAAAAACTGTTATAATCTGAACAGTATATGTAAAATTGATTTTAAAATTTCACAAGCAAGACTAAAACACAGATTATCATTGCCCTGAGAATTGTATGTTATATTTATACATACATATATATATAAAACGGCCTATAAAGTATAAAATGATTGAAATAAAACATAACTTGAAACGTAAAGCTTTTAATTCTTATGTCATCACTTAACACACATGTATATAATTCGTTTAATTGTATTAATCAAAATAATTAAGAGACAATAGAATGAGCGGATTTAAAATACAGAAATAATGACGATTAAATTATTTACTTGTAGGAATATTAATATGAATTACATAGCTTTTTAATTACTTTATTTTTGTTTCATTAGTCATGTTAAAATGGGGATGGATATAGATAACCTATAATAATACGAAATATTGTTTTTATAAATTTTACTTTAACATCATCATAAAAAGCAAAAAATATATTTTTTTATTATTCATACAAAATAATATTTTAGTTCAACAAATATAATTTGTTTTCACGCAGCACTGTATTCTTTTATTTACTCGTGTGCCACCACTAAAGTCATTCAAAAGTGTTTACAAATGATTAGCCGTGGCAATTAAAACGAATTAGGTTAATGTGTGTGTATTTTCACAAAAAACCCGTTTTCCTTTTTTCGTGCGAACGTCGGTTTTAAGGCTTATCTGATGGCATTAATCACAATTTCCACCCCCAATTAAAAGCTCTACTGGCTGCCTTTGTTGAGTAACGGGTGGTTTTTATTTACTGTGAATTTAACAGTACTGTTTCAGCCACTGGTTTGTTCAGCATTTGTTTTTATGGTAGTGGTATAATTGAAACTTTTATATAAGTGTCATAAACGTGTTCGTATGGTTACAATGTGTGTGTTACCTTTTTTTTACTGTTTTACTGATAATTCAATTTCTATGTTCCCATGATAAAATATAAAGAACAATTAATTTGAACTGGACGTATGTACAACAGTATTTGTACAACAGTACAACAGATTTTGACTATTAGAAAATGTATAGAAAGGTATTTTAATTGAAATAATGAATATCCACTGAAATAATAAAGTTGCTTTCTCTTCTTTAATATAGGGCTTTTTGCATTACGAACATGCTTCGCCTTACATACATCATAACATTAAATTAAGAAAAAAACGACTCTTCCGACGCTATATGTTTTTTTAATATTCGAACTGACAAACCCTGTTGACCTTGGGACCTCTACAGATTCACCGGACTACCCGACAGTATACGATAATTTCGATCTCTGATATAAAACTCTTCATGTGAATAACAAATACTTGCATCCAGGGATCGAGTCATACTGATGAAATTCGTACAGTTTTAGTACCAAGCACATTCTAGCAAATCATGATAAATATCATCAGCTGAAAATCAAAAAATTAGCTGAGCTTATCTCATTGTAACATTAGTGTAGTAATTTTGTATATTTACAAATCAATGTATTTTGAGGCGTCTCACATTTTTTAGTTCAATTACAATCCAAAACATTTATGTGTAATTTAATGTTTGCTAAATCAATAAAATGGATAAAATGGATAAAATGGATAAAATGGATAAAACGGATAAAACGGATAAAAAACGGATAAAACGGAAAAAACGGATAAAATGGACAAAATGGATAGAAAAAAATAGATATACACATTAGTTAATATAGAAACGCAACAAAGTAAAACACCCTTCAAACAATCCACTGTGACGGTTTTACCACTATTTACATGATGGCAGCGATTCAGTCGGGTACATACAATTTACCACCCCGTTGGAATATACATTGTCTGATCGCGAAACGCGACACGCCTAAACGTGCTTCTATAGAGGGTGTATGAGGTACCATCTTATGTCATGATCATATGTTGGCGCAGATGTTTTGTTCTATAAAGCAAAGAATGTATTATATTTATTTTAAAATAATATGAATATTTCAATAAAATAATTTTATCTGACATCATAGTACAAGACAGTGATTGTCAAACATCTAGATGTGGGGGTGTTCATAATAAGGCGAGAGTCACAAATCATTCTAGCACCTGACCACACGTTATCGCGACTGCAACATGAAAAATTACCGTCTCACTGGCCATTGTATTGAGAGAACAGTACAGTGCTTTTTTTCTATAGTATCACAGTAAAGTAACGAGTTAAAAGTAACGAGTGCATTAAAACTTTAAAGTAAAAAATGTTAAATAATTAGTTATCACTAGGCTAAATTACTTATAATCCAATAAAATATATGAAAACTGGGTTTCGACCTACTCGTAGGCGTAACCTGGGTAGGTTACCCACAACTAGAGAAGTTTGTTCCTGTTGCTAAACGCTGATAACGATGATAAACAAAACACAATGCCGACCACAGAGATATTGTCAATCTATCACGTGGTCTTTGCTATTGTGTAGGCCTCTAAACTGCCGGATACATACTGCCTGATCCGTAATCACGATAATGTAAAAAAGAGTCACTATGACGAATTTATCATCATGTACACGGTGATCATGACTCAGTTAGACACAGACACCTTTTGTACTGGTTACTGAATATAGATATTCGTAAGTCGTGCCATTATGGCTGATGTTATACCAAGTGTGTGATGCTCGGGATTGGATACAATTGTCGTAACCTATCAACCATCAGTAGTCTTATCATTCTGCATCTTATATATTATTATAACAATAATTGAAAGTAAGTACCAGGCAATTTGTTAAATTTATTGAAGTGGATACTTCTTTACGCGCATGAACAGTGAATGAAAATTAGCCGTTAGGCTCGGGTCAGCAAGGCTGAATCGGTTTTACTCTGCTTCAGTCACCATTTACCACGTTTACTGTCCGACAAGTAGTGTATCGTTTCAATAATTACGAATTTTTTTAGTACTATTGTATTATTACTTCTAATACAATTATATTATAATAATATGTATGTTTTGTACGGTGCAGTATTTCAAGAGGATATATTGTGTGTATTAATATACTACTATTATTTATTTACTAATTTTCACTTCTATCGTGTGGTCATAAGCACCCATCCACATTTTTCTATATGCTTTCTTAGATTAGGATCCATCGCTAGTAATCGTCAATACAAAAAATACTTAATATTAGGAACTGTAGATTCTAAACAAACATACTAGTAACTTTCTGTATTGTGTTCGCGCAAGTTACTGTTGTGTTGCCCCAACGACTAAGGGGCGCCGGCAATCATGAAAATAAATTGTTAACGACAAATGGCGCCGGAGAAATAAACGAAATAATTAAACTTTTCTAAATAAAATTGTACTAATTGATACAGCTTCAGAAAGTTATGATTTCAATTGGTATTCGATGAAAATGTATACTGTTAATTAACTCGGTTCTAGTAATTAAAATATATTTAAGCTTTATTTAATTGATTTTTTGTCAATCTTACATCAAAGTGTAACTGAACAATGGACTTATATATAATTTGATAAACGTGACTTACTTTAATAGGTTTCGCAACTTTATGGAAGGTCATAAAGTAACAAGTATATTTTTAGTTAACTTCGGTCTAGTAATTAAAATTATTTTAACTGCTAATTGGTGAGAGTTTTTGCAAAATTAAAAAAAATATACATCAAAGTATAAGAAGATTTTTGGAAGCCTTAAATGAATATAACGTTTTTGCAAGTTTTTCATAAGTAGGTACGCAAGTTTATTTCAAGTACATCAGCTCAAGTTATATGTTTATTTGTAGTATTTTGTTTATTTAACATATATTCATGATATATTAAAAAAAAATACATTAACGGCGTAGTGGCTTGAAATGGTTCAAATTCCACACAAGACAATTATTTGTGTGACCCACAAATGTTTCTATCGAGTCTGAATATATACTGCAATCATAAATTATATATTAATAAAAATCACACATGACTTAGAGCTCCAGATTTATAGTACTGGGATGTGTTTTAATATTTATATATATTTATATAATGAAGTTTACTGCATTTTTTTTTGTTACATATTTGTGTCTAAATATTTAATAATCAAGCATACACATGATTTAATTTCAATATATTATACATGTAAAAGTATTTCTGTATGTCACCATGTCACCTTTTCACAACTAAGCCGAACACAATGATATTTGAAATAGGTATATAACTTTTCATCTTGAAAAGAAATAAAAACACGGAGATGAATTTTTCGGAAAAAGCTAACTAGCTTTTGAACTTCATGATATAAAAAAACACGTCCTATGCACTACTCACTGATTCTATTACCTTTATCATGACAAGTATGTTATACGAATGAATTTAAAAGTGTCCTCTTCATACTTTATCGTATTTAACATTCTTTTAACTAAAATGTTTTTTGGTAAATTCAGTAAAAAAATCCACTGGGGACATCATGTTACCAATATTTACGTTTGGCTGAGGCTTCGGGCGGTACATTAAGTACCGGTCTCCCTTTGATCCCGGCAACTCTTTGACCGGATCTACACAGTAAATTCATCTTGAATATGTTTGACCTGAAAAGTGTTTTTTGAAAATCAAGCAAAAACTCCACTCTACGTTACCACTTTTATTATGAGTTGGTTAATAAAAACATTAATCCATCTTTCTAATGACTTAAGTGCGCTATAGTTCAGTCCAATAGAGTGTTATATTATGACTATGATAATAATAGCTCAAAAATGTATACTAAGTGATATTATATAAGTTAAAAGATTGTTTTTCTATTGGTTTGTAGGCGTTAATATTTAGAACGACAATGATATTTCAAATATTGTTTTTGGATTTTATAGTATTTTTATTAAGAAAGGTCTCTAAGAAGCTAAGTCGTGGTGACCGAGAGGTTAGGTCGTTGGAATGTAAATATTACGACGTGGTAAAAAGAATTCGCGCACATTGACTCATTTAAATTGGTAACACTATCGGCTGACAATGAAATAAAATATCTTGAGGAAACAGTAACCTGAGAAATTTTCTTATTGTACCACTGTTTGTGGGAAAATATGAAACCGTGGATTTCTCTGTATTTCAAATCGAAACTACGCCGTGTGTTGGCATGGGGAGTATGCCCATACCTTCCCCTAGAACGAAGCCTATGATGTATAGAATAAGAGCACTTAATGTATAAAACAGAAAGACAGAATGTGCATGAAGCAGTATTGCGCGTGGACTGAGTATTCTGACCTGAGATATTGGAAGCGGAAAGCAGACTGACCACCCGACCAGAACTAAATGTTACCGAGATGGGTAGAATTGTAAATGCCTATCTCAGCATGATACCATGCCACGTGGAACAGTCGTGTTGTTGGCTGCCTATGCATTAGTCGTGTTTTAGATGCAAAATGTTTAACCTTATTTAGGAAATAAGAAGAATAATAATTTAGCTAGAGTTGACACTATCCGAGCATAAATATCTAGTCTCTAAGAGTAAGGGTAAGTAAGGGCTTGGGAAAATTGAGATTTTCTTACGAAACACAAATTTGTTTACCAAAGCTATATTAAATCATCTTAAGCTATTGAGGCTCAGTGATTAGCGTGTTCGGACATAGCGTTGATCGACGTAGGTTCAAACCCTTGCGAATGAGCTAACGTTTTCGAGGAAGGAAAACATCGTAACGAAATCATAGCATGGAGATAGTAGGGTTTTCCCAAGCCTGCCTAACTAGCTGTTACCCTCAAGTTTATGACCTGTCGCTAAAGTAACTGCACTTGGAGCAGTAAGTGCTGAAGTCGCGACGCGTGGTATTCTCTGTAGAAGACCTTCAGCTGAAAAGGGGTCCACGAAAACAAATTTTACTAAGTGTATGCTAATAATAGCAACATGCTAATAATTAGTGAAATAAATAGGCTTTTTTATTTTTTATTAATTAATCAACTTGTGGAGTCAGTTTCACTGTAGGTATAGCGGGTTTACCATCTTTAGACCACAACGCCATTTAATCAAGTGAGATTATGTTCAAATGCTATAAAGTATAAAGTAAAAAAAAGTTATCTTTCAAATAGTGCAGAAGGTATAAAAAGTTGTAACTCCTAAATTAGATACACACATAAAGTAAATGTAACAATATGTCTTAAACTAAAGAATACTATAAATGTTTTCTTCTCTCGTTTACCGCAGTAATAAACCCAGATATATGAAACGGATGACATTGCAAATGATTTTTTCATAACAATACAAATTTAAACTGTATCTTAAAATGTAGGCGCAGAGTTCATAATTATACAACGCGAAGTATGTATAAAGTTTTTCATATCATTGAAGCAGAAAACATCGGCAGAGCGCTTCACCCGTCATAAAGGGGGGAAACTTTACAAATCTTCGGGATTTCTTACGCTTTTAGGGACACATAATATATTTATCTGCCCCTCGACACATTTACAACTGGTGTTTGTTGCTCAAAGGATTTATTACGAATAATGTTGAGTTGATAACACAATTTTAAGTTACAAGCTTTCGTTAAAGTTTGAAGACATGTTTAGATTTAGCGGTGTTTGATACTCGTATTTCGTATTTTATGTTTTATAGCAAATGCTTACAACTTGCTATACGTTAATCTTTTCTTTATATTTAATTAGCTTTTGTTCGCGGGTTTGCCCATGTTAATTAATATCGATTAGAACTGTCCCTCGGGAACCACACCTCTTCTTTAGATGAAAGGCCTTATGTCTTTATACTCCTGATGACCTGTATGCAAAATTTCAAGATAATCGGTTGAATAGTTAAGGCTTAAAATGTAACAAAGATTATGATATATTCTTTTAAAAATTATTTTGCAAAAATTACAATAATCCAGATGAAAGACTCATTTTAAAAACTGAGCACAATATTTGTTTAAATCATTGAATCCTTGTGAATTGATTATTTTATTTTACTAAATTATGAGTAAATTTTAAAACTATTACTTATATTTTTCAAGTTTTTTATAACTAACAAGAGTATTATTAATAGACAACTATTATATTCCATCAATTTTGGAATGGCATATACTTCCCAAGTATGAAATAATATCAAAATCAGTTAAGAATTAATATTTTGTTCGGCATTAATAACTTGATTAGTAAAATATTCTTTTAAACTGGATCAGTAGTTTCAGAAATTCCCTCGTTCAAATATGTTCACAGAACTTTACTTTATAATCCCAAAAATTAAAACAATTAAAATCACTTAACACTATAATTTACTTGCACATATTAAACTTTCGTACTTTTAAAAAATATCTATCAAGTGAGTTTTTTTGTTACGTCACTTCACATTTTTTCGTCCATCTATCGCATGTCGCATTATAGCTGGTGTAGTGGAGTAGGGGTAAAGTGAAAGGAACTCGGTAGAACAGCCGAAACCAATATAGCGATACCCATAGCTCAATTCAAAATGATTCAATGAAAAAAAAAATATCGTATTCAGTTTTTAAAATGCGTTTATCATCCGAATGATTGTATTTATTACTCTAATACGTAGATTGTAATTAAAATGTATTGTTGAATTTCTTGCCTACTATTAATTTTCCATTTTCATTCCCTTTTTTCAATTATTAAATTGAGATTATAAACGCGATTTTAATATTTTTAATCGAATAATTTTCCAAAATTTTTCAATTAAATGCCTACGATCCGAAAAAAAGTTTCACTATTATTGTGGTTTCATTAAACCACACATTTTTTCTACATTTATAATATAGAATATGATTACACGTCGTTTTTATAAAATATGTTGTAATTTGAGTTTTCAATATATATTTCAAATACGACAGTATGTGCAATGTACACGTAGAACGCGCTCGCGGAACGGCGCCGTCTGGAAATGAACTCATAACACTTTTATGAGTGAACCGGCATGTACACTAGCACCTCCCGACCGAAGATATGATGCGTCCGCCGCACCCGTGATCTTTATATCGCCAGTGTCATCTTAATTAAAATCTATTGTATACTAGCTACGCCTTCGACTTTATACACTTATTTGTATAAAACAGTCGTTTTTATACTATATAAGTGTTAACGTTTGTTCACAATCTCATCTATTGTTAAATGACGATGTGGTCCAAGATGGTAAAAAACGCTAACCCTAAAAAAACTGGCGCTCAAGTGCAGCAGCTGAAACACATCAACAGATGCTTGACGATAGGTTTTCACCTGAAGTGTGATAGTTAGCCTGGTGGAATTAGAGAAGACCCTACCGGCATGAAAAGTGATGTAAGGAGCTTTGCTAAACTAACTCTGAAGAGAGCTACGTAGAGTGCCTGCAACATGTAGCATTTGGAAAGTAACTAATACCGTTCTATTCATTTTTCTATCTAGTGAATTACCTTTAAATTAATAAATTTTTTGAGATGATTGATAATTGTGTGATGCTTATGCCTGCAACGTCCCAAGCCGCCCTCAAGTTACTACGTCTAATAGTTTTTCAAATTGACATTTTCAGATAGACAACGTTTTAAAAAATAGCCTTTCTTATCTGTTACACTCTATACATGATGCACAATTAATTTTTCGTAAATATTTTTAATCGTCAGACAGACAGTTTTACAGTTTTATTCTAGTTTAGATTATAAGGGTATGTATTAATAAATACGATATTATTTAGGTAAATCATGAAAATATGTATGTTGTTAAGGTAACATTTTAAACCATCAGTGTATAAAAAAATAAATGTGATGACATAATCTCACACATAACCATTTAGTTCCATATTAATCGTAGTTTGTATGATGGTAAATCAACAGCAGACAAAGAACCGACTATTACCCTCAGTACACAAATATCAGTCATGTTCAAGAATCAATCGTTTAACCTCTCGGCTCAACAGTAGGGCTCACTACCAGTGACTCTAATTCGCCAGAGTTATAAAATATTTTTATAAAGTGGATATAATGATTAATTTATTGTGAGTGTTCTGTTACACAAACTACGTCTCACAATATTTGCATAACCTTTCTCATACTATGAACATATAATATTGTACTAAAATTAGTAATGTTATAATTAAACATTCAACGGGTACTCTATTGTTTTTAGAATTTTTCAGATAATTTTTGAGATCCAAAAAATTTGATTGAGGTCAGGTTAAACATTAAAAAATTGGATGATATGTGATATAAATTACAAATAAATAAGTTTCATATAAACTGAGCTGTATTATGTGCTATTGATGTCAAATAACATATATCAAAGAAAATATAAAGATTCTGAAAAAAACTTTGAAATAAATTTAACATCAACTTGGGAATTGAATCCGTGGCCTCTCACAACGCAAAACAAATGTTTTACCGACTGGATAGAAGAATTGATCTTAAAGAATTTAATATCCTATCTCAAGATCTCAATAAAAAATATTTTACATTCTATCTCAAGATCTCAAGAAATTAACGGCTATGGGATAAAAGTCGTCAGCCTATCAACACTTAATAAAGTAATAAGCTTAAAGTACATATGGCGTAAAATACATTTCGTTCCTATTATAAATACATTGTTTCCGCCTTAAATCGATATACCGCTGCGTTAACACACCAATAACAGTTTGTTCTCGTTTGACGCTCATTTAGAAAGGTAAACAGCCGTCTAAACTGCCGATATGACGGTGTAAATGCACATATTAGCCGTTTATGTTGCCTTTATTTCCACGGTGCAGGTTATGGGAAGTTTATACAGTACTATTTTTTTTTCTAAATTAAATAATCTTCAGTATATTGGTTTTATTTATTACTAGCTTTTGCTCGCGGCTCCACTTGAGGTAGTTTAGATTTGATCTATCTTTCGGAAATAGTACATATTTAATAGATGGAACGCACCCATGTCCTTTTCCGTGCTCTGACAAAGTGTAAGCAAAATGGCGTGATGATTGGTTAAGTAGTTAAGACATGGAAGCGTAACAGACAAGCAATCACACTTTCGTATTTATAGTATTAGTAAAGATAGCATTTTTTTTTAGGTTCTCTTTTCTTGTCCCTATTTCAAATTTTAACTATTATTCAATTTTGTTTCTTTGCTTTTTTTACATTTTTGTATATCTGTGCAACTCTGTTATTGTTTATGTCGCTGGGGTTTACTATTGATAAAAGAAGTACCAACTTTTAATTGTTTATTTTAATATATTTTAATAATTACAAGACACATGTAATCGCTAAGCGGTAAGCCGTAGAAAAGGGAAAGGAAAGATTGCCAGTACAATATTTTAAATTACACATTTTGTTGGGTTGCCAACAGTATCTATAGTTTTTTAATAATATATTTAAAGGAAATGCATTACAAATGTTTTACATACAGTATTCGATCACTTTATTACAATTTATGTAACTATATCGAATTTATTTAATTTTCTAATCCGAAATATGTCAGAACGAGTATCTATAAAATGGACACTATTTCCATTAGAAATAATTACTACTTAAGAAATAAATATAACGACAATAATGAAACACAATTGTATAGAACATGAACATTTTATTTTATAACAAAAAAAAAACAGGAAAACGAACAAAATTCGACATATCGGCTGTTAAACGCAAACGACGCGTAAACACTGTAGATTAAACCCAGCCGACTATGTAACTGTCTGTGGCAGTCATATAAAGAAATATATACACTACGTTTAATTCAACAAGAGTTTAGTCTACTGGAACTAGAAAATGTATTAAATTCCTGTATTTTTTTTAAGATAAGCTTGTAAATCAGACTATTGCATATACATTTAGTACAATAATAATTATAATTCAAACCAATTTCAAAACAATAATAATTCATGACTGCCTTTTCAAGGCATAAATTGAATAATGTATTGATTTGTTTTAAATATAATTTCCTAATTACGTCATCCATAGGATAGTAGCAATTAAATTCCTTAATTTTTTCACCTCATTTTAGTTAATACTGAATATTAAGATATTTTAAACGATTACATTCAATAAATAATATTACTTTATAGTACTAATATTAGCATCTAAATTATCCCAAGAATACATGTTAACATCTCAGGGAAAACTTCCGCGAAACGGTACACCTTTGTGAGAAGTCATTCTTCGTATTTTCCCCCTCCTTCAAAGGTAAAGGGCGAGGGACAAAATTCGTCAATCAAGGGATTCACCTTACACTTGACGCTGACAATGTTCTTACGTTACAAAACCGGAGGCTTAGGAATCTGACACGATAAGCATGGAAACCTGTTAAAATTAAGCAACTTTTTACTGTTTCGAAATTGTTTGTATACTTCTTGTATATTAACTTTTTATAAAAATATCCGTTAAATAAGTAAAGTGAAATTCTAATTAAAAAATATTTGTACAAGCAACTAAAAAGTATAACATATGTTCTTTAAGCCATACAAATATTTCTAAACTCCTAGAGATTGTTCTGAAAATTTGTAATTGGGACTTTTAATAGCTATAAAAGTACTTGTAAGTTTTAAAACGGAAAACGTAGACGTTTATTGATAACCATTTTCAAATGTTTTTGTCCTTATTTCGCAACACAATACAGGTTGTCTTCATTATATTTACATTAGATCATTCTTGGAATAGAAAATCGTTTTTTTTCTTCTACTTTTCCAACCTTGGGCTTTTCGAAATTTCTAGTTTGTAGCTTATCAAGAAATTCATTAAATCGCGATAACATAATTAAAATAAGTTTTTCAATAACTCGTTTTAATATTGTACTGAAAATCTATGCACAGTAAACACTTTCACACAGAGCCATTATAATTCACAAGAATACAATTTAAAATATATAATATTATACTGTTAATGGTTAATTTAAACTTCGATATTAAAATACTTCTTATCTATAACTATATTCAATCTTTATTTTCAATATACATAATTCTTTAACTATAATTAATAATGAAGAGGCAAGCTATTAATATGTAATTTCATACGAATATATCTTAGATTATTAGGCATAATTCTTAGACTAAGAGTACTAAAGATAAAAAGTTATTTAGAACAAATTCGTTGTTAAAATTAGCAAATAATAGCTTAGATACGAAAAATAATATATTTTGGTCAAACCATCCAATAAATTATCCAGCAGAAGTAAAATACCCTCTAAATTATTAGAGACTCGGGTAGCCTATTGGCATTTCTCACCAACAACATTAATGTTTTCAAGATGACCGGTTTAAGCAATGTGTTGTCCTTCAGTCAGTCCTAAGATTGTAGGATATATCATATTCAATATACTATTTTTTGCACTCACGATTCTACTCTAACATTTGACACTTACAACTGGCATATTTCAATTAACCCTCAGTTTACATTAACCGCCTTATATTATTACAAAAAAAAACTAAACTAAAACACAGACATAAATCATAGCGGTTTATGTAAATTCACCTCATTAATTAAGTATGAAAAGACCACTTATAATCAAAAATAATTGCGTGTACCGAACGTTTGCCCTTCATCAGACGGGGCCTCAATCCTTGGTTCGTGCCCGTATATTCACGCCATCGATCGTGGGCGATAGCCAGCGTTTTGTGCAGTTAATTATCCGGAGCGCCTGCTGGCTTAATCCATTGAGGCACGTGGCACGCACGTGCCCGTTATAAAGGCACCTATTTATGTACCAATCGACAAATGTCCGCTCTTCGTAAGTAAACAACGGTTAATTTTTATGAATAAAAATTGGATTATGATTTTTTTATAATAATTATTATTAACTATATAAATACCGAAAAAAAAAAACTTTCGAAGTAAGTATTAGGCATTGATTAAGATTTGTGTAGCTTCAAATTCCTTACATAACATTAGTAACATGTGTCAATAAATAATTCAATTCATTCATTGATTCAATCATTGCCGTACTTATTGGTAAGTCGAGTTCTGATCAACGGAGATGATGAACTATAAAGGTCACACGGGGACGACAGCGCGGGTCAGTTAGAAAAAATAAGCAGAGAAGATAAAATGTCAGGAGACCTACAATTTGCATATATATAATTCCCTTCCAAACTCGAATTACATTAGATGTAAAAAAGGATTAAAGCTTATTTTAATCTACTAAAAAGTATGCGAACCATTAAATAAAACGACAGTATACAAAATGTATATATATATATCTTTACAATATAAAAAAAACAAAAAGTGGTTTTGAAAAACTTCATAATTTTAAATATATACCTATACATAATAGAATATTTAAAAATCTCATATAACAATAATATATTAGAAATAGCAAGGTTATTACCTTGATATTTCAAAAGTTCGAAATGAAAACCCTTACGGGTATTATGCAATTGGTCTTAAAACAAAGATTTAGAACTGAAAGTGGACGGTTCAAAGATTACATAAGATTACGCCCGAGGGTACGTACGTTTTCGTATCTCCCTAAAATCACGAAGGCATAATTTAAAACGTAAGCGTATTAGTGGAGGGCCAAACGACCGCTCGAGGCGCAGTAGCGACGGCCATCGTCGCCGTTTTGGTTTATACGGAATGCGCTAGTGAATTTGCATGGTATAATACAATGCTTTGAAACTTTAGAAAATACCTCGGTCATTGACCTTAACCGCTTTGACCTTTGATAATGTCCGCTCGTTAATTACATATTTCGCAAAAGCGAAACGATATCAGAAATAGCTAAACAGTTGCTTTTAAGAGGTAGTGTATGAAATATTGTGATATGCATTTTACATCAATGACTTACTAGGAGAAAGAATTTCAAATTACATACGTTGAAATAATTGAATTATAATATGAAGCGATTATGTCTCAGCGGTTTACCTGTACTTGAATACAGAAACGAGCAGGTTAATAATGTAGCTAATGACCATCAAGGTACTGGGCACCTGTATATATGTTTCGGCAATTGCACTTGAGAGTCCCTTAGTTAGGTCGGGAATCCGGTGACAGCTCCAGCCGAGATGCACCCAGTGCCCTTGAGGTGTACGCCTAAAAACCAATCGGGTGAGTGCCCTAAGCACTCCCCTTAGTAGTCCGGTGAAACTGTGAAGGCATTATTGCTGGCGGTGTAGGTCAGTTCGAAAAAAAAAAAGCACTTTAGAGTCACTCCTAAGTTAAACGTATTACAATCGTAGGCCACATCGTTATTTATCATTACACGACATTAACATTAACTTATAAGTGAAAAACAGTGAGTACTAGTATCGCTTCTTTACTAACAATCAGTTACGAGTGATATAAAATCGAAATTTACCATTTTGATAACATCTTACTCTTGTTAAATACGTATATAAGAGGGTCTTATTAACGTTTAATTTAGTTGAACAATTTTGTAAACTATTAAACACTGGATAAAATATATTACAAACACTCTTATAATCAAATAATGTAAAAAGTCCCACTACAGATGTAAAATTTTCTAACTGCCCAACAAACAACATTCAAAGAATAGGAATGAAAAAATAATAATAATGATGGCTCAATGGTGACATGAAAACCGTCTGAATGAACATGAGTTCTTGTCTTAAATTTGATATACATAAAAGAGTGATAGGACATCAAGTTTTGTATGGCTAGTAGTTACCTTGAAATATGAGGCTAGCTAAGAAGGAAATATCGCTGTGTATCAATTATTGATTATTTTTATTGACTTAGAATATTTCATATCATTAGATATAATCGATTCCCTATAATATAATAAAATGATCACATGTGATACAATCTGACAGCAATAATACAAATAAAGATACTTTTAAAAATATCTTAAATAGGAGTAATTATCCAATTTTTTTACACGTTCATTGTAAATCAAATATTATAAACATATAATATAATCATCTATTTAAAAGACTGCGACAATCCTAGAAATACAAAACGGAATCAACGAGGGAATACCGAGAAAACAGAAGACAATCAAAGTTAGTCTCATGAAGAAACGTAATGTCTAAAGTCTTAACAGTTTTATTTTAACTTCAACCGCAAACGCCATCTCGCGGCCAATTTCCTTACCTTGGATATTATTTTAATGCGTAAGTTGGAGGGAATTTCTTGAAACGGTTATGGTTGCAATTGTTGGAAGTTGTGGCCCGCCGATTACTTGAAACGTATCTAGACCCATTCCTACCCTCTCCGTTAGTTTGTTTTTGAGCTAACACAGGCAAAGACTATTAATATTAATAATATTATCGCAGTCCTCTTATTCCATTATTCTATTACGTGTATATTTTGTATTGTTGATTTTATTATATGTGTTCGATATTATATACCGACAGTTTCAAAGTGTAAAATAGATATTATGTTGGTATATAGTTAATCCAGCAGTTTCACTTGGGTTTAGTAATCTCGTCCTCGGTCCTCGATGTCCCGCGTTTTGCTACACGACCCACCCGCACTATTAATTCTTTCTAATTAAGCGCACTTGCGGACTTACATCTCGTATGCTACTTTTTCTGCTCTTAAGGTTCCTAGCGTAATATTAGATATTTTATAACGTTCCTAAATAGAACACAAAATGTTATTTTGTAAAATCCGACCGTTACTTTCAGAGATTAGCGCGTTCCATGAAATAATTGCATAAACTTTATAATATTAGTACAGTGGTTATTTAACGTACATCAATATTTTAATACTAAGCACTCATCGGCATATCAAGAAATATCGATTGAGAGTCCATTTCAATATAGGAGGCTGTTGCATTTAGAGCTTCTATTACGAAAACTCATCTGGTAAATGCAATACGAACATTGCTCGGCGTATGAGAGCAGCACGTTCGCTTAAGTATTGTTGATATTCTAAACCGACCAAGCAGTGCGGCGCTGCCCTGTGTTGAAACCGCACACTGTCGCGTGGATTCGCCTGATTGCAAGAATCGCTAAAGTGCTGTTTCAGAACAACGAATCAGAAAAAATATATTAAGAAAATTTTGATAACTTAAACTAAATCTTAAATACATGTGCTTATTGATTTTCTAAATCGTTGTTGTATAATTTTGACAAAATGTTTATCAAAGAGCATTCAAGTACATCTATCAACTAGACTTTTTTGTTATCAAGTAGAAAGCAGGCATGCAGGTCACTAAAACTATAACCAATTTCGTAAGAACCACCAATAATAAACGGTTACTATTCTTTTTATTTAATATACATCGATAGTTATCATTTTCTATGTATAAATAGACGAACATAAAATCATTCAGTATATTTTTCGACCCCCAGTTTTCATTAAGATTATTAAGTCTTAGTATTAACTATTAAGACAATTGCAAATAGTAAGTATTTTTCCATGCCATCGACTATATGTATTTCAGTAAATTGAAAATGAAAATGAAAATGCATAATGACGTATTAGTACACGCTCGCAGGTGCAGTAAAAAATAAACACAAATGTAAAAAAATATATGTGAAATGATGATAATGGTTACACTCTTTTCTAGCAAAAAAGAAAGAGAATGATGTTGAAATTTAATAAAATAATGAATTACGGACGAACTTCGACCACTAGTTTTTAAAAATCAGTCCGCTTTTACCCAGTTGTTTTAGCGTTGTTCCATTATTGTTGACTGAATTAGAACGGTTCTTGTGCACTGTGTACATCACTTTTGCTTTACAGTGGAAATGTTGTGACGGTGATGCTCCTCCAGTTGAACCTAGTACAGCTTTTACCACTCTCATATTTGATAGGTTATTTTAATATTTTATTTAGAAATTGCCTGTATAATTTTAGTTTATAGAAAAGAGCTATATTGTAAATAAACTTATTAAATTGAAAACCGTTACACTAATAATTTTTTTGAAGACTAATATATTTATTTATTTTATTTTATTTTATTTATTTAGGATATTATCCTTACTAATGTGAAAGTGAGTTTGTTTGTTATTCTTCGTTCCCGAGAGATCGTCAAATCTATATTAAAGCAAGGCAAGGCGCGAATAAAAGCTGTTAGCAATACATTTCTGTAATATTTTTTAATCAACAAGATAAGCAACATTTATATTAGAATTTTTTCTTATATCGACGAAGTTCCACGTAGGTAGGACGTAACGTCATGGAAGTCGTTCGCAGTTGGCGAAGCGTTAAATGCTACATTTTCCTTGGTCATTTGCAATTCGATATTCCGGCTAAGCTGTGTGGGATTGAACTGTGCGGACCGCGTGTCTCTTTCCGTTTGATATTGTAATAATATTCATCCCTATTAAATATAGTAAGGATTAGACATTTCCTGAACTTATAGCTAAACCAGAATAATATGCTATTTAAATTGTATCTAAGTAAAAGAATTTCTAAAGAATGGAATAATTTGTATAGACCGGGTATTAAACATAAAATATACATCTCAATTATAGTATATTATCTACTTAATAGTTCGTAAAATAATAAAAACAACAAATAGTATAAAGTTTACAAAAGAATTGCTTATGTTTGTGTATGTATAAATAGAAATTGGTATATCTGTGAATGACATACGTTTTTTTTGTCATAGAGAATGTTTTTATTAACTTATAGTAAATAAGTTTGACTATAACTCACCACTTGGTAGCGCTACATTACATTAATTTCTTGCAAAGACATTTATGAACATCAAAACTCTCACCGATTGGAAAAACATCTCATCGAGAAGAACCGGTATAAAACTCGATCTTGTATATTTTTATTATATACATCCTAAATATTTTAAACACAAAAGTTACCTAGTTTGTTTATTACAACTTAACTATTCAACCGATCATCGTAAAATTAATATTACACGTTGTCACTGGTACGGAAAAAGACCTCAATCATTCAAGTAAAATGTACTGTTCCCGAGCGATAAATCAAAACTACACTAACACGAGCGAAACCGCGAGCAAAATCAAGTTTTTATACTGTCATGCATTTACTCTAACCATTCAATAAACGTAATGAAAGTTCGCACATGTAGATGATACGAATCATATTTACACAATACTTGACCATTTTATACAATAAATAACAATATAAACCATTAATAAACAAGCAAACGTAGAGCTGCAGGCACAGCTAGCACTGAATAAAAAGTATAACAAAATTTCACATGCTCAGTCAGACTGCCTTGAATTATCCTCAAAGGTTTACAAATCAAGGCGAGTGTGGGCGCGTCCGCGTGTGGTAGGTACCTTTTGTTACAATACAACGTATGGTTTCACTTAACCATACACCTACAGACCAGCTTTATGGACGCACAATAAAATCTTCATCGTTCTCCAGACGCTGGCAGTAACAAATTGATCATTCTCCACTGTGTACACAGCTCATTTTAATGGTTACACTGTAGTGTATGCAGTAGGATTATGCAGACATTGCCGGCAAGACAAACAGTGGAGGCGGTTACTAAGATTAGTGCTAAGAACTGGGCGTCTTGAGTACTGTAGATTTCCGTTTGAGAACAGCATTTGTATTTATGGCATCAGTTAGGTAGTATTTTGATTTTGAACGTAGGGCTTAGTTACGGAATTATTGTTCATTCGAAGCTAGCGTGTTGTTAGACGTGAATCATGCATATATTTCTATAATAAGAATCTTGAATATGCACATATATTTTGTTTAATACTTTATAGGTTTAAGCGTTTTACGACAATCCCATCTGACATTAAATGATGATGTAGTCTAAGCGCTAACACGCTAAGCCTAAAGATCACTGGCTCTCAAGGGCAGCAGAATACACCTAGGTATAGGTGAATGGCGACAGATTTTCAACCTTGGATAGCAGTATGCTACACGGGTTTCATCACGACATTTTTCTTCAACGAAAGTTCTAGTCCAATGTGGAATTCGTAATTAATTGGACCTATGCTATATTTACTAAATCATCGCCGTTTAGACTACAATAAATATAAGGATTATTTGCTTCAAAACTGATAATAAAACGAATAAGATCCTGATATAAAGGTATAATAAACTTTGAAACTAGTAATTGACCTCAATGATTGTGATAAGTATTCTTCACTCGCAACTGCATGCAGTGAATGCGCATTCAGAGCAACATTTTAATTTTCCCAACAACAAACAAAGTTAGAGAAAAGGTCGCATTGTCTGGCAGTTGGGAGCTAAGAACGTAGTGCAAGTCTTAATCTCGCTGGAAAGCTCGCTACGAATGCCCTAATGATATCTCGGGACGCTCTTAAGAGCCCATACATAACACTCTATGAGACGTTTTTAAAATTTAAGTCAACGTTAATGCATTTTACCCTGTTTACTGTAAATATTTATTCAAATTTGTAGGCGAGTGTACAATGCCGAGTCTTGCCTTTGTGATGCTTGGAAATTAGCATAACACGAGGTGTATTCAATGGACAATGTAACCGGTATAAAATAAAATTTTACGGTTTACCCTTATATTGAAAAAGGGAGGTCGTGTTAGAGCATAATAAAATGACTACGTGTTGGACCGCTTTGTGGGAATTGAGTACGATATCGTTTTAATATTTTTTTAAAGAAGCACAAAATTACACATTTCCTAATGTATTTATTCATCACTTTAGGACGGCTGCACCTACTTAACTAATTCTTTTTTGATGCATATGCCACTATCAAGACAAGATTTGTATGACAGAAAATGATTAAAAACTCGGGCAAAAAAAGTGAGCGAGTGAGTGGGACAGAAGATAATGGGAAGATCTTCAAAATATTGGGAGAATCAACTGATTGACTTGCTGCTGTTTAGTTGCCATTTTATTTCATTACATGTTTGTATTGTAAAGAGAAGATTTCCTCTCCTTTTACTTAGTATATGCGTACGAAGCCGGAGCGGACAACTAGCCGTTAATTAATGAAATTAAAAAAATATATTATAATCTCCTATCCATGTCACTGATTATGATTATGCGAAAATCGTGGTGGTCTAATGGTTTGACCGGTGGAATATCAATCTGATGTCCGCAGGTTCGTACCACGGCATGTACCAACGATTTTTTTCGGAATTCGCGTTCATTTACTAATTTATGTTAGTAACACTATCAGCTAACCATGAAGGAAAACATCGTAAGGAAACCTGAACCTGAGAAATGTTTTTTTAGTGCCTCCGTATGTGAGAAAAATATATAAATGTGGATTTCTTATAGGCTGAAATCGCCAATACGTCGTGGTCTGGCGTGGTGATTATGCTCATACCTTCCTTCGAAAGAGGCCTATGGCCGTGCAGTGGGTCTCATACAGGCTGATGATGATAATGCGAATTATAAAGATGTTTTCTTATATTTATATGTGATTGAACTTATGCAAGGTTAAACTGTGGTATGGCCATTATCACGCGTACTTCTGCGTGCTGGTATTATTTTATCCATTATGAAGTGTATAATTGGCAACACAATCTAGCATAAAACGTCCAAGTTTAATCTCCAGGACTATTAAAAAAGTACGACTCCCTTTGCGCTTTAAGTTAAATATTTACAGTCAAATATAGAGGTGCATGTATTTCTGCCATTTCAAACTACATATAAAAATATATTGCAGTTATGTCACATAATAGTATTAACTTCAATTATAAACAATCCTTGATTCTTTTGGGTAACTTTAATAAAGAAGTAAACATTAATATATGAAATAATATTGTAAAAAATACAACTATATTTTTACTAAGGAAAATGAATAATCAATTCTCGAAGTTGAAGTAACGATAATTTTAATAATAAGCGGTACTTCGCTTCAGACTAAATACTTTATTTTGTTGAATACAGCCCGCGGGCATTTCTCCATTATTGAAACGAATTGTTTTCTGAAGTTTTAATATTAAAAGGCTCCGTTGTTCGACTTTATCCTTACTCAGTTTTTTTTTCTATCAATACTTATAAAACTGTGCGCTATTAAAAGCACGTTTTAAAAGCCAAAGTTATTTAATAAAGTTACTCATGCGAACAGTTTGGTGAAGAAAATTATTAACTATAAAGTGTTTGTTGTTTTTATCAGTTCAATATCTTCCTGATCTAATTTTTTACAGTCCAATAACTTTTAGGTGGGTAATTAATTAATTTTGCTCGTATTGTTTATTCATCGAGTATCAAGAAAAAGTTATTAAAGAAATTTCAAAGTTATAATATTTTATTCACCACTACAAAATATTGTAATGTAAGTAATGGAGGCGAAAAGTTATTCATTATTAAATTAAAATGATTTTACTTTTCTCAATTCATCATTTTTAAATATTGTTAAAAATAAACAATTAATGAGTCATTGAATGTAGAAATAAGGAATATTAACATTGACACCTTATTAGGGCTTAGATTATTTTAAGCAAATAATAGAGTTTTAAAAATTGCACGTCCCTAAACTTGTTGAATCTTTCGAATAATGATGTCAGCGTACCAGAAATTTTCACTCTCATCATTGTAACTTGCATGATATCTAAGCAAGCCACGTGGCGTCTTTGGAAGAGTTCTAACTGATACGAAGTGAAACAACAGGAAGAAAAGTACAAGGGAACTACAATGACGGCATTATAAGGTTCAAATTTCGCCACAGTGTAACTAAAGCATGGTGAGTATATTTATATATTATCTCTGGGAGTACAAATATTTCATTCGACGCAGCTGGTATTTGATTTACCTACATGCTTTAAAATATATAGGTTAATCAAAATAGAACGTATAAGATATCTATAACCAGACGGTGAGCTGCTCATGCAGTCCACAGAAATTCTATAAAACATACGTTTTTATTTAATACGTGTCTTTTTACTAAAAAAGGGCCATTTAATTAGATTAAAAATCTGTACTTTTATACGAAATACATAATATTCGTTGCTATATCACTCTTGGCTTTCAGAGAATCAATGAAAAAAATCCGCGAATACACTTTGATCGGGAAACATTTTGTTGCTTTCAACGAATGAAGTTTTAAATCAATGAAAGAATTTGTTCGGCTATTCCAAACACATTTTATGTAATTTTATTTGTAGTAAGTAAGTATGAACGTCCGGTGAAAAAATCTATCACGGCGAATAGGTTAGGTTCCAATTGCATCTGAGATAACAATGAAAAAAATAACTTAAAGTAACATATAGTTATTTAACAATACTTCCCAAAGTAATACATACTATGTAACTTTACTGTGTTAATATAATGACTGTTTGATTTACAACAAAAAATGTGCCAGGAAATTTTGTGTCAACGTCTTTGTTTAGAAAATAACTCTTAAACAGTGACCATTGTCCGCTGTGAACAATTTTGTTCTCTTGCGTACTAAAATTAAACGTCAATCGTTATGTCAGCGGCAGCATGGCGTAGTTTGTTTTTTCAATTATCGACTAGCAAGACTTGCTTAGAATTTTCTAAAACGTGCCTCTTTTGTACCAGGTTTTTGTTCTATCGCCTGTTGCTCTTACCTTTTGACTAACTGTATGCGTATTAAAATATTAGAAGAATTATGTACATTATATTAAAAACTGAGTAGCATGGATGTCTAAATGATATCAAATAATACAAGCTATACAGCTATTCACCGATACTATTAGTTTTTCATTACGCGTAGTTTTAAATCTGTGATATCTCATAAGGTATTAATTGAAAGGATATGCCGTAAAGAGCAATTTTAATCTACATTACAGGCTTAACGTGATTTAATGGGATAAGCATTAATACTATCACTATCACTAGATATTATGAAACAAAGTCGTCCGCGACATCTGTCTGTCTGTCTGTACGTTCGCGATAAATTTGAAAACTACTGAACGTATTGTAATGCAGTCTTCATCAATAAATAGAATAATACATGACGTTTAAGTGAATAAATTGTCAAGGTTTTGTGTAATTTGATTGAAATATAACGATAATTAACGGAAGTGTTGGAAAAATCAAGCCGCTTGGGAGCTTTCATCGAAAGCGCTGCCTAATTCTTTTGAGATATAACAAAACAATGCATAATGAGATATTCCTCTTTTCTATTATATTTTCTCCTTAATCCTCTATAAAAAGTCTTCGATGTCATATATCAATCTTCTAAGTATAGCATACTATATCTATCTATCTTGTAAAAACATGGTCACATATAATGAGGTAATAGAAAGGCTATTTAGACGGATACAGTATTAATCCATGTCAAATTGAATACATTAGTTACCTTAAGCATTTCATGCACATAAGTATATATTTTTTATTATCAGGGCATGATAACGTCCGCCGGGCCTGCTTGTACTGATTAAACTAACCTCACAAATATCGTATTATATTCAAATACTTATATTAAAAATTTAAATGATTGTTGTGTTATGTTATGCTTAGATAGACATATACTATCATAGACTTTTCTGTAGACATTATTAATATGTACAATTTCGTTGTACATTATTTTGATGTACCTCATACTCGTATGCTCGTATATAATTTCATGCCGTAACATTATTATTACTTATAGATTTTACAACTTTTAAAAATATGTTTGAGTATTGTTTTAGTAAATTACCTGCCCTGTGAGAACTGAATATTACCGAAAGGCCGAACTGTGAATACCCATAGGTTCATTAAGTAACAGTCTTCCTATATTATATGGATTTTTTACACTTACCGAACCGCGGTTCACAAGAAGTTTCTCATATAAGCAATGGTAAGGATTTGTCTTACAAATTTTTAAGCCAAGAATTGTGTTGGAATAATTTACACAATTATACTATGTCAATGTATATGGTGCTGTGTATTATAACTTACACTTCATTAAATGAAAAATAGTAATATAGATATACACTCCAACAGTTATACTTCTGACGCGATCTTATTTGCCAATTCGTTTACCTCAGCACTCGGCGAAGTTCAATAAAATGTAACGAAACTCGTAACGTATGTAGTTTACAAGAAATGTTTTCTATTTCCGATATGCGCTCGTTTTCCCGACGTACGATTCATTTCTATTCGAACTGTTATTTCCAACTTTCAACTTAAAATTATATCAAACGTAATAGGAATGAGTGAACTGCGTAATGGGATTTTCAACGAATAGCTACTGCATGTTATTCAAATTTCTTAGAACCAAATTCTTTATGATACTAAGGAGGTAAGAGTAATTTATTCTCATGTTATGGATGAAAATATAAATTAAAAATAGGACTTTAACATATATTATAATTTTCATACAACTAAAAGTGACTAATGTTTTCATAATTATCTAAATATACTATTTCTAAGGAAAAAAGTTTAAACTTTTTTTTTTTTGTTTCAGTATTATTTCTAACAAAACAATAGCATAAGTATAATACGGAGTTCGAAATGATTACGATATTTCATATAAAAATGGCGAAATTTGAAAATCAGTTACAGAAAACACTCAACAATAATCCCAGTACAGTAAGCCTCTCCGCTGATTCTACTTCATTTAAGTATTCTATTATGGATCCTTTGGGAAGTCTTCATCACTATATGATTTGAAATATAATAAGGCATCAAAGTACGCTAATAATTAGTATGTATGCAATACTACCGACAGGTTTATAACAGTCAGTACAATAATGTTAACACTTGCATAAGTCACAGAATAATATGGGAAATGTTCAAAGTATATATATACACAAACATGTGAGTATTTGTAATTCAGTTGTAAGAGCTATTTGTGTAGAGATAACAAATACCCGCATCAAAAAGGTGACAGCAAAAAGCTATTTTTCTTATGTACCTAAACAAATTATTCACGATACCTCTTCGTTAGAAGCAATATAAATATTTTTTAAATCTATTAAAATTCCACGCCGCATTTCGTGCCCATTCCCATTCCAAGCTCTCAATACAGTTTGACAATGCAGATGCAAATTAACCAACTTCGAAGTGCAATCTGAACGAAAACTTTAATCGAATAACGTTCCCTATCTAAGTTTTGCTTTACTTGCAACAATTATATATTTTGTTACGACATTTATACTGCTTAACTGCCTTCCGCGATTTGGATACGAGAAATTTATAAAATTAAATGATTTTTAGTAAATTTATCAAAATACGCTTTATTTATTCTGAAAAACGATACTTTGTCTTTAATTAATTATATGTTACTAAATATACTCCATGCTTTCGACGTTTGTCGTTACGGTTCATTATTTTTATGAGTATTTTCTTCTCGCTTCTAGTACTTTTTCCCTATATTTTGGATGGATATTGTTTTACTTCTAATTGTCACATTGTGATGTTGTATAGCTTATAACCTTCCTCAATAAATGTTCTACAAAATACATGAATAACTTTTTAAACCTGATAGCTAATTTGAGAGGTAAACGTGTTCAAACAAACAGGAAAGAAAATATGTGTAAATAACTAACTGATGCCAGCGAATTCGGTCTTATGAAAATGATTTTTCTATTTCATGAGAAGTATGTCCTTTATCTGTTTTGATAGTGGGGTGCTTTTTATTTTTTTAATATATTCGTTTTTATCATCTTTTCTCCTTTTTTTAAATTTGTTAAAGGAGTACATATGGAACTTCCTTGGCGAAATTGTAAACACGTGTTATTAGTTATTTAGTTCATCAATCACTAGTCAGTCAAGGTATTATTACATCAGTGTGTGAACTATACAGAAGCTAAGTTAGCAATGTCCCATTTCTTAATTATGGATTACCATTATTTAAATTACTACCATTTTAATACTGATCAAGTAGTTATTAAGTATTTCTGTTCTCCAGTATTTGACAATATTTCATTATTCAATTACATTTCTAACTTTTTTATAACTTGTAATTGCTGCATAAATTGAGTGTAAAAGTTATTTACAGACGCTTATCAATGAAATTGGACGTTGCTACATTTGTTACAATATGACAGATATATTTATCATACTATATATACTGCTAATATAAGCTTTTGCCATATTTTACATTAATCTATGTAATTTACACATAGCACAATATTATAACATATGCTCTTATTTTTCAATAAATATTTCATAAACAATTTACTCCCGTTCAATACATATACATATAATAGCAAATTTATTTAAGAAGTCTTTTAATTAAATTCTTCTTAATTTAAAAAGGAATCTCTATGCAAATGTTGTGATTCTAAAATATTGAATACAGCGGATATTGAATTTTTCTTAATTAATTTTCTTTCAACATTCACGGTTTAGTTTCCTCATCGCCCTTAAAGACAATAATGAGAGGCCCTATATCTTCAAAAGTTATATAATGATATTAACTTTCAATAAAGAATGAAGTTTCTATAAAAATCTTTTTTCAGATATGTATAACATACTAATTCTATTTCCTTTTAAAATATACATGGTCTGCTGAAACAGTAAGTTTAAAATTAGTATTCAAGTATTACTTGTTAGTCAAAAGGGTTCATAAAACATATAAGTAACAAAATAAAATTTATATAAATGAAATTTTTCAAAACCAATTTACAAGCATTACGACTAAAGCAATGATCATAGAGTTTGTTTAAGTTTTCCTTTTTACGCCACATTTAACAAGAAATTCTCATATATGACCATTGCAACTGATATTAATGCAAAAATGATGTTACTTATATTTTTTTATACTTTACAGTTAAGCGTTTGAACACAATATCATCTGATGTTACATGATGATGTGGTCTAAGATGGTAGTCACGCGAAACCTAAAGGGAGACTGGCTCTCAAGTATCGCTGCCAGAACACACCAACAGGTGCTTCGCGACATATTTTCAACTTGAGGGTGGTAGCTAGCCAGGCGGACTTGAAAATGTTATGGTTTCATCACGATGTTTTCTTTTACTAAAAGCTCCGACTCAACTGAGTCCTAGCAACTGCTAAGATTCGAACCTACGTCCTACTTAATATATAACGATTAGCCATAATTAACCTGAATCAAATCACTAGACTTGTAACCCTCTAAGGGACTAGAGGCTCGGTCCTAGTATGTAATTTATTGTAAAACCTGAACTAAGGATCTTAATTTTTTTTTATTAGTCAAGTTAACATTTTGTATATATTTTAGCATAGACATGACTTTATATAGCGTACCTACCACACACGCACACGCATTAGTACTAAAATGTATATTGTCGAGTTTACGTATACAGTTTTATGTTACAAATATTTACACTCAGACAAACACACGCCTAACAAATTATTATTGTAATAAGGTGGGTAAACTCGTATCGTCTATATGTTATTATTACCTTCTCATATCGCGCCTAAAAAACTTTAACTGAAAAAAAAGTATTTATATTTGTAAGTTGCAATAAATACCTGTCCTCAGCTAGTTTACAAACAAACCGTGACAGGAAGGAAGTGTGCTAAATTACATATTGTTCGATAATGAATCGTAATTAAATGCATATGCCCATGTGCTGGTGATTATCGAAGCGAGAAATGGCTTAACCGGTCAACTGTGTAATGTGTACCGACGATTAGTTCCATACAGATATTAAATCGATAGGAAAGTTTTGATGCGTGCTGTTTTACGCTAGACTAAAATTTTAACGGCATACTGAGCTGTTAGGAAGGCATCACATAGATTTATATTTTTACGTATAGTATTCACATCGATGCTAGCGCCGTCTACGTACATTTCAAATACACGCGGCAGCGCAAGTACACAACCGCGTGCACTCTGAAACAGGCCTGTCTCTAGCTACAACCCCGACTTTGTCCACTATAAATCGTCTCTGAAATCCATTCCTATTATCCTGTCCTATTGTAAACTAGAAAGCTTATTACATTGGGTGCATATTTTTTAGTTTTTTCACACAAAAACTACTGAATGGATTTGGATGAAAGTTTGCTTTAGAATAACGCAAGCGATTTATGTATATATTATTTTAATTGACCAAAATGTACCGATAATTAAGTTTGAAAAAGTAGCGGGCGGCTGCTAGTTATAAGATTTTTTTTTATATCATATGGGGCAAACGAACAGGTGGGTCACCTGGTGGTAAGTGATCACCGCCGTCCATAGACACTAGCAACACCAGGGGAGTCGTAAGTACGTTACCGGCCGTTTAAATATGTGGGCCTCCGGCGCTCTCACTGACCGAACGAAACGCAACAGTGCAGGCACTGTTAATTCACATCGGCTTTCTGTGAGAGGGTGGTACTACCCCGAGCGAGCCGACCCATTCATTCTGAAACCAGTAATAGTTTCAGCGTAGCTCTACCATCTACAAAAGCCAAACAACAAAAATACAGCACAGTCTTATGAAACGGTCATTGTCAAGTAGGTAATAATATTACAAGAGTCTTGTGTTTAGTTTTTGTGGCATCTTAGAATTCATGCTTCGTGATATTATTTCCTATCCATTTCACTTACTCAGAACCGAATTATATTACTTAAAATACCACCAGTATTACAAAGTTCTATATTTTCAAATAACATGAGATTATGGATAAAATATAAAATCCACTACATCATAGACTAAAATTCCGCCAAAAACTCACTTTTAACACTTTTATAACATTAGTATGGATATGAGAGATGGAAGGATTTTAAGTCTCTTTTGTAGCATTAATTTTCACAAGTACACTACTAGTCAGAAATGTTTGATTTTATCCAAAACATTAATTCAAAACAACCCTTAACATGTGGCGCAGGATTCATGAGCCGTAAATTTCGAAATAAATGACCCCTGACGATTTTCTCGCAGTCAGTAAAATGAAGAAAAACAGAATCCTTTACTTTACACACACCCACTTGTCAGATGAGATATATTACCCAGATTAGTTTCTAAATTTCGTTTCATGTACCGTACATGATGCAGTCCTATTACCCCTACCAATTATTCAAGTAAGTATACGTCCGCTAAATATTTATCAAGTTAATTATTTGAAAATGTTGAGAAACGAAGTTTTTAGTATTCCATGGATTTTTTTTTATATATTATAGAGGGCAAACAAACAGGTGAGTCAACTGATGGTAAGTGATCACCGCCGTCCATAGACACTAGCAACACCAGGGGAGTCGCAAGTGCGTTGCCAGCCTTTTAAATATGTGGACCTATGGCGCTCTCACTGGCCGAACGAAATGCAACAGTGCAACCATTGTTACTCCACGTCGGTTTTCTGTGAGAACCGGGGTACTACACCGGGCGAGCCAACCCATTCATGCTGAAACCAGTAATAGCTTCAGCGTTGCTCTACCACCTACAAATTCACCTTGTGTCTATCGTGCCCATAGTTTTGTAACCTCTGGAGACCTACATTGTTTATGATACTTGCCGCCCAATTCTAAGCTTAAACCCCTATCGATGGGCATTAATTTCCACTTCCACTGCCTTCACTCCTATCTCTGCCTTTCCAAACTAGGTAAGAACTTACAAGGCCGCTTTAGACATTAATTCTTATAAGAAGCTTATGATTGGTATTGTGAAGCCACGATCTTTGATTAGGTTATTTAGAGAAATTTGGTGGTATACTCATATACTCCTCGCTCCCACTTCTACTGCTTATAAACTGACCATATATTCCTTTCTAACTACTTCGTTTGTAAAATGGTGACGTTTATTTATTTGCGCTTTGTGGATATTCGATTCCTTTTTTGCGGTGAACTTCACCAGTAATGTGTTGAAAATCATTTGTGTGTAATAATATTTAAGACGTTTTTAGATGAACTATTATTTTTAAAATGAAAATTTTAGAGATAAAACCAAGTCATTGCGTATTAAAATAATTTATTTATAGAATGATATCTTAAGATAGTGTTAAAGTAAACACGTTACAAATAAATATATTACCTGTACCATAGTTGGGAACAATAATAAGAAATCACATTCTTAATATTGGAAATGAATATAATTCCAACCCTTTACGAATGTACGCGTCAAAATACGCTACAGTACTGGAAAGTATCAATGATTTGTTAGAGTGATTAATGTTTCGACGTGCGGTTTGTGCCGATAATTTGATTTCGTGTTCACTTGTTTTCTGTTCCGTTGAACACGGTTTTAATATTGTAACAATACGATCAATTTATTGGTCTGCCTTTCTAAATTTGTTTTTGAATTTTGCACAATCGCGTTGTTTATTAATAAGTGTATTTTCAAGAATACTTTGATTGGTATATTCTTTAATATATTATCGTATATTTAATTAAAGATTTGTCTTAATTGTCACTGTAAGGTAACTCGGGGGTAATATTTAATGAATTGAATATGCTGCGATAATTTGCATGCTGCGATGGGATGCAATTATACAAGAAATATTAGCTAATTCCAGTCCGCTTTTTTAAATTCCCACCATTTAAAAATGTCAAAGGATCAACTGAATCGCAATAAATAAGTAGTCTTATACCATCATCATTATAAGCCTATAAGTGACCCGATGGAAGGTATGGGCATAATTACCACGCCAGCCCACGACGTATTGCCGATTTCAAACTCTGAGAAATTAACAGTTCTATATTTTCCCACATTCGGTGGTACTATAAGAACATTTCTCAGGTTCAGGTTTCCTTACAATATTTTCCTTTACTGGCAGCCAAGAGTGTTATCAATTTTCAATTCGTAAATGTAGACTAATTTTGAAAAATTCGTTGGTACATGCCGAGATTCGAACCTGCGAACATCGGATCGATGTTTTACGGATGAAACCACTAGACCACTATCACGTATACCATAGTAGTAGTCAGTATTATAATTCTATTTTGATAAGTTCGATACTTTTGGCGTATTTGAACATTAAAGCAACTATTTTTTTATTATATATATAATAATAGTAATCTACTAATAAATAACACCATCGTTTTAGAGTTCTAGAAATAGGATAAGTTGAACAAATTATAAGGAATTCGACAAAAGTCTCTTAAATTATGCAAATATGTTGTTCGATCAATACATAAATCACACACAGGTAATGTTGACATTGAAATATTTGACATAAGACAATAATGTAACGTTTCAAAGCCCCGTCCGTTCACACTTCACGGACTTATTGAAACCACAATATTACCTATTGCAGATTGAATCCAAGTATCCAATCCACTAAAAGCTGTTTACCATAGCACGACCGAGTACCACAGCTCGTTTACGCTGAATAAAAGACTTGAGTACAACCAGCACGTCCGACACAGTTGAAATGCTAATGGCAGTATAATTTTACAAATCCTAAAGTAAATTATCTGTTGGTCTGTCTGTTGGTGTACGGATTAATGAAACATGTGTGTGTATGTATATACTTATAGTTGTGTAGTTTGATTTTGTATTTTATTTCTAGTGCCTTAATCAATCGAAACCTATTGTTATTGTAAATTTACAATTTCATAAAATAACAATTATAAATCAGTTGAACCTTAATATAATGGATCAAGGTATATATTACAAAATTTTGGACGCTCCTGTAAGTTTGAAAGATAATATTTTAAAATAATGTGCTACAAGTCAATTTTTGTAAATAACAAGGTTGAGATATACTCGTAAGGGGACCAAGACTTTCTTTGTAGATCTAAGCCACTGACATAAATAATAACATTTTGAAGAACTTTGTAGACTGTTGCTCCTACTTACGGTACTGCACACATATGTATCAAATTATAATATATATACATAATTATGAGATATAAAAGAAATAATAAACTGGAAGCACTCAGCGCCATCAGAATTAAAAGATGATGATCTCTAAAGAAGTTGTTATAGCGTCTAGAATTCGAGTTTTACGGTTAACACTTATATTATTGGACAGTTTTTTAATCTGTATAAGTACATTTTTATTGGGATTTATTTACTTTACACGATTCAAAACATAATTTTTTATAATATATTAAAAGACTGAAGTGCTTATATTTTTATAGGTTTAATGTCATTTAATTAAGATTTCTGCAAGTAAACCAATATAAAATTCGTTGTTGTAGTTTTAATTTAGATTCGGTTCACTCGTCATTTAGTATTCAAAGCGCAGAGTCTTAAAGTGAAGCGAAACAAAGACTTTCAATTGCAAAAACATTTCCCAATTTAGTGAGGCACCTAACTGATTTACTTACTTGTTCTGAAGTCAATCGTATCCAATAATAATGATCCAAATTAAATGATATGGATAAACAACTCAAAAATATTAACAATAAAAGATAAACTCCTAAGATTTTGATTTTGATTGAAAGATTTTTATTACTTTAAACTTTTTTATTTTCATAACAACAAAACAATATTGTATATTCTAAATATATCTCGTTCAATATCCATTTTTAAAATGCAAATATGTAGCACGATTGCGAACTGTTATTTGCTTCTGAAGTTAAATAGCTTTTGCGAGTATTTCTCGGCAAAAACCAGAAGAAGTTTGGTCCCATATCGTATTAGGAAACTATGAGAACACGTGTTGATAGCAGATATATATTTATACCTACTATTTTCTTTCAATATACGAATAATGATTGTTTATAGAAATTAATCATATTTATAATATTTTCAAGATATGTCATCTTAGGCAAACGTAAACAGTATTATACTATATCAAAAATACTCATCAGACAAATATGTAAATATTTTATGTTTTAAATTTCATTTGATAACCGATTTGAATTATAAGTTTTCAGAGAAGTTTTACTTAAAAGGCTATCAAATATCAAGCTACGATACTTAGAAGCGGGAAAACCCTTATACAAACTGTTGATCAGAAAGTAAATCAGAAGTAAAAATGCGAGCGGGTCATGTAGCTTGGTGCTAGGTATCGGGGTTTAAACGAAGAAAAAGCATCGTCAAGGAACTGTAAATGTCAAACTCAATGAATTATTACGCCGGGTGGATTAATTTCTTGGTCGCCTCCTTGTGGAATAGTCCTACGTTATACGAAATTATTTAACAGTTAATTCGCTGACAGTAATTTTAAATTGTCACATCTAATTAGTAATCATATTGTTTTGACGATGAAGGAAACCGACTTGATTAAACTTAATTTTGGGAAGTATTTTTCAATATTGAAACCATTTATTGGAAAAATAAATAATTATGAATTTTTTGGACCTTTGTAATCAATGATCTTTGTTTTATCGAGCCTTTGCTTTTCATTAGGATGAAGACTTTATCAAGCATTACATATTTAAAGGTGGGTTATTATTATTCTAAGCGAATGATAATTGCGAAACGAAGCGAAAAATGCGAGCCTACTTTGACACCGCGGCGATCAGCCTAGCTGCGAAATCTGGAATTAAATTATTTTTTTCCTTTATACAGCTTTTGAATATAATTAAGCCATAGCATAGCGGTAGAGGCTTCTAATGCCTGACCAGCTAGCTGCAATCCTCAATTTAAAAATCGGTCACTAAGCACCTATAGAAAGAAAGAAAGAAATATATATTTATTCGGCAAATACAATACTTAATTACAAGTATATACATAAAATATCCATGGAATCATAGAATCAAAAAGGTCTTTATCTCAGCAGAAGGCTGCAGGTTTGCAAGGACAAGCGTTGTAACGCTGATTTTCAGACAAGACTTGCTATATAGATAAACATATGGAGGAAATTTCAAACACACCGATGAACTTACACGACAATTTCCAATTAATATAGGTATATGCATTATATAATATACAACACAGTATTGCCTATATACAGTCCATAATTTACGAAGATATATATTACAGTTTACGAAACTGCAAAGATAGACTTCATAGGTGGTTGTAGCATTTAATTGCCAGTCCATTGTGTTGATCATATTACAATCTTAGGCTACATTATCATTTGGTTTCAGGTAAGATTTGGATAAGACGCCATTAAATGCATAAAGTAAAAAAATATTTATCTTCAATAAACATCAAGTAATTTATGTGTCTCTAGATTTTTTCAATTTAATTAACCCAACAGCGTACCTATCAAATCCACTGTGACCTACATTCTATCGCATCTACTGCAGGTTGTAAGATTTATAGTGATAGGGTTGACATCACTCCTTTATGACAGTAATAGATAAGTAATGAATAGTTTATTGCTGAAAGGCTATCAGAGTAAAAACACTACTTACTTTTATGTTTCTGCGAAGGTGCAGTTTATACGCTCTGCTATCTACTTTATAATAGTTTTACATTTAAAAATTAAAAGATTTGGCCTTATAAATAGATTGTATGAATGTTTTAAAATCCATTCAAATTTCAGCATAAATAGGCAAGCCGAGGAGAGGTATATGAGACTCGCCATGGCTGAACACTGCAACAATATTCACTAAAAATCTCCATGGTGCTCCTATAAGACATCCTTCCTGTCGATAACCGAGAACTGATCATGCATTACTTCTGCTCAGCTGCTCTGCGATGGAGCTCTGAAAACCTTTCTTAGCTACTTATGTGGTCCAGATCCAGATCGCTTCGAATGAACCCTGACGACAAGAGTGTACAAAGTACACAGCAAGTCTAGCCAAGGGCTTGTATATAAATGTGCGGGTGGAAGTTCGGAGGTGTGGCACCCTCAAGCAATCAGGCGCAATCAATATATAAAAAACTTTATTACAAAATAGCTTAATTAGATCTAACAGATATACTAACACATAATTTTGGTTTATCATAAATTATTATGGTTCGTCCACCTTTTTTTGTTTAATCCCAATCGCAAATATCTATATAAAATATGTAAAAAAAAAAAATATGTTATTTTGTCGAGTAACTAATTTTACAGAATTATGAAGAATTTGAATATTGTAGTAAATACAAATATATTATAAGCTAATATCCCATTTTTACTTGAATTTTTGTGATTGACAAATGGAACAAAGTATGTTATTATTTATACCCTACACTACTTTAACTAAGGAATTCAAAGTAATGTTAACATATTTTTACATAATATTGTACTTGTTGCATTATTACCTTATTAATTTAATATGCATATGCTTTTTGAGAAAAGACAATCTGCTTTTTGAACAAATTTTATACAAATACTAGCTGATGGCAACTTCGCATGCGTTTTTAAAGTTATATAAAATAGTGAGAAGAGGTTTGGAATATTAACTCACTATATAACTCCCTCAGTGTTCACTTACACTATGTAAGAAACTAATGAAAATTTTAAGCTATACAATATCTCTTAAAATATTATTATATAGATATTGTCAATATAATAAGGTTTTTGCCATCATACAAACAATAATCGCTTCTTTATTCCACAAGAAATTGTATTATGGAACTCTTAAGGTAATACGTGTCTCACGCACATGTTTACAGTGAACAACTTATTTTTGCTAATTTTCACGCAGAAAAAGTCGTGAATGACAGGTAGTCCAAAATAAAATAGCCTAAGTTAGTTCTTATAACTTCAGTTATCTACTAGTGAAAGTCATGTGAAAATCCGTCCAATCGTTTCAGATATCCCACATAGATGAAACCGCGAGTAACAGATAGTACATAATACAAGAACCTTTATAAATTGTTACAATATAAAAAAATCAAGAAGCTTTACTTTTAATAACAGATAATATAAAGATTGAATCCTTACATTTTGGAACAAAAGTTATTATTAAAAATTGAAATACCCGTGAACATTGTAACGGACACCGTAATTTCTATGCCCTTTGATGGCTTTGATCAATGAGACAGCTGACAACTAACCAAATTATGGCGATATTGAATCAACCCAAACAAATTTCTCGTCTTTGATAATGTAATTATAAAATATAATTATTATTTCGTCACGAACCCTAATCCTTTTGTAAGAAGTCGCCGGTGGATTGTTAATTTTTAATTAATTATTTTTGATCTCAACAAATGGTTCACAATTAACCGATTTGCAACATAGTTTGACTAGAATAATAATTTATTTAAATATACTTTAACAAAATCACAGTTTTATTTTTGCATTTGGTTTATTGTTATATAAGAGACAATACAACAATATGGGCATTAAATAGACGTTTCGCCACACCACACGTGATATTAAATGTGGCGGTATTCAGAGAAGGTATCATGCAAAATTTGAAAAGAGGACTAACTCTCTTAGCCAGTGCCAGAGTTCGCTGGGATTTATCGTCGAATGATCAATTGTTCAATCCAGTAGATTTTGTTAGAAAGTAAATTAATAGGCAAATATAAAAAAATGTTAATTAATAATAATCTTTATTACTGTATCCGTTACATTGGTACACATAAAACGGGTCCCCGGTATTGTAGGAGACAGTTACAAATATTACGAAACAAGTTGAGATGTATATATAATCCAATAAAAGTAACAATAAATAATTAAATATCATAGCATATTGAGCAAATGGGGGTTTTTCTTCATATTTTCACACCATTCGATTCTTATGCTGTGTATCCGTGTGTCTAAAAAAATTATGTATGGAAAAGATAATGAGTATGTGTGCATATAACAGTATGAAGATGAAACTACTAGAATAATGTTAGTATGTGCGCTAATAAGTTTCTAAATCTGAGAATAAGTATCTGTTTGAATTTCTTTAGGTGAGTATTTCCACCTAAAGCGGACTTCGCTATTAAGTTGCAATCGTAAACTAATACGCTAATTTTGATCATGTTTTTAGCGTGAACTCTGATAAATGTTTAATAAAAGATTCTCCAATTGCGATTTCTTTTTATATAGTTCTTTATATAATTAGCAACTAACAAGATTATGATTCTCTTTATGTAAAGTGTCCACTGGAACTTTTTGCTACATAATTAACTCAACTAACCCCAAAAGGATCAGTCTTGAGACCGCTTTTAATACACTACTATGTCCTGAAGACTAAGTGAGCCTCCTGTACCAATATGTATTGCATAAACTTATTAATTTGTTTAAAGTCATTTTTTAATCCTCCTCTTATTTGTTGAACATTATAGGCAAACAATACAGTAAAATTGCGTAGCATATTATCTGTGAACAATAATATTAATGATACACAAAACTTTTTTTAATAATCCTATGGAATCAATATGAAGAAAAGTACAAAATTATAAGTATTATTACATTTATTTGCCTATAACTTAACTAATAAAATAAAATTGTTTTCTATACTGTAAGAAGTGTCATAAAAGTGAAACTGTTGTTGTATATGAATCAAAACATCACAAAGACATAAGTTAATTGGCGAAGACGCGTTAAGCGACGCGAAATTAAACATTGCGAAATTGTTTGGACACAAAGCGAAACGCGCTCGTAGACTCTTCCACGTCCCAATTAAAGTAAATGACAAAGTACAGAGAGACAAACCTACGGCGAAGAAGCCAAAATTTATATCGAGTTGAATAGAATTTATTACGAAATGTATTCGCCTTATACTTCTTTGTATTGGGTAATTAGGGCGAAGACGGTATTGTCTCAGAAAATATAATTTTGGGTATAATTTTGATGAAATAAATATTTAAAGGCGCAATACATATCATGAATATAGATATATATTTTGAGATGTTAGTTCTAGTAAGTAAGTTTAAAATTGTTCACATTTATTCCTTACAAATAAGCTCACATTCGCATTAATAATATTAGTAAAAACTAGTATGGATTACAATTTGGTATCGATATTTCCATTATGAATTGAGCTATGTTAACTTTCGGAATATGGCAGTCTTAATGTAATAATTAACTGATAATATTATTTATTTATTACAAATGATGGTGAAATTCGATAATTATAAATAACAAAATGATACCCTCAAACTTCTACTAAAACAGAGATATATTCTGAACTATAATATAGTATGTTTTCGATTGAAAAAGTTGGAACTAACACAGATCCTAAACAGGAAACTATATTTATAATTACTTGTCTCCACAAAGATTCTAAGTTATTGTCATTTAGCAAGGATGAGCAAGGAAGTCATTATTCTTCTCGTCAGATTAGTATAACATAATTTTTTTTGTTAATCATCATCATCATCATCTTCTTACTCTTCCATATAAGTAGGGTCGGCACAACATGTTTTCCTTTTCCATTCTCCTATCTCAGACATCATTTCAGTATTAACACCTTTTATACACATATCATTTTTTACACAATCTATCCGTACTTTCTTCGATCTTCCTCTACTCCTATATCCTCCGTCCACCTTCAAACTTAAAACTTTCCTAGTTACATGGATTTCCTCATGACATGCCCATACCATGGTAAGCTATTACGCCTCAACTTCTCTGTCACCGGTGCTATTTTCAAACTTCCTTTTCAACAGAGTTACCTTACGAGGCTGGCATAGTCATCAAGGATGTACTGAAGCCTCGTTAAAATAAAAAGAAAAAAAAAAAATTTCCTTTTATATACTCATTCTTAATCTTATCGATTCTAGCTATACCACACATCCATTTTAACATTCGCGTCTCTTCCACATGTAGCTTTCATTTAAATTTATTTATTAATATAATTATATATGATAAAATTATAATAATAAATAATTTTGTTGCTCTTTCTTCTCTAAACGACTACGTCAAACCTTAAAACAATACGAAGATACTTCCTCTGTCTAATATGCGCAACTTGGCAGAAACTTCTTCACCATTGTCAACGTCCTTGCGGATTTCCGCAGACACAAAGCATAAGAAACGCTTGGCCGGCCGCAGCCGGCGGCATCAGTGCAGAACGTATTAAAAAGTAATTAAATGTAATTTTGGACGAGATTAAAATGTTGTTCCAAACTGAGATATACTATTAACTTGAATACTGGATCTGGATACAAGGTAAAACAAAAAAAGGGTTCTTTGATGCATTCGTATTTGTAAAAAAAATGTAATTTAAACTTTCATATCTTAAAAATATTCTACTTTCTCTTTTCCACTGAACTAAACTGATAAGACAGAACTCAACTTTTTTTATCATTACAAATTTTCTACATTTCCTAATAAATGATTTACTTAAATAATTTGAAATATATGTATGTTATTTTACTTTTACCTTTCCCCATATGTTATTTATTGTTATAATTAAAATTATATTATAATTATTCTAATAAATCTCTTTGGTGTTTAACTATCCAGTTTGAGCCGAAGAATCTGCATTAAGTCAGCTAATGAGCATGCTTAATTTGGTCTGCTTTACTCAAATGCTGTCGACGCCGCATACCGCCACAACTCCAGAATATATGCATGTCATTAGGAGTTTTAGTTAATAAATTCTTTGAATCATCACACTAATGGTATCAAAAGATTTATACGCTTTCAGGCGACAATTATCTGAGAAAAACATTAATATTAAGGCGTATGTCCAGTGGTGCTGGAATCTATCTAATATTATTATAATTATATCCATAAAAATTGAATACATTTATAGTACCTATTTTTTTTTAATAGTAGAACAGCAAAACAAAACGACATCCACAGAACAATCCATCGCCAGTTGTAGCTGACTTCACGACCTCCATAAATGTCTTTTCACGTTATGTCTGAAGAACCTGATCTAATAGAAAGAAATGAACACACTGGTAATTTACTCCACTAATTCGGATTAAGGTACAACTGTGACATTGTGAACTTTTCAATAAACAGACAACACAGACAAAAACACCTAAAGAGTTAATACGATTACTGTTAATGAACGATACAAATGAATATATCTCATATAAACACTGAGTTATAAGTTAAATATTAAAAAAAAGCTTCAAAGAGTAAGTGTTAAAAAAATATTTTCGTAGCAAATTGAAATATTTCAATAGTACTATTATTAATAACAGTGATGAAAACATAATGTTTTAGTTACAAAGGCTTCCGATTATTTATCTGAAAAATAACAACCTAATTTCACAAAAATAATAAAGTATTACAAACTTCCGGGAATCGTTAGTGATCAAAATGGTCGACAACATCGTGTGGAATGTTAACATTGCTTTTTCTCGAACAAAACTTTTCTTTTTATTACATCAAAGTCTCTCATAACGAGCTACAGCCAATGAAATTTTGTTACACGGAACTAAACAAAGAAAATTTATACATTTCACTAAAATAGCAAAAATAGCCACAAAACAAAGGACGATAAATCTAGGATTCCCCCTCAAGAACGCCCATAGCATTGATTTAACTAACCCTACTTTTTCTCCCTTGACGGATGCAGTCGAATCCAAAACAAATACAGCGGACCCCGGCTTAAACAAATAATATGAACAAGAAAGTCTAATTCATTGTACGCGAGAAACAATAAAAGCAGAAATAAGATTACCGATAAATCTAAAAGGAATTTTTCTACACGGGAGAGGCTTATCTACTTTACGTCGTTTTGGGAATAAATACCGTGAGTCTTACTGCAATGAAGACGCTGCCGAACTTAAGTCTGCTATTGTCTGTCGGGATAAAAAAGGTACATGGGAGAAAGTACTGTTTGTCCGAACTCCTCGGTAATCTCTTTATTTACTACCGAAGCTTGCACTGACCCTATTATTTTATTTAGAGTATTAAGATCACTGAATATCAAACAGTTATAGTTTATTGGATTAAGCTCAAAAATACATTTATATATAGTGAATTTAAACTCCAAATACAATCTATAAAGCTACTGATGTAATAAAACTTACTTTTGTAGCGTTTTATTAAGTAATGTAGGTCACAATATCGCAACCGGATAATATGCACTAATTACCAATTTTGTTTCTAACGATACTAAAGGGTTGTTACATATCTGTCTAAGTTTAGAAAAGCATATAGTACCAAGTGTATTCTTTACTTCAGTTAACTCCTTTTGACATGTAATCTTCCAGCTTCTAACGGTTACTAATTGGCTTGTTACATCATCAATGATATAATATTTTTGAAGCTTACCAATTAGGAATAACATTTCATTTGTAGTCTCCCTTTATTTTTCTATCGACTTCGTTAAGATGAAACATTAAAATGGAACTACTTAGGTTAAAGGATAATATAAAATATTACAAAGATGTGCATAAATAAATTTCTTCAATTCATTTATTGAATTTCAATTTAAATCCTTTAATTCCCAGAAACTATATAGAAATATTACGTCTAAATGATAATTAGAAAAAATACCTCATTAAGCCATAAAAACAACTTAGATATTGTGATCTCGTTTGTCAATAAAAACCGATTAAATATTTACAAACAGATTGCGAATAATATAACAAAAAATAAAACTTTCAGACATCTTGTAAACGCGTCTCAATGACGCACGGTCGCTTAATGAGATTAACAAGTGTGCCAACGCGTTGACAAAGTATTTTACACACGAAGAGGACAAATTGATTTTTTAATTTACAACCTTCAAATAATACTCTTAAGCGAACATTTTCGTATGTATATATAATGCGCTATATTTTATTCCCTTATCATTTATTAGTGTGAATGTTGTTTTCCTGTTTTTATGGGGGTGGAAGATTTTTATGTCATCCATTTTGCTACATTTCAACTATTTATCAAACAGGAACAGCGAAAAAAATTAACAAATACGCGTGAAGCAGCGGATTCAGCAAGTTACATATATATTTAGTAGACTTTACCTATTGTTAAGGTATTATTAAAGTACATTTTCACATATATCGTAAATCTGAAACTAATGGTTGAGCCGGTTTAATCGCCTAGAGCTAGGAATAATGGGCGCGACAAATTTTCCATACCGTTGAGCATTTTCCTATGAATGCACCAACACAATCGACGGTATTGCCAACGAAATTGTACGCTATTAAGTGACGTTCTAAATATAGGGTTCCACGCGATGACGTGGAGATAGCCCGTCGCTCTCAACCCTTTACGTGGATCATACGATACATACCTATTCCATACGATTTATTTTCAACACTAAATCAAGTTCTTTACAGTCTATTATATACTTGGTTGTGGTGTTGGTTAAGACCTTTTGAAATTGAAGGTATTATAGTCAACTGATGAAGTGTAACTGTTACACATCTGCTTTTTGATGATTGATTCATAATGATGATTGCTACGTGCGGTTTGGAAGACATGTCCGCGGAAAGCAGCGTCGTGTTACATCAATGTTTTGACGTTAATAACATCCAACCGCAGAGAGGTAAATACGGCTTATTACGGACAGTTTAATTCAGACATCTGACATAATAAGAACAATGTTATATTTTTTTTAATGTCTACGAAGTAATTTCATAGCTCGTGGGAATTATATACTTCAAGACTCATTATACATGGTATTTTATGTATTATCAACTAGCTAATACCCATGACTTTGTCTGCGTTGTTTTTTAACTTTACTAAATATTGTATGTACAGAGAAAAAAATACATTTAAAAAATTAAAACAAAAGTATACATTAATTACCAATTATCTTTCTAAACATTTATCCATTTACTTCAATCCCCTGTGCATGCGCACAATGTCGCTTGCCCACTTCATATATCGTTGAACGCATAGTGCCGAAAAAAATCGTAGTACTTTATTGATATTAAACGAAAATATCGTGACACATTTTTAGATAAGAACTGAATGTCTTAAGACGTAAAGCAAAAAAAAATGATTAAAACCATCCAATATGTTTTTCGTAATATGTGTACAAGGGCAGACCTTTATCATTTTATTTATATAGATTGTGTATATTTGTATATATATTTAATCACTGTATCTACTATTATATAGCAAATAATAATAATTCTATTACCTACAGAAGGCTACATGATACATTAAGACAACATTTTATATAACTAATATAATGAAATAATTATGGAAGTAGTAACTAATAAAAATAATATTTCGTTACCTTCCCTAACATTCGTCGTCTTAAACCGTGCATCAAAGTCTAAATCTGTCATAAAATCCGACAATACGGTTTCGTCACGCTCGTCGACTATAACTTCCCGACTTATCACATTTCCTTTAATTAAAAACAAGCGTGTAGAACGTACGGCCGGTCCACCAAACGTGGTTTCAATCAAGCCCCACATCTTTACGACTGCTGTGTGCTCTCATAAAGCATAGCTTTCTGTAGTGCCGACTACGTACTGATTGATAACATGTGTTTCTTTGCCATTCGATTTTGAACAAAACGTCTTGGTATCATAAAAAAAAATTGTTACTGTAATTCTATGCTTTAAATAAAGTTACCTAAATATCCATCTGTTATTTTTGTTTTATATTTAATACATTAATTATACCCGCGGCCACGCTCGTGAGAACCACAAAATTACTATTGTTATTGGCGTTTACTCCTAACTGCACTGTAACTAATATTTCAACATGAAAATAAAAAACGACCGTGTTCGTAACTCAAAATTGTCGTATTCCGAGATAAAAATAACGTGCAGTAATAAGAAAAATCGTGTATATCATATAATAAAAATGTAAAATTAAAGTGTTTGTACTCTCATACTTTTGTGAAAAAAAATATTGCCAGTGACTAAAAATGAATGTATTTAAATCATTTTTGGAAATTTCTATCAGTCTGTTGGTTTGTGCACTCATCACTGCTAAAGTATTACATCCATGAACCATAAAGCATAATACCCTTAAGTAGCTTTTTATCTTTATTTCATTAAAATCGGTTAATTCAATCAATAGTTATTGAAATTTGAATGACGCCGTGAGTTAAGTACTCGAGAAGAGTAAATGCATTTCAGTCGCATCCAAAAAAACTAGGATATTTTATAGTATATGTATATAAATGATATGAAATCCGCCATTTTGCGTGATTCGATAAAAAAATACTGTATACTTACCGATAAAATAGAACGAAAAAAACGCGATAAACTCTAGAACTAACTAACAATCACTTAACTCGGTCCTTTTTTTAAAGAATACAACAAATCTTATGCAAATTGACAAAATGTACGCTAAGCTAGAACAAAGTAATAATAGTGCGGATAGACTACGTCGCGTGGCACAGCTAGTCTTTTTATACCATTTATAGGTACCGACCTGTGTTGCTTTTTTAATTAGATGGTTTTTAATCCATAATCCTCACAATAATTACACATGAACTCCATCAGATGTACTGACATTAAAATAGTATTTATTTGAACAATTTTGTTCATATTTTCTTTGACCAGAAAAGTATAAAAGTATAAGTCTTAAGTTTTTGGGCGAAATTTTAAGGTCTAAAATTAAAACAATTCGTAAATAGATAAAAAAATGTTAAATATAAATATAAAATTTTCTACCATATATACTAAAAAATAAACACTAACCAGAAAAAAAATACATAAAGTAATATTATCGTTTACGACCCGAGAATATTTTTATTTCCAAAAGATTTTACCACAGCCCCATATATCTGAGTGGAGTTATGCATTGTTTGCCCACCAACTGTTGTCGCCACTTCCATGCCATTAGCGAGAGTAAATTCAGTTCTCTCCGCATTTTTACCCAAAAGGGGTTAACAGCGTCGTGTGATATTACATAAGATATCTCTTACGGCTTTGTATGAAAACTATATTGAGTTGTCGAATTTATATCCAGTTATTTCATTATGTTAACTAAATTTCTAATTGTATTTTATACGTAAACATATAACATCACATAGAAACAATAAAATTTATTTTAGAAGAAATAATGCTATAATTGGTAAAGATACCTATGACCTGTGCATCTTTAATATCTAAAAATGTCCAGGCAATGCATACAATTAAACTACGTAGTGTGTATTAAAATAGCAGTCATAAGCTTATAACAAGCTCCAAACAAAAATTTGATACTTACCTAGGTCTACTTCTCTTTAGCTATCACTAGCAGGACTGGCAAACGTTGTCCTGCCCTGGCAATAAAAAATATATTCTTATGTGCATGAAATGCTTAAGGTAACTAATGTATTCAATTTGATAAGGATTAATACTGTATCCGTCTAAATAGCCTTCCAATAACCTCATTATATATGACCATTTTAAACTGTAAACTATCCTTAAAAGATACATATATGCCATCATAGACTTTTTTGTAGATCTATAAAAGGAGATTATCTCACTATACTCATACGTGAGTTTTGTTATATCTCAAAAGAGTTAGGCAGCGTTTTCGATGAAACTCTCAGGCGGGTTGACTTTTTCTAACACTTCAAACAATTATCGTTATATTTCAACCAATTTACACAAAACCTTGTCAAATGATATACATAGCCTTCCTCGTGTATTACTATATCTATTGGTAAAGATCGCATTACAACCCGTTCAGTAGTTTTTGAGTTTATCGTGAACATACAGACAAACAGACAGTCGGGGCGGATGACTTTGTTTTATAATATTTTTTTTTTTTTTTTTTTTTTTTTATATTATAGGGGGCAAACGAACAGGTGGGTCACCTGATGGTAAGTGATCACCGCCGTCCATAGACACTAGCAACACACGGGGAGTCGCAAGTGCGTTGCCGGCCTTTTAAATATGTGGGCCTCCGGCGCTCTCACTGACCGAACGAAACGCAACAGTGCAAGCACTGTTACTTCACGTCGGTTTTCTGTGAGAGGGTGGTACTACCCCGGGCGAGCCGACCCATTCATCCTGAAACCAGTAATAGCTTCAGCGTAGCTCTACCACCTATGTAGTGATGTAGTGATTTCACTTAGGTATTAGTATTATAACAATTTATAATATTAAGAAAGGAGATATGTTATATGGTGCAAAGATATAACAATACATATAGAAACAGTAGACGCAGAAATTTAGTTGTCAAGGCCATTGAAAAGTCCGCATAACTTCTCGTCAACCTTATTTATTATTCTTGTTATTCCGACCAATACGCTAGAAACTCATTCCACTCCTTTTTTATATTTTATAAGTTTTAGCCTTTGGCCACCATCTTACTTTGTGTTAAAACACGATTTGGTTCAAGATGGTAAACACACCAAGGCTCGTTAGGGATTGTCTCTGAAATGCGGCTGCCGAAATACACCTATAATTGCTAGGTGATAGATTTTGGATTTGAGGATGCTTGCTAGCCAGGCAGATTTAGAACAAGCCCTTATCACCATGTTTCTAGGGTTAGCTATAATTGTGAATGAAACATAAAAATTTATAATAAATGATAATTCATAATATCAATCTGTTATACTCTTTACTCGGAATAACCATAAACTTAACAACAAAGTAATAGACGTAAAAATGAAACCATAAAACCACAAAGCAATAGCGAAAATAAATAATATATATAGAAAATGTTATCCAAACATACTTTTCATTGCAAAAACGAAACAACATTAAACCTTTACGTCACCAAGGCAGGTGAAATGCTCAGCCCAAGACGCACGAAAGCTTTCCAAATATTTACAAGTGCCTCAAGTGGCTTAAAACAAATTCTCCAATAATCTTGCCTTGACTCTGCTATTGTTTACATTGAATTCGCTACTACCTCCCCTTAGCTTGTATTTTTGTGGAACGCCACTCAAATCGTATTTGATTTCGCCAAACATAAAGCGTTTGTAAACATTTAACAAACTCGTATTGAGTTACTCGAATCTTTTTTAGTGTACAAATTCGTACAAATAAGATAATGGAATATTTTATTACATGAAATATTTTTGTAATCCTTAGAAAAAACAGATACCGTCTTATCACAAAAAGTTAAATACGTGTCGAACACCTGTTTCAAAAAAGTTTGATCTCTCTGTTTGACAGTTCTTGTTTTATTATTATAATTTCTATTCCCCGCCAAAAGACATTTCGTAGTCATTTATGGGTTTCGTGGGTATAATTAATTTTGTACGTCTTCAAAACTAAATGATTTTAAACATTCACAAGAAAATCATAACTACTACTATATGACATTTTTGACATCTGACAATTTGTTTAATCTGGGACTATACTATTGTTCCACTTTACGCATGTTGACGATTACATCAACAGATCTTCATTAAGAGAATATAATTTTGCTTATTTTAACAATTACATAATTTTCTTTAAGCCAAAATGTCACAATAATAATAACCAATTTTACTGAAATTAAATACATTTTCTTAATTAAGATGTGAATAAAAGTATAATTCATAAATTCAATGTGTTTGTAACATATCTGCATGTAATGGAACGTTTTGCATGATGATATTGAATCGAATGAATGCTATTCAGAGTTGCTTGTATAAAAAACTTAAACTAGACGTTTAGCTAGATACCGCTTGCACACTCTTTTTACTTCTTAAACATCTGTTCAACAATGTTTAAAATTTTAGACACTCTCTATTAAAACTTGTGCTAAACGCGTGTTCATTTTTGTTTTTGTAATAAGACCGATAATTTTTAATCACATAATTCAGTCGGATTTTAACTATTCTAAACGGTATATGTAGGCAATACCATTTATGCAGTGAGAAGTATGGAGAAACTCTTCATTGTGATTGACTTCTGAACATATCACATTTCAGAGTTACTCAACGAAGTTCTTTGTATTTTTGATGTGTATTTACACATCTCTACAAATTAAACTGGCGACACGTAAGTGAGGCAAATTTAGAAACTAAAAAAATAATATTGGTAACAACATTGATGTGAAATATAGGATACGGCATTTGAAACTCTCTTAGGTATAGTGGTTTTAGTTAAGCATGTAGTTTCTGCGGGGTTCTACAAAATCTACTGCTAAAAACAACGTTAGATACACATATTGTAGAGAATAATAAATATTTAATAACAAAAACTTTTTATAAAAATATTGTCACAAATGTTTTGATCGAAAAAGTAAAAACACTGAAACTGCAGCATATCGGATATAATATGAAAAACACTTCCCTTTCAATAACTTTTACAGACCATAAATTTACATATGAGACAAATATCCTTACATTTTTTGTAAGACCCTCGTGATGATTTTGACAGTGCGCGTTGAATGTTTACATCGTCGCCAGAAACTCATTAGTCGACACTTAGGCGCGGGCGCATCTGGTGAACGCGTACAAATATGTCGAGATTTGTTTGCTTTTACATTTTGAACGTTTGATCTTAAAGACGAAAGACGGTTTCAAATGGATTGGCAGTTTTCTTGTCGATTGTAATTATTGCTGAATCAATGTATATGATATATTACTCTCTTATCATTATTCAATTCAAATCAAATTCATTCTTCGTTTAGTGTTTGCGTCTTCCCTTTGTTTAAAATTTCACTTACGTAAAATAATAAAATGTCATATTTTATTTAACGATATAAAAGAATTAATTACAGTAAATAAAACATCCATACTTCTATACAATAGATGTTTATTGGTATATTTTTTAATCCTATAAACCATCAATCGTCGAATAAAATACTGAATATTATTATTTTAGAACAAGAAACTGCTACATAATACAGTATTCCTTTACAAACGTAAGCGATATTAAAATCAGAGCACATCTAACAAAAGATAAAGAGTGAGCCGACGCGAGAAGTATCAAACACAATAAATAATTCCCTCGCTTTGGAACAAATGAGGTCATGTGTTTCGCCTTTACGTTTTTTCATCGGCTTCCCGCGGGATCGTGTGTCTTCTATATCCGTTTCAACGTATCGAACAATTTGCTCCTTTAAAATTAGAATATGTTCGCTGTTTAGTCTGTAGCGCCTTGGGGATCATTAAATTCGGGCTCCACGGGCAGATGTCAACTACAGCACATCTGGAATCTTTTACTTTGCCGTTTTGGCTTGGTATTGGTTTTTGTAATATATAAGATAATAAATGGTATGATAGTAATGTATGATCTGTACCTATATACATATAGATAAATCAGATGTAAAGACTTACATACGAAACATATATACTTCTCTTTTTAGAAATCGTCCCTGTTTCTCAATGTATTTCCATCTCATTCGGTACGTTAAGGTAAAATGGTTTAAAGGTTAGAATGTTTCATGTGTTGTAAGTAAATGTTTTATTTACTTAAATAAAGCATCACCATGACTTGACCAGAGCTCATCTTATATTTTATATATTATTGTGAACATCAATGTCTAAATGTTTTTCTACATCTGTCTCATCTTATATGTTTTATTATTATATTGTTTTGCAAGGTTATCAAAACCACCATATTTTGCAATAACGACTTATTATCGTATCAGCCTAAACTTGGTAAAAAACCTAACTATGAAGATGATATTATAAAAGCCAATGCCACCAAACAATATATTATGTATTATGAAATTTTATTATCAAATGAAGAGAGCAATATATCGTACTGTACGAAATGTTCTCAAGAAGATAAATACATGTCTTGCGGTATTATTCTATGGCATCCTAAATATAATATAATACAATTTTTATACAATATTCTAGTCAAAACAGAAAAAGACGTGTAAAGACGTGCTTTGATGACCTAAGAGAGATGAAGCGATGATGACTTAATTGATAGTGTGTTAGGACACAGCGTCGAAGGAAGTAGATTCGAATCCTAGCAACTGAGTCGGAGCTTTCGGTGAAGAAAACATCGTGATAAAATCATAGCATGTCCGTCTGGCTAGCTACCACCCTCAAGTAGAAAATCTGTCGCCAAGCACCTATTAGTGTGTTCCGGCACCTGCATTTGAGATCCAGTTTCCCTCTAGGTTTAGCGTGACTATCATCGTGGTAAATTGTGGTCAAATGCTAACCTATAAAAGCATTAAAAAAATTATGCATACAATGTAATTTAGCGATATCTTCAGTGAACAGTTCCTTTAAGGAACATTAACGTGGAACGATCTCCCGCAGGACTAAAGGCTCAATGCCACCCGTCGGAAACTACTAGTATCAAATATTTCGGAAGATTATGATGTATGGCTTTCAGGAGGGTTGGTAGAGATGTATATTTTACCAGATTATGATTATCATGCACATTATGATAACTCCATAACGGTGATCTTTTTCAACTTATATTATAACTAACCATAAAAGGAAGAAGGGTCCCTTACAGGACCAGTGTACGTACCGTGTAAGTGCAGGGAGCTAGTAAATGCGGAGATACTGTACACAGTACATATATGGCTTACGAGGCTGTAAGACAGTAACGAACGGTGGTCGATTACCGATATTTCGTTGGTCGCCGTATGGAACTGTACTGTGATTACCATTAGCCACCGTCAGGCGCATTGCTGTCATTACACTATGGTACTGATGTAATAACGATGATAATTTATGTACATAGCAATTATTTAGAACAAATAAAATAACGGTGTTTCAAATAATATTTAGTTATTTAATTATAACTGATTTTTATTCAGACTCGAGTATATTTTTTTAAGATTATTAGATAGACTCAATTTATGTAATACAACCTTATCAGATTTTATGTCTAAACGGGTCATGGCTATATCGATACAGATAGACTATACAGTCCATGGACTATTCTATAAAATCAAGCGTTAGTTGTGAATGAGTATCGTCTTAAATCAAACATGGAACAACAAACCATAATCCACAAAACAATTCCACGCCGGAGTTTAACATGCGTTCTCTTCAAAGAGACCATTCATAACTAATCCTTTTGTACTTCGACCTATTTAATTCACGTTAAAAGCAAATAAGAGTTTGACCTCAAAACCACATTTAGAGTTAGCGTTGCAATATTGTGTACAATCGGTTACACTGAAAATTTCATTGAACAGAATATCTGGTCCAATTCTGAACTCTAAAGCTCATGCGTACCGTCGGAAATCAGCTAACAATTGTTTTTCTCCAGAAATAATTGGAATAGTGGTTGACTGTATATATGAAACAATCAAACTTAACCTTGGTAACGTTTTATGAGTCGCTTTCAGTCCGCTCCGGTGTAATAAACATGTCGGCAACAAGTGTTAGTAGACTTGTGGTCTACGCACATGGTTAGCTATGCTTGTCCAGATTTATGAAACTAAGAATTTATTTAATGTTCAATTACACTAATTTTATACGTGTCGAAAGATAGATTAGATACAGCAGTATTTTATCAAAATACCCTTAAGAAATATTAAAATAACATTCCACTTTAGTATATAATGTATCCGCTAAATGTCATGGTAATACTTCTTGCAAATAAAATGTAGATTTTGGGAAACTGGCAATAACCAAAATATTTAATTTATATAGCTATTTTAAGATTTGATATGCTCGCACTACTACGCAATAAAAGAGTGTCAATTTAGAGATCTTAAATATGTTCATTTTCCGTTTTATGAATTATACCCCTGTTGGTATAACTTGTGCTTTGCCGAACCTATAAATTAAAAAAAAACAATTTAATATTCAAATACGTAAATACACACACGAACTCTAATTTTCAGACCATTCATTAGTTGCGATAAGTGTAATATGTATTGATTAAAATATTTAAGTATTTTTTGTCTTTGCAGAAAAAATATATATTTCTTTTAAAGTCTACACTAACAAAAAAATCTATTATTCTAATTGTAGTTAGTTGATCTAAACTTGATTGACGTTAACTTTCCTAATTAGAATTAATGTCTTAACCCTGTTCATGAACAAATTACAACTCGGCTCTACTTCTTGGGAGTCATCTAAATTTTTCGTAAACCTTTTCAAGTTACGATATAAATAAACACGTATACTCCGTAACCAGGATCAAACGTTTCCGAACCACTTGTAACTTTGACATTATTTACAGTAACATCATCAAACTTACATCTACTACAGAACAACAATACTTGCACTGCCGTATTAGGGTCCCGAGCTACAATTTTATTTACTTACAGAGACAGTAATATACTCGCTTTGCTAAGGTTTCTATTATGATTGCTATATAATCTGAATCTACCATTCTGAAGCTAATATTTGGACATTTCTGCTATCAATTTGCTCTTGTGAAATATATATTCAAGGGTCCAGTTTGAAAGCACTAATCGACAATACGTGAATCCACGTTGTCATTCCGATTAATTACAACCTATTTGTAACTCTCATTTCGTAGGACTGCAATACTGCATATGGTTTATTATATAGCTGTGTAACTGACAATTTGAAATGATGTGAACTTTAACAATGGAGCAGTATGCTTTCATTACAAGTATCAAGTAATGCGTATGGGTATAACATAATTTGAAACATATTACACTAACCGCATTGATACAAGTGTGTACGTATATAAATTGTTATTACACTAGAACACTAACAATAAGCGTAGAATGGGGCACCACACCGCACCGTAAACTAAAGCGTCTCTAACACAAAGCGACATAAATGTGTTCGCGTATAAATAAAATCAATCGCGCGTCGTGACTTTGAAAATACATATTTTTGGTTCGTTATAAACAACGAAGACATTTTTATTATACATATTAATGATGTTTGTTTTGTTTGAAACGTTTTCGTAATCAGTTGTAGGCGGGTTATGATTTTGGGCATTGTTTATATAAATATTTATCTTAAATAATTTTTATTTCCAGTACTTTGTTTGAAATATTATATATATACACCAAAAAGCATATGCGACCAAGTTAACCAACCTGTTCTTTTGTAAAAATAATATACGAAGAGATATTTTTCAATAACTAACACATACATTTCACCTCCTCTATTTAATAGAAACTGTTTATTTTTTATTGCAGATAACATGTTGTGACAACTTTGTTTGTAAACATAATTCGTGCGGTATGAATTATAAGAAGATGCAGGCAATAATTCATTTTTCTCTTTTTATTTTGTAAACAACAATAAATCATCGAGACTTTTATTAAGACTTCAAACCAGGTCAAGATAATTTAAAAAAAGAAACGTTATTTTGTCTAAAGCAAACAGTTAGGTAATATTTCGATATACCGACGTTTTATTTACTTTTGTCCATAACATATTCATATTCATCAATTCAATAGTAGTACCACAGAACGTAATATATTTATACAGTTTAGATCCTGTATTGTTCTGTTCATAGAAATACATTTATATTTATGCCTGCTTACTTTGTGATGTTTTTTCTAAATACTATTTTAAATTGATACCAAGGCATTACAGAGTATAATACAGCATATAAACTATATAAATAAAATGATATTGATTGCTTTATTTCTTAGACACGTAGTCCTTGCTTAAAATAAATGCCACGATATCCTCATTTAGTAATATTAAATTAATACATTTATTGCAGTTTTTTTTTCGAACTGTATACACTGTTGACCTGGCAAGGCCTCTACAGTTTCACCGGACTACTAAGGGGAACGCTTAAGGAACCCACCCGATTTTAGATTGGCAACCAGCACAAGGGCGCATGGCGCGCCTCGGCTTGGACTGTCACCGAATATACCGAATCTAACTAGCTAAGCTAAACTAAGCTATTATTTCATACATATAGGAATTCGTGAAATATATACGTGCACCAAGTATGTATGTTTCATGAACTCATACATATATTTTGAATCCGACTACTTTTTTTTTTATGTGGGAAGAAATCCTACATTGGACACCCACAGCCCTGGGGAGCTGTGAGGTGTCAGACTCTTATTAACTAAAAAAACCCAAGAGATACCGTCTGCTGTGCTATGGAGTGGCACAGGATCGAACAAGCAAGCAACATGCCACCAAGGCCCAACGCGAACCGCGTTGGGCCTTGGTGGCAGCTTGACCGCGACGACAACCCGGTCAAGCTGCCTACCCGTCTACCAAACCAATGGCAATGGAAGGTCCCCAGCCCCTTCCCTCCTTAGTCCGGCTTGGCAGTCAATGGTTCACCCTCTTCAACCACCACCGCCTGTAACTTTTTACGTGGTTTTCTACCACGGTGACTTTTTAACGAGGTTTTCTCCCTCTTCCGCCGCCCGAAGGCATACCCCTCCGTACCTTTTTTACGTGACGTAATTCTCCCACGGTAACTTTTTAAGAAGGTTTTCTCCCTCCACCCTCTGACGGGCGAGCCGAAGCATGCCCGTCCTTACCCCATGCCCTGTCCCCTCTGATAAGCAGAGGGGTACTACGAGGGGCGCCGTCTGCCGGGGTATACACCCCGACCCGTTTCTGGAACCGAACCCCAGGAGTGCTTATCGGCTCTCTAGCCTAGATCCGTAGTGTTCTGTTAGACAGGGTCACCTTATGTGGGATGTGGCTCTTCACCACGCACTGACGGTCTTAGTAGGCAGGCTAAGAGTCCACGAGGGAACTGTGAGTCCACCCCCTGCGGTTCCGAGGTACAAGTATCTCATCCCCACTTGACCCCGAGACTACTAAGTAAATCTAAACTAACTCAGTTCGAAAAAGGAATAAAAAAATTAACCCAACCAATTACATAGTGGTTAACAACACATAGGTGTACCTACAGATTCGTGTGCAAATGTGTGAAGTGATCGCTGTTGTATTGTATTATTATACATCAGGAGTAACAACCAAGTATCTTTGACCTAAGGATTACAGTCCTGTTGAGATTGTTTATACTTAGCCATAAGCTATAGTATCATCTTAACATGAGGTGAAATCCACGTCCTTTTGCTATTTCATATCAAAAAAGAAAGTATGAAAATAATTAATCAGTGAAGTAAGTAAGTGAAGAGTCAATGAAGTAGCGGGAAGAACTAGTTTCTAATAAAACATAAATTATTGTCAGTGTGTAAAACCAATATGTTGATTCTTAACATAAGGTGAATTTTGAAAACTTCTCTGACAGAATGTCCTGTCACAACTAATAAAATGTAATCATCGGAATCATCTATTCCTTCTGTTGTACTAAAGGCTGCTAAAGTAGTTATTATAGAAAGACTAGAACATTGTCGTAGACTTTAGCACTATGATCTATAATAGCATCATAAAATTCAACAGATTGTATATTTCTTTAAACACATAAATAAATGTCTGAAACGTCTCATAAGATTAAAAACTTTATTTATGCATTTTATATTGAATGCATTTTTGCATTGCATTTATATTGCATGCAATTGAATTATCGAATAAGGCTATTAAAACTACCTATGATTACTCCACGACCATTAGTTGCAAAAATGTACATATAGGTTTTTTTTTCGAACTCACCTACACTGTTGGCTTCGTACAGTTCCACCGGCCTACTATGTACATATAGGTCATAATGTATGTTAAGCTTTAACGAAGTTATTGTATAGGCAAGCCAGATGGCACAACGGTAGCAACCCGATGAAAATGGAGATTACCGAGAAAGATCGAAATGTAAATGCCTATGTTGGCTTTTTTCCTTAGTATGCAGCTCAATCACGTTTTCGGCTTCTTACACAGCAATTGTCCTGTATATAGTATTTGTTTTTAGATTAAATAAATATGCTTTAATAATAATTCAATATTTAAAAAGCTGTTCTCTGGTTAAGCCGCTGGCTACAGCTAGTAATAGATATAATAAAATTAGGTTTATCTTTATGACCTGAATACAGCAAATCCGAGTTATCCTGTTCCCTCGACCATAGTGAAAATCAGTTTCTTCAAATTTTTTGGAAACCCAATAATGAGATATTTGCAGGGGAACAAAATATTATGTATTACATTGTCTATAAATTAACTATCAGTTAATTCTATTTAATATGGCATAGTGTTTATTTTTGTTTATAAAGTAAACTATATGAGTTACAACACGGAAATCCATTTTAAAACTGCATGTCATTTTCTTTTCCCGCTGGATATAACGTCGTCGTAGCAAAGACAGTGTACACTATAAAATGTCTTGTTTCCACACGAAATGTCTGCTAAAATATAAAACAGCGCGTAAAACAAGGAACGCTCTATAGTTTTATGAATACTCTCTGGCAACAATCGAGGCGAAAATAAATAAAAAATAGAAATAAAGAAGGACATGCACCGTTTAAAGTCACAGGAGCCAACGGAATGATGAATATTACAACTAGCCAGCGACGAGCCAAATAGAGACTTGCTTTGTAGAAATAAAACTATTCTTGTATAGCGTAGCCGGCTTTGAACTCGATGTTTGTGTCTTAATAATATCTTACTGGATTCTACCATAATGGAATACTGGATTACATCGTTGAATTATAAATATAAGAAGGCATCGTTGATTGTCTACCAAAATTACATATTATTAAGAAATATAAATTAAAAGTGTCTGTTTTTTGTGCAAATTTATTTTCAAAACAGTTAAACCGATTTATTTACCGATTCTAGTTTTAAATATAGTAGCACTGTTCAGAATAGTATTTATAATGAAAATTAGGTATACTTAATACCGTTAGAGGGGTTATAAAATAACTATAAAACTACAATGAAAAAAAATTACAGCCCGCCAGTGATCCCTATAAAAGTAATCGTTTTCAAAAACAAATAAAACCATTATTAGTACAAAAACAGACTCATTTCTTTAAGTTTTTGACATAAGCTTTTTACCATAAATATATCACATATATCACACAAATAAAAAAAAACTGATCAAGAACTACATTGTAATATTGTTGAGATAAATTAAACCAAATCTAATTCCTTTTCGACTTATAAAAATATGATAGTGAAACATCTACAATATTGTAAAAAAAAATTATGTTTTTAATATTACTATTTTATAATATGATGTGATATGTGATAAATGCTTTGTAATCCCACGAGACGTGGCTTTATTCAGTAAATGGGGATTAACGTATTAGTATTATTAGGTGTAATTCTCTGGATCCGGAGTGGTAATCAGCACTGGAGGACTAACCCCCTTCAGCATATATGCTGACCAGGGCCCATTTGCCTCACACATACAAAATCCAAAATTTTCATTTGTATATATTTTTTATATTAAATGTGTGTTATGGTTTGGATTAATAACTATATTTATGTGTGTGTTGCAAATAAATGTGTTTTCCTTCTTTTTAATGCACGCTTCACTCACATTTAATTCTTCTCACCCTTATGATCTTTATACTGTGAGCCACGCATATGGCCTTCGTTACTCACAATTTGTACAGTAATTGCTCTGCACCCGATGGTCACGGCGGGATGTTAGATAATCTATAACTTTCCACAATAATTTTTCGAATCTAGAAGATACTTCGAAAATGTAATTCGTTCAAACGTTCCAAAGTACTGTATTGGTTTACATTTTTACTAATTCTTTAAAAGTTATCAACAATTATCAATCTTCAAGTAATACACATCTATACATATAATAGGAATGTAAATTCAACGTGTCTGTACTTTTTTGATTTTTGTGAAAAAAAATTTTGCAGGTGTCTAGGTATAAGTAATCGCACGAAGTCGCGGGCACAGTAAGTCATATAATGAAGTCGAGAGCTTAGTAGAGTTATTTTCACATCAACGATTTATTTTTAACTGAAACGTCGATATTTTCTTATTGTTACTATATACTAAATACCACGAGAACATCCCGTAATCGTTTCGTTAACGTTTCTATTTGTCAGATAACCCGTAGTGTAAATTAAATTGATTGATGGTCGGTATTTAAAATTACTTTGCACCACATCAGAAAGCTTAAAACTAATATCTTGGTCAACCGTTCATTGGTATTTTTATCAAAATAATTATGACATTAAATTCAAATGACTTTTGAGAATCAAGAATATATACGTCGTATTTTTCTAAGCCGAATGCGGCCGGCTGACGGACGAGCGTGTGTGCTATACCCATTTCGAAACTGCTAATGGTTCATTTTGTCAAACACCCAACTCCTCTCGTTATAAATCCAACCAGCCCTAGGATGAATCACGTTAATGAATCAACCTATCAGAGATTATGTGATAAATAGACTAACGATTTACATAAATATTTCACATCACCGGATTAAGTATGGAACGTTAATAAATGTCAAGATGTTTTTTTTTCCACGAAAGACATGGAATTTTATGTATAACGCATGTATTTGTTAAATATATAAAATCTATACATAAACAGGTTTTATCTCAAGATGCGAAAATAAAACAGTTTTTTTTAGAACGTATTGTAGAGCTTTAGCGTTGTCGATAGGAAAATTCTAAAAATAGTTACTTCTTTGTCCATAAATGTAGTCAACGAATCGAAGCCTTTATTTATAAGTCTATATTAGTCATAATTCACACTGCTTACTTCTAAAATCTACAATATCTGTACAATACTCGATACAGTTTTACCATTACGATAAAAAATCAAACAGAAATACATACAATAACAACTATATAGTGACATGTGACGGAAAATGTGTATCGCTTATTATGGTGGAATTTCGACTACTTGACGACCATTATATATACATGAATGAAGGTATATTATACATTGAAATTAATAAACTTAAATACCGTTTTTATGCGTCATATGTTGTTATAACTCACCAAGAGATGCCGCTGCGGCGCTTCAACGTCTATACCATTCAACCGATCTTTGCGAAAATGAGTATTTCAATAATATTAATTTTGATATAGCTCATGTGTATATTATTACCCCATCGATACTTAGTAATTATAAAAAAATAATATTATAAACGTCTAAATATTTAGTAGTCCGGTAAAACTGTAAAGGCCCTACCAGGATAACAGTGTAGGTCAGTTCGAAAAAAAAAACACGTATTTTTAAGGCATTACAAAAAAAAAATAGTATTCATAATATTGGCGTACATTATATTTTAAATCTTAATTCACTATAGCAAGTGTTACAGAGAGAGTACGGTGGTCACAATTCCAACGTAAACGAGTTTCAAAATACTTCATATTTGTTAGTAATTTCAGCATTAGTGTCACGTGTAAAGTGATATGATAAAGTCCGTGTACATTATTCATGTATTATGACATCTACTAAGTAATGTTTTACTACATAAAAATGTCCATGGAAGTCAATGGACAGCGGTTTGTTTAGGTAAACAAATAGTGTGTTGAATCTAAAATAAGAGTTCTGATTATAAAATATAACACACGCGTCGATGCCCACAGGACGTAAAATTAATGTAAAGAGATTATATAAACCAAAAAATCGAACCTCAATGGGTTCCTGCCATTCCACATGTATCCTGGCTGTCGAAACTCATTCTTAACGACCGTAAAGGCGACAAATTCGTTTAGCAGACTCCATAAATTAAAGTTCATTAAACGTTAGCCAGTGAGACTAAACGGTATTTTATTTACTCAAAAGCGGAATCCGAAACGTTGGTCCTGCGATAAATCCCGCTTTTTAATTTTTGTTTTCAAGTAAATTCCGTCAGTGGAGATTTGTTTTATGCCAGTCGCTTAGCTATTTTCAACTTTAGTGACGTGTAAATAAATGTTAACATTTTGGTAAGCGGACACAGACACGAGAGCTAGAGGGAGCGATAATTTTTTATTAAATGGAAACGCTATTTTTACGATAACTCAATTACTTATTCTCTAACCAATACTTTCTTATACAGATTGTTCTCTCGGATAGCTTCTATAATAGCACTAGATGATGTGACAAATTATAGACCAATATCCATTCTATCCATTTGTGGGAAAATTTTAGAATCGCTGGTTAATAAGAAAATACTACCCCATATTCAGAATCGCATCAATCCTAATCAGCATGGTTACCTACCACGGAAATCAACCGCAACGAATTTGTTGGAATATGTCTCTGATATATCGGAAGCTCTTGATAATAACCAAGAAGTACATACAATTTACACAGATTTCCGAAAAGCATTCGACTTAGTAAATCACAATTTGCTGTTAAACAAAATTGAGTATACGGGAATACATGGTTCCTTATTAAGATGGTGTGAATCGTATCTGGGTAAACGTTCCCAGTTGGTAGCAATTCATGGCCACAAATCTATGGTGTCTGAGATTCCGTCCGGAGTTCCACAGGGTTCCCATTTAGGTCCACTTTTTTTCCTAATATTTATAAATGATCTTTGCGATTCAATTCAGTGTAAATTCAAAATGTACGCTGACGATTTAAAACTATATCGAATTGTTAGTAGTACTCTAGACGTACAATGTCTACAATCTGACATTGACAATGTTAAGAAATGGTGTAGTCTTAATGGCATGTCGCTTAATCCAGACAAATGTTTTCATATAAAGTTTACAAGAAAGAAAAAGCCTCATGTTTCTAACTATATGATTGACTGTATTCCATTAAAGGAAGTAACAACTATCCGAGACTTGGGCATTATTTTAGATGGATCTTTGAGCTTTCGCTATCACATTGATAACATAATCCAAAAATCATCTAAATTGTCTGGGTTTATTAGTCGTCAGATGAAAATATTTAAAGAACCCAGCTTAACTACAATAATTTACAACACTATTCTACGCGGTATTTTAGAATATAATAGCCCTATTTGGAACCCCTGTTATCAAGTACATTCTGATAGAATTGAACGTGTACAAAAGCGCTTCATGTACCACCTGGCATATTCTGATAACAAATGTCACACATTGAAAACTTACGAAGAACGCCTCTCCTATTACAAAATTATGCCACTTCATACACGTAGAAGGAACTCTGACATTGTGTTTCTTTTTAAATTGCTACATGGAATCATAGACTCCCCCTACATTCTTGAACGCTTGAACTTTGCGATTCCACGTTTGGGCAGTCGTCTGCATAACAGAAAGACTTTTAACTTGCCTCATTGTAGAACAAATATCGGTCAACATGCGCCGGTATATCGTATGTCTTCCTTCTGTAACGCTATTCGCACAGAGATTGATATATTTTCAGGATCTGTTACCTCTATTAAAAATAACCTTAAAACACTGAAATAACGTAATTTGTAAGATTTTAGTTTTATGATGGATTAGTTCATGTCATTTTTGTACCGCCTAATGTATTTTTTTTTTCTCTTTATTTTATGTGTATGCTGTGTTCACATCTAGAAGAGTGCAATCATCGCATGATTTGTTAATAATGCTAATTTCTAAGTTATACCTAGATTGTAGTCAGTTTTGTGAACCAATAAATAAAAAAAAAAAAAAAAAAAAAAAATAATGAAGTTGCAAAAGTTTAAACAATTATGAAGGTCACCGATACATCCTGCCAATCAAATTTGTGTTTGGTCTCATTAGTACTCGGTAGAATGATATGACTACTTGTTTTTCTATCATAAGCTGTATGTTTGCTTGAATGCATTCCCTGGAATTACCAGATAGATTTTGAAAATCCTTTTTGTATTTTATATCCTGCTTTTCGAAGAAGATTATCGGCAACTAACATCACTCCATGACTATTAGGAAAAGAGCAATTACTATACAACATTTTGGTTGTAAAATACCCTAAGCGAGAAATAAATAATAGTGTGAACGAATTGTGTGGCCTGACGTAGAGTTTGCGGCCGAAAGTAAGTTGGCCGCCTGATGAGAACCGAGCATTACCGATACAGGTGCACTTATAAATGGTACCGAGTGTATCACCGAAGTACCATACCGCTGGGCTCGGTCACATGATTAGCTCCCTAAACAGTCGTGCTTTAAGTGTAATTTGTTTAAACTTCTCTAACTACGTTAAGAGTATTAATAGCATAATTCTGAAAATGGAATGCGCATGAAAACCCAGTTTGCAACTATTAAGTAAAAAGTAGATCATACCCAGAGTGGTCAACTGGTACGCTATGTAGACACTCTTTGTATACCAATGAACTTTACCAAATAATTATTTTACTTGCGATTTAGGTTCGAATTGTTTTCGAAAACCCGGACGCTACGTTTTATACGGTGCCATATAATAATACTTTAAAATGTAATTGCAACGAATGGTAAAGTACACACGTAATGGATAAACAAATAAACATTCATATTTGTTTATTACATATGTATTAAGTTGTATCGAGTTAATTTATAAATCAAATCGCGTATGCCTGTGTTTGTTCTACGTTGCTATGATCGAACCCCAGCTTTTAAGGCTACAATACATTCGATCATGTAATTTGTCTTTAACACACAACTTGACAAATTTGACTTTAGGTTGTTCACTTGGCATTTTATTTCATTAATAGATTATATTATGAAGAGAATATTTGATCTCATTTTTTTTATTGGTATGCCGAGCTAAATATGGCGCACACTTAATTGTAAATAATTGAGTCCCGTTGCAGTAATATCTCAGTATACCTACGATGAAATGTAAAAAAGTTAAAGTTCAACAACCTGTGCTTCGACTGGCCAGTTGAAGACCTAATATGACTTAATATTAGTGTACCCAAGTAGACTAACCAAGTGCAGCATAAATCTAAGATGCCATCACGATATTTTCCTTCGCCATGATTTCAGTCTCATTGTAGGATTCAATTCCAAATCGTTTGAAGTGAGATCCAGGAACACTATGAATTCGCCATCTTTTCAATATAGAAATTAATTGGAGGCATCGTTGCTTCAAAATTTGCCAAAGCAATAAAATTTATATCCTATAACGCTTGAACTGTATAAAGAAAAGAAATTAACTAAAGTATAGTCATGAAATAATATCCACAAAAACGCTTCAAGAGTTGAAAACAAACCCACTAGTGCACCTGCAAAAAGAAATCCTAAGTCTATATTGAAAGCAAAAACTTTTCAATTTCCCTCCTTATTACCTCTACTGAAGAAGTTAGAGAAAGTTGTATATTTTGTTCTGTAAACTTCCCCTTGTGTGGAGCTGACACGACATGTTTCGGCGCAAAAAAAAAAAATTAAAGACGACCATCACTACGTAATTGAAGTGTCAAAAGTTATCTGATTTTACTTGCAAAACGCGACGATATGAAATTTTTCGCGCAGCCGAGATCGTTCAGTGGAAAAAAGAGAATTCGATATGAGGAGAGTGTCTGCAATCAGCATTCGACCTACATTCCAGACGATATTATTATGCACATACAAGTGTGTGAACACACTCATATTAAACTGGGGCTCATTGCAGGAAACCGTTCGAACGCTGATTGAAAATGCAATTAACATTTATTCAAATATCTATATATATATAGCTTTCAACTCGTCCCAATGTTATATCCTGTTTATTTCCCCTTGATTTTAAAATCAACATGTTTTATATTCCATAAATCTAGATCATCGTTTCGTTCCAAGATTCTTCAAATAATTTCCACACCTAATTTGCCCTATAAAGTATACCAAAGCAGTAGAAGCTATAACGAAGCCAATTAAAACGAAAAAAGAATTGATGCTAAATATACAAATGTAGATAACGATGTCATTATCGGCTGCCTAACAAGCTAAATCGACTGGGTGCAATGTATTTTGGCTAATTATAATTCGTTAATTAAAAACACTTTTGATTGGTTAATGAGCGATGTATTCACGGATAGTTATTCTAATGAAAACAATTGATTATCAGTAACGTCAATTTATTAGTCACCAACTTGTGCTCGCGGGTTCGCTCACGTTAATGTACTTTTCACCTATGTACAGTACATTTTATCTGGATGATAGAGGTACGCTATGTACTTTTCTGTACTCCTGATAACGTGTGTATAAAACTGTATGGTTGTCAATTGAGTAGTTTAGGCGTCAAAGCGTAACAAACAAACGCTTAATACTAATTTATAATATTTGTTACGATAAGTGTATATAAATTTGATTATAAAACTCTAATACCTATTTTTAACGTTAGTGGTAAAAGTGCTTTAAGTGTAGTATTACGTGTATGTAAATAATCAAATAATACCTAATGAAAAACTTAACAAATATACCAAAACAAAAGCGTTTTGTACGTTTTCGAATATCAGGGTTGTCATATTTACAAAAGTACAATATTTTAACCAAGTATTTCAGATTTAGTAGTTTACTGCCCTTTCGCACCTTACTGCTTACTTGTACGATATAATAAAAGCAAACATAAATAATTAATCGAGCTTTAAAATAAGAATAATCTTTAAGTTAAATAATCCACTACATACAATATAGGCATCGTCGTGTTTTATAATTACTATAAATGTTAATATAGCATTTTCTTGAAAACATATTAACTCATTTAAGTTGCTACGTGACGTAGGAAACAGTTGCATTAATTATTTTATAAGGAATTGTTTTAAGTTAGAGCATTAGACAACCCAATTCCCTATACTAATATTATAAAGCTCAAAAGGTTGTTTGTATCTTTGTCTGGTTAAATGAGCTAATCTATGGAACTTCATGGCTGATAAAAAAAAACTATGCATTTTATACTACAATAATTGAGAAATGTTATATAATGTTATGTTATCGATACTTCTATACATATAAATAAAATTGGAGTGTCTGTTTGTAATATCAAAATAACAACTTTTTACTGATTGGATATAAACGTATACACGATACTGACAACAAAAATACAATTTTTAAAATTTTTGTCTGTCTGTCTGTATGATCCGGGTAATCTCCGAAACAGCTGGACCGCTTTTGACAGACATTTCACTGACGAACAGTTAAAATTACAGCGGGTGACATTGGCTACTTTATTTTAGACTAGCTGTCATCCATGGCTTCGTCTGTAGTACTATCTCCAAAACGATTGGTCATATTTTCATGGGACTTTCACTGACAGATAGCTAACGTTATAAAAAGTAATTAAAGCTTTTTTATTTTGGACTAGCTTTTACCCATGGCTTTGTTTGCAGTACTATCTCCAAAACGTTTGAACCATTTTTCACGGAACTTTCACTAACAGGTAGCTGATCTTATAAGAAGTAATTCACAATTATAAAAAAAACGCATGCGTAGCTGCGGGCAACAGCTGGTATACTATAATAATATTGCGTTACGACGCTTAGCAGTTGAGCAATTACTATAAAAAGTGTAAGTCAAAAAATTCCCTACAAGGGAACAAAGTACTTGTGTGGGCGATCTATGTGGTGTGCCGCGGAATATCGGCAGTTGACAGTGGGAAATATTAAACCCGAGAAAGCGAATTTTCCAGATAATCTTCCAATTTTCTATTACATTCAGATACGTGTAATAAATATCAGAAGAAATCAATTAAAGCGAATAATAAATAAATAATATATTTTTTTATAAATTATAGATCATTTTTTGAGTTTTCTTTTTAAATGTTAAATAAAATGTATTTTAACTACAATTATTATTTTATATAATTTATATATGATATGTTATTTGGTCAGACTTTTATACATAGTGTCTATTACGTCATATGTCGTTCGAAGTATTGACTCGATCCAAAACTGTTGAAATGTGTTGGAGCGACTCTTTTTTATATTCACGCCAAATAAGTATATGTTTTCGTATGCGTAAAAAAATATACACTCCCTTTTCTTATATCAAGCTAACTGACAGCCCTGGCTTAGTACAGGTCTACTTACGAAGAAAGTGACAAATCTTCCCATTGAAGTACGACTACGTAATAAAACAAAATTTCAACTGAAAAACTGAACTCTCTCAATTCTATCAATATTTTTAAGAACTCCTTACTGTTTTCTGTCTCGTTTACACACTTTTTAATACGGATTTTTTTCTCTTCTCTCTATAATGTTTTAAACATTTTCTTTCGTCCAGACCTTGTCCTTATAATTACAAACACACAAAAAAAAGAATTAGACAAATAGGCACAGCCGTTCTGAATGAATGAACTTACTTACATTTGGCAATAGATGTTATTTATATAGAATTGAAATCTTTAATTGCTTATTCAGAAACAATACAAGTATGAGTAGTACATACTTTGCCACCTAACTCAACGTGCCACCCTAATGCAACAGTCGTACAGATATGCAAAATAGTCGCATCGCCGTCAGCTACAGCGCAAGCAAAAGACTCATAAAGTATTCATACGACACGGTATTCAGTTCTGAGATCACTGTTGACTCTACTTATGTGAAATAGACCTGTAAACGTAACTGTTTTCAGTATTCTTTTCACATTCTATCTCGCTCGTATCTCACCGCTAAACGATATCATTCCAAAACTAAAATCTCATTGAACTATCTATACCTTAATGAATAATATATTATTGTGATTTTATTTATCTTATTGTCTTTTTACTCAAAAAATCTTTAAATACTGGAAAAAATGCTGTCAAACATGGAATCGGCCCACTTTTCCTCCTGGGTTTTTTGCCAATTGAAAAAAGAAGACCGGGTTGACTTATTTTACAAATGACCACTCAAGATTTCTTTGAGGATTCATACAGGTTTGCAAAATTTGCACAAATTGGGGAGAAAAGAAAAACATTTGATGTGGTTGGTAATCCTCGACATTTGTTTTAATAATGTAAAAAAATAGAGGATATCTATAAATATTTATTATTTTCATAAAAAAAATTACATCCAAAAATAATACCAATGAAAACAAATATATAAAGCAAAGCCAGGCTAAACTTGAAAAAAAGTCGGATTCAAAAGCCTTTGGCATAGTCAAAAATTGACTAATAACATTCAATCCAAAATGGGGTATTTATCTTCTATTCTTTTTCTTCTCATTTTTCAAGATCTAACATCCTTTACAAAGAAATAATAATAAATATAAGATCAAAATAAATTGAAGAAAAAGTCTGATCTCTCCAAGTTGAATGACATTTTTTGCAGAATTAGTCAGCTATTTTGAGTGAAAAAATGGCTAACTTCGAGAAAAAGATGATTTTTCTGAAAAATGTTTTTTTAATATACTACAACATCTTGAAGTTTTTGGAAAACACATTTATAGACAAACATTTTAAAAATGTCCATTGTATCCAATTTTTAAGAAGTTATTTTTCTTCTTTAAATTCATAACTTTTTTGATGCTAAGTATAAGAATTTGAAACTACCCTAAAATATTTTTCATTCAGCAGAAAATAAAAAATTAAGTAAGTCAAATCGAAAGGGAGCGGGTTTAAAAATGGTCAATTAAATATGAAATGTCGCACAAATATTATTGTAATATAAATATTGCTTTAAAATTAAATAAATAACATTAAATATAATTTCTAATCATAAAACCTTATTGTATTGTATATTACAATATATATCACATACATTATCGACTATAAAATGAAACCGCTCTTACTGGTCGGTTATCATGGTGGCCTGAACAAGCCCCAAAGGTAATTCTCGCTCCATTGTACACGGGACGCGCAGTAATAATGCACGGAAGCAAATATTAGCAGAGACCCAGACACAACGGTCGGACTGGCAGGAACGAAAAAAAGTAGATACGAACTTTTACTACTCACTTTTGATTTCCGCTTTAACGTCTAAATGAACTTTTACCGGTAATGTAAAAAACATGATTTCTCTTTAATATAGTAACTTGGCTATACTTTGAAGAGATATTACTGAAAAGTTACACGGATGTTGAATAGACGATATAGATGTAATAACTAACAAACCAAATGTCTGAGGTATTGTATTTATATCAAGAACATAAACTTTACGTTTAATCAAAGACAATACGTAAGATAGTGATAACTAATGAAAGCACTTATAAGAATATTAAGAAAACACCAGAAATTAATTAGGAAAAAACATTGATTAACAATAGAATATAATTGAGACGAATAAAAGCAACGTTCCATTTTTAATACGTTTTTATTCGTTTCACCTATGTCAATATATTTACCTATAGCGACAGTGATAGCAGTAATAATTGCATTAGAATCATATTTATTATTTCGTTGCTAAGTTGATTTTTATTTTAAAATTACATATTTGCTTTTCTTATCATTACACTTTACGTCTAACACTAACACTCCATAATTTTAGGTACATTACGTATATAAACGGGTTTTTGTACCTTTAAAAACTATTTTATCTAAATGGATTCTCATTACTTCGATTACATCTATTTTTAAAAATACCAAAGATTGTTCAGGAAATGTGTTTTATAGTATAACATTAACTGTGCTTCATGGTTTTAATCGGGTTTAATTTTTTCCATCCTCAGATACTGTTGCTCCACATCGCGACATTCGTCCCGCTTCCATTTTTATTTCAGTCTCACATAGCATATTGTGTAACATACATTACCCATACTCACCATATTATCATCATAAAGCTCTTCGCTTCTTGTTGCAAACTATAACTGTCCTGAAGAAGGAGGTTATAAAATGCTTAAAAATATTCTTCAAAACTAACCGGTAGTTTCAGAAAGTAGTAGATTCAAACAATATCTTAAGTTTTATAAAATTATTATAGACACTTCCTACAAGCACCGTAAATAAAAATCTCCGGTGAAAGTGGATATTGCTGTTTTAGTACTGTATGACAGAATTATATGATTTGAAAAATAATAACGTCTGGAGGTCAAATAAGGTATTGATAAGAGATTTTTAGATTCAGCACGAATATGGATTTCGATGTCGCCATCGTTTTAATATTATCATTGTACTTACCATTCGTGTTATTCTTTATTTCATATGAAGAAGAAGAAATAAGCCAGTACAAACATTATTAATTAAAGCCAGCTCAGCTATCGACTGAAAAGAGTACTGTCTAAACAATGCGCCCGAGATTGCAGCACCCGAGATGACATCAGATTAAACATTGCCAGCGTTTTTTCATGTCTCATTAACGATGGGAACGGTCGTGGTAGTTTTTGTTTTTTATTGTGTAGACTGTACTTGACTTCATAAATCCCCGCGCTTACGAGAAGTTAGGAATATCTTTTCGTGTTATAATGATTTTCATAAGCTGTCTGGACAATAGTAATTATTGGCCTCAGGTCATTTAATACATTTATGAAAAATCATATTCTACAAGTTTTTTTATAATAATTATGTATTTAAATTAAAATTCGTTGCTGAATTTGTAAGCATATTACTTTAGAACGGCTGCATCTACGAGTATTTAGGTAATTATTTTTCCGTTCCAGTTATTTTATAGCTATTCTATTATAGCTATTGTATTCATAGCTGACTAATATTTTTCTCATTTTTCTGTGCAAGTATTTAAACACGTCTGTGATTATTTTGATATAACTTTTACGGGCAGATAGAAAACACTAAAAAGTAGTATTAAAGCTATAATATTGATTCCCCTTGTCCATAGGAACTAAGCAGTAACGATAGAATGTACCAGAGGTAAGTTGAAATCGATACAAAGGGCTATAGAGGTTAAGTAATAATTATACGATAGTAATTAAATACAATACAGTATACAATTTTACTCCAAATAAGTGACTTCGTTTCCGTGGAACAACAAAACTATTTTAAACTAAAATATTAGATTGAAATATAAAGTTTCCCAGATTTACGTATTTGTTGGTATCAAAAAAATTGCTCTGCGCACGGAAAAAGTGCTGCAATAAAAACTTTATTTCATAACACATTCGGACATGAAAAATATGTAACGCATTTTAAAAAATTTACAACTAGAACCACTTAAATAACTCGCCGTCCCATCAAATATTTAACGAGAGCATCTTTATTACAGTTTTTGGCTTTAATCCAGCTATAGTTGAATGTGTTTCAGTGACACAATACCGTTTATGTACCCAAATAAATAAACACCCTGTTAATTATAGCACTGAATACTATTTTATGGCAAATATTACAACTCAAAATAAATTCATATATTAAAACAAAGTATGTATTATAAAACCTATAAATATATTTGCTTAATTTACAATAATTATTCGCAAAAGCAAAAAAATTGTTTGTCTGTAAAGTCGATTTATGGACGATAATTTTACGTGATAACGTCATAAGAAAACATTGATAGAAAATTATGCGTCACAAGCCGAACGCTTAGGCCGCACGTCTCTTTCGCTTATTCCGCGTTTTCCCTTGCAAGTTCGGCGAAACGTGACAATGAGTCATGTTCTTTCGTGCGTGCAGCCGAAGTTCATCGATTTATAAGACGTTATCACGTTAAAAATTGGCATTTCTTATATTTTAATTCGTTCTTAAATATTTTGTCGAATATTTTACAGTATTGTCTTACTTTTATACCCTGTACTGTAACCCATCGTTCGTGGATAACGAAGCATGTCCCTATTCTGTATGATTGATAGTGTTAGCTTAACACCTCGTTGGATTCGTCTTGATTGAGTGTGGACTTTTTGTTATGGTTGTTCGGTTAAGCGATGCCCTGCTTGATTGGATGCCTTTAACGTTAAACAAGGCCCTATTGTTGACGCTTCCTGTGGTCATTGTCAGATGATACTTTAAAGATATTTCATTTTCAAAAGGTCATGCTCCCTTAAATGCAACGTAAAGTTACATTGGAAAGCTACTGGATAGAGTGTTGATCTATGTAAAATGATCTGATATAGGAAAAATTGAGCGTACTGTCAGCCCTTCACATTAAAACCCATCATGGAAAATTATGGTTATGGTTTGCCACGTCTCGGGTTATAGTTAATTTGTTGATTGTTTTTCAATTGCATTGTGCTTACTATTTTAATATTATATTTTAATGCTTAATATTTTAGTGTTGTCACTTTGTCTTTCTCGGATAAAAATGCATCAAACAATGTTCTCAAATATGTTGTAAGTATTAAATTAAGGATACTTACTTTAAAAAAGTAGATAATTTAAAGCTGCAGTGAATCAAACTTCAAGATATTTTTTGAGTTTTACACCAGGGACTCCTCTATTTTGTTTAGTGAACATATCCAAGAAGTCGAATTAAATATATAACTTCTTTGGAGTACTAATTATGTTTGTACATTAAAATAAAACATCGCATACTACATACTATATTTAAATCAACATACAGTCATCAATCTTTCTGGCCTCTCTGAATATAGCCGTGAATTCGGCCATGCGCGTAATATAATCAAAAGATTAATACAAAACAAAGTTAAATTATTATTATAGGAATCTAAAATTAGTACTTATTTATTTTTAAGTTGTCTCTATACTATAATTATAGTATATATTTATATCGAAATTGGTGTTCTACGCAACTATTTCAGAGCGGCCAAAAAGTTTGACGCGGAATGTACGTAAAAGTGTAATTTTAATCTCAAGCCGTATTGAGTCAGTAGACTCTAATAACCATCCGTTTATGTAAATACATAAATACTATTTTACTGCATTTGAAGAACTGCCAGAATAATAAAATGTGTTTGTGAGTTTTGCTAAATTATTTTTTTACAACATATGAAATGTTCTCACATACGCTCCCACTTCATTTTTTCTGACGCTATATCAGAATATGACTAGTCTGTGAGTGGTTTATTACAAGGCTATCAATAAATCAGATTTTTTATTTGCGTTATTGATTCCGAACAATAAATACTACGTATATGAAATTAGTATGACTAAGATGATGTAGTCATGATTATTGGTCTGATTTTATAAGTGACTTCCTACGCAAAGGCATCTAAAAAGGATTCTGATAATAATGATGACAGCCTGTGAGAGTCCCACTGATAGGTATAATCAATGCGCCAGCCCACGACGTATCGGTGATTTCAACAGCTCTATATTTACACAATCCACAGTACCTGTTTTTTTTACATATAACTGGTCTACACGAATATCTCTCATTTTCTAGTTTCCTCACGATGTCTTCCTTCACCATCAGTTGATAGTGTTACAGATTTAAATCAGTAAATATACGCGTATTTCGATACAAATGCTACGATGCTACACATCTGTGATTCAAGTTGCGGACATCAAATCAATATACCACCTGCTAAACCACTCGACCGTCACGAATTTCAAAAGTATTCCAATATTTAAGGAAATATAATATTTCATTTTACAATCGTTATTTATTTTACTTATATTATTAATTTATCTACAATGAATTTTAACAACAATTATTTAAGTACTACTTTAAAATAGTTAAAATGTGAACGCCCTTTATTAATTATTTTCAAATTATTCTACAAATTCTTAAACATCTGGCAAATGATTGCAACTACCAACATGGAGTCAGGTGACATCTGTTATAAAGTACAAGTGCAGTCTTTACCTATAGACACTCAAAGGAGTAAAAACCTCTTTACTGTAATCGGACAATCCCAATAATAATACCAAATTATGCAGTCTTGCAGTAAGATTCTATTTCAATCAGTAAATGATATTATAGATACCTAAGAATACAATTTCAAACGAATTTAAAAAAGAAAAGAAACATTTAATAAATATGCCCGAATAATAAAGAATTAATGTGCGTTTGAGTAAAACTGAAACGTTTATATTAAGCAGAAAATAAGAAAAATATATATTAAATCGATGTGAGTGAAAAATGTTATTTTTTATGAAATAAAGTTAATAAAAAAGCTTATCGTAAAAATTATGTCCGTACGAAAAAAGACCGAATCAAATCAAATGAATCGAAATCATATCCTTACAGCCGTCGTAAATCTCTATAAACATTGGGAAAACCAAATGAAAATAAAAGTCGATAAATCAATACTAAATAATAGGCGGCTCGTTGCGAAAAGTTAGCATTGGAAACTGGGAGCTTGGAGTATTATTTGATTGATTGCAACACAAACACACGGATTTTTCATTCCATCACTCTTGTTTGCTCATCCGGCGTAGTGCGAAGTATCACTTTTGTTACACAGCCCTTAGAAATGCGAGTTCAATACTTTATAACGACAAATAATTTTACTAGTATTGGATTATGTCTGAAATTGTTTCTGTATTGTTAAAAATATGAATGTCCGAAAAAAGTGGAATTAATGCATGTAATCAATATAATTCAACAACTATTATGACAACGCATTTCAACAAGGAAATGGGGAAGTTACTTTACCAATAATACAATATTTATTAAAATAAAAATCTTCGACAGAATCAATAATAGATTCTGCCGGTAGTACTAAATTTTCATAAATCAGCGTTACAATATTAACATAAGAAGATAATGTTAGTTTTGATGTTAAAATTTTATCAGTCACATCATGTTTCAAGTTAGGTGCTAAGAAATAAATATCGTGACATTCCATTTAAACTTCTGAGATCACTTTTGCATCATCGTTGAAGAATCTCGGCTATCAGACAATAGAGTGGGCAATTAAGGAATTTATTGTAATAGCTTTATCTAGGGCGGCCATTATACTGACGACCGCTAATTTGGGACTTCATAACATAGAATGAATGAATATCAAGCGTACGATATTTACTTATGACTATATAAAGCCATGCTCAAGAGATAGTTTGTTATCTTTGTCTATATCCTTTCTTTTATTGATCTGTTTATTTTTTAAGTATGTTTAAATCTAAATTGTACCTGTATATAATTAAACAAACGAATTGATTATATATCAATAAGTTATTAGGATTACCTTACTAATTATGTATATAAGAATATAGACGTTGGTTTGTCAATTAAGTTAGTTTATAACTCATCCTCACGATCACTCAATGTAATAATTGAAAGAAACCTAGAAGCACAATTTACGATTATAAAAGGTATGACCTGTTTAAAACAAACACTCAAAATAGGGCAACCACTTTTTCTTCGTTTTGAACATGTGTATGGGATATATTCACAGTCGATTTATATGCTACTAGCTCGTATATTGTAAGTACACTCACATTATCCTATACTAAATAAAAGATATTTATGTACTATATTCCCTGTATACGGAAATGATACATTTTTGTCTTTGTCTAAAGACCTAAATTCTTTCTTAATTATGAGAATAGTTGCGGGTAATGATTATTGAGTGAACGAAAAAACTGATTTTCTATTAAAAACGTGCAAACGCATTGCAAATTAAATGAAGTGATTTATCAAAACTTTAATATAAATAGAAGTATGACGTAGTTTTTCTACTTACGCTGTCACGTTTTTATTGTCCAAGGAGGCCAAACGTAACCTACATTAGTTTCATTTAATCTTTCAAAGAGAGGATCCATTGTTAATAAAAATAATGATACAAATAATTGGAAAGAAGAGCAACTTTAATATTCTCAGAGTTCAAAGAGACAGTTTCAAGAAATGTTATTCACAACAAAAGACAAGACGAATCGAAGCATACCATTATTAGAATTGATTCAGTGAGTTGGCCCAGTGCATCGAATACTCCTGCCGTATTCAAAGATGATTTGTATAAATATCTACGAGTTGAGACCACTGGAAGCGTGATGAATATCGCAACAGTATATTAGAATAATGATCCGAACTTAAACCGCATTCAATGGCATTTTGCATACAATAAGTTGAACGGTTTTATATTTAAAGTATTGCGTACGTCAATACCGGTTGTTAGTAATAAATAATTCAATGTAAAGTCAATTTTAAAGATAAACAGTATCTTTTTGTGCATCAAATTCACAGATGCGCTCATAAATATTCAAATTATACATTATTGTTCTCGGCTTGTCGGTAATTAGATCGCCCACGAAAGGAAGCTGCACCTTAATAAGTTAGTAGGGACAAAGTTACTAATAAATTACTGGCGAGTCTCTGTACTCGTGGACCGTTCCGCCTTGATACATGGTCCTCATTAGCGTCGCATTGAATTATAATAATACTAGTTAAACTTACATCGTTTGAAAGCATCAATGCTTAATGCTCATTATCCAACAAGTTCGAAAAGTATGTACCAAAGGTTTTTAATTATAAGCCTCTGCTTCATAACGTAGCTTTAAAAAATCGCTCTGATGTTAAATTAATTTCAATAATTTTAATTGGAGTTTGATTTACACTTCAGTAATTAAATAAAAAGTTTACTTTAAACGAAATGTAATTTACATTTTTATTAATGATTTTACCCACTTACCTATAGATATGGATTAATATATACCTGAGATTTTTTAAATATATATTCTAGATTTAAGCGCTTGACCACGATGTCGCCTGATGTTAAATGACGCGTGCTGGAAGATAGCGCACACGCAAAATCTAGAGGAACTTGACTCTTAAGTGCACATGCCGGAGTACAGCGATAGGTGGTTGGCGGTATATTTACAATCTGAAGGTAGTAGCTAGCCAGGCGAGCTTAGAAAAAGCGTTACTATTATGCTATGGTTTCCTCTTCCAACTCATTTGCAAGAACTCGATTTTACGTCGATTAACCTGGTGTCCGAACACGCGAACCAATGAGCCATTGTCGATTTCCATTGAGTCATCATTACAACGTCCACAACGTTTGAGCGATCAATACATAAGATGATCCGCCTAATTGTTTATTCATAAAGACAATCTTTGTCCTATGTATTTTACTAAAAGTCATCACTAGATGGCTCTGAATTACAGCAACTTCTATACCTTACAACTTATTATGATAAAAATTGATATCTCGAGACGGCCTGGTGTCACCATCAAAATTGATGGATCTTTGAAGACGGAGAAATTTTACACAATGCCCTTTTAACTATACCTCAACAATTTATCGCAATTAATAGTAATTACAATGAATAATTATAGTAAAATATAATTACAATTGTGTGCGTGCGAAATATGTAAGCAAACTTGTAATACATTTGTCGAGGTAGGTAGTTAAGTAATAAAGCAAACATAATCCGTTCAAAGTGTTTTCACGCCAATTATTCACACATCAATGTTCAAATACGGCGTGAAGAAACACCTCGTATATAAATTAAGAACCTGTCAATAGTTAATCTTAAAGTTCATGACGAATGGCAAGTTTTACTGGACGTCGGTTTGACGAATGGTTCTCGTGACCTTATAGTTTAGATCATGGACCCATAAATCAAATCTGAACACACGATCAAAACGGACATCGATATCTCGTATTTATAACCACTTGGGACATAACGAAATTCATTTTTATTTAGAAATAATTTTGAATGGTAAATAACAGGAACTTGACATCAACATTTTGCTTTAGATCTTTGACATTATGAAATAGTGATTAAAAAAAAAACAATAGTGAAGTAAGTTACAAACGTTGTTAGGCAATTAGCTGGTACCTTGCATATTTACTGTCTGTTCATTTTTAACGTTATTTGATTCAAACATGAGTTATGTAAAGTTAAACAAATACTGTTGCTTAAACAATTGTTGCATAAGAAGCCAATCATACATATAAACCGCGCGCAATGGTATGTCGCTTACATAGGTATTCACAGTTCGGTATTTCTCGGTCACGCTCGGTTATAGAGCAACCAACCCATCCTCGGTGTCCAAAACACAGCGGCGAGCGACTTAATCTGCCAACAGTATTATTTCATTTTCGCTTATCATAGTCTTTGTATCGTAATTGCTACACTTCTAAAGTTGGTAGCATGACATTAGATATTGTATACTTTTATTCAATAGACAAGCTATAAAATATAAAAATAATTTTAAAATCTAATTCATCATTTAATCATTTTAGAGATTAACCCGCTCATATAAAATATCTTTGAACACTGTAATATGTATTAGTATTGATTTTACTGCACTTACACTACATTATTAAAGAGTAATTTTAAATATAAAGCAAGTTACGAAAATGATTACGCAATAATCGATGTGAATTTGTTTTCAGTCTCATTAACCCAAGGAAGGAAGCGTAATTACTAAATGTATTTTTTCGCGGAACCATCGATTAGAACAGTAAGTGTCCGTCACTGCTGAAGTTCAAACGATATTTTTTTCTACGTATCGGTAAGTGTTCGCTACGAATGAATAGCAATAAAACTTTATGATTATAGCTTTCATGGAAATAAAACTGTGTGATCAGTGTAAGGAGTTATAGGGTTGTGCCAGGAAACTGTATCTTAGTAAATACACTTTTTAATATCTTAAGATATGATACTTTATTAGCGCTTTTATTGCTTAATGCTAGCAATACTGTTTCAGAGAAATATAATATTAAATGCCAATTTACCAACCCTTGGCCTATGCTTTTTAGAGCTTAAGGCCTCATATGAACATTTTATTGAATCGTTCTGCTGTAAGTACTCTTTCAAGATTTTGAAAGTATATATTTATGTTTGGCAATAAAAACCAATGTTTTGACTAAATCAATTACTCTGAATAGATTTTTGAATTATTCTTAATCTAACACTATAAAAGTCGATGACAGCTCAGTGGTAAGTGTATTCGGTCAACCCATTAATCGACGTAGGTTCGAAGCCTTGTTAATGAGCCGTAGCTTTCGGCGAAGTGATACAGCGTGATGACATCATGGCATAGTGGTAAGGCTTTTTCTACGTCCAACTGTCCTACCACTCTTAAGTTGAAAATCTATTACCAGCCATTTATAGGTATGTTCCAGGAGCTGCACTTGAAAACCAGTTCCCCTGTATGCTTAGCTCATTTACCCTCTTAGCTACATGGTTATTTAACATCAGGTGAAAGCCCACCTAGTATTAAGATATATTTGCAGTCCACAATTATTTACAACTACTCTCAGAAAGATCAGAGGTATAACTGATGCCAGTTATTAATAGATCGCTGTTCTGGAGAACTAAGCTGAAATACCTAGTGTACTAATACATATTACCAATAACATCATTTGAACTGGAACTGCCCGACCGCTATTTCTTTGAAGAAGATAGGTATGGGAATTGGAAATATTTTTGTAAATGATAGCAGATGTTAAGCATGTCAGTTACGAACTTAAAAGTTGAAACCTAGTCGAAATTATAATAAAAACAATAAATATTGTTAGCTTATGTAATAATCTATAAAATAAAAATGCAAACACAAAAGCAAACATAAACGCAAGTGCAAGCACATGCATAAAGTGTGTGTGTGTGTTTGTCGTGATGAATGCGTATGTGAAAGTAAATAAGTGCAGTTTGTAGAGTGATGAGACGTACAATTCTTAAGTTGACTGTTTATAGAGTATGATGAATAGATCTTCTGCCTGTTCATAGGAAACTCAAGGAAACCATCGTTTTGTGGCAATTTTAACATGGTGGTAGTAGTAGCAACATACGAAAATTTTATCGTAACAAAAAACGAATTGATAAGCAATATTATAATTAATATTCAACACAAACGGAGCCTTGTCCTGATGTAGACCCGTCTTATTTTTCACCACAAGAAAAGATAAATTACCGACTGCATTAAATGTTACCCTAAAACGTACTACAACATTATTATAGCACTGAGCTAATTTGTTAGTTTTTCTGAATAAATAGATATCATAATAAATTCTGGAATAATTTATGCAAAAACACTCTTTTGAAGTGTAATTTATTTAGAGGGTTGAATTATGTGTTGATATATTAGTACAATTTTTATTTTTGGAATCTAAAGCATTTTTTTTCGAACTGACTATACTGTTGACCTGGCAAGACCTCTACAGTTTCACCGGACTACAACCAAATCCAAGGCAATCTTGTCAAAATATACTCATTTAGTGGACTTGTTATTTTATGCCTTGTTATTTTATTTTCTATACAAGCTTGTAATACACAGAAAGTTATTTGTCTGAATATACCTATATATTTACTGTATAAAATAAGATGTCAACGAAACATAAAGGTTAAATATTAATAGATTGTATGTCCTAATTCACAAAACAAACAGTAGAGGTCAAATTAATATAAAAGTATATAATACAAGATGTTTCTATATACTTTTGTTGGAAAATAAAGCAGATCCTAATGTTATTCCAGAGACAAATTATTAAACACAAAGTGTATAATGACTGTTCGTAACAAATGTACGGGCGGGGACCGGGCAGTGATAGATAGAAGCGACGCGCTCGAAACAAAGGCCAAAGTGTCGGTCGCAATCACACAGACTATTCAACAAATCTTTGAGTTATAAACTGCAAGCTACACGCGTTGTTGGATGAGGCATCATTATTTATCGACTTTATGAGCTTTCAGATATTTGCTTTTATAAGAAACTAGCTTCCTGTCCTAGTTGCACATGATTGTACTAGTGAAGAAAATAAAGAGGGCAATTCTTTTCTTTCCAGTACGGGCATGTAATTAAATGAAATGACAACTGAATCTGTCTATATTTTTGAAGACCTGTTTTTTTTCAGTCTTACCCACTTTTTATGTGAAGCTTTCGTACCCATGTTTTTCACTTCTCCATATAATTATTCAAACACTTTCTTTTGTATAAACCACGTTCTGACAATTAGAAGCCCAAGAAAAAAGAATTAGCCAAATAGCTAATTCATAAGCACCTTTTTGGGCCTAAATTACTACTGAAGTAATGTGCTTACGTACATTCGGTAATTGATTTTTATTTATATACATAAAAGATTTATATAGATCTTATAATATCAATTATAGATCATTTATATTACGGTATAATTTATAACATAATCATATTTTATAATAAACAAATATGTATATTATTTATACTAGAATAAAAGATATTTTTACTATGTTTGCAGGATGAAAGGGACCCGAATGGATTGCGATCATCATGAACATCGAAATAAACTTGTCACAGTGACTTTTTATTAAATTTGTCTCCTTTTAGTAACAGCCAGCAATTTATGCAATTCTGTATATCAAATAGTAGAATTAACTATTTAATGGGTATAATGTATTTCTTCAACTACTGCATCGTATTTTGAAACTGTAAATTGTATAAAATATATCAATTGTTCCTTAAAATTCGTTTTGATTTTTATAAATATATATATATATACCTCCTCCACATCTTTTTAATATATCGCGAACCCCGCCGGCACGTGAGCAAAACTCATTCAGCCAATTAGTCGTAGGCAATGTTGCAACCAATCATCGTTTGACACAAGACATTGGAGTTTGAACGTTACGATTTGATTGATATAAATCGAGGTCATCGACTAATCTAAATGTTCTACTCGCCAAACTGTCTGTCGAAGAGTAATTAACTTTCATTATACGAGAGACCTGAATAAAAGACTTCTAGTGTTGATGGTTTACAAAATGCATTGAATTATCCAAGGAATACTTAGTAAGTAAAATTATAAATTTTTTTCTATTACGTAGTCATTGAGATTTTTCCGTTATTGTCAGTTATCACAGTTTACGAAACAATACTTTATTTTATTTATCAATACTAATATTGCAAATACAAATATGAGTTTGTTTGTTTGTTACGCTTTCAAACCTTAAATACTCAACCGATCGTTGTGAAATATTGCATACACTTTATATATAAAATATTTAAATAGTTTATATTTAAAACTCAGTTGTAACTTAAGTTTCTATCGAATATAAAAAGTAAGCACGTGAACAATAAACAACAACACAAAAATACTTCCGTCTTCGCTGTATTCATTTAAGACTATTTATTGTCTTTTAAATTGTAATATTTGTCAAGACTGCTTAACTCTTATCTCTGTTCAATTTATTCATTACTACTTTAAGGTATATAAACAAAACATAATTAGTATACAAATACAAATTATCTATATACAAAAATAATTGTCGCGTTAAAAGTGATTAAGCTGTCTTAGAGGATAACTTCGACAATTTCAATTTTATTATCGAATAGTACAAATTTTTCGATTATATTCACTTCGACTTTTGCATGGAATCGAATCGAGGAGTTTTTCCAGAAGCGAATATTCTCACAACCCTAGTATTAATATAACTATTTATTCTAGTGACTCATGTAAATTTAAAAGCGTCTAGTAATATACACAATAAAAACCTCTCACAAAATGCCGGCCGATAGAAAAATTACGGTCGAAATACATCGATCCATCACGTTGCGATACTTTATTGTGAGCGCTGGACTCACGAGATTGTTTGCATTAAATAGATGGGCACCAGAGGCTAACAACTCCTGACCTTCACCTTAGACGCCTTTGTGAAAGCTCACCGAATGGATATCAGACGGTCCTGTCTTGTTTGCACGAAGCTATGCGAAGCCACCGAACGCTACAATATAATAAAATGTCAATTATTGAGGCATATTGTTAAAGTAGAATTAAAGCGTCAATCAAATAATTGTAAAAAATGTTTTTTAAACTGCCTGATACCCGCGACTTCTTTTAAAAGTGATTAATTGTAATTTTACTTAATTTAATAAGAACTAAGTCGAATTAATTAGTCAATGAGTAGTTTTGTATTTGTAAAAGGCACTACAAACATGGCTCAGCTGTTTCGGTGTTATGCTCGAACAAACAATAGCCCTTTTTATTTATACGCATAGATAATATATTTGTGGTGTATATTGTACTACTTATACTATTTGTTTTATTGTAATCTATATTGTTAGACACAGTGTAGAACTTTAATATAAACTGGTAGCGTGCTTAGGACTATCACTATGGAGTAATATGTTTAGGGCACTTACATACTTTGAATTGTCAGATGAAAAATATGTACAAATTGAAATAACAATGAAAGAGGTAAAAGAAAAATTATGTATTCAAATATAGTAAATTTAGATGATAATAGTATCTTAGTTTGCGTCAACCTACTTTACTAATTTGGTATTTTACTTCAGAATAAGTTAGAGGCAATATGTAATATGCAAAAATATTAGTTCTTAGGAAATATATGTATACAAGCTGTTAATCATACTGATATGGGAAAATATTTATATGTAAATTATTAATAAAAACTCTCCTTACTAATATTAATGTCAGTTTGTTTGTTTATTACGCATTTTTTTTTCGAACTGACCTACACTGTTGGCCTGGTAAGGCCGCTACAGTTCCACCGGACTACGAGCTTGACTACTTAATCAATCATCGTGAAATGTTGTATATACATCGTCAGGAGTAAAGAAAAAAATACAACTTTTCTACACAAATTTTGTACAACTAATACACAATTCCACTGCACAATAAGTATGTCAAAGTAATCAAAATGTTTATTTTTTACTCGGTCCTACAGTAATATAGTTTCGTGACTGTTGATCGCGTGAAACGATTAATATTTAATCGTTGGATAGAGAGGCTAATCACAACTGACCTTCAGCTTCGTCTGTTTCTCGAAATTTTGATGTCTAGAAATAAAGTGCCGTGTCATGTTTGCACGAATCCTGTACAAAATTTTCGTGGGTAACAAAAACTAAGATAACATCTATCGAGCAGAAATTTAAAGATCAAATAAGGTGATTGATTATGATTTTTGTGGCAATGGATTAATTGATTTTTATTTCAATAATTCAAAGGAGAATTTTTTATTACCATTCCACCTGATGCACTTAACTTGAAAATTCAAGCTAATACTATAAATGCGAATGTGTGTTTGTTTGTCACGTTTTCACACTTTATATACTCAAGTGATCGACATGACATTTTGCATGCATGTCCTCAGGGGTAGAGAAAAGGGCAAATCCAAAAAATGTATGCTGTTCCCGTAGGGATAAATCAAATCTACACTAATACGAGTAAAGCCGCAAGCAAAAACTAATAAATAACTAAATAAAATATCTTTCTATTTATTATTTTTATTTATTTATATTTCCATTTTCATCATTATTAAAGCATAAATACTAAAAACAAATACATATTCAATCTCAACTTTAAAGCAGAAAGTAAGTACAAACTCTATAACATCTATATAAAAACATTCCCCATGTGAGTTAAACAGAAATACAACCGTGAAAAATGTATTATAATCTACTGAAAATGGGTTATATTTCAGATTGGACACCTTAACATTAATAAACTCAAGAAAGAAATGGTCAATCGAGTGTACCATTCCACAACAATGTCGAAAGACGTATAAGATATAAATAAATACGTGTCTCCCAAGACTACATATTGCTTTCACTTAAATAATAGCTACAATCTACAATACATTGTAAGAACTCCTCACAGCACTGGACAAGCATAAATTTACATTTAAAGAATCATTTTGGTGCCTACATCTTTTATACAAAGGAATTTCACAATGCACGCTTTTCGTACTATGAATATTTCAATAAAAATGAATTGCTGTATGTATGTAAACGCATCAACTGAGCACCGGCTGCAGGTATTTGACGAACTCTTATCTGTTTTGTTTATAAATGTCAGGACAAGATTTGTATGAAATAAAATGCTTGATAAATCTAACAGAAAAGTGAAATATTGGGGTTTTAAATGTGCCCATAGAAAAAAGTGAATGATATGTAAGATATCTTCGCAATTACTGATAAGATTGACATATTGATATTCAATTATTAAGTTGTAATATATTTAATTTAATTTAATTTAAGATTATAAAATTATTAATTTAAGATATGGTTATCTTTAGTTCGTTTTTACATTAGTGCGTAGCTGGACGGGCAGCTAGTTCTGGATATTATAAACTAGGAAGTTTGTAATGCTGAGTGTATCATCTTTAACATCTAAATTGTATCATTACTATTTGCAGTATATGGAAAAGCGTAATGATACGATTCTCTGAACAGTCCTCAAGGTTTCAGTAATATTCTTATTAAAATCGGTTTAGCCATTTCGGAGATAACCCTGGACAATCTAAATACATTTCAATTTTATATATATGTTACATCACAGAACTTATAATATAAATAATAATGAAAGTATATCTTTCCTCATATACTGAAGCAATTAGTAATAAGTAATTTCATTAAGTAGATATATAGATGTAACAATTATACATTAAATATTTCTTGTGTCTTATGAATGATTTTTCTGTAATTTGTAGGTTTTATAACAATCTCAACTGATGTTAAATTGCAATGTAGTCTACGACGGTAAAAATTCTGAACCTAGAGGGACTGGCTCTCAAGTGCAGCTGCCGGAACACACTCATAGATGCTTAGTTACAAATTTTCTACTTAAAGATGGTAAATAACCAGAAGGGCTTAGAACAAGCCTTAACACGTTACTGATGATGGCTCAGTTGGTAGTGTGTTCGGGCACAGCGTCGAAGGACGTAGGTACGAATCCAAGCAACTAAGTCGGAGCTTTCGGTGAAGGAAAACATCGTGATGAAACCATAGCATGGTGGTAGGGTTTTTTCTAAGTCCGCCTGGCTACCACCCTCAAATTGAAAATGTGACTCTAAGCACCTGTTGGTGTGTTCCGGCAGCTGCACTTGAGAGCCAATCTACCTCTAGGTTAAACGTGACTTACCGTCTTAGACCACATCATTATTTAATCTCAGGTGAGATTGTGGTCAAAACGTTTACCTATAAAGTATAAATAAAAACTATAGTTCCATCATGTTTTACGTCATCGGAAGCTCCGGCTCAATCGCAAGGATCGAACCCATGTCGATCGATATGATATCCAAATACGCTAACCACTGAGCCTTAACCGCTTCGAAGAGTTCGCTTCTTAGTTATAAATAAAGTAACATATCTGAGACAAAGCGATGTCTGTTGCTACGGTCGTAAATCATTAGTAGGAAGCTATTCAAGAATACCGATCAGTACTGAGTATCGGGGTACCAACGACCATCGTATCGTAAAAGACTAGATGAGATATTCGCGTTCAAGCATATTAATGAACGTCGCAACGAGATGTGATCAATTTATATCAATATCGCCAGTGGTCTTCTCTCTACTCGTTAGCGATCATCAATATGAATTTCAGTGGTAGGGTTGTCACGTAGAATATTCAAATATTAGCTGTTTTGGCCTTTATTTCATTACTTAAATTGTTTCCATAATATAATACATCTATGTCCATGTTATCTATTTAATGAATTATTTATGTATTTGTATTTTAGCAGTACTTTAGTAATAAGCTATATTTTTATATAATTCAGCCACATACAATATATTTTGTTCTTCACAATATCGCTGATTTAGCTGAAAGGAAAAAAAGTTTGTGTGTACTTATGTACACGCGTTAGAAGTTATACTTCTTTGGCGGAACAAGATAAAAATCATTTCAAAAATTTTATCTTTTTCCTTATTCTACGGTTGTAGAAAAAACGACACTAACAATAGAAATAAATAAATATCGTGAATACAGTTGTCAGTTCTCACGCAACACATAGATATCCTTACTTTTACTTTGTTAGTAACTTTTTTTGGATAAATTTAGCGACATCTGTTGAGAACAAACTAAAAAGTTTACTATAGCTAACTTCAGGGTGTCGGTTTATCGTGACGGGTCGTAAAAATTTACTCTCAACATTTTTCCTAACGCGCCAATAAAAGTATAACTTCATAAAAATACCTTGTAGCATTAAAAAGTACAATAAATCATTCAATCATTCAACACGAATATAATAGAAATTCTGATACTTACAAGTTTTGAAAATTCAATAAGGACCAAATTTAAAATAAACTAGTAAAATTCCGCGACTTAGTCTGCGTTAAATTACAATATAAAACTCATCTGTATAAATAAAATGATAGATAGACGTATGCCGTTTCGCGCGTATCACTCCATTATTACTGGTTATTTGATATGTTTTTGGAGAATTGGGGCAAACGGTGCTTATTTTTTTCGTTTGTACATAGAATATATTGTTAGCAATAAAATATAAGCTAACGTCATCTAGTCGCCAGTTACAGTAAAATGGATATCATAAAAACCTTCTCCATGTTTGTCAATTCTTATAATGTTCAATTAAAAGGTGTCTTAATCTCAGAAATTTAAAACGTGTATAAATAGAAAGCTCGTCATCACTTTAAATCTGATCTCTATCATTTTGTCTGTTCCATACATGCAAATAGTCTCTATCGAGTTTAGTTTTAGTATACACATTTGGTTCCTTTAAATAACACAAGCAATAAATAAAAACGATAATGGTCTAATTAAACAAAAGATCACCGGCGCTACCATTCTCTTGTAATACTTGTCCTAAAATTGCAGTTTATGGTTCAATATTTTATATAATAACTAGCTGATACCTGCGACTTTTCCTGCTTTATTTATTACCTCAACTATATATTTCACGTACAGAACGAAAAACACTAAACCAATTAAAAATAAGAAGCTTAAAAAAAATCTTTAGTCATTTGTAGTGTCGGTGTTGTAGCTTCTTAAAACTTTAATAACTTAATATAATATATAGATATCGTTATACTGTTTTTTTAATGAAGATCAAGTGCCATAAATAAATAAAAATATCCCGGAATTGACCCGGTTATTTTTGCGAATTGCACGCACTACAACATATTTCTATAATTTTATTTATATGAATTATTATTAGATAATATAACAATTAGGAACACTATATTATTCCGACGTATTCTAATTTAGCATTTGAGAATTTTGAAGAAAATGTAAAACATTGTTTAAATTATTTTTATAGTAACTACATTGAAGTAGACGTGTTTATAGTAGAAAATATTTCAGCATAATTTTAATATAACACTGAATAAAACTATTTCCAAAACTATTTCGTTTCAGACGTCTAAAAAAAATATTTTAAAAGTTAAACTTAATGGTTAATATTTTTCAAAAACCGAAAGTGTTATTAATCTTTGCCTAATGATTACAACGCTAACATTGAAAGTAAATTTATTGCCAGTCAATAGTAGCTTATCGAAGGTAATCGCTTATCTTGCCAGATCTCTCGATAATAGCGACTTTGAAAGTATCATTTGTATTGCATTACTTCACTGATATTAGATACCTTGTTTTATGTGTTGATATTTAAAATAATGTTTGAAATATATTATAAGTGCTATTGAACTGATACTAACATGTTTATTTATCGGTAAATAGTAGTAACTTCAAAATGATAGTTTTTGTGTTTAAGCGTTTAACAGATGAAATTGTTTGTGCTAATATTTTTTATCAATACATATTATAAAACAAAGTAGTCCGCCGCGTCTGTCTGTCGGTCTGGATGTTCGTGATAAACTCAAAAACTACTGAACGGATTGTAATGCGGTTTTCACCAATAGATAGAGTAACTCACGGGGAAGGTTTAGGTGTATACATTTGTCAAGGCTTTTTTTTTCAAAATGATAATTGTTGAAAGAATCGGAAAAAGTCAAGCAACATTAAGCGTTTCATGTACATAAGTAATTTTTTTTCATTATCAGGGCAGGACAACGTCCACCGGGACTGTAAGTTATATTATATTTGGCAACCAATCTTTTAGTAGGTTATTACTGCCATTGTCGAGTAGGTAATGATAATATAAGTTTCTTGCGATCATATGAATAAACTAACAAGATGGTAGCCGTTTTGTTAGAACTTTCAAGGGAGTTTTTGTGGCAAGTCAGAATCCATGCTCCGTGGTATTATTTCCCAACCACTTCACTGGTGCACAATAACCAAACTATATTACGTAAAACGCCACCAATATTACAAAATATAGACACTAATAACACAACAAAGTTATGAATAAAATTAAAATCCACTAAACTATTTACACCATAATATTAAAAAACAGTATGACAACTCGGTCTGTCATCTAATTGATCTGAATGTAATTGACCGTCGCAGACTAGTAAATGGATTTAGATGGAAGTTTACAAAAATATAACTTATATATATTAGAACAACATACAATAGGCTATAAGTTATAACAATAATTTTGAAAATTTAAATTGACAAACATATATCTAACGATAACTGTACCAAGAAAGTTTGAAAGAATCCTAACATCTGAGAGCTACCTCGTTTGCGCTGTATAAATAATTACAGTTGCAGGAAGATAACGTGTGATGTCCTCCTAATTAATATTACTCATATAAATATGAATGTGAGTTTGTTTATTTTTTACGCTTTCACGCCTTAACTACTCACACTAAGCATCATGTATTTTTGCATACACGTTGTCAGAGATATAGAAAAGGATATAAAGTATCTATTATCCAGATAAACCTATTGTTCCTGAGGGATATGTCAAATCCATATTAACCTACCGAAATCGTGGGTAAATTATAGTCATTTACAGAGACACAAATACTGAATAAAGAAGCGATGATGTCTGAGTTGGTAGTGTGTTCGGGCACAGTGTCAAAGGGTGTAGGTTCGAATCCTAGCAACTAAGTCGGAGCTTTCGGTAAAGCAAAACACCGTGATGAAACCTTAGCATGGTGGGAAGGCTTTTTCTAAGTCTGCCTGGCTAGCTACCACGCTCAAGTTGAAAATCTCTCGCCAAGCAGCTCTTGGCGACTTCCGGCAGCCGTACTTGAGAGCCAGTCTCCCTCTAGGCTTAGCGTGACTGCCATTTCAGACCACATAATCATTTAACATCAGATGATATTGTGGTCAAAGCGTTTACCTATAAAGTATTAAAAAAAAAGTAGGAAAAGAGGCTGATAGTATTTATATATTTCTAAGCGGAACGTTGTACTTACGGACTGAATAAATGTTACTGTAAAGGGCACACGAGACGACATTTTTAAGTTCTCAAATATGAATGTTTACAATTATATATTAATAAATCAATAGCGGAAAAGTCGTGGTGCTCTAGTGGTTTGGCAGGTGGAATATCGATCCGATATCTGCACGTTCCAACCCATGTACCAATTGTTATAAATATCTAAATATGTATATCGCTTATTATTTTCATATTAGGTAAATGACTACTAAGCATTCTAACAATGTTTTATATTTAGAGTACTTCTTATGATTGATCGAGATACTGTCAATCTTAAATGATCAATCATAAGCAAGTGTTATAAATGTCTAAATATATCAATTATTATTTTCATGTTGGTTAAATAATTGCTAATGATTATTATAAAGTTCTATATTTAAAGTACTTCTTATGATTGATCGAGATACTGTCAATCTTAAATGATCAATCATAAGCAAGTGTTATAAATGTCTAAATATATCAATTATTATTTTCATGTTGGTTAAATAATTGCTAATGATTATTATAAAGTTCTATATTTAAAGTACTTCTTATGATTGATCGAGATACTGTCAATCTTAAATGATCAATCATAAGCAAGTGTTATAAATGTCTAAATATATCAATTATTATTTTCATGTTGGTTAAATAACTGCTAATGATTATTATAAAGTTCTATATTTAAAGTACTTCTTATGATTGGTCGAGATACTGTCAATCTACAACGACCAATCATAAGCAAGTAAATTGGTGGGGATGAAATCACAATAGCGGGCATTCAGAGGTATGTCGGGCATTCGTTATTCAAGATCGAGAGCAAACACATGGAATATATCGCCTTTAGGCTGTTGTAAGTAAAACGGTACTGTAATAAGACTGATAGTTAATACTGTGTGAAGTGTTTTTGTATTTAAAGTCTCTGCTACTGGTTGATGAACTAACACGGTTTACATCTCAGAAGCGGGATTAGCAACTTAGTGCCCACAACAAGATCTAAAATACGCATAAGTATTTGGTGAACATACTTAGAAAACGTAAGGGTTATTTATTATTTTATTTCGTTATGTTTATCTACCCTCGTGGATCCTTCTAAAGAATATTTTATTTCAATTTCAAATGAGGTGAGGTCGTGATTATCGAAGTAAAAATGAGACAACAAGTTTATTTTTGTTGTGCATAGACCTACGGTTTTAAAGTTTAAAGTAGTAACTACGAGCATACATTTTTTTTGATACATCAAGACTTGCTAAGGCCAAAATAACAAGTGTAAGCGTTTATTAGATGTGCTGACCCAGCTTGTTGACGAATTTAGCTCTTTTGATTATAGTAAGTTGTTTTGTTAAAGCAATAATAATATATCCGTAGGTAATGAAAAAAAATCCTGTATTAATTGTAGTGTATTTTTTCTTGTAATATACGTTGAGTCTGTGACTACGTGGATGAATGAAGGTAAACTCTTAAAATGCTGGCGCCTCCACAAAGATTTCGTGACACAACATGAAACCGTATCCATGGTCGCGGGCGTATGTGCTCGAGACTGAAAAAAAAATTGTGGCAGTCTCCGCAGTCGGTTGCAGTCCGGGTGGTCCAGGGTAAGGCTATCGCCACGGGCGATTGGTCAGTCCCGCTCCAGTTTGCATTATATGAGAAGGGCGAGCTAACGATATCGTCGTCATCGGCGCTCCAGGACACGATCACGTGTTCTGGAATGGCAGGTGACGCGCCGTGCATAATCGAGGTATTCACCTAGGCACAGAACTTTGCGCCTTCGCACACCGTCCTGTGAAGTAACACGTCGCCGTAATCCCGAGTGAAATAACAATTTATTCATTGAAATATTCGATTGTGCTCTTAGGGCTTTGTATAATACAAGCGATCGCAATAGGTATCGGGTCTTAAATAGTGTAATGCCTGGATTTTGATCCTTTTATGCAAAGAACAAACGGTTAATACATGCCTTCACAAAGTTGACTAATCTGCACGGATCTAGGGTGGAGCGATAAGTAAATAGTCCATTACGCCTTACCAAAATTAACAGGGGTAGCTAAAACTTATCACGGTTCCCTCGCTTCTATTTTTTTAGGCCAGAATGGAAACTACAGTTAAAAGATTTTTCCCCAACTAGGGATAATTATGCTCATTTACTAAAATGCTCCACAAAAAGGTACGCCATAGGGAGTTGCTCTTATATCAATGTGAAATGTGAGGAAAACGTGCAGTCGACTGTATCATAGCAATATAGAAGATCGTGGTGTTAGATTAGAAGCACAATTTGAAGACTGCAAAAAGTGCTGCTTTGTTGTGAGGGACAGCAGCTGAGGTAGACACTAAATTTTGATTGCAAAAACGGGCAGTTCGAGTAATGTACAATGAGGGACCTCGCGAATCATTACAAGGCTAAGTTTCAAGAATTCGGTGTCTTAAATCTGGCTTCCCAATACGTTCTTGATAATTTAAAGTATGTTCGCAAAAACTAGAAATTGACAAACTGATCGTTCCATGTTTTATACTCGGTAAAACCAGTAAGTGTTAGATTTTTTGCATAACAAAGTCCCAAAACATATTACCGATTTGCTAGATTATGAGTAGTGCCATTTTAAGCGGGTTTTGATGTCGAAAGGGCTTTTATAGAGTGGATCGATAAGTGAACGATGGTGATGTTTGGAATTGACTCCTTTCTGTACACCCACTAAAATTGATTGTAACATATACATATATAATATATGTGTATGTTAAAAAGATAAGCGCCTTCTTAGGGCCTAAATTGTATAAAGTATATTTGATTTGAGTATCTGGTTGATTTAGGAAATGAGGGTACTTTGGTCCGTCTCGGTGAAGCTTAACGTTTAGCATAAGACTGGAAGGTAGGAGAGGTGCCTTTATTAGGGGATAGGAATGCGAATGTCATGATCGAGGTGCAGGAGTGTAGTGTAGTAGAAAATTACGTGGAGATTGGTAGTAGATGACTTTTTAAACAATTGCCCGGTACTATTAAGACTACACTTTCACGGAAGGACCCTCTGTCAAAATGATAAAGTCTGAATCAGGTGTTTTAAGCGTGGAGTCTTATTTTATTTGCGCACTCTTATTCGTGTAAGAGACGCGCATTAAATACGGCGAATTAAGGGTGATCCGGGTTAACTAGCGCCCGGGTTAACTAGCGCAAATCTGTTTCAGTTCTTGTGCTTCGTCTTAAGCATTAATGTATATGAACGGTATTTTGATTCAGAGAGCATTTTAGTTACTCTGTCGCACCAACCAGTTTAATTATGGCCCAAAAGACAAGCTTCATTAGTATACAATTTAAAACTTTTACTCAATCATGCGGTATAAAGCACGTGTCGCCACACCCCCGAAAGAATGTAGCAATAAATCTAGACAGACCAAATGGCTTATGGGATGAACATTTACCAGACTTACAGTTGGGTATTTTGCTAAATGACTTTACGCCTGAAGTGAGGGAGAGTTTAGACAATATTAGGACTAGCGCTGGTGGCCTTATTAGGACACAACAGATGAAGAAAAACGGTAGGGTAGGTATAAAAAGATGGGAATGAATTAGAAGGAAGGCGATTTGGTTAGAGTATAAAGAGGTGCGATGTGTATAGAACAGTCAAAGAAGCTCGAACCTAGAATTAAAAATGTGCTCCCAACGATAGATTCGTGGTCGAGGATATGCCTTTCACAAAGTCTAGTTAGAGGTTTGCGGCTATAGTAGCTATTGATAAAACATATCGTTGGATTCGTTTCAACGAACCCGTACCAACCGATTCCGATTCTGGTTGTGGCGATTTGTAAATTGACGTATAAATTAATGTATTCATTCAAATGAACATTGATATTGTACAATCCAGAAATAAACTAGTTTATTAGAGGCTGGCTAATAATCGATTATCAAATTGGTTGTCGTTGATTACACAGTATGCTTAAAGTAAAAAAAAAAAAAAAAAAAAAAAAAAAAAGATGATGTTATGATAATAGCAATGTTAATGTGATTCTAGGTACCGATGATTAGTGTCATGTATCATCGTAAATAGCTAAAGAATTTAGTGGCTGAAATATTTGCTGGTCAATGTCGTCGACCAGTAAATACCGATTCATTAGGGTCACAGTAAATACAGATTCATTGGTTAGGGTCACGTACTGATGAATCTGTGTAAGGCGCCAGGTAACGGGTGCCTCACATTTTGGCAATTAATGTGTGGCACCGGTAACAAACATTGTGTCAGACGGTTAGAAGCGCGGCTAACGGTACCAGCTGCACCGCGCGCGATCTGCGCGCCTCGACACTGCGAGCAACCCCCGCACGTCGTGCACGCAGTCTTCCGAGATAGTCATCCCACGCTACTGGTCAAGATACCCGTGATTAGTGTCATGTATCATCGTAAATGGTTCAAGTATTAAATGGCTAAAGTATTTGCTGGTCAACGTAATGGATCAGTAAATACCGATTCATTGGTTAGAGTCACGTACTGATGAATCGGTATGAGGTACCAGGTAGTACCAGCTGCACCGCGCGCGATCTGCGCGCCTCGACACTGCGAGCAACCCCCGCACGTCGTGCACGCAGTCTTCCGAGATAGTCATCCCACGCTACTGGTCAAGATACCCGTGATTAGTGTCATGTATCATCGTAAATGGTTCAAGTATTAAATGGCTAAAGTATTTGCTGGTCAACTTAATGGATCAGTAAATACCGATTCATTGGTTAGAGTCACGTACTGATGAATCGGTATGAGGTACCAGGTAACGGGTGCCTCGCGTTTTAGCAACTAGTGTAACAGTGTATATACTGGCCAAGGGCATGGATCAGTATATATACTGCCAATATAAAAAAAAAAAAATGTAACGATGCCAGGGATGTCGGGTAACAGACACCCTTAAATTATAAAGATTTGCTGATTAAGGTTATGGATTATGACATAATGTAAAGTAATCTTTAATTAGATACTAAATGTAATGTATCACTAAGCCAGTGAGTTATATTTTTTTAATCGTATGGCTAAATAGTGTCCATTTTTGTAATTACAATTAAACATTTAATTCTCTCGGCCATTTAAAGACGTCGTCGGTAAAATTGATCAGTTTGTCGGGGCAACCGTTGTATTGTCGAAGTGGACATTCCTCGATGATGTGTTGGATTGTTTGCCTTTCCGCCCCGCAATCGCAATGTGCAGCTCAGGGTCTACTTTCTGCACATGGGCGCTACCTAACCACACCGGGGAACAATATTCCGCTACAGGATACACCAACTAAATGGCTGTAGTTCTCAATACATCGGCGTTTGCGTCCCAACTAGTTCCAGTCAGTTTTAGAAGCACGTTATTTCTAGATTGCAGTTTCCGCGAAGTCTTTTCAAAATGCTCTTTGTATGTAAGTGAACGGTCAAGTACAACACCCAGGAACTTGGGGTAATGGTTGTGACGCAACTGTATGCCATTAAATGAAACCTTTAGCTCACTCCTGGCTAATTGGTTATTCAAATGGAAACATGTTTCTGTTTTACTTACGCTAGGTATCAAACGCAAAGTTTTGAGGTATTCTGCCAGAATTTTCATGTCTTCTGATAATGTAACTTCCATAATCAGGCATATATCATCAGCGTAAATAAATTTATAGGTGGAGATAGTACCTGGCAAATCATTTATATATAGGTTAAATAAAGTTGGGGCTAAAACATAACCCTGAGGAAGGCCATTATTTAACAATCTGAAATCACTAGCCGAAGAACCCAGGTGTACTCTGAATAATCGCTGTGAAATCTTATTGGATATAAGCTGAACAATTTTTGTACTCGGAACCACAGTCAACAGCTTATATAATAAACCCTCTCGCCATACGGTAGCATATGCGGCAGTAAGGTCTACTAAAACTGCTCCCGATTTACATTCTAGCTGAAAAACCTGTCTCTATATGAGTGGTCAAGGCCAAGGCCAAGGCCAAGTTGGTCTGTGCAATGTCTAAATCTAGCTTGTTCTATAGGTAAGACCTCTTCGATAAAGTTGTATTGATAATAATGCGTGATTAGTTTGATTTCCTTCAGGACTTAAACACCTAAAGATTATTATTTTAAACAAAACGTATGTGACGCCATTATATTTTCTACATATTTGTAAATGAAGAGTACTTAACGATTTTTTTTTCTTACCAACGAGGGACTCGTTGAAAAAAGGATGGCCGAGCTGTTATAAATATCTAAATATGTATATCGCTTATTATTTTCATATTAGGTAAATGACTACTAAGCATTCTAACAATGTTTTATATTTAGAGTACTTCTTATGATTGATCGAGATACTGTCAATCTTAAATGATCAATCATAAGCAAGTGTTATAAATGTCTAAATATATCAATTATTATTTTCATGTTGGTTAAATAATTGCTAATGATTATTATAAAGTTCTATATTTAAAGTACTTCTTATGATTGATCGAGATACTGTCAATCTTAAATGATCAATCATAAGCAAGTGTTATAAATGTCTAAATATATCAATTATTATTTTCATGTTGGTTAAATAATTGCTAATGATTATTATAAAGTTCTATATTTAAAGTACTTCTTATGATTGATCGAGATACTGTCAATCTTAAATGATCAATCATAAGCAAGTGTTATAAATGTCTAAATATATCAATTATTATTTTCATGTTGGTTAAATAACTGCTAATGATTATTATAAAGTTCTATATTTAAAGTACTTCTTATGATTGGTCGAGATACTGTCAATCTACAACGACCAATCATAAGCAAGTAAATTGGTGGGGATGAAATCACAATAGCGGGCATTCAGAGGTATGTCGGGCATTCGTTATTCAAGATCGAGAGCAAACACATGGAATATATCGCCTTTAGGCTGTTGTAAGTAAAACGGTACTGTAATAAGACTGATAGTTAATACTGTGTGAAGTGTTTTTGTATTTAAAGTCTCTGCTACTGGTTGATGAACTAACACGGTTTACACAATGAAGTTTCCGGAGTTCGCGTACATTTACTAATTGATATTGATAACACTATCGTTAAACGGTGAAGATAAGTATCGTGAGGAAACCTGAACTTGAGAAGTGTTCTTTATGTGTAACGGTATGTGGGAAAAAGAGAAGACTGTGGATTTCTCAGAGTTTGTAATCACAAATAGGTCGTGGGCTGGCGTGGAAATTTTGCCCGTACCTTCTTACGCGAAGAGGCCTATGGCTCTTACAGGCTGATGAAGAAGATGATATCCATAGTAGCATTGTAGTAGTTGATAAATCAATAATAATGATTGATTAGACCTAGCTAGAGTTTGGTAGCACTTCAATATCCACTTTAATAAGTATATATACATTCTATTAGATATTTTAGTAACATTCTGTTTTCTGTAAAGAATAAGTAGTAACCTTTTGTGCCTTTGATAAATCTATAATTTTACTGCTACGATTCTTTGTAAACAATTTTCGTTCCCTAAACAAACATCCTAACAAAGCAACATAATTGGTCATTATGATGACATAATTATTTAATTTAATGCAGATTGCATGCACTGTTCTTTCGCATATCGTGTTTAATGCTTTTATTAAGTAAAAAGTATACATGTGATTTAGACATAAAATTTAAATTCAAGGTACTGATCCTTTTTGTTTTGTTTTTTTTTTTCTATTCACAGCCATTCGCCGTCGCATTAATTCGGTTATCTATTATTTAAGTAAGGGTTTTCCCAAAAGGAATGTAGATTATAGTTCTGGTAGTAATTTATTATCGACTTCAGTTACAATAATTATCATATATTGATATATATATATATATTAATTACCTCTTTTATTAAAATGTATACCAAAATATAAGCCAAAGTACACCTTTATGATTTTGTATTGGTTAAATTCTCGAGTTATAAACATACCAATAGATAGACTGAGATAGAGACATTCCCTGTTAAAATGTATGTGTGTATTATGAATATTTTAATGTTACATATTTCATTTACTCGTTCAAAAATATTAGCTTCAAAGTAACAACAAATACGGCACATATACCACCTGTTCTAATATAAGATATGACGGGCTAAATTAATAGTTATATAAAACTTTTTGCTTTTTATTTGGTTGTCGTTATATAGCCAAACACAAGTGTAGCTTTTTATACATTCCTATATAAACGCCCCGACTTTGCATGGATGTAGTAGCGAAGAAAACTAAACCAAACCTATTCTTGACAGAACAATTTAAAAAGAAAGAAACAATATGGCGACTGAACAACTGAACGTCAAATATCTCAATTTTGTTAATATTTTTGAAGATTTCCCTACTGTCTCTTGTCTCATTCACTCGCTTTTTTATATTAATTTTGTAACCCAAACTTTTCACATTACCATACGATTTTTCGGATATTTTCGTTTATATACAAACACAACAGGCAATTACAATCACAAAAAAAGAAATAACTAAATTGGTGCAGCCATTCCGAAGTGATGCGCTTATATACTTGCAGCAATGGATTTTTATTTATACAGAAGATATATATTTAGTCAATAGAGTCTTAGAATCTTTTCTCCCACTTTAAGCTTTATTACATAAACGAGACAACCCTGGACATCATACATTCAAATTAAGGCAAAACATCTGTGGCATCTGCCTATATGCAGCGGGGCGGGCGGCCTCGTAAATACTCGTATCTGGTGTAACAGAGACATGTGATTGTACTGTACAATCCTGTGTAAAGTGTAGACCATAACAGGATATGTCAATGGTTTATGGCATATGGAATGAATAAAATGGGTATGTAATTATCTTTGGTAATTTTTTATTATTGAACCGTCATCAGATCATATCAAGCTGGTAATTAATAAAAAATATAGTATACAGTGATCCAGTAAACATTATTATGTAACATATACTTCGTTCGGCAACCTTGTACACAAACTTATAGTTTAAAAAAGTATGTAAGTCGCAGGCTACTTTCTAAAATTAGAATATTGATTTGCTAGCAGTATACTAATTAAAAATCTGCTTTGCCATGGTCACTCTTAAACATCAGCAGTACATTTAAGTATTGAAACATATGCACATCTATAGTGATGGTGTAACTCGTGAAAAATATGTACATCGTGAAAACGCTTTCTAAAACATGAAATTATATATACAAATAGAGAGTATTATTATTTAAAAAACATATTCTGAATTTTATCTTAACGATGGTAGAGTGCACTTCACATCCTTTTATGTACTGCGATTAATAGAGAGGATTTAGTCTTATTAATAATACAATTAATTTAAGAATGTTGATAGAATATATTTCCAAAATTTTGTAACATACTGCTTTCACGAAAAATAAAATTTTTACAAGTTAATCGCGATGCCAACGTGCAAGTTTGCAAAAATTTTATAATTAACAATGAAAAAATAGTCTGTTCAATTAGTATACTGCTCGGAAATTCATTTTCAAAGTTGAGCAGAGACTTGTGAAGTATATATTTAAAAACCCATTTCCACGTATTAACCGATAAAGAAACTAGCACTGACGGCCGGCAGTTTTTCAATACTACAGACATAACACAATGTTAAAAAATCCTTATAAAATGTATGTTTTTTTTACCCGTAAACGGTATTTATATTACTTTATTACAAAATAATAATGTTCATTGTAAAATGAACAAATGCAATGTGTAAAGGGATAAATTAAACGAATACGCAATTAAATTACAATTTTTGATATAATATCGGGTAAGATTTTCCAATATTCCATTCCATCTCTCATTTTTGTAAATACATAGACAGTTCCCGAGTTACGCCAATCAATAACCAAACTTACTAATAGGAATTGATCAAGTTAAGTAACCGCATTGAATTAATAGCCCGGTGACCAGATACATTATCTGGTGTTTCGACCCGCCTATCTTCAGGTCATTAATCTATTGATGCCTGTGTTTTAGTCGAAGGCATCCATCACTTACTGTGGATCGCGGGATATTCGTCAGGACAGACTAAAATACCAAATTGAGAATTCAAATAAATGCTAACATATAATAAAGTTAACTCCATATCTTCGTACATTTCCATTTTATTTGACCTCTTAATCACAGATCTCATCGTATTCCTCTGACACTATTAATGTAAATAATGGTCTCTGGTGAGGGAATTTCTATAGTGTGCTTAATTAAAACATTAAAGCATTCATGACATGCCCATTATTTGAGTTTTAATTTTTATTTAAGATAGCGTTTACACACAATCTCACCCGATGTTAAGTGATAACACGCCCGAAGTAATTTACGAGCTAAACGTAGAAATGTGACTAGATCTATGAATATTTACAAGGTCACCGGCGCAAAAATAAATTTATTATGCAATTTGTCTTGCAAGATCATAGGCGAGGCATTTCAATGGAACTATTATTATACATCTATTTAACTAAAAGACCACCATTGCTAGACTTAGGCCTCTCCGAAAAATAGCTATAACGGCGGGTCATACCCTACTTGCATTCAATTGCAACCTTTTACCAGGTCGTCGATCCAGTTTGTGGCGTTTCTGTCTATACCGCGTTATTCGGTGTATGGTCTCTATTTGAGAACTTTTTGAACGCACTGACTAACTGTAACAAATTTAAAAGTATAGTGTATGTTTATTTTATATTATGCTTTATAAGATTTAGCCTTTGACTATAATAGCATCTGATGTTAAATGATGATTTTGTCTAAGATGTTAAACGCGCTAATCCTGGCTCTCAAATAGTTATCGAAACATACATGCAGTTGCTTGGCAACAAATTTTCAATTTGAGGTTTGCAGTTAGCTGAAAAAGTGCTAACACCATGCTACGGTTTCATCATAATCTTTCCTTCACCGAAAGCTCCGGCTTGACCGCAAGAATTTGAACCTAATTCAATTGACGCAGGGTTTGAATACGTTAACCTCTGGCTTATCACTACAACCATCTTTCTCATATTGCATATGTTATACCCTTTTATTTATAGTAAGGTTTCCATTGGCAATAGTGGATATTCGTATTCCATTCTATATTATAAAAAGTTAACTAAATAGTATGAACATTGCATTTGATGACAAAATTAACCAAGAAGTATTAATTAATGTTGCCAAGCAACAAAGTAATTATTCCTTCATACTAATATCCCCTTCATCACCCGAGATGTAGTGTGAACATTTTTAATTCTAAATTATATTCATTTGAAATTAAACGTTAAGGCTTGACCTGTTCATCCATAAGAGAACGTAAATCAAGTTGAAATTACAAATATGAATACATCCAACGAAATTAACTTTATAACCAATAATTCTATAAAAGACTGGAAATTGACTGGAGATTATTAAGTTTATAACAGTCAATAAATTTATACTCGAATCTGTAAAGAGGCAATTACCCGTTGCCAAATTTGAATGCCGGTTTATAAATGGAAACGCTTTCCACGTATATTTACTAAAGGCTTAGGTGCAATGATAAATGTTATTAACAATCGAGAATTTAATTCATCAAGTTGTCATGCATGACACGGTTTGTAGGACAGTAATGAGTTTAATAACCGTTTATGGATATTTTGTATTAAATTTCAATGATTATTTATCTAACATTTATAATAATAGCACAATAACATTACTGTTAATACTTTCACTTTCATCTCATTTATAGTACAATAGCACAGATGCTTTTATAGAAGCACCACAGCGTTGATACTTGTTATGAATAGTTTACCTTACTGTAGTTAACAACCTAGTTTTAAATGTGATTAATTAACTGGTAGGCTATTTTTGAGGTTTCGTAAATGACTGAACCAATTGTTCTAACAAGGAAACCACCATCTTGTTAGAACATTATAATTATCACAAAACACTTACTTGAAACAAAACATTGACACTGGCAAATGCTTCTGCGGTGCCAAAACAAGAAGAAGAAGAAGAAGACTGAACCAATTTTAAAAATTCTTTGCTAGTATTATATTTTTTATAATTTTTAGAAGAAGTCTAAGAACATTAATATTTCAACTTCGGCACAGCAAACAATATTTCCAAGAAAAAGCCACATATCAAATATAAATTATCTATATAGTTATTAGAATTAAATTAGTTCTGGTGTCTCTTAGGATTACTAGATTACACTAAAATTGTCACGTATATTGATTTATTTTCAAATCAGAGATTTGTTTTTAGTTTACCTGTAACCTTTCACCGCAACATTTATTCCGATAGCCACGCTTCCACTCGCCGCACAAATTCCAGATATGCGCATACATATACGATAGATTAATTCCAATAAATCTTTACTACAGCTAGTACAAGCCGTACCATTATATTGAATAATCACATGTATGATTGATGAATCGCCAGTCATATGCAATACATTTGATAAATTATTTGACAAATTTTGTAACGAACACATTTTAAACGTATTGCACAAAATAAGAGTAATGTATATCTTTTTGCGCTTTGATGAATTTGATATATTACATAAACTATGTATTTAAATTTACCTCTAATGGAAACAAAAAAATTCAAATAAATTACTCTGTCGTTAATTTTATTTCTATGTGTTTTTCATTGATTTATTTCATTTCTATAGTAATAGTTTTTATTAGTATAAGTTTACTTAATTGTTTTATATTTATATTCTTCGTAATTAAAGATTTAATAAGCAACTACAAGGGGGTGACCTCAATTACTAGTTACAAGCAAAATTTTAAATATATCTTAGGGTAATTTTGATACTAATGAGAAACTAAAATTCAATCTATTTCTTAAATAGTCCTTATAAATATTCTGTTCTAGTATAATACAAATATGTAGAAATCTGATTTATTACATATACAGAATCTTAAACTCCGAGTCTTTAAAGACTAGAAGAAATAATGTAACTATTCAGTAACCCTACTATGATTGATCGGAACCAATATCTCTCCAAGGTATGTTCAATAATAAACGATGATGACTGAACATAAATAAATGAGATACAATATAAAAACGCGGTATGCCTTCTAAGTATTAGCATAACGTTGTAAAATTTGTATATGATTAATTCACATCTTGTCAATGTTTCCTAATATGTTGTTTTTGTAATTTCGGTAACGCATCTTCATTATTTCATCCTAGGTATTGTAAGTTAATGGTGTGTATAAGAGTTTTTACTTATAGTTATATTAATATTATTTTATTATTTAAATATGTTTTACTAGCTTTTGTTTAAAGCTTCGCTCGCTTTTCATTTCACCTATCCCTCTGGAATAGTACATTCTTTATGCATGTAAGGTAAACTATGTCCTTTTCAGTACCACTGATAAATGTGTATGAAAAATGTCATAGTGATCATTTGAGAAGTTAACGCGTGAAAGCGTAACAAACAAATATACATACTCACTTTCACTTTTATAATATTAGTTAAGATGTATGTTACCTACATTAGATATAATAGAATTGACTCCACATCTTCGTACTAATTTCCATTTTTTATAAGTATTCACAATAGCCTCTGATCTGTTGATCACAGATCTCACTGTATTTCTCTACTACTATTAATGTGAGTGATGTGTTTAATGAAAACATTAAAGCATTCATGGCAAGCCCACTTTTTTTGTATTTATAAGCTAGCATTTACCCAAAATCTCACTCGATGTTAAGTAATAAAATACTTGAAAAAAGTTGCATGATAAATGTGACTAGGGCTATGGTTATTTGGTTTCTTACCACATATATAGACTAGCTTATATAATTTTTATATCTATAACATCTAATGAAAAAGATATGGTCATATATAAAATAATATATTACACATACATTTAGTAAAAATACTTAAGGATTACTGAAAATTATACTGATTGACCTAGGTTATTCTTGATACTTTACTGATGGGAATTCCGATCATGCATCTAGCTAATATCTAAAAATGTAAAAGTTGTAATCAAATCCATAGGGCCATAGAGTAAATAAAGTATATCTTTAAGATATCTTTAAGCGTTCATAACAGTGATAACACTTTATAAAATCATATTAGAAAGCAACACGTTTTGAATTTTGTAATTAGTACAAAGTGCTAACTTTATCTAAAAATATTTTTTTTCTAAAGAAATTTTCTTTAGTTAAATCTATATTCAAACTACTATAACATAAATAACGAAAAGCAATTATCTTCTCATACATGACGTATAATAAAGATATTACCACAACGATTCCCGCATCTCACACAATAAGTAGTGCGTTCCATAGTCGTGCATCCTGAACTGCAAAGGACTTGTCTAGAAATTTATGGAACGTGTAAATTTAGTCTTACTAGACGACGTAATAAATTTTTCGCACATCTAAATGTCACGAGAATTTATGATGTAATGTATAAATATATGTTGTAATATCATGAAGCTTTATGCATAAGGCTTGTAGAATATTTCACATTTTACTTTTAATAGTTGGTTCAGAACTTTAGAACTATTATAGCTGCTTCGTTAAAGTGGCGTAGTGACATAGAATATATAACCGTAGACGTCGAAATTTACAGATCGATAAAGTCGACTTTCATAAAAAAATATTGGCATCTATCGTATTAAACATTCTATTGTACTCGTAAAATAAATGTTTGACTATTCACAAAAAGCCTCTCAGACAGACATAATATCCTATCATCGTATCGGAAATGTCAAAATCTACTTAACCTTCATTTACTTTGCCTTCCTTAGCGAGAAGCTTAGTGATACCCAACGAAGGGTACGAAAATCAAACTTCTGTAATACCGTTACAAGAAATCTTCTAAGTAAAGCTTGTAATAAAATCAATCTTTCTTGATACTTTGTCGACAAAATGCGATTTAGTCTCAATGTTCTTTCAATGTATGTACATATCTCAGTACATATATTAGCGGTATTCTAATCCATCGCCTGAACCACAAATTATAGTATCCTGTCCAATCCTAAATTATAAACTTACCAAAAAGACAAAACAGTACATTGAATACATACAAACATATGTACAATGAAGGCACTTATATACAGACTCTAATTCTTATTAGTCCATCGTCTGATCCACCAATCACAGTATTTTTTAATGCTTTACTTACCAAAAAGAAAAAACATTACCTTAAAGACATAGAAATGCATACAGTAAAGAAATTTAGTCACAAGTTGATTTTGTTACTAATAAATACAAAGGTAATCAAATTATGTTAGGAACCCTCGGCGACAGCTCAAGCCAAGGCACACCGTGTGCCTTTGCGTTGATCGCCTAAATAAATCGGGTGAGTGCCATAAGCGCTCCCCGTAGTAATCTGGTGAATCTGTAGAGGCCACAGTGCCAACAGGGTATGTCAATTCGAAAAAAAAAATGATAGGAAATATAATATCCAACTAAAAAATACTAGCTGATACTCGCGGCTATGTATGCATAATAATATATTATTTTAACAAAATATTCCACGTGAAGAGCAAATAACATAATCAACACACCGCTTGTCCCACTTCGAAACGGCAAGAAAACGCATCGTTGAACGCGTGGTGCTTATAAATTGCAGTTTCTTAAAACTGTAATAACTTTATATGTAACTAGCTGTTGCCCGCAGCTCCGCATGCGTATTTTTTTATAATTATGAATTACTTCTTATAAGAGCAGCTATCTGTTAGTGAAAGTTCCGTGAAAAATGGTTCAAACGTTTTGGAGATAGTACTGCAAATAAAGCCATGGATGACAGCTAGTCTAAAATAAAGTAGCCTATGTCTCCCGCTGTAATTTTAACTATCCGTCAGTGAAATTTTTGTCAAAATCGGTCTAGCCGTTTCGGAGATTCCACGGAACATACAGACAGACAGACAAACACAAATTTTAAAAATTGTATTTTTGTAATCAGTATCGTGTATACGTTTATACCCAATCAGTAAAAAGTCGTTATTTTGATATTACAAACAGACACTCCAATTTTATTTATATGTATAGATGAAGATATCGTGATAACCTTTTTACATAAGAACCACGTATTTGGAAGCGATGATAGCTCCGTTGGTAGTGTGTTCGGACACAGCATCGAAAGACGTAGGTTCGAAGTCTAGCAACTGAGTCGGAGCTTTCGTTGAAGGAAAACATCGTGATGAAACCATAGCATGTTGGTAGGGCTTTATCTAAATCCGTCTGTCTTGCTACCACCCTTAAGTAGAAAATGTATCACCAAGCACCTGTTGGTGTGTCCAGGCAACTGCACTTGAGAGCCAGTCTCCTTCTATGTTTAGTGTGACTACCATCTTTGACCATATCATCATTTAACACCATACGAAATTGTGGTCAAACGCGAACCTATAAAGTATTAAAAAAAGAAGTATACGAAGTATACGAACTACGAAGTGAAACCAACAAATTTTGACCCAAATCTCTCCAAGTAGTTTTTGTCTAATAGACGCACATGTAACTTTTCATTTATATACGATTCTGGATTCAAATTTATAGTATACAGTATGTCTTTATTAGAGTAATTAATTTATTACTTTCACATTACCCGTAAGAATTAAGTAACCACGTTTAAAAATCATTCTCTATATATGATCTATGCATAGAAAGGTACTTTCTTATTTATCTCGCTTTCTCACGAACGAAGTTGCGTGCATCGTTTACAAGAATCTTTATGGTATTTAAATACAACAAGCTCTTTATTAACTACCTCTTTGATAAATGTTTTTATACGATCAATAAAGAAACATCAATAGAAAGATTCCTTGAGACCTCACACATTCTCTAATGCATTTAAAACCTTATTTCATACATGATATGGTGATAATATATTCCGAAGGGTATTTAACAAAGAAAAGGCAGCATATATCAAATTCAAATTAGAATCTGAAGATTCGATCAGATCACTAATTTGTCTTGTAACCTGCCGTGCTGCATTACTCATATCCTTTTGAAAAGATGAGTTAAAACTCACATAAGTTTTATCCAGGGCACCCACTCGCTCGCATTGTTCCGCGGTATCAGAAGGGATCTCCTCGTGTTTGTCTAACAAGCGACGTGTCCGATTATTATTACTGTTTTATCTGCGGACACTTATCAAGCATTCGCTTTGTATGGATATCCTTACTATGTTTGTTTTGTTTTTTGTTTTCGAAAAAGAAAAAAAATATACATCAACTCGCTAGCCGCTGCCCGCTCCGGCTTCGCACCGGTATAAAATATATAGCCTATGTCATTCACTGAAAAAATGATTAAAATCGATCCAGTAGTTTTGATTTATTCATTACTGCCCGTGGCCCGCACGCGTTAAATTTGGAGTAACCTCAAAAATAACAGTATTTCTCCACTATTTAATTTATGTTATTATACATATAAACCTTCCTCTTCAATCACTATATCTATTAAAAAAAACCGCATCAAAATCCGTTGCGTAGTTTTAAAGATTTAAGGATACATAGGGACATAGGGACAGAGAAAGCGACTTTGTTTTATACTATGTAGTGATACTATCTTCTATATAAGTATAATGATAGAGTTCTGCCATTGTGCACGAATCACGCAAAAACTACAAAACAGATTTCGATCATTGTTAGTTTTACATTTTCCACACTTGGTCCTTGTTTAAAAGAAATAATACGACATCTAAATATAGTTATTAAAGGTTTAACAAACTACGATTTTTGTAAGCATTAAGCATTCAACGATGTATATTTTCTTGTCGTGAACAAATGTCGCAAGCGGTATGGTCCGCATGTGTAAAACAATGCACACGCAATCACATCCACCATTTATAAAGACACAAACGCAGACAAAGTCGCGGGTGGCTGTTAGTACCTTATAAACTCCTAATTCATTTGATAACCTATCTATACCTACTGATAATATAAAACTTTCTGTTTGTTTGAACGCGCTAACCTCTTAAGTTATCGGACAGATTAGAAAAACTCTGTTATTTTTTATTCTCCATTTATTGTGTATCTAACATCCCAGTAAAAGTATATTATATTAAACATTATTTATGGAAACAATAAGTATAAGTTGTAATTTAATTGCCCATGAAAATATGTTAGTACCTATTTTTAATTTAACAAAAATGTAATAATTTTTTTTATTCATACTTGGTTGTTTAATGTGGAGGATTATAAAATATCTAACATACTATATTCTTTAAGAAGAAAGTAATTATCGTACAAAATCTAGTTAAACAAATACGATAAAGAAAAACGAAGTATTAGTCCGGGTGAGAGGTGCGGAGCAGGACGAGGTATTGGGGGACGAAGGCGGATTGGCCGCGCGACTAGAAATATCTAGCAGCTATTACGGAGAAGTGCTAAACTGTATATGGCTATTAAGTAAATATTTAAAAAAATATCGTGATTTAAATTTTGTTTCTATTGAAGTGACGATAGCAAATATAAAATATTACACTTGCTTTATATAGTTTGGTAAAGTTGGATTTTGCTTGGAAGCTTTTGATTCATTGGGATATTTAGTATGATTTCATAATAATATTATTAATATTCATATAATGTTTCTCATTCTAAAATCAACCTCTTGACAGTGCAAGCACATAACCACCCTCTTCCTAGACCTTATTAAATGAATCTCTAGTAATATATATAAAGACCCTATTAAATAAATTTGAACTAATTAAAATAATAGATAATACATACGTACATAATAGATCTACAGACATCATAATTGCAAGCTATTAATTTTATTTTTTGGTACCAATTAATTTTTAACATATTTTTAATTACTATTCTAACAATCGATATTTTGCAATAATAAGAAATCGTAATGGCAATCGATAGAAAGACAATTATATTTGTATTTAAAATAATGAAAGACTACTATAATAACATTTTGTATTTTAAAACGGTTACTTTTTTTAATTAACAAATGACTACTTTCAAAAAGTCATTTCTAATTACTTACCTATTTACGTACGTAATACAACGCACAAAATAATCATATAATTAAAATGGCCATAAAATCAATATTTGAATATTTGACTAATGAGTCTGTCATCATAAATCGACTCGATAATTAGATGTTCTTCGAGTCGGAATGATTACTAAACGTTTTAAATCAAAATACATTAATTTGACTCGATCATATTTTTGCAGATTATTCTTTCCTAATATATTCTACATTCATTTTTTACGTTTCTTCTGAATATGAATTCTTAGTCGTATAATGTTAGTGCATACCTATAATGAATCATAAATATTTATAAGTAAAAAAAATTTAAGATCTCGTTTTGTATATGTTTGTTCATAAAGATGTACTTCAATTTATAACTATTAGGTACTTCTGGGTTTTGTTTAGAAAAATACTATTACCCTAACTAAGTACTTAAAGAATTAATCAAAAATATTTTATTTGTGTTTAACTAGCTGCCCGCTTCTAACGAAGAAAATTAAACTAAGTCTTTCCTATGCATTGTTACCATGTAATTAAATTAAATGCTAATAGAACAAGGCAACATTAATCTGTCAATTCAGTCGATATTTTTTAGAGATAGGAGATCACAGAGAACTTCACCCAATAATTTAATTTTTATAAGATGATTTTTAATGCAAATTCGCCTTTACATATGCTTTTTTAAACATTTTTCTTTCATATTATACAATGTACTGATATTGCATAATACACAATAAAAAACGAACTAGTCAAATTGAAGTGATACGCATACGTAGATTTAGATATTGATCTTTATTTGTACAGGCTAATGCAATTAAGAAATTTGTAGATATTTAAAAATACACACTAACACCTACCTTCCTAAAATATTGTATTATCTGTTTCCTGCGGTCTCATTTCCAATTTTTTTTTTCCCCGCTTACGTCTCGCCACACGGCCCCTCAGACTATTATTACTTCGTTTGGTGTAGTACATCCTTACTTAAAATTGATGCAATTAATGCTCCATTTTAAAGAATTTGAAGGTACATGTTAGACAGCGTTTAGTTTTATTCAATAAATGGACAATGTACGTACAATAGAATGTAATGTATGTACAATAGACAATGATTTTTTTTTCTGATTTTTCCAGAGATTAGGCAGGGTGTTAAACAAAAGTAGTTTACCGTTATAATATTAATTGAATAGTTATCATTTATTAGTAAATTGGCTGATTCCTGTTTGTTTCGTTGGACATTAAAAATTGTAAAGGATCAATCGAACCCCAACAACAATACGTGGCCTAGAATCATTGACAAAAAATTCTGCACCGAATCGTCATATAGTTCTCTGCCATTAGTTTTGGTTTTATTGAGCCTCAAACGAGCTGCATTATTAAAATGAAACTTTTTTTACATCACCTCAATTTTTTTCGTCGATCTATCGCATGTCGCTTTACAGCCGGCCGCGGAGTAGGAATAAAATGAAAGGCGCTCGGCAGAACAGCAAGTCCAATATGGCGACGCTCATGGCTCAATTCAAAATGACTCAATAATTAAAATAAATATTGTACTCAGATTTTTAAATGCGAAAAAAAAATCACTTGCATCGTGATTTCATAAAACCACATATTGTTTCTTTATTTATCTATACTATGATAGATTTATAAACAATGAACAGCAATTGCAGAAAATTGTGAGAATATGTTTAATAATAACAGTCTTCATGATGGTTAATTGTCAGCGTTGTTAGTAATTTAAGAACCAAAACAGGGTCATTATAAAATAATTTAGAAAAGCTAAAATGTACAAAACTAAATGTCAGCTCCATAATAACCTCAACAGCAATGATGGATACATGATTTTAATAAGATTAAAATAATTGTACGCGTCCTGTAAAACTGACTAGGATTAGTTAGGTGATGGACAAAAAGTTTAGCCCACGCGTCTTATTAGAGTCCTTTTTATTACCGACGTGAGAGATACATTCGTGATGATACAGTTTTTGCCGTTAACTCTTAGCTATTTGAATACTTTCTGTGTTTTTCATGAGATATTTTTTTGGCCTTTTAAATATTGACTTGGTTAGCAAATTACATAGGTGGCATAGTTTTTTTTCATGAATATGATCAAAGGATGAATTTACACTTACGTAGTTCTAGAAATTAATGAATCTTGAAAAAAAAATGTATAATATAAATTAATTTAGAATATAAATTTTGGATTCTAGTTATATATAACTAGCTTTTGCCCGGGCCTTCGCTCGCGTTAAGTTTTTGTTGATCCTTCGTGAGCAGTAGGTTCTATTTTTCTAAAAAACTAAAATATGTACACGAAAATGATGATCGACTGAGTACTTTATGCGTGAAATCGTAACAAACAAATAAATTCATTTTCGTATTTATAGTATTAAAGTTGAGTATTTTAAACATTGATTCTTCGTTACATACACGTTACAATTGAACATATGTTGATTTAGGATAAAAGTCAAAAGGAAATACCTAAGTAATTATAATTATATTTGCGACGCTAACTACAAGCAAAATTTTGTTAATCAACAAAACAGCTGAAAATATATTGACGGGATACAGGACTTTATAGAGTATCAATTAAGATCCATATCATTACGCTTATCCATAGTTGCTAAGCAGTAATGATAAAATTTAACAGAAGTAACCTAAAATTGGTGTAAAAGTGGTGCGAGTTAAGTAGTAACGTTAAAATAGGAAAATAAAAGAATAATTCAAAAAGACCCAGATAATTCTCATTGAATAACTAAGCGGTAATACCGAAAGAAAACAGCGGGTGTCAGTTAGTCCTTGTCCTTACTTCTTTACTATATTACTTATCCGCTTAGTTTGTTTGTTACACTTTGACGCCTTAATTCCTGAACGGGTCATAAATAAATTTTGCATACACACTATCAAGCGAACAGAAAAGAAGATATTATAAGGACGTCTCATTTGACACGTTAGGGGGAAGACCGAGACAATAGGCTATATTCGGTTTCGTATAGTGATATCTTTGTCTATCGTCATTTTCTAGTCATTGCACTGTGCGATAGGGAAAAAGCTCTACAAAACCGAAGCAAACCGATCTTAACTTCACGTCTTACTCTACTCCTCGACGCATCTAATAAAATGCCGGGTAGTTTTTAAGATACAGGGGGCATAGCAAGTGTAATATTAAAATAAATAAAAAAATAAAATTAATTGTCATTACTAATATAAAACAAAGTTATCCGCCGCGTCTGTTTGGATGTTTGTGATAAACTCAAAAAGAACTGAAGGGATTGTAATGCAGACTTCACCAATAGATAGAGTAATTCACAGGGAAGGTTTAGGTATATAATTTGTCACAGCTTTTTTTTTGTAAATTGTTGAAATATAATGATAATTGTCGACAGAATCAGAAAAAGTCATGCCGCCTTAAGCATTTCATGCACATAAGTATATATTTTTTAATTATCAGAGCAGGACAACGTCCACCGGGCATGCTAGTTGTAATATAAATTATTGTCATTGCATTTGATTGTCAATTACTGTAATGATAATCCTAAGTATATTTAATAATCGTGTACAGATAGAACATTAAAATTAATAAAATGTACATACAATTAACAACACTTAAACACGAGTGATTATGTAAATGATTGTAAGCGAAATACGCGTCGTAGATAACGGGGCGAACGGAGATTCGACATCATGCATAATGCAACTCGCTAATGCAACTGTTAATTACACGCCCTTAGGGCTATTATTGATTGGCAATTTGTGTTCATTGCCATTTCGTCTATATTGGATTGGTTAATTTAATCCCATTATCATAATCATTTTTCGAGCGTAAGACTATTTATATAATTAAATTAAAGTATTACACGAACGTCTTACAACTTAAAAGAAATTGAACCATCAGGATTACTTAATTTAAATTAGGCGCATTAAGTATTTATAAATGAATTAAAGCTTAATTTAGGTAAATATCCATCAGTGGCATCATTGTACACAATGGATGTAAGTTTTTTATATGACCACGTTGCTGGGAAGGTTAAAAGAATAAAACGATGGAACAACCGAGGTTGAATGTTTTTCCAAGATACATTTTATGTAAGCGCCGGATAACGTTTTTATTGTTAACAAGCAGAAAGCCGTGGCCACGACGAGCGACGATGATATCTCCTCGTATGAATGATGACTTCGTGCTAAGCCTCTAGAAGCAGCCACCATAGATAGTTACAAAACCATCAGACACGGCATAAATATTTTTAGCAACATTTTTATTTTCTTAATAATGTTAATTAACGTAAATATTTTGTATTTTTAAAGTCGACGTAATCATAAGAAACGTTCCCATCTATAAAATTTATTGTTTATTATTGAATTTAATTACAAAATTCTTTAATATATCACCAATTAAGTACATAGGTGAATTAACACTATGACAGAAGTAATAAACAATCAATCATAAACACAATTATGTGTATTCGGAATATAATTCGTTATCTTCGTATGTCTATGACCGCGACCCATCTAAAGAAGATAAGGGGTCGACGTTTTAGCACAAAGCATTTTCTGTTTGGGACCCTCTCTCGTTGCTTATTTGACTCGAAACGTGCCTCGGGAGTACCTGTTTATTGAGACCACCTTTATCGAGACGCGAGCTATATTTTGTGGAGATTATCACATAAAACGCGTTTAACGTTCAACGTTCAGCTGTTAGTGAGCAATGTCTTACTTAAGAAATAAAAATCACGCCTTTAAAAGCGGCAACCAATATCCGTGAGATAAAAATAAAGTGACCAGTACGAACAATGCACCTGCGTCGACGTCGCGGGTTTATACATATATTTTTCAGTAGATAGTATTTTAAACTAAGATACGTTTTGTATATCATTAGTTGATACCCACGACTTCGCAGTTATGAAAATAGCTTATATGTTTGGATTCCCTTTTGTTTTTCTATTTTTTTACTACTTACTATAAACCTTTAAGAGATTTTAAGTTGCCTATGTTTAATTTTATTAGTACTACTTTTTCGTCAGGTTCATTAGACTAGCCTACTCTGAAAAGTCCTCTACTAGAAAAATCTTGTGAAAATCAGTTTAGCCGTTAGAGTACTCAGCCTGAATAAAAAATAGACTGTTCAGTTTTACTTACGTCTATAAATTTTAGAGATGCATGTAAAAACTAACTGATACCCGCGACTGAACAACTTATTATCTTAACATTATATGTATTAAGAAAAAATCACGAAAAATATTCTTTCTTATATTTCTTTACTTTATTTATTACTTCCTCTCTCCTACGCATGCGCAACACATCGTTTTCCCCATGTCACATACTGATCAATGCGTAATGTTTATACAAATCATATTTTTAATAAAACTTACTTAACACACATAAAACCAAGATAAGTTATCATGATTTTTAGATAACAGCCCCAAGAGTCTAAAAATAAAACTAAAAAATGTGGTTGATAGATATATAGATATCCAGTATCTTTTGAGTGATGCGTGCACAATTTTCATAGAGTGAACCAATTTTAATGAAATAAAGGTTAAAATAATGTTACTCGAGGTTATGCTTTATGGTTTTATTGGTGGCGTTTTATCACATACGAATGTCCTTTTGCAGTACAGCTAAAGAGATATTTCTAAAACAGATTTAAATGTATCTAATTACTTATACTTAGTCACTTACAATAATTATTTATTGCAAAATAAATGTTTAATAAATGTAAATAAATAAATAATATTTATTTACAAAAATCTGAAAGTACAGACACGTTAAATTTACATTCATAATCGTAGTCCGGTGAAACTGTTGAGGCCTTGCCAGGTCAACAATGTAGACAGTATGAAAAAAAAAAAAAAAAAAACAAAAAACATTCATAGTAAGCGCTCCCCTAAGTAGTCTGGTGAAACTGTAGAGGCCTTGCCGACCTAGCAATGTAATCAGTTCGAAAAAAAAAACATTCAAAGTATATATAGATATGTGTGTATAGATAAATATATTAATTTTAGTTCATATGATCTTTATTCTGTTCAGGCAATAATCATAAGAACTTGTTTTTATAGAACCTATTACAACAACCAAATAATGTGTTTTTCTAAAAATACCACAGAAATACTAAACGTGTTCGTAAAAGAAATACAGCAGTAGTTTAAACAATTGTACTAATTTATTTGCGGTGCTGACAACCATAGAACAACTAACAAAGCTGTTAAGTTTAAAACTATTGTCTTGATGACAATTTATGGTGGCAATAACATAATTGCGGTACGATTTTTTTTTGTTTCGAGTGTACAACAAACAGGCTACGAACCTACATTTACCGAAGGTTGCAAACCTTCAAAAGATTTTTTGTATACGATTCGGGAAAATGTTTTCATTTCGGACATGTACTTTCTATATTATTGAACGTTATCTTTATTTCGACGTTGTAAATATTTTATGGTTAATTTACTTGTCTTGCGGAAGCTATTTAGGGTTTTTGGTTAACTGTAGGGCAAACGCTTTGTCCATAAAAATACCTTCATTCTTTCTTTGAGGACAATTTGTTTGACCGCACTTAGTCCGGTGAAGTTATGAAGGCCCGTCAGACCAATAGCGTTGCATAGTGTGTTAACAGTTCGAAATAAAAGCTGCAGCGCTTTCTTTACAATATATACTTTTGTCTCTAATTTATGTTTTTTGTAATATACTGCGGAATCTCTTGAGACTAGGGAGGTAAAAATTAGCTTGCCGTTTTTTTCACACTTTAGGTGAGCACTAAGGAAGGAATTTTTAAATTTATGCCCTAAGTTGGTGAATGAAGGAATAAAAGTTTATATGTAAATCTGACACTTTTCCGTATGTGAATCAGTTACTTAATTATTCGTTTTTATATGTAGAAATAAAAACTGAACATTAGCTCTGGAGTTCTTTGGAAGTCCGTCCAGTATTTCTGATATTACCTTAAATAATGTAACCTTACCAACATGTTCCAATTTTCAGTATCTCGGTTCACTGATCTAAAACTACGGTGGCATGGACATGGACGGGAGGAATAGAATAAATGCAAGGTTGATAAAATGGCGAAAAGTGTCTGGGGTAATTTGTGGCACACGAATGCCGTTGAAACTTAACGGAAAAGTGAATAAAACTATGATAAGATCTGTCGTGTTATATGCATCCGAGTGTTAGGCTATGAAAGAAACGGATGAGAAAACATTACATGTGGCAGAGATGCTAATATTTAGATGGATGTGTGATGTAACCAGAATGGATAAGATTAAAAATGAGTATATCAGAGGAAGTTGGAATGTAGCACCAATAACAAAGAAGTTCTGAACAAAATAGAACAAATAGCTGAGCATGGTACGGGTATGTTATGAGAAGAGATGAAAGTAACAAGAAAAGTTTTGAGTATAAAATTGAACTGATATAGGAGTAGAGGAAGACCGAAAAAGTGTGGATGGATTGTTTGAAAATTGATTTTCGTAGAAAGGGTGTGAATACTGAAATGTCATGAGAAAGGAGAGAGTGGAATAATAAAACATATTGTGCCGACTCAATTTAGGTGGAACAAGAGAAAGGCGATGATGATGTAGATATAAAATAAAGAGTCGAACATAATTATCGCAGAGAAAACAAGTGAGAATCTAAGGAAAACTACTATTTTTCTATATTTATAGGCGTATGTAACATAGGCGATATAAAAGAGTACAATACCTATTTCATCTTTGTTTGTCAACCGATTTTATTTTGTTTAAGACCCGTCGATGAGCAAAATTTTTATCAATAAAAAAAAAAACATTGGAAACAGTTATTTTTCTTTACCATAATGATTCTTATATTTACTAAACTACAATATTCACTCTTTGGTAAAAGCAGACCCTTAATAATATTAAAACTTTAAAAAACAATTATGTCCGAATTTCGAGTAGACCATTAACGGTAGTTTTGAAGTGCCCATAATTGATTGAAAAACTCATAAATATTGTAAGATAAACGGAGCAATTCTTTCACATAAAAGTCATGTTGAACGTAGTCTATCATATCGGGTTGTGTCAATACACTTCGATTGTATAACGTTTCCGAGAGAAGATCGCTATGAGATCGTTTTTGGAGTAAGTTGTTACTAGATAAGTGGTAATATTTTGTTTGATGTCCTATTGTCAATATTGGGCCATCTCATGGGCACGTGAGATATTTGTTCTTAATATTGACTGAGAATATCAAGTCTGATATGACCTTGGTCCCAGAGTCCTCTTTTTCTAGGACTTTTGGCATATATATTTATGTTACATTTTAAAGTTAAGCATAAACATAAATTTGCTACAATAATTATTGTAGATTAAAATGTGTTGTCATATCTAATATTATAAACACAAATTTGAGTTTGTATATTTGTTTGCTTTTTACACTTTTACGCTTTAAATACTCAATAAATCATTATGGAATTTTGCACATACATTATCCAAGGTACAAAAAAGTACATAGGATACTTTTCATCCAAAAAAGTACTGTCCCGAAGGAATAAATCAAATCTATATGAATGCGAGCAAAGCTGCGTGTAAAAACTAGTTTCTTACTATAATTATAACAAAATAGAGTTAAAGATCTTTATAAATAAAAAAGATTTTGTTGTTTGTCTAGAGTAATATTGTTGTTTGTCCAGAGTAATATCCGAAACAACTAAATGGATTTTGACGCGACTTTTACTATCAGATTAACGACTTCCCAGAGAATTTTCTAGGCTACACCTTTCAGTAGTGAGTAAGTAGTAGTAGTAAAATTTAACATAGGTAGTTTAAAACGGCAAGCGGTTATAGACGTCAAATAGTAAGTATAAAATTATAATTAACAAATTAAAAAATAGTCAATTAATCATTCTTACGAGAAAGAAGCCCCGGGCAGCGGCTAGTATTACACCAATTTATATTACAAGTAGAAAAACGTACTAAAGGTTTCTAAAGTATTTAACTATCAATATATTGTATTCATATGCATCTACTATGATAAATTGCTCTGAGGCCGAGTACTGATGTAATTTATTTTGTTGTCAGTAAAGAAAGTCAAGAGGTCTGTCAGTTGTTCTCCCACGGTAGACCCGATTCGACACGCACGTGTTATGGCATTCGATGGTCTGCGATTAGACATTGCGGTGACGCACGTTGACTCTACCTTTTAAATGTTTTTGCGTCTAACCTTACCTTAGTCCGTTTGAAATTACTTTTGAAAAAGTCTATGTAAGGTAATAAGAGTTGATGGTGAAAGATTTAAATAATACTGGTACTTGAGGTAACAAAATATAATATGTATGAAAGCTTTAAATACACAAAATACAGAAGAATATTTACTACAATCGTCCAATATCATAGTAAATTATTACTAGTCTTTACACTTATTGCTTTGAGCGAGCACTTACAAACTTATAACAAACTAGTAAAAGAGCAAAACTGAGCACAAATTTATAACACACTAACATATGAACTAGACATTATTTCAAAATTATAATAACAATGAATTATAGTTACTTTCCGTCTAGTCAAAATGCTTATAATACAGAAACTTGTTGAAAAGAACATCTGTTCTTGTCTCAAAAGAATGAATAGGAAGTCGAAACAACATACTTTTGTTCCAATATATTTTTTTATTTACTTCCATACGTCAATCACTTTACTTCTGCGCTGATGTTAAAAATAAAATGTCCGCCCATCTCATCAAATCCCTATAGAGTATCCTTGGATACAAAAACGAGCAATATATACAATATACTTATTTAATAACCTAACAAGATTTAATAAAGTATCCATTTTTAATGTAATCTAGAATACACATTTATTGGAATTATGTACCCTTGACCGTGAAAATATAAGCATGAAAGGTATTTAGATACCTATGTTTGACTTTTGTATATTGAACAGACAACCCATTATTTTTGGTCATAAACAATACTACTGTATGGGATGCAACCGCGACCTCCTTTGAGATGTAACTTGATGAGACGCATCCATTGAATCACGCAGGCCTCTAAGTCTTCTGCTGCATAACCAATATTTCGAGTGTTCAAAAAACACGCGTGCCATCTGTTGTAAACCGATGCAGTGCCGGGTCCCACCCGTCGTCGTTATCGTGACTACACGCCCCGCGCCTCAACCGTCTCTCAATACCCGTGCGGCTTTCGTTCGTTGAAACTTCGTAGGTCAGTTACCGCCCGACCGCAGGGGAGCATGGATGCGTCAAAAGTTTTACCACGCGCTCGTACACTTTGTTTACATGCGCTATAAAAAGTCGCGGACATAATAATATAGACTTTTAATCATAAACTCTGAAGTGATCAATGTTTGTATAACCATTTTTAGTGATACATGAGTGACAAATGTACTGTACTATTATCGTCAATTTACTATGAACTTTTGTGAAATGTTTTCGTTAAAAGTTTTGATGTGTTTAGTTGTGGTGACCGGTGCGCGCGCACGGTCTGCGCCGCCCGCCCCTGCCGGCTGTCACTGGGATTATTCGGACGCAAAGTTGAGTGAATCAAACTTTCTCACGTGTAACGTCAAAACGATCGGTTCAGTTGACTTTTTGTTTAAAAACATAACCACTGCGCAGGCGTATAACGTCAACAAGTTGAAACTGACATGCACTGATTTGCTTTTCTTTGAAAGTTCCTTGCACATGAACACCGGCAGTTTTCTAGGACAACTACGGAAGCTTGAGGACTTGCGCATTGAGTACTGCAAAATCCGTTACGTGCCTGCAACCGTACTGTCACCGCTACGTGACTTGACCAGTTTAACTCTACGCTCCTACAATAATGACTGGCCAGCTATGACGATGGAATTTCACGCTGAAAGTTTTCGCGGACTGATGGAACTTAGAACTCTGGATTTGGGAGATAACAACATTTACATGTTACCTTCTGAAGTATTTTGTCCTCTGTTTAGTTTGGAATCTCTTAATCTTACAAATAATAGGATTCAAGATATATCTGAAATTGGGTTTTCTGATTGGGGGAAAGGCCCGATAGCACCGGGTAAATCATGTAATACTGGATTGAAAACACTAGATTTATCATATAATAATATATTAAGACTTCCTGACAACGGACTTTCTAGTCTTAGGTCGTTAGAAGTTTTGAATATTCAAAACAACTTAATTAATGAGATAGGCGACAGAGCGTTCGTTGGATTAAATTCATTAAAAATTCTGAACTTATCTGGAAATAAGTTAGTCGCTGTCCCTCCGGAGCTATTTCAATCATCACGAGTTATCAAAGAAATCTCATTAGCGAATAATTCGCTTTCTGTGTTGGCTCCGGGATTATTGGAAGGTCTTGATCAACTTGAGAAATTGGATTTATCGAAGAATCGTCTCACAAACGATTGGGTTAACCGCGACACTTTCGCTGGACTTGTCCGTTTAATAATATTGAATTTATCACACAACAGTCTTGCGCGTTTGGATCCTAAATCATTTCAAGACTTAAACAACTTACAAGTACTGAACCTTGATAATAATGCAATCGAAACAGTTAGTAACGGTGCATTTGCTGAACTTAAGAATCTACATCAGCTTTCTATATCAGATAACAGGATAAAAACGTTGAATGAACATGTTTTTTCGAATTTGTTCGTGCTTAGCCAACTCTATCTTGACAACAATCAGATTTCTTCGATTCATGAACGTTCATTTGAGAATATTACGTATTTACAAGATTTAGGCTTAAATGGAAATAATCTAAATACAATTCCTGATAGTATAAAACGATTAAGATTTTTGAAATCACTTGACATTGGAAAAAACAACATAACTAATATTTCAAACATCTCTTTTGAAGGGTTAGAAGAACTTTATGGATTGAGACTAGTAGATAATCAAATAAAAAGTATTCCTAAAGATACTTTTAGTACTCTCCCTTCTTTACAAGTATTAAATCTAGCTTCCAACAAAATAGAAACTATCGAACAAGATGCCTTTGTCTCAAATCCCACGCTGAAAGCTATTCGATTAGATGGGAACAAGTTAACTGACATTCGAGGAGTTTTTGCTAAGCTAAATACACTAGGATGGCTCAACATATCAGACAATAAGCTGATTTATTTTGACTATAGCTATATGCCTCATACTCTTGAATGGTTGGATATTCATAATAATAATATCACAAAACTAGAAAACGAGCACAACATTCAACAAAATATTCGAATGCTCGATATTAGCTTCAATGCTTTAGAAAATGTTGACGAACGATCGATACCGGATTCTATTGAAGTCCTTTTGTTAAATAATAATAAGATACAGACTATTCAGCCGGGTACATTCTTACAGAAACGAAGTTTAGAAAAAGTAGTTATGACAGATAATAAATTAAGAACCGTTGAACTCTCAGCGTTCACTTTGCCTCACATACCGAAGCATAAGACATTGCCAAATTTTTTTATTGGGAATAATCCATTTGTTTGTAACTGTCATATGATTTGGCTGCAAAAGATTAATCTGTGGAATCATATGAGGCAATATCCAAGATTCGTAGATTTGGATTCCGTTACGTGTGAAGTCGTAAATAACAAGTATGGTGGAAAATCAAATTTAATGGATGTGCCTGAAACTCAATTTCTATGCTCCTATGAAACACATTGTTCATCTAGTTGCTTTTGCTGTGACTTTGAAGCATGTGATTGTAAAATGACTTGTCCAGAAGGTTGTTCTTGCTTCCATGATAGTAATTGGAATTCAAACGTGATAGATTGCTCAAACGTCGGATATACTGAAATTCCTGAAAAAATACCCATGGACGCAACCGAGCTTTATCTCGATGGCAACGATTTCGGTGTTCTTGGTAGTCATTTATTTATAGGTAAAAAGAAATTACATAAACTATATTTGAACAATAGTAATATTGCGAGTATTGACAATGATACTTTTAATGGATTACATTCATTAAATATTCTTCATCTTGAAAATAATCATTTAACTGAATTATCTGGTGAAGAATTTTCTCAAACGAAGCATTTAAGAGAGTTATACCTGAATGATAACCACATAACAATGGTCGCCAACAAAACATTTGAAAATTTATCATCGCTTAGAGTTGTACACTTCCAAGGTAACAAAATTATAGACCTTGATAAAAAATTAATTCACGCTACACATTTAGAGAGTATCCGTGTCCAAGGTAACTTATTTACTTGTACATGCGATAAAATACATCCTCTTAAAACCTGGTTGAAAAACCTATACGAAGACCCTGTGGAAGTGTATTGTTCGTCTGACAATGGATCGTTTTCTAATTTGACTGTAATGGATGTTATTGATAAGTGTCGTGATTCAAGTGTAATAGATAATACAGTTCCTACTGAAAATCAACCATATCAGTACGATGAAGTAAGCACGATAAAATTGAACTTTGTACCACTTTTAGCTGTAGTTTTAATAAGTGTTATCCTTATTCTATTATTTGGTGCCTTAGCATTTTCATTTAGACAAAACGTACGTCTTTGGGCTCATTCAAAATATGGAGTAAGATTATTTAAAAGTGCATCTATACAAGAAAGTGAACTTGATAGAGATAGATTATATGATGGATATGCTGTATATAGCTTATTAGACGATGATTTTGTTACTAAAATTGTAGCTCCTGAAATGGAACACTCAGGGTATACAATGTGTTTTCATTATAGAGATATTCAACATGCACCAGAAAATTATTTATCTGAACAAATAACAAACGCAGCGGAATCATCCAAAAGGATTCTTGTTTTTGTGTCATTTAATTTCCTACAAAATGAGTGGTCTAAAGCTTCATTCAAAGCAGCAATCAAACATGTTATTACCGCTATCCACCCATCTATTAGACGCCATAGAGTCATTTTTATTTTAACTACAGATGTCAGTGCACTAAATTTAGATTTAGATTTTCAAAGCTATTTAAAAACATGTAACGTTTTATTATGGGGAGAGAAAAAGTTCTGGGAAAAAATTAGATTCGTAATGCCAGACATATCTAGTTTACATTGGAATAAAGACACAATAAATTATAATCATGGTGTTTGTCCAAATGCTAGAAGACATCCGTCTAGATATACAGCCTCTCCGACTGCTCCGGAACACTGGTATAAATATGATGCAATTCCACCTCAAACCCCTAATACTGCCAATGTTGGCGTTAATGTAGAAGATGATACATCCATGTTGACAAATACTACTTTGACGAGTCAACTTCAGGACGGTGAAAATTTGCATCATAGTTATATTTCTATTGATACTCAAAATTACGAACAGCCATACGGCGGTCGACCTAGGCCTCCTAATACGTTGCGTAAACATCCTGGCCAACACTCTCCGTCTATGCTTGATGAACAAGGTTACTTACAACCTCGATCATCTGTGCACGATTGTTTGCCCCAAACTCATTCAGCCGCGCATAGATGATTGGATTGCTTTAAAACTATGTGTTATCGCTAGTAGATATATTTTAATGGAACCTCACATTCCAAGCACATGTGTAGATTACTTTTTTGGCCTTACTGAAATGTGAAAGGTGATAATTTTACAAATGTGTTGGTTCAGATAATTCGGCCAAATGTTAATTTCGTTCCTTGCTTACGTTACAGAAAATATATAAATAGACTGTATTGTTAAAACCTTGGAATGTATCTATGTAAGGAGGTAGCCTTTGTACAAATGATTATAATATAAACTGTTGTTATCTGTTAAGACTGAAATCAATGTAAGTTTTGCCAGTATAAGTATTACAAATAAAAACTTGTATAAGTATTTTGGTATAGTATATTATCTCATTGTTACCAAATATTTTGTAGATAGGTATTGTGACTAATAAATAATTGTTTTATTGTATAATATCCCTAGTCATTAGATAGGAATTGAATAATATTAGGAAAAAATGTAAATACCTATATAGTTCCATATAGTTTATGATACCATATTCAGTTTTCGTACAATACATTTGTATATGTTCTAAACCCCATGTCTAAAGAAGGAAATAATATATAGATACAATGAGAATTAATGTTATATTAAATTAAAATTTCTTCAAGAAGGTATCATTGACTGTGTGAATTACTATACATAATGTTGTATGTATTCTTTATATTTGGACTGTTAAATATAATTATAAATTAAAAAATAAAATAACATAATGAAGAAAAATACCTTTTATTTAAACTTCTCCAAATATACGTACACACCCGGTATAATATACTTTTTAAATATTAGTTGATTAATAAGCAAACAAATGTACATATTTTGGTAATACTATTTGTTCATTTATTGCAAACAATAAGATTTATTTAAACAACTATAAAACTTGTTTTATGCCGACAAAGAAAACACAAGCGAAGATGCTTCGTGTCAGAATCGAATATCGGCACATAACTGTTGAATTCGTTGTATTCGAATCTTAAAAAAAAAATTGAGTAAAGAAGAAAAATGTTCAAAAATAATTTCTGGCTCGCCGACAATCATAGCAAGCCATAATGATGGTCCCTTTTCAGGTAGAAATCGTTCCCAAGTCATATTTCAACCGTCACGGATATGCCATAGTAGCTATAAAAGAGATTTACAATACAGAATACATTCGTTACTAGTTAGAAGTGTATTTATGTGACCTAGTAGGACACGGTCCAAGGAGCTTGTATTGATTTTTTTCGTTGTAATTTTCTAAAGCGCCTCATACGGCATATGGTGTGACATATTTTTAATGACCGATGGTAGAATGTATTTTTTTCTCAATTAACAGCAGGGCTTTACCCATGTAGTATTTGGTATATTTAGACTATGTTCACATTTAAATTAAATAAAACGAACTTATTTAAAAAAACAATTACCTAAGATTGATTATTTCATTGTAGAGTTGATAGTAGTCTCGAATCTAGAAGTAATTACAATTTTATTTTATTTTTACGATAATTTTAAATACCTTTTACTTCAAATAATATAAATTATAATTTGTCATTCTCAAATCTCAGATAAACACGTATACATGCAAGCATTTCTTATAAAAGACAGAATCGTAAGTTATAAATAAAATGGACGCATGCCTGGGATTTACTAATAATATAAATATTAGACTTTACCCATGTAATTTTATAAAATATTTACGATTGCTAATTCATGCAATATCATTCATAATGCATGTTTAAACTTCGCGGTGTACTAAAAAATACATTCGTTTATTAATTCGTTAAAAAATAAATATTGGCATTCACTTTTTCTTTTCCTTAAGACATAAAAAATGGGGTATGCATTATTAAATTAAAAATAATTAATATAAAAATTAGTCCTAAAATTGTAATTATGTATATTTGTATTATTTCACTATTTTATACATTAACAAACCCCTTTTTATAAATCTTAAACACTTATTGTTTTCATGAATTTCCGATTACTATAACACGTATCAAACAAAGTCTGTCATACATTTTTTATGTTTTAGTTTATTTAACGTATCTTTAACAATCTTTTTAGAATGAACTTAAATGAATGAACATGTACACACATACTGAACCACTTCATTATAAGAAAAATGTAATATTGATAACTTCGTAATTGGCACCATACGCTCGTAAAATATGAAACTTCTTTATCTGTTAAGCGGGCTATTAACTAAATATGCAACAAACAAATAATAATAATAAAGTATGTATTATGAAACTATGAAAATCCTCTATATTGAAAGAGTTTAGTTGTTTAAAAATATTCTATAAAAAAATCTTTCAAACCGACTAGCACTCTTTTATGTGTTATGGAAGTAAATAATTATTCAATTATACATATTTCAACTAACTGATATCCACGACTTCGTCTGCGTCGTTTATTATCCTAACAACATATTTTATGTATAGAGGAAAATACATAAGTAGCACACCGCTTACCCCACTTGTCCACGCTAAGAAAACACATATCGTCGAACACGTAGGTCCTAATAGATATCGTAGCTTCTTAAAATGGTAACAGCTTTATATTAAACGAAGCTATCGTGATAATTACCTTTTTAGATAAGGAAAGAGTGTCTAAGAAGTAAATCTAAATTTAGTCGGAACTTATCCAGTAGTATTTGAGTGATGCACGCAACGGCAGACCACTATCATTTTATTTATATAGATAATAAGTACTAGTAATTTAACTTGTCACACACATATTATTTAAATCAGATAGATGCACACATATATACTCGTATAGTAACTTGTCGACCGACCACCCGTGAATTTATCAAGTGAAAGCGAATGGATTTTAAGATTAAAACTCTGTACAAGAATCAATAGAAGGGAGAGAGGGATATTTTTTATATACATTTTACTTTTGTAATGTATGTGCATCTATGACACAGATCGATATTGAATTCCAACAAAGTTCAATCGATCTTCGTGTAAATTAGATACACAATACATCACAAATAATAAGACATTAATTGTTTTTAACATTTATATTTTACCCTTATAACTCTTTTGCCGACTTAAATTTATTTTGCTCTCTAGTTCCTATGAAAAAGCGCAATTACATGCTGCCAAAACAATATTCTAAAACGTTCTTGTATATTCTAGTAAAATTTCCATCAAATCCGTCGTTTGTCCGTCGTCGTTTCATAGATTAACTAAGTCTACTAGGACAAACAAAAAACATTTCAACTGTATTTATTTTAGCCATCACCCGCCACTTCGTCTGCGTGGAATTTTGCAAAAAAGTTTTCGTCAGTGTATACGAGTCCATTGGACGCACGCGGTACTGAATATTGCTTCTTTATTGTATTTGCGCTAAAGTCTAATAAATAATAGTAGTGTTATATAACTGAGCTATCTACCAGTGAAAATCCCATCATAAATTGGTCTAACCGTTTCGGAGATTAGCCTGTACAAACAGACAAACAGGCAAAAATTTTTAAAATTGTTTATTAAGTACATTTAGACGTTCATATCGATTTAGTACAAAAACTGTTATTTTGACATTACAAACAGACACTTCAATTGTATTTGAATAGAAGATATAGATTCAAAATGCAGACCAATACATAGATGTTTTCTTACTATTTACTTCCTGACGATCTGTCTTGGTCAACCAATCCATCTGGTTTTACTGAATTAATCGACAATCATAAATATACATCCAAATTGCTTGAAATTAACAATATTTTGAGTAATTTCTCATTTAAACTACATACTATTGATTACTATGTATATTATATTTAATGTAAGTAACAGTAATATATTTTTATAAAAAGATAACTTTACTACAAAAACTTCATATCATTATTATCTTCAAATACATTACCAGGATCATTTCTGGTTTCGAGTTACCTGCTATCAATATCCGGGGATATCGTTCCTATCTCTGGATTTCACGGTTAAACGCACCATTGGCTTCCTCTATCAGACCAAATGTCCCCAATACTAGATAAGAAATTGACCAGATATGAAGCCGAGATCCTTACCTTTTATGCTTAATGGTTTATTTCTTTATCTTATGAGGGATCAAATTCAACGTTTACATTTTGTTCAAAGCTACAACATTATGTCTGTTATAAACAGAAATTTTGGAAATTGTAATCTGTGTTATTTGTAACTAGCAGGTCCAGCGGACGTTGTCCTGTCCTTATAATAAAAAATATATACTTATGTGCATGAAATGCTTAAGGTAACTAATGTATTTAATTTGGAAAGGATTAATACTATATTCGTCTTAACAGTCTTTCAATTACCTCATTACATATGATCAATTTTTAGTAGATAGTAGGGTATAGTAAGCTATCATTAAAAGATGGTATATACCATCGCTGACTTTTTGTAGATATATAAATATCTCACTATGCATTGTTTTGTTATATCTCAAAAGAATTAGACACTTCTTTCCACACTTCCATCAATTATCGTTACATTTCAACCAATTTATAAAAAACCTTGACAAATTATATAGTTAAAGGCTAAACTTTCCTCATGTATTACTCTATCTATTGGTGACGACCGCATTATAATCCGTTTAGTTGTTTTTGAGTTTATAGTTGATTTAAGTCGAGAGTAAAAGCTAGTATCCTATATTATTAGTTTTTTTTTTACAACAGCTCGCCGCTCTACGTATCTAGTTCTATGTTGCAACAGACATTTCAAATATATTGTAATAAATGAACGTAAAATACACCAAGACTTGAACACTCAATTAATATAACATAAAATAAATAACTATTATAAATAATAGTCTTACTATTACTAGTGGTCGTCCGAAATTCATTATTATTTTAAGTTTCAACGGCATTGAGGATTTTTTGTCAATTGTACCTTCATTTATTGCAATACGTACTATATATTAGACCTTCACTTATAACGTCTCTTAAGAGCGATTGTTTAAGCAAAGACTAAATATGTATTTGACATTCAGTGTGAACGTGAACAGTTTTTTGTTTTATTTTATTTTGTCTAATGTTATTCGGTAATTCGGTATTAATACATAGTATAGGCGAAGACAATATAGGAATCTACTTATTTAACCGATTTTATTTATTTTTTGTTTAATAGGTAACTAAAAGCTTAAACTTAAGTGTTTTGTACAAAAACAAATTGGAAATGAATGTTATGCATTACTATGGACGAGTCGAAGCCTTCATTTAAGAGTGTCTATTGAGTATATTTCATAATCCTTACAATCAGTAATCTACAATAAATAGTATTGGAAGTTATAAATTCATGAAGTATTGTAAAAATTAGACTACTGGACGACGTTTCAATGTTTAGTAATTTTACATATATTTTTAGATAACCAAAACGAACATTATTTCTTTTATTGAATCGAATACGTTAAATTTGTATTTGTACCAAATAAGGTACATCGTCAATCTCACATGTAACAGTAACTTTTACTATTAAAATTTTAAATGCCACCATCAAATAATTGTTTTGCACATGAATAAAAATAACTTCCATTCTAATACAATCAAATTATTTATCATGAACATTTCTAAGAGTACAATCCATTATAGAAATTACTACGTAATTCAAACGTTGAGGGTCAAATCAAATTTGTGTTTCCATTGTGACAGTGATCGACGTTTGATATCCTAAAGCGATATGTAAAGATTTTTAACATTAACAAAATTTGTTCTTTGATCGTCAACTCATGCCACCCGCTGGCCAGACATGACGTTTCACACTCGAAGTTCGTTCGAGCTAGTACAGAGGTCACGTCTTCTCACTCAAATCTCGACCAGGAGCCTTTGGGTCGAAATTGGATCGTGACAACGGCGATGCTTATCGTGATTTTCTGGCCAATTCCGATGCATCGCCGCGGCGTAATGGGAGCATGGGAACACGAAGTCATACTAAATTATTATACGTCAAATAAGGTAATGTTTGCCCGATGATCGGAGAAACTACAAGCTCCTTTGTTTGTCTATTCAATTTTGTCATATTATATCTGGTTTGTATTCGAGTTGAATATGCAACAGATGTGAGACAAAAAACTAAGTAATTAACGAGAACACCTGCTATGTAATCGTGGTTTAATTATCCGTTTTCACTTACGTAAGTAGAGTAGAATTTTTGTTGAAAGAACTGAGTCACCTGTTCACTTTTTCTCATGCATCACTGTTATAAACATTTTTTATATGAATTTTGTTTGTTTTCGTATATATTATAATTAACTTTGCTGATCCATATAGGTAGGATTATATCATAATTAGCTAAAAGCGTGGTAGGGTAAACCTGAACTCGTAAAAAGCCTTTATTTCTTTAATTTATGAATGTAGTACAATGTTTTTCATTATGTCATAAATATAAAATAAATTCTACTGCTAATTTAATGGATCATAATACCATTAGATTCACTATTTCTGATACGAATTAAAACAGGGAAAATGCTATTTTGAATATATAAAGCTACTATATAGGTTCAGAAAAATTTGGTACAATTATTGCAGTAATATCTATTATTCCTTAAAGAGTTAACAAATATAAGCGTTTCGCAATTTATAACATTGAAAAAACTATGTTTTTTAATATACTTTATAGGTTAGCGTTTGACCACTATCTCATCTGATGTTAAATGATGATGTGGTCTAAGATATACTCATATGAATAAATGATCATAATAAACTTTAAGTATAAGATAACAAATGAATAACTTCATAATTATATCGATAAGACGGAATAATTAATTGACAGTAACTCTTTTTATTATAAAATTTACACAAAGGTAACTCTGTTTATAAAATACTGGAAAGAAACAATGAGCCCTTTCATTTCTGTAATGGCATTTTGCGTGGAACCGATGATAACATAATCAGTTACTTTTTTATTGTAATTTATTTATTTACAAGCATGGAAAACACAACAATTAACAGTCAGATAAAGACAAAAGATATGAATAAAAATAATATTAGACTGAAGCCCAAATAAGTGTACACACTTTGAAAAAGTTTACACTACTACTACGATATTAAAAAGTTAATTTAAGAAGTGAACAGTCCATATTAATAATCATTAATTCTTCTATAACAATGAAATTAGCAATTATACATATTTACGTTATATGTAATATATTTATTTAAAACTCCAAACAACCTTACTCTGTTAAGTCGTGATTATTTATTTGATCTATATCAATGTCACAGATACACACAAAGACATGCAGCAGTTCTGTATGAACCTAATACGCCTCACACGATTGTTATTTTGATTGATAGCGGATTACCTCGGGGTTGATATTGAACAAAACTTATCTTAATAAGCGATAGATAAATTGAGAGCCTATCAAAATTGCTTTCGATGTTATGTGGACAATTTCTATGAACACTTTATCGACCGCTATTTAGATAGTTTATTACACAATTTAATTACATTTAACCTTTGACATCGTAATCATGAAGGGTTTTTGATCAATATAAATTAAATAAATATCTAGAATAGGTTCCAAAACTCAATGGTAGCGCATACAGATGCCGCGTCAATGGACGTTGGTTCAAAGATTTACAATATGCCTGTAATTTTGGTGTAAAAAATACCATGAAAGTATTTGGTTGAACATATTATAGTACGTAACCCGATCGATTAGCTACAATCCTTAAGTTAACAGTCTGTTACCAGCCGGCTATAGATATGCAACGTGTACCGACGGGTAACTTGAGAGACATGTCCCATACTTACCATACTATTAATTTAGGATGCATCGTCTTTAAACGAGATGTGAAAAATGAATTAATTTATATTTTAAAAACAACAAAATTTTATTGAATAAAATTTAATGTTTATGAAACCCTTTTTTTCGAACTGACTACACTGTTGGCTTGTTAGGGCCGTTACAGTTTCACCAGACTACTGTTTATGAAACCATTACTTATAATGCAATATTTTACGTTAAACAATAGACAAAAGCTTGAATCACATCCAGTACGTATAAGAGATCTAAGAATGAGATGATATATGATACAAGACTATCACTGAACGTATTCTAGTAGTGCTAAAATGGGTGTAGAATGACCATAATCAATATTATAAGAATCACAGTATATATAAAAATAAGATACAAAATTATGACGGCATAAGTTAGAAGTTTCCTTTGTCCATCAAGATGGTTCGGTCTATGAATGACGCCTGTATTGGTAAAAGTATAATATGTTATTACAATTTTACACTCTTATACATATGAACGTATTTTCCTACGTGTAAATAAAGCCTTCGTAGTGCTATAATCGACGCCCTAATTATGTATTTCGCAATAGAAATTTACCAAATATCGTCTTTATAGTAGCAAATTGGGATTATTTACCAGCCATAACCAGGACTTAATAAAGCAATAACAGTGTTTCTCTGTGAAGTGTGAACACATTACCTGATGTTAATAATCTTAATCAATATAGAAGAGCGAACATGTTAGTGTGATCTGATTTTTTTTTACGTGATAATTTAGACATGATATCATTTTGCTTTTATAAAATATGTATTTAAAAGTCAGATATAATGAAAAGTATTACATATGCTCTGAATTAGTTACATCAGTTAATAACCTACTCCTTCACGATATAATTTCCAAACTTATACGACATTGGCAACCCTGCTTAAAAAGGTATAGAACTGGATGTTGACATGTTAAGTTTGAACATAATTTGTGATCATTACATTGGGTATTTTTTCCAAGGATTATTTTTTTTAATGAGAAATAAGTAAAAAAAACCTCTGACAGCAGACAGAGACCTTATCTAGGTTGACAATATTTAGTATAAAACATGCTAGATTAATAAATTAAACAAATATATTAAAATTATACCTAAGACGATCAATATGAAATGTATAAATTATAAGTAATGAAAATGCCCTTAAAGGATTCAAATTTATAAAAAATAGTACTCACTAGAACAGACGATAGTTTGCAGACAGTTTTGTTTTCAGTTGTTTTCGAATGTTGAAGCAATCGCGATCGCTTCAACTCTATGGCGGTAGACAGCTACAGAGGTTTTATTGTAAAGGAATATATTCCAGCATAGTATGCGTGAACATGCCGCCCACCAAGGACTTCGTTCTTCCTGCAGCCGCCCACCGTACGGGATAACTGTTTTAATTGGAGATTGGCAGAGCAACCAGCTTTGACAGTGGTCGCTTGAGTAAGCCGGTCCTGATTTTCAAAGTCACGACCCTAATTTCCCCATCCGGACCCAGATGTGTGCCTACCACTCGTGCCATAAGCCATTTTGTAGGAGGTAGTGAAAGTTCTTTAACTAAAACAACCTCACCTATGTTTGGTGCACGGGTCTTATTTTGCCACCTATGTCGCTGCTGTAAAACATGTAAATATTCTGTGTTCCATCGTTGCCAGAAGTGGTTTGTAATCCGTTGAACTAGTCTCCATCTATCTAATGTACTCATGGGTAGTGTATCAGTTTTCTTATCAGGTATGGCAACCAATGGTTCACCAATCAAAAAATGTGATGGAGTTAGTGCATTAATATCGTCTGGATGATCATTCAATCCACAGATTGGTCGCGAATTTAAACAGGCTTCTATCTGAGTGAGTAAAGTTGCCAGTTCTTCGTACGTGAGGGTTGAATTCCCCAAAACCTTCATTAGGTGTGTTTTCACTGACTTCACTCCTGCCTCCCAGAGGCCACCGAAATTGGGAGCTCGTGGAGGAATAAAGTTCCACGTAGTCCCATCATTAGCCAACATCTCTGATATTCTAGGTTCTAAATTGTTTTGGCACTTCTTGAATAAAAATTTTAATTCCTTAGCGGCACCAACAAAATTTGTGCCATTATCACTCCATAAATTAGAACAGTGGCCACGTCGAGCAACAAATCTTCTAAATGCTGCCATAAAACCTTGAGTCGAAAGGTCAGTCACAGCTTCTAGATGAATCGCCTTGGTTACAAAACAAATAAATAGACAAATGTAACCCTTATAGGATTTGTTACCACGACCTTTAGACATTCTAATTTGGATAGGTCCAGCATAATCTACTCCACTTGTCTCGAAAGGTCTTCCAGGCTGTATTCTTTTTTCAGGTAGCTCTCCCATACGCGGTTGTATCGTATGAGCTCTATATTTCACACACACGACGCATCTGTTGATACATTTTTTTACAAGAGCTTTCAAACCTATAACCCAGTATCGAGATCTAATGTAGTTTACTGTTAGTAGATTTCCCCCATGTAACAGTTTTAAGTGTGCATCTTTGATAATTAGATGTGTTAAGTGCGAGTTCTTAGGCAAAATAATAGGATGTTTTATTTCTTGTGGTACCTTAGCCTCTTGTAACCGACCACCAACTCTTAAGTAGCCTTCTTGTATGAACGGAGATAGGGTTTTTAATGCACTTCTTTGTTTTACTCGATTTTTAAGTATTAAGTCTTCTATTTCTTCTGGAAAGTGTTTCTCTTGGTCCCTTTTAATCAATGTGTTTAAAGTTTCCTTTGATTCTACTACTGTCAAATAACATATTGGTGGTGCTCTAGTTTCTTTCTTTTGTTTGAAACGTAGAAATCTTCTACAGTAAGATAAAACTCTTAACATTCTGTTTAGGGAGGAAAAATTATCGTAAATATTTTCGTCAATGTTACAATGAAATACCTTAAGCTTTGGTTTCCTTTGTTCTAATTCTGTCCGAGGAACTTGAGGTTTACTTTGTTTGATCAGTCTTTGGCTCAGCCACTGTGGACCATGCCACCATAATGTTTTGTTTTTTAATGCTGCAGGATAAACTCCTCTTGACGCTATATCCGCTGGATTAGAGTCTGATTTTACATGACTCCATCTATCATTGTTTAAAAGTCCTTGAATTTCTGCGACTCTATTAGCTACAAATGTCTGCCATCTAATTGGTTGCGATTGGATCCAAGCTATAACAACCATTGAATCTGTGTAGGCATAGACATTATTTTCAGAAATATCCAAAGCCTTGCTTGCCTCAGATAGTAATCGGGCAAGTAAGCCAGCTGCACATAGTTCCAATCGTGGCACAGAAATTTGTTTTAGAGGTGCAACTTTAGTCTTACTTTCTAACAGTGTAACAGAAATCCCTTCTTCAGTTACTACTCTAACATACAATACCGCTGCATAGGCGGTTGTAGATGCATCCGCAAACCCATGAAGTTCTACTTGTGAAGAGTTGACTTCTATCTGAATCCATCTATTAATTGTAATATGTTCTAGATGTGGCAACTGTCCTCGGTAAGTTACCCACTCTTCTTCCAGTTCTGGTGGCAATTGTTCATCCCATCCTGATGCACACAGCCAGAGCTTGTGTATCAAAATTTTGGCAAGTATTATAGTCGGTGACAACCATCCAAAAGGGTCAAATAAACGAGCTATATCTGACAAAATCGTTCGTTTAGTCACTCCACCTGAAATGTCTGGTAAGTTAACTGAAAATTTAAATAAATCCTCATGTCTGTCCCATGACAGGCCAAGAATTTTTATGACCTGATCAAATTTTACTTCAAATCCATGAGGTTGTACTTCCTTCTTCTCAGATATTTTATCTAACAAATCATCAGAATTGCTGGACCACTTTTGTAACTCGAAACCTCCACATTTTAAAAGCTGCGTCAGTTGCCTATATGATTCAAAGGCTTCTGAAACACTGTGACAACTTAACATTAAATCATCCATATAGAAAGAGTGTCTTACTATTTCAGCAGCAATGGGATACTGCTTGGCTTCATCCTCTGCCAACTGCAGTAGTGTACGTACAGCAAGGTATGGAGCTGATGCTGTTCCAAATGTGACAGTCAATAGTTTATATGCCTTGCAGCACTCTTCGGGGCTCTCTCTCCAGATGAAACGTTGATAATTAACATGTTCGTCAGCCACCAGTATCTGTCTGTACATTTTAACTATATCACTAACTAATACAATTTTATATTTTCTCCACTTCATCAGTAAAGTGCGCAAATCAACTTGTAGTCTAGGCCCTGTAAGCAAAGTATCATTTAATGATGAACCAACAGTACCTTTGCAAGAGGCATCAAATACCACTCTGACCTTGGTAGTATCCTTGTCTTCTCTAATGACAGCATGATGTGGTAAATACACTGCATCTTCTTTGTCTTCATCTGCCAATGACATATGTCCTAGTTCTTGGTATTCTTGTATTACTCTTATATATTCTTCTTTTAATTTTGGATTCTGCTGGAATCTTTTCTCTAATTGTAAAAACCTAGATGTCGCTATATTTCGTGTTTTCCCACATTTATCTACAGGCGTATTTATATTTTTTTTAAAGGGTAAATTCACCTTATATCTCCCTGTTTCTGTTTTCACTGTAGTTGCTTTATATATTTCTTCACACGTTTCTTCGTCCTTTGTTAATTTTTTCTCTGAGGTGGTTGATTCCTTTTCTAGTTCCCAAAATTGTTTCAATATATTGTTTTCACAAACACAGGAATGCATGCTTACTATTTTGTTGTTTTTAATAATTGTATCTGTGTCACCTGAAATGATCCATCCTAGTTGTGTATTTTGTGCTATGGTGCCAACTGGACTTCTCAATAGACCATGCCTCATAATCTTACTAGTTACACTGGCCCCTAGTAATATGTCAATTCTTCCTGGCTAATGAAACCCAGGGTCTGCCAGTGCAATTGTATCTATCTCTGGCCAATCTAATAATATGACCTGTTTCTGAGGTAGGTATGTTGTAATACGACTGATTACATATGCCTGTACCCATAAAGTGAAGTTTGTGTTGTGTCTCGACTTTAATTCAAATTCAATCATAGAAGTTGAATGTATTGTTTTTCCTTCACTTAAGTAAAACTCGCAGTTGTTTTTACAACGCTTCAAGCCTGTTGCTTGAGCAAAGTTCTCTGACACAAACGAGCTTTGTGATCCCTGATCAATGAGTGCACGGTAGACTTGTGTTTGTCCGTTGCTTGTAGTAATATCTACCAATGCTGTAGCCAATAAAACTTGACCAGGGTTGTTTGTAAAATGTGACACAGATGGGTGTTGTTCTGCTTGTTTTGCTTCCTCTACTAACGTCTGTCTGTATGCATTTGAATCTCTTTTATCAGGGTGCAACAATGAGTGATGTTTTTTCTGACATACTTTACAGCATGTAATCCTCTTACACTGAAAAGCTGAATGATTTGGTATCAAACAGTTGAAACAAAGATTATTGTTTTGTACATACGCATACCGAGTTTTATAATCCTTTTTTGCGAACTGTTTGCACTGATATATATAATGCTCCTCGCTATTACAGAATGAGCATTGTGTTACCTTTTTAGGAGCAGTGATAGCAGCATGAAATGACTTTGTTTTAGTTGGCTTAGTATTGCACTGTAACATTTCTAAAGTTCTGAATCTAGTTTCTAAAAATTGAAATAAAGTTTCTAGTGAAACAAAATCAGTTGCGTAATCAGATATATGTTGCTCCCACAATCTGTAACTTTCATTATCAAGTTTAGTTGTTGTCATATAAACTATAATAGCGTCCCATGTTGAGGTAGGTAAACCTAAGTTTTTTAGAGAGCTCAAACATTCTGATGTTGTGTCTAAAATTTGTTTAATATTGTAATCCGATTCAGATGTTAAGTTTTTTATACTAAATAATCTTTTGAATATGCAATTGGAAATGTATCTCTTGTTATTATATCTCTTTTTAAGAGTCTCCCATGCTTCTGAATAGTTTTGAGATGTAATTGGTATACTTCTCAAAAGAAGTTCCGCTTCTCCGCTCAAACTTGTTTTCAAATAATGCAGTTTTTGCACATCATCTAATCTTGAGTTATTGTGAATTAAACTAACATAAATATCGTGAAAAGATGGCCATTCTATATACTTTCCTGAGAATAAGGGGATGTTTATACGAGGAAGACTTGGTTCTGTATGAGACGGTTCATTTTTTGAAAGTGTTGTTTGTATTGCTGTTTGGATGGGTGCGAGCTCCTGAACTTTTGCCTTTAAATCGCTTTTGTGATTTATGTAAATCTCCTCACATTCATAATAAATATCTTTAGAAAAGTATACTATACCTTGTTTCTTGTCGATATCCACACAACCTATGATCTCTTCGTGGCAACTAGTAAACGATTTCCATATTTCTTCTAAATTTTCTAATCGGGTTTCAATATAAGATATAGTTATCCTACTTTTAGGAGATTTGCTGAAATTAATTTGTGACTTCTGTATTTTTTCAAATCTATCCATTTGAAATGCTATCAGTTTGTTTATTCTTTCCATGTTTAACTGATTCACATATAAATACCTTGGCTTTTATGTATGTAGGCGGGTAGGCACTCACCAAAAACCGTTGGGGAAATACGTCTGGAAGTACGCGCAACTTTCAGAATACGCGAATGTATTGTTCAATAATTCACCAAACGTTTTTCTTTACGAGTTTATTTGCAAAGTTGTGCACCCACGTAAGTTTTTCACAATTTCAACACTATTCACAGATTGTTTACCTCTTTTTAAACTGATTTACAACAAATCCGGTAGCGAAGGACCATGAAAAATGCCCTTAAAGGATTCAAATTTATAAAAAATAGTACTCACTAGAACAGACGATAGTTTGCAGACAGTTTTGTTTTCAGTTGTTTTCGAATGTTGAAGCAATCGCGATCGCTTCAACTCTATGGCGGTAGACAGCTACAGAGGTTTTATTGTAAAGGAATATATTCCAGCATAGTATGCGTGAACAAGTAATAAAATTGAACTACGAGTTATAGTAAGAAAGAACTTAACTACACTTATTACTAGCTTAAGATAATTTAAATAGTTTAAAAGAACATTATGAATAATTATGTATGAAAACAAATATGTATGTACAAATATTCTTGCACAAATTTATTTTTACTATTATTGTTTTTTTTTTTCTATTTTTTTATTTAAGACAAGTAAAAATTTATAAATAAAGCTTATAATAACTATTTCTAAAATATACATATACTTTTAGTATATTTAAGGTTTCTTATAATTGTAAATGGTATACAACAATTTATTAGCCTCAATGTATTTGTTATTTTTTTTTAAACTCTTGTACAATTCGTAAACAGAAATTTATGAAACTATCACTAGTACTTTTCCTACCTATTATATTTTTGAGTTCATTTTTGCATACTGTGGTTCCAACTTCCAGTTCAAATACAGTTCCTTCTAATTTTAAAAATATTGGACATTCTATTGCATCGTGAAGAATATTTTGTTTTGTAATATTAAAGGATTAATTTATGATAATTCACTTTGCTTTATGCAATATATTAAAACTATGTATACTAAAATGACAAACAAAACTATATAGTAAAAGTTGGTCCGGTCTCGTTGTAAAATGACCACAATAAAGTTCTCCTCAACGAGCATGCAAAGTGATGGCTCATGACCGACTAAAACCATAAACGTAAATTTTTAACGAGTCCAAACTTTTACAGTCGTATTTTGTTGAAGAACTACAGTAAATTACACAGACAAATTCAAACATGATATTCGAGTGGTCAAAGTAAACTTATTTATTTCATTGTAAAAACTGCAAATCTTGTATACGAACATTTTTCTGTTGAAGGAGTAAATTGTTGCAGAGATACCTTAAAACTTTTATCGTTCCTTTAAGTCTTTTAAAATTGGGTACGTCGTTACTAGTGTCATGTAAAAAGAATGTTTTTATCCTCGTGAGTCTTAACTTGCAACTTGGTGACTCATTAGGGACATACATTATCTTATCGTCTATTTATATGTGGCCTCATTGTCCGTTATCGCAATTTGGTTATAACATGCTAAAGTTTTAGAAATCTTGCGAAACTTAAGCAGGAATTACATTACGAATATAATGATATTATGAAGGAGTTATGTTTTATAAATTCACTCTTATAATAAAACAAAAATTGTTCCATTTTTACTGTGATTCATTTGTCACTAAAAGTCCACCGAAAGTTATTGCAGAGGTATCTATAAGTATATGCTTTTAAAAGAATTGGCTTTTATTTTGACAAGGCTAACTATAAAGTAAAAATAAGCCTGTTAAGACGAGAGGTCGCGATATAGCAAGAACTTTATGTAACAAGCATGTTGCTAGTTCCGAGTCTGAATGATAAATATATATCAGATGTTTAGTTACCATAGTATTTAATTGGGAAACAAATAGCAATGATTGGCGTTGTTTCGAAAAAAAAATGTAATCTGTACAAAATCATAATAACAGCAATGTAGAAGAGGTTTCCTCTACATTGTGATCGTTATTTTCAGTTTGCACTATGCACTGTGATATATCATATAAATGATAATATTATCAGGTGATTTTCCTATTTTTCAATTTTACTGTTTTCTCATAAATGTATTCGGAATTAGCGTTAAATTCAGAGACAGAGGTGGTCGCAATTTGATTATATCACTAAATCTGGGGAATTCTTGAAGAACATGTTCAAAATTTTACACAGACGTGTAAGGGCGTGTGTTATCACCAATAATTTTAAACCGATTAAGGTATTGCTTACAATACCCGTGTCTGGGTAATATTTGTGTTATGTGGAATGTAGAGAATGATGATAGATTTCGAAAACAATTTATTTTGTTTTACTTCTCAGACCCTTGACTCTTATCTAATAAAACAATATACAGGCTAGTTTTATTGAATACAGAGTCGTTACAGGTTTTAGAAACACGATTTTATAAGCAGCAACATAGAGCGATGTGTCTTTTCTTATCACGGAGGCAAGTATCCAAAAGTGACGTCAAGGATAGAGCGAAGCGGAGAAGAAAAGTATGGAAGGCTAACCTCACCACCATATGGGAGTAGTCCGGTGAAACTGTAGAGGCCTTACCAGTTCAACAGTGTAGTCGGCTCGAAAAGAAAACCCACCATGTGGGACAAATAGCCAGGAAGAGAGAAAGGAGGCAAGCGGTGGGATACTTAATCTTAGTTCTTACTAATTAATCTCGTCCAATAAGTAATGTACGAAATAAAAAAAAGAACACATACATTCCCTTTAACAAGAGAAACATGTGTGCACTAGAATTAAGTTTCATTAAGTCGTTATAACCTAGTATAGATAAGAATTTCAACGTTCTATTTTAGATGGAACAAACGGCTCGACCAAAAAAGGAACGTTCTATTAACAGTTATCTTTGTAGAACACGTGCTAACTTGTTAACAGTACCGACTATTGAAGACATGTGTTGAAACGACCGTCGATTTATTTGTTCTTTCACTTCAGACACATACAAGAATGCAGTTTTTCGAAATTAATGTAGAATACTTTTGGTCAGATTTTGTCAACGTTTGATATTACGGATACTCTTTACTAGTTTTTTTAGAAAGTATATTATAATTATACCATACATTTTCTTTTTTCTAATTAGTTACTACGGTGACTAGAATACTGTTCAAAATTACGAAAAAAAAATTACGTTAAGGTTTCAGCTGCTAATTTTAATATTGACAGGTTCTTATTTGTGATTTTCGATTTCTCATTTAAATAACACGGGGACAATAATTATTTAATAAGAATTTTAATACTCAATAATAAATACGTGTATTGTAAAAATCAATAGTTACATATTTTACGAAGAAATTGAAAAATCTACAAAACAGGCTTGAATCGATTTTTCCCTAAGTCGCCTGGTTTCAAAGAAATTCGAGGTATAAAATTATAAAGTTGACCGATTAAACAAATCTTTCAGGTTAATTTAAACAAAACTGTCGTTTTATTTGACCCATTTACTATGTATAATGTATACGTTTAAAAAAGAAATAAATACATTTATATGGTTACATATACATAAAATAATAATTGTAGTTAGGTTGAGCAAAATTGTTAGGTACAGTTATCTGTTATTCTATACAATAGTTGTTTCATATTTCAGTTGGTATAAAGAACAACTCTTATGTTTACTTAGTAGTTTATTTAGTGGGTATACATAAACAAAGTTAGTCTGAATATCGCCATCTAGTTGTTTACTTCAGTTATACCGCAAAATTCTTTTCCTTTTTGCTCTTTTAAGTTGGCAAATTCGATACGTACAGGGTCGATTAAATTTGGCTCTATTACATTTGGATACAGTTTTACAAATAAATATTGGGTATTTCCAACAAAAAATTGATCTCCGCCAACAATCAATGAGTTAGCATAATCGACTATGACTGTTACTCTTACCGATATAAAAAGAACACGGATTTTCCACATAATGAATGAGAACCAAACGTCATAGCTCATTACTTTATAACTAAGAATTACATAATTCTAATGGGTTATGCGTTTAAAATTAATAGTTACTTCCCACTAATCAAACTTTACTGAATATTATACATTTACCGATAACATGGTCGGTACTCAAATTACACATGTAATACGAACAGCTGTCGAGCCTCTTTAATACGTCTCCAGACGGTTCCGTTCTATACCTCAATAAAATATCTTCCTGAAAAAAAAGTCGTCCGATCCCAATAAAATTGATTTCACAAATAAATATTGTTACAGCGAGTCATCTTTCCAAACAAAACAAGGTGCCATTAGCAAGTTTCTTTGAATCAGTGGGTACTTTAAAAAGTAAAAAAGCAATGGAACAATTTCGCTGAGTCACACCTACCCTCGGGATTGTTCGCTGCCAACCGTTGGGTGCCCTGTCTTGAGCTTTTCATGTGTATACAACAACCGAATGATTTTGATATTTGAACTTTTTACATATTAATTTATTTTATATTTTATTAAATTTCCCTAAAATGGTATAAGAATTTTAAATATTTGGAAAGTACCTTATTGGCATTCAATGTTTTGATATGATTTTGTCATCCAAACTGGTATAATACGTAACATTTTATTATTTTGTGTTGATGGCCGAAGTTAAAATTTATGAAATAGGCGTAGACTAGTAAGAAGCTATTTGTCCTGCCATGCCGCATGTAACGTCTCAACAGTCTTCTCATGTGTTCAAGTGGTAATACTTAAGAGACACATCGGTAAACACGAGTCTGCGACGTGGTCTAGATAAGGCCACAATCACAAAAGTGCCTGCTTCGAATATGTGAGATACTTCAGTAAACACAAAAATAAAAATCGCTTGATTAAAATAAGTATAATTTTATTTCAAAATTTGTCAATTTCCAAAACAAGTTTATTGAAAGACATTTACCTCATTAAATCGTAAGATAAATCTTATAATGAAGTTTCGGTCCTATGTCAATTTTTCTCTTACGTTTATTAAAAATGAGAAAAGTTTAATACAGCAAACTCTGGGCTGATTTTTATGATAATATTTTATCAAGAACAAAAACAAAACAGAAATAAATTCTGAACCGTCAAAAAATAAAGTTTCGTAAAAGGAAGATTTATGTATTTTATTCGATCGCGGAAAGGTCAAATCTAAAAGAAAATTTAATTTCACTCAAAGTATCAAATTTTTTTCTTACTCGAGCGTTTATGAAGACTGACTGAGATGAATGACTGAGATAATTGAAGTGCACGTTTAAAAATTAAAAAGTTTCTCAAATGAAATTTTACTAAGACAAACGAGTGAATTTTTAAAAACGTTTCTTAAACTACAAGAATAGCTTACCGACGTAATTTATTTTCCCTTTTAATGTGAATGTTTATAGGTATAGACTACATAGCAGGAAGTAAAAAAAATATATGTACTACTATCTGTGACCGCTGTTTCACTCGCGTGTAATTTTTCCCGCTCTCTACCTCCGATGCCCCGCAACGCACCCTACGGCCCACCCTAACTATTCCCGTTCAATGTTACTTTTGACCTATATTTTTTATGATTGCTTCGCTCCTATGAGTCGTAGCATGATGATATATATCGCTATCTACTTAATAAATACACTATAAAATGCAAATTATTTTCCAATTTGACTGTGATTAGACTTTTTGTAGATTTATAAAAGAAGAATATCTCATTATGCATTGTTTTGCATGCATATCTCAAAAGAGTTATAATGAAAACTCCCAAGCGGCTTGACTTTTTCCAACGCTTCCAACAATTATCGTTATATTTCTACCAATTTACACAAAACCTTGAAAAATTATATACTTAGACCTTCTTCATATATTTCTCCATTTATTGGTGAAAGCCGCATTACAATCCGTTCAGTAGTGTTTGAGTTTTTGCGAACATACAAAAAGACATACGTGGCGAACGACTTTGTTTTAAAATATGTAGTGATAAATGTATCTCTTTAATATGTATAATTATATATTAGTATAATATATAGTATAATATGTATATTATAGTAGTATATATATGTATAATATGTAGTATATATATAGTATAATATGTAGTAGTATAGTATAATATGTATAAATGTTAATCCTGAAGTATTTATAGTTTGAAAATATATTAACGTTATAAATTATTGGCCTTTGTAAAATCATCAAACTATAACTATTTTTAATTTTAATTATTTCAGAGGAGTAAAGGAAGCCATATATATGTATATATATGTGTACCATTTTGTTCATGTTTTCTTCATCGCGATACGTCGATCAGATTTAAATGTTTACTGATTTTATTTAAAACATGTCTCACTTTTTCCCACGTAGCTGACTTCTTCCAAATAATTTAATACTAATTTTAGTTCTATATTCATAAAGCACGCCATCTCGGAAAATCACAAGGAACTTTTACGTTGAAGGAGAAAGTTTAGGGTGCCCACGGAGTAAAAAATGTAAAACGATGGTATAACATAATGAATGGTTTTCGATTGCAACTTATTTCAATGAACATTTTTTTTTTCAAAAACTTTCATACTGTTATTTTAAGTTTTGCTTACTTAAGTTCTCCACTCATTGTAAAAATTAACATTTTACACATCTACTCAAAAATACAAATCTTAAAATTTTGACAGAAATTAATTTTATGAGAATAAGTATATCATAATTAACCATACACGTGAGCAGCACACGATGAGACCATAGCACGGTGGCAGGGCTTTTCTAACACCGCCGGGCTAGGTATCAACCTCAAGTTTTTTTTTTTATATTATAGGGGGCAAACGAACAGGTGGGTCACCTGATGGTAAGTGATCACCGCCGTCAATAGACACTAACAACACCAGGGGAGTAGCAAGCGCGTTGCCGGCCTTTTAATATATGTGGGCCTCCGGAGCTCTCACTGACCGAACGAAACGCAACAGTGCAAGCACTGTTACTTCACGTCGGCTTTCTGTGAGAGGGTGGTACTACCCCGGGCGAGCCGACCCATTCATTCTGAAACCAGTGATAGTTTCAGCGTAGCTCTACCACCTAAAAAGTTGAGAATCTGTCGCCAAGCACATGTGTTCCGGCAGCTGTATTTACGAGTCAGTACCATAAGGTTAAACATGTTTATCATCTTGGATCACATTATTACTTAACATGAGATGAGAATGTGATCGCACGCCAAAACCTACAAAGAATTTTTAGCAAAACTTACTAATGTTCGTGCATAATTCATTCATTTTTAAGTTTCAATAATAATGAAATTTTCTTGCCAATTCGTGTAAAAATATTGCATATTAGCATACATAAGGATGATAATTATAACGGATGGAGGGTAAAATAAATAAAAGATTTCGACTCATCAATGGCACGGAAACTAAACTAAAACGTTTTCATATTTTTTTTATTAAAACACTATAGCTCGTTAATGGCTATTAAATAAATAAAAAAATAATCAAAACGATTAAAAAACATAGGAGAAAAATGTACTGAGCTGATTTACCTGAGATATGTCAATTCCTTACTTTCCACATACAACAAGCATTGTGTGGAACTCGAATTTTCTATTTCATAATTACAGAAATCCGCTAATATTTTAATGTTTGACTAACGACATCAGGTGTTTCAATAGCCATTGTTATTTCAATAACAAACAGTAATACAATGTGTTAAATGAAACCGAACATTCTTTAACAATTGCCGATAGTAATATTTATGTGTCAGAGAATATGGTATTTAAAGTAGTTGTAACTCACACAATTATTTCACACTAGCACGCCCGGCGGACGTTGTACGCGAATGTACTTTGTATTTATCTAGAAATAATTTTAATTATTAGGGATATAGTTTACGATGTGTTTGAACTTATGTCACAAGTTACTAATGAGTTAATATATTAATGGTTATACTGCTAAGCTTAGTTTATTTGTACATCGATATTTTCTTGTTTTCGTTTCTCAGGATTTTGTGAATATGAACAAAAAAATACTTTTTTTTAATTTTTCTTGATAAAAAAGGCGGTATGTGTAGAAAATAATGACTTATAAACAATATCCTTGCGAGTCTTTATATTATAAATACTAATTTAAATTTGTTTGCTTGCTTGTTACAGCTTCATGCTTTAACTACTCAACCGATTGTCATGTAATTTTACATACACATTTTCAGGAGTATAGACGACAATATAGAGTAGCTAGTACCCTTCATCTACAATGGAAAAAACACTATTTTCGAGAAATAGGTCAAATTTACATTAACACGGGCGAAGTAACGAGCAAAAACGGCCGTGTACAAAATAAATACAAAAAATATAATGGAATGCAATAGTTCAGTGACTATTTAAACATTATTTTATTTATTTCTAAGTTAGAGCATTTTAAGTTCAAACGAATCTATTAAATCCGTTATAATCAAAAACATTTGTAACGTTAACGGTTAAGTTTAGATAATGACTCTTTAAGGGGTGTAACTAAAGTAAAGTAATAACTCGAAAATATTATTAGTTATTATACAATAAAACGGTACCGTCATAAAGTTTTAACGTTGCGAGTCGTTATAAAAATTAGCTGGACTCGCCGCCATGAAACCACAAATAAAACACAATTTTAATGAACATCAACCGATAAGTTTCACGAAAACTAACTGATATATTTCGTTTAAACTTATTCGCTTTTCGATTTTTATGAGGCAGTTCATAAAAAACGATGCTCTTTGATCAACGCGATTCGATCTAAAGTTTGTGTTAGAAAAAGGATAAAGCTGCTATCATCCTAGCGGGTGTCCGAACTTTATTTTTTTAGTGAACGGTGTCGGCCTACTTTTTTATTTTTAATAATTCCAAAATGACAGATGAAGATGCCCGCGCGACCGAAGCGGTGCGTCATACTCCGTTAAACGTTGGACCCGTGTTATTATCCCAGAATTAATTCCCGTCATAGGTTAATGTTGCGTTATGGATTCAAATTTGTATAGTCCATTCATTAGCGGATAAAAAATCTCAGTTTTTCTGATATGACTGTACTATTTGGTGATTTATGACGTCATTCTTGGTGTTTGTCTTTTCATTACACTTTTTAATACTTGTTTTTAAGTGATGAAAATGTTGTTGAAAATACTAATGCCAATGAAAGGCTACAAACAATGATCGTAACCAATACCATAAAGTTCAAAAGATTATTTATGCTAATATCTGGAATTATCAATTATGATTTAATTTTATATTTTATGACTTTTATAGTATTTACTGATAAAGGATAAATAATATCACACTACTAGTTTTATGGCTGGAACAATTATCATGCAAAATGCACATAAAAAATACGCTAAGCAAGAATGTAGTAAGACCAAAACAGCAAGCCTTGTGGCGTGGCGCGCTATTTCGGCGCCCAAGGACACAAAAATTAAAACGTGAGTGAAACTGCAAAATACAGCTTGTTTTTAAAATGTCCGACAGGAGTATCTCAGGGAGTAAATAATACACGTTGTAAGATATGTTAAAAATTGTATTTCAAACATCATTAACAATGTACAATAAAAAATACTTCTAAAACCATCAATCATTACAACACATCCGGAGCAGATGCTGTATAGATCTGAATAAACAAAAACCTTTAACTTTTTTTTTATACATAAACAAGGTGTTAATATAAAAGATAAGAATACAAAATCCCAAATAACTTACCCACTTCCTTATACAATATTGATATCTAAAAGTCACATCACAAACTGTGTAATGCAGGCAGCCACGATACTGTCGTTAGAATACCAGATTACTACATATAATATTCTTTTTAGCAACGAAATTCAAGTGAATTTAAATACTTTTGCACAAACTTAAAGTACATAATAGCTTGACAAGAAGCCTGAAGCGAGTGCAGGTGGCAACGGATGGTATCGCTTCTCTTTTATCTCTGTTATATCGCATATTCATACGTATCCATAACTTTTACTTTTAAGACGCTTTGAAACGCAAACGTTATAAGGAACCAGCTTGTCAAAATGTCAGATTTATAATATTATATCTTTACTTCTAAATAACATGAACTATAACAATATTTGGCGCCTAAGTGACCTTCTGGAAAATACATTTTAGCATATAACCTCTGCCTGTTCTTGCTTTTAACATTAAATACTTGCACATACATTTGATGCGATCATGGCTCACTTGATAGCGGATTCGGATACTACGCTGATCGACGTAAGTTTGAATCCTTGAGACTGAGTCGGAAGTTTCGGTGAAGGCGAAGATCGTAACTGAAGCATAACATGGTGTAGTGCTTTTTTTAAGCTCAACTAGCTAGCTGCCACCCTCAAGTTGAAGACTTTCGCCAAGCACCTGTTTATATATTCAGGTAGCTTCACTTGTGAGCCAATCTCCCCCTAGGTTTAGCGTGACTACCATCTTAGGCCACATCATCATTTAATATCAGATGAGACTGTGGTCAAACGCAAACCTACAAAGTATAAAAAAAATGAATACATCTATGCTATATAAACGAAAGCTTAAAAAAATCTGTGAAGGTTCTAAAAACATGTCACTGTATTAATCATTTCTCTTCTTACATCTAAATTATAACTCCTGGTGATAGTTAAGTATATGATTTGCGATACGAGTTCATCTTAGAATTATACAGTTTTGTATAAATATTTAAGATAAATACATTAGATATGCAATTTCTAACTCATAATTAATATCCATTTGATTGTGTAACAATAAAACATGATACCTGACTAACGCGGACATAAAATTCGCTTTTTACTGGCTGTTTATTGGGTATTAACTCATACTTTAAACTTACAGTATTATAGTTTATGATTATCTACATAGGCGTTTTTATCACGTAGTGTAACTGTAGCCGACTATCAATTAAAACACTATAGCTTAGTGAATCAAGATTTGAATAGATATCATATATGAATATAATAAACCAATAGTAATTAAACTTATTTATTTTACCGTTTAATTTATTTTAAATGCGTTATTATTAAGATTGTATCAAATATTGTACAGGTACATAATATTCCTAAAGTAAATAATTCATTTAGTCATTTAAAAACAAAGCAACTGCATTCCATTTCATCAATATCAACTTTGATTGCTAAAATTACTCCTATTCTTATAATTATCAACGAATTTATTTAGGATGGAGTGAACCGATTTTAGTGAAACAAAGACTAAATGTTACTCAAGGATATGTTTTAAAATTCTCTTGGTGATGCTTTATAATAAACCAAGTAGTTTGCTAGTGATGTCAGTTCAAACAAACAGACAGACATTTCTAAAAATGATTGAAATATATTTTATTACTTATTCCTAGACACCTGCAACAATTGTTTTCACAATCATCTAAAAAGTACAGACACGTTAAATGTACATTATAATTATATGTATAAAATTCTGTTCTAAAGTATACGACAATAACGTTACTGTTTTTCTACAATGTGTGGTACACATTTGTAATTTATTTTCAACTAGTCATTGCTACATACACTGTGAATAATATTCTATACACTCTCCATTAAAGTAGATAATACTCCTTTTGTGCAAAACTCAAATTATCTAAATAATAAAACTTGGCTTAATTAGCATTGGAACATGAAAATAATTTTTTTTTGGCAAATATTTACTGATTATGGTTTAGTAATTTTCCGTAGTTTTAAAGATATGTTATATATATTATATATATAGATATAGCATATTATAAATAAATCTTATATATTATATTTGACATATCTAGTGCATTTTTCGTATTTATAGTTCTGTCTGTATATCATCTATTTTTCCACAATTGTTGTGAGAAGTTGTTTTTTATACTTTATAGATTAGCGTTTGACCACAATCTCATCTGATATTAAATGATGATGTGGTCTAAGATGGTAGTCACGCTAAACCTAGAGGGAGACTGGCTCTCAAGTGCAGCTGCCGGAACACACCAACAGGTGCTTGGCGAAAGATTTTCAACTTGAGGGTGGTAGCTAGCCAGGCGGACTTAGAAAAAGCCTTAGCACCATGCTATGGTTTCATCACGATGTTTTCCATCACCGAAAGCTCCGACTCAGTTGTTAGGATTCGAACCTACTTCCTTCGGCGCTGTGTCCGAACACACTACCAACTGAGCCATTATCGCTTTAATAATAATATAGCTCATCAAGAATATGAGTTTAACATTTTTACTTGCCTCTTTGTATGTTGGTATTGAAATTAAATCGATGCTTATGACCTTTTTTTTCAGTTTAGGTATTTGTCGTTACTCAATTGATAGTATACAAAAATTAATAATATTTTTTTTTCTGAATAATGTACTACTATTATGTATTGAATTTTAAAGACAATCTAATATCCTTGAAAGTATAAGAAGAGCAACTTAATAAGTTATATTAATATTACATTGAGTAAACGTAACTTATACACAATATTACTTAAATGACAAATTTCGTCATTACCAAATCTGTGAATGTCGTTGAATTTTGTAACATAAAAGTATGTTAGGTGATACCCTTGAAATATAAATAGCGGATACATCAAATATTATTATATTATCGGGTATAAAAAAAATACTTTACGTAAACATTTCAACACAAAATCGTTTCAAAATTACTAGTTAACATCAACTGAACCCGGCGGCCAAACAAGTCAATAGCAGTAATAATAAGCTCGTTACGAGCGGCGGTTATAATATTGAAACTATGCTTGAACAAACAATGTTAACTATTCAAAATTGTGCCTCAAAGGTTATAAATACACTAACCTTCGGATTAATTTGTCTAGACTTGTACGTTATTGGTCTGATCAAACATAATAAATATTTTATTCGTTTCATCGCCGTATGAAAACAATGTTTCGTTATATTTATCAATCAATTATAATATTAACAATATTGCCAAACTCGAATATATTTGTAACAAATGGTTTGAATTTTAAATTGAGATCATTCATATTATGTATTTGATACGACTAGTATTTTTGTTCACGTTGAAATTCGACCTTAATTCAATTTTGTTTTTATTTTTATTTTATACAGATTGATTGGTAGACGCAATGATCGTGAAGTATGACGAATATAGACTTATAAATGAAGACTTTGACTGGTCGATGGTAAGGAAAAAAGATAACAGATTTTTTACTTAAAGCTCCTCAATAGTTACTAAACAAAAATAAAGAAAATTGGGTGACAGACAGACTAAAGGGAACAAGCTACTGCATTGTTCTATCTTCGTCTATTCATATATAGATTTTATAGTGTGTCAGTGTTTAGACTAATTCCTAATTACTTTTTATTACATATCATTATACTGACACTTGCAATATCCTATGTGTTGTTTTATATTTTTACACTATATTTTAAGTTCACATTTAAAATACATTTAAAAAATGAGAGCAAAAACATACTTTACTTACAAAAATTCTTTATAAACAATGCTATCACGTTTACTTTTCCTCTCCGGCCCATGCGTACTGCATCGCTTAAACCACTTTTCTTCGACGGCAAGAAAACAAGTCCTTAAACGCATAGTAATTATAGAAATCATAGTTTTTTAAAACTATAATAACTTTATATTAAATAAAGATATCGTAATATTCTTTTGGATATAAATAAAGAGTCTAAGAAATAATACGAAACAAAATTGGATCCAAATCTATCCAGTAATTTTTACATGATGCGCGCACAACAGCAGATCTCTATCATATTATTTATCTAGATTGATTAGTTATATACCACATAAGATTATTTACCACGAATACTCACTATGCCCGCGTCTTCATCCACGCTTATTGTTCTAATTGGTTGTAATTAGTATCTGTGGCAATAAAAAATATACTATTGTGTAAATATTCTCTTTGTTCAAATATTTGCAACAATTGTTTAAATGTTATAAAAGTTGAGGTGCCGTAACGCAATCTAGTGGTAAATTACGGGAAAGTAAAAACATTTTTATGAAAACTTAAATGACCATGCCAACTAACACGGTCTTGGATTAAATTATATACTCGTATATGTATATACAGTACAGTACTAAAGACGGTACTAAAAATTATGTGGTACACTGAACTTTGTTTTTTGTTCTTATTACAATCTTATTTTTTTATCTACACGGATAACAGTTTAATGTTATATCAAAACTAACTTTTGCTGATGGCTTCGTCCGTATTAATATAAATTGGAGCTATCCCTTCAGAACAGTACATTTTTCTCAATGGAAAATACCCTACGTCCTTTATTATATCTCTGACAATTTGTATCTAAAAGTTCTCGAGTATCAGTTGAGTAGTTAAAGAGTAACAACGTAACCACGATGCAAGTGAAACTTTTGAATTGAGCCATGGACATATTGGCCTTGACTACTTTGCCGAGCGCCTTTCACTTTACCCTTACACCGAGGCCAGCTGTAATGCGACATGCGATAGATGGATGAACAAATTTGTGACGACGTAAAAAAACTCAGTTTTGCATTTGTTAGTGAGGATAACATTAAGATACTCATAAATAATCGGGTTATATATATGTATATCCATTATACACACTGGCTTTTGATCAGTGTATCACGACACGTAGTTTCATTCTCGTAACTAAATTGTATAAACAAAATCCAAGTTCGAAGGTTTCTGAAGACATCTTTTGCTGTCATTTCACTATAATATTCTTTCCGCCGTTATTACCAAACATATTTTTGACGTTACATTCGTAAATTTATAAAATTATCCCACAGACCGTTTACGTCTCGAATGGATTCGTGAGTTTCGCTAACGGAATGTAATGGAGTGAAAATGTTCTCGAACAAAAAGTACCTATTACCACGTAACGATAACGAGAGCTTTACGTATCCCCATCATTATGGGAACACCGTTATGCTCAGCAAATAGTGGTTAAGGTCAATTTTCGGCTTGTTATAAATTACAAATTGGTCCATAGAGATGATTATCAATTTTCGAATACTCATCTTGACTTATGTTTAGGAAAAAAATCAAATATCGTTGATTTATTACTCCTATAATTTTATTTCGGATAAATAGTAATTAGAGTGAAACTTTTTTTATATCGCCTCAAAGTTTTTCAATCTATCGCATGTCGCATTACAGCCGGCCGCGGAGTAGAAAGGGTAAAATAAAAGGCGCTCGCCAGAGCAGCCAAGACCAATATGACGGCACCCATGGCTCAATTCAACATAATTCAATGGTATAAATAAATATTATTCAGTTAAATGTCTACGATCCGAAAAAAAGTTTCACTTGCGTCGTGGTTTCATAAAACCACACATTTTTTTTAATAACCTGTCACCTGCGATTTTTTCTACCTCGTTTATTATCTTAACAATATTTTTTATGCATAGAGGAAAAAATATAAGCTCCACACCACTTGCCCCACTCCTCTACGGAAAGAAAACACATATCGGTAAACGCGTTGATGCTTAAGTAAATCGTAGTTAACTTTCATAATTTCAAATTAAATAAAGCTATCGTGATAATTATGTTCTTATACAAGGACCGAGTGTCAAAGATATAAAACTAAAACAAACATGATCGGTATCTATCCAGTAGTTTTTGAGTGATGTACGCACAACGGCATATCTCTATGATTCTATTTATATGATATAATAGGTATCTATAACTGCTCGTAGATTGTAGGTGGTGGGGCTTTTGGTAAATCCGCCTGGCTAGGTACCAGTTGAAAATCTGTTGCCAAGCACCTGTTGGTGTGTTCCGGCAGCTGCACTTGAGAACCAGTCTCCCTCTAGGTCTAGCGTGACTACCATCTTAGACCACATCGTCATTTAGTATCAGATGAGATTGTGGTCAAACGTTAACATATAAATTAAATAAAAAAAACATAGACACTTTTAATTCATAGTTGTATTTAATATTTCATGCTTTACTAAATGGTTGTAATAATTATATGTGTTCATAAAACATGAAGTCTTCGAAACTTTTAAACCGACGAATGCTTAGGATTTAGCGAGTTCGGACATCGCGTCGATCGATGTAGGTTCGAATCCTTGTGGATGACCCGGAGCTTTCGGTAAAGCGTCGTGATGTAACCAAAGCATGGTGTTAGGACTATTGCTAAGCACATCTGGCTAACTGCCACCCTCAATTTGAAAATCTATAGCCAAGCACCTATAGATGTCTTCCAGCAGCTGCAACTGTGGGTCCAGTCTAACCTGTCTACTAGCCGTAGCGTGTTTATCATTTTCGATCATGTCGTCATTTAATATTAGATTTATTATAAAATAGAATATCAGATCAGATTAGTCAAATCCTAAAGCCTATAATGAACAAAAGAAAATATGGAAACATAGTACTTAATATTCCATTCAGCGTACTGGTTCCGGACTTACCTTGCTACGGAACCAGAAGCCCGATACAATGCTTATTACTTACAAACCTTCGCTCTTTCCTTCCCTGCGTAACCCAATATGGCTAGATTCTGCTAAAACTACTTTGGATGCTACCTCCATTAAGTTCAAGTCCAGATTATAGATTACTGACTCTTGAAATACCAAGATCTTTTATCAGGTTATATAGGGATTTTACTGGTATACACCTCGCTCCCACTTCGACTACGTAGTAATAACTACATAGCAATTTTTGAATCATTTTTTGCATCGTCGTAATGTTTAGTTTTAATTAATTTATTGTTTGAAATAGCGTCAAAACCGTAAATTACTATTTCTCTATTATTATGTCTATGAAGATTGAGATATAAAAAAACTTGAATCTTTGCATTTTTAACCGATAATATTATATAGCGATTTTATTACTATCACTACATAGTATAAAACAAAGTCGCTTTCCCTGTCCCTATATCCCTATGTATGCTTAAATCTTTAAAACTACGCAACGGATTTTGATGCGGTTTTTTTAATAGATAGAGTGATTGAAGAAAAAGGTTTATATGTATAATAACATAAATTAAATAGTGAAGAAATACTGTTATTTTTGAGGTTACTCCAAATATAACGCGTGCAGGCCACGCGCAATAATGAATAAATCATAACTACTGGATCAATTTTAATCATTTTTTCAGTGAATGACATATATTTATAGGCCATATATTTTATACCCGTGCAAAGCCGGAGCAGGCCGCTAGTATATTATATAAAACTAAATAAAGTGAAATTTTATACTAATATTATAAAGAGAAAATATTTATTTGTTTGTAATAGATAATCTTCAAAAGTACTTAAGAGATTTTAAATATTCTATCACTTATAAAACGACAGTATAAGCGAGTAACGTGGGCTGTATTTTTTTTTCAAATTCTTCATTAACGCAAGTACAATCACGAGCAAAAGATAGTTATGAATATATTTGCTTCATAAATGAAAGGTTACACATATATAAACAAATAATTAAGGCCACTCCGTTGCAGCGGCCACCAGGAAGGTGGAATGGGCGGTACTTGTCAATCACACAGGACTATACTTCGGACGATGTAACAAGTATAACGAAGTTTGAAATTACTCCTTTGACGTACCTATATATAAGTAACCTGTGGAACAAGAGCACGTATTATTCTTAAGTATAAGATTATTAAAATCAATTTTAGAATAATATTATAATATACTAATAACAATCACTTAAAAGCTTAATATTATTTTGTTACTTCAGTTATTATTATATTATTATCAACAACTCTTTCACATTTGAGTTTTTTTTAAGTTTTTTTTGGAACTGACCCTTTTTTTTGAACTGACTACGCTATTAACCCGATGGGCCTTCATAGCTTCAGCGGACTACAAAAAATAGTCTCACATTTATTTATTCAAATATATATGAAGGTAAACAACAAAAAAATAAGAAAAAATAAGATCAATTAAAAATTTACTGAACTGCACGCAACAACGTCTTACAAGCTTATATTAATTAATATGAAATTAAAATGGAATTAATGAATACTTTTTTGGACTTACAGTGTACACTGGCGAACTTAATGCCACACAGCGTTTTCTTCAAACATGAAATTGACACTTGAAATTCATTAAACTATACTAAAATAATTGACAAACTGCTATTTAATAGTGAGGAGGAGGGAATCAAACAACAAAAACTATAGCAAGCATAATAAACTAAGTGAAACAATACAAAACAAAATGATAAAAAATCTGTAAGATTAAAGTTGAATGAAATGTATAATTATAATTTGCTATACACGTATTTGAAGAGACCGTTAATAATGTTAATACTTTAACGCAAGATAAAGATGAAATTCTGACTAAAACATTAGAAGTTATTAAGTTTCACAACCAGTAAGTTTTAAAACAATTTCTGATCTATGAAACCGAAGCTAGTTTTTTTTATGGTATCTAGCGGGTCGTGGCCCGATAGCCCGATAGTTAAAAGGTTGTGGAACAATCGAGTGTTCGTGAGAACTGTATGCGGCCACTTCAAGTTAATGCAACTAAACGGTAGGATATTGTATAGAAAAACCGGGGCGCATAAGTCACATCACGATTTCATGTTATTGGCGTTTGTTTTTATTATGGCTTACTTTCATAACTTGTTGTACAGTATTCATGTAATATTGATTGTTATTTCGATTTCTAACAGATGTATACAAAGACGGTACCGAAACATAAATGCTAATGTAGGATTAGCTCACGAAATTAAAAGTCACTCAGTAAATTATTAAAAGCAGTATGGGAGAACCAAAGGGCAAATTAATTATCCTTTAAAATGTTATGAGACAGACAAACAATACAAATAAGAATTACCTTGACAAAGTGATAGTGAGTTAACCAAAATTACTAAAGTATGCATAAGTGAGAGATGCAAGGCAAGGTTTTAACCGAAAATGCGGAGAAAATAAAACCAGTCACAAAGAAAGAGTTGAAGCTTACACTAACTAGATACAGATAACAGAAACTCGGACTTTCGATTAGTAGAGTGATAAAAAACGAATTATAAAATAGTCGTATAACTGAAGTAGGTACTCAAATAGCTATCAACACTAAATATATTAGGTGTGTTTCAAATTCTAATGCAATTAGACAGCTATCCATCTGAATAAAGAATTTGAGGTAACCCTGCGAGGGTCGATGGAGTCTCGGTATCGCTTGAACTTATGTCAGTCTGATTTGATATGACGCGTCCACATATGACAGCCGCTTCCTTAGTTGGTAATGTTGTTTAATTATATAATAACGTCGTACTTGGAACATGTCTTTTTTTAAGTTGTTCAACTGTTTCTCTGATTAAGTTAAAAATTAAGTAAACTACCCATAATTAATATTTTGATCTGTATTCGCCTATAGTTGAGTTAATCTTGTCTAGGTCAAAGAGGCGATTTTAAGCATATTGGTGAACTAAAAAGTTGGTGGGCATACAACGCATCGTATTTGTCGCCACGCGCAGATTCGAATCTGGAGAAATACTTCTAATTATATCTCCTCCGATTAGGATACTCTGTAGTTTTATCCCCCTTCTTACAATGCTGATTACACTTGTAAGAAAACCTTTTAACTATTACATCAAAATTTAGCCCGATAAATATAATACTTATAGCTTCATACAACACAAAAGGGCACCGTTAACATTTATGATATCTAGAAGCTATATGTATTACTGTACTAACTATAGTTTAATAAGTACTAGTAACAATATGATTCATTTCCTCTTGTCTTATTTATTTTCGTCATGAAGCACGGCAGTAAACAAATGTTACTCGACTAGAGTAATATTTAACAATATGGTAATTATAATATGTATATTCAAATATTTCTTATACTAAGCTTGACTCATTTCAACATGGTTTTAAGAATAATAATCACATGTATGTTATAAAATGTGTAAACACTGATTAAACGTTACCTATTCCAAACGTTTTCCTTAATGTGCTTATCGAAATAACTTTGTTCTGGTATTAACATTTGTTCACTTGAAACATTATTATTTATGATTCGATATAAACTAATACATTGTTATTTTCTTAAATGAAATCATTACGTGAACTAAATGTTCTGAAGAAACAGGTATCTTCGTTTTATGTAGGTTGGTTACATTTTCATAATTATAAATCTACTAGCAGGCCCGGCGGACGTTGTTCTGTCCTGATAATAAAAATATATATACTTATGTGCATGAAACGCTTACGCCGGCTTGACTTTTTCGGATTCTTTCAACAATTATCATTATATTTCGACTAACTTAGAAAAAAACTTAACAAATTATATAACTAAACCTTCCCCGTGAATTACTCTATCTATTGGCGAAGACCGGATTACAATCCGTTCAGTAGCTTTTGAGTTTATTGCGAATATCAAGACAGACGCGGCGGACGATTTTCTTTTATAATATAAATCTATAAAAGAGTTTCTACTTGTGGTGGTGGTGACCACCACACTCACGCAGGTCGGGGTATCTAGCCTAAGGAAGTGGACTGTATGTTAAATTGGCTGGAGGTAGATACCCCTTTGAAATATATGCCGAAATGTTTCTTTATAACCGGGATAAAGGCTCACTTACCTGATAAGTCTTCTCTGCCGCCGTTGCCGATCTTCGAAAGCACCAGCTTTCGAATATGCACAAAACACAAACACAAAGAAACAGTTTTTCGCGCCGCCGAGCCGATAACGATCGAGCGAGTCCGAGTGTGCGAGAGGGTTCCGAGCAAGTGACCGATCATCACCGATTTTTGACATAAATAGTATATAATAATTTTGACTACCCCCCAACCAATTTATGCCCGAACATTCCCCCCCGCCAACCAAGCGCTAAACTTGGTTCCTAGTCAGGCATAGGGAGCCTACATAGTTTGGACACAGGGCGCATAACAAGCCCTTGTTGCGTTTTCACTTCCGCAACCCTGATAACATTATCCTTACCAGGATGAAGTTTAGTTAACCGGCCGAGACGCCATTGAAGTGGGGGAAGGTTCTCATCTTTTATTAACACTAGATCGTTTAATTTTGGGGGAGGTGTCTGTGAGGTCCATTTATACCGTTGTTGTAAATTATGTAAGTATTCATTACGCCACCTATTCCAAAAATGCTGTGACAACTTTTGTATTTGTTGAAACCGACTTAACCGACCGATGTTAACGTCAATGTATGGATACTCCGGTAAGGCTACTAAAGGTTGTCCGATCAAAAAGTGACCCGGAGTTAAGGCATCGTAATCCGCCGGATCCGTACTCAAGGGGCACAGAGGACGCGAGTTCAACACGGCTTCCACCTTTGTGAAAAAGGTGGTCAGCTCTTCGAAGGTGAGTCGCGTTTCACCCAAAACTCGCCTGCAGTGAGTCTTTGCGGACTTAACTGCCGCCTCAAAGAGTCCTCCGAAATTAGGACTCGCCGGGGGATTAAATAACCAAGTTATGTGCCGTTTAGCTAATTGGTTTTCTATGTTTGAGCTATTATTTTTTAAAAAGACGTATAGTTCTTTAAGATATTTATCCGAACCCGAGAAATTTGTACCGCAATCCGATCTCATTAAGGAGGGCAATCCCCTTCGAGAAGTGAACCTAGTAAAGGCTGCAATAAAGGCTTCCACCGATAAGTCACTTACGACCTCTAAGTGTACCGCTTTAGAGGACAAACAAATAAAAACACACAAGTAGCATTTCTGGATTTTTGCATTCCGAAGTGAAGTGCTCTTAATATAAAATGGACCTGCAAAATCAGTTCCTACACCAATAAAAGGTCTAACTCCTGTTACCCTATCCGCCGGTAAATCTCCCATAAAGGGTTGAGTAGACCGAGCCTTTGATCGATAACATTTTATACACCGAAATGTCACCTGCCGTGTTATCCGCCGAACTGAAGTGATCCAATAAGTTCGTGACAAAATTGCCGCCAACGTATTTGATCCAACATGACAATACATTTCGTGGTAATGTGTAACTAACAATTCCGTGAACCGATGTTTACCAGGTAGCAAGATAGGATATTTTGCATTATATGGCAAGGTAGATTCCTTAATCCGGCCACCTACTCTTAATAATTGATCCGTATCGATAAATAAATTTAACCGCCTAAGTACTGATTTAACTTCCTTTCCTGATTTTACTGCCAAAAATTCGTCAGAAAAGCATTCCATCTGAACGAATTTCACTAATTTAAGGATTACTTTCCTGCGTTCCTGAACCGTTATAACTCCGAATGACCGATTTTTATGTTGGCAGTTATGTATAAACCTTAACACATATGCCGTAACGTTAATGAGCTTGTCAAAGGAACTGTACCGACTAAACAAATCTAAATCTGAATTTACTGAAATATTAACTACCGGTTTAAGGTCAGGTAAAGACTGCACAGAGTATTCTAAACAATCCTGAGGCCAGCTTTCCGGAGATTGACACAACCAATCCGGTCCCCACCACAATGAATGATTTAATAAATCTTCCGCTTTACTTCCCCGTGAAGCTACATCTGCACAATTTAATTCTCCAGGTACGTGTCTCCAAGAGATCCTAACTTCAGATGAATTTATCTGTGACACCCGATTTCCTTCAAAAACCTGAAGCCTATGTGGCGGCGTATGCAGCCATGACAAAACTATGGTGCTATCACACCATGCTACTACATCCTCAAACTCAATTTGATGTTTCATGGTAGAAACAACATGGTTGAGGAGTTTCATCAATAATACCGCCCCGTTGAGTTCCAGTTTTGGTATAGTTTGTTGAATGTTTAAGGGGGCAACCCTAGACTTAGCCATTAGTAGACGTACCCTGGTAACACCGTCATAATCCTCCGATCTAATATAAACCGCAGCCGCAAAACCAATGGATGATCCGTCGCAGAAACCATGTAAGGAGTACCGCGCGTCACTTGCAGGCTTCAAACACCGTCCAATCGAAAGTCGCTCCAAATAATGTAAATCCGACAAAATACCGTACCAATCCTGAACTATATTGTCAGGTGCTTGAGCATCCCATTCAATTTTGTTATTGGCCGCACTGCTAATTAATGCCTGAAGTAACAATTTAAATCTAAAAATAACCGGACTAATCCAACCCAAAGGATCATATAACCGAGCCGCTATAGATAAAATGCTTCGTCTAGTAATTTTGTCTTCTTTGAGCGGTAAATTTAAGCGATATGTAAAATTGTCTAATACTGGATCCCATTGTATTCCTAACACTTTGATAAAACCGAGACCGTCAACACTATTAAAGGATCTAGGAGTTTCCAAATGATCGCCTGGCAAACCGTCTAAAAGCTCAGGCACATTAGAAGACCATTTTCGCAACTCATATCCGGTCGTACTCATGAGTGCTATGAGTTCATCCTTTATTTCACGAGCTTGTTGTAAAGTATCAGCCCCGCCGTTTAAATCGTCTACATAACTATTCTGTTGCAATAACCGAGCCGCTCGCGGAAACCTGTGTCCTTCGTCTTGCGCTAACTGCTGAAGGCACCGAATTGCCACAAAAGGACTAGACTTAAGACCATATGTGTTCGTCGTTAGCTGATACAGTTTTACCGGGTCCGTAGGGCAAGCTCTCCAATAAATCAATTGATATTTTCTATCGTCCGGATGGATCCAAGTTTGCCGAAACATCATACGTATATCTGTTGTAAATACAACCCGAGGTACGCGAAAATTTAAAATAATAGACGTTATATCACTTTGGAGCCGTTCTCCTTTATACAAACAGTCATTTAAAGTGACCCCAGTGTTTGTTTCCACACTACCATTAAAAACAACACGTATTTTATCGTCTTTAAATACCCCGTGGTGAATGAGGATATACGATTCCTCACCGCCATTTAAATTAAAATCCGAGATCTCCATATGACCGAATCTAAGGTATTCTTCCATGAACGCGACGTATTTTTCTCGGAATTCAGGCTGCCGAGCCATTCTGCGTTCAAGTGCCGAAAATTGCCGTAAAGCCTTATGTTGAATATCTCCTAAACGTCGATGATTAGGTAAGAGTGGTAACCGTACCACATACTTACCGTCAGAACCGCGCACCGTAGTGGATGTGAACAAGTCTTCACATTCAACATCTAAAGGATCCCTAATTTTTCTAATCGGTGGTTCCTCCGTTTGCCAAAACCGTTCAACAGCCTCAAAAAGGGATACTCCAGAAACTAAGTTGTTGTCATTATTTTTCAAAGACCGTCCATACGCAGGACCGAAAACCACCAAATCAAAAATCGTATTTAAGGCGTACATGCCATACGAACTAAGGTTTATTTTATCTAGCAATATTTCACCTAATATGTCACATCCGAATATGACGTCAACATGAGAATGATTTAATGACCCGTCATCCGATAATTTCAAATTTTCCACCGATATATTAAATTTATTTATTAAATAAGACGTAGGGTTCCGTAACACTACAGCCGTAACATTTAACAACGGTTTGCCAGTCCGCACTGGTCTAAACTCAAAAGAAACTAAACTATTACTGCTAGAAATATTTCCGGATACACCGCTTAAAGGAATATGGGAATAACTTCGCCTTAAATTTAATTCAGATACCAAACTACTTTTTATAATGGTTAATTGAGAACCGAGATCTAACAATGCACGCGCTTTTAAAAATAATCCGTCCGATTTTTTAATTTCAATTAATGCCGTTGGTAATATTACATTATTGGCGAGTTTGGGTACAGCTGCGATGTTATTCCAACCCTGTAATTGCTATGCATCACGGCTAAATTGCGCGAGAGGGCTAGCAGAGCCGCGACGCATAACTTCCGAACCGCGTGAAGCATTATTATTACGCGTAGAAACATTGTGTCGCGCTCTCGACGATCCATTACTCGCTGAGTCATCCGTCGTCCGCCGCACTCGATGGCCTAGCGAGCGAGCCCGCTCCGCCGCACGATCCAGCTCGCGGCTCCGGCGTCGACGCCGCGCGGTCTCGCTCCGTCTGTTACTTTCATACGTAACCGCATGAGAAGCCCGTATGTTCCGCGTGGCATCATTAGGTGACATTGAACGCGTTATATATTTTGAACAAATTAATGAATTGTGACCTTTATGGCCACAATGCCCACAATTGGTATTTAACCCACACGAAGATGCAAGGTGCCGCCCGAAACATTTAAAACATAAATTATTGTTTAAAATAAATAATTTACGGTTTTCAACGCTCAAATTCTTAAATTTGTAACACCGTTCAATAACATGCCGTGGTAAATTACAATACGAACATATAAGTTCATTATTACCGTTTGAATATTTTTTACATTCATTAATATTCAAAACATTCCGAGGTCGTGTGACCTTAACGGATTTAATCAAACCGGGATCTACCGCCGTTTCCAATAGCCGACACTCATTAGATAAAAACTGCATCAGTTCGTTAAAAGTAGGTAAATTAATATTACCCCCGCCGTGTAATTGCTCAAACCGTGTTTTAATCTCAGCCGGTAATTTGGTCAGAGATATATACAATAGAATATAGCTCCACTCATCCGTCGGTAAACCTAAATTTTTTAAAGCCCTTTCCGACTCCAACAATGGATTCAAAATTAAATTTCTTAATTCCGTAGTTCTGTTTAGTACAGGTAATTGTAAAATACGCGAAATATGAGTGTCCGCCAATAATCTTTTATTTTCGTATCTACTTTTTAAGATTTCTAAGGCCGTGTCCAAAGAATCATCTACTATAGGTAGATGTTTGATTAAAGTCTTGGGTTCATTCTTAACGTGAGAAAATAGATAATGAAATTTCTCCGTTTTTGAAATATCTTTCCTCGATAAAACCAAAGATGTATATAAACTAATGAAACTACTCCAAGAAAAAATATCACCGTCAAATTCGCTCAAATTAATGGCTGGAAGCCGTGCTGAACCCGCACTCTCCGTTGGCTGGTGTACACCGTCCAGCCGGGGGTAACTGACTGAAACAGCTTCCAGTTGATCGTACCATCCAGTTGCCGTTTGGTACTGTCGATCATACTCAGAAATCACGGGAGCATCCGTACATTCACTAATAATATTTTCGTAAGCTTCAGTAAGCACATTAAAATATTCTTGCAAACGACGCAAACGAACCGAAATCACCGCCGAAGATTGAGATTTCGAATTGACAATCTCACTCGATTGCATAAACCAGTTGTATTTAGTTTTAAATTTTGCCTCAGCATTTTTCAAAGACATTTTGATATAAGTAAATTCCCGAATTAATTAAATAATTACCTACTAAAACAACGTCTAGATATGAGAAGATATATATGCGTGGAAAATAACAAAAAACCGATATAAAAAGCAAAAATAAATTATATCAAACAATGTATGCAAAAATGCCTAACGTAAAATAAAATTCGTTTGAAGTAAGCCTTATTTGAAATCAAAGTCCGTTATTGAAATCGTTGAAGACAATTTCAACAAATACCGCCAATATAAAAATATGTCGAACCGTTTTCAACAAATGTAATTTGAATTATACTCTAAACCGAATTTAAATAACGATGTCACACTACAATTACCGAGTATAGAAATACTAAATTTCCCTCACAGACACAACAAATACACTTTGAAAGTAAGAAAGTATAACCGAACTATATGTATGGCCACTATAATAGTATTAGTGAAAACTAAATGCTTAATAAACCGATCCGGTTCGTAAGGACCAACAAAAATGTGGTGGTGGTGACCACCACACTCACGCAGGTCGGGGTATCTAGCCTAAGGAAGTGGACTGTATGTTAAATTGGCTGGAGGTAGATACCCCTTTGAAATATATGCCGAAATGTTTCTTTATAACCGGGATAAAGGCTCACTTACCTGATAAGTCTTCTCTGCCGCCGTTGCCGATCTTCGAAAGCACCAGCTTTCGAATATGCACAAAACACAAACACAAAGAAACAGTTTTTCGCGCCGCCGAGCCGATAACGATCGAGCGAGTCCGAGTGTGCGAGAGGGTTCCGAGCAAGTGACCGATCATCACCGATTTTTGACATAAATAGTATATAATAATTTTGACTACCCCCCAACCAATTTATGCCCGAACACTACTTATTTACTCTATGTATATACAACTAATTAAATTATCAAGTGACATCGAAAAGTTTATTTCTGGCTAAACGATTCTGACTTGACTTTTACTGGCAGGTAAAGGTGTTCCTTAGTATTGCCTAAACGACATATAATTAAGTTTTTCTAGAGGGTTTAAGTCTTAATGATAAAATTGAAGAAAGGTAACTCAAAATTGGTAAAAATATAGACACCTCATAATCAATTTGGATAAAACGCATCGTTCTCATAAAGTAGTAACACCGTTTTTATACCAATGAAATTGCGGCTACCAATTAGTGATAAAAACAAAATAGATTATGTAAAGTACAGTACTCAATAACATCAATATATTACCCAAAGCGACTAAATAATCAATACCTTTATCGAATAAAGTTTTGCTGTGTTTGAATAGAATGAATTAAATGCCATAAAAAATGACGGTATTGTGCAATTTAAGATAAGTACTATATTTCTTAACTAACTAATTGTATCAGAGCGCTTTAAACTCACTCAGCTAAATTTTTACTTGGCTGAGAGTAATACCATTTCCAAAATACTGACCTCATTTGATAGTTTGATATAATATGTATAAAAATGAAAAAATGTTGCAACACTTCTAATATTCACTTAATAACTAATCTCATATCTTAGTTCAGCTTCTTACCATTTCACCTTCACCGAGCAAGATTATTGTCCAACAATAATTGTATAATTGAAATATTTCAAAATCATTGTAAAAACAATCAATAAACCGTTACTTTTAATTTAATCGTAAAACAGCTTAATGCATTGATCGGAGATAATTTTAAAAGCCTGACCATCAATATAGTCATTTAAACATACATTCATCTGTCCAGAGATTATTGATGGGATGGTGCAAAAAGAATCGCGGTACACAATGCCAAAGGCTGTACTAAAAAAATATATCTATATAGGTAGATTCAAAATATTCGTTTGCCTACGGAGATTGCAATGTACGCTGCTTTCCACACAGAATACGAGCTAAAATTGTCGGGTACGTCTTTAAAATAAAGAGTTTGAGTGGAATTTAATATTCGCATAGTCCGCAGGCCGAGTGGGAGGGGTCGGGTTGTTCGTGCCTCACCGGAAAGATTTATATTACATGCATTTTCGTGTGCGAGCGATCTGAAATTGTCGAGCGTGGTCGCTGACAAGCCTCCCGTCAAAGCATCTAACTTTGAATAAACAGTACCGGCACTCTAAACAAAGATTTAAAATCGTCTGTGCTTAAAAATAAAGGTATATGTTTTTTTGCAGATATGTCAGAGCAGCCATAGCCAATATGGCGGCGCCCATGACTCAAATGAAATTGATTCAGTGATTTAAATAATTATTGTGCTCAGTTTTTTAAATGTTACGATTCGAAACAGACTTTCACTTGCATCGTAGTTTCATTTCAGTCTTCATTTCTTTATTTAGGGTAAAATAAAGGTTAATATGTTAGCATTGTAAAATGAACGAAATCACAATATGTATTTTGTGTTAATTTAATGAACATATTGTGTAGAAATTAAGAAACTGAATCAGATTGATATTTTTCGCATTAACATCCACGAACTATATAAAGGAAATTTTCTCTTATTGATTTGCTTCGATAAGTTGTATATTGAAATGTGTATATCTATAAAAAAAACTGCTTAATGATAGTTGACATGGTATCCATACATTGTGTAAGATTTGAATTTAAGCTATTGTTCTGTGATCGTATTTAATATACACTATATGGTTATTTGGTTATGGTTGTTTTAGCACGATAACATATATTTTCTCTTATAACGAATTATGTTTCAAATTTCAATGGAAAAGACTATTAATATAACCATATTTTTAGAACAAATCCTGAAAGTTACTAAGAATTGAAAAAAAGAATATTAATTTTTACATATAAAAAAAATATTCAAAATATGGTCAGATGTAAGAAGTGTCTATTCTACCTATATTTATACCATGACTGGATGAACATCGGCGACGGGCACAATGTAGACCCACGCCCATAGCTCTTATAACGACTATTCAATACACTCTTGAATGAACGATTGCTCTTCGGCATATAATTCGAGCGGACAACGATCGCGGACGTTTGCGCTTTTAAAAAAAGACTTGTAAAGCGATCTCTTTCGTTTCTGAAAAGAGCACGTAATGAGAAACCTGCGCGGTGATTATTAATTTAAACCAAGCTAAATTACGAACGAATGTAAAAAATGTAATCTAGAAATAAATTGAAGCGATGATGGCTTAATTGATGGTAAATGATAATGCTTATATGACGAATTGCAATCTGATCGGTGGCGAGTTGCCTCCTCATTGCATTTGAATTATCCATTTCTTTAATTTTCTGAGATCCAGAGCCATATTGAAAATTGCAAAGGCTTTGCACATCGTGGTTAGTTGTCCACTTTACATTTACGAAAATACTATCCTTGGTATTTACGTTCTTATCAGAATTGTAGTAATTCAAAAATTTGCAAAATAGCTTCTGAGCAAAAGTTGCTGTCAAAATGGTGTTAATTTTTTATGTTATTATTAATGTTTTTATACCCTGTTTTTAAAATATGTCAGTTATTTTTTTCATTTTAATTTACCAGTCATTTTTCTTACACAAAAAGCTATTATTTAATTACAAAAACAAAACTTTAAAAGATTATGGATATATATTTGAAATTATCTGCGTTGGTAACTGTCTCATTTATTCCGATGCATATATTTATATGATTTAATATTTGTGACAGAGGACCTTTTCCTTCAAATTCAAGCCTAAAGAAAAGAATCACTTTCAAAACCTTTTAAAACTGGATTTCATAGATAAACCATGTCACCTGCATTCTTTTACGATGCCCTTCTTCCGGCTAAAAAGTAACTATGTGAAATAAAAAGTTCTGTCGAGTTTATAAATCATGCTTAAATTGAATTTTCATGCTCCGTACAGTTGGGTGAAAGTATAAATTCATTAGGTACATTTTATGGGCAACATAACTTTGATCACTTCATAATTATTTTTTCCTTTAGAAAACGCTAAAGATAAAACTTAGTGAATAAAATGTAGTCTTGCACAAAAAAAGGTTTTGCTACATTTAACGATAAATTTTCGTTCACCTTTAACCTTTGACTATATAATCTCAGCTGATGTTAAATAACGATGGAGCCAAAGATGATAACCCCGCAAAACTTAAAGGAACTGGTTTTCAACTGCAGCTGCCGGAGCATAGCTAGCCAGACGGGTATTAAAAAATGTACTGTCGCCTTACTCTGGTTCCATAAGAATGTTCACCTTCATCGAAGGTTCAGTTCAGTTCAGTTGATGGACGTGGTGTCCGAATATGTTATCATTAAGCCCTCATCGTACTTTGTCCAGTTATCATCATCCTAATAAAAATAATTGTTACGAATCTTCATTTGAATTTATGTCTGTGGCTCGTTTGGTCTTTTAAGCTGTTCCAATATACGTTAAGTTCTAACTAGGCATCTACTAGAACTTCATCGATCTGCTAAATTATTATGTGAGGCCATTTAGATATACCTATAACCTCTTCCATTTAGAAATCGTTTATTGATATTTGCTGTACATATTCTATCATTAATGGTATAAGCGTACACGAAGAGAGTGCACTTGATTTAAAATAAGTGAATCTCACACCTTTCCATAACAAAAAAATAAAAGCCGGTTATGAAAAAACATCCCTCAGCGATAGACAGAGTAAACAAAACAATGAAAATTTGAATAATAAAATGCGATGGAACGATAGATTTGATGGTGCCTCTAAAACTAAATCCAACCCTTTCCTTGTCGGGAATGAATCTTAACACTTGACGACAAAAAACTGGCATGTGGTATCGGACTATTGTGTAATATAAAATGAGGCCAGATCTATAGACTTTCCGCTCGAACAATAACGCATTTTAATACATTTCATTAAGATTGACATAACTGATTACGGCTTACTTAACCCTTCGCCTTCTGATGTATGGTAAAAAATGATATTAGGAATCAACGTGAAAGTTGAACTTCACAGATTTTAACCTTTGATGTTCCTTTAAAAATGTTATGTCAAATAGATTCATTTCTTTTTATTTGTTGACAATTTTGTTTTTACAAATATATGCTGCTATATTTAAAACAAATATATTTATATTTATCAAATATAATACAAATTCTAAGTTTATTTAGAGACAAGTGTAGACAAAAAATGAGGTGTGTAGTGAAAACACACCACGACAGAAGTGAAACTTGTGTATCACAGGGAAACATATTTAATAAAAAAAAAGTAGCTAACGTCACGCGGTGAATCAAGGCGATAACCCAACTAGCTATTGACCGCACCGACGTTGCTTAACTATTTGGGTAAAAAGAAGAGCACCGATGTTTTCAAAACTTTATCCGACAGTGTTTACCCTCAACACTTTTCGGCTCACAAAATGGTTGCCAATCAAAATTTCAAAGGCTTCGCAAAAGAAGTTTTACTTCAAAATATTCACACTCAAAACATGAAGCGGTGGTTATAATGCTATTACTGCCATAGCAAGCTGATGACTTTATACAACTTGTTTTTCTGATATATAATATGTTAAAGATTAAGTGATTAATCAAGACACTATTTAAACTGTCCGGGCAAATAGGAATAATAAGTCAATTCGGGTTACATTTAATACTAGTAATAGTAATAGATACTAGTATTTAATATTTATTGAATCATGTTATTAGTCTGTAACCTTGTTTGCGTGCTCAATTGTATCGGTTAGGTTAAAACTGTAGTTATAAACAAATCAGTCATAGAAATATTGACATCCAAAATTTTTTTTATTATTTAAACTGAAGCTTAAAATACGTAGTCCGAATAACCTTGTCATTATTCATATTGCCCGGGTAGTATAAATAATACCCTGATTAATCATTTGCTCCATAACATAGAATATTATATATACATATAATACAGAAACGACTATTGCCGATGTATAACTCCTTAACATTTAATGCATTACAACTCCCAAAAATTATTAGAATACATGAATTTATTTACAATAATTACAATAACGTGATTGTTTATAACATTATATGTAATGTTGGTTATGAATTACTATATTTCTAGTTAAGAGTATATTTTCATTTTTTGAAGCATTTGGAATTTTGAATCATCGCATACTACTTACAACAAGACAAATTGAACGAGAAATCATTAATAGAATGCTTGTTGCTAACCAACTAACGAAAACAATAAAAATCTGTTTTAAATCTCTATATTGTAATAAAAAAAAAAACAATTTGCATTTTTGACGCAAGAATAGAATTGTTTAGAAGAGTTGTTAACAACAGACAAAGATGCTTCTTGTATCGGTAGCAAATGACGTCTTAAACAAACCTCGTATACCCCTACAAAGTTATTGTTGCAATTGTTTTTTGGAAGTCTCAGATTACTTCACCACATTGGATAACAAAAGAGCTGCGGTTCCACAAAAGAGGATTAATATAAAGTAGCCGTATCAACGTTGGGCTTACTTCTTATTGAAAGTGCTTAAGACTTTTAAACCATGACTTCCCTTAAAGGGTTGCTTTTGTTAAATCACGTTTGGTAGCGACTCTAAAAGTCGATCGCACGCCGATGTGATATTACCTACGTGGGTAAAGCGCTTTTTATGTTTCCCCATTTGGACTGGCTTAGCGCGTCGTCGTGGGGGATCTAAAAGGTTGTTTTATGAAGGCTGGACTTTTTGTTTCTTTGTTTTAACACTTTAATTAGTCGGTTACTGCCATATTGTTTTAGTTAAACTGCGTATACACTTTTTTTTTAATTTCAATTCTTTTATTTAGACGTGCCTATCGTATATAAATGTTATTTTAAATTATATATCATATATCTATATATTCACCATAAGTATTCATATAAAAAGAGGGTCAGTCATTAAGTACTCTTGTCATAAATTAATACAAAATCATATAATATAGCTTCAAATAACTTTTGAGAATGAGAATAAATTGTCTATGGGTGTATCCCGATAGACACATTTATCATTTTTGCTATTAAAAAGGAACAACAATACAAACCCCGAAGGAGCCGATGGGCTCATCATAATAGCAAATGATACCTCCGGGCCCTAACCATCTGAATGTGCCTTAATTAACCTACAACTACTTATTATAAAAATAATGAACTCGTGTTTATTCTATGCTTTAAAATATGCGGTTTGGGAAATTCTGACATTTTAAATACATGCCAGTAAAAAATATACCTTGATAAATAATATTACCTAGTTCTGTAATTAAGGTACAATAACAGAAGTTTTGGAAACTAAATATTTTTAGATTAACAGAGTCGCAAAGTATAAGCCGTAGGAGTTGAACTCTGCTGCATAATATAATTGTTATCGAATCGCCACTGGATAATCATTTTAAACATAATCTCTGAGTCAAAGAGAGTCAGTTTATTTAGTTTTGTTGACAGGTGATGTTTTATCAAAAAGTGTTCCCGTAATATACTTAAGGATATGATCATATACCTAACTTAAGCTATGGATTCCGTGATAATACTGTAGTATTGTATAGTATAGTAACAAAAGAAATAAGAAAAGTACATGAAAACACAAACGAAGGTATATAAAATAACCATTATTACTGACATTTTATGACGCTTACTTCCAAAATGAACAAGATTGTAGGTACAATTTTTTACCAAATTCTGAAAGACGATGACGTTCCCGCTGTTGAAATATATGAGATACGAAAAGGTAAATGTTGATTTTTTTGCTGTTTAATAGTCGGTCAGTAAGGCAGGTGATGCAAACAGGTGCCGCGAAGGGCATTTTTGATCCAGTAAGTAGAGCGAAGTATCATCATTATTTATACGGAGGGTTATAGTTTGTTTAAAGTCCGTCACGCTATTGTTTTTTGTACAAAAAATGTTTTGCTCACAGGGATCTTTTCGGCAATTTTAGCTACGTCATTTCTGTTGGTTGATTTTAGATTGTTTTTTTTTTTTTAAATAGCCTGTCGGTTATTTGAAAGCCTCCGTTAATGTAATGTTCTTCGAAGCTCGGCTTGGATGAAAGTGATAATTATTTTATAGCAAGGGTGTTCCTTGTTTGTTTCTTTAATTGCGGCTTTAATGGGGGTCGGTCCATTACGATAAATAAAATGCTATCGTTGTTAAATTTCCGTTTTCTGTTATAATTATGGAAGATTTATCTTTCATTTATTTGAATGTTACATTTTTGTTATTATATTAAATTTATTGTATTCATAATACTCGTATAGTATTGGTTTAGTGAAAACTGCTCAATAAATAAACTAGATAGTCTAGCCTTCTATATATATTTGATTAATATAATGACATTGAAAGTTTTGAACTCATTCTTTTAATATTATTGAATAACTTTGCACTTAACACAGACCACCCCCACTACCCAGGTCATCCCCACATACGTGCACACACACAGGTGGGTTACACGTATGATGGAAGGGTTACTTACTTACTTTTTCCCTTGTTTTCCGAACTTGGTTAGTTTAGTTTAGCCGAGATGACAAATACAAAATACATGTTTGAGTTTGTGCACGTGTGTTTTACTAATTCGTATAAGTATGTTTAGTATAGCTTGTTTTGCTTAGTAAAATTCGCGTTATTACATCCAAGGCAACAGTTCAAGCCGAGGTTCGGCCATTTTGGCACCCTTGAACTTTTTGCCAAGCGGCTGAGCGCCATGAGCGCTCGTCCTTTAGCCCAGTGAAGCAGTGAAAGCCCATCAGGCCGACAGCGTGTAGACATTTCGAAAATAAATAAAAAAATGCCTGCGGCTTCGTTTGCGTGAGTATAGATTTGATATGTAATGTACTTTCTTTCTGGATCAAAAGTACGTACGCTACTTCCTTTCTATAACCTTGACAAATTGTATGCGAAATTTCATAATGATAGATTAAGTAGTTAAAGCATAACAAACAAACCAAAATCACATTCATATTCACAATATTACTTATATTTGTCACAATTTTTGCTACAATGCCGTACACACTTATAAGTATCCATTTTCTTAGCTAAAGAAAAAATACTAAAAACTACGCATAAAATATATTTTGCGGTAAATATTTTAATTAGACAAACTCGATTCTTGTAAAATACAAGGATAACTTAAAACAGAATAGTAAATTTGCATGGCGTACTTCCTATAAGGCGTCTATGTTAAAATGGCATGACATGAAAACTGCTTTGCATTCACATACGTGTCAGCATTATTGTCCGGATTTTACTGTTTGACCACTCCACGCTTGTGTAGTTGCGAAATAGTTTCTTCAAGGTTGCTTGAACGTAATGTGTAGGTCATAAGGTTGAGATTAGGATAGAAATTGATTTTCTTGACGGCAATTTTATAATAGTCGTTATCAGCCAGTATTCGCATTGTGTCGCATCGATATTTTGTATGCACATTTAAATGCGGTCATCTGTGTCCGTGTTGGACCCCAACATGTTAATACCGAACTGAAATCTCGTGGAGTGGAAAATTTTCAATGCGTGCACACAGCGTATTGTTTCCGAGTAAACCTTTGTTAACATGGTTTGTATTGTCAAAGTTTATTCAAGTAGGTGCGTGTGAGAAATCTTTGCGTTTGTTTAAGAAAAATACATAAATATAACTAGCTTGGTGTATTATATTGTAGTCTCCAATGGGATTATTTTGTGCCCATTTTAGGTTTAAAGCTAAGATAATTAGTTTACATTTTATTATTGAAATCCATTCAATGTCGATGGAAAATGTATTTGTATAAATATAGATAAACTTTAACAATACACTATCACTAAATAAAATAACTTTAAAATATACTGAGTACCCGTACATTTAAATTGTTAATTCTGAGAAAAAAATGAGAGACGTCCGGCTAAAATTGGCTTGCTTTGGTTTTGTAAAGCGTTCTCTTTATCGCACAGCGCAATAACTGCGATAGACAAAGATAACGCTATACAAAATCAAACTTAGCCGACTGCATCAGTCCTCTCCCCGACCTGCCAGATCAAAGGTCGAGTACTGTACAAAATTTGTTCACTAGCAACCACATGGGACTTGCTCCGCGCTAATTACAAAATATCAAACTTAATAACCAATATATAGTTAGAGAGAACATAACTTTTTATTAATGAAAATATTTGATCAGCAATTCCAGAAATTTCTGGAAACATATTCAACAATTTTATATCTCTATATATTATAGTAATACTTGTAGTATCTATAGATTACGATTGAGTATTTCCATTAAAGCGGTAGGTTGCATGCTTCCTCTATTAGCTTAGTCGCATGCGGTTTTACCGATCGATAAATGAAGCATTAGTAATTTGTTTTTATAGTACGCTGCAAAAACAAAGTGGATTGACCCGGTGCTGTCGCTCCTGCTGCCGGATCGCGTGTTCCATACCGGGTATTGATACATTAAATAAAATAAAGCGACTTTGACCAGTGGTTCTGGTATGATCACATTTCTTTAAACGTGTATTATGTAAACTCATTGCAGAAATCCATACATATAATAAAAATGAAGTGTCTGTATGTAATATCAAAACAACGACTTTTTACTGATTGGATATGAACGTATACACAATACTGATAACAAAAATACAATATTTAAAATTTTTGTCTCTATGTTCCGGGTAATCTCTGAAACGGCTGGACCGATTTTGACAAAAATTTCATTGACGGATAGTTACAATTACAGCGGGTGACATAGGCTGCTTTATTTTAGACTAGCTGTCATCCGTGGCTTCGTCTGTAGTACTATCTCCAAAACGATTTGACCTATTTTCATTGGACTTTCACTGATGGATAGCTAACGTTATAAAAAGTAATTAAAGCTTTTTATTTTGAACTAGCTTTTACCCATGGCTTTGATTTTTTATGAATAACTAACTGTTGCCCGCAGCTCCGCATACGTTTTTATTATAATTGTAAATTACTTCAAATAAAATCAGCTATCTGTTAGTGAAAGTTCCGTAAAAAATGGCTCAAACGTTTTGGAGATAGTGCTGCAAACGAAGCCATGGGTAAAAGCTAGTACAAAATAAAAAAGCTTTAATTACTTTTTATAAGGTTAGCTACCTGTCAGCGAAAGTCCCGTGAAAATAGGTCCAAAAGTCGTTATTTTGATATTACATACAGACACTTCATTTTTATTATATGTATAGATTACAAAAACTCTTTTAAAAGAAAATGTTAAACTTAATTTAACACCAACATGTAGATAGTGTTAGTGGTTGTAAAAAAAGGCATCAGATATTAACTCCCGTATCATTTCAACCTTGACCTTTATAATATAAGCTACTATTTACTAGATTACCTGTAAATACATTCGTAACAACTTTAAATAAAATGAGACGATAAATAAAATATCTAGTTATCAATATAAAGTATTTCACTAAGAACTTACCCTTAGTCGCTCAGTCATGTGAACTGATGCACGCAGTCAGATGGACAAGTGAAGATTTACCCACCTACATAGTGACCCGACCATGCTGTAAGTAACTTCGCTGGCTGTTCTATGTAAAACAACTATGAGTACCATTTTAATGGAGTAAAATTTACTTTTATATATATTCTACCTTTAGGCATAATTCAAATATTTATAACCATTTATAACAAACAACTATTTAAAATTATAGACTAATTATCTATTCCTTTTATATAAGTACTAAATCCTTACATTACCAATTCAATGTTAGAGCTTAGTTTTATAATTTAGTTTTGTCTTTTATCATTTTTAGTTATGCTATTTTTTGTACATTGTTCTCCTATGAGACTATGTCTCTTCCCGAATGAAGGTATGAGCGTAATCACCACGCCAGCCCACGACGTATTGGCGATTTCAAATTCCTAGAAATCCAACAGTTCTATATTTTTCCCATAAACAGTGAGTGGTACTACAAGAACATTTCTCAAGTTCATGCTTCCTCACGATGTTTCCTTCATTGTAAGCAAATACTGTTCCCGTTTTAAATTAGTAAATGTACATAAATTTCTAAAAATTCGTTGTTACATGCTGGGGCTCGAACCTGCTGATACCGGATTAATATTACACCCTTTAAAGCACTAGACTGCAACGACTTTTGATCAATACCATTATAGAATGTTTTGTTACTATAAGCTCAGTGAAAAGCCATAATTATTTATTTATTCAGGGAAAGTAGAACTGTTACTACTACTGTTCTGTATTATATAAAAAACAATTGGAAACTGATGATTTGAGGGTATAATTATAATTTACATAAAATAGAAATAAAAGAGGTATAATTACTACTAAGAATATTATTATTATAAATATGTAAATTTTGTATATTTCTAAGCTCTTTCAAATTTTCTAAATTCTAAAACTCTATCATTTATAGAAAGGTATAATATCCCCGGGGGTTATAGGCTATATTTTATTTTTATTAATTTTTACTTTATTAATATGTACCAAGTCTTATTGTAATGCTAATTATTAACAAACAGATAGAATTGTTACTAACAAAATAATTAAGAAATATCTATATGAGATAACATACCAGAATTTATAAGATTTTATAAAACTATGATTCAAAAAAATATCTAATATTAATCTTTATAGGTAATATTCGCTATAAACATACAATATTTTTTATTAAGTAAGCGAAAAATCAATAAAAAATATAGGTAGAAATTCAGTTTCTAAAATATATCTGCTAATAAACTAAACTATAAAGAGATATCAATCATTGAGTATATTAAAATATAGTTATGTATATATATATATATATATATATATTTACTATTAATATTATCCACATTTGATAGCTAATCAGAAATCTAAAACTTCTGTGCTCACACAATTCAGCGACATAATACTGTCGAAAGAAAAACACGAGAATATCAGATGTCAATCTATCTTTTGTACAGATATGTAACTTGGTATCTATTACCGTGCGAGTGGTAGAATGACAGAATTGCACCTCAAACGCAATCGTACATTTTTCCTCATACAATACTTGCTTAACAAAAAAATATACGGACAATTGCCTCTGTTAGTTGAATAGTGATCATTATCTAACTTTGGGACAACTTATCAGTGGTGTATAGGAGCCGATCGGAAGTTGTTTTGCGATTATCCATACAAAATTGTTTATCATTTGTTGTAAGTAGATTGTTATTTGCAAGCAATTGAATGTTAAACTTAAAAAAGAAACAGACGAATTCAATGTGTGTTTTTATTACATTAAAAAAAACAGTATCGATATGTGATTGTAACTATTCGATATTAGAACACAATTACTTTCTGAAAATATTTAGAATTTAATTTTTTGCTAATAAAATGATTTAAAAGACAAAAACCATAAACTAAAACTATTCATACAATTTCAAATTATATTAACAAAGATATTAATTAAATTATATTTGATATTATTCTTGAAACCTTGATCAAATATAGATCTTACAATTGAGCCCGAGTTTTTGGTGAAGGAATATATTGAGATAAAACTACAGCATAGTTTTATGACTTTTATTAATGCCCGCTTCACTTGCTACCATCTCCAAGCATACTTAGGAGTTTTTCCGCGGGTATACTTGAAAGCCATACCCTCTAAATTTTGTGTATTACGATCTTAGACCGCATTGTCACTGAATATCACACGATATTGTAGTCAAACGCAAGAACCTATAAGGTAAAAAAAAATAAAAAGAAATATTTCATGTACCGCTATGTTGTTCAATCGAATTAAAAAATTCCGCGTAAGTTAGTCCATAAAGTTATAAAACAACACGACACCGGTAGACCTTGTGGGCGCGTTTGATATACCGTATCGACGTAAATCGAAAGGAAACTATACATTCTTTGAGGTCACAAAACATAATCGATTTGAAGGACGTCCATGTCCATTCAGAGGCGCCTTATAACTTTAACGGTAGGTGTGGTTCATCAACATTCAATGCTGAGAAAACGATTTAAATGAAAATCGAATAGTGAATATTTCTAACGGGCTCTTTGTTGGTTCGCGTGCAAGTTTCACGGTGTGTTAGAAGCGCTGGCTTAGAACCTCTGCAGCTGTCAACCATATCTCGGACGTCTTTGCTCGGCCTTTGTCCTCAGATAGACACGACTTCATATAAACGCAGTTTATGTGAATTATATAAAAAAGAATAAGCTCTCAAGAATTAAAACTTATGGGAAAAAAGTTCTATTGTTGAGTTTTAACAATAAAGCGTTGGTCGTATCTCTGGCACATTAAAAAGTATTCATGCGGTATCTTTGTATAGTTTATCCGTGTTTATGCTGAATTGCACGGATCTTGACACTTTCATATTTATCTTCTTTTTTTTTGCTAGCTACCATGATTGACGATTGTCTGAGAAATGGATTTTACGACATACGAGAGTTCTAGTTTTCGATGTTCAAATAAATATGTTCTGGTCCAATCTAAGGATACGATTCAAGTAGTATTTTGTTCTATATTATTTAAACATGAACTCTAGCTGTTTCAAGAATCAATTAAACCAACGAAAAGAAGGATCAGTATTACCCAAACCCTTCGCCACGTGCTTGGGTTGTAAATTAAATCCAATTAAAAAAATTGGAAATATTTAAAAAAGTAATCGTAGTATATTTAATATTAATCTGACTCAACAAATATACTAAAAGGACTTGTAATAGACGTATTTACAGTTAACACCAGAACAACTAATGCAATATTTTTGAAATAAAATGGATTTATAAATATGTGGTCATATAATATCATATATCTAGGATAAAAACAGTTAATGAGTTTAAATAAAATCTTTCCATGCTTTATAAAGCATATAACTTCTAGAAGTTGAATACGACATTAGAATAAGACAATAGAAAATGCAGGGCAAGATCGTGCAATATAGATTTTTTGATCATTAACAATTTTGAATAGAAAACAATTTCCGAGACTAATATTAATTTGTTACCCAATACTCATATTAAATATTTAATATATTATGTAATAACTTGACTTGAAACGCTATATATACCAATTCTTTTTTTTCTTCTTCGCTCTTCGATAACAAACCAAGCAAAGCTCGAACCGACTCAATCGTTGTTCACAATTATACAAGCGTAAAAACAATTGCAAAAGTGGTAATGAACTAAATGACGATCAAGTCATTCACGGTTCGGAATTAAACATTATTATTATTATTGTCGATGTTGAAGGAAATAGACGCTTTCGGTTACCATGACGGAGCTGAGGATTGTCTCAGTTGAACGGTAATGAGCATCGAGTCCGATGACCGCTTGCTAAATCATGGGGAACTGTCCTGTTATTACTTTTCTGTATGCCGTACACGGAGAGTTAACAATGTCGGCGGTGCTATTGGAATGTGTTATATGGATTGAACTGTCTAATACATTTTCAAGTTGAGAATATATTATTATTTTATTGTTTATTGATTTTAGTATTTTCCCACAATTTTATCTAATTTTGTAATAACATCGTCTCTCAGCCTAAGTAAATACCTAATGGTAAACACGCTGAGCTAGGCGACGGATATTCAAATCAAAAGAAATATCTTGCAGATCGGCCATTCGACAAAGCCCTAAGTTCATGCTGTCTATGGCTTCATCACGATGCTTTCTTACACTGCATGTTCAGTGGATACAGTACAGGGATTTGAACCTTGGATCGACGCGATGTTTCAAGATACTACTAAGGGACCATTTAAAATTTTTAGCTTTAAGTGCTACTTATGTGAAAAAAAATATGAAGAAGGTCAGTTTATTAATTTTCTTTAATCAGATCGTCAAGTATAACTATTTTATGCAACGTCTGCATGTACATATCTATTACTTGGAATTTTTATAACTGCATCAAAAACCAAGTTTAGTTTCAATAAAAACAGAAAATTATATTCGTAATTAAGATATCAAAACTGACAGCAAAACATTGTTCCGGGTGAAATAACTTTATACCGAATGTTAAAAATATACCGCAGTTTTCTTCGTAAGAGAGCTATAAATCTGTCATTGTCCTTGTTAGCATTCCGCTTTGATTTTACAACGATCAAAGACATTTTCTTAGCTGAGAATCACTATGACACCTAATTGGTTTACCCACAAAAGCAAAAGTAACAGCTAAATATGGAAACTTTGTTATTCTGTACACACACGGGTGTTGTATCTATGTATTCGCGTTTATGTTTGCTAGTAATTTGCTTTTAAAACGTCTTGTCACGTCTCTAACAAGTTTTCTTTGACTCTGTCGTTGTGTGAAATTAACAAACTATGTGACATACGTACAAGATTAATTCTACATATTTGATCCGAAATTTTTTGCCGCTTCGACTATTAGAATTATCAAGTACTTGTTATGCATACACGTGTACTGACTTTTATGTTAATACCGTAGTACATCAACCTTTAGTTGTTATACATTATAAAGTATGTATATTTTATCTATTAATGTAAATTATTACATTACCTATTGTATTGGTACGGATCCGTGTTTTTTGGACTACGAAAGAAGATTGCGTGTAGCAGATACGGGAATGTTGAGATAGATATGTGGTGTAATGGAAATGGATAGGGTTAGGAACGAGAATATCTAAGGAAGTTTGAGAATAGCATCAGTGACAGAGAAGTTGAGTAGTAATCGATTAGCACGGTATGTATAAGTCATGAGAAGAAATGATAGTAATGTAACCAGAAAAGTTGTAAGTACTAAGGAGGAATAATATTGGAATAAATGAAGACCGAAGAAAATATGGATGGATTGTGTGAAGAATGAATGTGTATAAAAGGTATAAAGGGTACTGAGATGGGAGAAGAGAATGAAAGAGTAAAACATGTTGTGCTGATTCTATTTAGATCGAATAGGGGTAAGATGATGATGATGATGATGATGTCAAATATGATTCCACAATCTGCAATATTTTAACAATGGTAACATATATCCACATTTGATTGATGTAGATTCGAATCGCTACAATAAGAAATCTCTGGTGAATTAAGAAGCATTTAGAATTTTCTAATTCCTGCCTGGCTAAATAACACCCTCAAGCTTACAATTTGTCGCCAACACCTGTAGTTGTGTTCCGGCAGCTGCACTTAAAAGCGAGTTTCCTTTAGGCTTAGCATGTCATTTTGTTGACTTACATCGTCAATTAAAATCAAGTTGTGATCAAACGTTAACATATACAGACAGTGAAAAATTTTTATACATTTATGTGATTTTTTGAGATAAACAGAAAGAATATTTTTGTAACCAAACGAAACAAAGGTATATATTTTTTATTGTAAAAAGAAATTGTAGTACCTATATACTTTAAATAAATTAGTTTCAGTATAACTGTTGGCAAAAGAACCATCTACGACATCGCATGGGGTCTAAACAAATGACTATAGTACAGTAGTCATATTATTTCAGTTTCATGGAAAAAGCCAAAATTGTATTGTCATGCTACCGTTTTGTTTAACCAAATTTTTGAAAATTGTTTTCTTTAAATAAATACAATAGGGTTACTACAGTCTTTGATTCTATTGTTCACGGTTGTCCTACCTTTGAAATTATAGTAGAACGGTAGCAAAATATTGTTTATTTTATACTTGAAAGGGCTTTTAAGTAGTGACATATGGAGTCTTTCCATTTAAGTGCGTTTTAATTTATGAGTCTTCGCGACCACCGAAGGAATTGGGTTATTGTTAAATTTAGAAAAGTTTAAAAGTAAATTATGGAACTGTTTCTTGACTTGTATTTTAGCCTATGCCGTTGATAATTTCTTAAAGTAATCATTTATACGATGACTCCAGATCTTGTATAAATTAAAAAAAAATAGTTAAATACACTTGAATAGTAATAGTATTAAATAACACAATTAGAATTATTTAATATTAACGGATGAGAGAAAACTACACGTGGCAGAGATGCGAATGTTAAGATGAATATGTAGTATAACTAAAATTGATAAGAATAAGAATGAGTATATAAGAGGAAGTTTGAAAATAGCATCAGTGAGGAATAATAGGTTACTATAGTATGGGCATATCAATAAGGATAGATGAAAGCCATATAACTAAAAAAAAAATAAGTATGAAGGTGGACGGATATAGGAGTAGAAGAAGACCGAAGAAGGTATGGATAGATTGTGTGAAAAATGATCTATGTATAAAAGGTATAAATACTGAGATGACGTCTGACAGGGGAGAATGGTAAAGGAAACATGTTCTGCCGACCCTACTTACGTGGGATAAGGGTAAGAAGATGATGGCGATAATTCAAATTATTTATATAAAAAAATCAAAATTCCGTCTGTATTTTTTTTTCAATTTCCAGATATTCTATACTTAACTCTTATGTAGCTTATGTAACGGACTAAGACCATCCTAATGGCATACGACAAGATATAATATCTTAAAATCCATCAAGCTTAGCCTACAGACCAAGCCAAATAAGCATACATATCTTCACACGTATAGTATTAAACAAATAGACGATTTATAAAAAAATAACAATGGAACTTAACATAACAGTTTACTATAAACATAACATAATAGTTTACCAGGTAATTACAAAATATCACGTTCTATAATTACATGATAAACAATCGTTAAAAATACCAACTCATTAAATTTTTTAGGAGCTAGTTAAGAGATTGTTAAATCGAAATTAGTAAAAAAAAAGGTTTACAGATAATCTTTATTGGACACATTAGAATCGACAGGCTTTCAACGGGAAAGTTAACTTTCAATGAAGCAATTATATAAATGGCTGCAATTAAAATGAACGGAGTGGCACATGAAATGTGACTGAACACTAAACGAGTTTATTGCTGTGAGAAACAATAATTTTGATTATAAAATGACAATTAATAAAAACAGTGATAACAATAATGTAAGCACTTAACTAAATGCTTAGGAAATAAAAATTTGTGAGCTTAATAAAATAGTAGCAAAAGTCGAGTGTATTTTTAACGACTTCAAGAAGGAACTTTCTAGTTGTATCTACTACGCTATTTATTCACAAATTACACGATGAAGAGATAAACAACGATTATTGATTATATAATTATGGTACTATTGATTGTTCTTTATTCGTTATTGTCATTGACAATAACTATGGTCGGCTTGTGTTATACCGACGAGGGAATAAGCAAGCATAATGCAACAATTAATAGATGCAAAAGAGAAACAAGGTATGTTAATAATCGTCTCAACATTAAAAATACAATACAAAACAGCAAATTACCAAAACAGCAGAATAATTAACAGCAGTTTATGACAACGACTTATGTTAAATAACACAACGACGTGATTCATTATATTACTGTTAATCCATCATTTCAATCTATTATTTAAAATATTAAAGTACCCATATATGAGCTTACAGTTATGTTTAATCTTTATCTTTAAGTAAGTCAGTTTTATTTCGTCTTTAATATATTATTTATTTATTTTAAACCACTTTAAATTTTTTATTCAGTAAATATGTTTCTTGTATCGATGGGCTCACTAAAGCTGTGGTTCGGTAATAGGTAGTTGACTATCTATTATAGTAGAAATATAGTACACTTGTCTATTATATTTCTAACACAGTTCATTTTCCCAAGCATCTGCAGAAAAAACAAACCTAGCAAGTCGTGAAACTATTTTAAGCTTAGTTTGTGTAATTCCAGAATGTGATAGGTTTAAGAAAGATAACACTGTTTCACACAGATACAGCACAATCGAGCCTGTTCATTAAAATGTACATGTACTATATATACATCAAAATTATAGTTTATTTATGTTATCCTTAAGTGATTCTAGTCTTATATAAATATATTAGATACATTGACAATGAATTCTACAAATTCTTTAGAATTCTAAATCTTTAAAATATACCCCGTTCTTTATTTATATCATTGGGAGAAAAACATAGGCAACGATAGAACTATTCGATTATTTAAGTGTTGTCATTATTAAAAATAACCCTTGACAATCTATTACTCGACAAATACTTCAATAAACTCCACCGATTCGTTCACGGGTGATTTATCGTTGTATGGGAGGGAATCATTGATTTTTCAAACCTCACATCGTCAGGGGTGAACTGAGGAAATCCTACGATGCACTCCGTTTACCCTCAATTTTGGACAAATCGAATTCCAATTAACTTAATAATACTTTGTACGCTAACAGTTTGAAGTAATGGCTTTCCAATTAAGATAGCTATGCGAGAGTATGACAAAGCAAGTGCGAGATGATTGTTTTTAACATTAAATTTTATAGTTATGTTATGGTTTGGCATTTTATAATATTTACTTTTTGCTATAATTTATTCATACTACAATAGGTAGACAATATTCTATAAGACATGGAAAAATGGAATACCTCTCAAAAACAGCGATTACAATATCTTTACAGTTTCATTAATTTGTTATGTGTTTTCTTGCGGCTTCGCTCACGTTTGTGTCACATACCTAAAATATGATAATAAATTATATCTTCATGATTAAACTATATTTCAATGTTCATATTACCGAATAAAAAATACAATAAGGAAAATAAACAACGAATAAATAGGGATTAAAAACTTTTTATCTTTTATTTGTTTAACCGCTAACCTGTAATTATCGACTCAGTGGTTATAATCACGTCATATGTTGAGTAATATTATACGTACACTACTGCAAGATACACATTTAAATAATATATATTTGTTAAAGCAATTAAGCGGCACTAAGCAAAAACATAATAAAATAAGTTTTTCTATACAACGTAAATCACTACATATTATAAAACAAAGTCGTCCGCCGCGTCTGTCTGTTTGTCTGTATGTTTGCGATAAACTCAAAAACTACTAAACGGATTGTAATGCGGTCTTCATCAATAGATGAAGTAATTTATGAGGAAGGTATATAATTTGTTAAGGTTTTGTGTAAATTGGTTGAAAATTCAAACCGTATTAAGCGTTTCATGCACATAAGTATATATTTTCTTATTATCAGGACAGGACAACGTCCATCGGGTCTGCTAGTTATAAATAAAATATATTTTTTATTAAACAAGAAACATAGTTAATAAATATAGTTAATCCATAAGTTAAGTTAGTTATAACAGCATTTTGTAGACAAAGGAGGAAAAAATTACAATATCCCAAAATAAAATAGGCGATAAAGTATGAAAACTACACAAAATAAATAATTAAGCTTTTTTCTATAAATTGCCTTCGAATAAAATTACAGTTTACACTCAAGTCACAGCCAAGTGCACTGATTTGATACGTTGTGCCATGACGTGAGGTGAGTACAATGTGCGTCATTCTTTAGACGGAAAACGCTGCAGTAACGGAAAAGGTTATTTACGCACATCTTATTAGACAGATGGTTGCGTGGTCTGTGATTAGTGGGCGAAGCTATTAGAACGCCATGGCTTTTTAGATAACGCTAATTAACATAGTTTTTATGGATGAATGTTTGCACAAACTGAGTATGATGATATTTAATAAATGTTTTCTTTATTAAAGAAGTTGTAAATTTTCGTTTTACTATTCTACTTGCTTATTTCTTCTAAACCAAACAACGGATTTTCATACGGTTTTTACTAACATTTCAATCATTTCGTTCAGAAGGGTTATGTGTAAAATATACTTATATTATATATATAGAACGTAGAGAAAAGTCGATGTATTTTACAAGTCGTGTATGCCAATATCCAATGCCAATGTCCAATGCCTGGAGCTGAACTGTATGAGATACATAAAAACAATATATTATGAACTTATATATTACAAGAATATCTATATTATCCATTAGCCACAGTAGCCATTTTTATTCCTCATATGTCATTAAATGAAATATATCATTTAAATGAATTCTTTACAAAGCTATTTTGGTCCATATAGCAATAAACCTCGTCTAATGAATTATATTACTTACATTAGTCAGTTAATGTAAATTAAAATGGCCCCGTATAGAACATATTTTTATAGACTATCTTACAAATTATTAAAAGATTTTAAATTGCGCGCAATAAAAATAAAATTATTTATCTCAGAATTGTGAAGCTTCCTTTACTTAGATGTACTGTAAATATCGAAATACTAAAAATGGATCTTTGAATATGTGTATAGTTTCGATAACTTAAGACCTGACATTGCATCCTATCATTAGGATATGATAGTGCAATGCATTCACACGAAACCGGGTCGCCTCTTAGTAGTTTACATACCAATGAAATTACTTAGCACCCGTTCATAGTATCAACCCATAACTTAAAACATTAATGTCTTAATAACAAGGCAGTTTATCTCACTCTGTCCCACCACATCGACATTGCGGGTTGTATTAATTATATAAATTGCTTTATCTAGCCCAAAGACAATGCCACGCGTGTCGGGGAGTGAGTTTTATTAACAGGACGATAGGCATCTGTGTGGTATACGGGTGGCCAATAATTCACTCAAACAAAATTGATTTGTTAATTCCCGAGCTTACCCCAGTTGTAACTGATGCGTTATTGTATAAAATTATATGTTTTTTGTAGTTGGTCGTTTTATAATTTGAAAAATTCGAAATTGATACTTACAAGTCACAAATTATTAGTTTTTAAATGTAGTAGGTATTTGTAATTATTATCTTTTGTTATTCTGTATATACATTTTATTACTTTTTTTTTCTTATATATTCGTATGTATATGGGTATTATAACTATTTAAGTTCGCTATTTTTGTACGTGTATTTTAGCTACGCTTCAATGTTTTTTCACTTTGATTTTTTGCTAACTACCTCAAACAAATGTTATATGGCTTTAAGCTCGTTAGTGTTCAAACTTAAAAGTACAATAAAGTATACATTCATTCATCCATTGAATGAATTGACTTTTATGAAGACGAAGATAACTGAGCCTTTCCCAATAAAAATAACAAGTAATTTTTACTGCAACCTAATTATAAGGTAATAGGTAATTTTAAGATCGTTCTAAGGTCCTAAGAAGGTACTTACGATCGTTAATGTATTAACATCGGTTCGGAAAACACCGTAGTCTTAAAAAAAACTACACGTTACTATAGACAACAAAGAATAGGAATTTGCTCCTTCAAACATAATTATTAATTTATACGAAACTTTATGAGCGGATAAACGGCCATCATGCGTGCAGCTATTATCTATAGTAGTTCTAAAGAACTGCAATTTCTAACAAACAAAATACCAATCTCTACAGCATTATATAGCACCTATCTATAGATATAACATTAAAACTGTATGTATACTTCATTCAGAACATACCTTATATCACTTACATGTATGTAAGAATTGACCGCTGGCAGATGTGACATTTATTCCGAGAATAGATTGCATGTTATAATATTCCTGTGTATTTTGTAATGATAAGACCGTTTCAAGAATAACACGTGTATCCATCTTATGTGGTTGTCAGCGAAATAAATGATATAACATTGATCGTTATGACGACTTGTATGAATATTATTTAAATAATTACATTGAGAAAACATCTATAGCCTCTTTGGATATGCTTTTACATTTTCTGATTTAATACTCAAATTATACTAAAGCACGCAAAAGATAGTATGAATCCAGAACTTTACAAACGTGGGTTCGGTTAAGCTCAAACAGTCGAGCATCATCTTCCGTTGTCTTTGCAAATCTCAACCGCATTCATCAAATTCACTAGTCCTTTGTGAATTACCAAATATAGATATTGGATTTGAATTTGGATATTCAGCTACTCGTCCTCTTTATATTCCCGCAGATTATTTTCAACAATATCAGGCAATCTATATCTCCACCGTTTGACAGACCTACAGCCAGTTATTTGACCCAGATACTATATATTTTTAGGCGGTAGATTCTCTCTCACACTTTTAATATTGCCAAGCCCTCGGAGAAGGTGGGTTTTAATTTTGGTGCCAATGTTTGTTTCAGTAATAGGTTAGCTTCCAACCTATTATTGGGTATTACTGTAATAGTTAAAACTACACACAGTTTTTCCTATTATTCTTTATTTGTTCATCTGTACCGTTCCAACGCACTAAACATGCCGATTCGCAATTATAAAACCGTAAAAAGCCCTATGCAGCAGTTTTAAGGAATCTATTGTCTGCATCGGCCTCGGCTTCTGCTTTTTTTCAAATTGCATTATATATATATATATATATATATATATATATATATTTCATTGCACATAGGTTGTACGTGAACAGGTTAATGAATCATATATTGAATGTAGTGTTAGATCATTACAAATATTTACCATCAACCACATACGTTTAATCATCCCTATACAAAGCCTCAGTTTAATAAACTTACCAGATAACAGTATTTAATAAACTATCATATTATAATTAATGTATATAACGCTTATTTACTATAATCTAATATTTACACTAATTCTGATGTCTGGTACTACATTAGAATATATTATATTATCTGATTTGTTCTGAAACTGGGTTATTTACTTTAACCGAATATTCTCTATCTGGGTAACTTGTTGTTTATCTTCTGTGACCTATGATAATAATCTCTACGTAAAATATTCTATACAATATGTATATTCGTCTACATATCACAACCTGTATTGGATCGAGGTCAATTTTTTATAGTAATTTGATTGAAATAATTAAGTATATACATAAATACTATCAAAAATATTTAAAATCAAACAATTCTTTATCTATATATTTTGACTCAAACGGTATAAAAAAATATTTAGCGTAGAAATCCCGTCGCTGTTATTTCCGAACTATCGAAATTTCCGCAAATATTTAATATTAGAAATGGACGTGCAAGTATTTAACATAGGTAGTTCTAGGTATATCTACCTAGAACTATATATATATATATATATATCTGCCCAGGAGCGAAACACGTCATAGCTAAGATGCTGCGGTTCATTAACAACATTATACACTTAGGAAGTGCAGGTTAGGAGAATATTCCTTACAGAACGGGCACGGTGAATCAGATAGAAGGAATTTCGCTTCACCGGAGTTTATCAAGTTATGCAAAAGCCTTTACTTTACTTATACAGTTTATACAATTATTTCAGGATTTAAAAGTTAGGACTTTGTTCTAAAGACCTTTCGAATTGCTACGGATCCTTTTATAAATAGGCAATAGATACTGTATTGATTATATGTCATATATATGTTAAAGAAAATAAGAAATGAATGTATGCAAAATGTAGGAGAAATGCAAAAAAAAAACAGCCGCTATTGCTAGAGTCACAGTATAACATAATTTGTACTAATGATTACATTATTTAAGTTTTGTTTTTGTCGAACTGACTACACTGTTGATCTAGCAAGGCCTCTACAATTTCACCGGACTACGACACGTACATTATTTGAGTAAAATCCATTGCCAGCACTTAAAGGTGTATTCTGATAGTTGCGCTGGAGAGCTAGTCCCTCTAGATTTATCGTGTTCGCCATTTAACATCAGATGAGATTATGGTGAAAAGATAAAACTTCAAAAGTATAAAAAAATATATATTCGAAGTATACCTACTTATTTACCCTAAAGATATATACGATATAATAACCCGTATTTATTAATTTTACATTAAATTACATAAGCCCGTGAAAAAGCTTAAGTTGGAATGCAGCAGGTGCCTCCGAACCGGTGTTTAAATTCTACTTTATTAAAAGTCGAATATAAATAGAACAATTACTGTTAATTTAAATGGATGGAACATGTATGACCAGCATTCTTAACGGTCTTATGTGCCTTATGCTGTAAATAAGTAACATAACTTTGAGATTATCCATCAAAGCGCGTTCGTTAAAGTATTTTTATTAGATACTAGCTGTTGCTCGCAACTCCGCATGGGGTTTTTTTTTATAATTGTAAATTACTTCGTATAAGATTCTATCTGTTAGTGAAAGTTCCGTGAAAAATGGTTCAAACGTTTTGGAGATAGTACTGCAAACAAAGCCATGGGTAAAAGCTAGTCACAAATAAAAAACCTTTAATTACTTTTTATAATGTTAGCTATCTGTCAGTAAAAGTCTCATGGAAATAGGTCCAATCGTTTTGGAAATAGTACTACAGATGAAGTTACGGATGACAGCTAGTCTAAAATAAAGCAGCGTATGTCACCCGCTGTAGTTTTAACTATCCGTCAGTGAAATTTTTGTCAAAATCGGTCCAGCCGTTTCGGAGATTACCCGGAACATACAGACAGACAGACAAAAATTTTAAAAATTGTATTTTTGTTATCAGTATCGTGTATACGTTCATATCCAATCAGCAAAAATTCGTTAATTTGATATTACATACAGACACTTCATTTTTATTATATGTTTAGATTTAATAGGTGTAGTATCGATTTATTAAAAAATCTATAAGCATAAAACAGATAAGTATATATACAAGATACAATTATTTTCAAAATAATTTTAAAGTATTACAAAAAACGACAAGTATTATTAAATTACTAGTATCTGCCCGTGGGGTCTGTATGCGATTTTAAACATCAATAATTTCCATTTTTTTTATACATTATAAGTTTAAGCGTTTTGATTATAATCTCATCTGATGTAAAGTGACGATGTGGTCCAAGATGATAAACACGCTAACCCCAGAGGAGATCTGGCTATCAAGTGCAGCTGCTGGAACACACCAACAGGTGCTTTGTAACAGATTTTCAACTTCATAGTGGTAGCTAGCCAGGCGGACTTAGAAAACTCCGTACCACCACTCTATGGCTCCATCACATTGTTTGCCTTCACCGAAAGCTCCGACTCAGTTGCAAGGATTAGAACCTAATTCCATCGACGCAGTGTTCGAACACGCTATCAACTAAGCCATTATCGTTTCAATTTTAATTAAAATTTGAATCTATTGTATGATGTATAAAACTGTTACTGATACTTTTTATAGGATATACGAGTATATATTGGAATAAAATGTAAGTGGAATAAAATCGATAGAGATTTAATATTTATCTTTTTAATCATTCTTTTACGATTTCTAAAGGTATTGGGTATTCTGAAAGTAATGGCTTTTTTACATGGGGAAATCCCTTACGGATGCTCATCTCGTCGCGCAGCAAAGGTGGGTTAGGTTATGTCCAATTCACATGGTCTAAAGCTCCATGGTGAATTCTCACACCTTTTGACCGAGGGAGCAGGGATTACCTTACAGGCATTACGTCTGCTCCCTCGACAGGTGTTGGCCCTTCCTAAGGGGCTCCGACTGCGGTCTGAGGAGTCAAAATGATAGACCCCTTGAAGGGAGGGATGGCTACTTATATGTGAGTCTAGAAACAAGGAGATCCCTAGAAGGACAGACGTCAGGCATGCGACTGGTCGTAAAACACAATACAATAAGTTCACAATATGTAAGAAAACATGTTGTATTGACCCTAGTTAGGAGGATAAGCAGAAATAGATATGTACCAAAATGTGTAATCTATATTATGCTAATAACATAAAATATACCCACCATAAATATGATTTAAGTGACTATTGTTATTTGTGTAATGGAAGAACATTTTAAAAATAGAACAATTATAATGTTCTATTTATCGTGCTTTTTATATCAAAGCATTTTAATGACTTTCGGCAACATAAATTTTTCTTCAAGTTTATCTCTTAGGCCTGTTTCAGAGTGTAGCCAGGTGGCGGGTGCTTGCGCGGGTGCTTCTCGTTCCACTGTAGAAGCCCCTAGTATTTACTGTGGCATTAGCGGCGTCTACTTACAATTCAACTACACGCGCCCGTGCAATCACCCGTACCCGTCTGCACTCTGAAACAGGTATTACTATTATTATCATTTTCAATGTTCGCCCTTTGACAAAACCAAAATATACTAATTATAGCTAACTCTAAGTACAGTGAACAAAACTCGTTTGTAATTTTTTTAAAACGATTATTTATAAAGTTCACATTTATAATGATACAACAAAATATAATACAGTTGTAAAGCCTATATTACCCTCAGTCACTATTTACCATGATCAGTTAACATGGATATACAGATTTTATTTTGAAATGTATTGAATTAATTTGAAATAAATAAAGATTTTATTATTAAGATAATTTAGGGTAATAGTATCTTGAGTAAAATTATTTAAAGACAATATATTGTATAAATTAACATTCATTTAAAATTTGTAAAAAAAACAGCTCTGTTTAAAGAGGAATTACAAAAATCCAATGCTATCTAAAGAGTATAAAAAACATTAATATATATTATGGAACACTATTATTTTACAGGTAGTTCCACAAAGTCACATAATTTAATTCAAACTGGACAGAATGTGACAAAGCACCGATATACTCTCAAAGGGCACATGTTACCATATTTTTTTCAAAATTCAAAATCACAATAGATTCTATTCATTCGTATTAAACACGTAAATATCCATAGCTGTGCACCGTTTATATTTATGAAGGAATATATTGCTATCAGTTGTAATGTAATAACATTAATTTACATATATTTTCTATAACATTTACATTAGGAATAAATGAATTGCGGCTCTGAAGTGCCGAGATATAGTGTAGTAAAAACAGAACAGTTGTTCTAGTAAATTATATGAAAATGATTATTATTGATACCAATTAAACTACATGTATGATATGCTCACAAATTATCAGGACTTTTTAATTTTCATCCCTTTTACATGGATGTATAGTTAAATACGTAATCAAACTTTTATATAACATACAAGTAAAGAAATAGAAAATAATAACCTAGGAAAATAGTCGTGATGTGCATATTTTAACGGTATAATGATTTAGTCTAAACGGCCCATAAATACGGATCAATTACTATTTATATAATAACCATATCTGTATACCACAGCCAATACTATAACTTAACAAAAGATTGTGTGTGTGTGTCGTCTCACCCATCCAAATATTGAACGCCTCAGATGTTGCTTTAACTTCAGTGACTACCCGACACGGAGTTTACCTCGACCAAATTTCGTCACACGAAAAGGTTGCGGATCAGAATTTCAAAATACTCCAAAAGATGTTAAAATTTAAAGAATTAGAGTTTTGTCATAAATCGACAGAGATTCAATCACGTGAACTACTTTCTGAATATAGTAAATTAAGTTTGTACTTCTTTTAATACAAAATTGTATGACCTAACCAATATAAATGGGGTGAGTTTATTTGTATGTTACTCTTTCACGCCATTACTCAACTTACACTTATTCGACTTTCCACACACGTTATCAGGGGTACAAAGAAGGACATAGGGTGTCTGTCCTGCACTAAAAACGTATTATTCCCGAGGAATAAATCAAATTTATAATAACGGGAAGCTAATATTAAATATTTCTACCCAAATGTGTGCATTAAGAGCTGCGCATAGATAAATGCTGTGCTCATAAAAAACATTGCTATGTAAATATTTATAAATGAAGCATTTCATTTTTTAATCTTATCTCTGTCTAGCATAACTAATCAAACAAGGATGAAAATATTGTATTCACTTATTTAATAACTATCACATTTTTTTTTAACATTACATTAAATAAAGAGAATATCGGTACTGAAGACGCATTTACTATGACGTCGGCTTTAGAAAAATTCTCTCATAGTTGAAGTTAATAATACTCACGCTTGTATCAGCATAGAGTTCAAATAAAAGCTACACCTACATACTTCTGGTCACGGAGAAAAGTTAAATATTATAAAATTTGAATATTATAATAACTGAGCGTCACGAGTCACGACCGTACAATGGCTTAAGCTGTGATTTGCATCGCTGTAACAAAATTCTCTGAGAATGTAGGATTTAATCTTAACATTCTGTTTATGAGGTCCGGGTGAAATCTTAATTCTATGGTAATGATGTCGTTTTATTCATTTCATTTGATAAGAATCAATCACTTTATAGCCACCGAGTTGAAGTATATAATGAGATTTATATAGTGTTTATCTAATAACTTAAGAATAATCGCAGATATGAAGGGAGCACTTGAATTTTCTGACAGTATGATCTGAATGTTTAACATTACAAATGAATACATAAGATTAGTCAAATATCGGTTTTGTAGGTTATTTATGACTAACAAGAGCAAGACTAGAAAGCGAAAACCTATTTTTAAGAAAGTGAGAAAAGAAACAGTGGTTTCGTGTTTTGAGGCACTTGGACGTAATGACTCGATTAAATACGTCACATCGTGAAATTACCTAGTATGTTTCTTATTACTTAGTTGCTATTACTGTGCCATTTACGCGCTGATACACAGATTACTGTCTTTTAAAACTTTTTTTTATGATCGCCGTCATTCTCTATACTTACGATATGACGTATCATAGCTCTCCCTCTATCAAACCAGCATAAAAAAATCACCTGGTATAATAAGCAATAATAGGATGCTAATAGTATTTTTAAGTCAATAATCAAAGTAATGGATGCTTATATCCATAATTCCATAAATAATCCATAATCCATAATACATAAATAAACTGATAGAGGTCTGCTATTGCGTTATCGATTTCGATATTTTTTTTTTTTTTTACATCTCAGGCACTTATCTGAATAAATATCACGGAAACTTGATTTAGTACAAGGTTATTACAGGAAACGAGCGCAAATGCAGGTTAAGAAATAAATTTAAGCAAAACTATGACTATGACGAACAGCAGCAAAACACCAATCAAAATTAAAGGAAACCCTCTGAACTATACGGACAAGTACATATATCTAGGAAAAACAGTCAGCTTTGATAGAAAAAGCAACGACACTGAAATAGAACGAAGGGTACGTCAAACGTGGAATAAATACTGGAGTTTGAAGGAAATTCTCAAAAGTAATTTGCAAATAAACTTAAAAACAAAGATTATGAACTCTAGTCTTTTGCCATGTTTGACGTACGGATGTCAGACGTGGAAGTTCAACGCTAAAGCAAAGCACAAAATAGTCACATGCCAACGAGGACTAGAACGTAGCATGCTTAAGGTAAGGAAGCTTGACAAAATAAGACACACGAAGATACGATCCATAACAAAAGCCACAGATGCCTTGAGATCCGCACTAAAGCTGAAATGGAAATGGGCAGGACATATAGCAAGGCTTACCGACCAGAGATGGACTGCAAAAGTAACGACGTGGAGAGGCCCACTAGGCAATAGAGGAAGAGGAAGACCAATAACACGATGGGACGACGAAATAAAGAGAACCGCCGGTACAAATTGGACTCTAACAGCAAAAGATCGTGACAAATGGGCATCATTGGAGGAGGCCTTTACCCAACCTGGGGTTCTTGTAGAAATAACAGAAAGTTATGAATAAGAGAAAACTTTTTATAAGAAAAACTACAAAAAATTTACTACTTAGATATAATTAATTATAAACAAGGTTTAAGAAACTAACACAAAAATTATATTAGAAAAATTAAGCAAAATTATTAACTTTAAACACTAGAAAAGAAATTTGTAATATGTTAATCCAAGAAATAAAAAGGCTTTTTATTTTTTATTTATTTTATTTATTTATTACAGTTTTAAGAAACTACAATTTTTAAAGCACTAACTAAGGCTTCGGCGTTGTGGGAAATGGGGGTAAGCGATGTGGTGTTCATACACAGAAGAAGACAAGTGAACGGATAACATTGTTTAAAAAAAAATGTGAGCAAAGTACATTTTTACTTTCAATTTTGTACATGTTTTTTCCTCTGACATAAAATATATTGTGAAGATAATAAACAACGCAGACGAAGTCGCTAGTATCAGCTAGTTTAAACATATTAATACCTAAATTCGTCTACATTAAAAGCGTTATCATTACGAGCAATGCTAATATGACTATGGCTGATTATATGATTGGAATCTCATATGGGTTCATATTATAACACTAAGCAATTTATTATTTGTTATTATGTAAGAATATCTACATTTATAGCCTAGTTTTACAAAGTAATACCCACCCGCTCCTGGTTGGCACAAGAACGTTGTATTAATGTAGTTATAAGTTACGTTGTAATAAGTGTCATAGGCTTCTAAGTGTATTTTTAGACACACTTACAATTTGATCCACTTGAAGTTTTAAAATTAACACTTCGTAAAAGTAGTAAGTTTTATAAATTTTGTTGCCCTTCATTTTTAAATTTATTATATGATCTAAGGTGTTTAATAGAAAATACTTTAGCCGTTTTGTACGTTAAATTACATCAAAATTGGCTTGTATAATAAATATAGTCAAAACAGTTTCACAAACAATATATTGTTTTTCAATAATATGTAAAAATAAACATAACTGGGACATAGACACACACACATATCACTGCGTACTTTTATGTAGACCCTTTTAAGATACACAATACTGTAGTAAATTATTTGATAAGCCATAAGCTTTAGCCAAACCGAAGTGTTCGAAAAGTATTTAGTTACGATTTCATTACAAGACACGGGTAACCTTTTTGAACCATCACTACATATTATAAAACCAAGTCGTCTGCCACGTCTGTCTGTGTGTCTGTTAGTGATAAACTCAAAAAGTACTAAACCGATTGTAATGCAATCTTCATCAATAGATAGAGTAATATATGGTTGAGATTTAGATATATAATTTGTCAAGGTTTTGTGTAAATTGGTTGAAATGTAACGATAATTGTTGGAAGTGTTGGAAAAAGTCAAACCGCTCGAGAGTTTCATCGAAAACGGTGCTTAATTCTTTTGAGATATAACAAAATAATTCATAGTAGGATATGCCTCTTTTATAGGTCTACAAAAAAGTCTACAATGACATATATCTATCTTTTAAGGATAGCTTACTAACCCATCTATCTACTAAAAAATGGTCATATATAATGAGGTAATTGAAAAGCTATTTATACGGATACAGTATTAATCCTTATCAAATTAATTACATTAGTTACCTTAAGCATTTGATGAACATAACTATACATTTTTTTAGTATCAAGGCAGGACAACGTTCGCCGGGCCTGCTAGTCTTATATAAATATAATATGCATGTATTAAACGTACAAATCTACAAAAACCATATTTTGATACGTTAGTAAAACCCATGGACAGGCATGAATAGCGACATTGTCCTATTTATATTGATTGTTGATATAAATCTGAATGTTTTAGTGACGTCTCCTCTCGTATTTTTTATTTAACAGATCTCTTTGATCGAAATGACATCTTCACTTTGTGTTGATTTACTATTTACTTATCCAACGTAACAAGGTGTATTCTGAAACCTGGCTATCAATTTAAATATATATGTTTTTTAAAATACTATACATTCTGGTAATTGGATTTCGAGTTATAAGAATATTAACGAACGAATAGACAAAGAAGATGCGTTCAGTAATATGAAGGCGTAGTTCAAAATATGACTCAATAAAATAAAGGACTTATAATAGGTAAAATATATTTATTAAGAAACATATAGGTCCCATTATCAAACTAATATTTGATAGGAAAAGACAAAATTATTTCATTGCACGGGTTCATACAATTTAGAATAGAAAAAAGGAGACACGAAAGTCATCAGATATAGATAATGATATCATTGAAAATAAATGTTATAAACGAAAACGTAGAACGAACAGGTTATTTCTGTATTTTGATATTTTAAAATCATTTAATATGCATTTGAGATGATATCTAATACGGCGTCTGTTCGTGCTCATTAACGGTAGAAACATCAAAATTCTTATATTATCAACACAGTGATATCGGTTACGTAAGCCAAACCGGCACCCGAAGACCACGACAATTAGATAAGTGGGTGGAATGCGACTCAGTACTTCCGGGCTAAGAGCTAAACATGTTATATTTATTATTACTATATTTTCTAGGACATTAAAGGTTTTCAATATAACGTGTTGTCAAATATTAGTTAGTATTTGTGACATATATACATCTTATACATACATATAATTAAGAATTCTAAGATATATTTGAGGTAAGCATATAGTAGTCTAAACAAGTGCTATGTTCCTGTTTGAGATATATATCTGCCAATACGCATCAATAGACGTAGCGTATTAACTCATTTCATCAGCATATTAGTGAGTGATCTCAGAATTGACCGTCCTTTAAAGTCAGTTATATATAACTATACGCAGTTATAATTAACTAAAAGCTGAATCACTTCGTGTTTAGTAGTTCTTACACAACCTAAAACCTGATAGAAATCGTATTGATGTCGACTGCCGGAGCTCTACCGTTATTCCTCTTTCTGCTATAAAGGTGTATTTGTGTAACAGTTCACAGAGTGTGGTTGGCAACACGCATTATTATTATAGGTACGAAATGTTCCAGCTCACTACTAAATAGTAGCAGCCTATCATAGTGGATTTAACGCTTGTATATTATTGTCGCTAAAGATAACGCCTACATAAAATTCTGTCACTTATACTAAAGTCATAACTCTAAATAATTTCAGCAATTTTAAATTCTGCGTGTCTTTCTTTAACACATATCAAAATACTAAGAGCCATTTTCCAAAAAGTCAAATCTGGTTGTGGCCTTATTTGATTGATTTTATAATTTACATCTAATTTATGTTTTTCGTACTTTTGTAGTCCGGTGAAACTGTAGAGTCCTTGCCAGGCCAACAGTGTAGTCAATTCGAAAAAAAAAAATGTTTTTGGTACCAGCTACCCTAAAACAAAAATATATCACGAGGTGTTCACTTTGGTAAACAATGTTTATTGAAATTTGTTTCATTCTTAGCTCAAACAAACAAAAGTAACTTTTTGCAGTATTTGCATAGAAGTGTAGACAATCTTTGTTAGTAATAAAAAACAATACATAACAAAATGCAGGGATATTATACTTTCTAACATTTAGAACTCTTAATCTAAAAATAGATACCAAATTATGAATGACTCGATATGAACAATTTCTTAATATACTCGATCAACTTGTAAACGTTATAACGTATTTGTTGCTGTGTTAAACGAGCGGAAACAAAAAATCTATCCAGAATAAGCCGTCATTTGCTCACTGTTAACTATGTTCGACATATATAGATTGCCGCATTGATCGAGTCGTATCGACTCAGCGTGTTTCCATTGGATTTATAATCGATTTTCATACGATCTTGTTTTATTTTTTATTACTGTTCCCATTGAGTTTAAACGTAGTTTGCTCATTATTAATCATTCAGTTTTGACGAGTTTAAATTATACATAAAAATAAATATTTTTTGATCGATTAAACACTTCATGCTTACTTTTTTTGTACATGCTCTAAGATATAATGAGATTAAAAAAAAGATTAAGCAAAGAATATTTTTGTCTATTTTTTATAGAATATTTTTTCACCAAGACGCTTGATCATATTTGGTCATCATCATCATCTTACCCTTATCCCACCTAAGTAGGGTCGGCACAACATGTTTTCCTTTTCCACTCTCCACTGTCAGATGTCATCTCAGTATTCACAATTTTTATGCACATATCATTTTTCACACAATCCATCCACACCTTTTTTGGTGTTCCTCTACTCCTATATCCATCCACTTTCAAACTCAAAACTTTTCTTGTTACATGACTTTCATCTCTTCTCATAATATGCCCGTACCATGCTAACCTATTACTACTTAACTTCTCTGTCACTGGTGCTATTTTCAAACTTCCTCTGATATGCTCATCCTTAATCTTATCCATCCTTGTTACACCACACATCCATCTTAACATTCGCATTTGTGCCACATGTAATCTTTTCTCATCCGTCTCTTTCGTAGCCCAGCAGTCGGTTCCATATAACATGGCTGGTCTTATTATAGTTTTATACACCTTCCCTTTGAGTTTCAACGGCATGCGTGGGTCACAAACCATCCCAGTCACCTTTCGCCAATTCATCCACCCTGCATTTATCCTATTCCTCACGTCCTTGTCTATTCCACCGTCATTTTGTGTGAATGAGCCGAGGTACCGAAAATTGGAGCAGGCTGGTAAGAATACACCGTTTAAGGTAATATGACAAAAACTGGATGGACCTCCAAAGTCACAGAACAAATGTTCAGTTTTCATCCCACTAATCTTTAAACCAACATTCTCCAGTTTCTCTCACCATTTCTCCAGCCTACTCTAGACCTAGGCAGCATTATCACCAACAAGAACAATATCATCAGCGAATAGCATACACCAAGATGCTTCCTCTTGTATGTCTGATGTTATTGCATCCATGACAAGAAGAAACAGATAAGGACTTAAAGCTGATCCCTGATGCAAACCTACAGCCACATGGAAATTGTCTGTAATTCTAGCCTCGGACCTAACATGTGTTTTAGCTTGACTATACATACAACGGACAAGTTGTAAGTACTTGCCAGACACTCTTTTCTTTATCAGCGCCCACCACAGAACATCCCGAGGTACTCGATCATATGCCTTTTCCAGATCAACAAACACCATATGCAAGTTTTTATGATTGATCATATTTAGTAATGGGCAGTTTTGGACTACGTTAATTGCTCGAGGTAGTTGAAATATTTGACTAGACACAGATTAATACTGTAGTATCGTTAAAAGAGTTTCACAAATAATTTATAATTTTTGATAACATGTAAAATATAAAGATGCTACTATGGGTTATCTCTAGGAAATAGATATATAACTACTACAAACTTTTCTGTAGATAATTAATCCAGAAGCACGTTATTTCTGAACTATTCCGTAAGAATTAGATAACGTTAGCAATAAATCCTGAAAAATAATAGCTATTAAATATTGAGATATTAAAGTAAAATCATAAAGAATTTTAAAAATAAATTGCATAGAACGTAAACGGGAAATCGTAAACCATTGTACGACAAATGGCCCGATTGTCGAGCGATAATAAAAGTAAAACCATAATATGTGCAATTCAGTGGTTAATTAAAAGTTATACAACCGTAACCGGTGTAATTACCTTAAGATTTGTGTTACGTTTAATGTACGATTTTACTGACCCTGGCCAGCTATGTGACGGTACACGCTGAAAGTAGGTGAACTGGGAACTGCCCAACGTAGTCAGGAAACATTGTTTATTTTATTTCACGAGTGAGATACCGCGAACGTTATGGTTTTTATGGGATTAATTAATTTATACGATTGCCTTGATGAAGATTTTATAACTGTTGACTAATTTATTGTAGCAACATTGATATTGAAGGGCATTGTTTTTTATTCTGTATGGATACTTCAGTTGGCAAATATTATGTTCTGATTGGCTGGAAAGGATTTAAAAATAATTGTCTAATTGATAGTGTTCACTAATATTATTGGCGGGTCCGAAGCCCAATGAATTCCAACACTTTTTTTTTTATTAACGTACATTTACTAATATAAATTAGTAATAACATTAGTTGACGCTGAAGAAAAACATCATGAGGAAATCTGAATCTGAGATAAATTCTCCACTTCCTTAGATGTGCGTACCTGAATAATACGGAGCTGTGTGTTTCAGAGCTTTTGAAATAGCGTTTTCAGTTCGTCAACTGGTATTGGGATTCTCTTGTGAAGATACAATTAGTTCAGCAGTGGAACACTTACAAACTGGCATTATTGTTATTGAATTTAATAAATATATAACGATAGTGTAGTTTTAGAGATTTTGAGAGACTTAGAGTTATTTAAGCGGATTGTATTTGATGACGTAGACGACGTTAAATTTGTATCTCGGTGACAAACCTTTTCTTTGAGTAATGTATAGGTACTTAATATTAGACATATTGCAGTTATTTTATAGATACCTACTAACATAGTTCAAAACTTAGTAACTAGTATTTGGTTTTGCAATTTGTTCGTGATATATTTGAAATCAATGTTTCAGGTTTAGACGGAGAAAGGATAGAAATAAGCTTACATATAATAAATAAAATAAGTGTTAATAAATTATGAATTTATCTCTTTCTCTCTCACGTTAAATCCTATTGATGTCTCGTTTTAATGCCGCTTTTTTGTTTCATCAAGTTTCAAATCACAACGAAACTGAAGAAGCTTTCACTTTGATAAACACAGATTTTATTCGGCATTGCAAACTAAAATCTAATACAAACGAAACTATATTTAATGTACTTAAAAACGAATAATTTAAAATCTTATACAGCGTGATACTCAATTGTCATATACAAAGTAGAGTCTCTCATATTTTCATAATGGTGTTCTCAATAAGACAATTTGTATATCTCCGCAGGCGTATCCGGTATAATTGTTAACAAACAGTAGCTATCCGGCGAAGCTTGGTGGTCTCTTTCTCACCAGTTAACACCTACTCGTTTTTAGTCTTAATAAATGCATTTATTGCCGCGTACCACAAATACAACTGTTCGACCATAGAAAATCACTGAGGCCACGGAACGAAGCATAAACAATGGTAATGGTATTCTGTGACGAATCGAGAAGGCCAGTAGTTAAATGCGCGAAACGATCACAAAATAAATTCTCGGAATAAGGAGGTTGTAACTCCGAAATGGAATGTTTTGAGGATTATTTTGTATTTTTGCTTCCTTTTATTTGAAATATATGTCTTAAAAGGTTTTTCTTAATAAAAAAAATATTATTTTAAAAGATAAATAGTTATACTTAAAAAGATTTCTTTGGAAAATCCATACACAAAAGTAATTAGAAATAATAAATAAGCAAATGTATATATGCGTATATGTGTAAATACATGTTAAAACAGCACTTATACTATATAAGTGTATTCTAGCTATAATCTCATGTTTATTGTTATAATCTTTATTTTCTTTTCTATTTTTATATTTGCACTACCCATAATAACTTTAACTTTCTTCACAATACCACGAAAGGAATGCCTTGTCGTATTAATCTCGCAAGAGTACAAAGTAATAAATGCCAATAAAGCGTTAATAATTAAATAATCAGTGAATAACGTCACAATATAGAATTAGCTATTTATATTATTGATTTCTCTGGTGAGAATGCTTATAAAGCAGTCATTGAATAAAATAATCTGTAAAAATTTGTTTGCTTGATAAACTGAGCATCAAAAATATTACAGCTATGAACTCTTATTAAAATAAATAAATCGATAAAATGACAAAAAAAAAAACAATGTTTGGCAAAACATAAAACCATTCCAGTATAAAATAGTACAACAGACACTTATATTAAATGATTTTATCTGTGCGAAATTCAACACATTCAATTAAGATAATTATGTCAACATATAGTATTAGCAGCGCAATAAATAAACCTCCATTTATTCACCTTTTCAACTTACCCTTTCATGATATAATGAAAATTCAAAAGTTAGCTCATTATATTCACATAAATATATATAGGTATTTAATAAATAATAAAGCCTTACTTATTATAATCGCTTTAATAATTATTCAATATCAATGGACTAATTGAGAAAATCTTTAAAACTTGATTCACTACCAGTGGATATCAAAAAAAGGTTACTTCGTCACGACAATGCATAAAAGTTTGTAAGTTGTCTACGGCGCAAATATGTCCACCGTTCGCTTCACTGCGTCATAAATTAACGAGATAAATGGTCCACCAACAATGGCTAAATAAACCGGACAGTTCTTATAACGCTCGAAGCATCATAAAAACTTGAAGTGTCCATATCCAACAATGGTTAAGAATGTAAGGGAACTTTTATAGCTAGTCGATTAGCACAAAAAATGCATTCGATAAACCGTTTAATGGTCGCATCAGGTCTATTAAAAAGCCATGAATATCATCCCCTTTGGTATTAAACGCTGTTTATTGGAATACAATTTTACAGGTCACGTTCGTTAATGCGATATTCGAGCTGGACTTGTTTAAATTTAACGCCATTGAATCTCTTATGTTCGCTGTTTAATACCTTAGATTTGTGATAATATAAACCTAATAACAATTCTAAAATATATATAGATAATAAACTGTAAACATTGAATATAAAAAGTACTTGTCTGAAGTAAAATCTTATTGTAGAGATATGAAGAAGGTATACTTTGACAAAAGATCATTAGAAAAAGGAATCTGGTATGAGACCATACAACCACAACCTCATTTTGATGTTCCATGGATCGATCAAAATTATTTAAATAGATCGGACCTAATAATAGTTCTCCGATTTCGCTCTGGGCTCATTCCAACAAATAGGTTTTTACATCTAATAAGAAAAAGGTCATGTTATGTAATATTGTTGAGGATATGTACCATGTTTTGATGGAATGTGTTTAAGATGAAGGTTGTGGAAATTTTTTCATGATTACTCAATCCATGGAGGTTGGTATTTGTAATTCGATCCTGACAAACCCTCTATCTCAGATCGCAAAACATTGTATACAATCGCAAGGTATAACGATAAGATTTGATAAGGTTGTATTGTGAAACTGAATATAACTCTGATGGTCTTACGGGACTTAATAGTCGCTATACGACAAAACCCACATTAAAGATAAAAAAGTATTCTTCTTTTAAAGTAACAGTTTTAAGGTTTTCATCGGCATAGTTATTGCAGTGTTTAATTTGATCTATTCCATCCTATTGTTCGACAGACTATTCCTCCTTATATTAAAAATAGTATGAACAACAAATGTTATTAGGTTTTCTACATAGTGAGTATCCGGGAAATTATTGACGTCCGTTATTTTTAAATTCTGGTTTTCCTAGGTTTAAACCGTTATAGTAAGAAATTGGTTTATTTCATAACTTACTTTGTGGTAGTAAATGGGCGATAAATAACCAATTTTGTCACTTCGCCTGATATTTAGGTTTGAAATCCGATCATTATACTTCTGAGTTTTGAGCATCGCTACTATCTGAATACATGGTCTAGAACATTATATTTTTCTTTTACAGATATAAGAATTACTAACGCTGAGAAGCAAGTCTAACATGATTGGTCTATCAAACATAATGTAGAAGGACACATAAAAGACTAAGAATAGAGAAGAAAACTTATGTAGGCAAGTTAATATGACAAAATTTGCGAAATCAAAGAAAAAAATCCAGGATGCCTTAAAATGAAAGATTCTACTTTTTAAATGTACCAAAAATCGATACAAAAAAGTATTCAGTAATAGAAACGCAGTAATAACCACGGCATCCTATCTATACCAAATCCAAGCAACCACGTACAAGTAAACCCATCCGCAGATCACAAAGAAGTGTTCCCATAAAACGTAGATGTATAAAATAAGTGTTTACTTTGTCGGAAGCATCAAGCGGCGTCGCTTTGAAGTGGCTTCCATTTCTGTCCATAGCAACCCTTCCACGCACATCTGTGGGAGATAACGATAAAAAATTCTATTTCACCGTACAGACGTACTCCTCCGCTATAGATTTTAATCATTATATTTTAATGAAACGATGTTTAAAGGCAGTATAATTGTACAAGAGATATTGAAATGAAATTATGGGAGTTTTTGGAGCTAGAATGGACCTACCGCCACGCTATGCCGTGGTTATGATGTATAAGCATTATATTAAATACGTTACGCATTTGATTATACTCGTTGATCGATTCTAAATAAGTAAATAAAGCCAGCTATTAATATAGGAATGTACACTATTCGGAATAATACATTTGAATGGAACTTGTCAAGTTCAACCGTATTAGTATATATAATCATTTGTCCTACATTAGTGTAACCCATAGGTCATGATGTCCTTTTTTTTCGAACTGACTATACGCTGATTAGGAAATCAGGAGATGAGCTTTTACAGCTTCACTGGACTCACAGGGCGAGCACTTATGGCGGTCGGCCGCTTTACAACAAGCTCATGAGTGCAAAAGTAGCCGAACCTCGGCTTGGGCTGTTGCTTTGAATGCAACAACGCGAATCTATCTAAGTTAACCTAGCTAAGCTAATCGTATATGTTCGAATTAGTAAAGCACACATGTGTTCCAGCATGTGTATCTCACAAACTCAAATATGTGTTTATATTTGTCAATTCGGCAAAACTGAACTAACCAAGTTCAGAAAACAAGGGAAAAGATAAATAAAAACCTTCTATTATATTTGTATCTACCTCTGTGTGTTCACATATGTGGGGGTGATCTGTGTTGTGTCTGTTAAGTTAGTGAATTAAAATAATCATTGCCACTGTATTGCGCTAGCAGCGTGCTGTAGGGCTCCACTCCGAGGAATCGAACCTAGGCTTGAGCCACTGCCGACAGGGTCAAATCTTGGTGTCCTACAAGTCGTATAATAGAGTGCATAGTGTATTTCGATGATGGAAAAAATATTTGCCTAAGGTGCATTTATTAAATTTCACACGTAATTCGTTTTCCAACAATGGTATCTCTTTACAAAAGCATTATACTATATAAAAATTTGAGATATACATATTAAGGACTACTAGTTTGTAACCGTTTTTTCCTTGGGCTTATTTTTTTCTGTCAAACAGTCTCCTATATTTTTGGTGGATCCCAGGCTACTTTTAAGTTAAATTTGATTGCGGTTAATTCGGAGGTTTACTTGGAAATAGGCAACAAAAATACAAACACAGTTACTTTCATATTTATAATATTAGTATAGGTGTAATCATCCTTGCAAGTACTAATTGACAAAACAATTATTATTAAGACCGTTCATTGGGCATACTATTTGCTATATTAATTTACCCAATTCCAAAGATTTAATAATATGTGAACAATGTGCGTACAAACTATTTTTTGTTTCAGTCAATTACTTTCAAATCGTTTAACGACTTTACTTATTAAAGTCCTACATACACCAGGCTGACCCTTGTCATCCGAAGATGGATCAGTCTAGCCCCACAGCTAGCAAATTACATGAAGCAATTTTACCCACAATCTTGGCAATGACATTACTGCAACGGAATCTCGTTCGCCATGTTTGGTTCTACCAACTACAAAATGAACCAGGAATTACGAAGGTATGAACGATACTGAAACATTATTGGATAAGGCAAATTATATAATTAATGGCAAGTAGCAGAAACAAAAGATGCAAACAATTTTATGATACATGTATATATATCATGTTTTTGTGTGTTTTTAAATCGAAATAATTATGAGAACAATAACGAAAATCGAGTATTACTGATAAAGTCTGAACTGTGAATGCCTATGTCACTGCAGTAATATATCGTGCATCTTAATTTTTTTGTATACAAACGCGAAATAAAATTTTAAATGATAATTATCGTTAACTACAGAAGAATAAAAGCACTTATTGCTACTAAAATTATACCGCGAGAAATAAAAGCTCAACTATCGAATATTATACAATAGAAATATAATTTTTGAGTATTTTATTACACAGACTTCCATAAACCTTGACTGTTAATCGTATTATATGAACAATATCGGTTGTACAATTGCACACCGAGGTCGTTAAAAATTATTACGTTTTTGCAATAGTGACCGTAAATATTCGTACTTCGTAGATTTTTTAAAATATTTTGCATCGTAAAATTAGAGCCCCAGATACTTGAAATTAATGACACGTAGCCTCTGTTTTGATTATGAATAATATAATATGTATTGTAACATAAAGAGCTTGTGTAAATCATTTTTAATATTAAAAAATACCAAGGTGAGATTGTCTATTTATCACGCTTACACGCTTTAGATACTCAACCAATTATCATAAAATTTTGCAGACACTTTCCAAAGTACACAGAAAATGTCATAGGGAACCTTGCACCAAAAAAAAATATACTGTTCCCAAGGCATAACACAAATCTATTTTAATGCGAGAGAAGCCGTGAGCAAAAGCTTGTTGCTATATAATTATAATTACAATAACGCACATTTAATTCTTTACGATTTTTGTCTTCATTTTAAATGAACTACTTTTGAATCAATAGCCAATCCTCGTTTACAAATGATATTAGAATTATTTTAAAATTGGTAGAAAAGTTAAGCTGTAGTTCAAGGAAAAATAATCGAAGCTGGACTATTAACTAGACTCACAAGACAGTTTCTAAATTACCGGTTTTGTAATTTCTTAAATGAACATGTGAGAATGATAGAGACCATGACCTTTTAAACTTTTTTATAAGATATGGTTTGTTCACGTTTGCCCAATATTATAAAGTTGTGAAACGATATCTGTATGCCAAATGACATAGTTATTTTGATTAAAATTTTAACATTTAAAATATATAATAAAAACTAGTTTCACAATCGTAAATCGTTGAATTTTATAATGTCATAAATATTTATATTTCCTTTTCATATGACTGTCATATTTATATTTTTGTTTTTGTAGATTTTTCATAGCTCCACGTTAGCTCCCCTATAAGAATTTTGTCCACGCGTCGCGTACTACCCTTCGCAATACATCCCCTTGAAAATTTAGGGGAACGCAATCATTCCCTTTGATTCCTCTTCCGTCCTATTCAATTAGGAGGCGTCTGTAACTTGCTTTAAGAAAAAATATATGCCATTCTATTTAAGTTATGGACGTTGGGCTGTTATATATAGTTTTGTTATACGTCGTTAGTTATCTTTGCAAGGACTAGGGTAAATTTTTGGGTAAATGTTTATATCATCACAGTTGCCTTACCTTGATATTTTTTGGTTAATACTATAACAGAACGTCATGATAATCTACAGACACGACATTTGTGACTTTGAATATAACAATATGCATATGATGATTACATAAAAATTTTACAGCGTTATGGCACGATCGACTTATAGTGGCATCCCATAGTGGGCTTGAGCTTCCGGTAAAGAAAAACATCGTAGTGAAATTATAATAGAGTTTTCTAATGGTCTCCTGGCTAAATACCACTTTCAAGCTGAAAATCTGCCGCAAAGCATCTGTGTGTGCTCATGTAGCGACAATTGAGAGTAGTATAGGTCCGATTTAGGTATAAATCATCATCACAGTAACCTGTAAGAGGCCCATTGCACGGCCATAGGCCTTTTCCTGAAGGAAGGTATGACTATAATCAACACGCCAGCACACGACGCACTGGTGATTTTAAGCTCTGAGAAATCTACTGTTCTATGTTTTTCAACATGCAGTGGTACTTACCACAAGAACATTTCCCAGGTTCAGGTTTTTTTTGTACTTTATAGGTAAGCGTTTGACCACAATCTCATCTGTTGTTAAATGATGATATGGTCTAAGATGGTAAGTCACGCTTAACCTAGAGGGAGACTGGGTCTCAAGGTCAGTTGCCGGAACAAACCAACAGGTGCTTGATTTTCAACTTGAGGGTGGTAGCTAGCCAGACGGACTTAGAAAAAGCCTTACCACCACACGACACGATCTTTTCCATTAACGTCAGACGATAGTGTTAACAATTTAAATTAGTAAATATACGCGAATTCCAACATTGATGTTCCACCTGTCAACTCACTCGACCACTACGCCTAAGTTTAAGTCATATCGTCACATAATATAAGATGAGATTGGGGTAAAACGTATAAGAATAGCCCCTTTCTCTTTACTAGTTAATGTCATACATCGAATGCGATAAGGGAATGCCCTTATTTTTTTCACTTACATATATAATTATAGTATTTTATTCTTTAGTTGGTTCTTTCCCATAACTGACAAATTAATTTTGACTCAACAAAGCGTCCTCAGTGTCGCTCTCTATGCATTTTATCTCGACTCTCTAACTTCCTCTTCACTGTAATCTGTATTATCTGAGAGTATACCGAATCGGGTCAATGCGGAGTACACTGTGAGACCACTTAAACTATAAACATCGTTTATTGTATCCAAATACAATTAATTATACAAAACTAATTAAAAACATAGCGTGTATACATTTGAATGACTGCATCCCTATTAGTATTATAAATTTGAATATGGGTTTGTTTGTTACGCTTTCAAGTCTTAACTACGTAACCGATCATCGTGAAATTTTGCAAACGCATTATCAAAAGTACAAAAAAGGATATAGGGTATTGATGTGATAACGCCTTATAAATCGATGTACGCCGGCTGCACGCACAAAAATGCATGACTCATTGTCACGTTCCGCCTGAGCCGAGCATGCAAGCGAGAGTGCGAAACAAGCGATAGAAAGGCATGATTGGCCTAAGCGTTCGGTTTCGGCTTTTGACGCATCTATATCTCTTCTACTCCATCGGCCGATGCGTCCCAGAAGAAGAGAGATAGCGGCATGACACATTTTTTTTTTCTAACTTACTGCACTGTTTACACAACATACACGTGAACTATTTGTAAAGTGAAGTGAAAAGATGATGTGGCTTTCATTATTTTTTACAACAACAATTGCGGCAAAAACTATGCATTTGTCATCAATATTTTCTTATGACGTTATCACGTAAAATTATTGTCCGTAAACCAACTATAAAACTACTATTCCCGTGGGCCGTGGAGTAAGTTAAACCTAAATAAAAACGTTGGAAGCCGCAAGCAGAACCTATTTTACAACATAAAATTGATACCAGTCATGCTGTTTTTAATTTAATTTAATGTAACAGTATAACTACAGAAATTCTTCTTCATCACTTTATTAATTATTATTATATTATTCAATAACTATTAAATTGTTATATTTTTTGATGAAATTTAATTTACAATTTATACAGTTCATAATTAAATAACTTTTCTCTAATATAAGATAATATTTATTAAAGGCTTAGTATTAGTAGTAAACGAAATAATATAGAAGTTCTTAGTAGATTTTGTAATTAAATCGAAGTCCATAGTTTTATAACGCATTCTGTTCACATAAGTTTGTTCCGGTGTAATGAGGCGGCGTCATACATTGCGCAAGAGCAGCGCTCGCGACGAAACCGAACGTCGGTACGTATTCGCCACGCTCCGGAACAAATTTCATCCGAATACGGGCTATGTACATGACAACATGACTATGAGCTTTTTACTTATCGCTACAGATTACCCATCATAATTTAAATTAATATTTTTATAAAGAACTTGCACAGTGAATTGCCCTATTGTTTGAAGACAAAAAACGCAATATTATATTTTAATAGCAGTTCATTTTTAATGTACAAACGTGTAACGTGGAACTACTCAAAGTTTATTACATTGAAATAAGTAAAATAAGCATTTTAACCTATATACATATATAGTAATTATACTAGACCGGTTAAACTCATTGGTGGTTGAGTGGTTTGGCCGATGGAACGTCAATTCGATGTTCGCATATACTAACGAACATTTCGGAATTCGCGTACATTTACTGATTTCTATTGGTAAAACTATCGGTTGGCGGTGAAGAAAAATGTCGTGGGGAAACCTGAACCTGAGAAATGTTTTTGTAGTAGCATTGCATGTAGGAAAATATAGAACTATGAATTTATCGGAGATCGAAATCATCAAGATGTCGTCGGCTGATGTGGTGATTACGCCCATACCTTTGGGTATAAGCTTATGGCCCCGTAGTGGGTATTTTATAGGCTGATGTAGCGTATTGCATTTTAATGGAGAAGGATTTTATGGTATTCTTTTTCCTATTGCTCGCTATTAGATGAAGCTGCAACGAATTAACTTCTGTAATCTTCAGAATTAACTTCTATAATCTACAATCAATCTTCGTAAATAAGTGAATCCCGAAAAAAGTTTAACAAACACGTGTAGAGTTGCTGCGTACAGCTCGCTAGATCATAATAAAAAAGTATAGAGACGAAATTTGTACGTCCTTGTCCTTGTTATTATCTTCTGTCTCGTGAGACTGATATCTTTAGTTCTAACCTGACGAAGCTCAATGAACTATCAGAAATACTCAAAAATCAAAATAAAAAAATACTTTCACTTTACTTCAATTTAGGCCCTAAGAAGGCGCTTATGAACGTCACAATTACCATCGGTTCGGAAAACAACAGTCATCGAGAAGACCCGCTAAGAAACTCGATCGGGTTTATCTTTTTAACATATTTAAATGTATATTTAAAATAACTTACACGTTACAATCGTTTTCAGTGGATCCACAAAGTGGAGTCAATTCCAGACATCACCATCGTTCACATATTGATCCACTCTAAAATAGCCCTTTGACACCAAAACCAGCTTGACATGATACTTAAACTTACAGTCCGGCAAATCGGTAATATGCTTGTATATTAAAAGCCGCTTTGTATAATAATGTACATACATACAATATGTCTTGGTTATTGCTGCTAGTATTGTATGTGGTTGAAAAATAATTTATATTATAAATGCAAATATGCGTTTGTTTGTCTCATTGTTATGGTTTTAAGGCTATAAATAGTCAACAGAAATTTCATAAAATTTTACATACACGTTGTCAGAGGTATATAAAAGAATATAGAGTCATCAGAAAATTATACCGTTCATAAAGGATAAAACAAATCTACATACAACGAAACCGCCGGCAAAAGCTAGTTAAATATATTTAAGTAACAATACTCTGTCTTTTGTACGTATATCACGTTTAAATTACTCAACCAATTCTGGTCAAAATTGGAACAGAAATACTAAAATTATAAAAATGTAAATCGTTATAATCGAGTAACGAGAAAAAAATGCTAAGCGAGTTCTAGATCAATTCAGCTAAGAATACCTACGTGACCACTGATTTTTTTAAAATAGCCTTTGAAATATACTTTTGTAATATCCGATATTAGCACAAAATACAGAAATTAAACTATATTAGATCTAGTTTTTAGCAAATATTTTAAAGTTATTAGCTACTAATATATCAAAACATTTTCCTCACATGGCTTATAAAAGACAGGTCAATCAAATATAAACGGCAGCGATCGATTTAAAATGCAAATCCAACAAGTGTTTATCTGTCCACCGATTGCATTAAGTCAGTTCAGTTCGAACGTTAATTATGGCACTGCGTGGGCGAGAGATGTTCGGACATACGCCAATCTGTGACGCGGTTACCATTAGATTCGAAAGAAAACTGGGACAGTAATTTTTTTTGATCACTCAGATTTCTTACATATATCACATTAATTAAACTTTTAAATTAGTCTAAGATGATATAATATTGTCTTAAAATGATATGAGTGTTTATAACTCTCTATTTAAATATTTATAATTAAATTATAATATATAATAAATAAAATGATAGAGGTTGGACGCTGTGTACGCATCACTTAAAAAGTACTGGATAGATTTCGATTATTTCTTTAGTTTTACTTCTTAAATACTTGGTCCTTATTGAAAAATATATAAAGATAGATTTCATTAGATTTTTTTATAAAATTATTCAAGTATTAAGAAACGAGTTTTACAAGCACCACGCGTCAGCGGTGTAAGTTTTCTTATTGTAGAGAAGTGAGACAAGCTATAGGGTTTTTTGCTCTGTACATAAAATATATTGTTTAAATAATAAACAACACTGGCGAAGTCGCGGATATGGCGGAGCAATGATGGCTCAGTTACCAGTTGTTCGGACACAGCATCGAAGGATATAGGTTCGAATCCTAGCAACTGAGTCGGAGCTTTCTGTGAAGGAAAATATCGTGATGAAAACATAGCATGGTGGTAGGGCTTTTTCTAACTCCGTCTGGCTAGTTACCATCCTCAAGTTGAAAATCTGTCGCCAAGCACCTGTTGGTGTATTCCGGAAGCTGCACTTGAGAGCCAGCCTCCCTCTAGGTTTAACGTAACTACGATCATAGACCACATTATCATTTAACATCAGATGAGATTGTGGTCGAACGCTAACCTATAAAGTATATAAAAAAATCAGTTACTAATTATATAAAGTAAAAAATAAATGAATAGGATTTTTATTAACAAAAAAAAAGTAATAATACCCAGCCATTCTCGCGTAAAAGTAATTAGGAATCAATAACGGTAAAATCATAAAACGGTATACATTCGATTAAGTAGCATTTAGTAAGTGAAAATAGAAGGTCTAATCTACCTTACCTGTACTAATGTATGTTCTCATACTTATCCCCTTTTAATTGTAAAACATTTGCTTAATTACCTCTATATAAAATGTATTTCGAATATAAAATCCTTAAAGTAACAGATATAAAAATTGAAATATTTCGAAATTGTTAAACAATGAGATAATCTTGATCAACACAAAACTCACGGAACATCAAAAAAGTTCGTTCCGTTTTGTAAAATAACGATGTAGTTTTTTGAGAAAACAATTCCAATTAACAAAAGACATGGTGACTCTAACAAATGGTCAAATGAAAGAGTTACGACTTGTTCGAACAAAAACCGGTATTAATTAATTAGATGAACCGATAACGGAAAAAGGGATGGTCGGATGCTAATGGCTGGCAGTTTCTGTCTAGGCCTCAGCGTATCGACTTAATTAAATCGAAGTTTGACTGGACAAGTGGACACGCAGTTATACAACTATTCGATGTAAATTAGACTTAATTACCTTTAAGGTATATTATTTTTTACTTAAGCCAATAATTGTAGTAAAAATCTAAAATTCAACATGTAACAATATAGAGTATAGTATTTTATATATCATGAATATTAAAATCAAAAAGGTAGTAATGGAAAATATGATTTACTGACAAAAGTCTTAAAGGATAACTATTTTTTTTATCAGCCAGTAAATTATGTCACCTTACTCTCTTAATCTAAACATAACAGTTCATACTGAACAATAATTATGCTCCTTTCTTTGCTATTTTCAAAAATGTCCAGAACGTAATGATATAATTCCCCAATTCAATTTGCTTGTGTGGGAATTATAAAGTTCGGCAGTTTATTTATTCAAACGCAGCTATCTCTGGAACCACCAGACAGACAGATTAAAAAAAATCTTTATGCAATTTATAGCCTATTTGCAGGCCTATGATTAACTCTGTTAGCTAGGTATCATGCTGCGCGCAGTCGCGTGCTCGGCTCCCTACGGACTAGTCTCATTTATACATGATTTGTTTTAGCTTACCTTACTACGGTACCAGTTATTTTAAAATAAATCTCGATTGAAGAAACTTGTCTCATCCAGTTACAGGATAGACCGATCTCAACGAAAAGAATTTTAGAAACTATTAAAGAAAATAGAAGACGTCTCAGAATTGAAAGCTAGTTCTAACGTCATCAATTGCTAACGTCTCCGTATCTCAGTTCTTATTACCGAGTATCAATTAAAAGAAATATTAATACAATTTACAAAAAAAAATACATGGCTTTTTTGTAGTCTAAGCTTTAAAAAATAAAATTATTCATTTATAAATACATCAATAACATTATTTTGAAAGACATAAAGCATGATTTTATAACATGAGGGTACTTAGTTTCAATAAAAGACTATTGTACGATAGAATATTTTTAACATATATATTTTTTAATATCAACAGCACATTCAAAAGAATCAACTCGGTATTAATAAATAATTCTCACGTCGATTCATCACGCTTTTAACATCTATTATTGTCAATTATTATGAATTTAAAAAATAAGCGTGCAATATTTTTCTATTTGGAAAGAGCCGTTCATTGATTTCTTTATATAAGTAAAACATAAATAAATTGGTTATATAAAGTAAAGAAAAGTATAAAAAACAGAAATAAATGCGGAAGCAATGAAATTAGTGGTTTGTCATTAAAAATAAAAACAGTTTACTTTTTTCTCTTATTATTAAATAGTCTCTTCAAAAAGGGATTAAAATACGCTCTTCAAAGCCGGTAACGTTGATACCCCTGGTATTGCAGGTGTCCATAGGCGACGGTAACTACTCGTATTTACATTTTACACTCAGATGAGCTGTCTGCCTGCTTGCTGCCCTTTGACATAAAAACAATTTTTATTAACATTTTAAAATACATTATTACCCATTTAACACACACTGAAACCTTATTTTTTATATATATATTTGTATATGTCCATATATACGTATAAAGTACAAAATTCGAAATTAAAACTTATATCAAAGTATGGCATAGGAGTATTGTTTTTCTACGGAATCAGAATCGAACATAAATAGGTATGATAAAAATCATCATATGATTCCAGAACGTCACGTTTTAATTTAAATCAACGTACATTGGGTCAATTACCTAAACCTTTCGTCATTATAGTCACAGTGTGACGAATATGAATGTTATGCTGTTAATGGATATTTTTATACATATCAATGGTCACCGTTGTTTATGGCTTAGATACTCAGTGGCTACAATAATGTAAGCCTTGATTTTGCTAAAAACCTATTTAAGTTTCACATTTTGTCAATAATCCTTATTTTAAGAAGGACCGTTTATATCTAGTCTGTTTAGAACGAATTCTCTCCCATGAGAATTAGCCATTTCGAGTGTTTTAGGGTTCTAATAAAATGATGGATCTCATATTTACTGCCGTCCAAAGAAAAAAGAGTGCAATTGCCATTTTTACAGTATTAAATTTTATATGTAAATTATATCTAAATCAGGAGAAATCACATGTTTAACAATATTTTTTGTTTACCTATGAGCTTCTGTTCTCAAAATACACATAATCTAAATCAATTTAGTCATACTTTCCTAACGCTAAAACTAGATTTTTTTCGAATTTTCTCCTACTTATACGCCTTTATATATACGCCTCTTATTTATGGGGACAGTATATTATATGAATGTAAATTCCTCAGTCATATACGACCCATATTAGCAAACTAGGGCTGAGCAAAACGTTATTTACTCTAACTTTAGGTTTGTTGAGGGTGCGTTAAAAGGTTTGTAAACAGACCGGCTAAGTAATGCATCGACTTAGACAAAGACGATTGTTTCCCTCACCGAAGTATGTGACCTTGAATGTTAGATGTGTTTTGTTGTCAATTTATTATGAGCTCAAAAACATTTCTGAATAATTGTTATCGTTGATATAACAAATTATTGTCTAATTTCTTTATATGGTTTTTCTTTACCTAAGTAGCACTCAAGTAGCATATTTTGGTTGTCATCATTAATACCATTACCAATCGTAGATAAAAGTTAGGTAATTAATATTTTAAACCAGAGTACGACTATAATCTATATAAACTTATAATTAATTATGAAAGTACATAGGCGACTTATAACAAAAAACATGTTTTTTAATTTATTGTCTGTTTGTTTTTGCGATTAATCTCTGAAACAGTGGGACCGATATTTACGATACTTTCACTAACAGTTTGGCAATATTATAAGTAGTAACTTAGACTATTTCTATTCTAGAAATAGAAGTTAGAGAACCGGACAAACACAATAAACTAAGCAGGCAATGTCGAGAATCGCATGCGACCCTAGCACACCTTAACAATGCACAGCATTTTTTTGCTAAATTTTACGCTTATAAAGTCGCGGGTAACAACTAGTTATTTATACGATACACAAATATATGTTTGTAATTGTATGTTCAAAAAGTCCCCGCGACATAGAGCTTGATCCGTAGTGTTTTTTTACTAATTATGTCTTGGATTAAACGGAAATCGAAGTAGCAGCTGTAACAATTTCATCGGAAGACACTTTGATTGCTAGATCAAGAAGGCGGCTTCTTTAATCTAATCAGAATGAGGTATATCAAGATTTATTTTTATTATATCTAAATGGAGGACGCTAAAAGCTGACGTAAGGACGGAAACTAACAACCCTATTATATAAAACAAAAAGAAACAAACTTAAAGAGTTCACTTTTATCTTCTTTTTTGTATATAAAAACTTATCACAATTGACATCAGAACGATTCGTGCTGACTGAACAATTAATGCGCCATACGTTTGATTCAATACCATTATAAGCTTATGACATATCAATTAATTAACAAAAACTCGCACAAAAGCTGCATAATAACGAATTTAATATATCTGTTGGCAAACAGTTTATTTGTTGATCTGCGTGACTTAGGCGCCAGCTGTTTGAACGAGGGTGACGGGGCATAGAATAAGTAAATAAGACCAGACTACCATTTTTTCATTGGCTCTCTTCAGTAAATAATTGTGTACGTGCTCAATGCTAGCGTAACGTGGTAACTAGATAAATCTTGATCGTTAAGGTTAGTAAATTTTTATCAACGTCGTGTTTTCCTATGATATGCCTTATGGACGTAAAATAGTATTTGTTTATATAATTATGTGGTATGGTGTTCACTTTATTTATTTTAAATTCGTAGTCCGGTGAAGCTGTGAGGGCCCGTCAGGCCAATACCATAGTCAGTTCGAATTTTTTTTTATGAAATTTACAAACTCTACAAGGTACTCCGCTTCATTTGTTTAAGAAAAAAGTTGTATGTTTTTTTTAAATATGGAATAAATGTATTTAATAATATAAGCTTTAAAATTATATTACAGGAATTGAGAAATCATTTTTATATCATACTAATAGCAATTAAAATGCTTTTTTCGATTTTCTATTGTACAAACTCTTTTAAATTAACATGTGATTGTCATTCTGTATACATTTAATATTTATTCTACGACGTATTGCAGATATAAGTTTTTATAAAAGTTGATCAAGTTTCGGACAGCCGTTGACTACATAGAAATAATATATCGCGTTTTAGCTCCACTGATTGCTTAATTATCATTGCAATGTGATTTTACTACTGACGTGATAGATATATTGAATTTCATATTATGTTAGTAAGCGACACTGTATTTTTTAACAAATCGGATAGTTGATTTCTTAAAACTTCATTGTCTTGGTTTTAAATGTATATATCACATAATATTTATTTATTTATCGCTCGAAATATAAAGAAAAACACACATAAAAGGCTTAAAAGATCTCATAATTTTTTCGAACCTAAAACCTAATCTGCAAATAAAATGTACCTATTAATTGTAAGTAATTTTTGTTTCAAAGTGTAATACTCAATTTATTAACCACTATTCAAACCAAGCCACATTCAGAGCACAGTAACTAAATATATTCACTCTTTTTCCGTCTTCGTTAGTCCCGCTAACCGTTAGTTTGTTCCAGACAAGCTATTAGAAAGAAGTGTATCCAATAATGTAATATGAAATCGGATTACAGTTTTAAATGTTGCTTTCGAATGCAGTTATCACTATAAACATAAGAGAAGTTAATGCGCATTATTCGGTGAGAGTCAAAGCGATCTAACCGAGATTTGGGCCGATGTCAGTGATCGTATATTGTCGCCCGAGATGACTTTGATAGCGTATGATAATGCCACGGATGTCATTTGGTGATAAGCGATCGCGATTTTATTAGTGATCAGCAACTATTTGGAACTTCGTAGCGCTAATTATTGTATAATGCTTAATAACCGTCACAAATACATATTATCACTGGGGGCTAATATACATCTATATTGTAGTCAAAAATATATTAGGATCGGAGCAGTAGTTCCGAAGATTACCTTCTACAAACATCCAAGCTTTACCTTGTTCATAATAATTGTGTATATAGATTTTAACATGACTTTACCATGACATTGATTGTCTGTAAAAATATATATTATATTAACAACAATAAATATATTAACAATGTTTATTTAGAGATTAAATAATTTTAGTCCAAACTATTTGTAATAGAAAATAAGACTAGTTTTACATGGAATTACTATAACTGCTACTTTATAAAAATCAAAAATACTTTAATCAATTTAGGCCCTAAGAAGGCGCTTATGAACGTCAAAACTACCACTGGTTCGGAATACATCCGAGTCATTAAAAAGAACCGGCAAGAAACTCAATCGGGTTTATCTTTTTAACATATACTTATATATTTATTCATTATATATTACAATCGATTTTAGTGGATGCACAGAGAGGAGTCAATTCCAGACATCACCATCGTTCACATATTGATCCACTCTATAATAGCCCTTTGACACCAAAACCTACTTAACATGGCACTTAAACTTATAGTCTGGCAAATTGGTAACATGCTTTGGGACTTTGTTATAAAACCTAACACTATTACCTAAAAATATAATAAATAATAATATTTCTATAATTCTTACTAACAATATAAATACGAATGTGAATTTGTTTATTTATTACGTTTTCACGTCTTAACTAATTAACTGAACAACTTGAAATTTGGCATAGACGTTGTCAATAGTATAAAAAAGTACATAGGGTATCAATTTAAAGTAGAAAAAAAATATTTTCCCAATGAATAGGCAAAATCAACATTAACGTGAACAAAGCTGCGAAAAAAGCTAATAACTACATATATAGAACAATACATTAAATATTCTGATATATAACTAAAATTATATTTATCGGATAATAATAATCGGTTTTAATAATAAACTGTATTTAACGTGCTAATAAAGACAAAAGCATATAATAATCGATTAATAAAGGCCCCTAACATTAAGATAAACTATTGTGAAATGAAAGCGTACAAAATAAATTGTTAAACAATATTTTAGTAATATCATAGGTATATGTCGTAAGCGTTGTAGCGTGAATGATAACAAAGAATTGTTATTAGTTCTCTTTGAGTTCACTTTTAATTATGATGATTAGATGTTTCCGTTGAAAAATATACTTTGACGAAAACTCATCAAAGCGGGATTCATTAGAAGCTTTCTTTTCTTCTACATAATGAGATGTTTGTGTAACTTAGTTGATTGTATTTTGTCATTTTAATTATGATTTAATAATATATTTCTTTTTTTTTTCACCATTAGCTGCGATGCACGTAATCAACGAAATATAATTTATTTTAATAAGTTCGTATATACATAGTAAAATGGCAGTTGGTATATATATTTAAATTACAGCGTTTGACTATAATCTCACTTGATATTAAATGACGAAATGGTCCAAATTTACTATCTTACATGCTAAAACTAAAGAGGCTGGCTCTCAAGTGCAACTGCCGGAACTCACTCATAGGTTCTTGGCCACAGACATTCAACTTGAGTACCGTAATTAGCTAGGCTGGTGAAGAAGAAGGCCTATCACGGTGTTATGGTTTCATTAGGATGTTTTGCTTCACCGAAAGCTCTGGCTGTATTTGTAATGAACCTACCTCGATCGATGCGGTGTCCAAACATGATAACCACTAAGTCAGCATCGCTTCCAAAATTGGTAAGCCCAATTGACCGATCATCATTAAACTTGATACTAGATTTTTTTTTTTTATAGCGAAGGTATTTGTACTATCGATTTTATTATAACTTGTAAATATGTGGAACAATAGTACATGAACTTCTATAGAACAATAGTACATGAACTTCTATACTGTTCAATCAATCATTATGAAAACTGTCATATCTGAATAATGAGAATATTTTCGCGCTATCTTTTTTTGCTATAAGTCGTCATTAGAATTAGATAGCGCTGCATCGCATTTACTTCTGTACCGTTCCACCAATCGTCATGAAAAGTAGTATGTTTAAAGTTACTATTATAAAATATTTATATTATACAACGAAAACCGATGAGGAATTTTGAAGGCATTTAAACTAAAAGATGCCTTATTTGTAAGTGTATGATTATTTGAATCTAAATGAATGTTTGCCTTATTGCCTATTTTTTATTACTTTTCAAAATATTTAAAATTTGTTGGAGTGAAGTGATAGTCGTAAAAAAATATTACGATTACATGTGCTATCTATATTCTATTTATATTGGATTTTTAGGCAGGTTTTAATAAAGCCAATGATCTATTTTAAAAAATTCAAATTTTTGTCTTACTATGCTTTTTGACAAGCGAGACGATGGATAATTCCATATCGATTGAGTGTTCAGTGCCGGAGAGAAATATTTCAATCTGTATGTTAATTTTGGAAAATGTCCTTATATTTATGTTCATTCTTTAAAATGAAAGTTATATGTGACATGTTACTATTTTTAATTTTTATACTAGGGTTCTAAGAAATGTCGAGATTTTGGGCCGGATTTAAAAAACGCTCTACATTGTTACATTATTCCAAGTAAAACAAACATACCGGTGAAAGTTAGGTGCGTCGATCACGATTCAGATTGTATATCTTTTAAAGACACGTTTGTGTGGTTTGTGCATGAACTGTCATCGTCGTGCACGTATTTGTTATTCCTACGAATTGTATCTAGTCATAGGATTTGAGGACTTTCCTTCTTTTCCTTGATTCATACTCAATAGTCATTGCGGTGAACCTATATATTTGCATATAAAGGAAGACTTGGTAATAAAAATAATAATTTATATATAAACAATTAACTGTTAACAGCATTTCTTATTAAATCATTCTTATCATCAATATTATTATTAAATTCCATGGCAGACCAATATTTACGATATTGTCTTTACTGAAAAAAAAAACGTAAAAGAAATAAATACAAGTTACACACCATTTTGAAGTTTCCTGATTGTCAGGCATGATTACCCAATTCATTTTCTTTTTTTTTATTTTCAAATAGAATTATTTATAGATGCTTCTTTTCACTGTATACTTTTCCAATTGTTCCTTCCTTGTTTTTCTATAATATAACATTATTATTCATCATAACCTAAGTTTTTTAAACTTAAAAACAGTTATACCATAAAGCTTATTTCGTAAATCTCATGACAATCACGCGCCGATAGCATCTCGCGAGCATTCACGTAGTCATCCCTTTTTAGCTGGAAAGGAGTGGCTCACGCAAATTGGCCGCAGATAAAATGCAGGTGAATCACGGTAGACATGATTTGCAAAACCTCTTTGATCCTTTGAATACAAAGTAGGGTGGTGATTCAAAAATGTGTGCGTAATTCGATGATTAACTATTACTGTAAGCAAATGCTTGGATGATCAAAGTGTGTGTTAGAATTGATGCCGTGGATTAAATTCTCATTATGGAAGTTATATTTATAATTGCTCTGGTCTGGTTAGATCTTATCAAATTTATTTTTTGCATACACTAGAACATACATTAAACCTGTAGGCAAATATAATGGATTTATAGTATGGATAAAAAAGTTATCAATTTTTTTTTAAGTATACATTTAGTTAAAGATGAGCATTTTCAATTCTTCATGTAAAATATTCTAACTACTACATTGTTGCCATAAATACACTTATTGCTTACATTAACCGTATAATCAATATTACAAGAAATTATATTTTTCAATGCGAACTAATTAGACAATTTGAGACCGTTAATTTCAATAATGATACTATGTACTACTGTATACAATATTACGAAATAACAAAATAAAAGTTTGTACCAAGTTGACGGGTGTAGTAATTATTTGGTACAAGAAAACATTATTATGACAACAAGATACTACAAATGTTTGAATAAAAGGTATGTAAGTAAGAATTTTTGAAAGAAAATAATCATACAGAGCTTGCAACTTTGCTAAAAATGTCTACGTTTTTTAAACGGCCACTTGTAAAAGTTGAAAAGTTGGAGACATCGAAATTCAATTTCTCTATTCAAAACGTTTTCGAGGATATTAATTGAAAAGAGCTGACAAGATACGTCTGTAGACAAAAGTGTACGTGTTTTTCTCCAAATACAGCCAATTTTATATAAGGTGTAACCGCGTATGTATGTTCTTTTATTATAAATGGAAAGCAAACGTATACATAAAACAAATGAGCAGCTAGCGTTTAGATATAAGACTTAATACATAACATTTGCTTAATGAAGGAGTAAAAGAATGGACAATTTAATTTGGCTATATATATATTTATATTATAGGGGGCAAACGAACAGGTGGGTCACCTGATGATAAGTGATCACCACCGTCCATAGACACTAGCAACACCAGGGGAGTCACAAGTGCGTTGCCGGCCTTTTAATATATGTGGGCCTCCGGCGCTCTCACTGGCCGAACGAAACGCTACAGTGCTAGCACTGTTACTTCACGTCGGTTTTCTGTGAGAGGGTGGTACTACCCCGGGCGAGCCGACCCATTCATGCTGAAACCAGTAATAGCATCAGCGTAGCTCTACCACCTAAGATTATATATTATTTTGTAACAAGAATTCGTCAGTATCATAAGCTTGTTTCTATTCACATATACTCGCATGTCTACTAAATAGTCTGTCAAATTGCTTGTTATTATGCTCGGTCTCATCCAATCATTTCCCTGCTTGATTTACCAATGGTCTGCATCGGTTCGCATAGTCGGGGCGCTATCATACTAATTTTATTAAAACATTATCTCCTGTCAAAAACACATCTGTAACAAACGAAAAAATACAATTTTAATATTATAAGTTCCTTATATTTTCTTAGATAACAATTTATAAACGTAATTCCACACTATCCAAACACATAATGTGAGAACTGTCCAGTAGTTAAATTACTATTATTAATATATCTATAATATTTTTTACAGTATACAATATTAAAAGGCATATTTCTGCTAGCAACTTTAGCTGGCACTTGAAGTGTTAGAATTTCTATGAGAATAAAATAATTTCAAGAAATTGTTGCAGTGAAATGTTCAGAATACAAGAATTAAATTCTATGAAAAATTGAATTTTTATTAAAGTGCGCAGTTATGAAAAATTTAATGCGACCGCCTCAGACCGTTTCCAAAGGACCGTGTCAAATAAACTTCTTAGTGAATAGTACGAGATGTGGTGAGATTTGCATAAGCAGGCCGATCGCTCGAGTCTGGCCAGACGATCGTGTCCTGCATCTAAATAACGTTTTATGTTTGCAAATATTTACTCTTTCCCTCACCCTTTCAGAGGGCTTTCATCCTTATTATCTTAAGACAGTTTAGTGGGTATCAAGTGGGTTAAAACGCGTGTAAAAGGGATCTTTTCAGCTGGGTTATACTGGTTATATGTTGAAGAATACGAAGATTTCTTTGAATGTTATTTCTGCATGTTGAACTTTAAAGGAAAGATTTTCTGTGATAGAAATAAAATATTTTCATGGCAATAAATGAAGAATTGTTTTATTTGACAATAACTGCAGCAAACTTCAATAGCTGTGACGAAAGCCATCGCCGTCATACCGGTGTATCAAACTGGAAATAATTTGTATGGTGTTCAGTCCTTAGCACCGTGTTCATCTAGTTGGACGCTAGTTCTGATTTGTTCTTTCTTTCTTCGTTGAAGATTCAATGAAGAGTAGTGTCTATAAGCGTCATTAACATTACTCGAAACGTTATTAAATGTTGGTCTATTTTCGATTTCTACGTTATCATACAACATAATATGTTATCGCCCCTGATTAATAAAATTTTGTTTTTCTTTTAGGCATACATATTCCAATTGGGATAACTATGTTTAGAACATAAACTGTAACAAAATATTCAGTACCATTGCAAAATGAATAAGGAAAAATTTTTACGCCCTCGCTCGACAATGACCTATTAAGATAAAATCCCACTCACGTTGCGTCGGAGCGAAATGGCGTCAACGTAAAACATTCTTTAAAAGAAATATTCACATATTACCTACTTCCGAAAATATGTACCATACGATTTATTATACTATATACACTTGTACCATATAGATATATTTCGTTTCTTTTTTAATTTGTATTCAGATTACCAATGTCGCAATACTTTCCTTTAGCTTACTACCCCTTTACTAACTTTAGCAGACACCCTAGATAAAATAAAAAATAAAGTCACCGAGGTTTATAGATTTGTTTCAAATAATACATTATTATAACGTACAGCGTGAAGCGAACTCGAACAACAAAAAGCTTAGCGTAAACTCCCACCTGTTGCCCGTACTATTGAATTAAAGTATTGCATGTCAAAAAGCAGTAAAATTCAAACTGGCAAACGAATAATGATATCAAAATGTTTCAACAGCCATTGTTGTTGTCAAGGGTGAGAAGATAAGTTAATAATATAATGATGTATTATTGCTCCCTATGTCTATTCGACTATTTCCATTTCTTGCCACGAATTATTTACAATTTTATTATTGCCGTCCTGAAGCACCTTCTTCGATAATATCAATGTAGGAATGTTAGATTTGGAACTGTAAAATATGTTTGTATCGAAAACAATCGTGTTGTTATTATGTTTATGGTGTAATGTCAAAATAAAATGTTTTCCGTACCTTGTAAGCGTCATTAATTCGAATTTTATTCACATTAGCGTTCGTGACTACATTTTTATTTAACATGCAGTGAAATCGTTTCGATAACGCATCTTAATAGTCCATTTCCATATACAAAGCACCAGAGCTCGTGTATAGTAAAGGGCAAATTGATGGGTTTTAATTAATTGTGGAGTTATAGAAAATTATGTTATCATTAGACATTAAACTAATGTTTGACTTTGGACTTTCTATAGCTAAAACATTTGATACAATAAATAAAAAGCAATATTACCCCTTTTAGTCTTTAAAATGTACGTAAATAGTCATTCTTCTGGAGCTTATAAATTGTTTTTAAGCTGTTAATCAAAGGGCCCAGGTGTAGGTTTCCTTCAAATAAATATTAATATATATTATAGACTTATATATTAAATTAAAAATACTTAGAAGTCCTGTGAGGATGAATATTTGAAATAATGTGTGTTTTCTTTTTTATTTAAAAAATCCCAAAGTTTCAGTTTCATCAGTTTTTTTATTAAAACCGGTTGTTAGAGAATTCAAATATATACAAACCTCGATAATAGCATAACCAACCGGGTCCAGGCTAAGATTAAAAACTACCCAAGGGATCCCATAAGTACAAAAAACATCATACAAATCAGTCAAAACATAAAAAACGTAGTTTTGTACCATATATTATCATATACTCCTGTATCAGATCAATGTTTTTTTATTGGTTATATTTTTTTTCCTTTTAGAATTATTATTTGTTTCAATTGCCATATGTAGAGGAGATAAATAATTTAAAAATTTTAGGCGATAAATAGTACTACTAGTAGTTATTTTAGAAAAAATAATAATCGTAAAAATGTACGGTAAAATCAAACCCAACGAGTTCAACAGTTTCTCACAAAAAAAAAAAACAATTAAATAAAATTTACAATAACGTGCCTACTTTATCTGTATACTGTAGACTTTATAATTTACAGATAAAAGGTTACCCAAACTACATCGTTGTCGCCAGTGTCGTTATAAATTAAAAGAATTAAAAATAGTACCAATAACGATAAATAAGGTTTAGACAATAAGGTTAGCCTCGCAATACAAAACAAATGCACACAGAATTGTGGGCGTATTTATAACTTAAACATATATATATATACATATTTTGCAAAAAGCACGCGGTCCCGTGTCATTTTATTTTGGCAATAGTATACAAAATAATTTCAAGCATCGGTTTCTTACGAATTTAATACCTTAGTAAAATTTATGTGCATTTTATATTCTATCGTTTATAATTTGAATTTAGAATCAGCATTACCGTTGAATCTAGTAAATGTCGTGAGAAATTTTATACGTCGTGCGTGTTCGATTGATTTTGATACGCGAAATATAATACGCTCTATGATATTTCTCAATATACGTTCATCTTTATTTGAATTATAGTATAATATTTTTTAGTTTACTTAATAAATATACAAATATATCGGAAACTTGAGATTCTAACAAGAGTGCCTTTATATTTGTCAAATATGACCTACTAACGGACAGCTAATTTCAAATAGAACGTAACCATTAAAAGTCAACATTTGTCATATGTTTATAATAGTATTGCTAAAACAGCATATTTATAAAGCATTGATATGCGTTAGTGACATAAAAATATACAATATAGAGCATTGTGGTATAGATAGTTCTTCCTAAAGTAGTCCCTTACAGGTTCTGTCATATCTGTTAAATTCAGGTTCATTGTATAAAAGTCGTTCAGTTCATCGTAAAAATGTATTAGAGAATGTTGGGTATATTATGTGTTACTTCTAAAGGAGATTAAGATAATGTAAGATATAACAAAGGAACTGATAAAAACAAATAGTTTATATTCTATAAGATGGTACACGTAAATCAAATACAAGGGTTGCATTTATTCTATAAAATAAGTATTCCCAAGAATTTATTTAAAAGCATAATAATATTAATAATAATCAATTATTTCTTATCTTAGTAAGGACACGGCGTGATGATATAAATAGAACATTACCACAGAGATACTCGGCTCTCTGAATAAATGTTGGTGATATAAGTTGCGCTGATTATATCGGTTTGTGATTACATTACAGGTTTGTAAATACAATGCTCGTTGTATTTGCTAGTAAAAATACGATATAAAGTATAAGTCAGCAATAAATTTATCAAATATTATGCAAGAAAAAAGCATTTACATAGCATAACAAAGATATAATACGAGTGTTTGAATTAGGTTTTTCGTTTTCTTCATGAAGAGTTGCCCTCAAGCGGTCAAGTTGAAACTGATATTTATTTGTATAGTTTTCTATTTACTCAGTTCTATACGTAACGTCGATATAAGGTTAGGGTTACGTCACATTTAATCTGCGTTATTTAATTTATAAACTTGAATTAAGAATCCTGCTCTTAATTTTGATGCCATCGCAATCAAGTCAAGACTAAGGTAAGACTTAGCTAGGTCTTTTGGTATTGGTATTCCGTAAGTACACCTGGCCTTGATCTTGATCTTGGGTATTGCGCACTCAGCCTTAGTCTTGCAATTACCAATTGCTACTTATTGAAAACTTTTTTTTAAATCATCTAACGCTATTGGCCTGATTGCTATTCTTCACAGTTTCACCGTACTAAATATTTCTTGAACACAGTTTAGATTTTAGAACAACGGCAGAGTAGATGCCTTTTGAACGTCTGATATTAAATTAGCAATTATTCCTCTTCCTATAATGCTTAAGCACTTTATCTCGGGCTGCTTGGAAACCCAGAACAATCCTTTTATCCACATCTGTACAGTTAGGTTTTCAATCTAATTGTTTTACAATATATGCAATTTTGTCAAACAATCAACTGAATGACACAATGACAAACGCGAATTTAATTTTTGAAGCGATGATGTCTCAGTAGTTGGCGTTTTCGAACACTGCGTCAATTGACCTAGTTTCAAATTCTTAAGAATGAAATGCATCTTTCGGTAAAGTAAAAGATCGTGATAAAACCATAGCTTGGTGATACTAGAGAATTCTTGGTAATACTAGAGATTCAATTATGTCAATCTCAGTTTGACAAGAGTCTCGTAGGCTCAGTTTTATTCTTGCCCAAATCTTAAAGGGCAGTCTCGGTGTTGTTCTTTATACAATTAAGTGGTCATGGTTATGGTCTTTCAAAAATTACAGAGCAAGACCTATATTGCAAGACCAAGACCGATTTAGAGCAATGCTAAACGCGAAGTTCATAGAACTATCTTTAAAAGAAAATGACATCATCACGATGTGAACAACTCAACGACTTGTTCTAAAAGCAATGAATTTTGATTAGCATGCAGAGAATCGCTCGCCAGTCGCCTAGCAATCTCTAGTATGACGATTGATTCTAACATTATCTATTAACATTATCTCTTTAGAATAATTATGAAAAAGTAATACATTTAATTGATAATATAAAAGATTAAAGCAAAAGTTATAATAATCTTATTAGATATTTATATTTAATAAACGAATTATATTTTAAAAATTATATAAAACATGTGACTTCCTTCAGGATATTATAATATACTGTGAACATAATACATGCCTTTATGTTTATCTATTTTAAAAATTACTAACAATGTGTTTGTGAAAACTAAATTAGATTAAAAATATTTTATTAATTGCTTCTAGATATTTCTATCATTATAAATATAAAAGAAGCATATGAGGTTCAGTCAGTACATCGTGCATTGAACAATAAGCGTTCCACGTATATTACAATCTGTGAACTGAATCACAAATGTACGAGATGACACCTATTAGATTCTGAAGAATAGAGAGCATGACTGTGCAATTACTATTGGAGCGCTAATAGTAAATTCGTCGAAGTCAAAGTATGTAAATGCATAGCTGGCACCAACGGCAGTTTCGATGTAGAATTCAAAGTAGATAACTTATAATTGTTACATTTATAATACATTTGTTTAGATAAACTGGTTGTATTAGGCAGTAGTAATTAAGTATTAGGTAAAAGTAAAGAGATATTTCAAGATTTGGACTTCAAAATTAAAAATTCAGATTATATACCAGTTCAATTATTCAAACATTTATCAATTCATGTAGGTAAATCCTAATTTACTGGTGAAACCTAAAATTCCCAATATACGAGCTTTCACAATAACATAAACATGTATTTAGATATATCAGTTATCTGGATACTACTAAAAAAAATCAAAATCAAAAATACTTCATTCAGTTTAGGCCCTGAGAAGGCGCTTATGAACGTCAAAGTTACCACCGATTCGGAAAACAACCCAGTCATCGAGAAGAATTTATTGGCTCTTAAAGGAAACTACAATTCTGATACAAGAATAGCATATACATTGCAGCTTACCGTAACAAAAATGTTGTTCAGAATTAAATAAAATAAAATAAATAATTAATATATACTTACTTACTTACATTACAATATGTAGTAAACTCTGTTATAAAACCCTTAACACTACGGAAACGGTTAAACCATTAAAGTTTCCGACGTAATATTTTCAAAGCTTTACGGAAACGAGGCCCTAAAGTACGCTTTCAGCAAAGTTACTTTTAATAAGTTTAAAAATGCAATTTTCGCATCGAATTTGCGGAAAAGTGTGAACTTTACGATATATACCGTTCGGAAGGGAGGTATAATCGAAATCTCAGGAGGGATTTCTTCTTGAGTATTCCGATCATGAAATAATATCGTGCGCTTAGAAAGTTCTTAGACATGGTGGTTATAAAAAAATATATGAATATTTTTTGTAACTAATATCCCATTTACTAAAGCTATGTTTAAATTATATTTAAAAACATGCTAATCTATAAAATAATATAAAAGTCAATTGATTGAATGTCACTGTGAGACAGTTTTAGCTTGAATTTTCAAAAATTATGCAAATTTTATCACATTTGTTTTATGCATTTCATCAATATATTTGTTGTCTTTAGATATTTTAAATATACATTTTCCGTATGAATAGAACGATGTAATAGTACGGTTGAAACAACTTTAAATAAAATAAAAACAATTATATATTTAACTAATATTATAAATCCGAAAGTCTGTTTGTTTGTTACTCTTTCACGCCTTAAATACTCAACAAATCATCATGAAATTTTTCAGAAATGTACATCAATGCAAGCGAAGCCGAGAGCAAAAGCTATTTATTAATAAAAAATAACAAAAAACCCAATTTGTACTTCAATAATAATAACACATGTCACTTCCACAATTAAGAAGAATCTAGCGATATCTCAAATGTTAGCATGTATTAAACAGTTTATAGTTCTCAGTATGCTAAAGTAATAGACATACATACCAACACACACTCGAAAAATATTACTCTCCTTTGACGCAGTCGGCTATAAATAGAATGTAAACTTAATAAGTCTCATAGCCATAAAAATTATACGTCTTTAACAAGTACACGTCGCAGAAATGATTAAATATAGTCGTATCGTATATGTAAAAGTATGACTGACTGGCGACTGACATATCAATGCACAGCGGAAACTACCGGAGATAGGGCTGTAAAAAAAAATCCGTTTACCTTGGTGAGCTTTGTTGAGCCCAAAGGAAGGATTTTTGAAAGGTCAGTCCCTAAGGTGGTGAACGTTTATATCAAAATTCATCACCTTTCCATCAGTAAGTAATTATTTTATACTTATAGATATAAAATAAAGGGTAGAAAATAATTACTGCAGCTGCGGGAAACTGCTATTAATATATATTTGTCGATATAGCAGATTGTAAAGAAATTCTCTAACATTTCATAGCTCATAAAATCCGGAGCACACTAGGTGGCATTCCCGACGGTGTTGCACTAAGAGTGTATTGATGTTGTTGGTTGTAGCACTTACCACGTCTCCAGGAACCGTTATGCAGTTTGACTTACAAATATAGAGTCGAGATGTTTCACTTACTGCCTTGTTTATTGTGTATTCAATTTTCACATCGCAGACGTTTCTGTTGTTATGGTGTCATGTAATTTTCTGATGAATATATTATTCGCTTTGATTTTATTTTTTTATACCAGTTTATCTATTTTTAAAATTGTATATAAACAAATATCTATTACCAAATGTATAAGTATATACGCATTACTTCAGAAGGACTGCACCTACCATATATTGTTTTTTTTTTGTTGTGTTTGTAATTTGCAGGGTCGGGTTTGAATGAAAGAAAATGTTTGAAAAATAGTACGGAAAAGTATAAAATTTGATTTAAAACGTATATATAAAAATGTGAGCGAAACAAGAGACAATAGAGAGGTTTCAAAAATATTGACAGAGTTGGCAGATTGACGTTCACTTGTTCGGTTGCCATGTTATTAAATTACATAGTCATACTGCAAAGGGAAGATTAAAGCCTAAAATACACATAGATACTTGTTACTCGCACAAAAGCTTGCCAGTTACTATTAAAAACAAACTACTAGCATGTATATGGAGAGTCTACCCGTGGCCCGCGTACCAGTACAAATTATAATAGGAGATCGCAGCTCGTTTCATTTATTCTCCTCGTGGAAAAGTGAGGAAAAAAGTCGGGAGCACGTCACTAGTATGAAGAAACTTAATTTTATAAACTGGTACGCCATTTACAGGCATGTGTATTCTAGGCTTTTGTTTCAATTTCAATGTTAGTACACCCGTGTTAAGCCGGACTAGGCAGTTAGTACATAATAATATATTTTTATTATACTGATCAAGCAGTCAGTCTTAAATTGGATGTATTATTGTGCACATGTATGCATCCTACAGTCTTTCTTCCGTGAGAAATATGGATACAAAGTTTAGATGTTGACTATTATTCAAGGCCACCGCGTGGTTACTCGCCATCGGTTTATAGAACCTGGTTAAGAGCAACCTGTTTACCTAAATAATATTATTTGCATACAACTTTACCAAAATGCACGAATATCAACGCAGAGATGATACCAAGTCAAAATGGATAAGCAAAAGATATACATGGATTTGTTGGAAAAGCAAGGCACGGTGGAAGGCCAAGATGATCAATAATATTTTAATAATCACTATCAATTATTTTTTACTTTTCTCCCTTAGGTTACTAAGTCAGAATATGTGAATCAATATGATAAGAAAAGTTCACCGGGTCATCTAATCATTACTACAATTGATATAACAAAATTGATAATATCAATAGAGCGTGAAACTTCTTCTAATATTTACAAAAGAGCATTTTATCGAAATCCCAAAGAGCCTTTTCATAAATTTCCTACAACACTCCGGAAGGCCGTCATTCTTCAAGATAGGATAGTAATAAAATAGCCCCTGTACATATTATAGTGTTATAATAAAAGTAGGGACACCTCAAGGGACACATCGATTCTGGTTATCCATTAATACTTAATAACGTAATCATGGACTATGTTTGGTTAACCATTAAGTATAGAGTTATAATATATTACGTTTTTTGTATGATTTGGTTTTAATTATATCCTTCAGTAGATTTCTTTGTATAACAAAGTTTTCATCCTTGGAAAAAAAACTCAGTTTTACTCATAACGTAGACAGCAGGGGATACATAGCTATAAGTATATACGTAATCAGGTAGTTAAATTTAGTCTTATATACTCAATTCCTCACTGCTTATCATAGAATATATACAACAGTGTACGCTTGTTTGATACTTTGTTATTTCTCTAATTTTTATTACAATTAAATTATCTATCTTTTTTATAATTTAAATAATACACACACAATGTAAAATATTTATTTTTATATTAAGGTGATGCCAAATTATAATTGAATCAATCTAAACACTCTGCACTCAATTTTAATAATGAATGAAATGGTATAGTCATCACAGTAAAAGCAAAACTGTAACAACATTTATAAGAGGATGCTTAAAAATTTACATTGTAAAGGACTCCAAAACAAAAAATGGGGTTGTAAGTTGCATTTTAAAATACACAGGTTTTATAAGATTAACTCAAGTACCACCCTCGAGGGCGTCCTTTGATATCATTAACATCTGAGATCAAACAGTGAAGCGAAAAGACTGCAGGATGCTTTGAAAATTAGCTACAATTTTTTAACGAATATTATCAACTTCGTGTACTGAACTGTTAAGTTTGGAGGCTTCTTTGAGTGTATTAGTTACGTTCTCGTAAGCAAAGTGATAAGTATGATTAATAAGAACGTCCTTTGCTAAACCTTTGAAAGCTACTGACAGACTTTAATAAAACAATTGTCACTAATATCAGAGTTAAGTTCTCAAGCTTCAAAATATTTAGTAAGTACTACACTTTACTTCAGTATTAGTGAATAATATATAGAACTTAAAATTGATATAACATTTTATATTTTTTTACATTTTATTATTTATAGTTTCATCACAACCTTGATTAATTTCAATAGTTATGTAGCTGAAGATTTAACGCAGAGGACTTTACAGAGAAACTGGTTTTTACCTTCAGCTGCCGGAAGAGACTTATAGGTGCTCGGTGACAGAACGTCAACTTGAATATATGAGCTAGCTAGGTGAGCATAAGAAAGTGGTCTAATACTTTGCTCTAATTTCATTGCGATGTCGAAATTTACTGTAGAATTCAAATCCAAGATTATAGATGCAATATCTGTACCCCCTACTAAAAAGCTATCATCATCTCAAGATACTTCAAGAACACTTTACTAAGCTAAGTAAAATAGGATTACAAGTATAAATTATAAACTTAATGACCCTTAAAATTCAAATAAATATTGAAATAAAATCACAAAACCTCTTACATTTTATATTTATTAGATTCAAATCCCCGACTTTAATTAAGTACAAATCACAATAATGTTCTTGGGTAAATAAACCCACAAGTCAGGACTGCCTTGTCATCGTAACTAAGAGTTTTGTTTAAACCATTGGCCACCGTCACGCCTACCACAATGACTTCATAGAAAGGGTACCAGTTAGACAATTTAAAGTAAGTGTCTGTTGAGCATTAAAGGAATTTTAATTGAATAAACTCCAACAGAAAATTTATGAATGTTATTTAACTATTTTTTTATGACTCTTTTAACAATAGAAATATTTTATTGCTTTAATTAGATTACAAATTTAAATGTTTTTATTTATACTTGTACTCGAAGTGAGTGCATATTTAATTAGCCACATAAAAATATTGAATATGTATAAAATTTTGTTTAGTTCCTATTAAATAGAAAGATATTTTAATAAATGTAGTTAATCTATTGAAATTTGTACAAGCAAGTATATGTTTCCTAACTTGATTAATTTTACAATATTCTTAACTTCACAATTAACGTCAAACTTAGAAGAAATGGCACATAACCTTCAGTTAAATAAATAATTTTCTGAACATCACTGGAAATTAATAAGCGATTGACCGATTGAAAATTGACCAATCAAAATCTCATAATGTCCATCCAAACTTTAAAGATAAATAAGAGTACACAATTTCACAAAGAGCCTTTTAATTCTAAACTAAGCTTATATTGTGATATGGTAACTAAACAATAAATATATAAAATTATATCCAAACATGGAACTGACAATTATACTTACCATTAATCATATAAAAGTCAGTTTACTGTGGTGATCAGATTCACAACCTTTTCTCTAAATACTCTAAGGTTTTACTTGTAATGAGCTACGAGGTATAATAATGGTCATCATCATCATCATCATCATTATCTTCCCTTATCCCACCTGGGACCAGGGTCAGCACAAAATGTTATCCTTTTCCACTTTCCCCTGTCAGATGTCATCTCAGTATTCACAACTTTTATACACATATCATTTTTCACACAATCTATCCACACCTTTTTCGGTCTCCCTCTACCCTTTTATCCGTCCATTTCCAAACTCACAACTTTCCTTGTTACATGACTTTCACCTCTTCTCTTAATATGCCCGTACTAACCTAACCTATTACTCCTCAACTTCTCTATCACTGGTGCTTTTTGTTTTTTTTTTCGAACTGACTACGCTGTTAACCTGGCAAGGCCTCTACAGTTTCACCGGACTACTAAGGGGAGCGCTTAAGGTACTCACCTGATTTTATATAGGCAACCAGCACAAGGGTGCACGGCGCGCCTCGGCTTGGACCGTGTACCAAGCATGTATGTTTCACGAACTCATAAAATTACCGGTGCTATTTTCAAACTTCCTATGAATAATAATATAATATAATAGTGAGGTATAATAGTAATGAGCGTGATATTTTATATAGTACATCATTAGTAAGAAATCAGGCTTGAACTAATTATCTATAAACAACACATTTTATGTATGTAGTAATTTATTTATGTATGCACAAGGCAGGTGTCTTTCAGGATAAAGAACATCTTTGTGATTTGTTAATGGTGTTTTTTGTCGAATAACTGACCGTAAAATAGACGTGGACGATCATTAATTATCAACGGACAGCACTTTGTTTTGGCTCGGTCACGGCACACAAATTTATGTATAAGCGAAACCATAAAGGGAATGTATCTGAGGGTTAATTTGTTAAAAATACATTTACGTAGATAATTGCTACTCCAAATTGAACACTCACATAAAAATTGTGTCTACTTCATGATACGTTACTAATTCTAATAAAAATATAAATTAACACACACACTGATAAATTAAACCATAGTAAAACCAATAAAAGAACATACGATACTTACAACTTAAACAGTAGAGAAGATCCCAAAAAAGTCAATGCAATCAGAGTCGAATTATTTGCTTACTGTAATTAGGTCATTAAAGGTTTTTGTAGGCGTTTGTCCTAAGACTATAAACAAAATCTTCGGATATGTCACTATTGTAAAATCGTGGGGTGTGTCATACATAAAAATATTATACAAAGCACCATACGCTTTTATAATAGTGACATTAATGTTCTCATCAATAATTGTATTCTTATGCTAAGAATTATTTTTAATTTGATTATCTCTAAATGAGTGTTTTATAAATTTTTTTTAAACTATAAGTTTTGTTCATATATTCAATCGTACAACAAATATGTTCATACTAATAATTGTTTTAAAACATACAACATTATTTCTGTAATCTAAAACAAGATAAATACAGATAAGTATAAAACTAAAACATGAATAAATAGTAGTAACAAATGCCCTTATTCTCAATCATTTGCATGTTTTAATCCCTTCTTCAATAACAAACTACTTAAGTGCGCAGGCAATCTGTCTAAACATTTTTTAAATGACATATGCGCGGGTATCTTATGTCAGATTTGTATGACAGGTGAATGTTGGTGTTTTTGTCCAGTTTACATATCGCATGTTCAATGGATGCGAGCTTGTCATCTGTTTTATCCGACGCACGTTAAAATGGTGCACCTGACTGTAGGTTACTTTTAGAGGAAAGTTGTAGACAAGATAATAAATTGACCAAAAAATTGCAATGAAACTATTAATAATGGGAAAGAAAATTTGGTTTTGACCTCGGAATTACATAGCAGATTATTAGAGATATGTAATGGAATTCATAGGTGTCTTTACATAAGATCAACATTCAATCTACATATAGATAAATTGGAAGTGTCTTTTGTTTGTCCGAGATTGTCTCCGTATCGGGCGAAAAGATTATGACTACAGAATGACTACTGGCAAATGTTAGACGTTTTAGAGTATCTTTATGCTTTAAATAGTGGCTAAACATTAAATGCAGTAATTATAAAATTTTACAAGGGTAACTTAAAATCAGTAAAAGAGTCATAGCGCTTAAGTAGTAATCACACAATTTCAATTAATAAAGCTCTCTATTGATCCAAATGAAACAAAATATTCATAAAACTACAAAACGATATACACAAGACCGGAAAACGGGCACCAGTTACAACTGAAGAAAATAATTTAAAGACTGGTCGTCTAGTTACCTAATTTAAAAAGTTACTTAAAAAGAATAAAGAGAAATAACAAAATAATATTATGTTTAGAATATTAATTGAATTAAATGGAAACATAATGATAAAGCAGAATCGAAATTAAATCAAATACTTAATTTTCATTCAAAGTCAAACGAGCATTATTTCAATATTCAAAAAGCGCTTCAACACCTTGTGTTACTTCTAAACTCAACCATCATATTTACCTAACTTTCCCACACTCATGATTGACATGAGAATCGTAACCGTCACGAATTATCATTCTATAAACTATATATTTTTCTACTTTCACTCTGCATTTGGAATTATACAATATTTATACCTGGAATACTATATACTATTATGCAACGGAATTACGTTGCGCATTTATGTCAAGTTTTTTCAACAGTCACACGCCTACACGTGTGCAAATCCACAAAGAAACGTATAACAATTACCAATATTGTGGTGAGACGAACCTATTGTGCGAATTCTGATAACCTAATGGCTTGTTTTGCACGAGGTATCAGGTAACCGTGACAGATGTAACACACTGAGCGAAGCCGGATAGATGTCAAGTACAAAATGCAAACTAAGGCAGACGTGACTTCGCCAGACTCTCTACAATAATATCTGTCTAGGTACACTTAAGTTATTACTCGTGAGAACATGAATAATAGGTATGACAATATTCAATGTCACTGGGGAAACAATGGGAACGTTTAAGATAGTATCATCGCACTTTTGTATTTATGTACAAATTTTGGATTATTGTGTAAAAGATTAAATAAATTATTTATATCAGTGTGCAAAAATTAATTAAGATTTGTAAGAGAGTCATCGGTGAACCTGTCTTCACACCAAACTATTAATCCATATTAATTTTGACGTAAGTCCGTTGGACAATTGAAATGAATTGTAAAGGAAGTATTAGCACGCTTTACGGTTAATTGTCTTGTTCAATTGCATTGCGCAGTGTTAACTAAGTTTAAATAAAATCATTAACATTTATTGAAATTCCTTTGATTTTGATGTTGTTATAAACTTACAAACCTTTGGTCTCAGTTTATAATCTTGTTCTTTACTTATTCGTAAAAATGTAAAAAAGATTTTGTATAAACAAGATGTATTTTTTAATTGTATATAGAATTTTAATGTTTGACCACAATCCCATTTACTAAATGACGATGTGGCCTATAATAGTAGTAATACGCTAAACTTAAACAGCGTACAGCTTGTAAGTACACACAAAAGATTTAAAATTTGAGGGTGGTAATTAGCCAAGTGGCCATTAGAAATAGTCCTATCACCATCCTATGAGTTCATTACGATATTTTCTTTCACCGTAGGCTCAGAAACGTTTTAGAGATTCGAACCTATGTCATTCCGAATACGGTACCAACGAGCCATCATTACTTCAATTCATTTTTCACCTCAATAGGTACTATACGAAGGTAACAATTTTTTTTCAAAACTACGCTTGACCAAACACTATTCACGGCTTACTCAAATATAATCTGTTACTTAAATATTATTATAAACTACCGGTTTACCGTGGCTTCGTCCGCGTGGATTTTATCAAAATGGTTCTGCTCAGTGTAAACTGTAAACATGCACGTAGGGCGTACGTGCTACTGGGCACACTTTCTCTAGTTTATTCCTGTACTATTTTTGACTAAAATACAAATAAGCTAAATTTCTCGTCTTTATATCACCTGTCGGCCAGCGAGTTCCATCAAAATCAGTTCAACTACTTCTTAGGTTAGCCGGAACAAGCAGACAGACAAAAATTTTTAAAATTGATTTTTTGTTATAATTTCCTTCTATACTTTCATATTCCTTTATTAAAAAGCGATTATTTAGACGTAACAAATACACACTTCAATTTTATTTATAGGTATGTATAGACACACAAAGACATTTAAAAACAGTGTTCACTCATAGAAATAATAATGTTAGACGTGTGACACGAAGTGTTTAAAAAGTTTTATTTCCACGAGTTACATGGGCCTTGCATCAAATCGTACAAATTTTAAATGAACAAATTTAACTTCAATTATTTTCAAGTGAGCGGGGTCGAACCGTATCCTTTTCACGTTCACCCTTCCCCTCATTACAATCCACAAACCTACATCTAGATAAGGATCACCCATCTTTATTCTTCTCCCTACTACGGTTCACTATTCGAATTCAACGTTCATTCTCATTTCGATTGAATTCGTAGTAAACCAATTCTTTTTTTTTATACAATTCAAACAATTGCCGATCAAATCAATGATAAAACCATAAGCTATTATTTGTCACTGCGTGATACATCACAAATAGAACAATATTCTTTTTCTACGGACATAAATATATAAGTACTATATATAGTAAGGCTCTCGAAAATAAATTCAAAAATGGTTGTTCAAGATCTGAGCATAATAAAATACAACTGAGCTTGAATAAAATATAACTTCATGAATTGTAATAATAATACGTACAGATGACATACTTTAAAATAGAAAATAATTCACTGAACCTTGCAATAGTCTCAGACTTGCCATAACATTCACATGGTCAAACGTGACCCGCGCGCAGTAATCCATAGCTCCATCTCACGACATTTTAACAATATCAAGAACAATGTAAGCACTCGTTGCCTTATGAGTTTACTGGCATTAAATTAGTTTTATTACCGTTCTTTAAAGCTACAGAACCCAAATTTTTATTATCTAATTAAGAACACTCATTCAGTAGTATAAACTTCTCAAACATCTTAAAAATACAATGTTTATTAATATTTTGGGACGATTTATATAGTTATAAAAATATTGCAACCTTTTACTATTATATCCTTATTAATACTATAAATGTGACTCTGAGTTAGTTTTATTGTTACGGTTTCAAGTCTTAACTATTAAAGCGATTATCATCAAATTTTACATACACGTTGCCAGGAGTATAGAAAAGAACACAGGATACCTCAATGTAGAAAGAAGTTCTTATCTTGAGAGGTAGATTAAATCTTACGGCGTGCATAATCGCGAGCAAAAAATAGTTCCACATAAAAGGCAACTGGCCACACTTTCGAAAATATTCATACAAAGAAAAACTATACAGTTTTAATACAGTACCTCATATTTGCGTGAAATCTGATCACTCGTACTTTTCTTCGTCCTCATTGGACGACAGTATTTATCATTTATTTAAGCAGTGCTATTGGTATTTGTCACGAATATAATAACGGAACTCTTGTTTTATATTAGAAAACGTCTCCCCAATAGCAATTTCATTTTTCTGAAATGGCACGTTGTGAGGGCACTCGTCACCGATCTATTTTGCGAGTGTTGTGTATGAAATGAAATGACGTATCGGTTGAAAGTTTGTACGTGTCTTAAAAATTATATTTTAAGCCGTAGGTGCTATGAAATAAGAGTTATAATTTTCTGCATTCATAGGCGAGATATGTTTGTATTTGTTAGCTGCATCGTCAGCTTTCTCCCTAGTGTTGCACCCTAATCGAATTGCTCCACGCATGGTGCGCCTTGACGGTCCCCTGTCCCGGACATCAGAGATCGTATGGCGAAGAATAAATACAGACCAAAATTAAAAGGCTGTATTTCAATTGAACCTATTTGCTGCCTTTGAATGTTTAGTTTTATGTAGTTATATGTAGCTTATATCAGGTAAATAATCTAGTACATTATTATTTACGCTTTTATAACACCTAAAACTAAAAAAAATTTATTACAAAATAATATATAAAAATTCCATTACTCTGCTTAATCCTACTCAATCTACTTAATTTCAAATTTTCATATAAGAATTTTAGAAGTAAAAACTCAAATAACTCATAATCTTATTAGATAACAGATATTAATTAAAACAATAGTACCTAATTAGAATGTAATTTACTCATTTCTAATTCTTAATATAAACATAGACAATACGTGCCCACTTCTATCTCTTCGTTAAATCATAAATATAAGTTCACGTAACCTTCGACTAATTCTTTACTAGTTACATGTATCAACTTTCACAAAGTTACTTTTGTATTTCATAAACACATATGTCCATTACATAAGGTTTGATTTCACATAAATTAATATATGCACGGTATTTTGGTTTTAATGATAATCCGGAGTTCGCTCGAAGCACGCGTGGCCCGGACTTGACAGCGTACGTTGCGCTTTCGTCATGCTTGGCTGGAACGAATTGTCTAGGCGAGGGGGTTAAAGGAGATATGCGTTTTGTTGGTACACTATAGTAATATCATGAACAAAAGTGTAATAGTATGCTTAAATATTTCAGTGATTACATATACAACAATTTACTGTCTAGAAGCACGTTCGTTAGATTCAAACGTTATATGAACTCTTTGCAATATTGATTATAAGCGTTTGGAGCAGCTTTTTACTCATTTTAAAAATTATGTCGGGTTTGAACAAAACCTTTTGCAAACATTAGATACAAAACAGTCCGACACGTACGTACACATTTCAACAGCCAGTTGTATTGTTCTATACTTGATTGATTTTACAAAACAAAGTTGAGTTTCCTCGGCCACATATGGACTGATACTTGAAGGAAATGAAACGTTGGTTTTAGAGTCACCATCATTGAAATTGATGAAGTGGACTATGTAGAATTTTAAATGATGTAGCATAAATGGAAAAAAACATCTTGTTACCATAATAAATACCTCAAATATATATGCATTACTGTAAAATCAAACTTTACATATTTACATCGTACCTTTTTATACATGTATGTAACTATTACTCACAGAAAACCGACGTGAAGTAACAGTGCTTGCACTGTTGCTTTTCGTTCGGTCAGTGAGAGCGCCGGAGGCCCATATATTTAAAAGGCCGGCAACGTACTTGCGACTCCCCTGGTGTTGCTAGTGTCTATGGACGGTGGTGATCACTTACCATCAGGTGACCCACCTGTTCGTTTGCACCCTATAATATGAAAAAAAAATTAAAATAGGATACAAAATGAAACTAATTATTGTTATTCGCAACAATTTTCATGATGTAATAATATACGAATATTCACTTTTATATATTTGTATAGCTTATTCTAATTGGAATAAGAATTAAATGATGTATAATTTTGATAATTTCTATTACTAAAAACATCTCATAAGACAACATTCCTGCGTAAATACTCATACCAATAAAAAAAACTACCGGCGTCTAATAAGCTCAGCAATACCTACGAAAACACGTAATATAAACACAATTTCATTTAGTTGTATATTGAGAATTATGGAAAACTTTGCGGTATCTAAAACAGTTTCAATTATGACATTGTTAATAATTTATTTGGCAAGACTGTATGAAATTGTGATACACCGGTTTCTCACGGTAAGAATTTACTGAAAATTTCGTTTTGTTGAGTCAACAACCGCATGTGAATTTATTTCGCTAATATCATGTCGCAATATAATTATATAATATTATTTTAAAATTTACATAGATCCGTATATCAAAATGAAAACGTTATAAAAAATAAACATTTTTGTTAAGTTACATTAGGGGTAAAACATAACTCGTATGTCAAAAAATGATAAGTAAGGATGACTTACTTTTTTCTGTGTGTCCTTATCTCTTTGAAACTATACAATAGATTTTAATAAGGCTTAACTTAGAGTACTTATATTTGGAGTATTTTAATCAAGTTGTACAAATATTTTTCAAACGTTTATGGTATTAAAGCGGACTAAACCTTATGAAATTCATTCAAGTAATGTACTAGGTACTTATATATTTATCTATTCTATTAAAATGTCTGCAAGTAAGGTTAAGCCACAGTAAAAATTTGTTTCTATTGTATGTAATTTCAAAAAAAATTATTACTTCTTGCGAAGCTGTTTTGACCGATGTAATGTTAATTATTATTCAATTCAATATATTAGTTACATTAGGCACTTACTGTAGACCTAATTGCCCTTTACAGCATTTTATTTCAATTAATATCTTGGAAGATATCAGAGATTTAAAATTACGCACGATAAAAAATATGCGAATGTGACGAATCTTTTTTGATAGTGCATGTGCCTAAATCACTCGGACATTTATATTTATATTAATAAGTATATTGCAGCAGTACGAATCCGAAATGATATATTAAAAAACATTCTGATTTGCCTTAGCACTAATTCTATATATATTTGAATATACACATGCAATATAATATATGTTAATTATTTAAAAGTTAATAATTCGACGGTTTGTAATAGTTGAATGCAACTGTATGTAGTTTAACAATTTTATAGCTAAGCGTATGTTCTCTTAAAAACTATGACAAGCACACCCGGATGTCAATAACAAAGACCCCTTTTATTTTGTCCCCAGAAATCAGTTTCACTAACTCTGTTACATTTCCGATATAATAAAGTCATTGGTACATGGTATACTGCAAACGAGACATAACATTTATGAATTAGTAACTTGTTTCTTATGTATACAAATATATTTTACTTCACATGAGTAATTACGGTATGAGACATAAGTCTATCAGGCACTGGTTTGTATGGTGGCACGGTAAATGGTTAAAACGGTATCTGATGTAAATCACAGAACAATCTAAAAACTATGACAGCCACCTGAAGCGAAATATAGACAATGCATCGTCAATCGCGACTGTCATACCATGCCAGAAATCGTTGGAATAGACAGAAAAAAACAGTGCAAATATTTCTTTACCAGCTTTTGCCCGCAGCTTCACTGGCGTTAATATAAAATCGGCATATTTTTCGGGAACAATAGTCCTATTCTGCATGAAAAGTACACTATGTTTTATTATGTACATCGGACGGCATGAATGTAAAATTTTAAGATGACGGTTCATTAGTTAAGGAGTGAAAGTGTGACTATATTACCATATACTATATGAATAAGGAGGATTGTATTATATCAATAAGGATTAATAAGGATATTACTGTCAAAACACCCGATGTCATACGAATTAGAGAAGGCATCGGTCGAGAAACTATTCAACAGCTTCATGGGACAGCAAACTTACGTAAGGTTGATGTTTCGTTCCTAGAACAAGGTTACCGTAAAACGTAAGCTCTAAAGTTCTTCAGCGTGTTTGATTCCCTTATAGAAAGGACTGGAGGGAATTAAATTAAGATAGAAAAAGTTAAAAACAATTACGGAGAATTACAAATTTAATCACGACCTACCAATGTAACCCAAAAAATACACAACAGCTAATTCCGTGAAATCGCTTAGTTATTTATACATTAAGACAAATAGATTATACTCCTAATAGCTAAAATAAGTTTTAAGTTTCATTACAAAATTTATAAGAATTTTAATAAATATTAAATTATACATATTCATAATACTAGGTTTCAATAAATAATTATGGAATCATTTTTTAATTCGTATATACAAATACTTTATATAATCGTCCAAGTCTTAGAATAATAAGGCATGCGTTATTATTCTAAGCGTCGAAGTATAGTAATGAATGGTATGCATAAAATAACCAAACTACGTGCGTAACGTAGTTTAATCTATAAGATAAAATCTTCCAAGTTTCCTCTTCGTTCCTATAGATTTATAGAAGAAGACTACAGAAGCTAAGTTATATATGGGGGTTGTATACAAAAGAGAAATTTCAGTATAAAAGTTAGCTAACAACTAGATTAATCCAGATAAAACATGCAGTCGACATAAAAAACAAAACCATTTACATAAGAACGAAATCACCGGCATCCAATATTTTAATAATAAAATTATCTTAATTGATTTGATAAGCATAATTAAATAGCATGTCAAACACAGATTAAATTTTATATCAAGCTAATAGGCCGATATATTAGAAAACCATCAGTTCCGTGAATCTAATTCGGTTCTTGTCAAAGAGGAGGCAATAAAAATCGTTTTAAGCTCATTTAAATTTAATATATCACAGAAATTATTATTTGGGAGGCTTAAAGAAATATCCAATCTCTGTTTTCCCTTATTCCGCTCAATACTCCATAAATTCTGATCAGTGTCTGTTATTTAACCGGAGTGTACATTTATTTTTCACTGTTCAATTTAGAGGTATCCTATTTGTCCAGTAAGTGCCTAAGATTTATTACTATTTCTGCTGTTCTCTCTTTTCAGTCGAGAAAATACTTGTAAGTAACAGCAATTATTTGTAGTATATAATAATTATAATACATATTATAAAATGAAAGTCGCTTTTCGTGTCTGCCTGTGTGTCACTGTATTTCTTTTAAACTACGCAACGGATTTTGATACGGTGTTCAATATCATTTAGATTTTCTTCCCAAGAAGTTTATATGTATGATATACACATGTACATTATATTTATAAGAAGAAAATTTCGGGTGCTTACATTTGAAACATTTGCTTAACTTCGTGAGATTCCTACATCAAAATAATTTACTACAGAATTGTTCCTCCTCAAAATGCTTACAAAAAAATCACTCGTGATAATTGTCTACCTCCTGCGTAACCCTTAATAATAATTTTCTATCTTTTAGATATTATTAAAAGATATTTGATTATTTACTACGCTATTTTGACCAGTATAGTTATAATCATTATCCAATTTTATTTATACTTTAATTACATTGTGTTTTTAATGTAAATCTAAATGGCCGTTTACAATATATAATATAAATAAATATCTTACGCGATACCAGAGATTTACAATTACACATAATATAAATAAAGTTGTTGTGTGAAGATTCTTACATAATTTGAATTAATTTGATGAACGGTCAATATCAGTGTTTTTTTTTTTCGAACTGACTACGCTATTGACCTGACAGCTTTACCGGACTGTTAAGACAAGCGCTTAAAGCAGTTCGCCGTTTGACAACAAACTCAAGGGTGCCAAGGTTGCCTTGGATCCAACACCGCGAATATATGTAAGCTAAAGTAACCTAACTATTAATGTATATATATAAGAATAAATGGCACACATATGAGTAACAGACATGTGTGGCTCCCGAATTAAAACGTGTAAATATCAGTGCCAAAAATTGATCTAAATCTTTTAAACACTTACCATACCCCACATTAGTACATAGTAGCCATGCAAAGCCGAGACGGGTCACTAGTGCTTTATAATAAAGACTTTGGTTGCTTTGACATTTTTATTGAAGTATAACAAACTGACGGCACTGTACGAAATGATAGGCGCAGTGCAATACAAATACAACGACGATCTCAGAGAGATATGCAATCCATCGACAGTTAACGCTGTCATACCGACCTGCACGACCCTCTGCACTAACTGAACAGAAAACGCTATATACCAAAAGAAACGCACTATGACCAGTTTATATGTTAATAGTGGTAGCAATAAAGCTGGGTACACACACTGTATCATCCCGACTGATTATAGAATATACATCGGTTAATTGAACACACGGTCATTTAATTATAAACGAAATAGCGCTTGTATTATTATAACGAAATAGCTGGATTTGCATATACACGTATATAAATATTTAACACCCAAACATAATTTACAGTTAGGCTCATCACATAAAGAAACAATGTGTGGCAATAGAACATACGATCTCTCAACTGAATAGTGGGGCTTACTACGAACGTACCATAAATGGTAGTGATAATAGTCTTAAGATAAATAGTAAAACTGAGTTAAAAGATTCTTAATAATATATGATGTAATACGGATAAATCGCGAAATAATCATTAGTTATAGTAATAAATACCACAACACTGCTTGAAACTATAATAAAAAGATAACTTATCATAATTCCTTGCTCAGCAATTTCAAATATTCATACACACACAACATAGACATACATGCGCATACAAACTCATCTATTGCAAACACAGGTTCAATTGTCTTTTAGTACAGCTCACAAATATTTAAGGCCTGTTTCAGAGTGCAAGCGGGTGCGGATGCATGAGCGAACGCATGTCGTTCAAATGTATGCAGTTGGCGCTAGCATTTAAAATGCTAAATGATGTACATTGATAGTGGCGCGGCGGCTACGTAAATTTAAACTAAACACGCCCGCACAAGCACCGGCACTCGCTTGCACTCTGTAACAGGCCTCAAATATTCGTGAACTGTACTAAAATATAATTGAATGTGTTTCTGATTGATGCGTCTGTATACGTATGTATATCTATGTTGTGTGTGTCGTCTACTCTCTGAAACAGGCCTCGAACTCAGTATTCATCAGCTTTATAAACCTAGAAGAATGTACACTGGCCTTTGTAATATTCACGACTAAATAAACGATAACGTAAGCTTGTATTGTCACCATCAGTAGTATAAAAAGTGTTTTATATCCATGTTTTTTTATTAACTTTTTATTTAAATATCAAATAAAGGTAATTTACAAAAATATTAGGAGTAATTCTTGCAGTAGCGTCAACATGTTGAATGTTGTAATGTAATGAAAAACTGACATTTATAATAAGTTATTTTAAAAAGTTCTCATATAGGATATCAAATATATACAAAAACAACACAAGTATTTATCAAATTCTGTGTGGTAAGCGATCGATTTTCGAAGGCGTTATCAGGTTTAAATTACACTAAGATACGCGTCAAAAATACGCACTGTTTGGACCCCTGCTGTCAAACGGAATCGCGGGAAAATGTAATCTTGATACTGAGAAAATAATATTGTACGCACGACGGGGGGCGCCACTGTCACTCGATCCTGCGCTACCGTTTACGCCGTCAGCTCACATAAAGCCGTTCACACGAGCAAACTATCGGATTTCATACTTGAAAGACTTAACTCTGTATACGTTGATTCGACTCAGATGACAGATTGACCGTGTGACACTAGTTAGTAGTTAGCAGTGTTTACTATCTATTGTTGTGTTGTGATTATGGTAATTGTAGCCACTCAGTTTCTTTAATATCTATTTTTAACCGACTTCAGAAAGTAGATTCTCTTTGTGTGCAGTAATTTTCTGAGAAATTACACGACCTAATTTTATGATTATTTATCACGATATTCTATAAACTTATAGAAAGTATTAGGTATATTAAAATACATATATGTACAAAACACGTTTTCGTTTTTTGGTAAGCAGCATTAAGATTAACATTAGTTATATATAAAAATATAAATAATAATATCAGACTATTTGAAACACTGGTCGATACGTAGTTTTTTACATATCACACAATATACTGAGACACTACAAAGCGATTTTTAATGCATTTACGATTCTTCACAATTTTTCTTTTTCATTATCAAGCCGTAGTTTTGCTAGTTAAAAGCAAATAACTAAATAAACATCAATTCTATAGTCAGTGGTTTAACTATAGGGTGGCAGAGCTGGCAAAATGCCACGGGCCCCCGGAACCTCCGATTTAGGAATCTCTATGGGACAACTACGTAACTTTGATTTACTAAAATTAAATTACAAATGTGGCGATATGTACTGGGGCCCAATATATTTGCCACGGGCCTCAGATGGTATAGTTACGGTACTGAGTATAGTATATACCAAGGCTGTGAAGATAAAATAAATATTATTTATGATTTTAATCGTTCACTTACCACAACTGTTTTTTGTTAATTATATAAATAATTAGTTCCTATTTTTAAACAATTTATTTGTCACACTCATGACCAGTATATTTTTCATTAATTAAAGAAAATTATAATAATTTACCAATATAAAAGTAAAATTTATTGAAAAATCACAATATATCTTACATTTAGAGCGTTTTTATTCCTTTGGTCAAAGGAAATAGGTGTCACATTTTTTTTTTGTTGTATCACAAAAGCACAGTTTTAATGACAAATGTTATCACAAAAACACTCCTGTGGCCATCCGTTATCCGCAATTTGTGATAATAATTGTATAAAGCTTTACCCTTCAGAGTTGATTCAGAAACTCATTTGCGGTCTATGTTTTTGATCTCCACCCGTTTCTCGACGTCCGTTTTACGGTGACAATATTTTATGTGAAACTATATTTGTCATAAAATAATAATATTATTAAATTTTTAAAGCGAATCTTTTTTTACATCGCCTCAATTTTTTTCTTTCATTTATCGCATGTCGCATTACAGCCAGGCGCGGTGTAAAGAGTAAAGTGAAACGCATTCGGCAGAATCTTGTCTACTAATTATTTTCCATCATCATTTCCATTTTCCAATAATTAAGATTAAAATCTCGATTTTAATAAAACGCAAAATAAACTAATTTTCCAAAAATTTCAGTAATATGCCTACGATCTGCAAAAAAGTTGCACTTGCATCGTGGTTTCATACACCACACAATATTTTTGAACTTGATATAGCATGCTATATTGTTAATGTGGTAGGTAGGTAGTTAGGTAAGATGAATCATTGTGTATCTGTACCTTAACTTGTGTGGTCCTGTGGAGTAAGTACTTTACGTGTTCTTTTTAAACTATATTTATTGTACTTTGAATATGAATGTCCTTAATTATAAATATTTATCACGTTAACTGCATGTAATATACAAACCTCACATATATCTTCATATTTTAAATTGTTGCGTCTCCACTACTGCCGCGCTGAATGTTCTTGATTCGCGTATCACACCGGACAATTATTCGTGTGAACCTTAAATACTAAGTCTAGACATAATTTGAAGAGGTTGAATGTAAGTAGCTGTAATTAGGGCATATAATATTCGCCTGATTTTAATATTCGAGTTTTACGTACTCGTATACCGTCACTCTGCCTACTATTCGAGTAATTCGAATTTGAACAACTTTTCGAATGCATTCTTTCGAATTCATATATAAAACGATTATCATGTTTAGCTCTTATTTAATCACAACAATCATACCGAATAACTTTAACGCAATCAGCTTGACACTTACCGACGATGGAAAGTATAATTAACTAACATGTAAAGATTTTCAAATACCCAAGTGCTTGATAGTAAATAATGGCAAATATTCGAATACTCGAATAGTACGCCCTAGCTTACGTCTACCACGAAACAAGGGATGGGAGTGGCATTTAAAACACTAAAAAAATAATATGTGGGCTGAATCCAATATATTTTATATTACAAAATAAATCTGGTTAACAAATACTTGATTTTCAAAAATAAACGTGTTTTAACGACATACATATTTTTAAGTGACGAGCCTAAGCCAAGAATAACTGCTCGTTTAATGCAGCAACTATGAGAAATCTATTATATTATGGTATCTACCCAGGTGAACTTCAGACAATGACTTGTCTAAATTTTTTATATGTATCCTATAATAGCAATTAATCTTTATACACTTTATCTTGAAAAAAAAGACGAATTAAAATGTAACATAATGTATGAAATTGCATGTAATTTTAATCATTCGTTACTAAAAATATCTGGATAGAAGTTTAAAACTCCGAAATTAACGCTGGATTTAAGTCTATTGAAATCTGAGAGTATGGAAACCCTAAGTCTCATTACAAGGCGCTCAAGCGAATAATTCTGCGGTTACCACCAAACGAGATGGAGTCGCGGGCCGCGGTCGCCAGCCACGCGCACAAACTCTTTGACTCCCCCGTAAAAGCTTTACAAGCGTTTTAATGGGACATTATTTTCTCCAAGATTTCTTAATACAAATTACAAAATTTGAAGTAACGTAAAATAATACACCGAATAGACAAACAACTATAGAACTGTGTCCTTAAAATGTAAAATATAGGTAATAAAAACAATTACGATTAAGAAACAGGTAACTCGTTTTGTTAAAAACTGGTTTCTTTGTTTTATAGGAGATACTTATTTTATTAAGATCAATTGCTCTGACTGTAATACCTAATTTACCCCACAGCCAAATTATCGATTTTAAGATACCTCACTATTTTTCTTAAAACCCTAACCTATGTTAACAATGTAAAAGGATATGTAGTCTATAAAATACTCTAAAAGACCTCTATCTATTAGTAAGCATGTTTTCACAATTAGGTTAACCATTACAGAGATTAGCGCGGATAAAGACTAAACACATAATATTTTATTGTGAATAAAAAATAACTTTTTTTTTTTAAATATTAACAAGACATTTTTAGAATAAGTGATAATAATATTTATAAACAATTTACAATCGTTGCGGCCCCTAGAGATAGATTCGTAGATAATCAACACTATAGGAATATCACCAATAATACTGTTATTAACTGACCCAAAAGTCAGTCGGCCGAAGTCAAAGCACGACGTCGCCTAGTTTCGGCTATTAAAGGAAAAACGCATGAGGCGTTATAAGCAGGCCTCCGACTCCCGTCCACCTGGGGCTATGTACACTTGTGATAAGTGCGGTCGTGAGATCCTCTCCCGGATCGGTCTCGTCAGCCACAAACGGAAGTGCTGGCAAAGTGCTACTTAAATCATCAGTTAAAGATGTAAAGGCCTATGATGACTGTTATAAATTACAATATTTATTCACTCAGGAGTTTTAAAATAGCTAACTTTTGACGATTTTAAAAATGCGACTAAAATATTAAAAGAAAAGTTTAGTAACTATTAAAAATTGGGCAAACAGAATATTGAACGAGTACACAATTGTAAATTGGGAATAGCAACGACGTAATATTTACACGTTAATACATTTCGACATTGATCAACATCGAAGGTTACCACATAAAGCAGGCTATTTACAATGCCCTGCACGTGAACACAATCAAAATAGATCGGGTACGAATTAAACCTTTTGTTGTATCACTCTGACCGATTTTCTATGGTGTCGTCAAAGCGATGAATTCAATTGTGTCTGATTCAGAACTCATTGAGGCGAACCGTGCATGAGATGTTGCATTGAAATTTTATAGACTGATTTTATTACATATAAATGAAACTATTAAACTTCTACTCCCGTGATTAGTTTTATGATGTAACGGCTGCTTTTAGTACTACAACATCAAAGATTTGTCCTATCTGTTCTGTTTATTCATATGCCGCCAATTTATACATCTTCAAAGATTAATTAAGTAATAAATGGAGAAAGTTAAAACTTAATTTCACGATAACATCGATTTTATTCACCATAAAAGTGATACTACTAGAAGATTTACAAGAAAAACACATTTAATATAAATAATACAATAAACTTTCTAAAGATAAGATATTAAGATCTCTCGTTTTATTATTATCCAACTAACTACTAATGACTTGGCAAATAACATTAGAAGCTTAATGAGTAACTAAGAATTGAGAAATGCGATGTCTGCGTTACTCGTGTAAAGATATGTTGACACAGAATATCTGGACTGAAAGAAAGTATAGCAGAACGTGCGTACAGGAATAGATGCGAATGTTAAAACTAAATTAAATTTCCAAAGATGAGTCCACCGCGTATAAAAAGTTTAGTACTAACGAACACAATAACAGATAATTTAAAATATCAGAATTGTTTATTGAAGATCAACAAAATAAATACCGATCATTTTGAAACTTATACACAGTGCTATACCGAGAGAAATATGTCAAGGTTAAGTAACAATAGTAATTGTTGAGAAAACACTTTTGATTGTGAACATACGGGCGTATGAATAATATCAATTTGAAGTATTTATACTGTGTAGATGGAAATATAAACAGTCTCGACATATAAGAGTGTAACTATCAAAGAACTCAAAACGAATATATAGACAGTGGCTTGCAGCATGCAGAATTGGTATAGAGTATTATTGAATGAGTCAAATCAGTTAACCTTCAGATTCCTTACTACAATCAGCGTGCGAAGTCAATTCTTGTTGGTTAAGTCGCTCTTATTTAAAATGACATTCAAGTTGTGTTCAATTATTCTACCTACAGCAGCGTTGGAATAACTTTATGAATTGTAAGCAAAATGTTGAGTGTAATTGATTCGCAGATTTATTGACAACTTAGATTAGGTACTAAGAAAGATAACCAAGACAAACCGGTTAAGCATTTGATTAAAGAAAATCTGGTGACGTAAATATAGGATTCAGTTATAGGAGGAACTTTTATAATACTCGTCGCATTGGCTTCAAACTGAAGTTAAAACCGATCACCATGCATCTAAACATGGATTTCATAGCTACCCTTGGAAATCAATCCTCCTTCAAGGGCAGAATAAAGGTAGAGCAAATCAAAGGGCGACTTGTACCAAATTCGATTTAAAAAAAAATAAAAACTGTTTAACTAAACGTTTTAACGTCCTAAACATTTTTAATTTAAATGGTTTTAGCATAGACTTGTACCAACTGCTAAAATTTTTGAATTAGTAAAATGTGTTTATCCTGTCGGCAAAGTAGTCGATAACGTTTCGTTTCTCGCTGGAATTGTATTTAACCCTCAATTTAAAGGAAACTTGTGTACAATGTACAATATGTCTGCGTAAACGAAACATTACTTATTTTACCGCGTTACACTTTTACATCTTGTAGTTTTCGCAGGTGAATGTTTGTAATAAACAAACGTGTTATTTATTTACCTACTAAGAATAATATTGTGATTTGTTGAGTTTAATATCATTTGTGGGGTTGGATTTGTGTATTATAAGTAATATATAATATATTATAATACATAAATAGATAATATAGTATTAAATATTATAATAATGTTATATAAAAGCTCATTTTCGAAAAAAAACCTAGCATAGACTTGTAAAATACACTCCACGACAGTTTACTAAAGGCGTTTAGGTGCGCTAAACAGAGTTCGCAGAGCATTTAACTTTGACAGATCAGTAAACGTATATAGCGCCTTAAAATTGTTGGTACAAGAGGCTCGTTTGATTTAAATCATTATTTTTTGTTTAAATAAAAGTTAAACACAATTAAGACAGATGGTACAAGCGGCCCTACCACTTATATTTGCTCAATCGGTATTACGGCTATAACACAGCTATATTTCAGTTTAAAATAACATAGTGTGTAACTGACTGCTTTAACATCACACTTCATTAGCATTAGTTGTCACATATTAATGACAATACGACTTCTCCGAACAGTTCTCCGACGAGATGTTTGAAGTATTTCAATTAAAATATCTTGATGACTGAGATATGTTTTATAGATCTCCGTTTTCGTGATAACTATATTCTGTGAAATAAATTTATTGTAGTATATATAATAATGTAGAATATAGATTATAAATATAGTGTTATATTTACATGTAGAATTATATACTACCGTCGAGAGATAGAAAGACTTAATTTATTTTCAAACTCTATAGCTTAATATTGTAATAAATAAATAGGTGATATACATAAATATATATAGATATTTAAAAGCCTAATATAAAGGTGACTAAAGTCGGTTATATGCGGGAATCGAAGTCACATGACTACTTGTTACTAAACATATTTATTCAATTATTTTATCGTATTACGACAGCTAACTGTTCAAAATTTTGGTCAGTAAATTTATTTATATTAAAAAAACATTTATACACCAAAACTATCTACCGCGGTGTTATAAAGTATAGATTATATGTATATTATAGAAATAAATAGCTTTATAGAAACTTGACATAAAAGTCTACATAACGATCTCTATAATTATTATATCTTACTTATTTTAAATTTTATAGTACTTTGAAAAGTGTTTCACTTGTTATCAGTACGGTACATAATTAAATGAGTCATAATACAGAGAAGACACGCACGTGTTAAAAACATGGATAATCCTGCATCGGTGTCTTAAGGCCAAGTGCAAGAAAATGAATATGCCACCAAAAATAGCTACTTGTCCCAACATATAACACTTTTAGTCGCTCGGTCAGATATGATTTAATGTGTGGGTGAGAGGTTCGTTAAATGAATACATTCATGGTCCCTACTATGAGTGTAGTTTTCGTATCATTATATAATTATATTAGACCAGCTGTACGTCCCGGCTTGACAAGGGTGTAGTAACGAAGAAAGTGAGACCAGGTAATGAAATAAAATAGCAACTGAACAAGTGAATGTCAATCTGTCAAATCTGTCAATATTTTTGAAGATCCTCCTAACTGTTTTCTGTCTCACTTACTCACTCTGGTTTTATATGGGATTTTTTTAAACCATTTTTTCTCATTGCTATTATTTTTTGATTTTTTTATTCTTACAAACCTTGTTCTAACAATTGCCGATTAACAATTAACAACTGCAATTACACCAAAAAAAGAATAAGCCAAATAGTGGCAGCCTTTCGGAGGTTATGCGCTAGCAAGCCGATGATTACCGATTCGGCAATTGATTTTTATATAGATTTATAACGTTAACAGGCAGCCTGTGAAACGTTCCAAAAGCCTATAGTTGTCCGTGAAACCATTACAACGGAACTGTCAGAAGCAATTCTCATTATTTCAAAAGTATATTAATTTATTGACTTTTTTTTATTACTTAAACATAGTGACAATTTCTTTTATTACGTTTCTATATTTGCAGATAGATAGTGTGGATAGATACATGTATTTATTAGTAACAAAATATTTTACACTACTGCGTTTTTCTACCAAATGCATATCTTCAGCTGACTTTTATAGTTACATTAAAAGTTAATATTCCATCCCCTTAAATAATATTTACATTTATTATAGTAGTTATCTTACTTTAAAATACTAGCTGATTTCTTTGACTTCTTACTCGTTATATTTTTGTAGTTCTATCGGAAATGTCTTTTATAATTAAATTACATAAAAAACATATTGATTGCTAGATTTTGCTCGCAGCTTCTCTTGGTTTTAATATAAATTCTGAAAATACAAAAGCCGATGTTAATCGTTGATAATGTAGCTCTATATATGTAATAGTATTTATAAAATCGATTGAGTATTTTTTGGTTTTATCCATTACAAACCAAAATATTTTCTTTTCATAATAATTCTCTCATTTAAAAAAAAACCCATTTATCGATTTTCTGCTACCTCTGTCAAATTACTGTGATGCTTAAGAAAAGTAATTACACGTAAGGTTTATAAAGTTCTACATCCTCCCGTAAAATGGAAATTACCTGGGACAATTAACAAATCCTTGATTTTTATTTCTATGTACTATGACTATAGATTACTTTTACGGATCTCCTTTAATTGCCTGTAATTTATATCTGAAGTCATACGTTCCGATTTCCATAGTAATGTCACCCACCATTCGCTTCAAAACTTTCCTTCGGCACTTCGTTAGTCGTGTTTGTATTTATTTAGACCGTGATAACTTATCCCGGTGACTGAGACGCGAACAGGATACGCTCTGCGAAGTCTCAGAATTCATTTGTAATTTCCACGCCTCATCTAGATTGCCATTTGATCTCGCCCAACTATCTTCATTGCCCTTACTAAAGCAAAAGGTCTTAATGATTATAAACTACGAATTATCTACGATGTCTTGTTTGGATTTAAGTTCCATTTTATTCAGTTTCGAATGATGTGTTTATTAATCAACTGGCAACTCGCCCCGGTATCTCACGGTCGCAACGTCATAATGTAATTTCATAAGAGTATAAGTGATTTACTTTGATAAACGTCTCTCATAAAAATCGTCAAACCTTCGTTAGTCTTGTCACATAATTGTCTACGTTATAGACCAAAAGACTGGACTACCAGTATAATTAACAATTTCGCGAATTGTAGAGTCTAGAAACTTTTGATACGTGTTTTCATTTAGGAAAATTGTTTTATACCACTCTCCTTTACTATACGATCTAGTTTTTGTGGCTTAAATTAGTTTTAAAGTATGATAAAATTCGAAGCGTCGTTACATACATATATTTGTTATGAATAGTATTAATTATTAATATGTTCTAAGATAGGATTAAAATTATATACTGTAAAGAGTCATTTTAAACTACATTAAATGCCCAATATAAAATTTCAATAAAATATTTTTTTAAATAGTTTCTCAAACATCATGAAATATTATGTAATGTAAACCTTCATGAAACGTAAATATGTTATCGCGGCTTTTATTTAAGCCTTTTTATACAATATCGTAGTACATTATTTGTATTTACTTAACGAGTTTTTAGCTAGCGTGAACCATGACAGCATCAGTATAATATTTTTAAAACTTTGTTACAATACATGTAATTTACGTTTTATAAATATAATATGCATATAATTTTCTACATCCTTCAAATGATAGTGTAAATTCCGTGCGAAGTCTAGAGGTGGAAATTTAGTTGACTATTTAACAAATATTTTCTGTCTCTATCTCTGTTGTCCTGTCATCTCTGTGTTTCTCTCTCTCTCTCTGTAGTAATTTAGTAACGTAGAACAACATTTTAGTTTTCAAATAGATCTTAAAAGATTTAAGTAAATATTTCATGATGATAACATAGCTTCAAAACTAAAGCTATAAAATATATGACTTAACTTTCACCTTATAGTAACGAATCTTCCATGTTTATTAAATGAACCTCAATCGAAATAATACAGAGATATGTATTAACTAACGAGAAATAAACGTAATCGCTTCAGCACATCTGGTTGCATTTTTTATTCTATTAAATCGGTTAAAATAATATTTGTAGCAGCATAATTTACATTTTACACATACAAACTATATTTCAATGCTTGAAAAAGATTTACTTTAAAGTCGAATACTGCAGGTCAGAGTTAAAATAACTTTCGTTGGTATAAGCCGTTTCAATTTCCTTTAAGAGTTGATATAAACATGAAAGTTGGCGGTTTATTTTAAAGCGTGTCTTAAGTATAAACAACACTCGAGGGAGCGTGTCGGTCGGCCGCTGTAGAAAGAAATTGAATTTGTAATCCGAGATTACCACATAAAGAGTTATTATTACAGGTTTTAATTTTTTTTGAATACCATAAACACAGTTTTATTATGAATCTTAATTAGATTTATATAAATAAAACGATACGGGTCTGCTGTTGTGTGCGTATCACTCAGACTAATATTACTACCACTAGTTTTTGATCATTTTTCTGTGTTATTTCTTAGAGGCACAGTCTTTGTCCAAAATACGAATCGTCATCAGGATCGCTTAATTTAAGTTGTAGAAGTTTTCATAAACACTATTTTTAAAAGCACTACGGGAGCGGTTAGTTATCAACTATTAAACAATATATATATATATATATATATATATATAAATGAACAGATGCTAAAGCCTATAAAGTATAAAAAAAGCTATTTATTTCAATTATCCACTGTTGATATACTAATGAATATTGATGTACATATATGGAATTTATAAATTGACTAAAATAAAATACAATTTTTAATGCCTATTTAATTTATTTAACACATCGAAGTTATTAGTGTATCTAGTATATATTTTACGGCGATATGTTAATATATCCTATTCAAGAATCTTCTTATAGCGACTAGAAGGGTCAAATACTGTAAATAAAAATGAAGTTGACTGACTATTGACGGGTCGTAAATCAACTCCAGGATAAAACAAATATCGACCCACTCACTACACTAAAATGTGAATAATGGGTTTTATAACGAAAATTCTATTTTGCGTTTCAGCATAATCTACTACATCCAACGAAGACAACGCCCGTCCAGTGTCATCAGACAATCAAATTAATGGATTAAACTAATCCTACATAAAATAAATTAGATCCGAAGTGGCGTCACGTCATTCGTGTCTCTTGGTAAACGCGTGACGCAAAATGACGGATGGCATTAATTAGCGCGATTACCCCGACGGTGATTGGGGGGGTAATGGCAGGGCTGTTTGTACTCGCGACCTATTTGCCGGACATTTGCTTTTGTAATTAAAAGTACACAGTGAGTTAAATTAGTCGAATAGATTATGTTTCGAATGGTTTTATGGTGGTATTTGTGTGCGAGATTTTGATACACAAATATCAACAATGTATGTATGAAAAAATGTATGAAATAAAATGTATGAAAAATTGATTTTAAAAACCATAATCTTACTAACTTGACAAAGTTTCTTAAAAACGTAGCGCTTAATATGTTTGAAATAAAATACTAGGGAGGTTCTTTTTCTTCTAAAATGGAAAAATGAAAACTACAACCTTCAAAAATAGAAATCGAAAACTATAGATAACCTTAAAATTCGTATAAAGTAACAGAATTCTAAATACTATAAACTAGCTTTTTGCTGCGACTCATTGCATATTTTACGGTATAAATTAATATAAACATTAGTCTATGTTGTTCATGATCCAATGCTACCTCAGTACTCAATTTTATTGTGAAGTGTATGTATATTAGGTCGTGAAAAGCTTTCAAACAGACAAACAAATAATAACTTTTACATTTATAACCCTCATTATAAAATATTATATGTCTGTGTCTTTATTTTCGTTTGTATTCCTATAGTTCGAATACCTTTAAACGGATGTCTATGACCTGAATCATGGAATACTGATATTTGGGCAAGTTTTTCACATTAAATAATAATTGAAAGGAGTTGGATATAAAAAATTAATTAAGTAGAGACAAAATGACTTCTACTATAATTCGCTGCTATATAGCATCTAAACTATTCAATATTATCCTATACAATACAGTAGAAGAGTTCTTAAAATAGAAATTACTGAATAAAATCGCCAATACAAAAAATATTATTTAAAATTTAATTCACAGTGACCACATTTATATGACGAAACAAATTAAAATATGAAAACCCCATAACAATAATTTATTAGCTAACGCACACCAAGCCCAAAGCAAAGCTAGTGTTAATATAAGTATAGATTTTATATGAACAAAAATGTATTGCATTCAACCAAAAAAGCGAAATGTATTATATGACCGCTTGAAGCAGCGCCTTTGAAACACGACTCTGGCGTATTTGAGAATGATCAAGTGGACACCGGGGACCGAGTGGACTGAATGGTTGAACTAAATTAGAGCCCTAAGCTTCTTGTTATAAACTATAAGGAGGGATGAACAGGACACGAAATTGTTTTGACCCTTTCCGGGATGTGTGCTGATTATTTGCTTTGAAGAGTGAACTAAAAGACAGAATAGCGACGTGTTAAGACGCCATACAACTAATGACTCAATCGATACCTTAGATATTAGAAGGATGGTAATATGGTATGTAATTATAATTTATTATGAAACAAATAACATATTTTTAGTTTTGAATATTTACGTAATATTCATATGAGATGTTTAATTTGATATAAAATATAATAAATTAATAATAGACATAATGGGTGTGTCCATTTAGTAAAATTTAAATAAAACATAAAGATGTGCACTACATAACCTCCATATTCTGTTACCATGAAAATATTAAAAATTAGGAATTCTACGCTAATGTGGCTGGAGATTAACAATTCTGAAAATTAACTTTATACGATATCGTTACAATTATACTGTTATTTCTAAATAGTACATTTTTGATATTTTATTAAGTTACACGCTGAACTATTGAGGTCTCTTAATACATGTCTAAATTAAAATAATTTTTCATTTCTCGTTTTGGCCTCGAACTTGATCATTCACAATAAAATATATTCCAAACTTTTTATCATCTGTTTTAATTGTAAAGGCACGAATGTTACATCCATTTATTGTGTACTACATGAATTTGTCGACCTGTGGACAGATATTGAATATCAAAGCGATACAAAACGGATAGACTAGTACAGTACCTAAATTATCTGGACGGAATATGACATCATATTACATTTCATCAGGGAACCCGCGGTGAGTCGCCCAATTTCTATAATATATGTATATGTTATATTATAGTAAACTATTATAATATTTATCGCCAGTATTTAAAGCGGCATTTGGTTTGGCACATCGGGAAGAAGAGTGAAACGTCCGGCTAAGTTTCGCTTGCTTCGGTTTTGTAAAGCGTTCTCGCTATCGCACAGTGCAATGACTGCAATAGATACTTGACAACGCTATACAAAACCAAATTTAGAAGCCTATCATCAGTCTTCTTCCCAACGTACCAAATCAAAAACCGGGTACTGTAGATCCTTATTAATGAAAATATAAAAACTTTAATGAATTTTTATCTTACGTCCAACGTTATAAATATAAAACCAGAATAATTAAACAACTTCTAATTATCCTCTATCAATGGTGATAAGATTGATTTATTTCTACGCGGCATTGCTTCTTAAATGTAGATAAAACGTACAATTTACGATGTTTATTGTGATAAACGGTTCATAATTGTTTGTTCCGACATTTTAATCGACCTAAAAGTATTATTATACGCGTCGTTGTTCGGAATTATTACTGAAGAAATATAAATTACAATTAATGATTTGTCATTGACTTCTTGGATTCGATTAATTTACGTAACTTTGTTCGTTGTTTGTTATACGATAAAATTTATGGTGAATAATAAACGTGCAAAGATACTCTGAGGAGGAAACATTTCCTTTATTTCTTTTTTCACGACTCAAAACTCCTTAACATTCGGAACGTTATCCGAGTAGGTACCAAGGTTATAATATCTTAATGGGCCAAGTTGAGCGCAAACAGCTGTCTTGAGAGCACTATTCTTCATTAGCCGAGAACCCCGTTTAAATTATTCTTCGGGTCACTTCGGTGCTATTTAAGTTAATTTAATTCCAACTTTACTCACTTCTCACGTACTTGCAACGATGTTGTTAATATTTATGTGGATTTATCTGTTTCTATTTTTTTTTCTCTGATTAATGACGTGAAGCAGTGGAATTAAAAAAGTAGTTGTAGTATACATTAAATTTGGCAATAAAATAGTGTATTCATTGTTCATCCTTACAGTATCATAAAGAAGGCCTAAATAAGTATACATAGGTATTCATTATTACCTGTTACTGAAAGATCTAAACTCAGTATATGCATATATCAATTTTTACTTTGTTTAAGTTCTTATTAGGACAAGACTGAAAATCGATAACATTTTCTATACAACTCGAGATGTGATAATAATATTTTTTTTTATAAATACAGACTGTGAAAATGTTTATAGATCATCCGGTAGCAAGTGCAGTATAGTACAAATGCGTGGCGAATGCTAAACCACAAGAGTCCTCCCACAAGTTACTTTTATAAGGCCAAAATACAAAGCTATTAGCAATTTATATTCTACTAAACCATTATGAAATATATAAACAAGTCAACAGTCACTATGGCGATATTTACAAATTGCCAGGAGTATTCATTTACTCAGAAATATCTTGTTAAAGTTAATTTGAGTATTAAAATAATACAAACATATCATTCTAAGCAATATTGTTTTCAAATTAATACACAACATTATTTTTATACTATATAGTATACTGCATATGTTTGCATAGCTTCCTTTCAACGAAGTTACAACTAATAATAATGTACTCTGTGGTTACAACCTGCTCGCCGACAGTTGTTGTGGACAGTCTACTTAACGCATCCAATCAACTTTGTAGCATTCTGTGCCCGTAAATAGTACGGCATTCATCTTAGAGATGGCATTAGTTGTTACCAATAAACAAAACGGCGTCTTTTTTAAAACGACAGCTATTTTTTTTAATGTAAGTATTACAAAATCGTACGTTTATGTGTGAATAATTATTACAAACAACTGTTATTATTGTTTGTTGTGTCTATTACTACATTAATTGGTTCGTAGTGCAGTAGTATAAACCTATCTATGGAACCGAGAGGTCACGGGTTAATTCCTCATACACGACTAACTTTTGGGTGATGATTATTATCTTCAGTTCTGGTTTTGAGTATTAAATATGTATGTATTAGGTGTTTTATTACAATAATACCAGTTTTGATTGAAATTAAATGGTTTTGTGTGAAATTGTCCACATGACACATTTATTAAACTCTTAAACTTTTGAAGTTTGTACTGTTATATTTCTTTTATAATTATTTTATTTAGGTACAATAACATGGAAGTATTCTGCGCATTCTTAAAGTATTGACACATTCCCTAGAGTATAAAAAATTATATAGCCTTGTTTCTTACTAATATTACAAATGCGAAATTCAATTTGTTTTTGTTCTCATGTTACCCTTTCAAGCTTTAACTAATCAATTATGAAATTTGTCAAATTTGTCAGAGGTACAGGATCTGAACATAAGGTACATTCCATCCAGAAAAGAATACTGTTCTATAAGTAAATAACCTATATTGATGTAAGCGAGATCTAAAAAAGTTGGTTGACTATAAATTATTTTGTACGATAATACAAAATAGTACAATACCTATCCCCTATCCCGAAATATAAAGTCTAAATCGTACAAAGTATCTACAATTAGAACGACGGGTGGTCTCCTCGGGCGAAAAATTCAAACACGTCTAATTATTTTTATAGGCCCCCCCTCGTTATGTTAACCCGATATTTATTACGAAACAAACATAATAAATCCAAACTTGAAATCTTAATAATACACCGAGCGATTTCTGTTTCGTTATTCTAGTTTATCAGGTTGTGAACGAGATAAGAAAGTTTGTTCGGTAAAGTAATAAATTACCCGTTGAAGATATAATGATGGGTCGATCAAAGCCAGTTAAGAGTTTGATTGGTAAGTTATTTTCTGTAATGTTGATGAAAAATTATGTAGGTTGTTGGGAGGTTCAAACGAAATATGTAATGAGAGAAAGTTCGTGTAGACAATAACCAGACGTTCTATTTTTATTGCGATATATATATTCGTATGAGTTCACTTGGAAGTATTTAAAATTTAATCCTTTCTGTTTAGTCCTTATGAAAAAGCGAAATGATAAGTGATTTACATAATACTTTGAATATTTCACATGTAAATGTCTCGTCAAAATATATTCAACCATTACGGACGTTACCCCGTGTATTTAAGATACACTTCAATTTTATTAATACTTACTAACATTATAAATGAACATGTGAGTTTGTTTATTTGTCACGCTTTTACTACTGGACTGATCAACATAACATTTTGCATACATGTTATTAGGAATAAATGAAAATACGTCGGGTTATCTTTCACCCAGAAGCTTTACTTTACTTTACTTCTCCCGAGCGATAGGTCAAACCTTATATTATAGCGAGTAAAAACTATATGTATATAAAAGTATTCGTACACCTTAAGGGTATAAAACACTTAAAAAAAGGAGTAAAAATGTATCTTTAGTGTTGACTCGATTTAGCTTTAGTTTAGCTTTAGCTCTCTTATTGAAGAACAATATTATAATGGATACTCTACAATAATAGGTCACATATTCGTTTGAGGTTACCTATGACCATGAAGTTTATAATACATCGCTACACCTCTATAGTTATATTCTAAAAGTAACTCTTGAGAGCTAGTCACTTTTTTACGCTTAACCTGTGTTTACTGTTTATCAACCACATTCATTGATATACATAAAAACCCAAGATGCACACTCAACGTCTCAAAACCGTCCGCATAAAATGAGCGCACAAATTGAAATTGTGCGTTCATTTCAAATAGTCTCGCGTCGAACAAACAACTTTAAACAATTCGAGTAAGATAAAATTTGCAAAAACATACGTTTATAGCATAACTATAACTACTCGGGTATAGTAGCGTGTGTTTTACGGACAGTTTTGAGCGTTACTTTTGTTCGAGACCGTGTATCTTGGATTTTTATATATCAATGACTGTACATTTTAAACATTACAATGTGTTGTTACTAAAGCTTAAATTATTTAAAAAAATACTATAACAGATTCGAAATTTGTCTAAAAATATTTTGGGATATTTTTATACTTGACATAAATGTATTCAGAGAATAAAAAAAAAAAACAAAATGGTCATCTATCATTATACCGCGAAACCGCAGATACCACGTTCGGTTCCTCATAGTGTGAATTTATCTGTAAAAAGATCACTAAAACCCATCATTGGAAACAAAAACTTATGGGAAAAAAACGTATATTTCGAAATCGGCCACAAAATCAATATAAATTAGCGGCGTGAACCCAAAAGTCTTGTATGTAAATGGGCGCCGACAAAGGTCCGACACGGGTTCCGCAACACCATTGTGATATCGCATTAGTAAGCTGTGACTAAGTGGCCGTGATGTTTGCGGGCGTGATCTCAGTTAGCAGTCGGTGAAGCCAGAAGAATATTTTATGTCATAATATATGTGATAATAAAAGTCAATGGTTACTAAACCATTCGAAAATATACCTGACATAGACGTCTAACAGTAAGTACCTATAAACTATATTTGCAATCCTTTACTATTACTATCCTTACCAATTAATGTGTTTATTTTTTATTCTAGCACGCTTTAAATATTCAAATGGTCATCGTGAAATTTTACATACAGGACTACAGGAAAGGACATAGGGTACTTTCATTACAAAAAAGAACTACAATACAATCCTACAATAACACGAGCAAAACCACGAGTAGATACTAGTCTATTATAAATCATATTGAAGGAGTTGTTATTTATACGAATAAATCTTCGAAATGGCTGAGAGGACTTGGACTGGAGGATAGGACTTTTATATATGTATATAGACTAGCTTTTACCAGCAGCTGCGCTCGCACTAATACAGCTTGACCGGGCTGTCGTCGCGGTCAGGGCGTTCGCGCTGGGCCTTGTCGCCGGGGTGGCATGGTGCTTGCTTGTTCGATCCTGTGCCACTCCATAGCGCGGCAGACGGTATCTCGTGGGTTTTTTTTAGTCAGTAAGAGTCTGACACCCCACAGCTCCCCAGGGCTGTGGGTGTCCAACGAAGGATTTCTTCCCACATTAAAAAAAAAGGTAGCAGTAGTACAGATTATATACAGATTTATTTTGCATATATTGAATACAATCGATATAAGCAAAGATCACATTCCGGCGTGAGTCATCAGTGAGAAAAATGCCATATTTAACTGCGGTTGAGACAGTTGTATCAAATTTTATGACTTCTGTGGTCACTTCAGTGACAGACTGTTTATTAGTATTAATGTTGTTGTTTTAGTGCTTTTCTGATATATTTATTATATCTGATATGAAGCCCACGTATTTGGCACGTCGGTTTTGTGGTTAACAATATACTGGTATTAATTTTATCACCTTTTAAAATACTTCGAAAATTGATATTAACTTTTTTATAGCATTATATAAATAGATAATGAAGTTACATAGATATACAAACTTTTTGATCGCTCTGAGAATATTGATAAGCAGAACACACACTTAGGGTATAACTACGTTCCTCTTTATTTATATAACATAGAGACAACTGAAGGATAAATGAATGCCAATTGTAGATTCATATAATAGTAATCTTTATTTTATATTCAATTCTATACTATATTACGCGCAAGCCTGAACTAACGGCTATATTCCGAACGGTCAAAAAGATTGTCAAGGACTATAAATGGTGTTAGTTTCATTATTATTCATTGGATGTTATGCAATAATAACACCTTCACTATCTTCTGCTATCATAAGTAATTTAGATTGTCTATTTGAAACAAGGAAGAGTTAGTTACACTAGTTTATAGTCACTGGACTGGGTCAGAATTCGACTATAATTAGTTAATTTTTCATGTTTCAATATTGAGGAAAAAATAAACATGCATTCGCTAAATATTTTATTGATAACACTAAAGCTCGTCAAGATTTACTAAATAAAAGAAAAACGGTCGAGAAACAGGAAAAAAATGTGATTAACTGTTTCTTTTCTGCTTATTTATACTATAGAAGATTGGTTATTATGAAATCCAACTCGACTTGCACAATAAGTCTTGATTCAAATACGCCATCTGTATGTCTGCATTAACGATGCACCATATAAACACTGAACATTCTTGTGTCATATCGTAAACCACAGTTTTATTTATGGAGTATTTATTACGAAATTTTGCAACAGATTCCACAACTTTCACATCAATATCCTTCTATTTATTTCATGTCGATGGTTCATATTATATCTAGTCCATGTTAATATTTACATTACACGATTAGACCAGCAAGAAGCCATTTACCTAAGCGCGTCCTATCTTAGTATATGGAAATGGAAAGACTTAAAAGACACACTAGTAAGGGGGACTAAGTCTGGCCAAAGCCTTAGTCGCACAAGTGTATTTTGCTGACCGCGTCATCTCATTTGTTTAGGTTACTCTCACAATAACCTATCTGAGCATGCGGACAAATCAAAGTTCTTCAAACAAACCATGGCTATTCGTGGTCTACAGCAAACTCTTCTGTGGGTGGAACAGTTTTGGTTGAAGGCGCTAGTAAAACCCGTCATAGTTTGGATAATTTGGATTCAGTTTAAAGTAACTAAAGTTTTTAAGATAATGAATCGCTCATAGATCTGTCATAAAATACTATAAACATATTTTTGCATTCAAAGCATATGTGTACCAATAATAACGAATATACATGTCGAAGAATTAATGTTGGTATACCAAAGATCGCTAAAACCCAACACCATTTTACAAATCACCATGAAAATTAATGCACCTAAGTATTTTTTATGGTAAATGTTTTTGTACCATGCAGTAATAAAATTGGCCAATGCTTTTATTCCTTTCTACTGATTCTCATGAGAATTGGTATTTACATATGGAGACTTTTTACTTACTACTTATTCTGCTATAAACCGCCACAAAATGTTACTATCGTAATCATTGTAAACAAATAATATAAAAGTTGTATGAAACCGCGAGTACAGATATTTTTTTTGATAATATTCGACAAGATATACAACATATATATAACAAGAGAGCAACATTAAGAGAAGGTGACTTTTCAAAGATCGGCACCATAAAACACATTATAACGTAAAGCGTAATAAAACAGTAAGCTTGTAGTAATACAGTCAAAACGTAATGTTTTGTTCCCGATAAAGATATTATTACAAACCACCATAACTTTGTTAGTCGCATTACATCGTAGTTAAGATAAAGTTTATCGTACAAATGTTTGCGTTGGATGAAAATATTTACCAAACGAGGCTTTGAGGTGGTAACGTTGTCTTGATAAAATGAAGATTAGAACGAATTCAAACCACATTCGGTAGTTCTTTATGGACCTTAAGTTATTTATTGCGCTTAGTTTTATCCTATACGGTAATCTTAATTATATTCAGTATTTCTATAATTGCATAAGTACGATATTATAAATTAATACGCATACGGAAAATAATAATGCATGCGGTTATAAAATTGCCTTCTGTAAAGCATAACTATTATTGTAATGACACAAATTGTCTCAGCTTTTTCTTGTTAACGTGAAGGACGAATTATCTTATTGAATACTGGCAGGACCGGCGGACGTTGTCCGGACTTGATAATAAAAAAGATATATTTATATGCATAAAATGCTTATGTTCACTAATGTATTTAATTTTATAAGGATTAATACTGTATCCATCTAAATACCCTTCCAATTACCTTATTATATGTGACCATTCTTTAGAAGATAGATGGGTATAGTAAGCTATTCTAAAAATATAGGTATACGCTATTGCAGACTTTTTGTAGATATACAATAGATGAATAACCCACTATTCATTGTTTTATTATTTCTCAAAAAAATTAGGCAGCGTTTTCGTTGAAAGCTCCCTAGCGGCTTGACTTTTTCCAACACATCGAACAGTTGTCATTACATTTCAACCAATTTACACAAAACCTTGACAAATTATATACCTAAACCATCCTCATGTATTACTTGTATATATATATGAACAATATATAGTAGGTTTTGAGTTTATCGTGAACACACAGACAGACAGTCAGATAGACGCTGTGAACGACTTCGTTTTAAAATATGTAGTGACATGTTTAAAAAAAGTGGTGCTGATATTTTCTCTGCAAATGTGGGAGTCATAATCACTTGAAGAAATTTTATAAACACCTTGTAGATTTCTATACATTAAGAATTAAATAATGAGAGAAAATTGTTCCTCAGTGTCCATAAGGGCTTTTCATTGTTATCAAGTAGTCAATTCAAGTGTCTGCATCTTGAAACTACGATCTGAATACAAATTTAATATTTGCATACGTCTTGACAACATACCATTTATCATCTTCAAGAGTACCTACTCAAAAACATTTCTCAACCTCCTATAAAGGTAAGAAATCAACATTTGTTTACGAAGAAATGATCTTTTCCAATGCAATAATAAGTTTTTGAAATTTAAACTTCTTATTTGAATTTATATTATTAATATAATTATAACAAGCTCATATAAACTTATATCGTATGGCTTCTACAATGTCTTTGGATAAACGGTGTAAGCTTAATATCAATACAGTTACTTATATTGAAACTAACATTAGATCATTTATATCTAAGTCATAGAATTTACTAACTCCTTCCTGTAAGTGTCATGTCACTCAAAATGTAATATCACTTATACATTAAAGTAGACGGCACCTAATAGATAGTGTCCTTGAGTCAAATACTTGGCATTATTAAATAAACAGAGTATAAGTGAAATCTAAAAATGCATCGAGTCTCTAAAAGTTTCATATAAATTTTCCAATATGTAGTAAATCGCTCAGAAAGAAATAGCTGCGTACAAATAATACTCAGCCGATAGAGCACCATTCAACATCACACTATCAATCATAGTTTGGCGTGGTTACATCAATATCACGAACTTGCGGAATCATTCAGCCTTTTGTATACGCTTTTCATAATAGTTTGGTAAACGCTGAAGAGATGTCAGTCATGTCTGAATTAAGGATAACCTTTGTATAAAGAGTGATATAATCTTGTGTAAACCTTGACACGACAATGTATATGTTTTCCTTTTTAATCTTATTTTTTCATATGAAAAATCGTAAGCGAAGCTTTTGTTGTATCATTTCCAGATATCGTATATCGTACTGTTTTTTTAGCCTGAAGTCACCACACTATTTCGGTTCGATGTAAAAGCTACAATGGTTGTGAGTATCATTCGATAGAACTACTACCACAATACACATGGTGATAAACTCGTCACATTGTTCCTATTTGTTTTTTTTTAATAGCATGCATCGGAGATTTACAGGCCGGCGTAAACTGGTCAGGGATTGTATATATCTCGGTGGTCACTATTTCGGATTTTTTAAGTTTGACCAGTTTAATGTGTTACTTAGGTAATGTCAAAGTTATGTTAATAAAATTAGATACTTTTTAACAGCAATGTCCTGGGCTGAAATGATAAGCACATTTCATTAAAATTTAAATAAAAACTCAAACATTCCTAAACACAAGCGTGATTTTTTTAATGTATTTAAATACAATTTTACTGTCAACTGTAATACGTGACCATTTCTTTCCATACGTTACTCAAATATTTGTAAAGCTATCCGTAGTGTTTACAATAAATCTTGAGTGTTGGTCGCGTGCCGTGATCCACCATCTTATTTAACTTTCAAATTACTTTCTAAGGTTAAAAGTTTCATTAGTACATCTTATGAATATTTGCTTCCATCTGACGTAGGTACCTGCTTTTTTCATATTTTACGCAACAGTTCTTGTATAGTTCAAATATCTACAGTAGGTGCGTTAAATGAAAATGATTGCTTGGGAAAATAAAGCAACATATTCTAAATTTGAGTATAATGAACGCAACAAAATAAATTCTTCAATCTTTTTTAAGTACCTAATCGACACTGGTGAGGAGAATGCCGCGTCATCTAGTTCGTATATTATATTTTCATGTGTCGATACGGGGTGAAGTCTGTAATTTTGAACTGATGTGCACATTTTTCGCTATACGACATTTCTGCTATACATCATTACATATTATAAAACAAAGTCAGCCGCCGCGTGTCTGTCTGTCTGTTTACGGTAAACTTAAAAAATACTGATCAGATTATAATGCGGTCATCACCAATGGATAGAGTAATACATGACGAAGGTTTAAGTATATGATTTGTCACGGTTTTGCGTAAATTGGTTGAAATATAACGATAACTGTTGGTTGTTAACGAAAACGCTGCCTAATTGAAATAAAATAAAACAATGCATTGTGGGATATTCCTCTTTTATAAATCTATAAAGAAGTATGCAATGGCATATACCAATTTTTTAACGATAGCTTACTATACCCATCTATCTACTAAAATATGGACACATGTAATGAAGTAATTGGAATTCTATTTAAACTGATACAGTATTAATCCTTATCAAATTAAATATATTAGTTACCCTAAGCATTTCATGCAGATAAATATATATATATATATATTTTTTTTTTATTATCAGGGCAGGAGCACGTCCGGCGGGCCTGCTAATATTACATAAAACTGCTTTTGGATTCATTAAGAAACTATCACTGCGTCTCTCGCCGTAAAATAAACTTTACAATTACCTATGCGAGTGAGCAATCTAGTGGCCACCAATATCAAGACACCCGTGGAATGTTCGAGAGCTGGCAGCCGTATCCAAGGGCGACTCGGTAAGCGATTAAGTGCTTATTATACATTGCTTATATACCCCCTATGGTTACATAATCTCACATTCCTAAAATATAGACACAGTTAGTTCCCCGTGTTCAGTCGTAAGAAGTTCTCAAGCGGCTGAGTGAGCACGGCTATTTACACGACTGCCTCACCAGACACTATACGAAATATTACACTACATAGAGTATTTATTAAGTTCATTGTTCAGGATATTTTACAAAGTGTTTTTCCCTTTTGTCACGACATATGGTAAATACAGAATATTATATTATTGTTGTTCTACAGTAATTGAAATCTTTCAAAGCTTTATTAGTACGTTAATTAACTAGCATAATTACATCTTTAAAAGTAATGAAAGGTTTCAACTACATAATTGGTATTTAATGAATCGTTTTCAAAAATAAACTCTTGCTGCGAATTAGCCTGATAATTGTACTTACTTTTTGTATGAATAAAATTACATTTTTTACAATATGTTACATTGGTATTCTTAATTAGATTCTTGACTTTTATCTCTATCGCTAACTCTTCGTACATAAAAGAAAAAATCTACAAAACTAGAGGGAAATCATCACAGAATTACGTTGAAGCTGCATAGATCCAGTATAATGCAGTTTAATTAAGCCTCACAATCAACAGCCGTTGCCAAAGAAACACCCCAAATGTGGAATAAATTCTTGAAGGGGATGAAATCAGTACCACGATGTCTGCGGTGTCTCTTTGCAGAAAAATGCTGCGAGATTTTGACCAAATATTGGCTCTTATGCCCAAAGCGTTAATGCTTTTAGGGCTGCTGCTTGTGGATTGTCAAACTTTTTGTTAAGTTCCGTGGAGCTTGACATCAGCCCCTGAACGTTTAATTTTCTTTTAATCCCCAACGATTCGATCTTATGATTGGGGGTTGCCCCGTAACGAATTAAACGGATTGCATCGGTGTCGCAAATGAGGCTATTTTGTGCCTCCTGAGAGATATCTCGTTGATGTTGGTCGGAGGGTTGGATGCGTGGTTGTTTATATTAGGCAACGTAGATCTATAGCAAGATAAATAAATAAACAATAAACTGTCTTAATATTAATGATTGTACGCCATTTAAGATAAAGTATTAATGAATACTTCCTTAAAGTGAAAACATTAAAAAAAAGTCTATAACCACACAGTGTTGTGAACATTGCAAATTCACTGAAGCTTTTTATTTCTAGTTCAATAATTTATAACTCATATTTCATTATATAACTTAACGAGTTTTTCAATTGAATATTGGTAAAAACAATTTATTTTAATCACCTCTCTCCCTATGAATTTACAGACGCCAAACACAAATTTAATATAGCGTAAGTCACTCTCATAGTTCAAGCTACATAGTATGCCAAAGAAATAGACACATACATATTTATCTACACTTAAAATATATGACACATTTTTGCGCAGTTGGGTAAAAAAGAATATTTCGTAGCATACTGGTTTCTATTTATTTAATTTCATTAAAGACATAAGACATTACTTGTATTGGAGCTTCATACGACAAGAGTCTCTAATACAACGAAAAGATTCCCACTAATCCAATTAATTGTATAGTTAACCAAATGTGGGATGAATTACAAACACGACCCTAGACAAAATTACTTAGCGAAGTATCCTTTCAAAGTCAGCGTTGTCATGAAGACGTAAAACAAAACTTTACAATAGATTTTAGCGTAAGAAACGTGTTCAAAGAACTCCCGAGTTAGTCTCGGCGCTTTACGATTTGCGAACAAAAGGCAAACAATCCATTGTCTATCGATTGTAGCCTGGAGTGCAGTTTGTCGTCAAAAGCTTTAAGTTGCTCTTTTCATGGCCTTTACTATGTGTTGTCAGTTATTTACTATCATAAGTACGTTATTCATAAACTGCGAATTATGGCCAGGACTTACACGGTAGCTTGGACTTCGCGAAACATAAAGAGTTGTAAATGAATATTGCAATTTTGTTACATAATTTTATTATTCACATACAGTAGGAAATATATTATAGAAATAATATTTATGTTAATTTATGTGAGGTCGTACAGTGATATAATAAATGATAGTCTATTTCCTATTATATTTCATACTAGCGACCCGTCACCGCTTCATATCTGTGCAATATACTATTATAGAATTATAAATATCTAAAGATTTTAGATCCATTTTTTATCATTTTGAAATCACTTTGAAAAGTTAACTATAATAGCGTAATAATATCATATCGGAAAGTGGTCCGGTGAAACTGTAGAGCCCTTGCCAGATTAACAGTGTAGTCAGTTCGAAAAACAAAAACATGGGAAATATATCAAAACTAATAATCTTTCACGTAATATAAAAATCTATGAGAAATTATTCTAGGAACTTTAACTTCATTAAATCAAAATAAAACTCATGGTAAGGCTAACTTGTCTATTGGGAATTACTTAAAAGCCTAAGATGTAAACTCTCTGTATGTTTAAAGAGAACTTGTTTGTTACATCTCAACTTGACATTTGATAAAACTGTTGGAACAAAATCTTTTAATACTAAAATTATCATCTATGTTTATATGTTTGATTTTTTAAAATATTCCTGAAACATATTTTTAATTCGTTTATTTGAAATGAAACTTCTTATGAAAGAGCTTTGAAATTTGAAATTCTGATCCGCATCCTTTTTATGTGACGAAAAATGACGCAGATAAACATTGTGTCAGTCGGGTACAGTGTTGAAAACGCCGGTGCTCGTCCCGATCACCTAAGTTAAGCAACGTTGGGCGCGGTTAGTACTCGGATGGGTGACCGCCTGGGAACATCGCGTAACGTTGGCTTTTTATGTATTATTTATAAAGAAGTTTTCACTTCTTTCGTGTAAACACACACACATTTTTTTTATTGCAGTACTTGCGTTGTACGAGGTTATCTATACCACAATGTTTTCAAACAAAATGTACGAGGAAAGACTTGAAATTTTTAATATTTTTAGCGCTTAAACGGTGGGTTTCACTAAGTCTTTTGATCATTATATGAAACAGGATCAATTGGCTTAACTTTTTTTTTTGTGTAATTTTTTGTATTTTCTTGTTAATTGTACATTTTCTCAAAATATATGAATGAATGACGTAACGTCTCAAAAACTTATAGACAAACTCGTAAAACCGTTTTCTTGTAGCTCTAACAGTTGTGGTAGGTATATGGCTATACTGCCCCTTCAAAAAAATCCTAACAGAAACCAATACAGGATAGGTTTATTATTAACAAAATCATAATTCCCTTTTGCATATTTTTGAAGTGATAATGTACGGTAGCAACTTTTTCTGACACTGCATTTATTGACTATACTATCGATGAAAGATAACATTGCTATGTAACCATATGCATTGGTGATGATAGGTCTTTTTTAATGATAATTACCTACCACCGTAAATTGAAAATTTATTGCCAAGTATAACTGTGTTTTAGCACCTACAATTGATAAATAGTTTCCGTCTGATAGGGATACTTAAATTCCATCTGGATTAAATATGCTACCATCTTAGGCTACATTGTCATTTAATATCAGGTAGGACAGTACTCAAATGCTTAAGTCTATAAACTAAAATAAACACAGTTTTCAATTTTTGATTTTCGCATGTTTGAGAAGACATAGTTCGGTTTTGTATAGCATCGTCTTTGTTTATCGCAGTCATTGCACTGTGGGATAGAGGTAACGCTTTACAAAACCAAAACAAGTTGATCTTAGCCTGACGACCTCTCACTCTTCTCTACTACTACCGAATCCCGGGTAATGTAAAAGTATATCATATTAATAAATTGTTTTTATTTCCCCTAAAATATAAATTCACCGCTTCAAAACTAGTATACAGATGCGAATTGAATCGAATCATATTTGTAAATAAAACTAGATAAGATCTTTGAGGTATCTATTTCCTTCATACTTTGGTAAGCTTCAAAACCTGAAGTCCTTTGATACATTTCAATCATACATTTTTCGTTTAGGAAATATGTTATTTACTTTACAAAATTTATATCGAAGTTTTGCTTACTCACTTAATCGAGTTTCAAAACTTGAGCCAAAGGATTCAATTTGAGAGGATTCAGTCTTTGAATCAACGCAATCATGTAAGACACACAAAAAGGCTTTTAAGGAGTTGTAATAAGCGAAATATTCTCGTTCACGGGAACAACTTGTTTTGTTACTTCTAAATATATCAGAGGCCGTTTCATCTGTTCTAACGTAATAACATGAAAGGCCCAATTTCGCGAATGAGATAATACGTCTTTGTTGCAGCGCGTGCCTTCATTCTAATATAACCATTTTGCGAACGAATTTTCGTATACATATTTTATTAGGTAAGCCTATTTGAATTATAATGTACAGCGTAACACATATTAGATTTATGGTTAAATAAGTGAAACAATTTGTTGAAAACTTGATAAGAATTCATACCTAATACTACTGGAGTTAAACCTTGTGGTGCAGTGGTAGTAACTGATATAGTCTTTGGCAGTAAAAAGTGGTACCTTTTCGTTTGAGTATTAAATATCTGTATATATATGTTGCATCAGTTGCTTAATTACTATGATATAAGGTAAGCTTAGTTTGTCATTAAGTGACTGCGTGTGAAAATATGGAGATATATTTATTTGTACGAGTTTCAGTGGTTTCCATGTACGATCACTATAAGTTTCCTTGTCTGAACTGTCAGTATTAATTCCTCTGTGCTTCTATAATGGACATATGTACAATACAATCATACATATTAAGCTACTTTATTTTTATAAAAATAATTTCTTTTCATATTAAGCACAATCAAAACAAAACAGTACTCAGACTCAGTTGCCAATTGTCAACTGTTTTACTCAGTTAATTCTCTAAAACGAAAGTTTATCTTAGATTGTTAACTCTTATATTAAAATTATGAAGAATATACTGACTGGTATATCTATCTATATACATATGTAAGGAAAATATAGTTTCTCTGAGATTCAATCACATCAAACTACTGAACACATCGGCATTCGATATGAAATTTTTGATAGATAATTATAGACTTCTTATTTTTTGTATTCGTTATGAATAGTATCTACACTATAAAGAATATAACACAATTTTTCAAAGATAAAAGAAGGTTAACTCGATAAGTTATAAGTAAAAAATTCTAAACAAATTACCAAGATGGTATTGAAGGAATGTTGATTGCAAGTATTCTTGGTACAATCAATTTGATTTACTAACTTCGCCATTCGCTTTAAACACGTGCAAGTTGTGAAAATATTTATTCGGTAGCTGTTTATTGGAATTTCTTTTTTATATTCACAGTTATAGGGTTGTTCATAAAGGCAACAATTAGATTGGCTAGTTACAATAATTAAGCAATATATTATATCGAAGAAGCCAGGCGCCGGTCGCTAAACGGCTTGGCCATAGAATACCATGATTATTATGCCCCTTTAATAATATATTCCCGTATTTTGATGGTACTGTAAATAATAAAAAAAAAAAAATTGGTTTTCTGTAAAGTCGGTTAACGAACCATAATTTTACATGATAACCTCATAAGAAAACATTGATAAAAAATTATGTGTTACAAGCCGATCGCGCCTCTCTATCACTTGTTCTGCTCTTTCGCTTGCACGCTCGGCCCATGCGGAACGTGATAATGAGCCATGCTTCTTCGTACGTGTAGCCGGCTTTCATGTATTTATAAAACTTTAGGACGTCGAAAAATAGGTAATATTCTATTTAATCCTAATTAATATTGTGAATGTAAATATTAATTTGCCTACTCGTTACACTTTCACGCTAAAAGTACTCAGACGATCATTATGATATTTTGCATATACTTTGTTAAGGATACGGAAAAAGATATGACTTTCATCCAGAAAACGGAACTGTTCCCTAGGGATCTGTCATATATAAAATAACGCGAGCGAAGCCACAAGCAATGCCTAGTGCTTCAGTAAAGACATTGTTAATTTTATACGTTTTACTAATAGGATGAGATGGTTCTTACTTAAGGGTCAAATAGTAGTGTAAGAGCATAATGTACTACGTAAGGAATTCACAAGAAAATATTTTTTCAGGTGTTAACACCGTTTATAGAACCACATACATATATGTTTTTAGATAATAATAAAAAATTATGTATTTTAGGGTTAATGAATTTCTGATAAAGTATCACATATATAAAATTATGCGTTAAAAATGTTACTGTGAAAAATCTTACATCCATAGACTTTGATAAACTGAAATATTGAAGCGTCAAAACTGAATCTAAATGGGTTAGGCACGTTTCCTACTACATTAGTACATAGCACCCAAGCGAGGCCGGGACCGGTCGTTAGTTATATATAACGATGAGAAATTGAAGTAATATTGTATGAAATGTTTGTTAATCTTAATGCACGTAAAAATTATAACGATAAAGATAATTAACAGAATAATAATAATATACAGTTTCAAACACGGATGAAACGAAACTCATTTGAAAATGCATTCCAAATAGCGATGCAATTTGCCTAAATTGGATTTTGATTCGATTGCACGGCCGTAATAATATCTATGCTATGAAACACTAATAATTCAACTGTTAATTTATTAATCAATGTACAAACATATTTTATGTCTTCCTAATAGATTGTGATTCGTTTATTTATAGTTACATTACAAAAGACTAAAATAAACATAGAAATGGGTCAATCAATACTTAAGGATAAAGAGGTCATTTTTACGAATGCTAATGGATTATTCATACGCTATGGATGATTACAAACATAATTATTCTCGGTTACTTTTGGTTTTTATTATTGACAATGAGGATTATACACCGGAGTAAAATAATACCATAAGCATTTCATAAAAAGCATTTCATATTAGTCACATTCAAAGTTATGATACGAAAACATATAAATATCATTATAGTATCAGTGTTACAAATTACCGAAAAGGATCATATTACTCGACCGATTCAATAAAACAAGCATTATGCAACAACCAATACGCTTGAAAGGGAGATTCATGTTATTGTACACTTCATGTTATTCACACTCAAAGTCACGATATGAACATGAAATGGTAATTTCATTGTCATGTCATAATCAGAAATAGTTTAGAAAAAGTAAATTGCTCAATAATAGAACAGCATACAACATATTCTAGTAACATTTATACCAAAATAATACTACAATTTAATTTATCATAGATATATAACCGATATATTTATATATATATTTAAGGATAATTATTCCCCAATATTCAAATGTTGTCAGATAGGCAAGTAACTCTTATAAGTAAATGTAGTTTGAACGACATAATTTTGTGTACTTCCTTTCAAACCACATAAAATATATAAAACTTCTACAAATAATAATATAAAATTTGAGCTCGAAACAACTTGAACGTACTTAATGTTGAAATTAAATTTAAAACATTCCTTCAACGCACCAACGATGACTCACCGCCTGCCATAACTCTCGATCACACCCATGCGTTACCAGCGCTTTACGACAGAGTATAAAGAAACAAAAAAAGTATCAAGCCGCCGCGCCACCCTCCACGCGTCATTCACCCATTCGGTCAGTCATTCGTTCATTCGGCAACGGGCGGCGCGATACGAGGCCGACGCGCGACGGTCGGCGACGACGCGATCGTGTCGCGTGTGAGGACGATTTACAGCTACAATTAGTTATGTTGCCGGTCGACGCACGACAAACGATCCCGGCTGACAAATGGTGCCAGTCGGTCCGTCTGTGCCACTGTTCACAATAAAGGGTAATACTTAAATCGATTAATCCACCTTCATAAAAGTTGTATGTAGTGGCTAGCGGTCAACATGCAATAAAATTGCAGTTTTTCTTCTCAGATGACTTTCAAATAAATATTGAAAATGATATAATTCACAGATAAGGAAATTATGACAAGGGGTGTTTATAAAAAAAATAGAGAGGAAAAGTAATAATGCGTAGAATCGATACATAACTATAACCCTATTAAGTTTAGTTACATGTACAATCCACTTGTACATCAGTTGAACACTCCAATTAGTTAACAATGTAGCGGCTACATGACACGTCGAGTTAATCCCAGCTTACACGCGCAACTGTACTAAACAGTTGAAATCCCCGACAATGCAGTGCATTCGTGTCTTTGAAGCCTATGACGGGATCAAAAGCCTGACGGCTAACGTGGATTAAGTAGTACCTACGGCCTGTGTTGGAATTATTAAAGTAGGTACTCACAGATCAGCTACAGATTAAAAGACCTAATTTTCTACTACATTATGTTAGATTATATTGTCAAGAGAAAACACTCGACCAATTAATATAATGAATAGCCTTAACTTGTTTTAACTTTTACAACAAAGCGAGTTTATTTAAAAATGGGAAGAGCCGACACTTTGAAATCTCGTGCCTCCTGTATCAAGGCTCTGTAAAAGCACAATATTTGTTTTCTAGTTATTTTCTACTATAACTTATAAGCATTCTATATTTATATTTAAAGATCAAGATATTGTTTTTGTTTGTTTGAAAGCGATAATATCTGAAACTGCCAGTGAGATAGAAAAAAATGATTTTGTATTTTGTATTCTATTTATTCAAGAAAATTATAGATAAACAACATCAATCTACGACTCACAGGAAGTGAGTAATTAATATACAAAATATGGGACAGAATAGACGCCAAACACGAACACATAGTGCAGGAGAGCTATACCGACAAGCTATACAGTTGCCGTGTATAATCCAAAGTTAACGCAAATGACACTGCGAGGCTAAATAAGTTTTTAATACAAACCAATATAGAAATAAAATTCTTGTAACAATTTATACGCCTTAAAACAGGCACCTCCAATTAGACTAGCACTTTAAAATTTATATATAAATATAATGCGGCGCCGGCTATATTTCGTAGTCGACGCGATTCTTAGAAAGGAAATGAGTCGTGTACGTTATCAAGAATATACGAGGTAACAAACGAAGCAAGTATCGAAATTTTAAATAGGTATTTGGTGGTCAACTGAACAACATGTATATAGTGCATTCAACCATTATGAGAATGGCAGTGGAGAGTGGATTTTTTCAGAATATCATCTCAGCTTAATGTAATTATGCTTTTCTATAGGAGTCAAGCGCTAATAATAAATTTTAACACAGGTAACTCGAAATCGGTACAAACGTATAAAGCAATCAAAGCTAAAGCGTTGACAACCTGCGAGTAACATAAATACATCGTAATTCATGTAGGTCGCTTTTTAAGTAGTCATTATATGTAAATCACTGAATCGTAATGATGCCATACTTGATACACTGGATGAGCATCTATGACTTCGTGATTTATGGTTACGCCAAGTGTAGAGCGAAAATACCAACATAATGTTGTTATAATATTCCATGATGTGAATAGTAATAAATGTACAGACTATTATTTGAACAAAAATTATTAGAAAGCACAGAATTTATTATTTTACTAGCTTCTGCTTTTGTTGCGTTAATAAAAATTCGACCTATCCCCCGGAAATAGTACATTTCTTCTGGGTGAAGGGTACCCTATCCCCTTTTTAATACCCTCGACAGCGTGTATATAAAATTTAATAATGACCCGTTGAGTAGTTTAAGGTATGAAACCATAACAAACAATCTCACATTAGGATTCATAATATTAGTAAGGACTAGCAATGATATATAACTAGTAAACTCTCGTGTCTTCGTTTGAGTTAAATTGCAATACCAAATTGCAATTAAAACTTTAAAAACTAGAGACTAGCTACTTATATTATTTATTACTACAGATAGCATGAAAATATTCTTCACGAATATGAGTTATTTAATTTGATAGTTATAAAATGATGACGTCACAATGGATGAAGTTATCTTGATTATTCAATCGTTCAGTGGATCAATCAAACATGAACAATAAAAAGAACACATTTAAAGAGCAGTACAAGAAGCGGTAATACAATGTTTAGTATGGATCCCACGTGATGTTTGCAGAGATATGAATAGTCTGATGATGGAGTAATAATAGCCAGTTTTTTGGCATAAACTATACAACTTCACAGGGCTTGTTGGTAGGCGCTGAAGGCACGTAGACAAAATCGCAACCAACGCAAGGGTGCCAAAGTAGCTGAACCAGGGTTTTATCTGATACGTTTCATGCAAACTCAAATGTAATTAACCAACCAAGATAGTTAACTATACATATATATACATATTTATGCAACATGTATATGTATTTACATTTACGATTTACCTACTCTGTGTCGTGCCGTCGACCGCTTTTTAAGGCATCCAGGCAATGGTACATCAACCAGAAAGAAGTCCTGTTCCCGTGGGATAGGCGAAGCTACGGACAGACATTAGTATTATATATTATTATTATATTAACGTTAGAATTACTGAAAAAAATTTGAATACAAATACATTTGTTGTCAACATGAATATTAACTCCTTGTTCACAACTTTGTCCCAGAGAAATTCAATTATAAATATTTATTGAATACAATATTATCTACTCTCTAATATATTATACAATGTGTCACGGACCACGGACTAGAAACGTAATTGTTTTCAAAGTGGCTGTCAGTTAGAACCCGTCTGAGCGTTTCTATGGAGAGTCTAACTCGCATAACTCAGCAAGTTAGTGTTTGCACGAAATAATGCATCAAGTATGTTATGTACTACCTAATAATTACTATACAACGTCAGGAGGAAATATGCTAAGTAGCCGTTTTGGCTCGCAACGTTGCCATCAGATGGGACCATGTAATCTTTGTTAATTTATGTTAGTGCAGTCTAGATTTGGAGAAAACTGTTTTAATGTGGCAAGTAGTTGACATAGTGAACTGAATAAATATATATCAACTTTAGTTTTTATTTTACATATTTACTAGCTGATTCCCGTCCACTTTTTGGGTGTTAAACATATGGGGAAAGTCAATCGATTACAAAGAAATAAGTAGCCTAAAACCTTCTACGAAAAATTCCACATCGAATGGCCATAGTCCTTTTTTTTTTCGAACTGACCTACAGTGCTAGCCTGGCAAGGCCTCTACAGTTCCACCGGACTACTAAGGGGAGCGCTTAAGGCACTCACCCGATGTGTTTAGGCGAACAGCACAAGGGCACTCGGTGCGCCTCGGCTTGAACTGTCGCCGAATTTCCCGATCTGACTAAGCTAAGCTAAGCTATCTATCCATTTCATACACATATGAGTTCGTGAAAAGTGCATATGTGTCCATGCACGTTTCACGAACGTATATGTGTATTTTGATTCTGACTACTATGAGCCATAGTCCTATATCCATACGTTCAGTAGTTTTGTCATAATTGGGTCTCAAAGAAACTGTATTTTTAATATATAAAGATTTACAAAGTTCCTGAACTAACAGAAATTATTATAAGCTGGCATTTGTCGCAGCTTCGTTTTGCTTTGATGTAAATTTGACGTATCCCTCAGGAGTACTACTTTTTCGTAGTACTTTTTAAAGGAAAGCAAATTTTCTGTACCCCTGGTAAAGTGTAGTTAAGGCCTGAAAACGTCACGTAAGCAAACGAACATTCACACTTATAATCACTAAAGATGAGTACTACTTGGTAACTGCTACTTTTTTCCCGAAAACACGATTTTGTTGTCTCATCAGCAAAACTTATCTTATTTAGATTTTTGCTATGTCACATCAAGTAACACAACATAAACTTTGTGGGTTTTTGAAGTGAAACTTCTTATTGGAGGGCTTTAAAATTCTGATCTGCAACCCTTTTTCGTGACGAAATGTAATTTTCCGAAAAATTCTATATTCACCAATAAAAGTCTCATCAAAATGACCTCAGTCGTTTCGAAGGTTAACACGAGGAAACAACATATACTTCAATTGCATATTGTTAAACTTTGACTAAAAATCATTTATTCTTTAAAAGATACTTATTGGAATAAATAAATTCTCGTTTCTAAGTTATATACAAACATTTTATAGAAGTTCTAAATGTGTCTTATCCACAGTAGGTTTTAACACGAACTTAAGGATAAGTACAAGATGTATTTTTACTAAAATATACCGGTTCTTATCTCATATTAAAATCGATTTTATTCCCTTTATATATACATTTTATATAATATCTTATATCGAGTTGTCACCCCTTTCTAATAAATCACTACACACGATTAGTTTCCCGTTCTAGTAGGTACGCCAATAATTTATCTATTCCGATATTATCACTCCCACAAATAATATCTGCGGGCGTGACAACTTAATGATAAAAATCAGCGAATTTAAAATCAAATACTCGTTTGGGGGTTGCCATTGATTTAAACCGAAGGGACAAAGGGTAGCCCGGAAATACAAATTGAATTCTTATCGCAAATCAAATCCGAGAGACTTCCATCCAATCTATTATTCTATTATTAATTTTTGTACTTCGCATAATTTCGTTTTCGTGCTATTGAATTAATGTTGTGATAATATTGAAGAGAGATATAAATAATGAGATATTCATACAGTATTCACTTATAAATGTCTACCTAGACATACATGTAAAATTGAAGAGTCCTGTGTTTATTTAGCATAGTCTTTGTAACGAGTAAACAATTTTTTGTATCACTTATATAGGTTTAATATAATTAGGTTTTACCGTCAAGATTTAAGAGCAATGATAAAATGTAACCGGAGGTTTCTTAAAATCGCTAAAAATGTTGTAAGGCGTAAATGGTAATGACAACATTACAATTCAAAGACAGCCATCATTTTCATTCAGGTAACCCCAAGGAGCTTTAAATTAATAGTGACATTGTTTATAAGTACATATTATATACAAATCATCACAGATCTTCTCAAATCGCGTTGAGTAACATTTGCGCATGTTCTTAGACAACCTAAATTCACTGCCATATTTCTCTTCATATTGTTTACTGTTCTTAACTCCGTAAAGCGTAGTTTTCTAGTCATTTAACCCACGGATGCTACGTCGGTTACGACTAAGTTTAGTTAAGGTAACACAGGTATGCCAGATTCTGACAGGCATGCCGTATAACAATTACCAGTCAATTCAATTAAAATCAAGTTCGTCACACGATCTAACTCAAGCCTGATGGAGATATCCCACGTATACGTATATGTATGAGCAGTAAAATCATCTTAGGAATAAGTCTGAAGAAAAGTATGCATACTTTAGCTTATATTATATCTGCTATATAATAAGTATTTGTCGTGTTGAAATTGATATTGTGCAATTGGTACTATCACTTTAATTTTGCTAAAAGCGTATTTATTTGGATGGTGGTTTTACTACGAATTTAGCCATCTTACCCTTATTTTATGTGATGTATTACAAAAAACTAAATTAAAAAAGAAAGGAAATCTACTTTGGAAATTATTTTTACTACTCTTCGTCGCTTGCTGATGATTGCAAGGTATTTTATAACCTATCAATTACACAAGAAGAATATTTTATGTACGTAGTTCTCTAATTAGTAAAATTACTTTGGTTTTTGTCACGTTACTTGATCGATCTATTTGAACTGCACTCGTTGTTCTTCTAATTTATAGTGGGGTTCTGATTTTTATTTGTCTTTATCTCTGATTTACATATTATAGTAAATGTACATGGAAAGTTAAGGAGCATTAATGCTTTCCTGCTTAGACATCCGAACAATGAATCACCTTTTTAAAGGAACGAGTAACTTAGTATCTAACATATATTCTTGAGCAGCCCCACCTGAGACTTAAACTCCCGACTGCCGTAAGTAAAAGAGTCAATGTTAACGTATATAAAAAGCAATTCACATGCCAGACGCGCCCCGAGGCACTCATCCCTGCCCATTCAAACTTCTTATGCAAATTATATAATGTTCTTTACGATGTGAGATAGCAAGGTTTTCTTAAGAAGTAAATATGCGTTTACGTACAAGTATATTAGAAAGAAACATTTTTAAAGCGATATATCCCTGTCATCATAATACTGTATATATATATTGTCTGACCAATAATAAATATTTCATGTGGAAGTTAGAAATAATGCTGGTTTTTTTTTAAATTTCGTTGGTATTTAGTGACATATTTTTAACAAAAACATTATAGCGAGAAATTACGCGAGTTCTAAGAATTATCTTCCACCGTATTATAGCTTCATCACAATATTTTTCTTCAATAAAAAATACGTCCTTCATAGGATTTAAACATACTTCTCTCAACACTACTAAAAGTACTCCAAATTGACATAGAATAACTGTGTGTATGTCATATTATTTGAAAATCGAGATTTCGGGGAGTAATCCAGATCGCTGGTAGTACTAAATACATTATTTAGAATTTTGGCGGTACCACTTCCAGTTGCATAACTGTACTATTAAGTACATTAGATAAATATACTAAGTCCTTATTTTTTACAGAATATTCGGAGGAATGTTGTCCAAATTTAAGTTTATGTCCCTGTAAAATTAACATTTTTATCTGTCATCATCATCTTACCCTTATCCCACCTAAGTAGGGTCGGCACAACATGTTTTCCTTTTCCACTCTCCTCTGTCAGATGTCATCTCAGTATTCACACTTTTTATACACATATCGTTTTTCACACAATCCATCCACACCTTTTTCGGTCTTCCTCTACTCCTATATCCGTCCACTTTCAAACTCAAAACTTTTCTTGTTAACATTTTTATCTGTATCTAATTTAAATGCAAGGATAATATTTTTTACTGTTACTACATGTATCTTTAAATATACTATCCTAATAGTATGGTAACCTATGTTTTAAAAATAAATACGTCAAAGTAGATTGTACATACAACATAAACTTCCATGTAGTTACCTACTTAGGTCTTCAAAATAAAAAAGCAATTCACATGCTAGACATAGCCCGAGGCTCTCATCCCTGACTATTCCGACTTCTTATGCAAATTGTATAATGTTCTTTACGACATGAGATCGCAAGCTTCACTTAAGGAGTAAATATTTAGACACATACAAGACTTTTTAGGGAAACTTTTTAGTAGGTAAATGCTATATTAAGTATTTTCTTTCTGGGTCGAGATATTCATAGATGTAATACGCAACCAGAGAAGACAATAATACTGGAAAACGTACTTAAGATGGTTTCACAAAAATGTCGTCTTTTGTAGAATTATAAACCTCTGTTTGTTCCAGTCTAAATATAATTGGAGTCCATAATAGGTCTCATTTATGAAGCATTTGACATCGGATTACGATCTCTCTTACGACAGCTGTACCCGTGAGATATCTTGCCAAATTCAACGGAGCCCACTTGGAGCCAATCCAACTTGGCACTTGACGTTACATGACCCGTACTAACAGCCTATAGGTTAGGTAACGGTTGGTTATAGTGACGGTTTACGGAGAGAATTATACCCCATTATGTGTTACTGGAACGGAGTATTGTTATGTTGTCTGCCATTGCTAGTTCGAAATGGGCCATTTTTATCGTATAATTGAACGTTATATAAGAACGGATCAGGAGGCGACAATATTTGCAATGCCCTTATGAATAAGATCTGCAGATAGTACAAATTGTTTACCAAGTACATTATTTGCAAAAAACCATTCTTCATAAAAGTGCGATAATTTTACTTACTTTTGAAAACTAATAAACTTCTAGTTTAGGATTAAGTGTTACCGTGTCGACCTCTGTTACTGCACATTTAAGATTTTTTAGCTTCATTCATTTTAACACAAATATCCTGCCATTGTTCATATTTTATGACTAGTTCTACTTAAGATAGCTCTTTAAAGGAAACTCTTTATGAAAAGGTTGATTTTTATTACTATTTATTTTTCAAACTGATTATCCCTGAAGGGCCTTGACAGCGTCACCAGGGTAGGTGAGGAACGCATAAGACGCTCAGTCAAAATGACGATGAGCGCGATGATATCAAAGTAGCTGCATAGAAAGTTAAATGATAAATTTAAATCATATATAGAACATGAATACACCACAAACTATACTGACCGTTCAGAACAATTCAGTTGCGTTTCCTGAACGAAACCAATCGGAACCAATTTATATAAAATCTATTCAATTACGCAACCAGAGAGTGGTTTTAAATTTGATCAATGACGTACTTAAATTAAAATTGTCATATTTTAGAGATAATGATTTTTTTTAGACGCTATGAACAACTCATCACTTATCTTTTTGTATGGTATAACTTAAAAATGCATATTTAAACGATAAGAGAACACATGTTATTGATATTCTAATATCTCCCTCGAATTTAATAATTATAACATAATATCTTTTTGAGCATTGTAAAGCAAAGAATCATATAGTGCACCAAATTAAATTAAAAAGAAATTAGGATCTACTTTAACAGAACGGCAGTCCTGCACGAGGACAGTCACCGAATACAAACTCCGAAACCAGAGATCAAACGAATACTTTAGATCGACAACTTTGACTGCCAGCACTGTTGCTTTGTGGTAGAAATAAGTCAATATTGGTGCTGTCAAAGTTATCATAGATTCCATAAACTTCTGCTAAATTATGTTTATAGAATCTCTCAGATTCTTTTCAGAATTTGCAAAATTTTATTGTCGCACCCTCTTATATAGAAGTTTTTCCCTAAGTATATTAGAATTTATGCCACTAAAGATTTTATTGTCATTACCGCTAATCATATTGGTTTGACACGGTTAACGTATGCCGCCCTCTCTCTGAACGTAATGAAAACAAATCAAATATCTATTTGCCAAAGATTATGACCGCAATCACTAAAGGTAGGGGAGTAACCAATCTCCGCTCTTAATTTCCCTTGACTATGCCTATTTATGGAATATGTAATGAAGATTACTCCATTGTTTTAATACACTTACTTAAGTTTGGATTATAATAAGTGTCTAGTGTATTTATCTCACAGTATGGACAGTCGAGATTAATTATAGCTATCAATTTAAAGCTATTAAGGACGGCAAATATTAGTAAGTGTATTGATTCTTTGTCAATTTCAACATTATGACTACTACTCCTGCTTAAGATAAATAGACATTTGCACTGGATACATTAAATTACGTAAGTCGGGAAGCATGTATAGAGACACTTCCTCGTCCACTGTCCTCTTGATCTACTAGAACGGATATCTACTTACTATTGTGGGATTAGGGGAACGTTGCTTTGCAGAAGTGGTTTGTACTAACGTATGTATACGTATAAATATGTACTAACGTGATCGAAGCCGCTGGTAAAAGCTAGTGTTAAATGTATTTGAAATAGTAAAGATAAATTAAAAAGACAAAATAGAACCTTAAAATGGATCTAAATTCATAATTAACATTGTTATGAACATTACCACAAAATCAAATATCAGAATACATTCAATACATTAATAACCCAAGCGCCGGTGTATTTCGCTGTGATATCGTATAAATTTTCACACGATTTCACAGTTCGAGTGGTGATTAGTCGCTGTGGAGTTGTCGAATGTTCTCTATTAATTTGTCAGTTCCAATTGTGACGTTTAGGTACATAATTAGTGGAGCGCTGTGGTTAACCGACAGCGCTGTTGCCGAATCAAAGTGCAATTTTGTAATAAAATGTAATTTCTGTGTTCACACGACTGCACATTGTCCGAAATATAATTAACAAACGCATTCGTTAATTCAAATGACACAAAGTATACACTCTATATAGTTTCGAGTTCTCGATTTCACGCGAGTTTGGTATTATTTTTTGTAATTACTACATACCTTCTTACTTACTTACTCTTCTTATGTACGTGTGTATGTGATTGTACTCTTTAAACAGTCGGACAGACTTTGATAAAAAAAATTATGTGTTGAAGTGTGTTCATGGATGGTTTCGATTCCCAATTGGATCCACCTAATTCCCATTTTTTTTTTCTATTATCATACGCGTGTGCTGGGTACGCTCGTAATAAATAAAATGGTAGGCCCTTGTGCAAAACAAGGATACAAATAAGGATAGGATTGTAGGTGTGGATTGATTGTATGACAAATGATATGTGTATAAAAGGTGTGAATACTGTGATAACATAAGGCAGGGGAGAGTGGGAAAGGAAAATATGTTGTGCCGACCCAACATTTTTTTTTTATTATAGGGGGCAAACGAACACGTGGTTCACCTGATGGTAAGTGATCACCGCCGTCCATAGACACTAGCAACACCAGGGGAGTCGCAAGTGCGTTGCCAGCCTTTTAATATATGTGGGCCTCCGGCGCTCTCACTGACCGAACGAAACGCAACAGTGCAACCACTGTTACTTCACGTCGGTTTTTTGTGAGAGGGTGGTACTACCCCGGGCGAGCCGACCCATTCATGCTGAAACCAGTAATAGCTTCAGCATAGCTCTACCACCTACAAAAGAGGGATTTAGATGGGATAAGGGTAAGATGATGATGATGATGATGATGACATCAACCCTTGTGCGAGCATCACAGTAAAACTATTGGTAAAATTTTCATCCACTTTTTTTGTTATATTTCTTAGACACTTGATCTTAAAAAAGATTATAAATATTATATGTCTATAATATTATATCTTTATCCTAACTGATATTATAAATGTGAAACTGAGTTTATTTTCTTGTTACACTTTTACGCCTTAACTAGTCAACCGATTATCATGAAGTTATGATACACTTTGTCAGGAGTACAGAATATGACCTGGGGTACATTTCATAAAGAAAAAGGGCATTTTTTCCAAAGGATACGTGAAATGTACATTAACCCGAGCAAGGTCGCGGGTAGAAACTAGCTTAATTTAAAGATTAATAAACCACGATATTTATACGCACTGCGCGTATTGCGACGTGTGATTTCTTGACGTGGAGAAGTGGATCGAGCGGTGTAGTGCTTATGTTCTACTTTGTACGTAAAACACATAGTTAACATAACAAACGACTTCGATGAAGTTGCGAGTATCTACTAGTTCTAATAAATAATTATTGTCAAATAATAAAGTAAATAATGTGTTTATGTTTTTTTTTTTTTTTTTTTTTTTTTTTTCGAACTGACCTACACTGCCGGCTTATTAGGCCTTCACAGTTCCACCGGACTACTAAGGGGAGCGCTTAGGGCACTCACCCGACCTCGGCTTGAGCTGTCGCCGGATTCCCGAACTAACTAAGCTAGCTAAGCTATCTATCCATACAATACTCATATATGAATTCGTGAAAAATGCATGTGTGACCATGCATGTTTCACGAATGTATATGTGTATTTGGTATCTGACTACTGTGTTACGTGACCTATTTCAGTCCGAAAAGGGCAAAAAAACAGCCCACCACTGAGTGCCTAGATGTGCAAGAGTGTGGGGTGATCGTGTAAGTGTAGAACATGTGTAAATCACTGTATTCGCGCGAGTAACATACTCGAGGGCTCCACACCGAGGGACTACCTAGGCTCGAGCAGTTACAAGAAAAATCGCGACGAGTGTGCGGGATCGAATCTTCACCCCCCGCTCACGGAGGCGTGAGCAGAGAGAGTCGCGGGCGTGGGCGCAAACACGCATCTTTTGAGAGGGAATCGAGCTAAAAAATAAAGTACAACGGCACGGTGCCGATTTAACTAAATAATTACGTAACAAATCCTAATATATCGGTCTATTATGTATGAACACGCGGGTTCGATCTGATATTTTGATTTACGCGAATTTATTTATGCGCGGCGCGGGTTAATTGCTGTACCGTGGTCGCGACGGCCGGGAAAGCGGAGATAGCGTTTAAGAGCCCGAGCTCAGACGTACTATTAACTAACGCGTTAAATGCGATTATCTCTTGTACATCGTGTACCAAGAGTAAGCGAGCTATCCAGTCTATACCGGAGGTCGATGCTGAAACCGCGATAGGTGGCGCAGGAGTGGACAGAGCCTTTGGGGGCTGGGGCTTGGCTTTAGGAGCCGAGGGAGCTGGCGGGGAAGGCCTTACGCGCCAGGAGAGCGCGCTCGGCGGAGTAGCGGATGCTGCCGGCGCACTGGAGGTGCCCGGCAGTTCGGGGAAAGCCTTCTGGCTTTGTATGGGCGGAGGCGGAGGCCGATTCGTCCGAGTCGGCGGGCCGTGCGCCCTGGACCGGGTCGCACGACCGCTGCGACGGTGATAGGTCGAGCGAGGCGCACGGGGACACCCGCGATAGTTCGCGGTATGACCCGTTTGCTCGCAGAGGACGCAGCTCGGAGGCTCGACGGATTCGGGAGTGCGGGGGCACTCCTTAGTGGAATGATCTCCGAGACACTTGACACACCTGGGACGCAGGTGGCAGTGTCGGGCGGAATGACCGTACACCTGGCAGTTGTGACACTGCAAGGGTACCTGGGACTTGCGAGGAAGCTCGACGAAGACAGGGGACAGGCCACAAACTGAGTTGAGGCTGAAAATAGCCTTGCCTTCCAAGGAGCGGTCCAGAGTGACCAACACCAGGTTGAAGGGGGCCTTCGTGCGGGGGTGGCGCATGCGCTGCACGCTCCGGACTGGGAAGTCCTGACCGTTCAGGCAATCGCAGATGTCGTATTCGGTGAGTTCAGAGGGAACTCCCCGAATGACGACACGGAGGCGGCGCTCTTCCTCGAGCGCGTGGGTGAAGAAAGGGAGCTGACGCTCCCTGAAGTATCTGGTGAGCTTGCGATGCTCATCGGGGGTCGAAACACGAATAGAAATGCCGGCAACAGTGTTGACGGCAGACTTGTAGACGATTTCCTTCGACTTAAGGTCTTCAGAAATCTCTACCCATCGAGCTTTGTCACGGAAGGTGACGGGAGGCGGTAGGCGTGGCTTCTTAGCCGCGACCGCGGGTTCCGCAGCCGAGGCTTTAGCCGAATTCGCGGCAGAGGGCGTGGGAGAGGCTCGGGGCACCCGAGCGCCACCTATATTGGGCTGCTTTGGGGTCGGACGTCCCGCAGCAGAGTCGCTATCGGTCTGAATCGCGGCGCGTGGGCGTTTACCGCGGCGCGTGACGTTTGTGAAACCGTCGTCATCGGCGGGCGTGGTCGCGGGCGCAGGCACGGTCGCGGGCGCAGGCACGGTCGCGGCCGTGGTTTCCGTCGCGGGCGCGGTCGCGGGGACTGTATCGTAGTCCATGTCCGAGTCGTCATCGGAATCGAATTCCGAGAGCCTCGTGAACGGGTCGTCCGGGAGATTCGCGAAAGGGTTCACGGAGAAACAACGCGGTATCTTACCGGGAGGGTTGCGCGCGTAGACTTTCCGGAGTCTGTTGTATTTCGTGACGAGTTGCGGGTCTTCCTTTTCGACGAACATGTGGAAGCGTAACAGTTCTTCGAGGTGGACGGTATCATCAACGGCCGGAAGGGCCGGATGGGCACGCGGGGTCGCGGGGGTAGACATGACTAACCTCCCTGCCTGAGGGGCAGGGGGGTGCGCCTAATTCAAATCTAACGGACAATCCGTGTCCGGGCCAGAGGAAAAACGCGACGCGAACGCGAATCTTCTCTTCAAAACTGCACACGGCGCGGCGCGAATAACGACGCTCTGCACGGCACACGACGCGCTGCGCGACTCTCGAAGCGCAGCACGAGGCACGACGCGTAGCACGGCGACTCGACGCACTGCAAACAGTGTGCACGGCTTCGCACCGAAAAGTGCGGTTTAAATGGTGCACTAATGGAGGTGCACCGTCGCTCTGAAAAGAGCGTACGATCGACAGTAGCCGCTCGAACACACTAAACTTCCGGACACACACGAAAATATCGACAACTGCGCGCGAGTTGCCGAACTAACGGACCGTCAGAGCTGCGAGCGGGCACGTGCGCACCCGGCCGCTGCTCGAACGAGACCCTTTTCCTAAAACAATGTGTTTATGTTCGCTGTGCTAAAATATATAAGATAGATAAGAGAGAGAAAACATAATGATCAACTGAATAGGTAATATATTATATAAGATATAGCGCCATCTAGTTTTAATTTATAACAAAATAAATAGTACAAAATCTTTCACCATAAAGAAATATTATTAGTGTGCCATCCTTCAAGTAATATTGTATTTTCTTAATCTAAAACACGTATACCTATCGGCATTCGTTTCACACATATAACGCAGCGAAAAGTGTTAGTGTTGTAGTGTAGTGTGAAGTTTATACAAAAAGTTATATAAAGATTATTTAATGAAAAACAAATCTAAAACGAAAAATAAATTCAGAACTAACTTCAATCGTTTACCAAGTTATCATAATCCAAACAATAAACTTTCGACTATAAGAATACATAAAATCTAAGCATCCACTAAAACAATAGTTTATTTAACTGTTTTTATCTAACATTAGATAAACTTGAAAAGTATAAAAAAAACAACCCCAAAAAAGAACAATAAAAATAAGTTCATGACTGAGATGTTAGTTGTCATAAAACTGAGACGCAATATGAAAACAGAAACTTTATTTCTGAGTGACGAATATCGCCCGTGTTGAGATTTATACCGATGTAAGAAAAAAAACAAAAATACAAACTTGTAATACAATTTTTATTGTCCTTAACTTTATTATAGATGGTATCACATTTGAAGTGTTAGGTTCACTCGTATCATCATAAATCAGATGACTCTTGTTTACGCTGGTTCCTTCAACGACAGTCTTCGCTTCCCTTTAAACGCTTTTTAAGCTACAAGGATTTTATTTCATATTGTTTTTACTGATAACAACAATATTTAACAAATGATAGTTGCATATTAGTAAGTAATTTTACTCGGTTTTAAATATAAAAAGCATAAAAATATATTCTGCATGGAAGCATAAATATTTCATGATCAACACATTAAAAAAAACATTACATGCACGATTGATGAAAATAATATCTATTTAATGATATTGGTACCTATGACGCAATAGATGGCAGTAATTGCACATATGCATTAATTCCATAACAATAAATATTTTTTATTACCTCACCAATTTTTCAATATAACTTCTGTATTTTTTTGTTTCATTAGGAACTTGTTTGGTTTTGATCACATTTTATTCCTTTAACGCTATATAACAATGTCTTTATTTTGCCGTAATGTTATATATTTCTTAGCGAAACCGTTCTCCCTATTTTCGTTTTGGACGAAATTTAAGTTTTTTGGCTTCGACCGACCCTCACCCTCAAGGCTGAAAAATTAACTGCCGATTTCTCTAACGACCCGATCAAATTAAAACATATAGATAAACTATTATACTAACAATTTATATTTATCTCGATGCATTGAAAACAACATTTAATCATTCAAAAACAGAACATAACCATCCCAAGACTTCATGATTGGATCGGCTCATAGTTATGGATAATTAATTCAAACGACATCCCATCCCACCACTCCCGCTTTTAAAACAGTCCCTCGTCTACGTTTTACTTTTTTAAAACAGTCTAATTTAAAAGCTGTGGAAACGGGACATAAGTCCACGTTAGAGTGCTTTAAGTAAGGTTAATTGCCCGATTTATAATAGCTCGTTATATTAAAGTGTCTACTGTTTGACAGTTATTTTTAATGTCCTCGTTTGGGAACTTAAAAAGGTCTTGGTTTTAAATTAGCCCACTATGTTTGTTCGTATATATTTCATAACGAGTGGAGCATTTATTACGAGCGTATTTTTGGCACATTTGATATAAGCATAAACACTACGTTTGTTCTTTTCAATCGTTTAATATTACAAATTTATTAGTGGTGTATACCACACACCGATGACACAATTCTTATCTACGTATTACCTAACGATAATATTACAATTTTAGATATACCTTTATAAATGTTATTTTAAAGTAATTTATTAAATATGTGAAAATTGGTATCCGAACAAATGCGACTTTGAGTTAGTTTGAGTTAGTAATATACAAGCCTTTTACGAATTAACTACTGTATCGAACATTATGAAAAGTGGCTGTGAGGTCTCTATAAAAGGATATAGGGTGCCATTCATTAAAAAAATGTACTGCTGTCGAAATTTAGATCTGAGCTACATTATCGCGAACGAAGCCACGAGCAAAAGCTAGTTATTTAATATCGGCTTGTATAAAAACGTTGTGGTTTTTAAGTGATTTTGTCATATAGTGTTAATGTTTAGGCATAATAAAATTCACATTCCCATAAAATTAAAGATAAGCCTGGGGATACATGCTAATATTTTTAACTTAATATCATTTTAATGTTATTTGTTACTGTGCATTAATATATATTGACAGAAGTTCCCATTAATTATATACTTGCTATTCATAAGTACATTTGAAAAAAGATATATGAATTAATCGGAAATTTATGAATATACTACACATACTTGTAATTTTTTTTTTACTTCCAGGGCGGCCATCTATCGCACTCAAATGAAACCTTTGTTACTGTATAAGTTTCCAGAGGGCGTTAGCTGTTGAAGAACGTATAGGTAGTACAAGAACATAAATATAGTAAGCTTTATTTTCTTTCATATATAATTAAAATTTTATCAACTAATTAATGTATTTTTTTTTATTAAGGTCGTGAACTACAGTCAATAATGTTAACATTTATACTTATATTTTTCACATGCAACTAATTTTGTATAAATAAATAGTAATTATTATTAATAATGATACATTTTTATATTATAGAAATAAAACATGAAATGAAAATATAAGTATACAATTAAAAGTACTAAAAGATATATATAAAGCTGCTCGTCCGTATTATTTTTGAACTGTAGATTTTAATAAAATAAAAGAATAGTAATGTTCAATATTTATCACACATTCGCTTTTTCTTTCAAGACTGTATCTTAAGAAACATCTCAATCTCTCGGTTCGCCTTTTAAGACAGCTATGACATTGCAACTGAATATTTATAGATTAATTGCGAGATACCATCTTGTGTTAAGTTTTTTTGCTCTTTTTTATCATATTGTGAATTACAAAATTAACATCAAAACTTATCAATCAATTAAATTGTAATATTCATTCCTTTCCAAATATAAAAAGGGAGGTAATTTATTTCGTTTTCACGGAAAATAATCACTCGGGATTTAACAACACTTATTCGCTTACGAAAAATCGTTTCGGTCGAGTGATTTAATTGGTGAAATATCCATCCAATATGTGCAATTTCGAACCCCGACATGTAGTGACGACTTTAGTGTGTTTATGTACATACATACGTATTTAAATTGGTAACATTATGAGCTAACGGTGAGGAAAAATACTATGAAGAAGCCTGAATAATTCTGTATACTATGATTGTATTTGTGTTGCTAGCTTTCTTGGTCCTCATTTATACAACCAAATTATCTCTATTCTTCAAATTTATCAATTAACTAAGCAAAGAGCAAAACGCATTATCTATAACTGGTTACTAACACTTTCATACAATAACACTGAAAGTTTACTATCTATAATTTCATAAGAACTTTGTTGTTACAATTATTGTTTGCTTATACATATAATGATAAGATTTTAGTTTAATTCTTAAACGAGGATCTGGAGATCTGTAGTTCAGGTCTTTGTACCTTTTTCAGACTCCAGACCTCACATTGATTTTTAAGTCATTTTTACTTTTTTATAAATGTTGTTAATAAACTTAAGATATGTTTATAAATGTATTAATAATATCCATATTTTTTTTTTTAAAGTCAAGGACTAAGGAGGTCATAAGAACTGCGGACAGAAGTGAAAACTCAAAACAATGGAATAACCGTGTTCTTTTTTGAATTTTTAATCAATTTAAGTCTGAATTATTGAAATCTCATAATTTGTAAATTGAAATTATTATCATTAGTTTGATTTTCATATCTATTAGTACTCCAAGTAATAATTATATATAGTTTTGCACAGTTTATTAATTAATCAAATATAATATGAAGAGCTGCACAAGCTCAATACAAAATATAAATATCACATGTACACAGGCCGCTATACTACGCGTCGCTGGTCGGGTGCAAGGAGGTCATCGTTGACGCATCACAAGCATGTCGAGGTAATCGGTAACATAAATAAACACAAGTTTTTCCTCTACTAAAAAGTCGCTCAACGCGACTAAAGAAGTTTTCACTTTAATTTTTTTTATTTCTTTTTGTATGTATATTTATTTGATAAGTTCTGTGAACGATATTTAATATAAATAAATGACACTGATTACTTTTTTTTTATATTATAGGGGGCAAACGAACAGGTGGGTCACCTGATGGTAAGTGATCACCGCCGTCCATAGACACTAGCAACACCAGGGGAGTCGCAAGTGCGTTGCCGGCCTTTTAAATATGTGGACCTCCGGCGCTCTCACTGACCGAACGAAACGCAACAGTGCAAACACTGTTACTTCACGTCGGTTTTCTGTGAGAGGGTGGTACTGCCCTGGGCGAGCCGACCCATTGATGCTGAAACAAGTAATAGCTTCAGCGTAGCTCTACCACCTTTACAAATATGACATTGAATTTATCTTCGTTTGTATATATAAATGTAACTTAAAAACGGTTTGACCGAGTATTATTAAATATATGCCATTTCGGAATTGATATGCTACAAGAATAGCTAACTACATTTTTACAAACCGTACAAAAAAATCAAACATTAATTCATTAAATAATGATATGAATTACCTATTGCAATAAAATTTGTATACAGACATATAATTATTATAAAAAATGTTGACTTATAATTTTCTTCTTCTATTCTTTTCTGTACCCCTGACAACGTATATGCAAAAAATCACAATGATCAGTAGAGTAGTTAAGCAATGAAAGCAGAACAAAAAACTCACATTCATATTTATAGTATTAGTAAGGATAAGTATAGATAAAATTACGTAAAGGAAGTGAATACAGCCTCATAATGCATACGAAGATTTTTGCATACGAAGATTTTTTTTTTCGACCTCGATTCACTGTTGACGTGGCAATGCCTCTACAGTTTCACTGGACTACGTATGCATACACGGAGACGCAGGTGCAGTTAGCTAAGTATACATATATAGAAAATATATATATCATGCCAAAATGAGCGTGAATATAATTGTGCATGCACCCACCGAATTCATTATTAAGCCGCTCATTCTCTACAATCTATCGTTTAAAGTGGTAAGTAATATACATCGAGAAAGATTCCTAGTAGTATATATAAGTATAATATCCAACAAACTATCATGAACGACACAAATATCCGTGTAAGAAACTATATAATAGTCGTCTTCACTGACTCTGGATCAATTGAATCGCATTACTAATGTAGGTACTATGTTTTGCGATGAAACTCGAATCGACGACACGATCGGAGGTACTGGATGTCTGTTAATTGACGTGTATTTTACAAAAAAAGTATAAATACATTTATATTGACAAGTTTATTTCGTTTCTATCATCCCACGAAAATGGCAAAATGTTATTATTTATTGAATTTGCGATGATTTATGAGATTTTTAGACGTAAATAGATGGGTATAATATATATATACATATATATACATAACAAAGTTATACATGATTGTCTAATGTTTGTCCGTCGGAAGGACTAAATCGATTTTAACAAGATTTTTACTCACAAGCAGAGAATTTTTCAAAATAATACATACGATACATATTGTTACGGATTTTCGTAGGAGCTAAGCAATAATGAAAAAAAAAATGTGTCGTTTTATGAAACCACGGCGCATGTTAGTTCGGATCGTAGGCATTTAACTGAAATTTTTCGGTATATAATTCGATTTAGGATATTACAATCACGTTTTCCAACCTGCGTATTAAAGTATGAAATATATAATAAATACAATCATTCAGATGATAGACGTATTTTAAAAACTGAGCATAACATTTATTAAAATCATTGAATCATTTTCAATTGAGCCATGGACCTCGCCATATTGGCCTTGGCTGCTCTGCCCAGCGCCTTTCACATTACCTCAACTGCGCGTCCGGTTGTAATGCGACATGCGATAGATGGGCGAAAACAATTGAAGTAATGTAAAAAAGTGTCACCTTAATAACAGATGTAATTTAAGATTAGTAAAATGGTTCTAGAAGATAAGTATTACTGAAATAATTACAATTAAAAAATAAAAGCAGCTCTCATTTATTTTATATAAAATAACAAAGCTAATAACTACACGAGAACGTAAATGTGGGTACAATATAGTTTAGTAATAAATAATATTTTTTTTGAATTGTCTATAGTTGTTTTTTTAATTATTATTTTAAGGAATAAGCATAATAATGCAAAAAATGAGAATTTATACTCGATTAATATTTAGACATGGAAAAAACTCCTTGAAAACAATGGTTAGTCAGTATGTTACGTAAACCTTCAAACAAAGCGCATATATTCCGAATTTCCAGAACGTTCCAGAACAACGAGCGATGTAACAAGCGTGTCCGCTGTCACACAATCCCTGCAGCTTCTAATTAACCAGGATTAGCTCTCTACTGGACAGTGCTTTGTAATGATCTTGTTGCTTTAGACGTTATTGTCTTATATGTACGTAAAATATTATTTTCATGTGAATACATACATGTTAAATGATTATTAAATTTAGTAAATTTAGCTAGATGGTAATAAAGTATTGTATGTTTATTATCATGCTTTGTACCTAATGAGGTAAGAGAAAATAATAGAATATCATTTGTCCTTACTTGTCCTTTGAATTTTTTATAAATAAATTGTATATGTATTATTTTTTGTAAATTAGTAATAGCAATTCTGGTTCATTGTTTCCTTTTCTTTCTTCATATTTTATTTAGGGAATAATACATTTCAGCAATGTCGGCCACATCGTAATCTATATTTATCTACAATCAATCTTTATTGAAAACAGACTAACATTTTGGATATTGAATGTCTTTGAATCTTTTAAAACCAAATCAGGCACATAACGCTCTCAGAAATTTAAGCAATATTTTATCCAAAGTAAAATATATGGATTCAACCAATTAATTTTATTTAATTCTCTTCCCAACATATTTTATTGATAAATAATGATGTACTCATTTATGGGCTCGGATGATGGATCGCGTACAAGTCTCTAGGCGTAGAGGCCGTGGTGAAAAACTCAAAAGTCATGTCTGTTTATTCATATTTAAATGAGATACTGAAGAATGCACAATACATTAGTACATGGTTAGGAATAAACATAATTTTACGTCGTAAACATGATGCTTAGAAACTATTATAATTTTATTATACAATTAAATGTTACGATGTTAAAATTAATCAAAACTAATGTACATGAAAAGTCCTGCCTTATGCTAGCAAGTAGTCTAGGAAATGCAATTTCAGATTGAAGGATGTTGAGAAATTTATATGCATAAACTATTTGATGTTGTATAACAATAGTATCAGACAATTTTAGAAAAAGACAAATACGAGATACTAATTTACATTATTGGAATACATGTTACATTCACTTTGATGTACAATTATTGTTATATAATTAATGTAAACTAATAAATAGTTGACTATTAATATAGATAATACAAAAACAAAACTTTTCTTTTTCTCTGTGGAGTTACTAATAAATATTGAGAAGAATGTCAAAACAACCGTCTGAGATTTTTTTTTATTACAAAAGAATATGTTACCCTTATTATCCGTAATAGCGATTATTAACACACACTCGTTATTCCAGTAATCTAAATGAAAGAAATAACTAGTGCAACCAATAAGATATACCGCCATTATTTCAAATATTCCAAAATTTAATTAATTATGCTACTCAAAAATAAGCCCCTTGACACACACCGTGATTAGTCTGTCATAACGTTGTAGAGGGCGTTGAATCGTAATAAAGGCCGTACCGCCTCGGATTGTATAACTGCATGCTATAGAATTCGGTAGCGTTTGAGCAAACCAAGCTTCAGCGGAAGCGGTATTTATAATATTTTATTTGATTTACATAGATTTATATTTATATTTCACCTCTATTCCTCTACACAAATCCGTAGACTGATCTTCAAAGCTATGAGATATAGAATGACAGTACCTAATATGTTCCATTCTTCGTAAGATTTAGGATATTTTAAACGAGGCTTGGAAACAAGATGGTAGCGTGATGTCAACAATTACCTGTGAAATATGACACTAACTTTCATCATTGTTTTTGAACTGTAGTATAGATACTGTACATATAGATATAATATAAATAAATTTAAGATCTATCTAAATAATCACCTAACATTAAAACAATAAGTGCAATACTCATAATAATAATAGATGCTATGCAACAACAGTGACCATAGAAAGGTGAATATCCATTAACAATTACTACTGTACCAACCTTCAAATATCATGATAAAACTACTGCAAAAGTTATACACTGACAAGCCGATCTTTAAAGGCATAATGCTAGAATTCATTAGAAAGTATTCGTAATCCAGCCAAGTGGTATTCCCTATCAGCTAGCAATAGATGTATGTTACTATATGAAAGGTTTATCTACTGATGAAAACCTTTAACTAAATCAAAATACGCACACGCATTATGCAAAGATCAGATTTTAAAAATATCATATCCTGTTATTACATATTTTATTTCCACTAATAATTATATCAGTTCGCTCATTACAAATGTTGGTACCTATCTTAAAGGAAACCTAATGTAATTGTCTACAATTAGAGATATTTGAAAATGTTTAAAAACATTTGCCGCATTTTCATCACTACTATAATAAGAGGTTAATGAAGGAATAAAGCTTTTTTACCACTACACCTCGGGGACGGACCGAGTTTAATTTACATAACTGCCTTATTTTATTCTAAGAGTACAGCTCTTTTCCACTTTGTTGCAGACACCGTATCTTAATGCAGTTCTAGGATTGTTCTAACCATTACATTTGTTTTTTTGCTCGCTACTGTGTTCATAGTGTCAAATGTCAGCATTAGGGCTTGTTCAGATCGCTCTTTTAATGTAAATGTTTTAATGGTGTCGGAAGCACATGTATTATCCAAAAGCTTGAAGAAATCCTTTTAGTTTACTAGATCTTCTTTTTTAGTGTTACTTTTTTGAATAGCACACATAATACCGAAGAGTAAATAAATTAATACAATTAACGACCCATTAAACTGTCAAAGTGATGAGTAAAATTGTTGAAAAAGTGCAAATAACCACAGTCATATAAGTGCAAATAAATGAATAATAGTTTTGTACAAATATATTGCTTCATAAAGTTAAAAAAAGTAAAAGTATTATTTATTCGTCATACTATCACAACTCACCTCAAAGAGAAATTATATTGTCCATATCGTCCCATAAAGAGTTTATGACCGAAATGATAAAGTGCTTAGAAAATTGATATTTTTAATCACAGTGTAGTAAGATCAATAAATATTTATCTATCGTAAACCATAAAGCTTGATTGGCTCTACCATATTGCTATTGGTAAATATATTTTATTATAATATAAAATGCACATAATTAAAAATAATTAAATACTTATATTTGTCAGTAAATCTTGTCCAAAAACTTCGAAATAAACAATATCATCAAGAACTCTATTTTTAACTAGCTGGCACCCGCGACTTTGTTCTCGTGAAAATGACTTTCATGGGAACTGAGGATTTTATCTATATTAAATATGGTCTGGTTTTTTTTTTTTAATTATGTTATGACTACGTATAGCGTATAATGTTTATTATCACTGCTTAGCGCATATGGGAAAAGGTAATGATCTCAACAAAATCGGTTCAACATTTTCGGAGATCGGCACGAACAAAACGACAGACATTTCAATTTTGTCTGTATGTAAATTACATGAAAAACTTAATAAAAACGATGATGTATGAATATTGGTAATATTTTATGGTCATAATGTAAGTAGTGTAAACACAGCCGCATACAACCTGTGCAATGTACCGAATCATTTGTAGCAGATGAAATGTAAATGCGCACTCGTTACGTGGTGCCCGCCGCCCGCTCTGTATTCATGAGCCTACTGTATTAAACACAAGCGATAGCGATTTTTCTAAATATAACTTTTATAGACAGTGTCCATGATTTTTTGATAAAATGTATCTAAAACAATAATACTAGATAATATTTAATTAAAACTTAAGATATGAGTATGTTCCATTGCTCTTTATTAAAATCAATGAAAATATATTATAAAAAAATAAATTATAAATAAAAAATCAATTATAAAAAAGAATATTTGAAATTTATTTGAGTGCTAGAAAGTTATAACGGAACTAGTATGACTACTTTTAAAACCCGCTAAAAAGAAATGAGCATAGAATATTAGTTAACAATTTTCGATATAGTAGACGCAATAAAACAAACGCAATAATAAAATATGAATAAAATAGATCTTAAGTTTTCAATTTGTTGCATAATTTTACCTAAAATAAATAATAAGGTTTATACTCTACACAAGTGTGGAGCTTTTAGTGGTAAAGTATTTTCTACGGCTTGTTTTGTTAATATCAAAACTTTAAAAGAAAATCTGAACTAACTATCAATACACTCATTTAGAGCAATCATTTGCATCCAATTCCATTTCTTACAGCCTATCGTGGCGCAATCTTGCGTCACTGTTGCTACATCTAATACTGCTCAAACACTGGGTATTGTCAGCATAAAAAAAACAATATTTTTACAATAAAACAAACAAAATGAAAAAAAAAGACTAAAAAAATTTGTCTTCAATTTAAATTTTACTTTGAATGATTACATTTAATGAAGTACGGCGTACATCGATTTTCTTTTTTCTTGTAGGTAAATACAATATGTCATATATTATATTTATTGGACGGGAAGAATTAATTAATATATTGTTATAGAAAAAATATATTTATGATAAAAAGAGTTTTCGTTCGCCAGTGCTAGATCTAAATGCTCACGGTACATTGAATCAAATCTTAACAATTATACTACAAAACTGAAATGACATGCAAACACAACAAACAAAATATGTGATTGTCCCGTACATTTATAAACATAAGATATTATAACATGTGAATTTTTTGAAAAACTTTCTTTATTATATTTTTGATGATATTTCAAAGAACATACAGTTCATTTAATTGTAGGAGATTGTCTCTGTAGCTTATGGTCCTATTTCTGTGATAAAAAGCAACGTTCTCATCGAGTGATATTGGCTGTTTTATTATTGAGTATTGTATTTAACACGTGCGAAATTACGAGTTGTTGCTGGTTATGGACTATACAGCTAGACAGAATTGTACAAAATTAAATAACGGTTACAATACACGCTATATTTTATATAATGGGCCATAAGTCTAACAGAGGGCATGGGCACATTATCTTCAAATGTGTCAACGGCTCACGTTTCTTCTCGTTCACCGGTTACTATCCGTCTATTGTGACTTTTTTCATTTATTTTATGAGATGGCTGTATTTTGAGTTTCTTTTTCATTAACCCTTTTCTATTACCCACACGTCGATAATGGTGACATTGACGGCTCCTTTATCCTTATCGCCTATGATAAATAGAAGTTATTACTCCAAATTGTTAAGTATATATAGAGTTGTAAACTATAATGAATAGTATATTACCTTATATCAACTATTATCGTGTTCCACATAACAGCTTTTTAATATTATTGCTTTAGTCTTCCATTCCAATAAGAAACAAAAAAATGTAATAAACGTCTTTATAAAGACCGCTGATCATATACATCATGTTAAATATGTTGTCTGTCTGTATATCCGAATCTGACACAAAGATGGTTTAATTAATTTCTATGATTTTTTTTACACGGAAGCTAACATTCCTGAGACATTAGTTCATTCATTTATTTGTGTATCCATACCACTTAATTGCTATGGTACATGATTGTCAGTAACATTTTAATAAACTGTTAAAAAAATATATGGTTTTTCTATTACCAACCTACTTTTATTACTTCTTTAATATATGCCCTTTGAATATGAATAGTATATAAAAGTTTTGCAAAAATACTGAACACTTAAAATGTTATTTAATTTTTAACCGCTTTCAAAGAAATGTACTAACATGGGAAGTATACGTCGCTGCAAAATTCGTAGAAAAGAATTAAACACAACCGATTTTTATGTATTATGTACACGCGATGTACGTATTTCAAAATTTGTAAGTTATTAAAATTATCAAGAATATATTTATAAACCCTAAAATATACTCAAATGCTAATAAAATAAAACAAATCCATCATATCTACCGACTCATAAACGCTGTGGTGTCGCGGGCAATTGCTACTCTTCTATGTCTTCTATAACATTCTTGTCACGTTCAAGTACTTGAATATTATATTAACCGAAATTGTTAACTGTAATCATCAAACACCAGATTTAACACCAGCTCGGTAGTTGATCAGAACAGCTGATTCAGTAATTAATTGATGTGATACAATGTCTGTACCCGACTACACTATACTATATATACTATACTATATTCCATATGGTAATAATCCAGTAACAGTGTCTCTCTTTTAGTTTGTCACGTATCGGAATCGCATATCAGGTTAGCGAAAGGCTTACATACATAGATACTACGTATTAGATATGCGAATGTGAATTTACACTTTCACTTCTAAAGTACTCAATAGATCATGATGAAATATTGTATACAAGCTATCAGGAATACAGAAAAGTATATACCTAGAGTATCTTTCGTCCGAAGAAAGTAGGTCGAACAAACATTACTGCGAGCAACACTGCGGGCAAAAGCTAAATTATAAATGTCGAGGATATCGCCATTATTTTTTAATTGTACTGTTCTTATTAAATATAATTCGGGAACTTGGTCGAGCAACAATAACAAAGCAGTCCTAGAGCTAGCTTGTCTCGTAGCCTAAATGTCCTATAGTCAGGATTCTGTGTCAGAGAAAGCAGTAAACTGCCGGTGCTAGATCATAACTATTCGCTTGTCGTATACGTTGGATTGTATAATTAATTGTGACAATGGTATTTTGCTTGACATTGTATTTGCGTGTAGTTAGCGAAATACGGGTGATATTACGAGTAAAACTATACGTAGTTTCATTAACATTATAGAGTTAGTTAGTATAATAATCTAAACAAAATTAGAATCTTAACTCTTGATAATTAAACCATTACTACAATATAAAATAACGCTGTGTATACAACGTTCAAAAGAAAAGAAGTAGGATTTCAAATTACTTAACGAAATACAAATTATGTACATAAAGTATTCACTATTTTAATATTCATATAAGAACATATGTACCTCTCTTAAGAGGTTAAGATCATTTTTTTTTCATCTATTCTTTAAGTTCTCTTCGTATATTATGAAACTAACTAAATCCCGCGACATCTTCTACGTGTTTTTCTCTATATCACTAAATATTATAAAACAAAGTCGTCCGCCGCGTCTCTCTGTCTGTCTGGATGTTCGTGATAAACTCATAAACTACTGAACGGATTGTAATGCGGTCATCACCAATAGATAGAGTAATTCACGAGGAAGGTTTAGGTTTAGGTTTGTCAAGGTTTTTTGTAAATTGGTTGAAGTATAATGATAAATGTTGAAAGAATCGGAAACAGTCAAGCCGCTTAAGCGTTTCATGCACATAAGCATTTTTTTTTTATCAGGGCAGGAGAACGTCCGCCGGGCCTGCTAGTTCAGAATAAAAAGTAGTTTACGTGGTTCTCCAAATCCCAGAATATGATTGCAATCGTTTAAGATGAATGTTCGTGAAAAGAGAGAGTTACTTTCATCATTATCTGCCCGTATGAAATCCACTGCAGGGCCATAGGACTGTACCTGAAGGAAGGTATGGATTTAATCACCACGCCAGCCCACCACATATTGACGATTTCTTTCACCGTTAGCCGACCAATTGGAATTAGTAAATGTAGACGAATCATAAAAAAATAATTGATTGACAGTACGTCGTGGGCTAGCGGAGTGATTTCGCACATACATTCCTTCGGAAAGAGACCTATGGCGCCATAGTCGGTTTTTTGTAGGCTAATGATGAAATTACACTTTATATCTTTCTATAGTTACATCTTTCTCGTATCGATTCTCCACATTTATGTTCCTATGGTCTTTGAATAAACTCAAAACAAGGAGACCGCCAACAAAAAAAATTATGATATTTCCAAGATACCTATGTAAAAACTTAAACCTTCATTTTAATTATTTTCTCCGTTGTACACAATTTACATAAAACAGGTTCCTAATTCATAAGTTACTATGAAATTTCATGTAGCCACTTAGTAAAGTTAATACTGACATAGTGTTAAAAACTGTACCTATTTACGATACACGCTACTTCCGACAGAAAATTGCATACAAAAGAAGCGATGAGTTTAGGGGTGAAAGTTCAACCTGTTTCCTTGAACAATACCGGTGGCATTGTGTAAGGAGTCCTTTGTGGGATGAAACAAAACGTCTTGAACAATGCTGTTTGATTGATTGATTAATTACCTTCTTGAAATGAAGATAGTAATAATTTATTGAGTCACGATACTGTTGAGTTAGTATGATACTGTTGGTGTATTTTTGATATACTTTGTAGGTTTCATTTGACGACAATCTCCCCTCATGTCAAATGACGATATAATTAAATATGGTAAGCACGATAAGCCTGGGACTAGCTCTCAAGTACAACTGCCATGACACACCCATAGATGCTCGATGATAGATTTTTTCCTTTACCGAAAACTCTAGCTCATTCGCAAGAGTTGAAACATAGGTTGATTGACGCGGCGTCTAAATATGTACGTCATGACGGCGTTTGTGGCGTCATTGCTTCAGAGATCCGAGAAGTCTTTTTGACTTCCGAAACGAATGAAGTTATGAATGGTGATTTAAAATATTAATGACTCTGACGATTTAATATATATATATATAAAACCGTGTATGTAAATCATTTTGAATGACATTAAATATTCTAGTAAACACGTTGGAAACATTCCCAAACATATAAATATGGATATTGCTAGTCGCATGAAAGCCGCCATTTATGAATGTTTTTTTCGTGAGCGTTTTATTACATTTATTTCAAATAAATTTCACTAGATGGCACTACAGCATGTCAACTTCTTTACCATTCAATCGGTCGTCACAAAAATTGTTAAATCTAAACATTTACTATAGAGAATATTTTCGTGTTATCTGTTTTGCTGCAACTAAAACTCTAAAGTGATATAAAATTTATATGATAATCCATCATTTTTCCGTAAACAGTCAGTCGGTTATTCTTATATATATAAAGGGTCGAAAATAAAAAAAACGTATGCGAAACAGCGGGCAATTGCTAGATAATGCACATAATTTTTTACGGGTACTAACTTACTGAGGAATTTACATAAAAGGTGCATTCCGACATTCAACAGTGACTTGTTCACGCAAAATGTGTCACGAATTTACCTCGGCGCGCTTTAAATGTATAATAATTAATTAAATACATGGTTCAGTTGGCGACGCACCTGGTCGGTAAGTTCACCAAATTATTTATTTATTTATACGACACAAACTCAGTTTTAATTTTAACGGTTATATAAATATATTTTAATTTTATGTTTCTACAATTAAATTAAATAATACAGTAAAAAAAATCCTTCGAAAATTATATATACATTAATGTTCTATATATTTTACAAGCTTCTATTTAGCTTGCTGTATTTCTTAGTTTGTTTAGGACAAATATCGCAAGTTGAATTAGAACCAATTCCTTTAGTCCTACGTCTTCGCAATTTTACAAACTTATACAATCCTAATGACTATAAACGAAAATTAAATAAAAACAAAATGGCAAATTTCAAAATGGGCGCCATACATATAAAACAATTTTTCGGTCAATTGTGTAAAAGCTTATTTTTTAAATATCAATTTATTGTTGATGAATAAAAAAAGAGTAACTTGGAATGATTGATGTACAATATCTTCTACTAGAACTGCCTAAGGTTTTGTATGCATAATGCATTAATTACATTTTTTATTTGAATTGATTACAAATACATGTGCGACCGACCTTTTCTTAGTTGGTTAACACAATTACACTGTTTTTATTAGATGTATTCACATTCGGATACTGTTATATAACGCCCTCCCACAAATCTTTGAGGTACCAGTTATTATCGTGCATTAGCAATAAGCAATTACTCTAAAAAATTACGAGATGGCGTTATATGAAATAGCCTGTAATCATTAGTTATAAAAAACAAAATTGTGTAAAATTACGTTTTTTAGAGTAGACGCCTCTATAGATATACTTAACTAGTAAATTAATATCTAAATACAAAATTTGATCGAAATTGTTAGAGCTATTTCTGACATACACGAAATAAAATTATATATATACAAGAATAACTCGTTTAAAGTTATAAGAACGTATCATTTAGGAATAATGTGGCTTGCTATTAGTGAAATAATATTTAAAATCGATTCAGCAGTTCCGAAAATTATCTCCTACAAATAAACAAACTTTAACTGTACGTATTAATAGTATAGGCTTATTCGAATGAATAAACTATGCCTATAAGTTTATACAGCTTAGAATTATGCATAGGGAAGATTATCTTATTCTCAAAATTCGCCACTAGTCTCACCAACTTAGTGCTTTTTAGCCATTCACAGATCAACCAACAGTAATATCTATTCTATTTTGCAAGATAACGAACATCAGAATATTCAAAGTCCTAGTCTAATAAATATCAAAGCAATCCACTACTTTATACATAAATAGAACACGTCTATAAATTTCCGAAAAACACTTCCAAAAATTAATTACAACTGACAGACAAATCGATACGTCCATTTGTCACAGATCCTTTGCCCGTGTTACGCTATTTTAATTCAGTCTATCAAAAGGTATGTTCACACGTTATAAATAAAGGCGCGGACAAACTGTCGCGACGATACTGCTCGCAATATTTCAGTGCCAGGAACGCATCGGGTGCCGTTCTCTATTCGGTACGTGTAAATATGGATAGGTCATATTATTTTTTCTTTTCTTATCCACAAATTAACTATATGTCATGAATTCAATTAAATATATAGTAACAACCAAACCTATGACACGAAACATAGTTTTCTATGATTTTTTTTAGAATTGATTGTATAAATAATAATCTCTGTGTAATAGTAATGTGGATTTATTAAATAAAATGACGATGATTATAAACGATTACTGAACATTTATATTTATAAAACATATAAAATATGTACATTAGTGTTATAATTTTTATTGTAATGATACTAAATACTATTTTCACTCTATAAAATATATGATTATTAATCAATTTCTAAAAATTAGTCTCTCGAAATTAGATAAATATTTCTTTATTCTATTTTACCATTTGTGTATAGTATAAGCCTATAAATTTAATGATGAATTAAATATAATTTTAATTTTGAAGTAAAATCATACACGCAGTCTAACACTGTATATTATAAGGCAAAGTCGTCCGCCGCGTCTGTCTATTCGCGGTAAACTCAAAAACTATTGAACGAATTGTAATGTCTTCACCAATAGATAGAGTAATAATATATGAGAAAGGCTTAGGTATATCATTTGTCACGGTGTTGTGTAAATTGTTTGAAATATAACGATAACTGTTGAAAGTGTTGGAAAAAGGCAAGCCGCCTGGAAGTTTTAATCGAAAACGATGCCTAATTCTTTTGAGATATAACAAAACAATGCATAGTAAGATATTCCTCTTTTATACATCTACAAAAAGTCTGTGATGGCATATACCTATCTTTTAAGGATAGCTTACTATACCCATCTATCATCTGAAAAATGTTCACATAAAATAAGGTAATGGGAAGGCTATTTAGAGGGATACAGTAATAATCCTTATCAAATTGAATACCTTGGTTACCTAAGCATTTGATGCACATAAATATATATTTTTTATTATCAGGGCAGGACAACGTCCGCTGGACCTGCTAGTATAGCTATAAATCGATATGAACAACAATACATCTCAACCTAGACATTTTGTACGCTGAATTAATCATTACATAATGTCCATTACTATTAATTAGATTTTTTACTAATAAACTTATTTCAAAGAGCTAAGGCGAGAACGTAAAAGATATTATCGTTTTTCTACTTTTCTGAAGATTGATACAATAAAAGCGTATATCTCAGGAATCTAACAATTTAGTAGTAACAAGCAAACGTATTCAACCGACGAACAAGTGTAAAAGCAAGTTGTTATGGTTAGTTAAAACAGATTCTAAAAAACATTCCCGTAATTTCACGCCTCAGTAGTTCCATTGAACTACGTATCTTAGAATATTATTGTAGTAATGTATACGGCACATTTTTTTTTTGTATTCATATTGGTTTAACAATGACGCAATATTTGAGGTATCCTAAAATATGCAAGAAGTATGCATTACTTTTTTAATATCACATTGTATGTGTGACTGTAAACTAAACAGCTTGATACAAACATAGTAATAAATGAACCATTACAAGTATCTAATAGTCTGTTTTGTTTTTCTTCGTTATAGGTTTTTTAGCGTTTGACCACAATCCCATATCATGTTACATAACGATGTGCTCTAAGAAGGTTAACATGCCAAACCTAGCTCTCAAGTGCAGCTGCCGCAACACAATAGGTGGTTCATGATAAATTTTCAATTTTAGGGTGGTAGCTAGCTAGCTACACTGGGCTTAAAAATACCCTAAAACAATGCTATGATGTCATCCCAATGTTTTTATCCGACTCAGTTGCACGGATTCGAACCAATGTCTATCGACGTGGTCTCATAACCCGTTATCAACTATTATCATTTCAAAAAATTATTCATTCAAAAATATAAATTTGATGAAGATAAGAAAAGACTCGAAACACATACCTAACGCTTTATAGAATAATATTATAAATTTAGAATTGACTATCCTGTATTTTGCAATTTTAGCCGTAAACGTGTCGTGTTTCCTTTGATGATACTTATGAATATCGTGAACTCAGTCCCGTGACAGTGTAGCCGGTAGCGGGAACTGATGTAGTCGAACAAATTCTCACCGGTATGCGTTAACTTGTCTAGCTGGTGTTTTAATGTTTTTGATGGGTATTTATTGAACCCTTTGAAACTGACAGTGGTGGCGACATTTTTTTATACAACGCGTTATGTTATTCATTAAAAGAGATAAATATTACAAAATAAACCACGAAATGAGGTAGAGACCTGATAATGCACATCTATACATTAGGCTCGTTCTTATCGATTATTCCATATTTTACTTAAAAGCTAGTAATAATGTATATTTTCACTGTATCCTTACTAATATTACAAATGCTTATGTGAGTGAGGACAAAAACTAGTATACATTATTGTTCAGTACTTACTTCCGAATGTGAAAACCTCTAAACCCATTGTTTGACGTTAACTAAATGAATTTAGCTAATAATTAAGTCTACTAAATGAACTGCTGATTATTAAATTTTTATTTTTCGAACTGAATATATTGGCTTGATGGGTTTTAACAGTTTTTCTGGACTAATAGAGCGAGCGCTTATGGCGTTCTGCCGTTTGGAAACAAGCTCAAGGGTGCCAAAATGGCCGAACCTCGGCTTGGGCTGTTGGCTTGGATGCAACACCATGAATCTATCTAAGCTAATGTAGCTAAGTCAATTTTATACATGTACGAATTAGTGAAACACATATGTGTACCAGCATGTGTGCCTCACGAACTCAAACATGCATTATTAAAGATACTGTCATGAAAAGCTAAAAGAGAGATTTAAATCACTCTGAACAATAACCCAGTTTTAAAAATTCCAAATATAATATATTAAAAAAAAACAGTTCCCAAAAATAATTCTACAATTTTTTTCTAAAAACGATAAATGTAGAACCGAAATGCAAATACTGCCCAAATACTTATGTAGATGTGGAACTATCTATTTATGTAAATATCTGGAACAATTATTTTTGTGTAGAAAATGTGGTTAATTTTCATATTTATTAATATACCAGTTTCGTCCGCATCAATATCGATTTAACCTATGGTTCGGGTTCAGTACTTTTTTTAACCTCTGGACTTTCTAAGCCCATAAAGGTTTAAGTTCCATACAAACGCATGCAAACCTTTTTTTTTTTTTTTTTTTTTATGTGGGAAGAAATCCTTCATTGGACACCCACAGCCCTGGGGAGCTGTGAGGTGTCAGACTCTTACTGACTAAAAAAAACCCACAAGATACCGTCTGCCGCGCTATGGAGTGGCACGGGATCGAACAAGCAAGCACCATGCCACCCCGGCGACAAGGCCCAGCGCGAACGCCCTGACCGCGACGACAGCCCGGTCAAGCTGCCTACCCGTCTACCGAACCAATGTGCAATGGAAAGTCAGGTCCCCAGCCCCTTCCCTCCTTGGTCCGGTTTGGCAGTCACCCCCTCCAACCACCAACACCTGTAACTTTTTTACGTGGTTTTCTACCACGGTGACTTTTTAACGAGGTTTTCTCCCTCTCCCTCCACCCGAAGGCCACCCCTCTGTCACTTTTTAATGTGGTTTCCTCCCACAGGAACTTTTTAATGAGGTTTTTCTCCCTCTTCCTCCGCCCGAAGGCCTCCCCTCTGTCACTTTTTAACGTGGTCTCCTCCCACGGTAACTTTTTCTTGAGGTTTTCTCCCTCTCCCTCCGCCCAAAGGCCGTCCCTCTGTCACTTTTTAGCATGGTTTCCTCCCACGGTAACTTTTTAACGAGGTTTTCCACCTCCCTCCGCCCGAAGGCCTCCCGTCTGTTTTTTAACGAGGTTGTCTCCTCAACACCCGTAACTTTTTAACGTGGTTTTCTCCCACGGTGACTTTTACCGAGGTTTTCTCCCTCTTCCTCCGCCCGAAGGCCACCCCTCTGTCACTTTTTAATGTGGTTTCCTCCCACAGGAACTTTTTAATGAGGTTTTTCTCCCTCTTCCTCCGCCCGAAGGCCTCCCCTCTGTCACTTTTTAACGTGGTTTCCTCCCACGGTAACTTTTTCTTGAGGTTTTCTCCCTCTCCCTCCGCCCAAAGGCCGTCCCTCTGTCACTTTTTAACGTGGTTTCCTCCCACGGTAACTTTTTAACGAGGTTTTCTACCTCCCTCCGCCCGAAGGCCTCCCGTCTGTTTTTTAACGAGGTTGTCTCCTCAACACCCGTAACTTTTTAACGTGGTTTTCTCCCACGGTGACTTTTTACCGAGGTTTCCTCCCTCCCACCGCCCGAAGGCACACCCGTCTGTAACTTTTTAACGTGGTTTTCTCCCACGGCTAATAAGGCACAGCTCAACAGACTGTTAACAGCAGAAGCTACAAAAAGTACCTGATTTATTACAAAACTTTAAAAATAACAAATGATGTATTGTAAAGTTATAATTGTTATATAATTAGTAATTACATTTATTTTTTTATTTTAAGAATTTTTGTTACTTAGCCATTAAACGAACAGTGTACGAAATCGGCAAATAAAAAAAAATTAAAAACATAATCCGCCATTTTGAGATCTGGGGTCTTAAAATGTCAGTCGAGGGGTTAATGAGCTTTTCTGGATCCTATATCCTTTTCTGCACTTCGATGAATATCTATGCAAAATTTCGTGATGATCAGTTCAATAGTTAATGCGTGAAAGCGTAACAAACATACAAACTCACATTGGCATTTATAATATTAGTAAGAGTTATCCAAATATAAACATATTAATTTTAATCAGACTTTCCAATAGAACTTGTAGGACCCTAGATTGGTTCGAAGAACGTAATGATAAAACTCAGAGTACGTAAATAAGACTGTATTCGAATTAATATATGGCTTTTATAGTAAAAAATGATTTTTCATTTATTTCATTGACATATTTGATACATAATAGATTAACACATTACACCCATTCTGCTTAAGGATGACATTCTAGAGTCATAGAACGACAAACTCAATTAAAAGTTACCATTTTTTAATATATAATTTATTTTGGCATTTTTCCTGTATAGTTTAAATATTTCTCAACCAAATTTTCAAATGTATTTTTACTACATAATGCTATAAAGTCCAGTCCCTTATATACATATTATATATATATATATATATATATACATATATTACTATTAGATACGTAAATATCAAATCGGTTCTTTGTTCAAATCCCATCTTCACGTAATAACAGTAGCTTGTGTCGTCGACTGACAAAAAAATAAAGTCTCAAGAGGACTCGGGTAAAAAAGAATCTTGGGCAAATTGTCGCCGGTAACAAGACGCGGTGGTTAAACTGCGGTCAGGAAAGATAATGTTTTGTGACCGCAAAACGTTGGGATCAAGACGAGGCTGTGTGACCTTTCGTAACTAGAAAGGTAATTACGGTCTGTTAGATTATAGAAATCGTTGAAATGTTTAATTCAAGTTGAATATCGTTGTTTAAATATTATATTTTAAGATTCACTATGCGCAACACAAGGAGTGTACAAATAATATAGTATTTTATGACGATTCGTTTAGAATAATGATAAATAAATTTACAAAATTAAGTATAATGAACCTAAATACGAGATTATAATTAGCTTGATACGTTAATTAAAATATAATGAACTTAATTTTACAGCAATAAAATAACATAGGACAGAAGTGACATGGTTGTTGATGACTGGATTTTAGTAAAGCGATTCAGCGTGTCACTGCACCGAACCCGCTTGATGTCGAGTGCAACCGAGTAATCCCGATTCATCGTCACTGACTCGAAAGTGACGGTTTACTTTCGTTAAATGTCCAATGCATCTAAAGTAGTTTTCACTTTGAAATTAAATTCATATGCATACATACAAATAAATGTTGAAATACAAAAGTTTGATAACTCTAATACATTATAACCTACCACCACGAAAGAGTATTTTCACAAAGGTTTTTATGCTGTCCATTTTACAACAATCTGCCATTAGTTGGCGCTGGAACATACTAACTTTTGTACTGTCCAACTGATTATTGAAAAATGAAGGCGCATAACTATTTCAACATATATATATCTTCACATGCTATCTATTTTGATATATCTAGCCATTAGAAGATGCTGTAGAACTTTGTAGAAAAAAAAAAAAAAAAAAAAAAACTTCTTTTGCTATTTCTCAACGATTTATTACAACTGGAATATTTAAAAAAAAACTACTATTCAGCAACCTTAATAATAATTTATATGGATGAAGTGCGAATAGTTTCTCAAGACTTTTTATATGAATTATAAACGATTAAGAAATTATAGAATTTTAGATCGTTCACATGAATGTGCCATCATTAGTCGTCTTGTGCATAACGTCTTCACGATAAAACAATTTCAAGATACCACAGAGTCATAGGTTTCTAGGCGTGTATTGAATTAACACTCTATATCAGCTGTATGTGATGATGAGAAGAAATAAACATTGTGACGTCAAAAGCTCTTGGATTGATTTAGTTAATGTCGGTGTACTATCGGTAACGGATTTAAAAATTTATTTTCTATTTAATTCAACTTTTTAATTATAATAACGAAAAGAAAATGTTTTTAATAACCCAATTAATAAAGAAATAAAAACGGTCAGACCCAACGGTACAGCTAGTGACTTGTGTACACGTTAAGCTTCACTCTAGTACATATTTATCTCATTATACTTATTTCTTGTCATTTTTTGTTGGTGTACGTTACATTTTTCATACATATAAATAAATAATAACACGTCATTTTTATAAGATTATGGAATCACTGACTTGGATATTAAACTGTAATCACGGACTGTTGATAATTTGAAAAAGTTATTTTCGAAACACTGCTATATCATTTCAGAACTGCAAAGGAACAAATTCATAATTGGGGAGCGATTACACATTATTAGGGGCCACCGTCTTGCGGTCTCTGCTGTAATAAGGCTTAAAAGACAAAATTATTTTGAAATTGTACTTCACGGTTATTGAAAACGTTCTGAAATTTGCATCTCTTGCCTCAAGATATGTATGAGCCCAATTATGTTTATGCACTCATGTGTAAGTATTATCCGAGTGGTATATTAAATGGATTGTTTTTATTCTTCAACATTATTTTATATTTCTTCTAAAATTATTTGTACTTCTTATAAGACTTATGGTAACGCTCTGTAAAAACCTATAAATAACTCTTTAATTTTATCAATATTGTCTAAACCCCATAAAAAATGTAATGATATGTATGTGAATACGTTGTTACAAATCCACATCGGATAAATCAACGATCTATAAATTATGGGATTCTAAAAATAGCACAGCGAAATTTGTCGGATCGTTCGAATAATGACGTCAGCTTTCCAGAGCTTTCCACCTTCCATTATTGAAAAATATTAAGCACGCCACAGTGCGTCCATCTAGAATTATATTCTGGTCACTGGAGCGAATACAAAGAAATACCAAAAGGAAGAAATCTTTAAGCGAACTGTGACTCCAATATTATAATGTATAAGACATATACACATAAATTTAAATACATACATTTCTTCCAACGCAAACGGCATTTTATCAATCGTTTCAAAGATTAACCCGAACAAACAACAGACATTTCAATGTTATTTAGATATATAGATCAAAAGGAGAAATCTTTTATCCGATTCACCGCAAATACAGTGCATGTTGACTTCTAAAACAACATAAAAACTTATTTAAACTATAAACTCAACATCACGGCAAACATAATAAGTTGCTCTCAGTAAACCGTGCATTAAAATTTAAATTGAAATGCATCAGCGGCTAATTATTTACTCACATTAAAGCACACAGTCGGCACAACGTTGCATTCATCACTTTAATAACTTTATATTATATTAAGAATACAGTTGCCTTGTAAAATAAAGGAATATTTGTGATACACTAAACGAGAGCATGTGTGAATGTATTATTCTTTTATTTAGGAACGTGGCATCGGCCTTGGTAGGCCTTGTGCTGTTTATGTGTTTGAATTTAAATATTTAAAATTACCGCTTCCCATTTCTATAATTTTAATTGCTTAGTAAGTATGAACTGGGGACACTTTTAATTTGTTACATGTATTTAATTGCATAAATAACACAGTACCTGTCTATTACCATGATAGTTTGTATCACGTGTCACGATTTATAGAAAATAATTTCCTTTATAAACTAGCTAATAACAGTGGCTTCGTGTGCGTTGTTTGTTACTTTAACAATATATTTTATGTACAAAGGAAAAAATATAAGCACCAACTGCTTACCCTCATTTCTCCACGGCAAGAAAACACATCGCTCTACACTAAGTGCTTATAAAAATTGTATCTTAAGACCTTGATAACTCTATATTAAATGAAACAAGCGTGATATTTAAACAAGTACCAAGTATCTAAAATGTTAAAAAGAAATTACCGATATCTATTCAGTACGTTTTAAATGTTTTTTTTTTCGAACTGACTACGCTGTTGGTCTGACGGGTTTTCACAGCTTCGGCGGACTACCACTTTTAAGTGATGAACGTACAAATGCAGTATCTATCTCTATCTGTCTCTATTGTTTTATCATTTTGTTTATATATATTAAAATTATAGTTATTTTATGCAATTGTAATTTCATTTAATTTCATGTACTATTTCTTTATGCCATTTTCTTTCACGACAGATATAGTTAGTGATAACCGCATTGCATCATAATACCGACTGCCGAAAGGTTATAAATACTACTCTTTTTTTTATATTTACATGGGGAAATCCATTATGGATACCCATCCTCCCGGGGGAGAGAATGGGTTATGTCCGACTCGCACGGACTAAAACCCCACGGTGTCCCGGCCACCGCTTTAAGTCGGGGCGGCATGGGACCGAGCTGTGGCTATCACCATGCTGCCCCAGCGGACAGCTCGGCGGAATGTGGCCGCCGGGCTCCGTCCTCATAGGGAGGTAGACAGTGTACACAGCCAGCTACCTCCCCTTGTCAGCCGGGCCTGTGCAATGAGGATATGGGCCCCCCGATCCATCCCCTCAGGTCCAGCTACGGAGGTGGAAGGAGGCGGGCAAAGCGCCGCCTCCTTTTGGCAAGATGACCTCCTCGCAAAAGGAGGCCACCGCAGTCCACACCTGCTCGCTGCCGAGCATGGCCGCAACCACACTCGGCAGCGACAGATCTCCCCCATCTCTCACCGCCGCAGCCAGAATGCGGCGCTGTCCGTTCCACGCAGCACACTCAGACAGAGTGTGCTACGCGGTATCCTCCGCAACGCCGCACTCATAGCATGTGGCGGTTGGCTCCCTGCGCACGATCCGGTGCAGGTACCACCCGAAATAATCATATCCGGTGAGTACCTGCACCAGACGGAACGTCAGGGAGAGTGCAGCTTAGATTCGCTCAAATTAGAGTAAATTATAAATAGTTTGAAAATTGTAACTAATGCAATAAATTTATTGTGCGTATTTCATTCACGCAGTAATTAAAAATGTTAAGATCATAAATTTACGCTTAACCTATACGTAATAGGTAGTTCGTATGTTCGAATTAATAAATAACTAAGCTAGTTATAATGTTATATTATAGATTAATAAAAAATAATTCGATTTCTGCTATTTCACGAGTCGCGTCACTAATTTATAGTGCGCGTTCTTTGACTCGCAGAGAGTCACAATTACTTAACTCGCAACAGTGAAGTATCACGTGAATTTTGTTATTGAAAAATACTGTATTTGGTATGCGTGCAAATATCAAATGGAAACAGCGTAAAATATGTATATAAATCTAAGAAATTCCCACAACAGTCTCCTAAACTACACGAAGTGCTATAAAAATGTGTTAACAATTTGTGTACTTCAATTCTAACGCAGGTTATCTTTATACTTTATTTATGTACTTCAGATTAGGTACTATTTAAATAAAGTAATTATTATTGCCATGCTTCCCGTGGTTATATTCCTAAAATACATAATTACTGTATATTTACCGCTTTTTTTAATTACAAACTTAAATAAATAACATATACTCGAACAGAAATATGTAAATTTTATTAAAGCTGACCTTTTTCTCAGGTGTATTTAAATAACCCAAAGTACATACTCGGTAGAAACGTGGTTTTTTTTCCTGTGCAATGTAAATAGCTCCTCACGCTGCGTCCGCGCAGCCAGGTGCAATTGACTGCAATTTGTGTCTGAGACGGGACCGTCCCGCAATTACTATGTCTCGACGGAGAAAAATTGATTTTTCAATGTTGGTTTTAAGGTGGTCTTTGATTACCGACGCTCTCATTGTAGTTTCCAAGAATAATTACTTAGTTATATGTTATGACGAATTTTCGGTTGCTTCGTAGTATAAATTCTGTTTTACTTTCTACAATGTACAACAAATATGTATTAATGCTGAGTAATTTGTAATAACATAGTGGTCACACTATTCAATGGTTGGTAACACCACACAAGGTTTCCGGAAATGATTTTGTATAATAATGGCATATAAATGTCTATTATTAAAATAAGTGTTACTGTAGTAATGTGTGATTATAAGAAGAAATAAAACAATGCACGCAATATATATGTAAAACTAAAATAAATAAAGCAATACATTAAAAATATATAACAATTAATAATTGGCAAAATCGATTATTTAATTGTTAAAACAAAACGAATTGAAAACAAAACAGTTCAGTATAGCGTGTTCCTCTGTTTCTCAACCGATTTTATTGATGATTTTTTGTTAACTTTCTACTGACGAGCTTTAGTGTTATCAGATCTATGGATATAGTTCATTTGCTTCCCGCACCAACGAGTTGAATCCTTTATTTATATATCTCTATACGTTAGACTTCATGATCCAAATGTAATGTAAAACGTAATTTGTATGGTGGTAGCGTTTTTCTTTTAGTACGCCTGGCTAGCTACCACCCTCAAGTTGAAAATCTGTCGCCAAGCACCTGTTAGTGTGGTGTGTTCTTGCAGCTTCACTTGAGAGCTAGTCTTCCTCCAGGTTTAACGTGACTACCATCTTAGACCACATCATCATTTAACATCAGTTGAGATAATGGTCAAACGCTAACCTATAAAGTATAAAAAATGTAAGTATATAATAATTAGTTAAGAAATACATATAATAATATTATTTAGAGATAATATATAAAACTTTTTGTTTATTTTAACAACACGGATAATATATCTCTTAATACTAGAAGAAAAACTTTGTACCGTTTATTATGGTCATTTTTTAACCACTGTATGATGTATGGACGTATTTACAAAACAATAAGTTGCTTAAGTACGTACTAAATTACAAAATAATAAAATAACTCAAAGTAAATTCAACGTTCATATGTTTTATTTAAATAAACTTGTATTTAAATGAATGCATTTTACGAGGACCTTATCAAAAGGCATTTTGCATACTGTCGTAACTTGAAACCGTTTAGATTTAGTGTTTAGCGACCAGATGGCGTTTACAACGAAATTAACAAGGGTAAGCGATACCCAAATCGCTTGCGTTTTCAAGTTAACTATAACTATTTTCTCACTATGAGACATTATGTTTGAAAAATAATTATGCGCGTGTTGACATTTACATATTTTCTAATAATACATTTCAATTATATTCAAAAGAACAAGAATCTAAAAATATTAAAATAAACCGTTGTGTAAATGTCACCCAATTTTTTTTATGCTCATCGGTTTCACGCCCTGAGTAATTTTGTTTTTCTATATATACTAGTGGAAAAAGTAAAGGCATAAAAAATCCTAATCATTTGCGATCTTTCAAATGGGTGTATCTTCGTTAGAAATGATCGTATCGAAATGAAAAAAACGGGATTTTAAAACTTGTCATTTTGAGATTTTGTAATGAAAAATATTTCAAAGCAATATATCTCTCTCAATCCTAATGAACAATGTGAAATAAGAATTTGTTGATTTTTTTTCCGTTTTGTTTTCTGATCCTCGGACTTGGAATTTTATTTTCGATATATTCATCATATTTCTCAGATAACTTGGTTAGATCTAATTTTTTTTTATTGTTTAATTCGTCCATTTCAGCAACCAATGATTCCACGACGAATTAATGGTGGGTTTGTCGAGTGGTCGTCGGAATGTCCGATGTCCAGAAATACGAAATCATACGTTTTTCATCGATTTTTTTAAATTCAGGCGCATTTATTATTAATTTAACTGTGCTAAGATTACCGGATGACAACGAGAGAAAATGACGATACATAAATCTGAGAAATGTTTTCGTAGTATCACAAAATATGGATAAATATAGAGAAATATCTATTTCTCAGCAAAAGGAACCCTTGGCTTAGAAATAGTACTCTTACAGGCTAGCAATATTGCTGAACATTTAAGAATTTTGGGAAAGTATTGCCAAAGTAATAATAGTGGTTAGTTTTTGTCGACTTAATGTAACAATATACAATGAAAAAAGGCATGTAAATAAAAACGAATCTCAAATAATAAGCACACTACCAGAGAGAAATAAGGAGTTTTCTTTCATAATATGTATAAGAAAGGACAAAGAAGATATCGTTTGTTACGTACTAACAACTAATTATATTTCACTCAAATTTAGCAAGCATCTTTTTGCAAGATATTTTATACGTTTTAGGCTTATGTAATAATTTCCTTTTAAGCCAGTCTAAAACTATATGGAAGTGTAATTATTATTTGTATTATAACTCAGATAAAACAAAACAAACGCCGAGATTATCTATACGTTGTAAAAGGAGGGAGTATTAATAATTAAAATGTATACTTATAGTATTAAAATAAATACTACATGCGGATGATAGTAAATTGCTTGTCTTCCAATATCCTGTTGGGCGTGACTGGTTAGCGTTACCTTGACACATGACTAAAATTCAACGAGCTTCATTAAATTGCACAGTAAAGAAGGAAAATTAAAACAATATTCATCTAGTTATGAGACATTGATTTTTCCATGGTGGAACGTTTCTGGAACGAAATCTATTCTTTGTTCATTACTAATAGAATATTTTAAATTTATTTGAACACTAGCTGGCGCCGGCAACTTCCATTCGATGAAAGCTACATTTATTACATATAATACAAGTGTAATATTTTTTCTTTTTAATTTATAATTCAGCTCCAGAAAAAGGCGTAAATTTGATATCGCCTAATTGCCTACTCACTTCTTCAGAATCATGCTTATATTCATTTGGAAAATACAGTCAAAATTGTTCAGTAATCTTCAAGCGATACGTTTCCTATAATAACTAGTACTCATGAAACAATAAAAATAAATTGTTACAAAGTTATGAATGACACAATACATGCTTTCATTTAGAACATAGTATCTGCCGCGTGTAATTGGTACTTAAAGGATAAGCAATTACTTCCTTCTTGGAACAAACATAGCCATGTATTAAAATGAGCTACTACTATATGATTATTACTTAGAAATGATTACTTTATGAACACAGACATACTGTTGATTTATTTACTTGATTATTAGTGACATTAATACATACTTCAATTGCACCGCGATGCTGTATTATATAACACTGTTAAAACGTTTCCATAAACCATTAAAATTTGGTATTATTATTTAAGATAGATGTGAGTTACAATAAACATATATTTAAAAGTCTTATAAATAATATAAATCGGATATCTAACAATACCAAAACACCATAACTGTGTAAATGTACTTACTGTTTTATTTTTAAACAGTACAGTAGCGATGTCTAGGAAAAAATATTTTCCATCACGACTAACAAATTTTTCATAGTTCACGTACAATAAATAATGTGGTACTAATTTATATCGGCTGAAGGTAAAGAAAAATATCGTGAAGAATCCCGAAGATATGAGAAACGTTTTTAGTTTCGCATGTGAGAAAAATATTTTTTTTATGTATCGGTTTTCTATAACCATATCAACGCTCGTGGGTGTTATAATTTATCATGACTATTATCAAGAAATAGTGAATAAAATGCAATACATAATAATATAACGCCCAAATAATTAAAAGAAACAAACTGGTGTATTTTGACTTACAACACTTGGGAGCCAGTCCCCCCCCGCCCCTCCCTTTCCTTTCTATATTTACCGTGTTTACTATTTCAAATCGCATCCTTATTTTAAATCAGGTGAGATTATGGTTAAATGCTAAAACCTATAGCATTAAAAAAAAAACTTTAAACTCCTTCAGACACAATCTCTTGCAAAGTCACATTCCTTATGTATCATGAATAATGCATTCATATATTGCAATAATTTCAATTGATTTATCTAATTTATATTAACATATGCTTAAACTACTGTACTCGAAAGTTATATTACCATTTATCGTATAAAAAGGCAATAAACTATATAATTGAAACTAGAACATTGTTTAATGAATTAAAAGATCGCATGTGTACGTGTAATAATGATAACTATATCACCCATACTACTGACCCATAAAATTACTGCTGTTTGCATCCAGTACTTATATAAGGGTGTAACAAAAAAAATGCTATAGTCATTCAAGCGTGGCGAAACGTTTTTTATGCACAATTAAACATAACAATCCAATCGTTACTTTTCGATATTTTAAGTTAAAAAATATCGGCTGTATATAAAGTCGGTTAGCAGACGATAATTTTACGTGATAACGTCATAAGAAAACGTTGATAGAAAATTGCATACTTTTAGGAATTGAATTGAATTATTATCACTGAATTACCGATGGAGTGGAAAAGAGATAGATGCGTCACAAGCCAAACGCTTAGGCCAATCGCGCTTCTCTATCGCTTGTTCCGCGCTTTCGCTTGCACGCTTGGCTCAAACGGAACGTGACAATGAGTCATGCTTTTTCGTGCGTGCAGCCGGCGTTCATCGATTTATAGGACGTTATCACATCAAAATGTTACTAAAGGTAATACTCACTTTGAATTTTTTAAGTAAATACTGTCTTTTGTTTCAAGCATCAATCAACTCCTGCTTAATGGAGTGGAATACAAGACTATGTTGCAATGTTTACGGAAAGAAGGTTCTGAAAAGCTATTCTCGACATTATATATATCGTAGGTGGTAAAGCTACGCCGAAGCTATTACTGGTTTCAGCATGAATGGCTCGGCTCGCCCGGGGTAGTACCAACCACCCTCTCACAGAAAACCGACGTGAAGTAACAGTGCTTGCATTGTTGCGTTTCGTTCGGTCAGTGAGAGCGCCGGAGGCCCACATATTTAAAAGGCCGGCAACGCACTTGCGACTCCCTTTGTGTTGCTAGTGTCTATGGACGGTGGTGATCCCTTACCATCAAGTGACCCACCTGTTCGTTTGCCCCCTATAATATAAAAAAAAAAAACATTCTACTCACAGCAAATGTCAAGATGTTGCAAGCGAGAATATTAATAAATTAATACGAAATAACTCTATCAAAGGAAAATAATCAACGTAACAGCAAATTGTGATACTAACGTTGAGATGTATAAATTTAAAATATTAATTATATCCATGATGTCACTATAATTATGTTAATGATTTACTGTTTTTTCTTTACGGATTTTATGATTTAAGAAAGTCAATTCTTATTCACCTAATCATATATCTCTTCGACTATATATTACTTGTAATCTGGTGAAATAAGCAATGAAGGTCTTTTTACGGTTTGGTCGAATTTAGTTTTCTGTTAAAATTACCTGAGCTCAATTTATAAAAATAATAAAAAATCCACATTACATTCATAACTCTAAATAACAGATATTTTTACATTTGCGGTTTTAAATCTGCATTTGCAAATATTATTAAAAATGCCTCGTAATTTGTGAAGGTAGACATAAGAGTGCCTTACACGTTCGTCTCTCTTGAGCAGTAATATTATAGATCGTCAAAGGTCAATTTTAAAGAAATTTAAACGGGCATAAAATCATGGGTGTAGGGATGTCATAGACCCCAACCAGTTCCATCTCTGCGAATTACACTCGATTGTACAAGAAATGGGAATGTTATGACTGAAGGGCTTTATAGCCCTGTCGTTCGCTCGTGACTGTACAACGATTTTTACACTCAATAAAAACTTCATAATAATAAATAAGTTATTTCTATAAAAGTTTCTGTCTCAATATTTACTGATCAGCATTACCACGAAAATTAGGGTCTCTCAACGACTCGTTACGTTGTTTTATAGCAATAAATTGAAGTATATACATAGAGTTATGAAACAGTTTACAGACAGTTTTTAGCATTTAGAAGAGCATCATCCGAGTGAAAATATTTTTAAAATCGACTCAATAATTCCAAGCTTACCGACTATAAAACTATTTACAGATTTCAACGAATTAAAATATTAGTACAGATTAGTAATAAACTAACAGAAAAAAATGCAAAAATGTTTATATTGTGATAAATTATCTGATGGTGAATTATAATCGTTATCGAATCATCTATCGGAACCACGGCCGATTTATTTGGCCGGTGGCTCATTTGCACGATGCGCCAGTAAATTCTCGTTTGCGGCATCCCTGTGACACTTTTATGATAGTGTTCGATATAAAGGATAAAAGCCTATTTATACAACAACGGACCAGGGGGTGTCTTCATGTTGGCTTGATTTGATTTGAAAATACGATGAGATGCCTCAATATTTTATATTGCCCCTTCACCTAATAATAAAGGTGTAGACTCGGTTTTCTTTAATTCTTGCCATTATAATGAATTTTGAGCTAACGACATACTCATAGAACCAAACCCATTAAGATCGAATTGCTGATGACAACACACTAGTATAATTCAGTGTCCGTGGTCTTATAAGTTAGAAAAGGTCTGTAATCCAAAATATATCTTATAATACCTAAATGAAAACAAGTAAAAAGAAACCACAGTGCATAATTTATAATGTGTAAATTAACTAAACTAGATTAGACTGAAATTAGACTAGAACTATATGCTACGATTATCAATTTCTCAGTTTCAATTTCTAATTCACCTATTGGAAAAAGTCTTCCCTCAGTAATAAGATATTTAGAGTCCAGTAATATGATAATTAGAAAATAAATATTTAGGCGACTCTCAGCGAATGATGTTTTAAAAAAAATTTGATAGGTAACTTATGGATTTTTCGGTTTATTTGTATACTAGTAGGCAGACGTTGTCGTTCCATTATAACAAAAAATATATACTTATGAGTATAAAATGCTTAAGGTGACTAATATTTTTTATTCACTAACGATTAATACTGTATCCGTCTAAATAGACTTCCAATTACCTTACTTTTTGTAACATTTTTTTAGAAGATAAATAGATATAGTAAGATATCCTTAAAAGATAGGTATATACCATCATAGAGTTTTTTGTAGATCTATAAAAGAGGAATATCTCACTCACTCTCTCACATTTTTTTGTTATATCTCAAAAGAAGTAGGCAGCGTTTTTGATGAAATCTTCCAAGCAGCTTTACTTTTTCCAACACTTCCAACAATTATTGTTATATTTCAACCAATTTACACAAAACCTTGACAAATGATATATCTAAACCTTCCTCGTATATTACTCTATATATTGGCGAAGGCGTTCAGTAGTTTTTGAGTTTATCGCAAACAGACAGACAAACAGACGTGACGGACGACTTTGTTTTATAATATGTAATGCTTTGTATATATACATATAATAATATAATAGATTGTATTTTGCATTATTCAATCCTATCAATATTTACATTTTTTATATTTTTTTTATATCTTTAGGTCTCTAGTTTCTACAAAATGCATTATTGTCTCTTACTTTTACTGTAATGTAATTATATTTACCTTATACTTAAGTCATCCTGTACTTAAAACTTTAGTGTGCAAATATTATTTCAAATATATTGTTTGCTTACACCATATTGTGTCTGAATACTAACTGCTTCTGCGAGTTAAGAGTTTTGCATGCCCTGAAGGCAACAATAACGAGCAATTCCTTATAACGAGATCGTCAATAAAATGCATAGCAATGATTCATGTCACGACTCATTATTGTACTGAAGCAGTTTGAAAACCATTTGTATGTTTACACTGAGGTTCGAATTCGTGGCTTAAATTCAATATTTTCTCTTTTAACTTGATCTTTTTTTATGATGACTATTTAAAGATGAGATCACAGGAGAAAATAGATCAGAAATAGTGGTAATAAACTCGAATCTGGGTGTGAATACTACAAAAGACTCAAGCTTTAAATAAAGCAAAACATTCCTATCAAGCGACGATAAGAGAATTTGGTCTTTGCTAATATTATTACCGTTTATGATCGCCTCATATTGAAAAAAAAAAATATTATAAGACACTAGCTACATCTAAGAGTCAGGTTTATCTTTCTATATTTAATGGACCATATTCAGTCATACTGTCAATTAATAACAGAGACTATAGAAGACATACGCTAGTTTATCGTGATTAATAACATAAATGCGAAAGTAACTTTATTTGTTTGTTACAGTCCCGTATTTGTGTAGCAAAAGATTATCACAAAATTTTCTATATGCATTCTTAGGGGTACAGAAAAGAACATAGAGTACCTTGAATATAGAAAAAATGTATTATTTTTGAGGGACAGATCAAATTTAGATTAACGCGGGTAAAACTGCGAGCAACCGCTAGTAATAGTTAAAACCTTAAAAACATGGTAAAATTATCGATTTTTCTTCAATCTACTTTCTATACACTTTTCATAACAAATAACTACAAATTATTTGCTTGTAATGTTTCACTTAAACGGTTTTGTGTAAATAATAATTTTGAGTGATTTACCCAATTTTTTATAAAATATACACAGAAATCATACATATAATACCAAATTAAGACTACATATCCAACTAATATCACAATAAACAATATATATATACATAATAACATTAAAGTTTACAAAACATATGTTCGATATTTTCTCTAAGCATATCGAGGGATTCAATATAATGATAATTTAAAATGCAAATTTCTAATATTAAAAATAGATTTAAAAATATCCGAAGACCGACAAAGACGTACGCAATATAAGCAATGCGATAATTTAACACGCCAGCTTCCGCATTGTAAACCTAAACAATCGCTTATTCAAAGGAAAGTTCACAGAGTTCAAGGCAATTTCATCTGACCACTAGCAATTCATTATAATATTTCCAACGTGCATTGATGTCAATATCGAAAGCGATGCGTACACTGCCATTATTTGTCTAACTAAAGAATAAATTAAAAAAAAAAAGTAATTGACTTAAGCTGCTATTTCGCCAGTAGCGATGATCATCGTAGGTTCTACTGCTTCTACTTATGATCAGGGGGCTGTCAATCAAACGTGATAAATGGTCTCTTAACGAATTTGTTGTTTGTTAATTGAACTAGCTTGTTTTTTACGCGCGTCGACTCACGAAAAATTCTAACGTGCATATATGTAACTGACATTGATCGCTTACTAATTAAATTTACCATGTCAGCAGCACATGGAACAATTATAATATTTGTAATCTTGAAAATGAGTTGAATAGAATTCTATAAATTAAATGTGTAATTGGTTAAATCATAAATTTTGATGACAACAACATTTGAACTAAAAGTGTAAATTATATTTCAATTTTATATTCACAATTAAATATTGACGCAAGGGCATCATTACAGTGTTTACGAAGTATCTTTTCTAAATTTTAAGATACTTTTTAAATACTAAAATATAATAATACCTAACTAACAGGCCCTTATAATAAAAAAATATATGCTTATGTGCATGAAATGCTTAAGGTAACTAATGTATTTTATTTGAAAAGGATTAATACTGTATCTGTGCAAATATTCTTCCAATTACCTGATTATATGTGACCAATTTTAAAAGATAAATGGATATAGTAAGCTATCCTTAAAAGATAGGTATATGCCATCGTAGTCATTTTTGTAGATCTATAAAAGAGAAATATCTCAGTATGCATTATTATGCTAATGTCAAGGGGTTAGACAGCGTTTTCGACGAAAACTCCCCAGGCTTGACTGTTTCCGATTCTTTCAACAAATTAAAAAAAAAATGATAATTTATACACATAAAACTTCCCAGTAAATTACTCTATCTGCTGGTGAATTTACAATCCGTTCAGTAGTTTTTGAGGTTATCGCGAACATCCAGACAGACCGTCGCGGCGGACGACTTTATTTTATAATATGTAGTGATAATAAATCTGTTGATTTCAAACATAATGTTACAAATACAAAAGTCTTATGGTACTTATGATTATGGTACCTTAGCCTTAACGTTAAAATATAAAGATATTATTAGTCAGGACATTCTATAATTTACTTACATTTTTGATATAAAAAATATCGCTTCAGTATATTTATATTTAGGCTTCTATTTTTATTATCAAGGTTTTCGGCTGTAGTTTGTAGTAACTTATTCGGTATTCCGGAGAGAATGCACTTCCAAAACCTTTCATCGTACTAACATACTTACGTTATAACATTCAGGTATTTCTACTAACGTTCTAACGTTAGGACACATAAGAGACTACGTAAAGTTTCGAGTCTTCCAATCTTATTCAGGTTGCATTCACATTAATGAATCGATAATTAATTTTAAAATAAAGTTATTATTTTATACGTACATAATATCAAGACAAAATAATATAATATTTATTTCTTATACTTGATGTGCTTTTTTAACGTTTGACCAAAATCGCAACTGTTAAGAAAAGTTTTACTTGGCAACAGATTGTCAACTTGAGCTAAGCAGGCGAATATTAGAAAAAATTCTACCACCGAACTATCAGTTCATTACTATATTTTCTTTTATCAAAAGCTACGTTTTATTGTTGGATTAGTTCCTACAATGTTTGAAATTCCATCCATGTCATAACGATGGTTTCAAGTCGTCTAATGTGCGGTTTTCGCGTGCGTTTTTCCCACGTACGTCGATTCTCTGGAATTAACTCCCAGCGGTAGCGTTTCCGGACCAATACAACCCAGAAACCTTCAAGAAAGGAGCCTGCTCCTTCCTCAAAGGCCGGTAACGCATCTGTGATACCCCTCGTGCGCAAGTGTCCACGAGCGGCGGGGATTACTTACCATCAAGTAACTCGTCTGTTTGTTTGCCTCCAATCGCATAAAAAAACCGTGGCTTCAAATGAAAATGTATATAAAGGCTCAACATTTGGCATTTGGAAGGCATTTGGCGCAATATCTAAATCTACATTAGGTACAAGAAATATACAAAACACAAAATAGTCTGAACATTTTTGGTCCAAACAATTAAAAAATTATATGTGCAATTTTTTTCATAACGTCTCAGCATATCCTTTACAAATAACCACTGCAAAAGCAATAAATGATAATGCCGACATGGAAATAACTCACCCCGGCTATTAATTCTTTATCGACCCATACCACTAATAAGTGTAATACGGCTTGAGTCCAAGCGGTCGGTACATACGTAAACGATATTCTTTATACTTGCCGGTTTCCGAGGTACCGACTGCAAAACAAACAAACAGGCAATAATGATGCCCTCGACAGATGTATTGCATGTACCGAGTTGTACCTTTGATTTTCCCACCATTCCTCCACATCTGGATGATAAAACGTGGTTTGCAAGAAACAAGCTAAAAAAATAAGCAACAATTTTGTGATTACAGTTTATAATATTTCAAAGTATAATGGACTGAGGTTGAGTCATTCGTGAATTTCGATGTATAAATGACATAAAGCAATTAAAAAAACTGGTGAAATTAAAGTTAAATTCATCGGATGATTTAATTAAATAAATAACTGGAAGAGTTTCAAGCATAGAAGTGGAAATATGTAGGAGTAAAGGAAGGAAGGTCAAAAAAAGATGCATTCTGTGAAGAATATCGCAGTCGATAACTGATACAGGACAGTAGAAGAGATAAACATTACCTAATGTTAACGATCATACTTCAAAGTATCGAAAAAAAAATAAAAAATTCTGTATACCGCCTTTGACGAATATACCAGTATTCATGTCCAAATTAACATTAAAAATATTAATTTAATTTCTTTATAACTTACCGTAACTGATAACGTTTTACCTCACCTGAATCTGAATTATTTCGACTAAATTAAAAAAGATCTTGCGTTTATAAAGACATATAGTTCAGAAATGCCACACATTAATAAACGTAAGCGAAGTTTTAACACAAATTGCCTGTATTTCGAACCATTAATATTTATAGTATGTAATAATACTGAAAATAATGGCTTGTGTATTGTCAAAAAAAAAGTGCAAATTAAATTGTTCTGTGGAATTGTGAATCTTAAATCTTTACAGTATTGTATTAATTTTATGATTTTATTGTTTTATCAGGCTGCGATACCTTTTATCTGTGGTACGGAATTTGATCATAAACCACACAGGCTGAGAATGTTTTATATGTACAATAATAGTATTTAATGATTTTTGATTTAATTATACTCTTAAAGGAATACATTTTTATTTATATTTACATTATGCTTCTCTCGCATGATTTGTAAAATTGTTCTTAAGGTATTTTTATCTACGCAAAAATATCAACAATCGTTAGCGATTCCTCTCTATCGATTTATCGTATTATCTCCTGAGGTGATATTATAATCAAATGCAAAAGACTTATAAGAGAACATTCAATTTATTGTTATGATTCTAACTTGTTTCATATATTACTAAATGTAATATAATCTTTCCAAAAAATATGTTTGTAATTGGAAAAGAATCACATAAATCAGTTGCTTGGTTGATGAGTTATAAAACTGTTTGCAAGTAAATTTGCAAGCAAAAATGTCGTCTTTTATGACATGTAAGGATTTATGGTCAAAGAGTTTTTGCAAAAAGTCTGCATATTCAAATAATCTATAGTTCACTATAGATTTAACAAAACTTAAGGTTAGGCGCGAAGTCAAAAAACGAATAATAAAATTCAGTTGAAACACAGAATTAGTATATGTTATCCTCAAATAGTAAAATAAATGGAATCAAACAAGTTAGAATATTAGCGCTATATTTATAACCGCTTTCGACTTTGTCAAACTAACTTGAACGTATAAAGAGTTATTAGACAAATATTTCATCCAAAATTATGAATATTGATAGCGGTCTTCCAAACTTTACCCAATAACTTCTTAAAATAGAATAGTAACTATGATCCAACTTTCAAGGGAACGTGGAAATGTTTCTTATAATTTCATTACTATAGTCAGCTTTATCTCTCGTGTTCACGTAGAAGAGATCGTGCTGTGATGGAAAGATAAACTAAACGCTGTAGGTAAAATAAGGGCTAACTGCTAACAGTGCACTGCATATACCCAAATGTCGTCATTCGTCGAGTCTCCCTTCGTGCACCTCAGTCCTTAGCACGTCAATTAATAAAATATTTCGTATTCGTAAGCTGATCTCAATTTTTTAACATTTCGCTGATTCATTTTTTATCGAACTGCATTTTATTAGCCCAATGTTATTGCTACTCTATCACACCACTATGTCTTTCTTTGATTTATTATCATAAAATATTATTGCAATAATTATATTATTTTGTCTTCGAAATTATGATCCTAAAGTGCATATGCGTCAAAATAATAGTACCTACTTACACCATAAGCTAATGGGTATTTAGCGAGATTCTTTCTTAAAATATCTGCATCGAAGAATGTAACTTCCAATGTACTATTTAAAAAGCTATAAAATTAATCACACTAATAAACAGTTTGACTTTCCTAATTAATCCATTAGACTTTTATCCACGTGGAATTGTTTTCGTTAAGCATAATTCTCGATTCATTCATAGTAAATTATCTGTTCCTCTTTGGAAAGCAGCTAAATCGATCGATTTTAATTGAATCCAATTAAATTCGGACGGTGGCATTAAATCTTTTATTGCTAATTGATCTGAAGCTCGTGATAAATGGGAAATTTTGATTATAAGGGAACAAAAGTACTTAATTTAGTTAGAAGTAATATTAAAATCAAATTTCAATATAATAATATAAACCGATTACCTTTCGTAACACAAAAAATGACAGGAAAGTATTAGAAAATAAGTACCGAATATCTATAAATACAAAAATCAATAGCCCAGTGTATGTAAGCGCATCACTTCAGAACAAGTGCACCTATTTGATTACTTCTATTTTGTTGTGTTTGTAATTATCAAAACAATATTTATATCAAAGAAAATGTATAAAAAATTGTACGTAAAAGTGAAAAATTTGGGTTAAAAGTAAGCTGACAGAAGACAGTAGAGAAATCTTCAAGAATATTGATTGATGATCTATTTTGATAGATAGATTGACGTTCGGTAGTTCAGAAGTTTTGTTATCACATGGACAACCATGGTACAAACAGGTACAAACCTGTACGAAACCGAGGCATGTAGTTAATTTAAGACAAACGTGACTGTAGAGATACGACATTATATTGAAAATCTTGTCCCTCATTATAGTCTGCTAAGGGGTTATCACTACCTCGCTCGAAAAATTTGTTTCATATATAGGATTCAGTAGAATGAAATGACCTATATTTATAGAAAACTAGTATTTGGTATTCCACTGCAAAATAATCTTTGTTATCTGTAACGGTTTCAATAAATTTACACAAGTATAATGTCGACAAATGGGTTGACATGAAAAATGTGTCGGACTAGACCACGACCACGAAACACCACGCCCAATACCCGCTATCATGGCTCGTTTTCGCGTGCCCTTAAAATATCAACATGATCCTACAAACAAACCGATCTGCGAAATTAATTAGCATCACCCGCATGGATTGCTTGTAGTATGCACTTCTTGATGAACCCATCATAGTGACTCTTAGCTTCGGGATCATACAATGTATATCCAGCTGTCGTGAGGCTTACAGGCCGGTATGACATAGAAGGCGGATTGTAAATCTTTCAATGGCATCTATAGTTTACGCCTTTATTTAGTGCAGTTACTATGTTGTGTTAAAAAAGCTGTGTGTGTAGTTCACATACGATAGACATGAAATCTCTAAAAAATGATTAAACATTCATATACATGATATACTCTACTTATGACGCCTTTTCTCAAGGTTTCGTAATATCCAGGCGTACACATAGATACATCATATATACAGCACATACATCTAAAAATGTTAATAATAATGTTTCGTAAATCATCAAATTAACAACATTAGAAATTCTGCAACAACACCACCGATAATACCTAATAACATTACCACATAATTCAATGTAAACGATGATTAATATGGTAGACGAATAGTGAGGTGCGATGGCATTATATCAAACGACAGTAATTACACAGAGCTTCCGTGTTTCCTACATCAGTAATACATACAGGATTTACATTAATATAAGAACATATTAAAATATTGAGAGATCTAACAATAAACACAAATATGTAATTACTGGTAACATATCCAAAATCAGTCAAGATGGTTGTTTGTAATAAAATTTTCAAATAATTATTTCATAAAGTAATCAAGTCAGATAAATACCATATGTTCCTGTAATTACACTCCACAAAATTACATAACTGAACAGCCAATCCAAGATACACTCAATTATGTAGCCAAACATTGGAACCCTTTATTTTCAAAATTACAAGACAGATGGGTTTCCAATACATTGTTAGGTTGTTACATCTCTCGGGCTTGTTATGTAACAAGACAATGTTGCGTAAATAATTATTCCTTTCAATGGACTAAATTTATTGTTAATTACACTGGAACTTGTACACTGATAATTTATTGAATTGTTATGGACCCTAAACGCTTGAAATAAAATTGTTTTTACTGGCGTCAGATACAAAATAAAATTATTGTGATATTGCACAGCTAACTTTATTAAAAATAGTCTATGTTAGTCTTGAATCAGTAAAATAAAATTATCAATTATAGTTATTTAGCGTAAGATTAGCGTTTAACCATAGTCTTAGCTAAGGTTAAATGTTGACATTGCCCTTGATGGTGACACACTAAGCTCGGAAAAGAACTAACTCCTAAGTACAGTTGGTGAAACTCACTTATTGCGACTTATTGTCAATTTGGGGGTGGTTGCTAGCCAAGCTTGATTTAGAAAAATACCTACCACCATGCTATGATTGAATCACGATGGCTCCGACTGAAGACAACTATCCTTATTGCGAGTACTGTGACTGAGTGTTAAACATTTATGTGTTTTATATACAAGGGTTTACTTATAAAAAACAAAGAATAACCTATTATAAGCGTATGTCTTCTTTCATTATCCTTGGATCTTATAAATAATATATGGAAGTATTAAAAGAAAAAGAAAATAGAAACCGATCAGAGGTTAATTTGCATTTTGTATTTTCAGTTGACTTCATTTATTCAATGACTCGAGAAGACAATATTGACAAAATACTGTTGTTCAATAATGCAGAAAATATGCAAAATAAGATGCGGTGAGCTACCAATTTCTCCTTTGTGTGGTCCGTTTTCTTACCAACGTATATTATATGTACCTATATATAGAAGCGACATTGAATGCAAACAATGATGCCTCTTTGACAATAAAAATCATAATAAAAATACTGCAGAATAAAATTTAAATTGGAATCGTTGTAATAACTATCAGTATTAAGCATTATAAGGTTTAATTTTTCATTTCAAATAAAAACGTGTATTTTCAGAGATGATTACAAAAATGTTGTATTTTGATATAAATATATACGATTAATATATAGAGAAATAAGTATTTAAATATAGACCATAATTTCACACTAACACTATTTAATTCCAAATTAAACATAAATGTAGTATACTAACCAAACAAAATTCAAAACCGGATCTATAAATTAAGCCAAAATTCCATCTACAAACAAAGTATGATATAAATACCACACATATCTTGGTAGATCTTCAATATAAAATATCACGTATAGATATTGTACAAGCCATTACTTGTTTACAATACATTCACGTCATTAAAGGTTTCTTCTGTCGGAAGACTAAAGCGAACAATTGCCAGTAATTTGTTTACACATGCTAATTTTAAAATAAGCCTTGTAAAATACAATAAACGTGCCCTAAACAGAGACCACCTTAGTGGAGACTCGAGTATGTGCGTATTTGTGAAAGCTATTTATTATAAAATTGGATATATTATGAACGGATATGCATGAAACAGTCCAAGTTACATGTAGTTATGATATTATAATATACATTTTGCAAGTCAAAACATCGTCTTAAGTTTCCTGTTGACTTATAATCAAAACAACTTCAGTTGTTATATTTCTTTTACGATTTAATAATAGTAACTTTCCAAATACTAATGTTATTTCTTTAATTCTTCTTGATCAAAATAGCGTGTGAAAAGTAAGTACATTTTAAAAGCAACGATGTCCGTTCTTCCCTTCAGATCTTGTTTAAAAATCCCAATGTTATAGAAAACTGGTCTAGTAATACTTTGACATTTTTATTGTACGATACCAATTTTGTTACTTCTCAGGACATACTGAAATGGAGTCTATAACACTGTCCGTGCGCTTTTATAATGGAAAGAAGACTACGAGATATGATCAAACAGCTCTTTTAAACATTCACTATGATACAGACCATAGATAACGCGCTTCACGACATTCTGCATTTGTGGCTGAAGCATTGCAAAGTTCTTAGTAATATATAGATAACTAATTATGTCGTATTATAACTATTCATTTGGCAATAATATTAGTGCTAAGTATTCGAAATATTTGGATTTTAGTCAACAAGATCTGTATGTCTAGCTAACTTAGCTATAAACTCTGTTCGTTCCTATTAATTAAATTCTTCACTCTTCTAAAAATTTCCTCGGTCCGTATCCTACGATAAATAGTGTTGACACAATAAGTTTTCTTCTCGTTCTGTGAACTCTCATATCTGTATTCACAACTTTTACACAGATATCTCACAACGTCCACCCAAATTTTCTTCGAGTTTCATTATACTTTTATTAAGTTATTAATATTTCATAGCTTAATTATGTTTTTTTATATTCACAAAGAACCATATTGGTAATATTTCAAACGAAAATAAATAGCAATTTAGACGAGAGGGTACAATATAATATAATTGATACAAATATGAAAATAATTAGTATTACAAAGTAATTATTGTTCATTCATTGTTGCATTGCAAGATTTAAGTGGCAGTGGGCGAGGCATATTGCTCATAGAACGGATGGTCGATGTTACAGAAGACTGCTCAATTAGCGACCACGCACTGAGAAACAGCGTGGGCAGTTCCGATTTAAGGTAAACTAACCAATTGATGAAGGTCATAAGAAACTCTAGATGCTAGTAGCCCAGAATTGGTAATTATGGGATTTTTTGTGGAAGGCTTATGTCCAGTTGTAGATCTTTTTCATCTTAATCAACAGATAGAGATGTTCTCGTTGTTCTTTGAGAAGTACATCGTTTCTCTCTAAATACATATAGCATATAATTTGATACGATAAAAATTCAAATAACTTCAACAATCCCATATCGTTGTTATGAAATACCTCGTTGCGGAGACAACATGACGAGATTACCGGAATGCCAACAAACTTCAACAAAAGATTTTTAATATCCGCACACGCCCAGAGGCATAGTGGGTTATTTACATATAAGCCAAGTTATTTAAGAGTAACCCACTACAGAGAGCTACTCGACATGGCCGAGACACGAATATTGTTATGCAAACTGCCTTCGTTAGTTTGTATTCTGGAATTGTTTCGCATTGTTAAAAGAGTCGCCGCTTCGTGAGATTCGTACAGCGATCTCAATACCAGGAACGCTTCGGGCTAATTTGCTTGAATTTAATTAAGATATGTATTTGTGCGGACGAATGACGATATTTTGTCCAATTAAAATGACGTTTTGTATGCGATTCTATCATATTTGTAAGACATAAATACATATCAAATATTATACTATTTATGTTATGTATAGTTGTATGCTCTACTTCTTAGTTCATCATCTTCTTACCTATATATCACCATGCACACATTTTATATCCATATAATTTTTCACGCAATCCATCCATACCTTTTTCGATCTTCCTCTAAACCTATATATGAGCACCTTCATACTCAAAAGCTTTTTTAGTTACATGACTTTCATCTCTTCTCATAATACATTCTTCTCTTCTTCTTTGTTACATTATGTTAAATAACGGCTCATGAGTTACTAAGAATGGTTATTTGAGTTCTGTGCCTCAACCTCACTAAAACCTTAAGAGTTGTATGGTAAAAATAGTGTGTCTTCTTTTTTATTACGTTCCTTGTACACCCATCACAACATTACAAGCATCCAACATTCGACTCACATAATCAAACGTTCAAAATCATTACATAAATGTTGGCAAATTAAAGACTTTTTTTATGTTTTATATTGCGTAAATAAAATATATTAAAAAAATAATGCAGAGGAAGTCGCGGTATTAACTAGTCTGCAATATTTTTACTACATTTGAACTACATGTGAACGAAAAAAGTTTGTACCTATCATTATGGTCAAAGTTCCAATTTTATACATTTTATATCCATTACTGTCTTAAAATGTAATTCCAGTATAGCAGTGATAGTAAACAAGACAGCAATGCACTTTATAAAGTATATTTAATCATGTAGAGGTCATCGTACGAGGCCAACTGACGTTTTTCCATATACGATTATTTTTTATGTCAGACTGTGAAGAACAACTACTGGTGATTACAGGCCCTCGTGCGCCATGACCTACGTCTGGATTAGTAATGTACCGCATTATGCCCTAAGGTGGTTAATTTATATTAATCACATAATCTTAACTGTTATTTGTCAAGGAATTCTTGATTTACCTACTACAAGATAATCACGTCTATCTATCACTTGCTACTATCCGCGACTCCGCTCGCGTTTCAATTCACCCTTACTAATACGAGTATAATAAATGTGAATGTGAGTTTGCTAGTTACACTCTTACGCTTTAACTACTCAATCGGTCATTATAAAATGTTTCATACACTTGGCACGGATACATTTTATCCGAGAAAAAACACTATTTCCCACTGGGATAGACCACCTCTCCATCAACGCAAATGAAGCTACGAGCAAAAGCTAAAACTAGATCAAACAGCAGATTACTATTCACTTTTCCTGTATATTTATGTCTTAATTGTTAAGTATCTGCAAGTAAAAACGTCTTTCCTAAAGCCTAAAGTTTATGAAAAAATTCTTGATTTTGAGTTTAATCAAATGTGATATCAAAAAACGGTCTTAGTCTCCTGTTGTTAATTCATAGCGTCTTCATCACACATACAAACAATATTAGATTGCATAGAAATTAAGTATTCAAAGCAAATATTTTTTGAGTGTTTATAAAGCGTGTTTATAAGGATATATTTTTAATGATGAGTCCAATTACAGCGACCATTGTTGATTTTTATGGCTTTATAAAAATCGCTTATGCGCTGTAATTCGCTTGAAGCCCGGCTTATGAATAGACTACTTTTTTAATCTACGTCGTAATTATCATTGCAAATAATTCATCATACTAGTGATAACGTCTGTCATAAATGAATGAATGCATGGTGGTACGGCTTTTTCTAAATATGCCTGGCTAGCATCCACCTTCAAGTTGAAAATCTGTCACCAAGCACCTGTTGTTGTGTTCCGACAGCTGCACTTGAGAGCCAGCCTCCCTTTAGGTTTAGCGTGACTACCATCTTCGACCACATCATCACTTAACATCAGATGAGATTGTTGTCAATCGCTTTCCTATATGTATCCTTTACGCTATTTATTATATATAAATAACATTATTTATAATGTACCTAACACGTGAGTACGAGTATACAGATAATAATAAAAATAAAGACTTTAGTTTCTAAGCAAATAATTCATCAAAGAAATATTTCTGCTGCTGCTTAGATTAAAAAAATAATATATCAAACGAGGCATAACATACAGTTACTGATCGCTCGACTGTAATTGTAGACGTCTATTAACTATTCATTATCCAATTGTAGATTCCAGTTTATAAAGAGGTCACTTTAACGGCAATAAATAAAAACATCCAGTAAAAAGTTACAAATATAATCTGATCTAAAATTATAATTAAATATGTACTCGAACTTTGTTGTGATTTATTGTTTCTAAATTGTAGCAACCAGTCCCACCGAGACTCATCATTCTGAAAAACATGACGCACTATGTCAATTAAAGTGACGCATACGTAACGTGGTATTAATAATTCGCTTGTTATGTATTCATGTCTTTTGATTTAGTAACGTAAGTGACTATAAAAAAATTGAAGTATCTGTCATTATTACTAGATTAAGAATATTTCAAAGTGTTATCTGGACTACTTATTATTACGCTGCAAAGGGTGCGTCTTGAATTTGTTGGACCACAGCAAATGGGGTTTCCTTAGCGGTGAACGGGTAAACTTGTATCTTAGTGAGATTACATCGGACTAAGTCGGCCAGAACCCAATCGGAGAGTCTGGATAACGGACACGTAAGTTGCTTGAAAATGTCTATCGCAACGGAAATAGTGAAGTTTGGACGACACGCATAAAATGCATTTCCGATACTAACGTCAGCTTAGTAGTGAATGCTGTAAATGAACAATATATAATTGAATACAAAGACTTTTTAGACGACATTATCTATGCCCATGCTTTCAGAGTAATTAAAATCTACTATAACTATGATGCGTCTACCAGACAGCAAGCAGGACGACGACAGACCCAATCAAATATTTCCCCTACGTCTAGGTTGACTGCCAATGCCTCACTTTGATTCACAATGTCTGAAGCCCATCAATATGTGAGATACACTAAAAGAGCACCATTCGACCGTTCGTGGCGACGGATTAGCAAGTGGCTAATTAAAACATGTTCTGCTACACATTTGAGAAACTTTGCATTGATCGCACTATCCATCACTAATGATAGCCAGGACGTTATAGCATCAGGTCTGTAATATGATAGATCTGACTAATCGTTTTTTTGAGCACAGGGAACACATATACTGTTTTCCAAGAAGACGGAGCATGTTTATTGTGTGATGAAAGTGCAGAAAGACACTAACACAGGGTACAACTCTGGACCACACTGTTTGAACATCACTTCTGGTATGCCGTCTGATTCAATTGACGTATGAACATGTGGACAGAATCGGTTAATTAGATGTTAATTTCTGGCACAGAGCATTTACATTGCGGTATGATAGGCGATACGGTACTTTTATCGACGTTCACGGACATGTTTCAGGCAACGAACTACCCAATAGACCAACGTTCTCTTTAACGTTATAGGTCAAGTTGCCATCGAAATTTCGCAACGGTGGCAAGGACTACCAACAAAAGTTCTGCTTTGGCAAGCAACTTAAACAAGACTCTGATGTGTAGCTTGATACCGAGCGCAATAATAACATAGTATCAATTAAAAAAATAAAAGGCAACGCACAATTAGTTCACATAAAACCCGTAGTTTTCATGGAACGACCAAAGTCTTTTCATGACAAAAAAGTCCCAACACCAGCTATTACCATAATAATTGAGGCTACAATATTCAATTTAGATAAATAAATATGTGAAATAAGTTTAAAATTTTTGATAAAAAGTTAATCCCTTCAGACACGTCCGTAAGCAAAAGCCGGAAATTCCGTTCGCACGACTACAAATGTAAATGTCTGCTTATCTGCTGTAGAGGCCGCTCATAAATGAAAATATTTACTAAATTACGAGCACCGTGGAAGACATTCGTCGAGATAAAACGAGATAAAGTCTAATTAACTGACGCCGCACTGAAGTTTATTATGAAGCGATTTGATAATGATGAAAAAAACAGAAGACCGTGATATTATATCTGATCGTCGGATCTTCGTGTATTCAAGTTAATCTGTTTACAGAAGGTTCACTCTCGAATTGGACATATTTGTATAACACTTTTTTTATGACATATAAGCATATAAATATAAAGTTCAATTAATATTGTTTCCTCTATCGCATATAAAAAACACAGTATAAAAGATTGAAAGCACATTTTGAATGCTTAAAGTAAATATTTTAATATATATGTATGATGGGCACACATCGATATGTCACCGCACGGATTGAGTGTATGCGAGCATTTGAAATAGTCTCAGCGAAATTGAGTCACGTGCTTCATACACGCGAACTCACTTTGCTTGTCCCGAAACGTATGCAATTCCTCACGGTATAAAGCCCAAAAACCATAACATTAGTTACTTGTGACACCCATATATCAAATAGTTTATTTCTGATTGAATAAAATTTATTGTAAATTAATAATTAACTCATGGCGTCGTTTATGTTTGTAAAAGCCGATACACAATTAATACATTTATAACAATTTCTTACGGTGAGTTAAAGCAAATAATTAAGTCACACTTTCCATTCAGTGACTCGGTAATGGTAGATAATATTTATTAACATTAAACCTTTTTAGACCCCACGCTCCGATGCTTTTACTTGGCTACTGTTATTTACAAACGAGGTATTATTTTATTTTATAGTCTAGTTTTTTTTAGAACAAGGCGATAGTTGACTGGCTTTTGTAAAAAAATAAATCCTGGTACATATAAAGGAAACAAACAAAGGGAATAATTCTATTCTTACAAAAACACTGAGAAGAAATATCAATTCAACCTCATAATTTCGCAATTCGTAAAAGCAAAGCGTTAGAGAAATATTTAAAAACTAGAAGTAGATAAATTCATAGTATTTACCAGCCATAGTGGTAACTAAAATGTTCGATTTTGTTTATATAGTTATACGAAGGAAGGTTTTTGACTTAGCTATAAAGTCCGATCCATGCTTTTTAAGGCCTATTTCAGACTGCAGGCCGGCGCGGGTGCTTGCGCGGACGCGTGTAGTTGAATTGTACGTAAAACTGTGAATACCTACCAGCGGCGTCTAAGTACATTTGAACCACACACCCGCGCAATCACCCGCCACCCGCATGCACTCTGAAACAGGCCTAAGGCTTTATTGTGACTATTACATACATAATATACATTTGCCACTTAAAAGAGGATTTTTAGCTATTATTTATATATAAATACTTGAAGATAAGTAAGTTAATTACTTTTTTCTCATCTATTTGTTGACCCGTTTTATATATTTTTTATTTAGTAGCTATCGGCTAGCTTTAGTACTTTGCTTTGATAATTTGGAAATAGCCTTTTTATAAGTACGGTTGACTAGTCGAAGTGTTTATTTATAAGTCTCTATTCGTCATACGTCACGTTCTTACGTCTACAATACTAATTTTTTTTTTTTTTCGAACTGACCTACACTGCCAGCTTCTTAGGCTTTCACAGTTTCACCGGACTACTAAGGGGAGCGCTTAAGGCACTCACCCGATTTTATATAGACGACTAGCACAAGGGCGCACGGCACGCCTCGGCTTGGGCTGTCGTCGAAAACCCGAATCTAACTAGCTAAGCTAAACTAAGCTAAGCCTATCCGTAAAACAGACGGGAGACCTTCGGGCGGAGGGAGGTAGAAAACCTCGTTAAAAAGTTACCGTGGGAGGAAACCACGCTAAAAAGTGACAGAGGGACGGCCTTTGGGCGGAGGGAGAGGGAGAAAACCTCAAGAAAAAGTTACCGTGGGAGGAAACCACGTTAAAAAGTGACAGAGGGGAGGCCTTCGGGCGGAGGAAGAGGGAGAAAAACCTCATTAAAAAGTTCCTGTGGGAGGAAACCACATTAAAAAGTGACAGAGGGGTGGCCTTCGGGCGGAGGGAGAGGGAGAAAACCTCGTTAAAAAGTCACCGTGGTAGAAAACCACGTAAAAAAGTTACAGGTGGTGGTGGTTGGAGGGGGTGACCCCTTGACTGCCAAACCGGATCAAGGAGGGAAGGGGCTGGGGACCTGACTTTCCATTGCACATTGGTTCGGTAGACGGGTAGGCAGCTTGACCGGGCTGTCGTCGCGGTCAGGGCGTTCGCGCTGGACCTTGTCGCCGGGGTGGCATGGTGCTTGCTTGTTCGATCCCGTGCCACTCCATAGCGCGGCAGACGGTATCTTGTGGTTTTTTTTAGTCAGTAAGAGTCTGACACCCCACAGCTCCCCAGGGCTGTGGGTGTCCAATGAAGGATTTCTTCCCACATAAAAAAAAAAAAAAAAAAAAAAAAAAAAAAAAAGCCTATCCGTATCATACCTGTATGGGTTCGTGAAATATACATGGTTACCAAGCATGTATGTTTCACGATCCCGTACACGTATTTTGTATCTGTCTATCTGAGTTCTAAACTATTTCAGTTCGAAAGGGCAAACAAACAAACAAAAATAGCCCACCACTATGTGTACCTACAAGTGAGTGTGTGTGCACGTGTGTGGGGTGATCGGTGTTATGTTGTAGACGAGTGTTTGATCAAATCGGTGTTACTCTGTTCGCGCATGCAAGCTGCTCGAGGGCTCCATACCGGAGGATCGGACCTCGGCTAGAGCAGTTGCCGAGGGAGGCCTAGGACTGTGTGCTGGGGCAAAATTCACAGCCAAACCGCGGCGGCGTGATCTGTGATTACGCGGGCGTGGGCGCGCACACGCTGTTCTTCGAGTGACGAGAGGGTAATCTAAGTTACTTAACGTAATATCATCGGGAGGGTCAGTAAAAATGTAACGCGGACGTCTTTTATAACGCGGCGCGCCTGGCAGTGTATCGTAAGTCGCGGCGGATACCACTAACGGATTGGGATGATTCATGGCTCTATTGAAATAACTAGTTGTGAGAGTTTTAACGTACTCCCAGATAGACGGCATCTCCAGGTCCCTATGGAGGTCGACTCTCCGGATGTACCACGGGGCACCGATCGCCTTTCGTAGAAAACGGTTCTGTATTTTTTGTAAAATCTTAAAGTTCGCTTTTGACATATGCGCGAAAACGGGACAGCTATATGTCAAAATCGGACGAATACACATTTTGTAAAGTGTGAGCTTGTGTCTGACGGACATTTTGCTCTTAGCACATAATAACGGATGCAGACGACCCAAAACCATAGCGGCTTTGTTTCGTACTCTCACTGCATGCTGCTTAAACGTGAGGCGTCTATCTAACGTGACACCGAGATATTTGACCGTAAGGGCCCAAGGAATCTCGGTGTCATACAATTTAAGGGACTCTATATTGCTCGGACGCGGACGCTGAACCGGATCGAAAAAGATCGCAGCGCTTTTCTCGGGATTAACCTCTATACGCCATCGAAGAAACCATTCGCCGAGTTCCTCGATGGCCCTATTCATACGGATAGATAAATGCGACGGCCGCCAATCGGAAGCGTAGATTACTGTATCATCAGCGTAACAACCTACCTCGAACCCCGGGGACCGAGGTAGGTCACTGATGAACAGGTTGAAGAGGGAGGGCGCGAGGATGGACCCCTGGGGCACTCCTGAACGTATCGGGTGGGGCTGGGATAACTCACCATCCACTCTATAGCGGAAGGTCCTATCTGTGAGAAATTCGCGGATGATGTGAACTAAACTATCCGGAATACTAGACTTGAACAGTTTGTAGACTAGCCCGTCGTGCCAGACCTTGTCGAAGGCCTTGGCGACGTCAAAGAAGACCGCTATTGTACGTTTCGGTTTAGGCTTGGCCGGACTGACCTGGGGCTGGGGGTCTTCGTTGAATTTAGAGAATATATACTCCGTGAGGCGGTGTACTTGGTTCGTGCACGAGTGTTGTGCACGGAAACCGAACTGCTCAGGCGGCAGCAGATTCAACCTTGTTATCGTGGTCTGTAGGCGGTTCAGAAGGAGCCGCTCGTATAACTTGCCTAGTGTATCCAATAAACTGATAGGGCGATAGCTAGCGGGAAGCGTAGCTTTTTTGCCGGGCTTGTGAATGCCTATCACTATGGCCTTTTTCCAGGCGGCTGGAAAGTGACCCTGGGACATGGCAGCATTGAAGATGCATACCAAAAGAGCTATGATGAAGTCGGGAAGGAGCTTCAGTACCTCGTTCCTGATTCCATCGGGACCTGGGGACTTCCTAAGCTTCAGACGCTTGATAGCGGCCGTCACCTCGTCAAAAGTAACCGGGGTTAGGGTATCCGCGCGAGGAGACGCGAGAAAGCTATCTACCGCGGATTTTATCGATTCGATATGGACAGGGTCAGTGTTAGCAGTGTTTGGAGAACATTGCTCCTCTAAACTCGCGGCAAGACACTCCGCCTTGTCCGTACTATCAAACGCGGGAGGCAACCCATGACCTCTGTCTAACGGGGGCATCGATGCACTCTGCTCTGATTTAAACTTACGCGTGAACGTCCAAAACGCCACGTGGGACGGCTGGATATCCTCCAGGAGTCTGTCCCACCTGGCGCCTCGGATTTCTTGAATACGAGACCTAACTAACTTCCGTAAAGTACGTAAACGATCGCGATTATCTACAGACGGGTAAGTGTCGCAGGCTCGAGTCGCGGCGTTCTTTTCCGTGATCAACGCCCTCACGTCGTCAGGGAGTATGAAGCGGCGATCGTTCACCGCTTTGACCTCTCTCGAGGTCACCCTGACGGCGGTCTGAAGGTGTTCGACCAGGGAATCGATGGCTACAATACTAAATATAGTTGTACCATTAAATATATTTCAAACTTTAAACGCTCAAGCCACCGTTTGAGTAAAAATCCAATTGATAACTGACGGATAAGTTTTCGTATGACTTTTTTTTTCAAACAAACACACACGTTTTTTTTATAATTTTCTGGTAACAAAAACTATCTGACTATGTTATTTATGTGTAAGAAATATTTTTAATACAGAAACGGGGAGGTCTACGAGAAAACGCAAATTGCATAACCCCATTCTTTTGTATATAAAAGAAACCCCTTTGTTCGGACATTCGTTAGCTTTGGTGGGTCCCCGGAGTTCAGTTTACTTTAAAGCAAGAATACGTTGGACTCGGATTTGCATTTTCATTGTGTTCTCTTGGTACGTGTACCTAAGAATAAAATAATGTTTTTATTATATTTTCAACTAGCTGTTGCCCGCAGCTCCGCATGCGTTTGCGTTTTTATCATTGTAAATTACTTCTTATAAGATCAGCTATCTGTTAGTGAAAGTTTCGTGAAAAATGGTTTAAACGTTTTGGAGATAGTACTGCAAACAAAGCCATGGGTAAAAGCTAGTCCAAAATAAAAAAGCTTTAATTACTTTTTATAACGTTTGCTACCTGTCAGTGAAAGTCCCATAAAAATAGGTCCAATCGTTTTGGATATAGTACTACAGACGAAGCCACGGATGACAGCTAGTCTAAAATAAAGTAGCCTATGTCACCCGCTGTAATTTTAATTATCCGTCAGTGAAATTTCTGTTAAAATCGGACCAACCGTTTCGAAGATTACCCGAAACATACAGACAGCCAGACAATTGTATTTTTTATCAGTATCGTGTATACGTTCATATCCAATCAGTAAAAAGTCGTTATTTTGATATTACATACAGACACTTCGTTTTTATTATATGTATAGACTAGTAATGAAACATGAAATTCTATTTCGCTTTTGCTGGATCAAAATACAGAGGTTCTATCTTTATTTATCACTTTAAATTGTGAGTATTGGAAATACGTGAAATGGTAATGATATTAATCAAAAAGTAGCTGATACGCGTGACTTCGTCTGTGTGGTTAATTATTATCTTAAAAATATATTTAATGTACTGAGGAAAAAATATAATCACTACACTGCACTGCACTGCTTATAGAAATAGCATTTTTTTTAAGTTTAATAATAACTCTATATTACATGAAGCAATCGTGATAATTTTTTTTTAGATTAGGACCAAATGCCTAAGAAGTACCTACAACAAAAAGAAAACAAAATTTATCCAGTAGTTTTTGAATGATGCGCGCACAACTGCAGACATCTATACATGTAATAAAAATGAAGTGTCTGTATGTAATATCAAAATAACGACTTTTTACTGATTGGATATGAACGTATACACGACACTGATAACAAAAATATAATTTTTAAAATTTTTGTCTGTCTGTCTGTATGTTCCGGGTAATCTCCGAATTGGCTGGACCGATTTTGACAGAAATTTCACTGACGGATAGTTAAAATTACAGCGGGTGACATAAGCTACTTTATTTTAGAGTAGCTGTCATTCGTGACTTCGTCTGTAGTACTACCTCATATATTTTCATAGGACTTTCACTGACAGGTAGTTAACGTTATAAAACTAATTAAAGCTTTTTTTATTTTTGACTAGCTTTTACCTATAGTTTTATTTGCAGTACTATCTCCAAAACGTTTGAACCATTTTTCACGGAACTTTCACAAACAGATAGTTGATCTTATAAGAAGTAATTAACAATTATAAAAAAAAACGCATCCGGAGCTGCGGGCAACAGCTAGTCTATTATAAAAACGAAAGCAGTTACTTGACAACATTTTTCAATGTTAATATAGAAAACGATTTAAACCTAAATATCGCTACGTAAATATATTAACAAAGGTACTGCTATAAAATGTATTTTAATTTAGATATTTTCCAAAGATTTGCCTGAAGGAACTGCTCCAGGCGATAGGGCCGCGTAACTGTACATGATCAGTGTAAATTGCTTTGTAAACATGTGTTTATCTACAGCATGCTATAAAGTAATATTATTATTATAAGTAAATTATCTTGTGAAATTTCAAATAAACACTAAAAGACGTTTGTCTGTACCTGTTTTGAAAGCGTCATTATTAAAGCACATTCATTTATATATATATAAATAAAAATCCATTGCCGAACGTATATATATGCATCAAAGTAGAACGGCTGCACTTATTTGACTAATTCCTTTTTTTGTCTTTGTCATGATGAAGTTTGTATGAATGATAATGTTTGAAAAATCATACACAAAAGAGACAAATATGGGTTTCAAAAATCTCCATATAAAAAAGAGAGCGGGTGAGTGAGACAGGAGACAACAGTGGGATCTTCATTAATATTGAGATTCGGTTGCAAGTTTAATTAATTAGATGATCTTACTGTAATGCAAATACGGGGCAGGTAACTAGTTATTCATAAAAAGAATTTTGAGTAATAAGTCATCATCATGTTTTCCTCTTCCACTCTCTCCTGTCAGATGAAATCTCACTATTCACACTTTTATATACATATCATTATTCACACAATCCATCCATACCTTTCTCGGTTTTTTTTTACCTTTACTTCTATATCCGTCCAGTTTCAAACTTAAAGCTTTTCTTGTTACATGCCTTTCATGTCTTATCATAATATGTCCGTACCATGCTTTTTTTTATTAACGTGGGAAAGTCCGTTATGGATACCCATCCTCCCAGGGGAGAGAATGGGTTGTGTCCGACTCACACGGACTAAAACCCCACAGTGTACCGGCCACCGCTTTCAGTTGGGGTGGCATGGGACCGTGCTGAGCTATCACCATGCCGCCCCCAGCGGTCAGCCCGGCAAAAGATGGCCACCGGACTCCATCCTTATAGGGTGGTACAATGGGTACACGACCAGCTACGTCCCCTCGTTCGCCGAACCTGTGCAATGAGGAGATGGGCCCCCTGGCCCATCCCCTCAGGTCCGGCTAGCCCTCCTTTGGTGGAGTCGGCCGCTGAGAGGGTCCGCCTCTCGGGCCGCAACCATGCTCGGCAGTGACAGATTTCCTCCCACCACCGCAGCCAGAGTGCGGCGCTGAGGAAGACACCACGCAGCACACACTGTCTGAGTGTGCTGCGTGGGAGGTGCAGCGCCGCACTCGTGGCATGCGGCGGTCGGCTCCCTGCGAGCGATCTGATGCAGGTACCAACCAAAACAGCCATGACCGGTCAGCACTTGCACCAGTCGGAACGTTAGGGAGCCCCACTCTCTTTTAATCCACTTCGGCAGGACCGGGCGGACGGCGTCCACCGTATATCGCCCGTACCGCGCGTCCAACAGATCCTGCCGCCACCGCTCCATAGCGGTCTCCCTCCCCTCTTGCCTCTTTTCCTCTATCTCCCTGGGAGCCGGAGGCTCCCCCAAACGTTTCCTTGCCGCCGTGAACTTGTACACGGCGGCAAGAACCCCCGCCTCCAACTCCCAGGGCAGAGAGCCGGCGAGCGTGAAGGCCGCCGCTGAGGACACGGTGCGGTATCCTCTGATAGCCCTCAGTGCCATAATGCGCTGCGCAGCACGCAGCACCCGGCACTTGGCCCCCCGATATACGCGGTCTAAGCCCCTCAAAATGGGGTTCAAACCGCCAGCGCCCGTCCAAGCTGAGGCCCAGATACTTCATTCAATGCCCGTACCTTGATAACCTCTTACTCCTCAACTTCTCTGACACTGGTGCTATTTTCAAACTTCGTCTGATATACTCATTCTTAATTTTATAGTTATATTACACATCCATCTTAACATTCGCATCTCCGCCACTTGTAATCTTTTCTCATCTGTCTCTTTCGTAGCGCACGACTGTTATTTTAAGTAATAAATATAAATGTTTAAAAAATAATACATTTACCATTTTTTAATGACTTAATATAGCCGTAACATTATGACTGTGTGATATATTCTGCAACAAAAGTAAAGCTGCTTATATACATTATATATGTCGTACTTGATTTGTAAATCAATAAATATAATATTTAGTCAAGGTATTTACTAGCCTATTGCAGTTAGAGCATAAGTACCAAATATTAATAACCAACAGATACCAATTTCATATATGTTTGTATACCTCTCGCCCCGATCGTTCTATCTGTTTGAACGTGCCTGCAATAATCCGTTTCTGACTGGCGTTTATAACTAAACGTTGTGTTTCGTTCGGCCTGTATAGTTATCCGAAATTCATTTTGAACCCCCTATAGATAGATATATGTATTCGATGAATACCGTCAAAGGCTTCGATTTTGAAATTGGATACAAATTAACGATGTTGTGTTAATCACAACGTTAATATTCCCTCAAATTCATAAACCTAAAGTTTATTAATATTACGAACGTATTTCACTATATTTTACTGAGTTTCAAACGTATATATTTCCTTGCTATACTTAAAATTTTTCATAAATCTTTAAAGCACCATTTCGAACCACTTTAATGTATCAGGTGATTTAATTTATAGAAAAGTTAATTTATTCTTTTCAGTAGGTACATTGTTTTTTATACAACACCGCGATTCACTAATTATTTTATTATATAACAAGGTAAATTTGCGACATTAAATTATAAACATTTATATTGATACTAGCAGGCTCGGCGGACGTTGTCTAGCCCTGATAATAAAAGTATATACGAGTATACTTAAGTGCATGAAACGCTTAAGGCGGCTTGACTTTTTCTGATTCTTTCAACAATTATTATTATATTTCAACCAACTTACAAAAAACCTTAAAAAAACTATATACCTAAACCTTCCCCGTGAATTACTCTATCTATTGGTGAATACCGCATTACAATCCGTTTAGTAGTTTTTGAGTTTATCGCGAACATCCAGACAAACAGACAGACGCGGCGGACGACTTTGTTTTATAATATAGAAGACTATAGTATATTGATTGATGATAAAACATTACAATATAATGAAGTTAAACAAATTAATATTTCGTATACAAAATAAATTCTCACACGTAAAATAGAGTAAACCGAATATTAACACAACTACCATCGAATCCGCACTGGATAATAAATGTTGCCGATATATTAACACCGTGTGTCCTTTAACGGGATATAATTAGTCGAAGCGGCTTTCAATTTTCCGATCGCTTATAAATATCGATATCAAATAATAATATGATATAATAATTATTTTACTAATTATGATACAATAATAAATAGTTGTAAAACCCTTATGATAATAATGTCGTAGTGTTTTAATTTTTTTTTAATATTACATAAGATACTTTCATTACGGGCTTTTCCGATTATTATTTCGTTAGTATATTATGCATACATTAAAATTGTTCAGTAGAAAATAACAACGAAGACATGTGGATCTATACATATAAAAGAATGGCTGGCTAACTGGCTGACATAATGATATATCAATACACAGCGCAAACTGAGGCTGAATCATGTAAATTTGGATGCAATTCCTTTGACACTGCAGGTGAGCACTGAGGACGTATTTTTAGAAGTTCAACCTCTAACGTGGTGAACAAGTGGATGAAGTTTCTATGAAAAATTTGTCAATTTTCCATCAGGCAGTTAGTCTGTTGTTTCTTTTATATATCACTACATATTATAAAACAAAGTCACCCGCCGCGTCGCGGATGTTCGCGATAAGCTCATAAACTACTGAACGGATTGTAATGCAGCCTTCACCAGTAAATAGAGTAATTCACGGGGAAGGTTTAGGTATACAATTTTGTAAGATTTTTTTATAAGTTGGTTGAAATATAATGATAATTGTTGAAAGAATCAAAAAAAGTCTTTTTTTTTATTATCAGGGCAGGACAACGTCCGCCCGGCCTGGTATGATATAAAATAAATAATCGAAAATAATTATTGCATAGAAAATGCATGTTTGATGAATATTGTTACTAATTTATATACTAAAACCAATTTTAGAAGTATACAGCATATTCCAGTAAAAGAATCACAAAAATCATACGTGTCATTTATTAAAAAATCACGTGCAAACACAAAAATAGTAGAGAATGAGAAAATCTACTTTTTTGGAAGCCAGTTAGAATGTTTTGAACGTTCAAATAATGTGTCGTAAAATATCGCGACGCATCACTCAATGACATACAAAAATAACGTTAACACCGCAGTCACCATACCTCCACGATTCATTGAACTATAAAGTGCGAGTACTAAGCCGTTGCCCGCCATTCAACACTCGCATATGACCGTTGATTGCATCGCGCTTCTCTCGATTTATAACGCCAATTAGTTAGAGACGCGCGCCGCGAACGACAACTGACAAATCGTAACCGACTGCCGCGGTCGCTGTCGTACGTGGGTGGTGCCCACCAATACATAATGCAGTTCACCATTAGCTTTTAATTATTTTTCATTAATATTGTCTTGTTAATTTCTACTTTAGAGTTTTAGAATACGCAATAAATAAACTACAAGAATGATGCTTAACTGGATTGTTCCCAATGAATCTATAATTTATTACAAGTCTTTGGGAACGGCCAGACAAAATCGCGTTACATTATGTTAGGCGTATACTACTGAGGGCACGGGATAACTTAAACCGTGAAGTCCGAATTCAAAGAAGTTTAACTGCGAAAGTTAACTGCAAAATGATTTTTCTTCTCTAAGTTTATAATGAATATGCATATTATAAAGTTTCGTATTATACAAATGTAATTACATGTTGCAATATATTTACCACACTTTAAAAATTATGTAAAACAATGTCAGCTGGTAAAAGAATTTATACCATAAATTATTGATGCGAAACATCTTATGTCCGATGTCAAATCGTTTACAAATGCAGTCACAGTTAAATTTGTTTTAACGCCATCTATTCGGTCATTCCCTACATTACATTACTAAGTATCTATATAGTATGTAATATTTTATGTTATCAGTAGATTTATTGATATAACCACATTTTTTGAAAATGTCGATATATTTGTTTGCTATTGGTCTGATACTAAGACTATTGTTTTTATCCAGTTGTAAAAATAAATTATTGTACGCACGTAATTAACGTGTAATATGTTCGCACCAGTTTCTTTATAATTTTTTTATTATTTTAATTATATTATTTTAGTTTAAGGTTAATTTAGTTCTGTATTATTTCAGTAGGGGGAAACATAAACTCACACATTATACTTTGATTCTTCGAGCAGTATTCGAACCAGAGCGACCTGGAGCGTAACCAAGAGAACAGATTTAATCACTTAATTCACATTTACTACTATAACAAACGATATACAGCAATAATTAATGATATTATTTATCATAAAGCTGCGTATGAAATTGGTTTCGCATGCAATCAAAGAAGCAATTTGCATAATTATAGCGCGTAAACATAATCAAGTGAATCTAATCGGTGACAATTTATTACAGCCCATCTATTTGATTATATTTTATCTAACGTTATTTATTTACGGGTGGCCTTCCTCTATTATATTTTTTTGTTTGTTTGAATAGACTATAAGCTGTTGGAATGACAGGCCTTTACAGCTTCACCGAGCTTTTTTGGCCGAGCGATTAAGGCACTCAGCTGTATGGCAGTGAACTCATAGGCATCAAAATGGTCAAACCACGTTTCGAGCTGCTACCTTAAATGTAACATCGCAATCTGAATAAGCTGAACTAGCTAAACTAATCGTACATATATGACTTAGTGAGATAACATAAGTACCTGCATACGCCTCACGAACACAAATATATATTTATCGAATCTGACAATTTGGCTAAACTTACCAAATTGAAAAAAATAAGGGGAAAGGGGAAAAAACAAAAATCCTTCTAGAATGTGTGTACGTATTGTGAGATGAGTAACTTTTGTTGTGTGTGATAAGCTAGTGAATCAAAACTTTCAGTGCCAGTGTATCACGGCTTCACTATGGAGGATTGCTCCTAGACTTGAGTCGCAGCGAGTGTACTGGATCGAAATTCACTGCCAGACCATAGCGTGGCGGTGTAATCTGTGATTACGCGGGCGTAGACGCGAATACACTGTGTTTGAAGAGTAGGACGGTACCGATCGTTCGCTTCCGTTATCTCATCGGGAGAATCGGAAAAGACATTTCGTGGACGTCTTTTATAACGCGGGACGTAGAGTTTGATGGTGTAATTCGCGGTGGATACCACTGGGCTAGAATTATGGAATTATAAAACACTCCTCTCCGTCAGACTCGTAACAACTATATATATTGTGATTAGTTTTCAAAGGGCATTGTATAAGTTGCGTTTCAAAATACTGTGTATTGTGTTAGTGTATTTTATAAAAAAAAATTTAACTTATTTACTTATTAAACTTATTTTTTTTAAATTATTTTTAAAACTAGCTGAGAACCACCTCTTAAGTAGGCACAGTAACGTGTTTAAAATCTTCAATCACATAGAATATTTGTAACAAATAAACATTCCATCGAATACATAGTACGCTTAATTTTGAACAGCCTAATACTTGGTAAGGAAATACGATGAAGTGAACGGTAAACTTTTAAGTTAAATAACATTCTTTTTACAGTTTACTTTGTATTAGGCTTAATAGTTTCATGGGGTCGTGCCTAGGTAGACGCGTGTCTGTCTGATAGTGGATTATTCTAGGGGAGGCCTGAAGCGTCACGAAACGATATGTGGTTACGAAAGCGGCCTGTGTGGGCTGTGCAATTTAAAATTAAATCACACGTTACGTACGGTCAGCAAAAGAATGACTGCATAAGATATTTATTTATTTTATTACCAAAAACACGAAGATTTTATTATTATTTATAATATGTTTTTTGTCCGTGGTGATAATTTTGCGAATGTCAGGTGAGCACTTAAACCGTTATAGTAATGATATTATTTTAATAAAATAAACGAAATTTATGAAATTCACTCAATTGTCAAAGATTACTGAAACGCAATTTATACTAAACTATTATTCTGAAAGTGAGTTTGTTTGTTTGTTACGCTTTCACATATTAACTACTCAACCGATCATAATTACATTTTGCATTAAAATCTACAACAAACCCATATTAACGCAAGCGATGCCGCTAGTAAAATTAGATATATGTAACAATTTTAAGACTTAAAATATGGTAAAAGAATATTATACAATACATGTTAACTGTACACGAGCTTTTCCTACCTACTTATTACCTCTCATTATACTCAAATAAACCGTAGGGAGCCGGCACATGAGTTAATTTGATCAGAGCATAGATTAAGCGATGGCTTTGGTTCGCATGTACACGGTTAATCGTACACAATATAAATAAAAATGTGTTTATACACGATTATGTGATAAATATAACTATTATTGTTATAAATAAAATTAAGTACTACAAGGATACTGTTATAATTTTATAACATTAACATATTATATATGTATATAATATACGATCCATCGTAAAATAATCTTACATAATTAAACTTTTATTATTGCAAAATTACATATTGCATACATATCTTACATACAATGTATAACTTTCTAGTCCGGTGAAACTGTAGCGGCCTTAATAAGACAACAGTGTAGTCAGTTCGAAAACAACAAAAAAGTACAACTTTATTTGTATGAAGTCATTCGAATAAAAACCAAGAAATCAAAAATCTTCTTGTCAGAGATAAGTTTATTAATATTAACAATTAGCAATTATTTTACATACATTGTTTCATTTTTATTTTCTTATTACTTTCTAATTATTATTAAACTAGCAGGCCCGGCGGACGTTGTCCTAGCCTGATAATTAAAAAAAAATACATGAAACGCTTAAGGCAGCTTCACTTTTCCGATCCTTTCAACAATTATCATTATATTTCAACCAATTTACACAAACCCATAACAAACTATATATCCAAAACCTTCCTCATAAATTACTATATCTATTGGAGAAGATCGCATTACAATCCGTTCAGTAGTTTTTGAGCTTATCGCGAACATACAGACAGACAAACTTCATTTTATAATATGTAGTGAAGCGATATACTTACAAAATAATGTTACTTATTCATAAATTTACTTATGATTTATGAATTTTATATCAAATTTATATGAAGTAATATTCTGTACAAATAAAATACTTGAGAATCCAAACCTGTTTGGCTATATACTAAAATTAAAATTGTTTTTATTTGTCAGTAGTTATAAAATCAATAAAACCGTAAAACTTTTGGGTCCTTGGTATTACCTAAAATGAAACACAGTACTCAAATTATGCGCCTCGCCTTAACAGGTGCCCCGAGCACTATTTATTATATTAAAAATGTTACATACCAATTGGCTGTATCATATGTGTGTCTTTGCCTTTATTCGGTGGCAAAATCGATTGTCGTCCTGACATGTTTCTTTGTGTCTTTTCTTTTATATTACAAACGCATTTGTATCAATTAGCTATGCAAATAATCATATTAAAAGTTATTTTGAAATATTTTTTGAGCTAAATCCTGCATACAATTGTCATGTTAGTTTTGAAAATAAATCTGACTTTTATGAATGTGACAATCACCATCGAAAATTAACAATTAACGTGAACCAACTATAGCAACATTTTCTCTGCAAGTAGTATCATTAATATATATATTTTAAAGTACGCAATAAGGAAATAATAACTTTTAATGTGTTTTTTCCCCGAATGCGGTGGTACTACAAGAGCATTTCTCGGATTCAGGTCTCCACACGATGTTTTATTTCACCGACAACTGATAGTGTTACCAATTTCAATTAGTAAATGTATCCGAATTCAGAAAATTTGTCGGGGTTCGAACATCAAACATCAAACCGAACATCGTATCGATATTCCAACGGTCATGCCAATCTACTATCAAAGTTTTAACTTAATATAATTATTCTTTGTTATTATCAAAATTCCCAAAAAACAACAGCTTTATCACATAATTAAAAAATGTAAAATGGTATTTTTGAATAATTTTATTCCATTGCCTTAAATATGTTATCATTATATCTGAGACTGTCATTCAAGTGTTGAAATAACACATAATTAAATGCTTAAACTGCTTTGAGCACCACAAAACAAATATGAAGATAAGAATGCACTACTTAATATGGGATTATGTTCATGCACTGTCAGTCAGGGAACTTATAACAAATTTACATCAAATTATTAGTAAGTACGAATTGATTTAACTTTTAATAAGAAGAGCTATTGCTATATTTTAATTTATGAATCTAAGTCGAAAGAATATCTAAAAGTGCGATATATCCATATATTAAATATATAACACATCATTTAAATTATCTTCCATAATTATAACGTTAAAACAATACAAAACAGTGAGATAATAATCATAAATATATTAGAAATTAATTCGTATCGAAAACCATCTGTACATATTAATAAAACTAGCCGATACCTGCCCGTTTTGTTGGGCATTAAATAAAAACCAATCGAATTAAAAAATAAGTAGTGTAGAACAACCATCTACGAAAAATTCCGCATGGGCTGATCATAGTCCTATGACAACACATATATCCTAGAATCAAATCGTAGCGCTGTCTACCGAGTTCGTTGTGAATCTACGCCATTCTTGAATCCACCTGAACACAAAATATTTTTTATCAAAATTTGTCTAACCATTTAAAAGGAGTTCAACGACATACATACGTACAGAAGAATAATATGTATAAAGTCATATATATATAAGATTGAAGTATATGTTATTTTTCTAAGCGAATTTCTGATTTTCTCGAAACTTTACTCGCAGATGACAATTTCTCTGCATATTTGTGTAGGCTACATATAATTACACTTTTCTAGAGGGGAAGGAAAGAATAATACAACTGTATAGGAGAACTTAAATTCGATAAAAATACCTACAGGATATAAATAGTAATGACAAAGTTACAATAAAAGGAAAAGTTCATAATTGATCAAGACAAAACACTTAAAAATAACAAAAGCGATTCCACGAGAACGACGTTAAAGGCGTCTGTAACCAATGAAGTAATTTTTGCAAATAAGAAAAACCTTCTTATATTATTTTCATTTTAATATAATATATGCAACGTATACAAATAAAGATAGATACCAGTCAAACGTAAAGTAATGTATCCGTAAACAGAGTTAAAGAAGATAGATGATCGACACGAAGCGATTTATATCAATTTTTAGTTAACGATTCCATGCACCTTATGTGTTTGTGACAGAAGATCTTCGTCTAAATCGCGTGTAGTTTTATTGCAAGTCACACACACATTACTCAAAAATTTGTTAACAATAGGTTTTTTACGTTTTGCAGATAAATGAACTTATAGTTGAAGATAGAAAGAACGATCATACTATAACAATATATCAAGAAAACTAAATATCGCTGGATACCATTGAAAGGCTTTTGTGGTCGTGATTGCCGGAAATAATGCACATAAATGGTATAGCAAAAATGCAATCAAATGTGTGCAAATTGTATAAAGGTTATAAAATCTCATTTTATTTCGAGTTCCTTTGCTTGTTCTTGATAAGCAAAATGAGAAATAGCGAGATTACCTAAATTACTATATTGGATGAATGTTTGATACCAATAAACCAAAATACCAAAACAACTCAACCAATGACACTCTCTGCCCCGTGTTTCGGCGAGATGTAGGCAACCGCCGAGTAGGCACCTTCGCCCAGACCGGTTATTCCGGGAGCTAAAATGGCGATACTTCCCCAGCCCATGTGATAGCCGAAACGTCGGCGGCAGCAAGTCTGCTAATGACGTCGTTCTCAAAGAAAGAAGACACCAAGGAAGCCCTCGCAACGAAAAGTGAGCAGCGCCAGCAGCCAAAACCGCCCAGATCTAGTCCAGAACTAGACATCCTCGAAGCGTATAGAAAGATCCTATTCACCGTAGCAGAATATCCCACCACCAAACAAACTATCTTGAAAGACCTTTTGGGCTTCCTATGAGGAGACGATGCCCATGTCGCTCAGGAAGCAGCCCGGTCGACTTGTAGTCGACGGCCCGAAATATCACATGTCCAACATAACACTTAAACTTACGCACAAACAATAACACCAACATATTTATAACATAACAACATACAACGACAACATATGTTATATTACATATAAACATTATACATTAATGCCCGGCTTGTAGTAACGGGCTGCGAAGGTGCTACTGAAAGAGACATAGCCACGATACAGGTCCCTCGCTGACTCCCTAGGGGTAGACAGAAAATACTTCCCAGAGTAGGAAAATGTTCAAAAAAATTGACAACATTGACTGATTTACATGCAGTTGTTCAGTTGTCATTTTATTTAATTACATGGCCGTCCTATAAAAGATAGATTCGGTCCCATTTTCTTCGATAATACACCCATGGGAAGCCAGAACGGACGACTAGTTGATAATAAGAAAACAATTTATAGCCAGTCACTTAATTTTTACCTAGTCTATTTTAGTCCCATCGCCATGATGGAATTACGAAGTGCAAAACCTTGTTTGGATTTGGACAAAATTGCACATGCCAGCGGGGAGTCGCGCCGCCTTGTACCGCTCACAGCACTTTGCCAAATGCCTCTAAGATCCGGATTTGTTAGTTCCCGGCTGTAAAAGACTTAGGCTAACACCGATTTGTTATAAAACTAGCTTACAATATTTTTAGCTTTCCTAACGTTGTCAAAAATATGTCTTAAAACAATGAATAAATTTATATACCGGTTTATAATAGTGTCCTGGCTAACCACCTTTGACTTGAAAATATATCTCCATATTATAATTGTACTTCTGCAACTGTGCTTGAGAACGAGCTCCTCTAGTCTTAGCATATTAATAAAATCTTCAAACCAATTGTCACTTAATATCGCATGCATGTGCGACTAATTTTACGACATTTTAGAGGAGAAGGATATGATAATTGTCTTTGTCAGGATCATGATTACAATGTACTAGCAGTAATACCCACTGTAGTCACACTGTTAGACTTGTCACGTCCTAAGTGGTGGTGCATTTTAACAGCCTAATGGGATGGCAGACTTCTAAACCGACTGAATCGTTAAAATCAGGTACGTTTGTTTTTGATTGCACATTGCTTTACCATTAGGTACAATACTAACACTTTTTATGTTACAATAAAAATAGATAACATAAATATTAAATGAATTAATATAAACCAGTTTTACTTACACTTCGGTGTGAGAAGAAGACAAACTGTTCTAAATCCTAGACGATTAAAGAAACCGTAATACTTTGAGAGAGCTCTAAGGTATTAAAATCCGTCTATTAATATATGCAGCAATGTATATTTCATATGAACATATTATATCAATTATTAAAAAACAACTCAAGATGTTTATAGCTTTGACATGATAATTGCTTTAGATGTGATGTTAAGTATATCTATTCTTAGCGAATCGCGATGCTTCTATTAGTCTACAAATCACTATTTAATATCACAAAGTTATCAAAGTGTGTGTTGCTGGGATAGAGTTTTACTGCGTATTTGACGGATTCCAGTAGAACTGAATTCACTTAATCACCATCAGGTGGTCTAAAGGTTAAAATTTGAAATTAGAATTAAAACCTTAATGTGGTGATTTAAGTTTTTCCTTCACTCAGTCTTTGCCAAGCAGTGACACATCTATAAAGGCTTTATATTAATCAAAGCGTCCAATGAAAGTGATACAAAAAGGTATAAACCAGTATCTAGCAGCTAAACTTAATTATATGTTAAATAGGTTTTGTTATTCAAAGGTTTATTTTTCCCATCGAAAACAACACACCACCTTTTAAGCATTTTTCGAAGCGCTTTTGTATAAAGTCGGATACCTAGTTGTTCAAATAAAAACCGCAATAAAATAGGCTGCATTCGACAGCGATACACGCAACTTCACTTACTTTGCGCAGGACTGCCTTGTTAACTTGCGCGAAACCATTCATGGTATTTAAATCGGTTGATGAATATTTTGAATTATTTATTGTTTTTGTTTTCAATACCATTTTCAAAGAGTTTACTTACAGCTGTATTCCAAAGTATATTGTCAAAGTAACTTGGATATTGTATACCTATAAAATCGAAAGTTACAAACGAAACAAAATTTAATAAAATTTGGTATAGAGATCGATTATGCCCATCATATTGAAATATTTTTCAATATTTTATTTTCCAGCCAAACAAGCAAGTACCACTTAGTATCCGAGGCAGATAATGGACCAATCACCATGAAATTTTGCATACACATTTTTAGGAGTACAAAAAATTACATAGGGTACCTTTCTTCCGAAAATATTACTTTATTTACGAGGGATTGGTCAAATGTACATTAACGAGAGTGAAGATGCGAACAAAAAATAGTTACTCATACAAGTATGTTTTCATACAATTTTGTGGAAATTACATGTACTTTAAAATGCCTATTACAGTATTAAATATAAAAAAATAAATATTATAGTAGTTATTTTCTAAAAACAAAAGACAATGATACGTTTTTTTTATTCAACATCTAAATCATTCTTAAAAGTTATGTCAAAGATATGTGTTTTTGTTTTTTTATTATGCCATAGGAATGATAAAGGCAAGTTCATAATTTTACACGCTGTTTTCAATTAATCCTTAAACTTACAATGCCCCTACTGATGTCCATATATTAACATAATTAATTTCCTGCTTCAAATTAATGTCCTTTGTATAAAACACTATTGAAATTATTTATTTAGAATTAACTACTGTATCTTTTAAAATAAAGATTATATGTAGCATTGATATGCATTTTATATATCAATGGTATACAGTTAACGCAATTATTCTCAGGAAATTACGTATCATTGTCCATGCCTGTTTTACTGTTTTGAGCATCGTGCAATACTTTATATCTTCAAGATTCTCTAAGTTTTCATAAAAACATTCCTACACTCTATAAAATTCCTGGCTGATAAGTTGTTGAGCTTCTTATTGCTTATTCGCATCTATATTTTCAATGATATTTCGTATGATCATAACTCATTGGTAAAGATCTAGAATTTTCTTATTATTATACAATGACAGTTAAAAAACTTGATGTAATAAATATTAAAACATTAAATTCTTTAAATTATTTTATTTTTTAAACATACATAAATTGCAAACTAAATTTCTAGTACCTACAGAGAGCGCTCAGAATGCAATTTGTACTTTGCATTAATTAACTGTACGGGTACAAACTTTACTAGTACGTGTAATTGTTTCAAGGGGTTTACATATCAGGTCTGTTAAATACTAATTTGTAGACACAAACCTATACCTTTTCATTTATGAACAGATAAATAAAAATATTTTTGAAGAGAAACTTCTTTATGGCACGGTGCGGAAAATTTGCCATGGCAACATGAGAAATTTACATTTTAAAATTGTATTAATAATGTTAACAGTTTCTTTTCATATTTTTTCAACAATTCAAATGTATTATATGACTAAAATACAAGCGTTACTCTTTACTGTCTGTAAATGGATGTTGGTTGCTATATGAAAGTTGGCAAATCAGTGTTATTCTCGAAAATATGCCTATGCTGTCCCGTTTATTATAACCCGTCACTAGACGGTACTACAGCAGATTAATCTTTAAACCGATCTTCATGAATATTAATATGTGTAAGTGGAGAATATTAAAAGTTTATAACAACAAATAACAATAAAAACAAACAATAGCAAAGACATGTGGAGCAGCGGCTGCAGAACGTAGTTTATAGAAATCAATAAATGGAGTGAAATAGTAAACTTATTACAGATTAGAAATGCACGACTATACCTTAAAAGAAACTAGTTTTTGCAGTGTAAACAAACCCTCTATGTTTCAAGACGCTCGCGACACTAAAAAACAAGAGTGGAATACTTCAGTGCGCTAGTACATTCTCTACTTCGAGCTCCGAGACACTTTCTTAAGTTTTAACACTTAGTATTAGAAGAGTGAACACTTTTATTACTCTGTTGTTTCGATAAAACAAATATTTTTCTCATTATAGTATTAACTTTAATTTCTTCGGATATAGTCAAATAAATGACTATAAAGGTATTGCATATAACACATAGAAATATAATAAAAAAAAAGAAAGACATAATTATTTATTGACGCAGAGAAAAGGCATATAATAAAAAATAGACTTATGACAAAGTGACCTGGTGTTAACGTATTACCTACTAGTGACGGAGGCAGGCATCAAACTTTGTCGGCTATAATGTGAGTATATAAACAAATTTCGCGCTGTATCTTATTTTAGCATAAAAATTAAATCATGAATTTCGCGTTTAAAGGAATGAAAAACATAAATAATTTAAAATAATAAAGTGTTTTTGTAATCTCAAAAAAACCAAAGAAAACAAACGACTTACAGAAGAAAACCAGTTTTCTTTGGAAATTAATATTATAGTTTTCCTTACAAACAACTACAGCCGTACTAAATTCTTATTATGCATTCGCCTTATCTAACTGCAGCAAGAAAGTTGTAACTGTAGAATTTTCTCGAACGTTCCGTTTTGCGTCACAACTGATTAAACAAAGAAACCGTGATGTTCCTATTACTATTAAGTGACCATTAAAACCTTACAAAAAGCTAATGGTTTATCAAACTGGCCCACCCAAGTGGATGAATTGAAGAACGTGAGTTTTATGTAACACGTCGTAAATTGCTATCGTTTGCTTCGCGTGCCCGGCTCCCAAAACTTTTCGAGGAATAAATGTCATCGCATAGCGCACAGTTTAAGGACATTTTTTATTTTCTTACAATGAAACTTAGTATCAGCATCGTGGTGCGGCTTGAATTTTTTCCCCTACCAGTAGGAATTTAAATTATCCTGGCTCCTTGCAATGTTCGCGTGTGGTCTTATTATGAATACGGTACAGCGCTATTAACCGTTTTTTTTACCACGGTAACGTTCCAGTTGTTTTCCTGTAAAATAGAACAAAACTCTAACGGATAAAGGAAAACTTCTACAGCTGTTAAGTGGCGATACCCTACTTTGCAACTCCATTAATTCGCATTTTATATATCGTCGCTTTCGAACTGTTTACCAGAAGTTCTTTTTAGTTCAGCTCAAGAATAAATTCCGTCTTTTGTTTCTCGGTTACATAAAAACCTTTATATTCCTACAATTAAAATACTTTGTTAGATTATATAAATTGAAGTGTTTATTTTTCTACTATTAATTCATCTATTTCGATAAGCCATTAGTATAATTTAAATGGCTTTTAAGAAAATTAATTTGATGATCACATTGGACGATTGATATATTTACTGGATTATTAATTAAGGATTCACAGTTGGTATTTGACCTTTTAATTTATTATAACATTTAAACGGGCTATTAATAACTAGTTTTAATTTCCTTTGAATATGTTTACGTGTTCTAATAACATTCATTAATCACTAGTGACAACGCAGTATTCTAACATTTATTTGGAATTCTTATAACTACACTTATATTATTCATGAACGCGCCGTTATTGATGATACTCAAATTTGCAAATATATCCCAGTTTGAATACAAACGAGAAATTGGTTTAAATATATATAACACCCAATTAGTGACATATTTACAATTCAAATACACAGAGCTACTTGGAATGTTTAGGTAGATTTATTTTTTTACGGTAGTTTATCTGTTTTTTACACTAAATTTATCATTGTATTTGACATCTCGTTTATAAAATTTATATCGAAATTTCAATTTTTCCACAACAGTTTCCGAATTTTCTTTGTGAAAATATAGCGGACCCACGATTCCTAAGCTTTTAGAGCTACGAATCACACAACAAATTTGTCTTATGGTATGGAATTCTTCATGAAATAATACGAAGTTAAGAACAGAGCAATTTATAGAAGGAATAAAATCTTTTATCAAAATAATAGTTAAATGTATAACTAAGTAATGTGAATTATATAATATGTGGCATCATACAATATTAAGAAGTAACATAGAAGAGGAGCTGCCAAATTTTTATTACCTACGCTACTGACAACGCTTGGTTGATGTTTCTTGTTCATTATCGTACAATGTATAGATCTCGTAAAGTCTGGAAGTAGATTTAAACGCATTACGCGCATAAGCTATACTATTATCCATAAGTGAAATTATTTCAAAGCCAAAAAGATCAATGACAAACATAGATAATTCGTAGAACTTTGTTATCTACACCTACACCTACAGGTGTAGGTGTACCAGGCCGGTACCGCATAAGTGAGGCAGGATCTGATGTAGGTCGTATAGACCCCAAGCTTGTTCCTAAGAGGTAACGAGGATACTATGACTAGTTTGAGCATTGACAATTATTGCCTACCACCTCGCGATCACCATTCATCAAATGTAACATCCAACACAGTGGCACGTCTATGTATTCATTTCAGAATCAGCTAAAGTGTAAACTCGTCACAGTGACTTTATTTTAGTTCGTCGAATTTCGTACTCACTCGGTGTATATTCAACTTGTCGATCAGTGTAATGTGCATGACTATTAAAAAATTGTAGATCTCGGTATGAGGTAATCGTTGTTTTTGGATTACACTGTGCTTTAGCATCAAAAACACTGTAGTTATTTTATCGTACTACAATAATTACAAAAATATATTGAGGGATGAAAAAAGATTCTTTTATGGAACACAAATATGATGTTTATATAATCAGTATTGGGTTAATAGTAAATCCAAAGTAAAACTTTAATCTCTTTGAACCACTTAAAATAAATAAGAACACGCCCACAGTACTTTTTCATTTAAAAACATACGAGATTGACCTTTGTCTGAAGCTTTGAGAGCATAACTCAATGAAATATTTAATGCAGTGCTAAGTATAATATCGGATGAGAACAATGAGCCATAAACATGCGTTATATAAACGCTTAATGCTGCTTCGTGAAGGAACGGCCTTTATTTCAATAATGTATTTGAAACTTGATAATATATTTGTAAGTGTTCTGGTGGAAAATATTTAATACTCATCTTGTGGTCGTGAAACCTACGCTATAAAATGTATTGGGGAATTATGGATTTGTTACTATTACGCGGATATTTGTCTTGCTTGGTTTGTTCGATGTAAATTGACCGTCGCAATGCAAACAAAGATATTTCTGTACGGCCTGCTAATTTTTTTACACCTTCTTGTAACACACTTGTATATTTTTTATATAAAATGTTAAAATTAATTATTATAAAATATAAAACAATGTTGAAAAGCGTTTGAAGTGATGGTAAAATTTAAGTATTATCTTAATTTTTTTTCACTTATAAATATTTTAAAATTCGGAACGCTTTAGTATATTAATAGGTAATAATCATGTAAAACCCAGAAAAATACTGGACCTAGATACAATTGAGCTACATAATATTAAAAAGGGAATTTTCACTTTTCCATTAAAAAAAAGTTATCAATACTAAAATATAGCTTTATAATTTTTATACATCTATATTAATAGCACTTAATAACTGACAGAAATAGCTATATTTGTTTTTTTTTTTATTTAGTGGTCCACATAACTGAGTACAATCTAGGTATAACTTAGAAATTAGCAATATTGACAAATCATGCGACGATGATTGCACTCTTCTAGATGTGAACACAGTATGCACATAAAATAAAGTAAAATACATTAGGCGGTACAAAAATTACATGAACTAATCCCTCATAAAACTATGATCTTACAAATTATGTTGTTTTAGTGTTTTAAGATTATTTTTAATAGAGGTACAAAACCTGAAAATATATCAATCTATGTGCGAAAAGCGATACAGAAAGAAGACATACGATATACTGGGGAATGTTGACCGATATTTGTTCTGCAATGAGGCAAGTAAAAAGTTTGTCTGTTATGCAGGCGACTGCCCAAACGTGGAATCGCATAGTTCAAGCGTTCAAGTGAAGTGTATTGGATAAAAAATCAATAATTTATATAAACATTAAATAAAGACGAACGTTGGTAAAATTGACAATACCGTTTTTGATATAACACAATTATAGTACATGGAAAAATGATGCAAAACTTCTCAACGTTGTTCGCACAATAACACGAATAGCACAGGTGTCAAATATTCGTATGAAAATAATAAAAATACGTTACGTAGAGAAAAAAATCGCCGTAAATAACACAGTGAGAGACACGTGACTCGCCTCCGCTTCCTCGTCACGGATGTCCTCAATTATTAACGTCGCTGGAGGCGTACATAAGGCCGTTGTTACATGAATAATAAAACACTGGAATACGCCGTGAAAACGGCAAAGAAACTGCAAGGGGTGCAACACAATGGGGTTATAAAAGCAACACTCTATCTTCATACCCGTTGACAATGTGCATTGTGCCTTAGAATCAAGCCTCGGGCTGTCTTACTCATCGTAAAAATACATTTAGTAGATAGAGCTAGCAAAAGGCTACCGACGCCACGTCCCTATACTTGAGAACAATTTTACCATCAATTTAAATAATAACGTTGACAACGAGAGTGTACATGTAAATCGTTTGCGTTTCATATTATTATGACTGTAGTGAAATATTTTTATAATTCCCTTTAAACAATACGTGACGGAGTTAACCACCGTCTTAACCACAACAATACTGGTTTTATTTAACGACATCCACTTTATCTGTCTCTAAAGTTTCCATAGGCACTTGCTATTTTTTATATTTATGCGACTTACCACTCGTTCAAAAAGAAAAGCAAGAGTCTAATTCAACGTGAATCTAAAGGTCAAACGTATATGGAACGAATAGGTACTTTACTAAGGGTAATAATAGTAATTAGAATCACTGCTAAAATTTAACCAACATATTTTTATTCATATCTGCATGTGACTTAATTTTATACCTCTGTTATAAATCGTTAATAATCAAGTTCAATAATTAGGTACACCATTTTACTCATGTATGTATTTAAAAGGTTCGATTTAAAATTCTGGCTATCTAAATTACTATACAAAGCAAGTGATACATCCCTTTATGAAATAACTAGATAATAATATCCGCGATATTGTCTGCGTTGCTTATTATTGTTTGTAATTTAGAGAAGAAAAAGCATACAAAAATATATTTTCGTAGTTTAAAATAAAAATTAAGTTTTAAAATTTTGATTACTTTAAATTAAATGATACTATCACAATTTTTTTTAATAAGAATCAAGCGTCTTAGATGTAAAACTAAATAAAATTATCGAAATCTATTTAGTAGTTCTTACATAATGCGCCCACAAACGTACATCTCTATCATATTATAATTATTTATATAGATAACAGTAACAGTAACAAAAGGCTACACAAATCCGCACACACATATTCTTATTCTTTTTTATGTGTTCATACATTTAGTGACGGTGACATAGGTGTAATGACGTAAAAGTCACATTATGATACTTTTTCACAAACTAGTGTCATTTCATTGGTTGTTATAATTCAGGGAATGACATATAAGTGAGAAATACTTTAAACTTAAACGAACTAGAGAGTATTGTCGTGTTTATAGTCAATACCTATGGGTTAGAATTATATATGTATAATTGTAATTTTAGTTATATTAATTCCAGTTTCATATTTCAGATAGTATAGCACGCCAAATTTTAAACCAAATAATTAATATTTTCCCAAAGCTGTTCCAGTCGATGGCAATGTTATCATTCAAAGTCTTTTTTTATATACTTTATAGGTTAGAGTTTGACCACAATCTCATTTGATATTATATGATGATGTGGTCTAAAATGGTAGTCACGCTAAACCTAGAGGGAGACTGGCTCTCAAATGCAGCTGCCGGAACACACCAACTAATGGTTAGCCGGCGGACTTTGAACAAGCCCTGCCATAATGCTATGGTTTCATCACGATGTTTACCTTCACCGAAAGCTCCGAATCAGTTGCTAGGATTCGAACCTACGTCCTTCGACGCTGTGTCCGAACACACTACCAACTAAGCCATCATCGCTTAAAAAGTCTATTTTCTTTAAACTCTTAAATTTTTATTTAACAAATACCGCGTTGTAATTCATACACATCCACAAAAATACATGAAGATTATTGAAAAAAAAACTTTGCACTAAACATTCTCTACGAAATAGTTTAAAAATTCATGTCGGTTATTCACCTCCATTTGAAACCTGGAATGGAACCAGCGCAGTGGGTTTTGTTCGCTTTAAATCACTGAGGCCCCGGTATTCATACAGTAATCCAGGTAAGATGGATTTTCGCTAGACATCGTACAAAAGAATTAGCTTTTCTATTATTTATTCATATAAATATATAAATATGAAGGATCTGCTATTTACTGTTTTTCACAGACTTCCGAGCGTAGAATAATGTCAACACAAATATTAACTACGTCACTCTATACCTATCTTTACAGGTAGTTTTCAATACAAGGCTAGTAAATGCTGGAACAATATACCACCACAAATAATATATGCCTCTAGTTTAAATTCATTTAAAAGTAATTAAGAGTGTTTTTCCTGGACTCGCTGATGTGTTTCGAATACTGTAATTTAGACGTTTCGACCATATAATCCCATTGCTTTTTTAAGTGATTAACTCACATGTCTTGCCTATTTCATACTTATTTATCATTGTATTTATTATAAATCTACTTACACATATATATGTTATACACTTCATATTTAATAATCAGTGATTTATTAAACCCACTTGGGCCCAATTAAAACCTCAGCGCTGAGGTCTCTTGCTATGGTGGTAGCAAGCTCATGCCGAATTGTGTGCCACTATAGCAATACCATGGCATAGTATTGGTGACAGATAACTACACGTGGCAGAGATGCGAATGTTAAGATGGATGTGTGGTATAACTAGAATCGGTAAGATTAAGAATGAGTATATTAGAGGAAGATTGAAAATAACACCAGTGACAGAGAAGTTGTGGAATAGTAGGTTAGCATAATATGGGCATGTCATAAAGAGAGATCAAAGCTATGTAACTAGAAAAGTTTTAAGTATGAAGGTCGATGGATGTAAGAGTAGAGAAAGACCGAAGAAGGTATGGATGGATCGCGTGGAAAATGATATGTGAATAAAAGGAATACATGTTGTGCGGACCCTAATTAGGTGGGATAAGGGTAAGAAGGATGTAGCAGTAACATAACATAATTTTAATATTTTATATCACAATTATATCGTCCGTGTATTTGCTACAATAAATGTATTTTGTATCTTTCTTTTCTTCTTTTTGAATATCATTAAAAGCCATTTTTTTACCAATGTACTTGTTTACCCAAAATTAACACTGAGACTTCGTATACTTACACAGATCTTAAATAAAGTAGTGAAGAACTCCACGTTTTTTTTAATGCTTTGTTGTTCTGAGTACATCAATGCAAAAGTTTATGCCGAGTTATTACACAATTCTATAACAAATTGAAGATTTATTGCAGTGGTTATGACTTAGTGTTATAGTGTTCGGATATTGCATAGAGCGATAATGAGTGTTAAATGAAATATCGTTTTATAACTACAGCATGATAAAATGGCATTTCATAGTATTACTCTGGGTATAAGTATTCTAAAGCTATAAATTTATCACTAGGTACCTACCTATGTGTAATGTTTATAGGGTGCACTTAAGACCTATACTCATTTTTAGTCTTCAATCTTATGTAATTTGATTTTGTTTGAATACTAAGAGATAACTGTAATATTTTATTTTACCGAGTACTAATTTCAAGCACCACATCAAGCCGGTTTTAATATCTAAAGGCATAATAGATCAATATGTGAAGTGTAAACGATGGTGTCGTCTGGAAATGAGAACTCTCTCTGTGCATCCACTAAAAACGAATGTAATTATCTATGTCTATAACTATATATATTCTTAAAAATATATATTACATTATGTTTGATGAAAAGATAAACCAGATCGAGTTTCTTGCCGGTTCTTCTTGACGACTGGGTTGTTTTCCGAACCGGTGGTAACTTTGACGTTCACAAGCGCCTACTGAATTAATTTTGAGTTTGAAAAATTAATACTATGAATATGAATGTGAGTTTGTTTATTTGTTACGCTGTCGCACGTTAACTAATCAATCGACCATTACGAAATTTTGCATACACCTTTTCAGGGATATAACAAAAGACATGGGGTACGTTTCATCCAGTGAAAATGTACTATTCCCAAAGGATCGATCAAACTTATATTGATGCGTGCGAAACTGCGAACAAAAGCTTGTAAAAATTCATATAAAGAAGAAACCACTAACAACAGAAGTTTTTAAAAGGGAAATCTTTATAAACGCTCAATCAGTGTAATATTGATTACAAACAATCAATTCAACTGAAGAGCACTTGTACTCACTCCTTTCATGCATAACACAAATTAAAAATTTTGTTATCCAAGCTCCAGCAGAATGTTATTAAAGTTCAACAATTTTATCTCAATTCAATTACGTCGTATGAATACAACTTATAGCTTTATAAACATACATAAATGAAAAACAAAATGTAGAAATATAATGCTTAAATATAGAAACATATGCTTTTAGTATAATAATAATTTGACCATTACATATATCAAAATTGGTATCATTATAATATTAAAAATTGAGCTTTCAATGTCAAATATTAATGCAGAATTACAATAGTATACTATTAAAAATAGTAGATACTTTGTATATCTATTTGAGTAAATATGACATTAATGTACATTTGTATAACAACTAAGAATTATTACGCTCATTTCTGTATATAGAAAAATGATGCGTATTTGTTTTAAAAATAGAAAATGATGATTACTTTTTTGTAACAAAAAGTATACAGCTGAAAAATAGAAACATTTATTTTCGCATACAAATACAATGAACATTGTTCGTGCCGGTTAAATATGATTAAAAAAATCTAGTCCAATTTTGACAAAATCTGATCACCTACTTCGAATATATAAAACATAAATATTACAAAAAAAACAATAAAGAGGATAGAAAACAAAAAATAAGGTGGTTATTAACTAAACCTTTAAATGCTGTGCACAGCAATTTTGAAGCATTGAAAATATATACCCACTGCACTTTAATGTTTCTAATAAACGTAACAGCGTAAAAATACCCGTGACAGCGTAGGTGCTGTCCGTAGGCTATAACATCTAAATAACTGTGATTCAGCTATTTGTAACTAATTAAAGATAAACAACTTTGAAGCGCATCTTTCCTGACTTCAACAGCCTTTAAGGAGTAGATGATTAAATATTTAGAGATCCCCTGTTAAAAACGTTGGAATGGTTATTTATTCTATCTTTTCCGAACAAAAATAGTCAATTATATTTAACTATAACTGGAGTATTTTGTATGTGAATTGCTGTCAGTTACTAAATAAACAAATCAGAACAATTTAGCCAATTATTAACTATGTTCCACTATTCCCAACTACAAATAGCCAAAGATTTTGAAATTAAAGAGAGAGAAAAGATATTAAAATTATTAGATACGTTTACATACTTTTCAGCAATTCGTGATTGCCACAAAAATATGCATTTGCACTGCTATGAGAAGTGAAAACGTATTTATAATAAAGGAGTCAAATGACTCTTTTGTTCGCAAGTATTAAAAATCGGAGGAAATAATAGCCTGAAACGATTATATATGCCTGCGGAACTCACGCTGCGGGTCTTACTCGACAGATTTATTTTTTTAATAAGTAAATTATATGCATTGGAAATTAACTCTTCTGGTGCAGTGACAGCGACAGGCAAGTGACGTGAGCAGCCATTACAGCCAGACGGAGGTCGGTGAACTTGCGCCTGTGAAAACTGTGTTCCATAACTGTGGAGTCGTGAGACCGTTGAAGACTTGTCAAATGTTTATAAATTTGCTTTATATTGTGTAAGACACGTTCTTGATTTTAAATACAACTCTGATCCTATTTAAAAGTAGTTGTAAGACAACAGAGTGGTGAAATTTGTATGCCCGTAATACTTGTTGCTCGCTAAAATTTTAATCTTCGCCTGATTTATATACCTGTTGTTAATGTAATGAATGCGAATAATAATGTATGACCATTCGATGCAGATTTTTTCGTAGATCGTTTTAAACTACCTATTTCTTGGATTCCATGTACCCTTTACCATAGTTGTTAAATTATAATTTTACTCAATATACAGTGAAGCGGGCGGGTATCCGCTAATAGAAATATAAATGGAATTGGAGTGTTGTTGTTTATCTGGGCTGATCTCCGAAACTACAAAACCAAATTTGACCAGATTATTACTGGCAGATAGAGAACTTTAGGAGTATTATCTGACTTACATAAATTAATTAAATAATAATAAATGTAAATAAATAATTAAGTAATAAATAAATTATTACACTTACAAAATAAGGGCTTAGTAAGTAGTAAGTAAAAGTAAAGTAGTAGTAAAATTTAACAGAAACAACTTAAAATAGTTAAAGGAGTAATAACAAGAAGAGCAACAACAAAAGTACATTTAAAAAAAAACACCCCATAATTAATTCACATAAATTACGAGAACCAAGTCGTGAGCGCCAGCTAGTTGTAGAATATAGAATATGTAATTTAATAATGGTCGCACTAGTTTCGAATATATATATTACAACCGCTTCACCTATTCCTGCTCACTTGAGCTGTCATGTTCCTATGTGAAAGGCATGATTATCTAGACACACAACATACTAAGCGTTCCCACCTAGTCTTAAAAGGTAGTGATCTATTAGAGGCCGGTGGTCTCAAGGAAAACTACTCCATTTAAGTTTGATTATATATGTGAAAGGACCGCAGTGGGAATTTCACCTCCCACGAATTATATACCTAATTGCTATTGCTTTTAAAAATTTCACTGTATTGTAATCTATTGAGGACTAGTTTTAGTCTCGGCTTCGCTCATATTAATGGAGATTTTACCTACTTGTTTTAGATAAAGAATCGCTTTATACTTTTCTGTATACCTGGCAACGTGTGTGGCACAATTCATGATAGTCGGTTGAGCAGTAAAGGCATGTAAGCATAAGAAATAAGCAAACAAACAACTCGCTACCGCATTGATAATATTCAGTACCATAAAACGTTAAAGCGGCAATATTTTAATATTCCCATATAAACGGTTCAAAAGTACACTTCACGCAATATAATAAATGTTTAAAGGATTATACCTCCATTTAACTTAAACGTTAGGGGACCCGTATACAACAGCTAGATAAGATCATAGACGTAAACACGAATAAGCCCACCGCACCAATTGGCCAATACCCTTTCATACACCAATTCACTTTTATCCGAACACCCTCCGAATACCCTAATAGAAATGAACAAGTTTAATTGAATTGGAGCCAGCCCGCAAGGCTAAATTAAATGCAATTACTATCCTGTGGTAGATGGACTTGCAATTACGTTACAATTCGGACTATCTCTGTAGAGTATTCTATATATTATATCCGTTTTATCAATTGTATGAATTATTATAAACATCCCTAAAGGATCATTTATAATCAAAACTATTAAATTCCACGTACAATAAAATATGAACAATTGTCCACATAAAACATACCAATTAATGCACTGATGGCTTAGTTAATAGCGTGTTTGGACGCAACATGGTCCGAGTAGCTTCGAATCCTAGCATCTGCACTGAGGCTTTCGGTGAAGGAAAACATCGTGATGACATTATACCATGGTAGTAGAGGTTTTTCTAAGTCCTACTGTCTAAGTAATACCATTAAATTGAAAATTTGTTTTACACCTATTGGTGTCTCGTTTTCGGGAAGCTGTATACAGTATTCGACTACATCGTCATTTAAGATCAGATAAGTTATGATCAAACGCTATAACCTATAAAATATAAAAATTAACAAGCAAATAATTTTGGACATCGTTTTTCTTGAGTCTCAACATTAACTTATTTTTCATCTGTGAGTCTTAAACTAGTTCTTCGAATTACGTTCTTCTACGTTAAATACTATGCATTATAATACATTAACTAACATTTTCCTCAATATACGTTGAATATACCAATGAACTGTGTTTGTACTAAGGTTGGCACAGAGAAAAAACTATCGAAGCATACTTCTCTCTATTATCAAAAATATTACTCTCATGTATAATTTACACCAATCTCTCAATGCATCTATAACGGTTTCATGTACTTTTACTTCTCCTTATATCAATAAATATCTACCACTTTTTCATGTTATAGAGATTACATTCAAACGCTAAAACAAATAAAGGATTAAAATAATGTGACTTAATAGATAATATATTTCTTACTATCTTTGTTGCTGCAATTTGCCTAATGATTTCCATAAGTGTACAAGTGGTGGTCCTTAAATGTTAACAAGTTTCATAAATTTATACGACTGAGTTCACATGTATTATAAATGTAAGTGATAAATTTGTTGTACAAACCAATATTTCTCAACAATAAAGTAATGATAACTGGACTATTATTATCATATCGTTCGACTCGTAGGTGAAGCGTGTATTACCAGAGTCATTTATAAATAAGATTGTGTTTAGGAATAGAGACGCCACGCTGCGTGTACAACCAATTTATAGCGCACGGGGAGACAAATTGAGTGTCTCGAGCTATGTGTCGCCATCCCACACAGCCCATAGACTTAGAGGCAAAGTTACTTATGACGATATTTTAAAATTTAATATGGTTTTATCATGTTAATTGCGCCTTTATAACACATAGCATGGGGTATAATATTCCATAATTAATTATAGGATCTCTTGTAACAATTATAATATCTAAGTTAAAAATAAAATGAATCTGTTACGTATCATACGTTTATCACCTTTATATACGTCTGTTTATTATTCAGTAATTTTATAAAGCAAAAGAGATTGATTGCTATTAGGTGTTAATCCGTGGTACTAAGAGTGAAATTAGACAAATCTTCGTTGCATTTTATGCATTGTGTTTCATAGTTATTTAGGAAGGCTATCTCGAGCGGAGCATGAGCTGAGCACAAATCCGTGTAGTGTGAACCGACTTACGAGCCTCGAACATTCACGCTTTGAGCATTTGGTTCGTGAATAATATTAATATACTTATTGAAAATACTTTTGTTTTTCATTATTGTACTAATAACCAACCCCAACTTGGCATGGGTGCAGTGTGACATCATATGATGTCCATGCAGTCGATTATGTGACGTCATAAGTGTACTAACGTGACGTCATAAGCCTCTAAACTCATAACAATTCAGAATCTCAAAATTTAAAGAAGCTTTGTTGGTATATTCGTACAAACAACTTTTTTTGTTGCGTGTAATTTAAAACCAGTGATATCTCTTAAGATATTCAGTAAAACGATATAATATAAAAGGCAGTTTTCATCTAACCCGAAATATAAAAATAAATAAATTATTCCAGTATCTTCACCACATATGTCAATATTTTGGATGGGATGACGTCACGCCCGCATTGTTAACCCTTCGCTGCGCATCTCGGCCCGAATGACATGACACGTCGATTAAACGTCATAGACGAGACACATAGCTCTAACCCGGGATCTCACGAGCTCCATCTGTGTCACGGTTGACGTTTGACGTCACATATATAAATTACTGATTAGATAGATAGATCGTTTATATTAGTAAAAATTTCACACTGATGAATTTACCAAAGCTAAACTATAACCCAGTTTTTTTGTATAACCTATTTCTTGAACAATTACATGAGTGTTGATGGTGACCTATATAATACAGGTACATAATAAAGTTATGATAACTAAGAGAAAGAGAGAGAAAATTGAGAAGATAAATTAAAATTCTAAGAATAACTACTATGAACTGTTGCGAAAGATGCATTAAGAATACTCTCTGAATAATCTAACGCACAAACCGTTATTTTCAATTCCGAAAATTTCGTTGATACATGCCGGAGTTCGAACCTGCAGACATCGGATTAATATTACATAGGTCAAACCATTCGATCACCTCGACTTACTTTCGAAATATATTCCAAATATGCCCAATATAAACTATCAATACAGTAAACGAGCTGCCAACCCTGACTTTCCCCTGACGAAGAATATGAGACTAAATCTTCGCTTTCCAGTACAACGATGTAATAAAAAAAATGGCATCTGAACAAATGAGCATTGTAATTGTCATGACCATTATGTCTAATACTTTTAAGATATCTCTTCGTCTTTCTTTCTCACTGACTCGCTCACCAGCAAGATTTTTTAATCCAATAATTTCATAGTTCCGTGTTACTTTTCAAACATTTTCTTTCATGGAAACAATTTTTTATAATTACGAATGGAATTGAAAAAAATGCCAAATAAGTGTAGCAGTTCCGAATTGAGGCGATTATACACATTTGGCAATTCATTTTAATTTATACTAGCAGGCCCGGCGGACGTTGTCCTGCCCTGATAATAAAAAATATATACTTATGTGCATGAAATGCTTAAGGTAACTAATGTATTTTATTTGATAAGGATTAATACTGTATACATCTAAATAGCCTTTCAATTACCTCATTATATATAAGCATTTTAGATGGGTATAGTAAGCTATCCTAAAAAGATAGGTAAATGCCATCGTAAGCTTTTTGTAGATCTATAAAAAAGGATTATCTCAGTATGCATTGTTTTGTTATATCTCAAAGGGATTAGGCAGCGTTTTCGATTAAAGTTCCCAGGCGGCTTGACTTTTTCAGATTCTTTCAACAATTATAATTATATTTTAACCAATTTACATAACAAAACCTTGACAAATTATATACCTAAACCTTCCCCGTGAATTACTCTATTTATTGATGAAGACCGCATTACTATCCGTGAAGTAGTTTTTGAGTTTACCGGGAACGTCCAGACAGACAGACGCGGCGGATGACTTTGTTTTATAATTTGTAGTGATGATGATAATATGACCAAAAATCATGTAGTCCGGTGAAAATGTAGAGGCCTTGCCAAGTCAAGGGTGTAGTTAGTTCGAAAAAAAAAAACAAAAAATCATCTCAGGCAACATTTGTATTATAAATTTCATTGCGGACACGTGCATAATCGACCACTTTGCAATTTAATAAACTCATCATATAACCATCGAGATTGTTATCTTGATGATTTGCATATGAATACGGTAAGCGTCCGAGTGACTTGAGCAAATAAACAATTTCTCGCTTCACACGGCCGACAGATGTTGGCTGAAACCAATCTTTTGACCGGAACACTGACAAAGGAAATGCCGTTCGAGTCCTGCTATCAAGTTTTACGTTTACAGCGTTTTAGTATAAAATCAACTTTAACATCTCACATTTAAAGACGGTTTTTTGTAGACGACGTGAGTGAAGTGCACAGAAACACGACATGTTTATTCTGTGAAATCCAATTTTCTGCTGACACCTCATAAGTCAAAATGTAATCAGATACTCCAACAAAAGAGCAAGATTTCGTTTGAGAATATAAAATGTTCTCTTACACCAGGTCTCAATCCACAACTTAATTATATTTTGACAGTACAAAACTACAGATTTCTTCACTTCAAGAAAAATATAATTGCGATGGCTTAATGCGATAATTCAATAAACGAACAATACTTTTACATACACACTTTAACTATATAATAAAAGAGGTTAAAAGCGGTAGGTACATCTTTAGACAATAAGGCTAAGGTTATGCTCGCGTTCTCTTTTGCGATATGTTCGTTTCGTGGAGAAGAGACACGCCTATCCTTTTATAATGTTGAACTTGACAAGTTCGAGTCACAGTAACCACATTTTTTTTTCTTTTACAATAATAATATTGTGTTATTTATTAAACTTAATGTATAGATATCAATTAATATTATCAATTACGTTTTGGTAATACACTGTATACACATCAATAAAACTATCTTTTGTTTTTTAGACTATTTATAATTAAGCTTTTCCATAGGGGTTAAATAGTCATAACAAAATTACAATTCAAATCAATAAAATCCAGGCCAAAATTAATCCAAGTTAAAAACTAGTACCCTTGAAATAACAAAACCATAACGACATGAACAAATTCGTGGGTGTTAGCTAGTTTTAGTATATTTTCGTATCTCATTAATGGGAAAAAATAAATCAATTTGATTTTCAAGTATATTATACTAGCTTTTGCCTTCGACTTCCCTCCCGTTAATAATAGATTTGATCTATGCCATCGAAACATAGTATCGTACTAGATAAAAGATACCTTATGTCCTTTTCTGTATCCATGGCAAAGTGTTCACAATACTTCATGATTATCGGTTGAGTATTTAAGACATGAGAACGTAACAAACAAACTCATATTAGTTTTAATATATTCGTTACGATGTAACATAAGATATAAAAATAAAACTGTATAAGCCGAGTGCATTAATACAAACACGAATGGAAAAGAAATCAGTTGGCAGTATTACTGCGTAATTGACAGTATTACAGTCTACAGCGAATCAAAAACTAAACAAAATTAATAATGAACATCTAATATAACCTTTCAAGTAACATATTCAAAAAAACTGCAAAGGAATGAGATTATATTTCTTATTCAAATTGGCTTTAAATTTTTTCAGTTGAAATTGCCACTAAATAATTCATATTAACATAAAGTAATATCAGAACCTAAACACATTTTTGATTAGTCTGTATTGGATATATTTCCACTGAGAATGAAAATGCTACTCAAAGTCATTTACAGCAGCTAGCCTTTTATGTGATATCAAATGATTTTTTTACATTTTATTAACGTCTTTTTATTTCTATTATAACGAATAATTTACACAGATAATCTCTTATCTATACATATAATAAGAATGTAAATCTGACGTGCCAGTACTTTTTTGATTTTTGAGAAAAAAAATGTTGTATGTGTCTTGGAATAAGTAATAGAATACATTTCAATAATTTTTCTAAATGTCTGTCTCTTTGTATGAACAGGCATCACTGGTAAAGTAGGTACTAGGATTCTGACAAAACACCAGCAAGAAAATCATTATGCATATTCCCGAGCTACATTTAGTAAATAATATACACAATGCGATAATGGTTTTTCCGTATACCTATATAGCTAGCTAGCTTCAATTTGAAACACCTTTACCAAGCACCGTAAAGTATGTTTCGGCAGCTACACGTAAGAGTCAGCAGTGCCTCTAGGCTCACTAGGAATAGACCACCTCGTTAAATAATAACAATTATCAAGTCAGATAGCGGTCAAACACTAAACCTATAAAGTAAATGAGTGTATTAAAGTATTTTTTTTTTACTTTATAGGTAAGCGTTTGACCACAATCTCATCTGATGTTAAATGGTGATGTAGTCTAAGATGGTAAGTCACGCTTAACCTAGAGGGAGGCTGGCTCTCAAGTGCAGCTGCCAGAACACACCAACAGGCGACAGATTTTCAACTTGAGGGTGGTAGCTGGCCAGGTCGGACTCAGAAAAAGCCCAACCACTATGCTATAGTTTCATCATGATGTTTTTCCTTCACCGAAAGCTCCGACTCAGTTGCTTGGATTCGAACCTACGTCCTTCGACGCTGTGTCCGAACACACTATCAACTGAGCCATCATTGAAAGTGACTGTATTGCCTGTTGGCAAGTTTCTGGTAACCCAAGAGAACAATGGTGAACAACTAGAGTTATATAATTATTCATCTGGTCCCTGAATAAGAAAAACAAAAATGAGCCACTGTCACGGATATATCAGCATGGTGGTACTGACACGCAGCAATGTTCTCTGGAGTTATTGAGTTAGTAACTCCATTTCATTACTGAATGTACCAGCTGATCTTATAAAGTGACACGCCCAAGCATGCCATTTTAGCGAGTACTTGCGCTCGGTGTAAAATATTCGTAATCGAGTCGAACACAATTGTCATATCTTACCACCCACAAATCGCAAAGTAAAATGATTAATATCCGAAATCAGATCAACGATCACATCAGTCATATTTTGTCAGATTACTCGTATATCCAAACCTGGGCACAATGTTTGCCTGGCGGCTTGTGTCATATATCGCGATCTTTCCGATAATTGGACATTTTGTCCTGACGTTTCTCTTATTTCATAATGGACCACCGACCGTAATTCACTTAAAATTGCTATCAATAAAAATTTAACTTTTGCTTTTCATATTTCCACCTTATGTATACCTTCTTGTGTATGAGTCCACGTATGTGGGAGTGATTTGTGTTGTGTGTGTTGAGCTAGTGAGTGACCAGTTTCAGTGTTACTGTATCGCGCTCGCAAATCCGACTGAAACGTGAGCATCACACAGTTCATATTACTAATACCCATCAAAAAAGGACGCTCAGGTTGTACTGATCGTAATGTTCCAATATTAACCAACGTACATCTAGTGGTAGGCACCTGTGCCCTACTGGACAACTATCATCGTGCATGATAATAACGCACATAATAATAAATTCGTTATAGTGACTTCTATTTAGGTTATTGCGTTTAATGATCAGTGAATACACACTTAAAGTGCGAACGTCGATGGATTCTGCTGCGCTTATCGCCAAGAACTGTCTTCACTATTCCATGTTTCTTAAAAAAAACTCTTCATCAATTAATAAGTAGATGAAATAACTATTGAAAATAATTTATAGGTATACAAAGTTCTTTTTAAGCAACTAACCGATCCACATTGTTCACATTTTTAAACGAGGTAATTACAGTGCTTATCCAATTTAGCACGAGAGAAAAATGCGACCTCCCTTGTACAGGAAATTTGTTTTAAATTTCGACAACAATGGAGAGATTGCAGTCGGATAATTGCGAACGTGAACCGCCTGTGACGACGGCGGTATAAATCCACAAGGTATAAAACGCTTAATAACAGACTGGTCACGTTAAACAGTGCTCTCCACGGATGCTTCATGTCGGCAATCAGCAATCTGCAATTAGATATCGCATGATTTTACGGCAACTACGCACAGAACTATATGTAAGTAATGCGTACATAACGATGAGGGTGTTATTAAAAGATCTTGTTCGATATTTATGTGTTTAATTTACAGGTACCCTGTTGTTTTTGTTAAGGTAATGCAGCTTCTTATTAATATTGTTTCTATTATAGGAATAGGATTGGTCTTTTCTGAATTTTGTTATAGTTATAATATATATCTACTTAGCAATTTATTACTTATAACTAACTGTCCCCACGGTTCGTAATCATTCTTAGAATTGACATATTAACCATTTTTGTCTATTATCGACATTATATTTACTTATCTACTATATATACATATATAAATCAAAATCATTATCAGCCTGTAAGAGACCTACTGCAGGGCCATAAGTCTCTTCCCGAAGGAAGCTATATGCATAATCACAGCACCACGCCAGCCTACGACGTATGGGCGATTTCAAGCTCTAAGAGATCCACAGTTCTATAGTTTTGCAATATGGTAGTACTGCACGAACATTTCTCAGATTCAGGTTTCCTAAACATGTTTTCCTTCATCGTCAGCCATTTGTTACTTAGTTAATGTACACGAATTCTGAAAAATTCGTTGGGACATGCTGGGGTTGATATTCCACCGATTGAACAACTCGACCACCATGACTTATAAATAGGCAGTGACAAATTAAGACATCTTCCTCTTTTGTTTCTCAATAGATTTTTTTTGTTAAGTACATATTGACGAGCTTTAGTGTTATCATTACAAAAATTGGAAAACGATTTTTTCTTTGTTAACGATGACTCGAAGCCTTTATCAATAAGTCTCTATTCGTCATACTTCAAGTTCCTTTCATGAAGTAATCTTTACTCTTCGATGAAAAACCCTCAGGAACATTAAAAGTTAATTAAAAGAATAATGGTCGAATCAATAAGTCTCTATTCATCATACTTCAAGTTCCTTTCATGAAGTAATCTCTAATATTCGTATACTTTTTGGTGAAAAACCCTCAGGAACACTAAAACTTAATTAAAACAATAATAGTCGAATTTCGACTACTGGACGAACACAACGCTGAACACTAGTAAAATACTATTATCATTTAAAGTTAAGAATGTGAGGAATAATAATAATAATAAAAATACTAAATTTAAAAAGTGTCATAAAGTCGATTGTACGGAGGCAGGCGATGTAAAAACTTTTACCATCTCAATAAATCAATAAGATTGTAAATCGGTTTTACAACGTTGGGTAATCGGAAAGTAACATAAATCATAAGTGAAATAGGGGGCTCTTCCCCAATGTCCTAAACCACTCGTTAACAATATCCGTAGACGGTAAAAAACGGTGCATTTGAAATCACAAAACAGATTTTTAATTATCCGTAGTTATACAATCAACCATAAAATTAAATAGCTCCAATCAAACAAATCAAGAGATATAATGAAAGTCATTGATCATTATAAATATTTTCTATCGCCACCGCAAATAAAAATCAATATCTACTATCAACGTGTTCGGTTACATCATGGTCGTATGCGTTGAGTTATTTAAGATATTTCTCTATTAACAAACTATTTGTTACTTTATCTTCATACATGACTTTAGAAATAATATTATCGTTCTAGAATGTTCAACGCTTTTAAATTAGCGTTCAAGATATCGAAAACTGCAAATAGATTTTTTTATCGTACGAGTTATCAATTTAGAACTTTTTATAAAATAAAATTTATATTCGTATTTATTATTATACCAACTGGTGCCAGCAACTTCATTCTGGTAAAACTGGTTATTTCATATATACTACGCGTTTATCAAGTTTATGTATGAGCCGTCTTTTAAATTGCCATTATGTAATTTCTACCTAATCTCTATAACGTTTTTTACCGATTTTAAATCACTTTTTATTTTATTATTACTATTTAGCCCCTATGGAAAAACGAAATAATATTTATTCATTGGAATGTCCTTTTAACTGCTTGTAATACTCTTGTCGAAATCTAATCATAACCGTTTCAAAGATAAGTCTGAGCAAATAATAAGAAACATCAAAAAACAGCGTCGTGGTCTAGTGGTTTGACCGGTGGCCTATTAATCCGTTGTCCACTAGTTCGAACTCCGACAAGTACCAACAAATTTTTCGGAATTCACAAACTGAAATTAGAAACATTATCAGCTGACGGTGAAGTAAAACATCATGAGGAAACCTGAACCTGAGAAATTTTCATGTAGTACCACCGCATGTGGCATTAATATGGAGCTGGGGATTTCTCAGAATTTGAAATCGTCAATACGTCGTGGACTGATGTGATCATTATGCCCATACCTTCCTTCGGGAAGAGGCCTATGGCCCTACAGTGGGTTTCTTACATGATGATGACGATGATGATGATGTTATATATGAACTAGATGTGCCCGCGACAACGTACGTGTGGAATTTCAATTCTAAATAATAGATAAAAAGGCGTATCAAAACTCGATATTGACCCTTTGTAAACGATTTTGTTCTTCGATGCGTGGCGTGTCAGTACAATGTCTAGTAGTTGCTCAAAACAACATTCAGCAATACCAAGCGCTGTCCAGTAGCTATTGCGTAAATTGCCTCTCTTTTTTGTTTTCTTATAAGTAAGATAAATATATATACGAATGCTATATATATGTAAAACATGCCCTATATGTTATACCTGTGTATAATTTACCACCTTACCAAATTTCGTGTAAATCCATCCTAGTTTTTGCGTGATGCGCGTACAAACGACAGACAGACAGACAAACATAGACAAAAATTCAAAAAACAATAGAAATGCGTTGTCATTGATTCTAAGACGCTCTAGAGTATTTTTTATTGAATATATTCAATGTATAGATTTAACCTCGTTAACCTTTTATTATATGTATAAGTAGATATATATCATATATAATAAATTATTCATATCTATAGTTTAACACAACATTAATAAGGCTGGCAATGCAACAGTGATACCAACGGTGTTGCAGTTGTTCATAAGCGATGGTAACAATTTATCATCATATAAACAATCTGCCTGCTTGCTACCTTTTGTCATATAAAAAATTGTTGCTTCAGGAACAACGGACTTAACGCTTAATATGATAATCACAACAATTAAGTCATTGGGGATCAGTTTATTTTTTATAACTTACTTTGTTTCTTATTTACCATTTTTGAAATAGTCAGACATTATTCCTGTAATATAAAGGAAGTACATCTTAATTATAAGCATTTCTATGAATAAAAATATATCAAATAACTTTAATAATATTGTTCATATAAACACCCACCATGGTTGAGACTATTACTGCAGGCACAAGTCAAATATCAAATGATATCGGATATCGAAATATAGTTAAATTATTTAAGTCACGTGTGGTCTATATCGTTCGAGTTATTTAAATGTTTTACGGAGACTGTGATGATTTTATGAAACTCAATATGTATTACAAGAATCTTATATTTTGTATCGTTTTCGGTTCAACAACGACTTTGTGGTTCCTGCGAAAAGCATATTTTATTTAAGCGTTTAATAATCTTGACAATAATAGTATTTTATTTTATTTCGTGTAATTTCAGTAGAATCGATAGATTTTTGGAATCAAACTGTATATTCTTTCAACAACGACTTTGTGGTTCCTGCGAAAAGCATATTTTATTTAAGCGTTTAATAATCTTGACAATAATAGTATTTTATTTTATTTCGTGTAATTTCAGTAGAATCGATAGATTTTTGGAATCAAACTGTATATTCTTTCAACAACGACTTTGTGGTTCCTGCGAAAAGCATATTTTATTTAAGCGTTTAATAATCTTGACAATAATAGTATTTTATTTTATTTCGTGTAATTTCAGTAGAATCGATAGATTTTTGGAATCAAACTGTATATTCTTTCAACAACGACTTTGTGGTTCCTGCGAAAAGCATATTTTATTTAAGCGTATAATCTTGACAATAATAGTATATTATTTCGTGTAATTTCAGTAGAATCGGTAGATTTTTGGAATCAAACTGTATATTCTAACTAATATTATAAATGCAAATGTGAGTTCATTTGTTTGTTACGCTTTCACGCCTTAATTACTCAACCAATAGGCACGAACTTTTCAATACACGTTGCCAGATGTACAGAAATGAATATAAAATAAAGTTACGCACAGATAAGGACATCGTTTTGTATATTTTGTCATTTAAAAAAAAGTACTGTTCCCGAGAGATAAGTTAAATCCGTATTGAAGCGAGCGAAGCCGCAGATAAAAGCTAGAATGTTATAAAACATCCTAAATCAAGAAATGTTGAATACACATATAATTGGCTCACATATAAGAACCATATTATATATTCAGCAATTTTCACATTTTTGGCAAAAAATTGTGCTGTCTCATAGAGCATCTTTAATAAACTGGATATTTGTTGAATTTATATGAAGTTTTAAATGATTTATGTAAGAAAGTCTGGTTTAAATTGCCTATTAATTATAAATTTTATGAATCTTGCCATCAGTAATAATTAAATATCTAGTAAGATATACCTACATACCGGGAATTCGTTTCCCTAAAATATCTTAAAATACACACAAGGAGTACGACCTTAGCAATAATCGCTTAATACTTTATTCTCGTGAATTATTTATTTTAAAAAATCCTTCTACATACAGACAAATGTATTTTTTTATCGTGTAATTATACATCGAACTTGTAACCGTTATGCATAAATTGTAATTTTTTACCTATTTTTAAAACATTATTAAATAATTCGTTGTATGTATTAATGCTACCTAAAGCTTTTAAAGTTTTATGTCCAGCACCATTTTCATCATGTCTATAATATTTCCTTTTATTACCACTTTCTTCATACTTAACAGCTGTTCTAAAAGCTTCCATATCTCTATAATGTATTTCTTTAAAATTCGCATAACATAAGTAAATTTACATGTCTTAGTATACGTGACAGCTAACTGATTTGTCTAGAGAATTGCAATATACGAAACTTAGTAACTTAAATACAGTTGTAGTTCTTAATGGATTCCGTAATTAATGTCAAAACTTCAGTTTAATATTGTTGACTTGAGACCACTACTCTTCATTATGTTGCGTTTATCTTAGAAACTTGTCAACCATCCACGTTAGAGCCTAGAAGAAATTGCGGATGTGCCAAAATATGTTGAAATAATAAAAAGAATCTATGAAAATTGTAATCATCTAAAATCTATGTTGATAGGTACGTTATTAATAGCTTACTCGTTCAACTCTCAAGTAGGAAAAGATCTACCTCCTTGTCCCCTTTCTGATGAATATTCGTGTAAATCAACATGCTAAAAAATTATAAAAAACCACGCAGCATTAGGCATAGGCTTCTATATATAATAGGCTTACGCTTATATAAAATATTAAGTGATGACGTCACCAATAATAATAACATGCTAAGTCTGGAAACAGGACCCACTCTGAAATGTTTTAGTGAAACAGAATGAGAGGCACATGGGAGTAGACTACCAATGTGGGTTGGTATGGCCAAGTCACACCTATAAAATACAATAGAACAAAGATCTACCAAACAAAACAAACAGACTGCCTGTGCATTTATTTGGTTAATTCGTGTGATTGTTAAGACAAAACATGTACGAAAGAAAATATTTGAAAAATTTTGCAAAAAAGTGATGAATTTGGGTTAAAAAGTCTCCACATACAAAAGTTAGTGAGACAGAAGACAACAGGGATACCTCCAAAAATATTGACAGATTGACGTTCAAATGTTCTGTTATATTTAATTACATGATCGTGCAGTAAAGGGAAGATTTGGTATCATTCTCTTCGTGCGAAGTTGGAGCGGGTAACTAGTACTTTATAATAAACTAGTATCACCCGTGAACAAACAAAACAGTATGTATAATAATAAATTATGCGTGACGTCTCGTTGTTGGCGGTACGTTAATAACAAGTAGTACAATACGTATTACAATAACAATCTGTACAGGAAGCTTCTAAAGCGATTAGTTTGATCGGTCGTCACTCAATGTGTCACGCGCACAATCGATTGCAAGGGATTTATGAATAAGATATCGCCGTTCTGATTTTATCGGGCGGTACCTACTCATGTGAATAAATCGGCATACTTTAAACGTTTGGGTCAACTTGTTAAGTATATGTGTCAGATTAATACTAAAGCTGAACATCAGACATTGGCTTATGAGCCAGAGCCAGAGCTTAAGAAAAGTGTTTTGAAGGTAATAGAAGCTCTGTAGCGTTCAATTGTGGTATTAGCACTACTGTACTTCCGTAAAGCACATCTATTTATTCTGTTCATAGACTTTTGGCTATAGATAGATACAGAAACAGGAGACTTTCCATACCTATTAATATTTTTGTACAGCAGCTATACATGGTTCATATTGCATAAAACTGTATGGCTATTTGAAGTTACAGTACCTTGCAGTACCCCGCTGCCTTAACGGGGCGCTGCGCATTATGTCTTTACACCGAGGATTTGTGATAGAAGGATATAATTCACTACAAAACTGACTTCCAGGTAGCGAGTCTAGTATTATGAGAGATGAGCAGTTCCTTTGATTTAGCTAAGACGAACTACTAACCGATTGAAATAGTATCTATTGCGTCCCATCGGCCATCCGTTTACGCTGGAGAGAGCTATCTAGAGGATCATCCTCATGACTTATCTTTACGGTACCCTTCTAAGTTATTATGTCCTCCCATAAGGATACCATTACCTGCACTTCCGCTACCAAACACGATGCTTACTACACTCATCCGAAAGCAGTTACCTCCAACTACTCCAGCGAGAATGGACACGGACCTTTCAAAACATCATGTTGGTGAAACGTGCAACCAATCCTGTGTAGGTACTAGCCAAAACACCCATAGTTTATAAATACCTGCACCACCTCTTGAGAATAGATCACAGTTATGGATACACTCGTTTGATAGGTAAAGTCGAAAAAAGCAAAGGACCGACAAAGATAAGCAAAGAAAGCTCTGATAATGACAACGAATAATCAATTACAACTCTACCATTATATATTCAAAACAAAAAGTGACAATATGGGTATCATTTACGTGCCTATTAAAAAGACCGCAGTGTGGTCCTGTGGTGTAAACCATGAACGACCCAGGCCGGAGTTAACAAACAAACTTCGCTAATGGTCCGGCCGGGTTAGTCCTTTCAGTTTGACCTCATGCATAACTGATAGATATAGGTTATTAACACATTAGCGATGGCTCGCATAGCGATTTGCCTATTTATTATATTTGACGTATACAACATTTATTATTCTTTTCGATTACATTGAAACTTGAATAAGCAATGAAAGTGACGGAATTGAAGCACTCAATTTTTGTCGCCAACCAATTGCTTGCGTAATCTTGCAACTTAATTTAAATAATTTTAATATTGATAACGAATATTTTTTTTTATTACGGACAAGTTGTTTTTTTTATATATTTTTTTATTACAGTGTCAATGAAGCATTAGATCTTTACAGTACATAATCATATTTTTATTATGATTTCTAATTTATCAAGTATACTCGTTCAAGTTCTTAAAATAAAAGTTAATATAACGCCATAATTAGTTATGTGATTCAGAATAACAGACTTAAGGATGTTCCTAATTTTTTCATTTAATCAAATTTCAGTTAGTGGAATCACTAATGAAATTTAACTCGGTTTGATTAGTAAATGTCTCTTGATTCAAGTAGGTATATTTGTCTTTTATAAGATATTCATGTTCTTTATTGGACTGGAAGAAAAATAAAAAACTATAAAAACAATACCAATAAAAATAAAGCATGACGCTAGACTTCTTAGATTTCAAGAGAAAAGCACAAATTTAAAGAAAAATATTAAGACGACTTTAAGACGGAAATCTTACAGATAACCAGGTTGAGACTTGCGATCTAATGGGTATAGAAAAACATAAAAATCAACATATAGGTTCACTACGAAGTTTAAAAAAAATTACAGCACAGTGTCACTTAATAGAATAAAAGTTACAGAAAGCGATAAACTAACCTTATCTATTTCTGTGTACACTATGAACTTTGGTTATGCAAATCAAATCAAAAATACTTTATTCAGTTTAGGCCCTAAGAAGACGCTTATGAACGTCAAAGTTACGACCCGAAGTTACCCGTTAAAAAATTAGGCCTATTCATATAGCGTGTGTATATTAATTATACAAAAAATAGAGATATTTTTTAATTACACCCCAAAGAACTGTAACTGTAAGTAAACCGTTCGAGTGCAACGTTCGAATAATGCATTCACAGATAAGCATGAATAAGAATAAAATGATGCGTCAATTTCACAACAATTTTCAATAGTAAAATAAGATCGAGTAAACGGCGAGATAAATTGCAGTCCTCGACGCGTTCGAATCGCGATATCTCTCAGCAGATAAAACTCGCAAGGGACTCGAACAATAACCGATGCACTTCCTTTGACAATGGTCCTGACCGGCCTGCTAGCCAGCGCTAGTAAATTATACGACGGCCGGAGATCGCAACGATACGCCTCGCTAAATCGATCAATAATCCAGGAAAGTGATAAGGCAAGGGAACTATCAAATTGAAACGTCAGCGGTGTATAATCAAGCAGGCGAAGTTATTTATTATACGGTGGGAAGACAGGGTTTATATGCGAGTGCCCGGTGTAATTATGATATCGCTTCGTGTCTAGATTGAGCGTTGGTGGTCCCTGGTAGCTCGAGGTATCGCTTTTCCTTGACAGCGCTGTTGCTAGTTTATTTTGTTTGATTATACAGAGTTGCGAGGAATTTTGTCCGTTTTATTAGTTTCAACAACAACGCTTGATGTCTTACTTATAAAAACATCCAACTTCTATATAGTAAAATTATACCTATTATTTTATCATTTTGATACGACATAAGTTGTCAATAACTTTGATAAAGCGACTTTTTTCTTACACTGCTTATTTAATATACATAAAAAAATACATTTTATGTTTAAATGTAAACAATTCTAAAGATCTGTTTAAACATTTAATAAGTCCTGTTTATCAATCGTCACCAATCGTCACCGTATTAAAACCAAGTTACTATTCAATTCTGTCTGTCTGTATATAGCCCTAATTCTTCTACACCACGTCAGAGATTTTGTAAAAGTTTTAACTAATATTTTAATATTTTTTCCAGAACATTTATGTGTATAAATATATGCATATTTTATTTATAAAAACTAGAAGAAAGCCTCGTAAACTACGCAACAGGGTTTGTTACAGTTTTCACAAATATATCGAGAATTTCTTCCGAAACGTTTAAGTGTAGAATATATAGATATTTTATTTATAGAAAGTAAAGAAAAATCGATTGTGATCAAGTCTCAAAAAATATTGCTAACGTTGCAATGGTTAAACTTTATGAGATATCAGAATAATATATTTCAGTATTGTGCTTTTATAACTAGCCTACAGAAAAGTGTGTAGTAGTATATTTAAATCTGTCAAGGATTATTCACAATAACCATTTTTGTCTTTTACACATGACTTAAAAATAAAGATTATTTGCGAAGTTGAATATAGTTTTATTATAGTTAAATGGTTTTGCATGGTGGTAGGGATTTTTCTAAGTCCGCCTGGCTAGCTTCCACCCTCAAGTTGAAAATCTATCGCCAAGCACCTATTGGCGTGTTCCAGCAGCTGCACTTGAGAGTCACTCTCTCTCTAGGTTTAGCGTGACTACCATCTTAGACTACATCATAATTTAACATCAGATGAGATTGTGGTTAAACGCTAACCTATAAAGTATTAAAAAAAACCAGTTACATGGGATATTTTATGAAATGTTTAAACTTCTTTAACCATAGTCCGGTGAAATTGAGAAGGCCTTGAAGGATAACAGTGTAGATTATTTCGAAAAAAAAAAAACTTTAACTATGATGAACTGTAGATATCGAAGTGAGAAAATCTAAATAACATAAAATGTGTAGACATTTGACAAATATCTTGGTTATACAATGCAATGAATATTTAGTTTACGTAAACTAGAGTAACGTAACTACCAAAAAAAAAAAAAAAGTATTGCCATTTTTCTGAATAAGCCAACAATAAATAATACACTTTAATAACTGAAACATAATACCTAGTTTGCAATTAATATCATTCATTCCATTATGGCGCACATGCGGTCTGAAGACACGAGTCACTCAGTTTGTGTTGGGCGCCAAACACAAATATTAGGCTCGAACAAGCAACGGTACGGAATAGCAAATCACGCAGTATTTGTATAAGAAACGTACTTTGAAGCGAGTTTGTATTTGTAAACAGAGCAGTGAATGTTCAATACAGTTAGCTGCCAATGACACTGGAATGTCGCTAACAAAATCAACCTTAAAATTGGACGTGTTTATTTTTCCAAGTGTCTATTTTAAATGAAGTTGTGAGTGCAACAAAGGTTTTGCTATAAAGAGACACCCAAATTTCTTGTTAACAATTATAGCTATATGTATTTACTTTTATTGTCTTTCATTAATAGCATATTGTAATATGGTGATGAATTGGCTATTAACAATGTAATTCGTAATACTTGTGAATAAGTCGTAGGTTTCAGTGAAGGAAAACATCGTGATTTTTTTTATTTTAATTTATACTTTATAGGTAAGCGTTTGACCACAATCTCATCTGATGTTAAATGATGATGTGATCTAAGATGGTAGTCACGGTTTACCTAGAGGGAGACTGGCTCTCAAGTGCAGCTGCCGGAATACACCAACAGGTGCTTGGCGACAGATTTTCAACTGGAGGTTGGTAGCTAGCCAGGCGGACTTAGAAAAAGCCCTACCACCATGCATGCTATGGTTTCATCACAATGTTTTCCTTCACCGAAAGCTTCGACTCAGTTGCTTGAATTCGAAACTACGTCCTTCAACGCTCTATCCGAACACACTATCAACTGAGCCACCATCGCTTCAAAATGATGAGACTATAGTATGATAGTAGAACTTTTTTTAAGCCTGCTTCGCTAGCTACCACTCTGAAGTTGAATATCTGTAGCCAAACACCTATGGGTGTGTTCCAGAATCTATACTTTTACCGTGTTGTAGCAGATGAGATTGTAGTGAAACGGCAAGTAGTAGTGTAGTACTTATGCACCCTCAATATTAGAATTATTATAACAAACAAGTCTTACATAGTACCAACGGATTGTACACAATCAATACTTTTCCCAAGAATATCACCATGTCCTTTGATCGGTATGTTGTGAAAGTTGAAGCTATATTGCATCAATAATCGTTTGGTTAGGTACCACCATGAAAGTGAATGTGTCAACTAAAAGACGACAAGTTATTATGAGAGTTTTCATCCTTATATCCCCCATATACGCTATACGAAGCGATTTGCTAACATCTAAGCAATAAAATTTGCTCCCGTCTTCTGTCTTCCTCTCAACCTATTATTAGGGAGTGTTCAAAAGAAGAACGAATAAGTAACTGAAATGTTAGTGCGATTTATCATCAGCTCTTCTCTCAGCATCAGATAAGAATGTCGTGAAACGCAAGTTAAAAAAAAAAACGAAAACTAATTATGCGTTATTAAATCTATAAAAAACACAATGGCCTATTTAATTTTTCTAGTCATTTAATCTGTATGAAATTCAAAAGATTTAATTACGAAATCTAATCAAAGAAATATGTGAATTCGAATATTATTCATTGAATTTAGATCGTGGGAACGTCAAACCTATTACGAAATATGTCTGGGATCAAGAAGTCAACTCTTGTCAATATAATTACATTTACCTATACATTTTTCATACACAATATTATTTCAATATATATACCAATGCTTTTAAACGTGTGGGTCGTGACCTCCAGAGGTTCGTAGAGATTTTATAAGGAGATCGCGAAATCCTAGTAATAAAGAAAAAAAAAGAAAGTTAAAAAATACTTTTATTAAAGAAAATCTTTTTTCGAACAGACTACACTGTTGACCTGGCAATTAAAAGCCATTCATAGATTACTATAAATCAACGAAAACAAGAAAGATACTTATGAGTCACATTCACATGTAAACCGTGTTAGTTCATCAACCAGTAGCAGAGACTTTAAATACAAAAACACTTCACACAGTATTAACTATCAGTCTTATTACAGTACCGTTTTACTTACAACAGCCTAAAGGCGATATATTCCATGTGTTTGCTCTCGATCTTGAATAACGAATGCCCGACATACCTCTGAATGCCCGCTATTGTGATTTCATCCCCACCAATTTACTTGCTTATGATTGGTCGTTGTAGATTGACAGTATCTCGACCAATCATAAGAAGTACTTTAAATATAGAACTTTATAATAATCATTAGCAGTTATTTAACCAACATGAAAATAATAATTGATATATTTAGACATTTATAACACTTGCTTATGATTGATCATTTAAGATTGACAGTATCTCGATCAATCATAAGAAGTACTTTAAATATAGAACTTTATAATAATCATTAGCAATTATTTAACCAACATGAAAATAATAATTGATATATTTAGACATTTATAACAGCTCGGCCATCCTTTTTTCAACGAGTCCCTCGTTGGTAAGAAAAAAAAATCGTTAAGTACTCCAAGTATTTCATTTACAAATATGTAGAAAATATAATGGCGTCACATACGTTTTGTTTAAAATAATAATCTTTAGGTGTTTAAGTCCTGAAGGAAATCAAACTAATCACGCATTATTATCAATACAACTTTATCGAAGAGGTCTTACCTATAGAACAAGCTAGATTTAGACATTGCACAGACCAACTTGGCCTTGGCCTTGGCCTTGACCACTCATATAGAGACAGGTTTTTCAGCTAGAATGTAAATCGGGAGCAGGTTTAGTAGACCTTACTGCCGCATATGCTACCGTATGGCGAGAGGGTTTATTATATAAGCTGTTGACTGTGGTTCCGAGTACAAAAATTGTTCAGCTTATATCCAATAAGATTTCACAGCGATTGAATAGAGTACACCTGGGTTCTTCGGCTAGCGATTTCAGATTGTTAAATAATGGCCTTCCTCAGGGTTATGTTTTAGCCCCAACTTTATTTAACCTATATATACATGATTTGCCAGGTACTATCTCCACCTATATATACATGATTTGCCAGGTACTATCTCCACCTATAAATTTATTTACGCTGATGATATATGCCTGATTATGGAAGTTACATTATCAGAAGACATGAAAATTCTGGCAGAATACCTCAAAACTTTGCGTTTGATACCTAGCGTAAGTAAAACAGAAACATGTTTCCATTTGAATAACCAATTAGCCAGGAGTGAGCTAAAGGTTTCATTTAATGGCATACAGTTGCGTCACAACCATTACCCCAAGTTCCTGGGTGTTGTACTTGACCGTTCACTTACATACAAAGAGCATTTTGAAAAGACTTCGCGGAAACTGCAATCTAGAAATAACGTGCTTCTAAAACTGACTGGAACTAGTTGGGACGCAAACGCCGATGTATTGAGAACTACAGCCATTTAGTTGGTGTATCCTGTAGCGGAATATTGTTCCCCGGTGTGGTTAGGTAGCGCCCATGTGCAGAAAGTAGACCCTGAGCTGCACATTGCGATTGCGGGGCGGAAAGGCAAACAATCCAACACATCATCGAGGAATGTCCACTTCGACAATACAACGGTTGCCCCGACAAACTGATCAATCTTACCGACGACGTCTTTAAATGGCTGAGAGAATTAAATGTTTAATTGTAATTACAAAAATGGACACTATTTAGCCATACGATTAAAAAAATATAACTCACTGGCTTAGTGATACATTACATTTAGTATCTAATTAAAGATTACTTTACATTATGTCATAATCCATAACCTTAATCAGCAAATCTTTATAATTTAAGGGTGTCTGTTACCCGACATCCCTGGCATCGTTACATTTTTTTTTTTTATATTGGCAGTATATATACTGATCCATGCCCTTGGCCAGTATATACACTGTTACACTAGTTGCTAAAACACGAGGCACCCGTTACCTGGTACCTCATACCGATTCATCAGTACGTGACTCTAACCAATGAATCGGTATTTACTGATCCATTACGTTGACCAGCAAATACTTTAGCCATTTAATACTTGAACCATTTACGATGATACATGACACTAATCACGGGTATCTTGACCAGTAGCGTGGGATGACTATCTCGGAAGACTGCGTGCACGACGTGCGGGGGTTGCTCGCAGTGTCGAGGCGCGCAGATCGCGCGCGGTGCAGCTGGTACCGTTAGCCGCGCTTCTAACCGTCTGACACAATGTTTGTTACCGGTGCCACACATTAATTGCCAAAATGTGAGGCACCCGTTACCTGGCGCCTTACACAGATTCATCAGTACCTACGTGACCCTAACCAATGAATCTGTATTTACTGTGACCCTAACCAATGAATCGGTATTCACTAGTCGAAGACATTGACCAGCAAATATTTCAGCCATTAAATACTTTCATCGAAGCCTACAATCACGTTAACATTGCTTTTAAGGGTGTCTGTTACCTGACATCCCTCCATAGCCTAGCCACATATTTTTATATTGGTAGTGTATTTATTAGTCCATGACGTTGCCCAGTAGACACTGTTGGACTAATTGCTAAAATGTGAGGTACCCGTTACCTGGCACCTCACACCAATTCATCAGTACGTGACCCTAATGAATCGGTATTTACTGGTCGACGACATTGACCAGCAAATATTTCAGCCACTAAATTCTTTAGCTATTTACGATGATACATGACACTAATCATCGGTACCTAGAATCACATTAACATTTGCTATTATCATATCAATGTTCATTTGAATGAATACATTAATTTATACGTCAATTTACAAATCGCCACAACCAGAATCGGAATCGGTTGGTACGGGTTCGTTGAAACGAATCCAACGATATGTTTTATCAATAGCTACTATAGCCGCAAACCTCTAACTAGACTTTGTGAAAGGCATATCCTCGACCACGAATCTATCGTTGGGAGCACATTTTTAATTCTAGGTTCGAGCTTCTTTGACTGTTCTATACACATCGCACCTCTTTATACTCTAACCAAATCGCCTTCCTTCTAATTCATTCCCATCTTTTTATACCTACCCTACCGTTTTTTTTTTTTTTTTTCTTCACCTGTTGTGTCCTAATAAGGCCACCAGCGCTAGTCCTAATATTGTCTAAACTCTCCCTCACTTCAGGCGTAAAGTCATTTAGCAAAATACCCAAATGTAAGTCTGGTAAATGTTCATCCCATAAGCCATTTGGCCCGTCTAGATTTATTGCTACATTCTTTCGGGGGTGTGGCGACACGTGCTTTATACCGCATGATTGAGTAAAAGTTTTAAATTGTATACTAATGAAGCTTGTCTTTTGGGCCATAATTAAACTGGTTGGTGCGACAGAGTAACTAAAATGCTCTCTGAATCAAAATACCGTTCATATACATTAATGCTTAAGACGAAGCACAAGAACTGAAACAGATTTGCGCTAGTTAACCCGGGCGCTAGTTAACCCGGATCACCCTTAATTCGCCGTATTTAATGCGCGTCTCTTACACGAATAAGAGTGCGCAAATAAAATAAGACTCCACGCTTAAAACACATGATTCAGACTTTATCATTTTGACAGAGGTTCCTTCCGTGAAAGTGTAGTCTTAATAGTACCGGGCAATTGTTTAAAAAGTCATCTACTACCAATCTCCACGTAATTTTCTACTACACTCCTGCACCTCGATCATGACATTCGCATTACCAAGTGGGCTATATGGTACGTTACCTATCCCCTAATAAAGGCACCTCTCCTACCTTCCAGTCTTATGCTAAACGTTAAGCTTCACCGAGACGGACCAAAGTACCCTCATTTCCTAAATCAACCAGATACTCAAATCAAATATACTTTATACAATTTAGGCCCTAAGAAGGCGCTTATCTTTTTAACATACACATATATTATATATGTATATGTTACAATCAATTTTAGTGGGTGTACAGAAAGGAGTCAATTCCAAACATCACCATCGTTCACTTATCGATCCACTCTATAAAAGCCCTTTCGACATCAAAACCCGCTTAAAATGGCACTACTCATAATCTAGCAAATCGGTAATATGTTTTGGGACTTTGTTATGCAAAAAATCTAACACTTACTGGTTTTACCGAGTCTAAAACATGGAACGATCAGTTTGTCAATTTCTAGTTTTTGCGAACATACTTTAAATTATCAAGAACGTATTGGGAAGCCAGATTTAAGACGCCAAATTCTTGAAACTTAGCCTTTAATGATTCGCGAGGTCCCTCATTGTACATTACTCGAACTGCCCGTTTTTGCAATCAAAATTTAGTGTCTACCTCAGTTGCTGTCCCTCACAACAAAGCAGCACTTTTTGCAGTCTTCAAATTGTGCTTCTAATCTAACACCACGATCTTCTATATTGCTATGATACAGTCGACTGCACGTTTTCCTCACATTTCACATTGATATAAGAGCAACTCCCTATGGCGTACCTTTTTGTGGAGCATTTTAGTAAATGAGCATAATTATCCCTAGTTGGGGAAAAATCTTTTAACTGTAGTTTCCATTCTGGCCTAAAAAAATAGAAGCGAGGGAACCGTGATAAGTTTTAGCTACCCCTGTTAATTTTGGTAAGGCGTAATGGACTATTTACTTATCGCTCCACCCTAGATCCGTGCAGATTAGTCAACTTTGTGAAGGCATGTATTAACCGTTTGTTCTTTGCATAAAAGGATCAAAATCCAGGCATTACACTATTTAAGACCCGATACCTATTGCGATCGCTTGTATTATACAAAGCCCTAAGAGCACAATCGAATATTTCAATGAATAAATTGTTATTTCACTCGGGATTACGGCGACGTGTTACTTCACAGGACGGTGTGCGAAGGCACAAAGTTCTGTGCCTAGGTGAATACCTCGATTATGCACGGCGCGTCACCTGCCATTCCAGAACACGTGATCGTGTCCTGGAGCGCCGATGACGACGATATCGTTAGCTCGCCCTTCTCATATAATGCAAACTGGAGCGGGACTGACCAATCGCCCGTGGCGATAGCCTTACCCTGGACCACCCGGACTGCAACCGACTGCGGAGACTGCCACAATTTTTTTTTCAGTCTCGAGCACATACGCCCGCGACCATGGATACGGTTTCATGTTGTGTCACGAAATCTTTGTGGAGGCGCCAGCATTTTAAGAGTTTACCTTCATTCATCCACGTAGTCACAGACTCAACGTATATTACAAGAAAAAATACACTACAATTAATACAGGATTTTTTTTCATTACCTACGGATATATTATTATTGCTTTAACAAAACAACTTACTATAATCAAAAGAGCTAAATTCGTCAACAAGCTGGGTCAGCACATCTAATAAACGCTTTGATGTATCAAAAAAAATGTATGCTCGTAGTTACTACTTTAAACTTTAAAACCGTAGGTCTATACACAACAAAAATAAACTTGTCGTCTCATTTTTACTTCGATAATCACGACCTCACCTCATTTGAAATTGAAATAAAATATTCTTTAGAAGGATCCACGAGGGTAGATAAACATAACGAAATAAAATAATAAATAACCCTTACGTTTTCTAAGTATGTTCACCAAATACTTATGCGTATTTTAGATCTTGTTGTGGGCACTAAGTTGCTAATCCCGCTTCTGAGATGTAAACCGTGTTAGTTCATAAACCAGTAGCAGAGACTTTAAATACAAAAACACTTCACACAGTATTAACTATCAGTCTTATTACAGTACCGTTTTACTTACAACAGCCTAAAGGCGATATATTCCATGTGTTTGCTCTCGATCTTGAATAACGAATGCCCGACATACCTCTGAATGCCCGCTATTGTGATTTCATCCCCACCAATTTACTTGCTTATGATTGGTCGTTGTAGATTGACAGTATCTCGACCAATCATAAGAAGTACTTTAAATATAGAACTTTATAATAATCATTAGCAGTTATTTAACCAACATGAAAATAATAATTGATATATTTAGACATTTATAACACTTGCTTATGATTGATCATTTAAGATTGACAGTATCTCGATCAATCATAAGAAGTACTTTAAATATAGAACTTTATAATAATCATTAGCAATTATTTAACCAACATGAAAATAATAATTGATATATTTAGACATTTATAACACACAGTTCACTGGTTTCATAATGGATTTAATTAATACCTAACAATGAATATAGATACAAAAATGTACAGGTTTGATATTTGTAACATAAAAAAAAACAGATAGAAACATCATAAGGTAGGTAGGTCGCGATATACTTTTACATACTAAAGGTATAAAGACGTTGGAAAACATTGATATAATAACTATGGTTAGTTGAGATAACACGTAAACAATTAAACATAGATAAAATTGAAGCATTTACATGCATGTATATGTTTTAAATAATGAATAGCTATAAAAACATATTTTAGTGTTCGCTTGTCCTAATCTAAATAATGGCTACAGGTGCAGCGATGCATCTTTCATGAGTTTATATGGAAAACCAGAAGAAAGGAGCATTTATTGTACCTTTAATACTAAGCTACATTCTTTGTCCACTTTGAATAAGTACGTTATAGGAAATAACATTTTAAAAGGCATCACTGAGCTACGTAACCGATTTCCGTATAGATTTTAGATTGATATAAGTGATATGATATTGGATATTGTTATTATTATTTTGTAATTACAATAACAAATGAAATGTAAATTTTTTGTAAATATTTTACTCAGAGATAAATAATCGTTTGATATATAAAAATCAATGTACGACTAATGTAAGTCTAAATGCTTATTCGTTTTCTATGCGCCGTCATACCGTTCATCTTATTGCATTAAAACTTTATTAACCTATTGCTTGCACTTGCTCGAAGATTATAAGCTCGAGCACTCGTCATACTGACATACAAATGCAGACGAAATCGCGGGTGGCTACTATAAATTATTAGTAATTTATAATTAAACCTAATACGATGGCTTATTGACATTTAAAATATATTTAATTAATTATTAAACTATAAATATATACATTCATATTTAAGTGTCTTATGTTTGCTAATCTCCGAAACAGCGAGTATTATGCACTACTGGCCCCTATAGCTAAGCGGCAATGATGAATTAAAATTAATGAGTACTCACATAAGAAAAAATAAAGCATCTTGCAATTCAATATAAAAACGTATTACGATTAAAATGTTATAAATAAAAACAAATAATCAAAGTTATATCAAACCCGCTTCCACTTGACTCCGAGTCGTTTGGTCACTAAAAATCGCATTTTATTCATGAAAGAAACTTTAACATCGGTTTTATGTTAAAATTCGTAGTGTAATGGAAACAATGCATTATGCATCGAACGTTCTCGACACAATGACACATCGACTTTTGTTTGACGTTAGGGAATGTAAAAATATCGAAATTCGAATACGTTTTCCGTCAGTTTTTCTCGTTGTTAACGTTTTTTTTTTATATGGAAGTGAAAAAATTTTGTGGTCATTCAAAGCGAGTCAGTGCTCGAGCTTAAGTGGTCGCTGTGTACGCATAATTGGTCTCCCTTTTTGCTTTGGAACCGAATGCGAAATAATCGTGATATGAATTCAGCTTTTTGTAAATGCGCTCGCGAATTTCTTACTATTTTGTATTTCATCAGAGGCATTCCAGTTTTTTCGTCGGGAGAAAGCTGAATCCTGCCGAAGCATGTAACGTTGATGTGACAGGTAAAGTTATCTGATAATATATTAGAACATTATTATTTCAAAACAGTTGGTGGGTGCCAAGTTTGTTCTTCTAAAAAAAGTTTGAATTATTGCATAGGAACTGCATGCATTATCTGGATTCATTTTAGTATGTTATTTTTGTGCCATTGCTAATTTTAGCGTTATTATTTACACCTAGAACGTTTTTTATCGAATTTTAAAGCAAAATCTTGCCAATATCAGATCAACCGTTTCAAAGATTACACAAACATCTGACACTTTGACTTTATATTCATGACTTCATGACAAAATCATATTAAGTCGCTAATGTTGGTATCACCAATGACAACATCATTACGAGTCATCATAAAATATTCAGCAACACAAATAGCGGGTTTATGAAAGAAGGCGCCATATTAATCGTACTTTACTTGGTACCTCATATGACAACATTTTTTGGTATCGATCTGACTATCCAAGTAACGCGTTGTTGGCCTGACGGGACTTTACAGCTCTATCTAACATTGTGACGAAAACAGAAGATACTCAACTAAAACAGCAACTAGCACATGATTGCCAAAATTATCGAACCATTGCATTATACGCTCAATCTCGAATTTTCCCAATAAACCAACTAATCATGTGAGCTTAGTTAACCATACATGTATACATTGCATTGGCGAGACACACATGACTTCACATGTGCCGCTAGAATTACGGATCTGTCAATTTTTACTAATGCTAACTAATAGAACAAAACAGAACAATATGTCCCTTACAAAACATACATACATACCATATGTGTGTGATGAACTAGTGGATACGGTTTCACTGTATCGCGCAAGTAGCGTGCTCGAGGTGTCCACTCAGGGGGATCAAACGTAGATTTAAGACACTATCGAGGCCGTGGTGGCTGCGCTGGACTGAAGTTAACTGCCCGTCCACGGCGGCGTGAATGGTAGATTCACAGCCATCGGCGCGAGCACATACTATTTCACCTCCCGTCACTCCTTGTGTATCTTCACTCGGTTCACATTGGAGGCTACAAATGTATACTTTTTAACCACAGATATTATGTTGAGATCAATACATAAATAGATTAATGTCGAGATTTTAGTTTTAACAGATGATAAATTTACAATTATATTCAATAGCTTTCACCTCTTCATTCTTGGGCTCGTGTTATTAGTCTTCCTAAACTAATGTAAACAAACACAACACATATAATCATTACATAAACATGGTAACATGTACGTGCCGTTTCACGCTAAGCCTCTAACGGTACGAACCCATCAATTTGTTGGTTAAGATCATCGTAGACGCCGTCGATACAACGTATAAAAAACAATATGGGAGACCGTCAGGGGGCGTGACCTGTGTAGGCTGAGCGTCGGTGGACATTGTTCAAGATCGCGTGATATTCCGCTCAAACATCGTCTATGAGATTTTATCGTAATTATAATGTTCTTTTATTGGTATTTACACAGTACATGCGTGGTGGTATCAATGAATCGATCTGCATTTATTAGGGATCGGTTATGTGAAAGTTTAATTTTAATATGCTATAATAGTTATCAGATAAACGCTTGCTTGTTTGTTATGCTTTGTAAATATTAATATACATTATAATGGTATTGCTCAATCATTTTTCTTTTGTTTTCGAAATGAGGCTATGGACCATAAAATACATATAAATGTATTGTCTTTTTGTTTAGTAGTTATTGGCGAGCTTTATTGTTATCATTAAAAACAATTGACAACATTTTTTTTTCCATACTATTGACGCGACGATTCAAAAACTTTATTCATAAGACTCTATTCGTTATAGTTCACTATTCTTATGTATATATATATATATGTATTCAATATCATAATCATTAGTACTGAAACTTAAAAGACCAATGAATTATGTTCAAATTTCGCTAACTAGAGGACTATTAGACTATGATTAAAACTCGTAAATCAACTACTTGAAACTACAAAAACGAAACTAGAGTCCAGTTCAATACATTTGATTTCCCTTTGTATAGAAATAATACTATCAAAGATATGTATACAAGCTATATATGGTAACTTAAGGTATTTACACACAGACAAGACCTAAATAGTCACAAAGCAATTTATTTAAAATAAAAACAACAATCTTTCACATTCGCACACGTGACCTCTACATCACGTTTAGGCAGAGAGCTAATTAAGCGGGGCACGACGAGCCGCGGTGTCATGAATGTTATGCGTCCGAGAGATCATGCCTTCTCGGGGAGAGAGTAAATGTCGCCTATTAGTACACGCCACAAAGAGAATCTACGCGACTTAAGTTTCACTCCAGTTTCGTTTTAACCCGCAGCATTTTGGTTGTAATCGTTAATTAATAAACGTGAAGAACGAAAATTAAAAAAGTACATCATTTTACTTCCTTACTTCCTGTCTTTAAATGTTTCCCGTCACGTGACACTCCTCACGACCGCCCCTCGTGGCAATTTTGTGAAATAACTAAAGCGCCCAAAGATAAGCCGCCATCTTAAGTTCTCATTGTTCCAGTCATAAAATCTCATGATGTAGAGAATGGTAAATAGCACCAGGAAGACATCATCCGAACTTCGGATGTCTAGGAAATAGAATAAAAATTATATTTTCAGGAAAACTTTTAATAGTATGTATTCCGTCGTTTTGGGTCCGAAGACCATCATGAGAGACCTATTTGTTATCGTCTGGTGGCTTGTAGAAAAATGCAACAATGTAATTATTATTTTATTAAAAACGTTTATAGAACAAAAATATTAGTATTATTTTCAATATTTACATCCAACAATGGTGCAATAAATAAGGAATTTTTAGCAAAAAAAATTGCCAGAGTCCTTAATATTGTAAACACAAACGTACTGTGTATAAAAATATGTATTCGTTTAATTAAATTCAATTATATAATTTACGTTACGTTACGTTATTTAATATCGTATTTACAACGTTTGGCTCTGTTAAAAGTCATTAAAAATTGTAAAAAAAAAATATATTTTTACACCGAAAATATAAATTCTTACATGTCTAAGTAAATAAGCACACATCATTATCATTACATATTATAAAAAAAAGTCGTCCGCCGCGTCTCTCTGTCTGTCTGGATGTTACTTTGTTTAAATATATATGTAAAGACCATACAAGTTTTTATACCATTCATTATCCTTTAATCTAGCGGCAAACGGCGACAGACTTTGTTTTGTAATCTGACGTAGGCAAAGCCGCGGGTGATTACTAGTTTTTAATAATATCAAGCACAATGGAGATTGTACGTATTTGTATGTATCAAGTACAATTGGAACCTTCTGGAACTATTTAAAAAATGTAGTAATTATGAATTTTATTATTTATATATTAAGGCATATATGATGTGTTTCATTTTTAGTGATGAATAAAATCATACTTTCGATAACCTTCGATACTTTATACATTTTCAAATGATTAAACATACAAAAGTCAAAAAATAGACCAAATCGTCCGCGTGATCTATTAACTTAAAATATTAAAAGGGTTCTCTCCCAAAACTCAAGTGGCTATTAAGTCGCCTCATAACGTATTCAGTAATTCGCCCATACGTCTTGTTATGGTCGTTCTGCGAGATTAAAACCCTGGCCACCCTTCATAAATCCTTCCCAGCGCACCTAACTTTATATTATATTCATGAAATACGAAAAAACGAAACATAGTAGTAGTACGTTTGAATTGTCAATGCGGGACACTGTGGAGAGAATAGTGAAACTATGAGAACTTATCATTGTATATTTAAATATACTAAAAAATACCAGTTAATTGGCTGTTGTTTATCAGAGTTATTCTTCCAAACTGCTGAATCGATTAACGAGACTTATAGGCAGATACATAGACAAAATCTCATGAAAAAACATACTAAATCTAGAATGGAACTGACTCTAGTACAGTTGCAGGAACACACCAACAGATGTTTGGCGACAGATTTTCAACTATAGGGTGGTAACTAGTCAGGCGGGCTTAGAACAAGAACTCTATCACTGTGCTATAGTTTCATCACGGTGTTTTTCTACACCAAAAGCTCCGAATTTGTTGCAAGGATTCGGACGTACGTTGAACGACGCGGTATCCGAATACGCTATCAACTGAGTCATTACCTCTTAAATCGTTTGTTTATATGACCTAAGCAGTAACGTTAGAATTTCAAATAGGTAACAAAATGGTAGTTTTGACGTTCATAAGCGCCTTCTTAGGGCCTAAATTGAATAAAGTATTTTTGATTTTGATTTTAGAGTTTAATAATCGTTAAAAAATTATATGGGTTGGGTCTATTTATATATCTCTCTCTTTTAAAATCCTATAACCCTAAACTGTTGTAGAAGAAAGCCGACACGATCTTTTCCATTTCATTCTGTCGGTGGCTTCAAGTTTCATCTCCCTGCAGGTAAGCCTAATCTTATTAAAACTTATCAATATAAATTTCTTAAATCATCAATTAATGTTATATTAAATGTCGTGAATTTTTGAAGTTATACTTCTTTTGGTGCGTTAGGGAAAAATGACGAGAGTAAATCTTTACGATGCGAGCGAACACCGTCACGAAAAACCGACACCCTGAAGTTAGCTATAGGCAACATTTTATTCAAAAAAGTATGCATGTATTAAATACTTTTTTCTATTGTTAGTGTCGTTTTCTCTACAAACGTAAAATAAGGCGAAAGATAAAATTTTTGAAAAGATTTTCATCTTGTAATTCTAGAGAAGTATAACTTCTAACGTGTGTCTATGAAGTACCTACCTAAAAGTTAAAAAAAATAATCAAAATCTAACCATTCGTTTTTGCGTTATGCATACATAATGGCAGATATCTATGATTTTATTTATTTATAACATAACTTTACGTTTATTTTGGTTGGTATATAAATACTACACATAAGTATACAATTGGTGAAGTTTCACATTATAATAAAACGTACATAACTTACATGCTTGTGTATAAGATAAACATGATTTTCGCATTTTCCTTACTGTGTAACACCCCGATCGAATGTTTACAGCAGTTTCGTTGGTAACCTCAAATAAAATGGACTCTATGCATATTAAAGTATCATCATATGGAAGGGACGGTGTTTTATTTGTCCCCCGGTAGACGTTTACGGCTTCGATTTTGTAGTGATGGTATCAATAATAAAAATCCCGTACGGTCATTTATAGAGTGAATTGCGAATTCTAGCTACTCGTAAAATGAAACCCGCGTCGATTGTTTGTAAACAGAACTTGTTTAACATTCACCGTTCTCTGCCCTGGAGTAATTTTATAGAATTTCAACACTAACTGATGCCCGTCACTTCGTATCGGAGGTCTTTAAAATTCTGATCCGCAATCTTTTTGTGTGACGGAAAGTGATGGAATAAAAACTGTGGCTCAGGTAGAATTTTGAAAACCTCGGTTCTTGTCCGGTCACCGAAGTTAAGCAACGTCGGGCGCGGTCAGTACTTAGATGGTTGGCCGCTTGGGAACACCGCGTTACGTTGACTTTTTGTTGTTTTCTTGTACTTTTTATAAAAACAATTTACTTTTTTCGTATGATTATAAGCACACACACACACACTTTATATTTGTAACTTTCTTATTAATACCTAGAGTTCCTATAAATATTGTATCGTTATCACTACAATTTTTTACTGGTTTTAAGATATCTCTGTTAAATTTTATCACGACTACTTATATCCTATGGAAAAGCGATTTAGCCTACATAGTACTCCGAAAATTTCTCTGTCTACCTGTAAAAGTAGGTACTGAATCTGCCAGTAAAGATCACATCAAAATCAATTCCGCATTACGAGGGTTATCAGTAATAAACTATATACACTCCAATTTCATTTATATGCATGTATACATCATTTCTTTAATCTTGTTATAGAATAGAATTATTTGTAAAATATTTATTATGTATATATAATCTATTTAGTAAATAAACGACATTATTTTAGAATAATAATGTAACTTATTTTTTAAATTTTTAGCACCAGTGGCAGAGAAGTCGAGAAGTAAAATAAGTTAGCATGGTACGGGCATATTATGTGAAGAGATGAAAGTCATGTAACAAGAAAAGTTTTGAGCTTGAATGTGGACGAATATAGGGGTAGAGGAAGACCGAAGAAGATGTGGATGGATTGTATGAAAAATGATATGTATATAAAAGGTGTGAATACCGAGATGACATCTGACAGGTGAGAGTGGGAAAGGACTGTTGTGCCGACCCTAATTAGGTGGGATAACGGTAAGATAATGACGATGGTGATTTTTAAATTTTTTTTAAAACAATTGATGATCGCACTAACACTACTATAAGCCATTGCCTCCCTAAACTTCTCTTATTTTATTTATGTATGTCTGCCTATCTAACGTTAATGTTCTATAGAATGCTATTTTTCTTCATTCGATCCTTTCCTCTTTATATACGCCCTACATTCATGCGAAAACTTATCAGTGAACTCTTGTTTTTCTTCTATCCGTACGATTTTTGATACATAATATACATAGAAACATTTTAATTTAAAAATGAAAAAAATAAGCCAACGTCACGCGGTGTTCTCAGGCAGCGACCCATCCAAATACTGACCGCGCCCGACATTCCTTGACTTCGGGAATCGGACGCACTTTACACGACAATCATTACCCCCAGCACTTTGTGTCACACAAGAGGTTGCCGATCAGAATTTCAAAGCTCTCCCATAAGAAGTTTTTTTTTATATTATAGGGGGCAAACGAACAGGTGGGTCACCTGGTGGTAAGTGATCACCGCAGTCCATAGACACTAAGCAACACCAGGGGAGTCGGAAGTGCGTTGCCGGTCTTTTAAATATGTGGGCCTCCGGCGCTCTCACTGACCGAACGAAACGCAACAGTGCAACCACTGTTATTTCACGTCGGTTTTCTGTGAGAGGGTGGTACTACCCCGGGCGAGCCGACCCATTCATGCTGAAACCAGTAATAGGTTCAGCGTAGCTCTACCACCTACAAGAGTTCACTTCAAAAAAACAGTTTCACTAAAAATGAGTAGGTATATCATAAAACAACAGTTCTTAAATGAAAACGACGTCTAAAGACCGTAATTGAATATTATTCACAATTACTAGTTCACGACGCAGCATATTCGCAAGTAGTACAAGAATCCACGAAGAGAACTATAAAATTCAATCAAGCCCTCGGACTGTACAGTTTCTGTCTTACAATAATGTTTTATGGTGAGTTTGCTCCCACGCCGGTGCAAATCAACGCTTAAAGATGAATAGCTCTCTCCCAAAATACACTTCTCAAAAGCGTATGTTTACCTAACCACCTGACATTTGGGTGTTCAACAAAAGTAAATCTTGATATTAACAGACAAATTTATTTGTTTATAATACCTTTTTCATTCCTTCTATTTGTTATTTGTACAAGTAAAATGGACGGACAGTTATAAGTCATTAGAATGCTGTGGACATATTCTAATACAAATACAAAGCCACAACATAATATACTTTTATATATATACTTACTTATATATACTATATACTTTTTACTACAAGAATGTTGGGCATTCCTATTTATATTGCCACGGTAAGACACCATGCATATTTAATTTTCCAAGCATATGTTATATCTCGTCGATTTCCAGAAATGATCATATGATTCCACAAGGTTGCACCGAATAGCACTCGAAGCTGTTAGGATCGGCTAATTCCAGTCTCAGGTCAAACTCGCATCTGAAATGTATTATAATATTTAACAACAGATCGTGAAAATTAATACGATATAAAATAAAAATATAGAAAATCTTAAAACACAAAGAAAATATATACATTAATATTCCCCATTATTACTATAATTACATCTACCTATAAATTTGCAGATAAAAATAAGCAGTAGTCTGATTTATAAGTTTTTTTTTCAGATCTTTGTCATGGTGTAGCTATAATATAAATAAAAAACCTAATAAAACAAACGCTAAAGAATACTATACCACATATTATATACAATTACATAAAATAAATCTTTAAACGCTTTTGATATGTATACCAATTTATTACCACAATTTAGTAGCATACCACATTCAAAACTGTTTTGAATTCGATGACAACAAATATACAATGTATTGTATTTCCACTTCAAAATTCTTGTATAATAAGAAGAAAAATTGGTCGAACCTATGCAGTGCTTGAATGTGAGGACACATATTCCGTTATAAAGCAACAACAGCAAATAATCTAACCTAAATAATGTACCCAGGAGTGAAAGCCTGTCAAACATAGGACTACAACACTATATTAGTAGGGTTGTGGATGGTTCCAGTATTTTTAAAATTGCTACAACAATCCAACCATATACAATACAACCCTCATGACGTAATAATAGTACTGCTTATTACGGAGGCAAAGGTCGTAAGTTTGACCCTCGGATATTTCTGAATTAATTAAACAAGCATATTTTCAGTTGAGTATCTGGCTTTTAAATACTGATATTTGTATACACCAGCAGTTTCGTAATATTATAACAAGCTATATTTAGATTGTAATTAATTATTTAGTACATTTTTACTAGTTTTTTCGCGCGGCTTCGCTCGCGATAATATTATAAAAAATATTTATCTATCCCTCAGGAACAGTACTATTTTTCTGGATGAACGGTGCCTTATATCCTTTATCGTACTGCTGACAATGTATATGCAAAATTTTAGGATAACAGATTGAGTAGTTAAGGCGTGAAAGCGAAACAAATAAACAAACTCACATTTGTATTTATAATCAACATCAGCCTTTAAGAGACCCACTGCAGGGCCATAAGCCTCTTCCCGAAAGAAGATATAGGCATAAACACCACGCCCACGACGTATTGACCATTTCAAACTCTGTAAAATCCGCAGTTTTATCTTTTTCGCACATATGATGATACTACGAGAACATTGCTAAAGTTCAGGTTTCCTCGCGATGTTTTCCTTCACCGACAGCCGATAGTGTTACCAATTTAAATTAGTAAATGTATGCGAATCCCAAAAAAATATTACATGCCGGGGTTCGAACCTGCGGGCATCGGACTGTTATTCCACCAGTCAAACCAGTAGACCACTACGACTTAAACGGTATTTATAATGTCTGTTGGTATTACGATTATATATTGGAGACGGTAAACCCTGATTTATTTGAACTAGTTAATCATGGACCTGGTAATCATAAATCAATTAAATAATAAAATTTCCAATTCATTTAATAAGACAGCTGCATTTTTTTCACCTGTACGAATTAAAACAGTTATACTGCCAATTTATGTATCAGTGTACTGGGCATAGTAATACTAATTGGAGTTTCAGAAGCTTGGAGGCTTGCATTAAAGGGCGTACGTGTACCCATAAAGATACCATCGTTGTTTAGAATCCTAACGTACTGAAAGGGCCATTTTGTCGCGATAAAAGTAGTATTAAGAAGGCTTGATCGATACGAATACATACAATTAAGCGCTTTAATGGACAATTATTATATTTAAAATGCGTATCAATATCGTTTAGTCTACGTTAGTCTTAATCGTGTTGTTATTTTCTGCAAAACTGCAATGATTTCTTGATGATTCTGAAACAATATTTGGTTCAAACTAAAACGAAGGTGCTCGCGATCACTTTCACGTGAAAATGGTTTTATCGTTTCACAGGAACTTCAACTGTTATTTGAATGATTTATTAACTGCATTTTTATATTTTCTAGTTTACGTTTTAGTTAGGTTTATTTGTTTTAATTATTTTTTTTAAGTTTATTTTTTCAAACTTTATCATTTCATTTAAATATTATGTCTTTTTTACTCATTTTTGTTACGTCTGTTAAATTTTACTATGATTACTTAGCGTAAAGCGGAATTATATGTACTCTAAAAAGTTCTCCATCTGCCAGTAAAAATCGCGTGCAGACTGATATAGCAGTTTCAAAGATTTGCTCGGACGAACAACAGCGGACATTTAAATTTTATTTATATGTCAATATTTTTATAATCTGTATACAATTGGAAAAACTAAGAATAGTTTATTTATGGTAACAAAATAACTAAAATATATACATGTATAGATATTTAACACCTAGACACATAACGGACGATTAAGCTTACGACACAAAAGTTAGTTATATGCGGATCAATCCATAAACTTTCTACAATAGCGCTAAGAAACCTGTAGTTCATGTATTTGAAACAAATATCATTGTGTCGTAGTCCGGTGAAACTGTAGAGGCCTTGTACTCTTCTCTTAGGAAGATAAACCAAGCTATCTTCAAATTTTGTAGTAAGTATATTGTATGGAATGTAAGAAAATTCATCCGAAAAACAATAAAAACTATAATATTTCATACAAATTACATACAATATTTTTAAGTCTTTTTTAATATACATTATAGGTTTTAGCTGTGTATATAATCAATCTCATTTGATTTTAAATGACGATGTGGTCTAAAATGGTAAAAAGCGCGACTTGAACTCAAGTGCAGCTGCCGGAACACACATTTAGATGCTTGGCAGCAAATTTTCTACTTCAGGGTGGTAGCTAGCCAGACTCTGGATTACCACCACTACAATTTACATACTCAATAAATTTCCGAAGACTAATTAGTACACAACGCACATCATAAGCCGATGGGTCTAAACTCGAAAAGCGTGATGTTTTACCTAAAATGCTTAATATAGTATATGCAGATGCCAAGTTGTATGTTACGCTCTCACAGCATAGGTTAAGTAGGTACTTAACCGATCGGTATGGAATTTTACATAAACTTTGTCAGAAAAAAAAAAAATACTGTTCCTGTGGGATAGGTCAAAACTGCATTAACATGAGCGAAGCGAAGAGGACTAAAGGAATTTTGTGAAATAATCCCCAACAGGCGTTACAAATTGACGATACCCGATATGTTACCAATGAGAAATCCCGTCGCCACACGGCCATTATTCTAATAAATCGATAGTAATTAATGAAAATCTTTCTTTTTTATTTATTGTGTTTATTATCTCAACCGATAGTATGTGTGAATACATAATCGCCTTGTCGCATTGTATGAAAACAAATTTAATAGATCCCATCGGTCAAAGAGTCCTTAATGAACTGTCCCTTCGTTCGAGGGCGAGCTTCGATAAGCTCATTTGAGATAGGGTTATAATGATGGTTTTAAATTTTTTTTTTTTATATATATTCAAAGGGAAGTAATTTTTGTTTTCAATCAAATTAACCCTCTATTACTGAAACATATATTTATTTTAATTTAGTTAACAATATTGACTATTAATAAACATTTCTAATAAAAAAAAGATAGTGTGTACTTATGTACACGCGTTAGAAGTTATACTTCTTTGGCGTAACAAGATAAAAATCTTTTCAAAAATTTTATCTTTTGCCTTATTCTACGTTTGTAGAAAAAACGACACTAATAATAGAAGAAAGGTATTTAATACATACATAGTTTTTTTGAATAAAATGTTGACTATATCTAGCTTCAGGGTGTCGGTTTTTCGTGACGGTATGCGCGCACATCGTAAAAATTTACTCTCATCGTTTTTCCCTAACGAGCCAAAAGAAGTATACTTCAAAAACACTGGTATACATTGTTTTTATTTATAACATACTAACCCGAGGTCTGACTTTCAACCACATGTGCATAACACACCTATAGGTTCTTGACGACACATTTTCAACTTATGAGTGTAGCTACTAGCCAAGTTGGACTTAGAAAAAAGCATTACCACTATGCTATGGTTTTATTACGATATTTTCCTTTACAGAAAGCATCGGTTTATTGCAGGATACAATTCTCTACGAATACAATGCCACTGAGCTATGATCGCTTTGAATACTCATTTCATTTTGATACGTGCTAATAAAATTGTACCAAACCAAAACGTTTCATTTCTTTCAAGCGTGGGCCCTAATATGACTCGCGATACAGTTAGTAGATTATTTCAATGTGCATAGGTTTCTGGATGGTCGACAGTTTGGTTTCACGAAAACGAAATCCACTACTGGCGCTGGTGCAACGCTGATAAGACATATATTGGGGGCCTGGGAGGATTCGCGAGATGCAATTTGTGTGTTTTGCTATTTGTCTAAGGCCTTCGATTGTGTTGACCATAGTACGGTTATTCTTAAATTAAAACACTATGGTGTTTGTGGATCTTCTCTCGGCCTTCTAGTCTCTTATTTAAAAGATCGCTGTCAAAAGGTTAGCATACATGGGGTAACCTCTGCGGGATCGTTTGTGCGGATTAGCGTCCCACAGGGCTCTATTTTAGGGCTGTTTTTGTTCTTGATATATATAAATGATCTGCCGCTAGTGGTTAATGACTGTCTTGACATGGTGCTTTTTGCAGACGATACTTCACTTATATTTAAAGTAAAAAGGATAGATTCAGAGTTTGGGCATCTGAATAATAAGTTAAACGAAATTTGTCATTGGTTTGTGTTAAATAACCTGTTGCTAAATACAGATAAATCGAATTGTATGAGATTTACTTTACCTAATGTTCTACAGGTTAATAGTAGTATCAAGATCGAAGGGGATTTGGTAGGATTAGTTAATAATACTGTATACTTGGGTATCACACTTGATTCCAAATTACAATGGGGTCCTCATATAAAAAAATTGGCTAGGATCTCGCGAATCATTAAAGACTAAGTTTCAAGAATTCGGTATCTTAACTCTGCCTTCCCAATACATTCTGTATAATTTAATGTATGTTCGCAAAAACTTTGATAAGCTGGAGTTCGTAAAACACAGGCATGATTTATAAGCTAGAAACTGTGACAAACTGGTCGTTCCACGTTATAAACTCAGTAAAACTAGTAATAGTTTTTTAGGTAATAGTGTTAGGTTTTATAACAAAGTCCAAAAGCATATTACTAATTTGCCAGACTATAAGTTTAAGTGTCATGTTAAGCGGGTTTTGGTGTCAAAGGGCTATTATAGAGTGGATCAATATGTGAACGATGGTGATGTCTGGAATTGACTCCTCTCTGTGCATCCACTAAAATCGATTGTAATGTATAATGAATTTTAAATATATAAGTATATGTTAAAAAGATAAACCCGACCGAGTTTCTTGCCGGTTCTTCTCGATGACTGGGATGTATTCCGAACCGGTGGTAGTTTTGACGTTCATAAGCGCCTTCTTAGGGCCTAAATTGAATAAAGCATTTTTGATTTGATTTGAACCCAAACTTACTTTTAAAGTCCCGATCACACGCAAATCAGTAGTAGTAATAAAATTGTACGAAATAATCGAGTATAGTTCTTTAAAAAAAAAAAAAAAACATTTTTTTTTATCGTCGAATACAAATTCCATGAAGTATTAATATCGAATAGTATAAACAGTCGCGATATAATCAAAGTTTGTTTATCAAACTAATATTTTACTCCCACCGTTGCACAGTTGAGTTTTAAATGATGAATGAACCGAATCGATCCTTATCGTTCGTTCGGCTTCGGTTGCCGTCTCATCTACTTCATTGTTAATACACCATTGTCATATTATATTTATAAAAGATACGTATCATAATCGTAAGTACGTTTTCTATCACGTTGTGGGTCAAATAGTCCACTTTCTAATAATATTACTGCTTGCAATATCAATTTACCGCCCGAGATGAGTAATTACAAAGAGTCAGTGGTCTTGACAAATGTGTTGTGAAATATGCGCCGTAGTAATTTGATTGGATCCGGTGATCGTGCCATACTTGCATTAAGATGTAAAGAGATGTGGTAAAGCGCAATCTATATAACGGTAATATTACTATATTAGTAATGCATGTATCCAAAATTCTGACCTTTTTTAAAGTAAGCTTTGTAACTGTAAATTCACATTTTACAAAAATCAATAGAAACGGTTTTCAAATAAAAAAGGTTTTAAAAAAAATTGTCATCTTTCAGAACCTTTTGAAGTTCTGTTTTCTATCATTTAAGACCTCGAGAATATTTTCCACTAATAGCTTTTAATTACAAAAAAAAAACATTTACCCATATATGGAATTATATATTGCAAATACAAAAGAAATATTTAAAGGTATGTCATTAATTAAATACAAGGCTATCATAATCCAGCTTATCTCTGCTATAAATACTCCAATAAGTAAATACTCCAAGTTACTAGAAGTGATACATATTGTATTAGTCCAACTGCCTATTTCTATTTAGCACTATTATGTATTTAGAGAGAAATTAAAAAGTGTTATATTTCATATTTCAGTCAGTTTGTATACCCTTGATACATCAAAATACATTACAAACTTTTGGATAAACGTAGTGATAAAAAAACCACTTAAAAATTCAAACCAAACATTTTAAGTAAAAAGTAAATTTACAATCTAACTGTAACATATAAATATAATTTGTCGATTTACATAATATTAAGTAAATGTTATACAAAAAAAATAACACTAACATATTCTACTAAATTATAATTACAATCAATATATACACCGGATTTATTTTAAGTAACTTTCGTAGCTCCACGTTCCGAGCAGCATTCCATCCGCGGAAGTGGGGCGTTCAAATCTTAGATCACGAGCCTCCTCGATGTAAACACAATTGCTTTGACCCGAGACGGACAACACACACGATTGATTGGATAAATAAACTCTAATAAAATATGTGCACGCTTTGGAACTAGTAAATCAGAGGTACGTAGGTACATGAAGATGAATAATTCAATTAATTTGAATATATCAAATTCTTCATTATTAACAAGAGTTATTTGTTTGTATTATTAGTACTGAACTACAAACTGTCGAATATATAACAAAAAAAATGGCTGACATATCACATGTCTTTTTCATCGCTCCGTCTATAAACAAACTAGCTGATACCCGCGGCTTCGCACCCGTTTTTTTAAATTGTATTAAAGTAATATAATGGTGAGAAGTGGTAGAATTACAGAAATGCTCTTTTAAAACATTTGTAGGTATGACACGCATGTCACCGACTGTTATATATAACGTGTACAGTAAATATGTAAATACTAACAGTGTGCTGGATGGGATTTAGCAACAACAACATATTTGGAGCTTTAATTTGCCATATAATCCTTTCAGTGCTTGTTTACACAGTATAAGAGGTAGGTGGTAGAGCTACGCTGAAGCTATTACTGGTTTCAGCATGAATGGGTCGGCTCGCCCGGGGTAGTACCACTCTCTCACAGAAAGCCGACGTGAAGTAACAGTGCTTGCACTGTTGCGTTTCGTTCGGTCAGTGAGAGCGCCGGAGGCCCACATATTGAAAAGGGCGGCAACGCACTTGCGACTTCCCTGGTGTTGCTAGTTTCTATGGACGGCGGTGATCACTTACCATCAGGTGACCCACCTGTTCGTTTGCCCCTTATAATATATAAAAAAAGTAATGAAAATTTCAAGATATGCAATTTCTCTTAAAAATGTTGTTATATAGATATTATTAACATGATTAAGTTTTTGGGATCATACAAAAAGTAATCACTTATCTATTCCGCAAGAAATTCTATAATGGAACTGTTAAGGTAATAATAATACATGTCTGGTTTAATATTGAAAAAAAAAACGTCTTCTATTTTCAAAATTTGTATTAATTATACAAAAAAATAGAAAAGGGGCATACGTGGGCAAATTACATACTTCAAGAATCAACCTTGACATTTTCAATTTTTGAAAGTTTTTCGGACCCTGGCCCACGCAATTTAAATTATATTTATTTAACTTTTTTTTATAGAGGTGGGCAAAAAAAGTTAAATCGTGAGCAAAAAGGGGAAATCGATGGGCAAACCCTCTACGCCTCTTTCAAATCGTTACACGAAAAATTGGTGGCCAACTTTTCGAAGCTATGGTTAATTAGTTATATATAATCGATCACGGTAAATAAAAACAAAATGGCTGCCAATTTGACCAAAATACAAATTAAGCAAATTACATACTTTAATATATTCATTACAATTATATTAATTCTTGGAGTCCAATACAGTGCTTGAGCACATGCTTACAGTGACCAATATACTTTTGCTAAATTTCACGCGAAAGAAGTCGTGGGTGACAGCTAATCTAAAATAAAATAACCTAAGTTAGTTCTTATAACTTCAGTTATCTGCTAGTTAAAGTCATGTGAAAATTGGTCCACTCGTTTCAGATATTCCACACTAATGAAATCGCGAGTAACAGCTAGTAAATAATAAAATAGCTCAAGTTATTTCTCATTGCTTTAGTTATATGTAAGCGAGAGTCTCGTTAAAATTTGGTGTATCGTTTTGGATATTCCTTATTGGACAGGAAAGACTCGTGGGTAACTGCTATTCTAAGATAAAATAGCCTAAATTACTCTTTATAAGATCAGCTACGTGCCTGTAAAATTCACGTGGACATAGTTCTATCTGTTTTTTGGAGAATACAATGTGAGCACAGCTACAGATAACAGCTAGTTTATAATAAATTAAACTAAGTCAGTACTTATAAAGTCAGTTATATGCCAGTAAAAGTCCCATGAAGATCAATCAAATCGTTTTAGAGATGTCACTGCGGACGAAGGCGCAGGTAATAGGTACTTTAAAAAAATAACTTAAATTACTTCTTATGGGGTCAGCTATCTACCAGTGAAAGTCCCGTAAAAATCGGTTTTGCCGTTTCGAATATTCCGCTACGGGCAAAGTTGCGAATAACAGCTAGTCTAAAATAATATAGCCTGTAAATTCAGCTCTCTGCCAGTAAAATTTCTGTCAAAGTCGGTCCAGCCATTTCGAAGATTACCCTGAACATACAGAATGACAGACAAACATTTTAAAATTAGATGTTTACTATAAGTAGCTTATACGCTTTCATATCCAGTCAGTAAAAAGTAGTTGTTTTGATAATATATATAGATACTTTATTTTTATTATATCTATAGATTGCAAGTCAAAAATTCGAAATAATACTGACCTAAAATTACATTTTTGAATGACAACTTACTAATTCTATGAACATAAAATAAATAGTGGCGTGTGACTATTCGAATTAATTGATAACGAATCAAACCGAATAATACGATTCGAAATGCGAATTGAACATACGAATATTTCGAACTATTCGGATTAGTCAAATAATTTAATTTATGCGTCAAATAAGCATTAACTATAAAATGCTACGAACTAACCAGTAACGCCATCACAGTCGACACCAGCCATTAAGAGCATTCAAAACTACTGTATTTCTATTTTTAGCCAAAAAGTGACGGGAAAAAGTGAATATTACAAATTTAAGAAATTAAATGTCTTTCATTCTTATTTGAATATGTTGTGGCGTTCGGCCTTTTTTATGTACTCTCTGGTCGAACGCACATTGACACAAAAAATGAATAACGTTATTTTTAAAAATGAGACAAGACGTCTCACATACTCACATATTACACAGGACGTCTGAATAATAACGACGAAACCCTCGAGGCTACCAAATCGCCAAAGTGGTGACCCCACCAGCTTAAAAATCTCGGATGATCATTCTGTAACGGAGACGTCATTTTTCTTTTGTTTCTTTCTTTTTTTGCATCAAACTTTTACAGAAACGTCATCCAAAAATGTCACACACATGACATCAGAGTTCCTGAATCAAAATAAAACTTTTTTTTTGTATAGGAGTTTTGGACAATTACTTTTATACTATTTCGTGATTTGTGACGTGCTTATTGTAATTTTTTTACTCACCTAAACAAATCTTTATATATATTTATGTTATTCGAAATAGTAGTTAACCATTTCTTTATTGTATATTTCACAAACATTTGTGTATTATTTAATTACTTTTAACTAGTGGATGTATGTGGTTCACACTAACTATTTTCTCTTTTTCATTGTTTGGTTGTGTGCGTTCAATTCTTAATTGCTATCCTTTTCTGCCTTTGTTTTTGTATCTGATTATTCTTATAATTGTGTAATTTCTTGTGTTAAATTTTCTTTACATTTATGTTTAATTATTAATTATGCGATTATTTACAATTCACGGGGAAGGATAAGTCTAGTAACGTCTAACGCGCATATAATTTTGGTATTTCCCAGTTTGCCTGCCAATCACAATGGATGAAGACCTGCGTGCAGAGCTCGAAAGCCTGCGGGCACAGAACGCTGCACTGGAGGCACGCCTTCATACACAGCCAGCACAACACCAGGAGAAATCATCTCCAGTTCATGCAATATCCGTGAAGCTGGCCCCGTTTTGGGCAGATAGACCTGCAGTGTGGTTTGCTCAGGCTGAAGCCCAATTTCATCTGGCAGGAATCAAAAGCGATATGACTATGTTCAGCCATGTCATCAGCACAATAGACCAGCGACTAATTGGCGAAATTGAGGACATCGTCATGGATCCTCCGCCTGAAAATAAGTACCAGATCTTGAAAAAAGAACTTATTCGCAGGCTGTCTATTTCTGAACAACAACGTGTTGAACGCCTAGTCAGTGACGAGGAACTGGGAGACCGGAAACCAACGGCCTTTCTACGACGCCTTCACTCTCTCGCTGGGAAATCAAAGGATGACAGCATCATTAGACAGCTTTGGATGCGTCGATTGCCCACCCAGGTTCAAGCAATACTGGCTGCGCAAGAGGACCTCAGCTTGCAAAAACTAGCTGAGCTAGCAGATAAGATTATTGAGGTGACACCAGGTCCATCGCAGGTATACGCCGTAAACAGCGGACCTAATGAAGACCCCTCGATCAAAAACCTCTTAATTCAACTTAATAAAAATTTTATGGATTATATGGTTTTGCAGTCACGAGGCAGATCTAAAAATCGAACTGCCTCACGGGTCAACAGCCGAAGTAGCACGCCGGTAGCCAAACGTTGCTGGTATCATAAAAAATATGGCACCAAGGCTACCAAGTGCACAAACCCCTGTGATTGGAAGCAGGAAAACTCAACCAGCAATCAGTAAGGGCGGAACCTGATTGCTGTTCAGTGGGTCATAGCCGCCGTCTATACGTCACAGATAAGGAGACCAAACACCAGTTCCTAATTGATACCGGGTCTGACCTATGCTGTTACCCTCGCCGCTGGATTCGAGATCAGAGGTATCCTTCTGACTGGGAACTTAGTGCGGCTAACGGCAGCACTATCAAAACTTTTGGGACTATAAACCTTAAACTTAACCTTGGACTGCGCCGTAGTTTTGTTTGGCAGTTTGTGGTTGCTGACGTCAGCACTGCGATTTTAGGATCAGATTTCTTAGCACACTACCACCTCCTGCCAGACTGCCACACAAAGAGATTAGTTGATGGCACTACCGGTTTAAGCATCACTGCTTCTGATGCCTCCAGTGAACAGCCCAGCGTCAAGGTTATCAATGTTCAGGACTCTGTTTTTGCACAAGTGCTAGCCGAGTTTCCTGATGTTATTAAACCTCCCGGACTACCACGGGAAATAAAGCACAATACTGTGCATCATATTCGGACCACAGAAGGACCTCCAACTTCTTGCCGTCCTCGACGTTTGGCGCCTCACAAATTGATCGCCGCTAGAAACGAATTCGAGAATATGGTACAGAACGGCACAGCGCGACCGTCGCAAAGTGCTTGGTCTTCTCCGTTACACATGGCTCTCAAAAAAGACCAGTCATGGCGTCCATGTGGCGATTTTCGCGCCCTGAACGCCAGGACCATACCGGACCGTTACCCAGTCCGACACATTAATGACTTTGCACATAATCTTTCTGGGGCTACGATTTTCAGCACTATTGACCTTGTCAAGGCTTATCATCAGATACCTGTTGCTGAAGAGGATATCCCTAAGACCGCCATTATTACCCCATTTGGCCTTTTCGAATTTCCTTACATGACTTTTGGCTTACGAAATGCAGGTCAAACTTTTCAACGGTTCATCGATGAGGTCACACGGGGTCTTGATTTTGTTTTTCCTTATGTAGATGACATCCTCATTTATTCAGCAAATGAGGCTCTTCACAAGGAACATCTGAAAACCCTTTTTAAGCGATTGCAAGATTATGGTATTGTAGTCAACCCCTCTAAATGTGTTTTTGGTGCAAGAGAGGTTTTGTTTCTAGGCTTTAATATCAGCCCGGAGGGCACGCGTCCTCCTCAAGACCGTATTCAAGCCCTTCTGAATTTTCCCCCTCCTAAGACTGTACAAGGCGTGCGACGTTTTCTCGGTATGTTAAACTACTACCGCCGTTTCATACCCCACGCCGCTCAGTTTCAGGCTCCCTTAATCGAAGCTGTTGTCGCTACCAATGGAAAAGGTAATAAGCCATTTGTATGGTCACCTGAGCTCTTGGTCCAGTTCGAAGCTTGCAAATCGAGCCTTTCGAACGCTACTCTGTTGCAGCATCCAGTCAACGGTGTACCTCTTGGTTTGTATACGGACGCATCAAGTATCCATATTGGATCCTGCCTTCAGCAGCAAGTGAACGGCCAATGGTGTCCGCTGGCCTTTTTCAGCAAAAAGCTAACTGCTCAGCAGACACAATGGCCAGCCTATTATAGAGAATTATTGGCAGTGTACGAAAGCGTGCAACATTTTCGCCATATTCTCGAAGTACAGCACGTTTCGATCTATACAGATCATAAACCGCTGCTGTATGCGTTCATACAGCGACGAGAAAAACTGCCGCCTTCCCAATTGAACCAATTATCGTTCATAAGCCAGTTTACGACGGACATACGATACATCAAGGGTGAGGATAACGTTGTGGCCGATGCAATGTCGCGGATAGAGGTAATTTCGTTAGAAGAAGATTACGAGACTCTCGCAAAATCACAGGAGGAGGACCAAGAACTCGCGAGCCTACGTCAAGGGAAATCTGGCCTCACATTTAAGCAGGTTATCATTCCAGGGACTAACATTTCCGTGCTATGTGATGTGTCTACTGGCAAGCCTCGTCCTTACTTGACTTCTTCATTTCGCCGTGCGGTGTTTAACAAGATTCACAACTTGAGTCACCCCGGCGTACGAACAACCACTCGCCTTCTGGTTGAACGCTATGTTTGGCCCTCGATCAGGAAGGATAGTCGACAGTGGACTCAGTCTTGTACGGCCTGTCAACGCGCGAAAGTAGCCAAACACATCTCAGCTCCCCTCGGTACCATCGACCAACCATCTGGTCGGTTTATGCATATCCATATCGACATTGTGGGACCTCTGCCTGTCTGCAATGAACATCGATACTGTTTAACTGCTGTTGACAGAGTTTCACGATGGCCTGAGGCGTGGGCCATGCGATCTATTACCGCCGAAGAAGTAGCCGACACCCTCATTCAAGGGTGGATATCGCGTTTTGGTGTGCCTTCGGTTATTACGACAGACCAAGGCACTCAATTTGAGTCTGATCTGTTTCGCCGACTTATGGAAACATTCGCCACAAAACGCATTAGGACGACCGCCTATCACCCCTGCGCAAATGGGATGGTTGAGCGAGTGCATCGCCAAATGAAGGCAGCCCTCATGTGCCATACAGAATCATGGGTACGGGCTCTTCCTCTCGTCCTGCTCGGAATGCGAACAGCATTCAAAGAAGACCTAAAGTCCACAGCGGCAGAGATGCTGTATGGGGAAACGCTGCGTTTGCCGGGTGAAATGTTGACATCTGCCTCTGGCACTGACGGTCCCAACGACCCGGCCGATTATGTAGTTCGGTTACGACGTAAGATGTCCGACCTACGACCTATACCAGCCTCATGTCACGCAAATCCAGCTGTTTTCATATTTAAAACATTGTCTTTAGTTTCTCATGTTTTCCTACGGGACGATACGGTACGGCGCCCATTACAACCTCCTTACACCGGTCCGTTCGCTATACTAGAGCGTTCTACCGATGGGAAGACCCTGACTTTAGATATTAAGGGCAGACAGATTGTGGTGAGCGTGAACCGCGTAAAACCAGCTTTTTCAGAGTCTGACTCCTGGAAACGTCCTGCAACCGAAGACTCAGCTGACTTATCTCCTCCAGACCCACCTCAGGAGTTGAAACTTTCAACTGCAGATGTCATCTCCCCTAACTCACGACCTAATGCAACACGATCCGGTCGTCGTGTAAAATTCCGGAAAACCGAGGATTACCTATATTTTTAGATACTTATCCTTCTCCGTGGGGGGGTGATGTGGCGTTCGGCCTTTTTTATGTACTCTCTGGTCGAACGCACATTGACACAAAAAATGAATAACGTTATTTTTAAAAATGAGACAAGACGTCTCACATACTCACATATTACACAGGACGTCTGAATAATAACGACGAAACCCTCGAGGCTACCAAATCGCCAAAATGTTTCTTTTTTCAACGGCACTGACAATTTCCTTTATGGACTATAATCGATTTCTTTATTTATAAATAACCATACAAAATATTCCAATGTAGTAAAAGCTATACATTTGTACCTTATTAGTTGTTAACGAATTTTGAGAGCTAAAATTTAAAACGGTCCTTTTAATGTATGTTATAAAAAATTAGAGCACAAAATTCTAGAAACTTGTTAAAATATGATATTATACCAAAATATTGAAATTTCTTTGAAACAAAATAATTCAGCTATTTCTGTTAAAAAATTGTCAAAATTGAAATACTATAAAATTATTTAGATTTCACTGAGAAAGTGTATTTTTAATCAATATTTTCACTAATATGAATCTATTATTGTAGAATTGAATTACATAGTAAATTGTTTTTGAAAGGAATTTCAGTCTTGATATTTAGGTTATAATTTTTTTGACGTTTTTATGTTTTTTTAAATTTGAATTATTAAAATAGTGAAAAATGTTGTAACTTTTCCTATAACTATTAGTTTAATAATTCTATCTTATTTCAAAAAAATTGGAAAAGTTTGATTTTTCTATTCAAAATTCGGATAGAACAACATACGATTCGGTTCGGTTCAAGAATTATTCGCACATCCCTAAAAATAAACGTGTTACCATGGCAACGGTTATAATATTATTGGTTACTATAACAACGGTTGTCTAATGTCAGGGACTATCGATGTCTGTAGGAGAATATTTAATTTTAACTGAAAAATGTATTTAGGATAGGTTTTAACTCAAATCCGTTCTTAGTGAGCGTCTACGTTGCAAAAGGAATAACTATGGTTAATTTCAAGTCAATCGAACATACAGTTTTGGAGAAATCGTGATGAGTCAGTCAGTGGTATTCCGCTTATATATATATAGATTCAAATTGATAGTTAAGTTTTCACAGATTTTAACTTGTCATACCTTTAAAGAAGCGGCTCTTTACTAAGACCATGTATCATTGGAGACCTAAAACGTCACATAATTCTGGAGAATACACGAAAAACGATATTTTGACATATCCCGTCACATTTAATGATTTGCACAAAATTATCGTACCGACAAGAGTACTATATATCGGTATGTGTTCCTCGCTACAACCATCACAACAGTGCCTTTATTTTCTTCCTCAATGCAGTTATACTTCTAACAAAAACCATGATACTACAAAATAATCCCAAGGAGAGTTATGTCAGCCGATCGTAAAAATTAAGCCAAATCATACATCACAATATTACAAACATGTTGTACCGACCCTACTTAGGTAGGATAAGGATAAGAAGAATAGGATAACGTAACACGTTAAATATAACAAGTTAGTAATACATTCGATAATCGAATGTTATTATGACAACATAACAGAAATCGTAATGGCAATGTATTTTTACTTCATTTACGGCACCGTAACAAGACTTCAAGAATACAGTGTAATGTGTGTACAATTATTGCTATAAATTCTCAAAACATAATACTAATAAAGCCCCGTATATCAAAAACATACTGTTCCCATGACATAAATCGAACGTACATTAATGCGACATGAGCAAAAACTAGTAAATAATAATAAATTAAATGAAAATTTGAAAAAATCGTAACATTCTAAAGTCTCAAAGTAATATGCAAATGAGCAATTTTTTACAAAAATTACAGCTTCATATTATTCTTTATATCTATAGGTTTTATTCTTTTTACTTTGAACTGACTACACTGTCGGCTTGTTAAGGCCGCTACAGTTTCACCGGACCACAGGTTTTATCCATGACATCTTCCTTCATAGACAATTCAACGATAAATTCACACTCATGAAATTCAAAAACCCTTCAATGGTCTCACGATTTTTCATGTCCACAAAACGCGATGTTCTTATTACGCAGTACTGAATTGATCAAAGTCAAGTTATTTTTATAGGCATTCCATGTAAAACTAAGTTAGTAAATTCTACTATATCTATGTTTTACTAGCACCTCATGCCTCACCGTTTGGTAGAAGTACATAAGTATTGTATTGAATTACAACTCATATTCATATTAGTACGATTGCTCAAATGTTTTGGTATATTACACAAATTGTACTGTATATAATATTGGCAACATATTGATTTATAATTCTACTAGTACATTGTTTTTTTTTTTCGAACTGTACATTGTTGATATGGCAAGGCCTCTACAGTTTTACCGGACTACCTCGTACATTATTTTGTAAAACGTTTGTAGTTTTACTAAAAAAATTAACAGTCTAGACAACGTCGATTTTTAACTAGACTATATAAATATAATATACATATATTATAGGTGAAAACCTTTCAAAAGAAATTCTTTAAATGTTAATGAGAACTCTATGAAAATCCATTACGTAGTCTACAAGAACTAAGGGTTTACACAGAAGACGCGAACAGCGACTTTGTTTTATAATATACATATAGATGAATAGCATACAAATTTTCTCTATGAAAAAACAACGAACATAATAGATGAATGGATAATGATTGGTCAAACATTGTCGGAGGTTATCTTTATATATCAACAACCATTTTTATATACCTATCTATATCTATGTATATTATATACTATACAAAAAAGTCGCTTATCGCACTATCCGTGTTAGGTTCATCTTAACTACGCAACTAATTTTGATACGGTTTTCACAAACATTTGAAGAATTGCATTCGGAAGGTTTAGATGTATAAGTAATGTATACTTATTATGTTTGTATAAAATGGAAAAAAGTCAATGTATTCTATTGAAGTCGTATGAAGGACTTTTTGGTCCTTACATTAGAAATGCTGGCTAAACCTTTTGGGATATATAAATAATATGTAAAACAGAATTGTACATCTTTAAAATGCATATAGATAAGTCCACGGTGGAATATATCTATATCTTAAGTAAAACCGATAGTAATCATTTTTATCCTTTACATATTGTTAAATATATATATTTATATATACATATATTTGCGACGCTATATAGACCAATATAGAATTAATTCTTATAAAATTAAATACTTTGATAACGCTGAGCATTTAATGTAAATGAAAATTACTCATTAAAACATTTTATTTTAATGAATATTTTAGAAGATATCACAGATTTAAAATGGCACCCAAAAATAACAAGTTATTCGTGTGAAGATTTTAACATAATTTCTATGATTTTGATGAACTGAAAATATTAAAGCCCTAAAAAATAAGTCTAAATCGTTTATACACTTATGACGCCACGTTAATTATTGCATTGTATCCTTGCGAAGCCGGGGCGGGTCGCTAGTATATTAAAATTGATTTAGATTAATTATATGTGATATTTAAAATGTAGATATTGAGATTATATAAAAATGCCAAATACTTTATAAAACTGCAAGCATTTTAACTTGTAATTCACACAAATCACAGGTACAATTGTCTCAAATGGAATTTATCAACAATCGTATACAGCTAATGGCGAGGATAGTTACTTAAGCACCTAACTTACCTCACGATTCGTTCAATGAAAGCGCTCGGACAGTGTTGAGGTAGAAATGTTGCTTTTTTAACGGTTCACTCCGCTAGAGACAGTGACCGGCCTTATCGCAACACTTCCCATGCTTTTTGTACATTTCTGCATCCTGTCTAGCGGTCTAATTAATGGGCGTCTTTTTTCCATAGCCTTTATGAGTTGCCTGTCACTGAGTAATTGATTCTATTATTAGATTGATGGGTTAAATTAAGCCTGCCTTCTAAAGGGTAGGCTAAAAATCGAATGTCACTCATAATATATTGGCGTTCAATTTTAACAGCCAGTACAGCTTTGAAGTGTTTATTTATTCTAATCAGGTTACAATGTACAGTACACCACGATAGATCAACTTCTTTATTAAATTTTAAATATATATATTTTTTAAATTTTATCAAGGTTTTAAAATTACTATTCGCAAATACATATAAATCCTCTCAGAATAGTAATTTTACAGAACCAAATTGTGAGTAGTCATTTGGTAAGATTCGTAATCACCTTTTATCGAAGATGGTTTATATTTCTAAGAATGTGTATGTATTACTTAAATGATAAGTATATCGGAATACCAAAACAGAAGTTACAATGATATAATATTCCTAATAAATTGACTAAATACCCTCTTCGGTCAATCCACTTTATGTTTGTTACTTAGAAAATTTATCAAACACAGAATCATAACCGTCAAATATCATTATCGTGAAATGATTGATGGCTGATTCTTCTCCACCCAATCTGATTACATTAGTACGTACAAAGATGCGTGGGACACTAACTACAATGCATCATTTATGAAGGTGAATTTATATCATTGGATCAACGTATCGATATTCGGGAAGCGAACCAGGACATTTAAATGTCAAAATAATTGTTATAATCAAAGTTGTCTTCTGTTGTACTTTGAGATCTCGATTAAGCTACGTTACAATTTTTGACAGACGTGACAATGGTCAAGAGAATATGCTAAAGTTTATCCTAATAACCTTCCTCCTTATAATAAATGCTTAACCCTTCTAACACCTTCGTATCATGTTTATAATTCAAGTACTCGTATAAGACGTGCAATGTTAACGGATATGTATCCATTAAAATACAATGAATATGAGATATATTTAAGAACTGGGAATATTAAGTACCTATTCTCTAAAATATTAGGAAAGAATAGTTATGTATTTTTAACAGTTAATTAATCTATTTTTAAAAGTAACTTTTTTTATGTATATATGTATATTGTTCCTAAAAATACTTTATTCATTTTCAACAGTTGAATCCCATTAGGTCTTAAATTTTAATATTTATAGTTTTCTGCAAATCTTAATCAAAACATATTGTAGCATATTAAACTGGAATATTTAATAATTCGAGCGCGTGTCGATCATTATACAATGTTCTATAATTAGAATCAGTTCCCACAATATATCGAACGATGATTGAATCCATAAACAATGTTTACGTTCGAGGCATCGCAAAAACAAAATACGAGCCCATAAAACATCGAGATGCTCATACGATACGACGGACGATTATTATTATTTCAGATCACATCCATAACCGCCGACGCTAATGCTCAAACAAAACCATTGAACATGCAAACAAATTTACCAAAATTGTACACCGGCGGCGGATAAAAATTACGACCGGTTTGTGCGCTTGCGGCTGCGCCTGACTCGGCTTTACGTGGACTATCTTCCTTTATTTATGTTCACATAAAATAAAAACACGATCTGATTTCCATATCACCGGAATATATACATACCATTATGTGGTACAAAAAAATGGGCAACATCTTTCAGAGCAATAATCTAAATCACGATGACAATATCTATTGAGAAAAACTTAAAATTATTCAATAAATAGTGTATGCTATCGGCTTCACTCACGTTAATGTAGATTTAACGTATCCCTCGGGAACAGTACTATTTTTCTGAATGAAATATATCCTATGTCCTTTTGTGTACACCTGACAAGACTTATGTAAAATTTCATACTAATATGTGAACGCATAATAAACAATCAAACGAAATTATATTCACATTTATAATAATATTTAGGATTCAGTTTATAATGAATGATATTGTTAATTGATTTTTAGTTTAATATCATACCTACACTATAAAAGTCATAAGGTAACAACAGTTAACGTCAAGCAATCGCAAATACAAAGAGTGCAGGAATATATGCAATATTCAAGAATGCATGTAGCCGGCAATTTACAATAGCGGACTTACAAATCGTTCTGAGTCCTCAGGATTGGAATTCTTTTGAAGTTGGCTATATATAGCCATATACTGTAGTCATCAGTACTGCGTCCCTATTTGCTTCCTTATAGCATAAAAAAGCGATTGTTTAAGGTCCGTGCCACATAACTTTTAACAAAAATATTAAACTAACAAAAATTTTCATACCGATGGTTGCTGTTGTGAGTGCACTTTTTCAAACAATAAAAGAAGTAATTGAAAACCTTTAGTCGACGAAGAGAGCAAAAAGAATAAATGAATTGCTTTCAAGTTAAGTGGTTTCGTCTCGGCCGATGCGTCCAGCCGACTAGTTCCAGCTCGGTTCAAAGCAAAGACCGTGTAAAATAAAATTTTCGGCGACAAATCAGTGGGCAAGCCGCCGCTACCGATGTCGCCTAACGATAGCGTCGCGTGACGACTAGTTAATTCGAAAGGCCCCGAGCTTCATGTGCCTTTGAACTCAAACATGAATTGACATCTAGACAAATCGGAGATGTGACAGATGAAATCTTCGTTATTACTATAATGAAATTATATTGACGTAGATCGATGGACATGGGTTTAGTTTTATAATTAACTAGTTATGCCACGCGACTTTGCGTACGTTTCTTAATATTTTTTAATTCCCCGTTTTTCAATTTATAAACAACTCTATGTTCATGAAGACCAAATGAAGACTATAAAAACTGATGTCTTGCAACACAGTCTGGTATTGATTTACAGGAATAAAATCCTTCTATATTATAAAGCACTTAGATTTGCTAACTGTTATGGTATGGTTATGATACATTAAAATCTTCAAATACATGTTACTAACAAATATAAATATATCGCATTTATGTACTATATAAATATATCAACAATTAGCTGTAACTAGTTTAGTATAATAATAATATATTGTTTTGCTCACTTTAGTATTGTATTTAATCTGTACTAGATTTAAAACGATTTCAGAAGAAGAGTCTACTGGAAAATAAAACACAAATAAATAAATATTATATAAACACAAACGATGTACAATGCACTTAATTCATACCGTATTCATTGTTAAAAAAAATATAATTAATTTCTTTAATACACTTATACATAGAGAGAGCTCTTATTGTATGCTGTAAAATACAACAATAATATAGCGCAACCGTTTGGGCTTATTAAAAACATATAGAAATATCACAAAATTCACCAGCAATAATATAGTTGTTAAACTCACCTACTACTGGATGTGGGATTACTTACTAATAACTGGTGGTGTGAGTAAAGTTGTTACATCTACTGCATCACCATAAGATTGGGTTCTCTACAGACAGTATTTCGGAGAAAACGATTCTACTTAGGGGCGCCATCTACAATCGATAAGTCTTACCGCTCTTATCATTCCTTCTTACCTTAAATGTCGGCATTCTGTGACTTTATGAAGACCACAAGATCAGTTACCCTTTTAGGAAACTATCCGTAACACTGGTTATTAATTAAATAACAAAAACATAATTGCAAACAAAGTTAACGTCGTTAAATTTAAATGAGAGTTCCCGCGCTTTGTTTATTACGATTTTTTTACTTTTATATTTTTTTGTAAATGGAACAAAATGTATTTCTTTTCATATACAAACTTTTTTATATATAGCGAATAGATTAAAAAAAAATCATTACGAAATGAAATTTTCATATACAATATGGTCGTATGTAGATATATATAATCAATTCATAATAAAAATAATATTGATATTCTCTCAGTTAAAACGACGAACAAAATACAACAAGAATTATTTGATCAATTCTTCTAAAAAATATATCTAAAGTATTGTGTTTCTCGATTTAAAGCATAAAACGAATTAAATTGCTTTAATACTTTAACAATAATTTCGTTAATGGATTAAAAATTACCTTCTGCCATAAAAGTTTTGTAGAAGCAATAAAATTATCTGCAGGAGATCGCGTATGCGAACCTTATACTTCATTATTGATTATAAACTGTATCGAAACGAATACTTAATCCTTGCAAGATAAATATCAAGTCAATTTTTAAAAGAAACATGCGCTGGCGCCTGTTGGGTTTCTTCAGAAATAATTGTATCTCTCATCCGCATGTTATAAACGGGACAAAAAAAACTGCAATGTTGCTAATGAAAAGTTATTGCCATTTTTACCGATCATTAACACTGATGTCGAAGATCGTTAAAACGTTTTCGATAAGCGTTATGTTTTTTTGCAGCAACTTTATTAAAAATATGTTATGATAATTGTTTGAATAGGTTTCAACCAATTTCAAGCGTTATATACGTAATTAGTATGAAGTAATCGCCAGAATCAATTAATTCCATGGAATGAAATCAATTAAATGCATTAGAATAAATTATATATTTTTTAAGTGAAACGAACTTCATATGTTAATCTATATTCAGTGAAACTAAATGAAATAATAGTACAATAAAAATTGAATATTTATTGAAGAAATTTATAGACTGTCTAATATTACGTAAGAATTGCGTAGTCCGGTGAAACTATAGCGGCCTTAACAAGCCAACTGTGTAGTCAGTTCGAAAAAAACGTTAGAATTATTTGGTGCCGCTTAATTACCTCAGAAATTGTAGTAATGCACTAAATGAGAATACAATAAGAGAAGTCTTCTTATTGCTGATCATTGATCATTGTTACGACTGATACTGCGGTAGCTACGGCCCTGGGCATGTGATGTGGCGCGGAATATCGGGGTCCGAGGACGGACTGATCGCGCAACAAGAACTAAGCGTTACCGAGATGGGCCGAATTGTGAATGCTTAATTCAAGGAAGTATTATGCTTTGCGGCTTTGTCCTAAATTTGTATCAGCTTATCTAACTGCGTTGGGAGTAATAAGAAACGTATTTTTTGCAATAAAACGCGTGTGAAACTTCATTTCTCGTCTAGTATATTAATATTTTCTGAATAAATTTCTAAATGTCCTACCTATATGCGTTTTCTACTACATATTTATTTAGGAAACTAAAAGGGATAAAAGTAATTAACTCAGAGAGATGAAAGAGTCTGTTAAACTGCTGTTTAAGATCAAAGAACGCGTAAAGTGTCAGCTTTGTTAACACTTCACGTCTCCTATGACACTTTCCAAGTGGATATTAAACACAGGCAAGAAAATAAATACCTAACTTATTAGAAAACTTCCTCAAACATAAAGAACAAAAAAGTATCAGAACGTAAATATTTATATGTTCTCTACACTTTTAATAGTTATGTATATTTTCAAAGTACTTAATTATAATAGTTTAATAATATTTAATAAATCAATTCTGTAAGACTAAATGTTAAATTTTGTTTACAAATAATAATAACGAAGAAATTTGTACACAATTCGATTTTAATAAACGACTGTGAACATCTATTTAACACTAGCTTTTGGTCGGGGCTTTGCTCGCGTTAACCCATCGGCTGATTTTTTAAGACCCAGATCAAAGTAGCGGATTATGTTTTTTATTATTCTTTTAATTTCACAACATCGTACATTATAAATTTCTTGGTTTAGTAAAATAAAAATTTCGTACAAATGAAAAAATAATCTAAGCAAACATTTTTTTTTTTTTAATATAATTTTACATTACATCATTCGTTATTTTTCAAAGTTCTGTTATAAATAAAGTATTTTTTTTAGTCTATGCTGCCAACAGTCTGTTGACATGTGCCTCATGAGGTCTACACTCGTTTGTGTGGAACTTAAACTTTAATGGTTTTGGTCAGTCCAGGGATTAATATAGATATGTTCTATACCTCGGGAAGAGCACCCATTTATTTCTGGATAAATGATACTCTATATAGTCAAGACTTAAACACGTAACAAGCAAACTCACTTTCGCATTTAGATAGAATTTAATTTCGTTCCATTCAATTGCATTCGCGTATCCATAATGTTTCTAAGAAAGATATTCCTACAACTAATACTCTTGGATCATTCATTCATTAAGAGAATATAGTTGAAAATGATACAACAAAAAATTCCATAAATCATTAATCCGATACTATCCACGACGAAATTAATCAAAATTGCCACTTAAAATTCAATTATCATTTCTCATCAACAGCAAACCCGGAGCCGCACAACCTTAATAACAATCCACTAAAATACACGAGCGAATCTCACCGTAGATTATGATTGAATACCACTATTTAGCTAACGGTAGACCACCTATTGAATATGAGAAGTGTTACACGAAAATTGATGAACTAAATTTTAAATTTGACGATGTAAACAAATTAACAGCAGATAATATCTGTAATATTACCTTTTTGTCTAAGCAATATTTAACCCCTCATCTGATTTTTTTAAGATCTGACTCTGACATCTGATTTTAAAAATGACTGATTATGTTTTATATATAAATTTTTAATTTTATGACATTGTAAATTTAATGGTTAAGTGAAAAAATTCGTATAACATGAAAAATGACTTAAAAATACATTTTACATTAAAATTATGAGTTTTACAATACATCATTTGTTATTTTTCAAAGTTTTGTAATAAAGCAGGTGTTTTCTTAAGGTTATGCTGCCAACAGTTTGTTGACCTATGCCTCATGAGGTCTACATTCGTTTGTATGTAACTTACCACGACGTTCCAGGGGTAGATAAATATAATAATAAAAAAGTTAATAAATAAACGCATGGCGAATTTTATAACTAAAATTGGTTCAATTGTAAAATAAACAAACATTTATGTTCTTGTAACATAAATAAGTGCTAAATATTCTGTGGCTGGGAGTTTTTGGCGGGACCTTGAAATGTTATGTAGTGGATTTTATATTTTATTTGTAATCTTGTGTGAGTTGGCTTTATATTTTGTAATATTGATGGCGTTTTACAAAGTATAGTTTGATTATTGTGCACTAATAAAGTGTATGGGAAATAATGCCACGGAGGATAGATTCTGACTGACAAAACTCCATGAAGAGTTCTAACATAGAAGCCATCACCTTATTAGAACATTGCAATTATTACAAGACATTTCAGAATTGGCAGTATGGATTAATTCCTTCGCCTGTTCTATTGGACAAATGTTATTACCACTACTATCTGTGGTTGTATGAATCGCGAAATTTAAAAAAAAGTTAAGCGGAAATAAAAAACAATTGACATCAGATATGGTTCAGGTGAGAATTGTAAAATTATTTAAACAATTTAAAATTCTTAGCAAAACGAAGCAATAAATAGAGAAACGAGACATTAAATTCCAGGAATAGAAGGCGAACATAGTTCCCGATGTAAGTTCTAAGAAGGAATTTCGAGCGAAAACAATCAATTCGAATTCATTCGATCAGAAGTATTTAAATTTTAACGTATAAAATACTAAATCTTGGAATAAGTTTTGGTAGATAAGTTTGTTTTTGTAATTTTAGAGTACCAATTTTTATTCGTATTTTTAATTGATTGTAAAATTGTTCAATCTTTACATATAAACTAAATTGAAGTTTTTATTGTTAGTTCGGGCCAATCTCCTAAACGGGTAAACCGAATTGGACAAGGTTTTTACGTACAGATAGAGAACTTTTCAAATTATATGTAATTATGCTTTTCCATAAGAGTGTAAATAATTCGTGGTGGTCAAGTGGTTTGACCGGTGGAATATCAATCTGACGTCCGCAGATATGACCCGGCATGTACCAACAAAATTTTCGGATTTCATTTCATATTTCAATTTTAAAATTTTAACTATATAGGTATAAATACTTTATAAGTCTGCACGTTCATCAGATAATTGGATAAGAATATTTATCGTAACTTTTCCACGCCTGACACAAGTTATTTGTATACCAACTCCTTTGAACGATAAACGCTAGCTTATTTACTCGTATCGGATCCTATAACTGTTTCGTAATTAATTCTCTGATCGTGAACGGCGGTTGTCGCCTCGACGATCCTCCCAGCGAACAGTAACATGCAGTTTTCCCGTCTGATCGCTTGACTCATCACGAATTAGAATTACAAGACTGGTATTATCTTTTATATTCGTAGCGGTAGCAAAACACACTTTAATTGGCTTGCAAGATAAGCACTATAGTAATAAAGATAACAGAATTAATTGTTAATTTGTTAGACACACAAAATTAACATAACGTTTTACTTGAGAATAATGATTAGTTCATGTTTATCAAATATATATAAATATATACAAATAGACATTAGTTTATTTGCAAGGGTTCTCCTTGAAAAAAAACTACGCGGTAAAGAGAACCCCGTCAGAAATTAAGTTCCCTACCCCTTTTTTTTAAATGCGAATGTAATGCGATATGGAGATTTTCTATGTTTGTACATTTCCATCACGTAAGGAAAAAGCGTTAAGCCTTTTGGTTTCTATTTCTTCATTTTCTATCATTTTTTCAATGCAAATAACGTGAGGAAAGAATCAAATCAATAGTTTTAATTTATTATTTTAGGAAAAGTATTCATTTATTAAAATTAAAAATAAAACATTGAAGTATTATATTTAATTATATTATATAAATTATATTCGATATTTTATGTGTTATTACATCGAATATTTATAAACATTATATTAAATAACATATCCACGCTCAGTATTGAGGTTATACAATTGGTTACGCCATAACCGGGTAGATGGCGCTATTTAATTTATGAACTTTATATTTCATTGTTACCGAATTTTGCAACCTACGCTTATATATTAAATAGTTACTCTTCTCGTACCAACCTTTATATTATTTAAACATAATCGATAAATTCTTTGCTACAATTTTCATTACTCGTACATAGTTACACAATCATATACGTAGAGAGAGAAAGCAGCATGAAGGAAGAGAGACAGAAAATTATAACGCTTTTTTTCTTACGTGACGACTTCTACCATTTACTCGTACGCCATGCCACGTTAAGGAGCTTCGTTCGAAAAATTATTCTGTAGTGTAACTCTGCTTTAAGTATCGTTGCAGTATAACGTCACCTATATCGAAAAACCGATAACAATGAAAATTGGTATAAAAACATCGATATCGGTATTTGAGCACGAGGAATGCATACATTTTCCTGTAACTAATGCAACAAATAATAATTATAACGTTTAATAATATCAGTAAAAAAGAATATATAATAAAATAATAGCCAGTATATTATCTGATAACTTATAGCTAAACCTTAAACTGTATTAAATTCAAAACCATAATTCCAAACCTACTACAACGTGGAAGCGGTTAACAATCTCAAGAACTAATCCGAGGAAGTTCACCAACCTACCTCATATCAGTTGTACCGAGTAATCTTGTTCATGAATTAACGAGACCGCTACTATATGGAGATAAGATAGACACTAGTGTATCAGAATCACATTAAAATGTTAATTAATGACAGTTGTCGTTAATTTTGTTGGTTATTTAATCATCTCGTTAGCATTTAGTTTGTATAAAATAATCATTTATCTACCTTAGTTCGACATCGTTTTATATTTTGTAGAGAAAACGTGGTCTTTACAGCTTTTTAATGCAAAAAAATCACTTATCTGTTTAAAAATCACCGGGCAATGAATAAATTAATTTACAAAATATCATAACATTACTATCGTTGGTAATTCGAAAATTGGACATTGTTTTAACTCGCTTAAAAATAAATATTGTAATGTATAGTACTAATTCATTATAGTTGTCTTAACTAAGTTTTTTATATAACAGAAATATCTATGAGTTACGTTTATTTGTTCGTTCGCTTTAATACTATTTTAGCAGACTACGCTAATGCGGGTCAATTTTTTTGTAGTGTATGTGATGTCTACTTTGACACGCTCTATAGATAAAAAGCTTTAATAGATTTTAACATAAGTGGCATACACTAAATAACATTCCAGAGTGACCTCTATGAATAATAAAGCGGAGCGATGAAAAGATTCTATACTGCATATAACATTTTTGTTAATTTAAAATATAACTAGCTTTTGCTCCGCGGCTTCGTTGACATTACTATAGATTCGACCTAGATTTCACACGGGAACAGTACTTTTTTTCTGAATGAGAAGCTATCCTATGTATTTTTTGTACCCCAGACAACGTAAGATGACGATTGAACAATGATAATGATTGGTTGAATATACAAGGCTTGAAAGCATAACAAGCAAAATAACTTTATTCGCATTTATTATTACTTCGATTTTCTTCTCAGACATCCGACTTATTGGAGTTAAAGGATAACAAAAACTTCATAAAAACGTCACCGAAAAATGGTGATCCTCGACATTTAATGCGCATGATACTCGACCGGCCTTTGAATTAAGAAGCGTAACCCGGTGTACACCGCACGACTACCTACTTCTCCCGGGATTCCATCTCGTAACGTCGGAGCTCAGTGGACCGTTCACACAATTTAATTGATCCCAATGCTCGCGACTAATCGACTTGCCACGGAAATGAAATTCGTTACGGTTGACTCATCACCGCACCCAAAAAACTTCAAAATGATTATTACTCTTAACGTAATTTGGTGCATACTACCTTTGTGAATCAAGAATCATCCATAATTTTCTTGTATATAGTTTGGTTACTTTCTTAACCTACTTTCTTAACTTAACTCACACCTAAGTTAATTAAAACATCTTCAACAATTCGGTATAACGACATAATCTACAAAGTGTCCCAATGAAAAAGTACTGCTTGCATATAAAATGACAAACAGTATAAGCTTGTAGTTTATTAACAAACTTAATTAAATAGCTAACTGTTAACATTAATATCTGAGAGTATTTACGTTCTTGTAAAACACTTGTAATTGCGATATCAAAATTTTGCGTTCATGATATACTAGCTTTTGCTTGCGGATTCGTTCGCCTTAATGGTGATCTTGAAAATATATAACATATTAGTTGATAATATAAGCTACATTGTATAAGTGAAAGAATTTTTTAAATCGGTTAAGTATTTTGGAGTTTATAGATTAGAAACAAAAAATTAATCTTTTCTCTTTACAAACAGTAGTCTTTTCTCTTTGTATCTTCTGTATTGTTTAACAATATTCTTAAGTCATGACACAATGACAATACATATACGTTATTAAAGTAGAATCTGAATAAAAAGCCCACCGAGTCATAAAATTATTGTTTTTGCCAATAATGTCACAACGTTCTATTTTATCCAAGAGACAGTGTTGACTAGCCAAATGTATTTCAACGTGACACCCGCACATATAACACCACTTAATTTCGTTATTATAAGAGCACCCAACCGTGCTATCTCGGCTTTTAATTCGCTGCATTTTTCTCAAGCCGATATCTGTTAACTGAATTGCCGATCAGCCAGATAAGGACGGTGTTTCTTTAAATATGCAAAGTGCAAACTTTGTTGTACTCTTACGACAGGCTACTGAATAATTTTACACGCTCTTAATGGTTCGCGTGTCGTATTAATTCAGTCGTTTTGTGTTAAGTTGATACGATGAATCGAAATTTATGTGCCCCTGAACAAGATAACGATCTGTTTCAAATAAATGATTATAAAAGTAGGAAGCAATCAACGGTAATAAAATCAAACTTAATTTAATCGCGCAGCAATAAACTAACCCATCCATTGTCTAAGCCTAAGGCAATAAAATCTATAGAATCACTAGATAATGAACTAGGATGTTCGAAGGCTCCCGCCGCTAACTCTTGTCTTTGTCGAGAGGGATTGTAACCAACATCGTGTTGCCATAATTTAGTGCCCGGTCCAAAGAGCTGAGGCATTTTTCTAAAGACAATACAACCGCCTCTGCCAATGGAATATTCAGAGTGCTTGGAGAATTCTCATTCTCGCACCCACTAATGAATAGCTATTCTTTGAGCATTTTAACTATGGTCGCCGGAATGGAATTTGAGTGTACAGGTTTCTTAAAAGGTTCTCCCAATACACGTTGAACCCTTTCCGCTTGGTTTAATTTATGGACGTCCATAACTTTTTATTTTATTTGTATTAATTATGGGTCGTATTAAAGTTTCGCGCGTCGCTTGTCCCCGGAATTTTCGTCCACTATTATTAAATAAAAAGCGACGGTATCGTATCTAATTGAAGCAATTACTCATATCCCGTCTTGGAAACAAAAATTGGTTTTTATTGTTCTTTAATAGAAAACAATCGTAACAAGGCTATAAATTCACTATTAGATACGGCTGTCCATCATCTGTTTTCATTATTGATGCTTCAAGTAGTATACATTTTGGGTTGGGTTCTTGCTGATTTATATTCAAGGTATGTAGGACCGCTATTATAGTGACTGTTTTGGATTAGGTTTTTTATTTATTCAACTTTTAAAGAGAGCCCTCGTCGTGGTACACTGTCGCCGTGTCCGGAATACATTAATGTTAATTAGGTTTTTGTGTGTGTTTAATTATTTTAGTGTGTCAGATGTATCGTAGATTCGATGGTAAAGGGACATCGAAGTGAATGTCGATGCTTCCTGTCGACATAGCTACCGTTACCAAATAGAACATAAAACATCCTGCAATAAATTTACCGTAAACATTTCGTTATGTGATATCGGGTAAGTTTTACGCTTCTTTGTGATGCTGTTCTGTTCAGGTTACAATCTGATTTCTTAGCCATGTACACTTTAATACAAAAAACGATTTCGTAAATTCAAAATTCTGCACTTTGTTGTTTTATGGATTTCAGATAAGTTCTTTCTCGTGAATCTCCACAAAACACTTTATGAAATATTGCAGTGATCATACAACAATGAGTTGTAAAAGCTTTCGCATCACTACGCAAACACAATGTAATCTTTACCGGGAAGACCGAAATGATTTACTGAATAAAATTCACATTCGACTTTAGTAACGTATGGAATAATATGCACCATAATATTGGGTTAATTTAAAATTTTTCAATAGCGAATAAAACTGATATCTGTAAGTACTTCGTGTAAAAATCTTTATACTTGAATGCGCAGAAAGATAATATGTATTTATGTTTATTTCTTTGACACATTCTTTTGTTTAAACGTCTCGACGGATTTTAATATTTTATTTGTCGCTTGATTCCTATCAATTTTGGGAGTTACAGGCTTTGATTATTTTTTTACATTGTATTATGTAATATTGTGTGATATGTGTCATTATGTAATATTGTAGCTTTGATGTTCATAGGTGCGTTTTTAGGGCCTAAATGGAATAAAATATTTTTGATTTTTTGATTAAGTTTGACATCTGTAAATAAAAAGAGAGTAGATATGCAAATAATGTTTTTAAGTACCACTTAACTGAATAAACGAGTCATTCCGTAACACGACTAAAATGTCCCAGTATTTTTGTAGTCATGTTTATAATTTCTATTTATTAATAGTTCTAGTAATTTATTATACCGGTTCATTGTTCGGTGTTCTTAATAAAAGTATTTTTAATAAATAATAGAATCATTAACGAGTGTAAGTAAACAATAATAATTCACAAATATTCAATCAAGAAAATGCTCTTTACAGGCATATAGTTCATTGTGCAAGATTTAATTTAAATTTATTTTAATTCATAGTCAATAGAGTTTTCATAAATAGTATACTTTGCCTACTTATTTCTACGTAGACCGAACTGTAATGGACTCCGCCTACGAAGCCATAATCCTAGAAAGATAACCAATACCTCCGTTCACAAATATTTTTACCCTGTTACGGTGATCTTTAGAAACCAACAATATATCATGGATTTGTTATTTCTTTTGCGTTAAATATAGACCTTTAAGCAAGGATGCCTTTCTGACCAAAAAAGCATAACCCACTTTTAATCCGCTTGTAAATACTTTCCCAATAAATTATAGTAATATGAGAACTTTTCTCTACAGTTCAAATAATTTTTTGATATTTTTTGTAATCTTTTTTAATCATTTACGTATTTTAATTTAATTTGATAAATGTATGAATAACAAACAGGACAAATATTTTACAGAACTCCGTTTAGTCCCACATTGAGTATAGCCTTTATAATGCTAATTAAATATATGATAAACATGTATATATAGATACGTGATACTCAAACACAGAGAATTATGCTCATCACATATTAGTAGGTCATAGTCATATGCGTTCCGACTTACGATTTATTATTACCTCAATAACTAGATGCAAGTCCAGATCCAGATCAGACCAATCAAATATCAAAGCGTCATGAGTACTATGAGAAACAAGCGAATTCTGAAAAAAAAATATACATACCGACACTCGAAAGGCCACTGAAATAGTTCTCCATTCGGCCACCATGACTTTAGTGACTTTTTGTCTTACCGTATTCACATTCGTGAACCGAGCCATTAATGTGGAGGTCACGTACACATTTAGTATTCGTATCCAAGACAGGATGCAGTGTAACAACCTAAAACGTCTACATGCGCGCAAATGACGTTTAAAAGCTTACAAATAGCCCATTCACATCGAATTAATTTATGAACAAACCACCGGGACCATTACATTATATCAATATGAAAACTCGGAGAATAAAAAACAAAGCGGCTGTCTCTCTTTATATTCACGAAACACCTCATTAAATGTTTGTCATGCAATGTATTAGGGATGTCGCAAAAATTAAATAGTTTCGTTGTTAATTTCTTTAATTCGTATCATTTCATTTCATTGATTTTTTTTTTCGAACTGACCTACTCTGTTAGCCTGGCAAGGCCTTTCCAGTTTCACCGGACTACTTCATTGAACTCTTTGCATGGTTCTGGTACTAGAATAGTAGAGTTTGTTGCAAATGTCTATATGGCTAGCTATTAAATCTGAAGTTCAAATTTCTCACCAAGCACACAGGTGTGTTCCGAGAAGTGGACTTGAGATCCAGTCTACTTCTAAGTTTAGTGTGTTACTGTCTTAAGTCATGCTTTAACATCAAGTTAGATTGTGGTGAAGTGCTAAAATGTATAAAATATACAAAAAAGAAATGATTGCCGTTATCCAATTTCATGTTTTTTATATATATTCCACAATATTCAACATTTTATTCGATCGAAGGAGATATTATGAAATGTCAAACTACGTCTGTATAAGAGACGGCTATATGTTTTGTTCAATAATGGCAAACCTATAATAAAATGATCAGACACCTAACAACAACGCTGATCAATAATATTTTCAATAACCCTTACTATAAGAACACCAACGATGACACAAAAGAAACAAATACACTTTATGTTTAAAATCGCACAGAAATTAAAAACAATAAATGTTGTGCAATGTATTACTTAAGTATAAAATGTACTAAGTAATGATTACTATGAGTTAGAACTAATAAGGGAATAAAATACTATCAGAAAATTGGTTTGCAGCACGAATTCACATTTGATTAGTAAGCAGTGTGTACATAAGATCGAATAAGCATAAAGAAGATGTAATATAAGAAATAAATCTATAGTACTCGTATATGAATATGTCAAGCGAACGTCATAACCCTTTTGAAATCATTGCTGGTAGAGGTAGAGAAATTAGACATTGTTCATTTGAAGAAAAGTAATTTTTTTTAATATATAAAATGTGTTATAAAAACATAAAATAAAACAAAACATCCACCGTGTTATTACAAAAAAGTTAAATAGGCGTCGAACATTTGTTTTAAAAAAGTTTGATCACAAAAGAATATCTTATCATTATTTAGAAGTAGACACAATTTACATTTAAACATTATATAATACTTGTCTAAGTTTACAATTCTTACTTTATTTGGAAGATGTAGATTAATTAAATAATTTTGATGATTCACAAGTAAATCACAACTATTACTATATGACATTATTGATACTTGTCAATGTATTTAATAGATATATATGTATTTTGACTTTTTTACAGTTACATCGTTTTGTTTTAACCAAAATGCCATAATGATAATGTCCAATTTCACTTAAAATAAATAAATTTTCTTAATGAAAATCTTTACAAAAATATTACTCATAAACTCAAATTGTTTGCAAAATATCTGTATGTAATGGAACGTTTTTGAATGATGAGATTGAATTGAATGAATGCTATTCAGAGTTACGTGTATAAAAAGCTTAAAACAAATGTTTAGCTAGAGACCGCTTAGACACGCTTTTGTAATAAAGTATTTTAAACATATTGTGTTTCATAAGGCTTCAAATTTTAGACACAGCTTAGTAAAACTCGTGTTAAACGCGTGTTTATTTTTGTTTTTGTAATAAGACCGCCATTGTTTGTTCATACCGAATATCAGAGACTTAAGAATCAAAACACAAATTAGGGTTTGATCAACCAGTCGCTCTAAGTACAGATTACCACTAAATATATAATACGTATTTCAATAAATCGAAGATTATTGTATAATGACGTATTTTTACACGCTCAAATTAAAAACTAATAATAATTACGCTTAAACTTCGATCACTAGTAAATAATATTATAGTCGTCGGTATCCAATTTCACATGTAACAACCCTACTCAGCAATCTGCATTAACAAGCTCATACAATGGAGTAAAAAATGTACAAAAGTAGTTTCTTCAAGTCTGTATGCTTCAAACTCGAGCTTGCGTTTATTTATACAACTTACCCTTGAGTTTTATTCAAATTAATTATTATATAATTTAAACATATAGCGGATGGCGCAATGGTTCAAGTGGTCACCAAAAACCCTGCTGATGCTTTCGCGATGAGTGTTGTAGATTTGAATCTCACACAGAATTATTATTTATGTGATTCACATGTGATTGTTCTAAGTTTGAGTGTAGTTTGAATTCTCTTACTATACATATGCTAAGTTTCACGCGGCATAAAACGTGTTCCCTGGTATAGAAGCTAAAAAGAGAGGAGATATCTTTACCATTATTATCAATAGTAAATAATGAATAACAAAAATGTTTATACCAAACAACCTCTTCGATGTTTAGAAAGCTGACAAAAGGACACTATTTCCAAAGGTAACGCTAATGTCATTATTAACCATACAATTAGAAATTTATCATTGATTACTACTTCCTCTGTAGGTTTAAAGGCCTTTTTTGTGAAGCTCTACTTCAGAGAGGCTTGACAACGAATGTGCTATGTCTTAAGTATGTGCATGAGTATAAAAGTAAACACGTAAACGCGTGTGCGTGCCCATAGTGTGCCAGTGTTTTAAGTGAAGATTCGTTTGTGAGCGCATGCTAAGATGTGTGTAACTACGAGTGTGCGTATAAACTATTAAAATCTTTCAAACTATTACCTTTAAAATCTTATACCATTTGTTACGCTTAAAAGCTATGTTTGAAACCTTTGTTATCATCTTTATTACATTTGAAGACATGATTGGATTTAACAACCCCACTATTACATTTCTTAATACATTCGGAACTAAATATGAGAACCTACAATTTATATTAAAGAATAAATTTAAATTAAAATGTCTTCATAAACATTCTCTAAGCGTAAGACGTGCTTCGTAGTAATACCCACTAAGCACTAATATACATGGCTAGACAGTGCTAAAGCTTGTTAATTGTGTCCCGGCGTATTCCGGAGCCCGGAGTTGGGATTACACGCGGACCTTCGTTAACACCGGATTTGCCTCTTTGATGCACACGAAACGCTTCACTACCTTTGTAAAAATTATTAGCACTTTTCTGGATTCATTAAATGTTATGAAATACGTACGCCTATTAAATTGTGACTATATTTTGAATTGTTGTTTTTTCCTTCAATTATTGATAACTAATATTCCCTTAATATCAGGTAATATTGCGTTTTTGGTCAAATAGTAAACCTATTTACAAATAAATATTATAAAACAACGTCGGTTTTCTTATCGATGTGCGTATTCCCGTAGTTCTTTTCAATAACGCAATGGATTTTGATATAGTTTCCACTACTATTTCGAGAATTTCTTTCGGCACATTTATATGTATATGATCCATTTCAATAAAAGTCACTCCCTGAATGCACATCACTTCAAAACGTCTGCACCTGATTGGCTAATGTGTGGTTGTAACAATAAGGTCTGTGTGAAATCGAATGTTTGAAAATTGAAAAATCTCCATAACAAAAAGTAATTGAAACAGAAGCGAGGCAGATCTACAAAAAGATCGACGAAGTTGACAGATTCATGTTCAGTTATCGTCTTATTTCATACATTGTAGTACTGTTAAGCGAAGATTTAATTTTCTTCGCTAGTACACCAGTTCAAAGCCGAGCGAATACCTAATATTTATATAGAAAAAAGTTTACGTATTCTAATGAAGTCGTAACAGGCGATTACATTAATAACGTCAGCGAAACCCTATGAGCTACATAAATAACGTACTACGTAATTATGTATCTTAAAAATACCTACTAAATATATGGTGTTAAGGATAACCGCCAGTAATTATTTTTATTTTTTACATTTACGAAGTCGGTAGTAAATTATAAAAAATCCGTAATTCAAAACAAACTAATTCGGACTTACCGCCTTATGTTTTTAAGGTGCAAATTCTTTGAAAATCAATAATTTGCTGGCTTATATCAGAATAGAAGAATAAATTATAAGTGAAAGAATAAATCATAAATTATAAATAAAAAATGGGAATTATGAAGTACATATACAAACATTTACCTATACAAGTCCAGTCCAAATTCGAATTAGTCTCGTCACTTCTAATTAGAGTATTGATTCCAATGGTATCGTTGTATCACAAACATCACGCAGTAAAATGATGTCATTCAAATTATTCTGGAATAAATGTGACGGTTATTCGAAAGCTTACGAATAACCGCCGACTATAATTACGTCTCATCAATGTACGTTCACGTATCGACAACTCGAGTGTAACACGTTCAGTTTTGATACATGACGTCTATGTGACAACCCATTACTTACCAAACAAGACATTGGATTAGAAATTAATCGGTTTTAGTCAATACTCGCTGTGCCTCGGAAGTTTTTATTAAAAAAAAAATCTTATAACGTTAATGCGGTTAGGTAAATTTAAACAAATTATCTATATAGCACGTATGAGGACGACATTGCGACAAAATTACGCGATATTGTATCTCGTTGATATAGGCATTCTTCAGTACGGGACTTTTCGGTAATGGTCGATTCTCATGGGACAGCTGATCCGCTATCGTCCACCACAATAGGCCGCACTATTACTTAATTTTCGCTTATCGTAGTTTCAGAAGCAAAATTGTATGGATTTATTCGCTCCTACATTTTGCAGCGTAGTGTTAAATAACTTGTAAGTTTTGTCGATAAATAATAAGCTATAAAATTTAAAAAGTATTTTAAAGTAAAACTTTTTACATCGCCTCAAATTTTGTTGCATTACAGCTGCGTCCATCTATTGCATGTGGCATTACAACCGGCCGCGGAGTAGGGATAAAGTGAAAGTCGCTCGGTAGAATAGCCAAGGCTAATAATACCTATGGCGGTGTCCATGGCTCTATTCAAAATGATTCAATGATTTAAATAAATATTGAACTCAGTTTTTAAAATGCCTCTATCATCTAAATGATTGTATTTATTTTGTATTCCGTACCCTAATACGCAGATTGATAACCCGGTTTTGATACCTTAATTCGAATAATTCTCCTAAAATTTTCAGTAAAATATCTAAGATCCGAAAAAAGTTCATTTGCATCGTAATTTCATAAAACCAAACATAATTTTTTTTCGAACGTGACTAGTACTTTCAGAGATTAATGCATTGAGATAAAAAATTAAAACTAGAAATCGATTTATCTAACATTAATGAAAATGTTACACTTAATAACTATTATTATATACTCTTAGATATTATGTATATGATATGTTTTATCTATCAGTAAAAATGAAACCACAAATAAAACAGAGTTTCGATACCTTTCAGTCTTTTCGCTATTGAATTATAAAGAAAACTAACATTGAATCGTGCTAATAATTTGTTATAATTCATTCACATTTAAAAAAAATTATTTAATCCTAACAGAAAGATATGAAACGCTTAATAAAAAATCAAATAAACGTTTCGAATTAGTATACACATGTTATCTGACATTTATCTTATTAGAAAATCATGCGTAAGTGGTATATTAATTTCAGAATTAAGCTTTAAACTTATACATTATAAGTAGCAAGTAAGCGTTGGGGTCTCTTTAAAGTTTAAAACCACTGCATTCGATTAATGGATTAACAGAAGACAGGGAATGCTTTAGGGACCACGAAAACCTTATCTAAATCGCCCAACAATGTTTGCGTTCTCTAATTGGCTAATTGGTATACGAAGGATCTAGAAACGCGATCTCTTCCTGTTCCATAGATAATGGTTCAGACTGGGTCGCCGTCATGAAATGCAATGATCAGTATCAATACTTGTATTGAAATGCGATTCTCCCAGCGTAATACTAATTTAGAATATGTGGTGGCACTTTAGTTATAACTAGCTGTTACCTGCCACTTTGTTCCCGTGAAAACGATTTTGTTGTGTTTTGCGGGTTGCTTTTATTTTATCGTAATTTTGTTATTAACTTGCACTTTGATACCAGTCTAATTTTAAATACTTTCGAAGAGTCTCTTATTATTATCTAGAAAATGCTCTTTGGACCATTATAAAAGAATTAAATGCAGCTAAGTTATAGAAAATTGAAAAAAACATGTCTGTACTTTATGTACGCATGTAAGAAGTTATATTTCTTAATCTATAAAAAGGTTTTTTAATGAATTGATAACGTTTTAATTAAAAAAATATAATTAATTTTGAAATGATTTAAAATTATTTTTCTGTATATCTATAAACAGAATCAAGTTAAATACCAAAAATAAGTAGAATAAACTAATAATAATGTATTCATAATAATTGATATTGTAAAGTAATGAAAATAAGACATACCGATGCTTAACCTGAAATCTGCAAACCGACTTAAAAAGTTTATAATATAAAAAAAACACTAATCACGAATACATGGAATAAATTATTATTGACCGCCATATATTATTTAAAATCCCAAACAAATAGTTTTGTACATTTATGTATGAATATATTTTTTTATCTCCACTGTTATAAAAAACGTGTTCTTGATTCTTATATATTTGAATAACTACTTTGAATATAGTTATCAGTTCTCACGAAACTTAACAGACGATTGCCAACCAACTTCATGGCGTCACTTTTAGGTGTCGGTGTGCGTGCGCCTCGTAAAAATTCACTCTCATCACTTTTCCCAAACGTGCCAGAAGCCATAACTTCAAAAATTTAAAACTGAATAAAGTTATACTTAATTTCCTATGTATTTTAAATGTAAATTCTTTAAATAGAAAAGATAATACCTAAAATTAAAATTAAGACCTGAAATGTTTGTTTGTTTTTCTGTGACACCGAACACTATTTCACTGGAGGAGAGAAAAAAGGAATTCGTTCAAAACGAATCACCCTAATAAATATAATATATGATGTTTCTTATCTTCGATCTTTCAAGTTGGTTTCAGTCTATAGGACATACCAACGCCTAAACTAAATATATTGTTATCGAGACGTGATCTTCGACTACGTACATTGTACAATAAGCTTTGTAGACGGTAAACTCATTACAGAGCATTAGATTATAAACGCAAAAACACCACCGCGTGAGGTCTTCAGATACAATGTAACGATAAGGTTGGCCGGAGTTGATATGTTATGTACATGATTCGAAAGGAAAACCTTATCGCACGTCTGTTGTTTTTGTGTTGTTGAAATTGATTAGCAATTGGTCGGTTGGACGACCCTCGACCCGGCTTTTAATTATGCTCAATCAAGGCGATACAAAAACTATGAATAATAAGTAATGTTCGTATTATATTATTTGCATGTATTATACATGTAGTAAACATTTTATAATATAGTGTAGGTATTAACAAAGTTCTATTTGTAAGATAAGTTTTTTTTAATTTACAATCATTTATTTACTAATGCAATCTGAATTTTTGACTAGTTTTGTAAAATGTAATTTATGTCTATATTATACACTAACTTTTGATCTCGACAGCAGTGCGTTTTTTTCTTGATAAAGGTACTATATGCCCTATTCTATACCCTGAGAATGTGCATGCAAAATTTCATCACGATCGGTTTAGTAGTTACGTCGTGAAAACGTTACAGACAAATTCACTTTCGTATAATATATAATTCGTATACCTAATATTAGTTTGTACTAATTAGGATAAGTAATAATTATACTAGTCGTTTATTATAATTTACGCTATTAACATAAGTATGTAATGAAACTAAAACTACCAATTATATATAAAAAAAATAATGTCTGTTGAGTACGGATAGCCTATAATTTCTATGAAGTTTTATATTGTAATTAGCTTGAAGAAAGCCGCAAGATTTTACTAGTGTATTTATGATTTAATGAATAGAATATTTCCTATATCACTAACATTAACAAAGTATGTGCAATAATTCTAAATTAATTATTTACAATTATATACCTTGAATCACGATATAAAGAGATAAAATTTGTTATAAAAGTTGTTTGATTATTTTGTTTGTTTGACATATAAACTCTATTTGGGTCGAATCGATATCTGACGTATATAAATAAATTCCAAATAGGTATACAGTAGTAGCAGGGTTGTTAAATAATTCCTTTACGCATTTTCGTATCGCCAAAGCCCACCCTAACAACGAATACATTTTTAAAGCAGTGCGCACATAAAAGGGAATACACGAATGTTATTCGAAAGTGCGGAAATGCGTCCCATACATCAAGTGAAGAAAATAGAAAAACAGAGACAAGATAAAATGCGAGTACATCGCCGTGAAATGTTGCTACAATTCACAGGAAGACAAATAGTCCTTTGACAGAAGCAGCATATTTTATATGCATGCGAATACATTTTTAAACAAGCCGTTGTTCAGAACTTGTTTATAAAAAGTACTATTCTAAAAAAAAAATATGAATCAAAATATTTCAAAAGGCAAGCCAAGCGAATGTCTAATGGGAAATAATCGAAACCAAGGAGAATATTTGACAGATTCATACACAGTACTTTAAGACGTAAACATAAGTTAAAATATACCAACAGACTCCGTTAAGAAAACTTCCTCTATCTTTTTCTATAAACATATATTTTTACATAAAGTATATGCAAATGTGTTACTAAACGAGTTCATAATTTTAACTAATCGTTGCATGTTCACTTCGTTAAACGTATTTTTATACCACTATACAAATCCTATGACTTTCTCCAGGTCCCTGGTTATTGTGTGTCAAATTCCATTGCGATTAATTTAGAAGTTTAGATATTTAAACGTGAATATATGACAAAGACTTAAACATTGAAGAATTGCTATTTCGCATTTGTAATATTTCCGCAGATATATAAAGCATAAGTGATAACATATAAAAAAAAATCCAAATCACATCTACAATATTATATGTAAATCTTCATACTAATTCATAGAAGAAATAAAATTGGAACGACTCACCCAAGTGTTTTTACACGGAGAAGATTTTTGTGATATCCAATTTACTATAACTAGGCACTAGGTGCCGCTGTAAGACATCAACTTCGCTATAGTTCAACCGATGGCAATAAATATTATTCCACGTATTTATTCTAACACGGAGAAATTTTACGCGATACTCATTTAGTCATTTCTCAGTTATTTATTACAGTAAATAACAAATAAACAAAATGCGAATGTTAGATTGTTTCCTACGCTTTCACCCTTTAACTACTCAACTGGTCGTAATGAAATTTTATATATACGTTCTCAGAGTTACAGAAGTAGTATTTTCAAAGGAATGGGTCGAATCCACGCAACGCGAGCGACGGCGCGGATAAAAGCTAATTAAAACTAAAATTATTTATTACAGAAATGACTTAAAACAAATAAAGCAAACATGTAAAGCTTAAAGCCGACCTTCCAACAACCAGTACTCAATAAAATGACAACTAACACGGTGTTTTATATTTTCGGTGCCTTTGCAGTGTATTTCCAACTCATCAGGCAAATTACACCGGACAGTTCAGTGGAGCGTGTGCTCATCCCGACGCCAAATCTCTTTGAAGCCAATTCATTATGTCGATTCCATGAATTGTCATCTGTGATGTAACTATCTAAGTTTGAGCGGTAATATCACCCTGTTTTCATTATTGAAGTGTAAAGCTTCGTCGTTGGAAAAGGAATTATTAAATTTCAAACACGACATATTCGGAATAGATTTTCTTCTCACTGTACATATATACATTAAAGTATGTATAGTAAGTTTATTTTAGGACACCTTTTTGATTACGCTAGTTTTATTCGTTTTGCGATAACCAATATACTCACGTTTGAAGACTATGAGCGTCATTATCGATTAGGTAAATTTTACAAAGTGTCTTCTCATCCTTTCAATGTTCTGACGAAATCGTAAAACTTTTCTGAGGGTTTTTGTAACATTTCAGAATTTATGCTCCATATTATTATTATTGTATGTAAACCATATTCTTTATCCATAATATATAGATTAATAATACAGAACACATGAGGATTTAATAAGACAAGTTTATCAATAAAGAAATAAAAGCCACTGCACTATAGTGTAAGTTGCCGGCAAAGATTTTCAATCAATCTAGTTATCACGGGGTACAAAAAACGACATAGGAGACTTTAGATCTAGAAAAAATTATTTTTACTCAAGGGACACATCAGATCAGATTTACATTCATGTGAGAAAAAGTTAGTAATTATATTTATTACTAGGAGGCCCGGCGGACGTTGTGTTGCCCTGATAATAAAAAAACATGTTATTATGTGCATGAAATGTTTAAGGTAACAAATGTATTTAATTTCGTAACGATTTATACTGTATCCGTCTAAATAGCCTTCCAATTACCTCATTATATGTGACAATTTTTAGTAGATAGGTGGGTATAGTAAACTATCCTTAAAAAATAAGTATATGCCATCATAGACTTTTTTGTAGATCTATAAAAGAGGAATATCTCACTATATACATTATTTTGTTATATCTCAAGGCAGCGTTTTCGACGAAAGCTCCCAGAGGACTTGACTTTTTTCGATCCTTTTAACAATTATTATTATATTTCAACCGATTTACACCAAACTTTGACAAATTTCTATTTGTGTTTAATTTTCTATTTGTGAAGACTACATTACAATCCGTTAAGTTATTTATTTATTTTTTTGTGCTGGTTGCCTATATAAAATCGGGTGAGTGTCTTAAGCGCTCCCCTTAGTAGGCCGGTGAAACTGAATTCTAGTTAAGAGTTCGGGACAAAAGCAATATTCTATCTTAGAATATCATATAAAGAATAAATAGAATATTATAAATACGATTTCTATCACCATTTCCTCTGTCCTATATTGAATAAATCATTTTGCAACGATTTCATGAACTAGGATATCAACAAGAACCCGCTACATTAATTTGTCGAAACATTAAACTTTTTTGGTATTACATTCAACAAAGTGAAGCACCATAGAATTAAAATTATGAAACCGGATTCCAATAGTTTTTATTCATCTAATTTAGCAATATCAATTGCTTCATTTCATAGTCACGACTCATATCCAGCCCACGGATAGAAGTTGTTAACAAACACGTTTATAATTATGGCAGTATTAACCGGTGTAGATTGCGCTTCCAAAACTAAATGTTTTATTTGCCTTTCGACGTTTCTTAAATATTATTATAGCCTATGGGTTATTATTATTCATGGCTGCCCGGCCTTTGATTTTTTAATTGATTTTATTGCGCATAAACGCTCGCCCCCCGGGGACGGCGGGCTGGTTCTTGAGTTTGCCAGCCACGCAAATTGCTACCCTTAATAAAAACTAGAAACTAATTGATTCAGGTCGACGGTGCCACATTTTATAATATGATTAAAGTCCAATTGAAAAATTTCGTATAAAAATATTCTTCTTCTTCTTTTACACGGCGATTTAGGATTCTTTGAGACTTTAAAAATGAATAATATATATTTAGTTAAAATAAAGTTTTTTTTACAGTCACTTTAAGATTTATATAACTGAAATAATTTAAGGCAATTTTTAGCAATGCATTGTATAACTAGTCAAGGATGGATTAATGCTTATAATCGTATTATGAAGATTTAAGAATAATGGCAGTCAAAATTTTCTAGTTACTATTTTAAAAGCTTTATGATATGTCAATTTTAAAAACAATCCCATAACGGATCGCAGTCTTAGTCTCGAATGGTAATATAAAAAAAAACATACATTTTATGAACAAATCTTTCGTCATTCATGCTGCAAGACTGTGGAATGCGATAGCTATTTCCTCAAAGACGTTCACAATCACTATAACATTTAAAAAACTGTACAAAAATACTACGTTGTATTATTTTTCTTTTAAAACATTCAATTCTAATACCTTCATATAAATATCTGAATATAAAACATATTCGGCAACTTTTTCTACTCTGATTTGCCAACCGATTTACCTTATTTCTTTTTGTTCAGTAAATATTGGCGAGCTTTGGTGTTATTAATAAAAAAAAGTGGAAACAGTTGCTTTGTCCCACACTATGGGCTACACAGATTATGTGTATAAAAAACGTATTTCTTTAATAATATTTGGAATTTCGTCACACTCTGTATCGTAGGTTTGTTCAGGTTTATTAGTATAGGTTACAAAATCTTTAGTAAGCTATTTATAATTAAAAGAAACATTGTAATGTATATTACATTATCTTTTGTTTATATACAGGTAGGTTTTCGGTTACGATATATATATTATAGCATAATATAATATAACAGTTATAACATTCATATATAATTAATAAAGCTCTTTGCCTATAGAGGAACACATTTAAGTATATGTATTCAAATAAATTGAAAATTAATGCAAATACGTATTTGCGTACATTCACTGATGCCGTAATAGAACGAAACTACAAAAAATACAATGTTATGATTATACATATACAATGGTGCACACTCTTTGGCAAAAAGATAAAATAAAACGATAATGTTAAAACTTAAAGAAATAATAAATTAGGATCGAGTTCCGACCACTGGACCACCACTAATTTATTTTATTGTATGCTAAAAATATATATTACCTTTCTCTAAACAGAACGAGAACCGCTAAAAATAAACAACAATGCGAACGGATGGGTGGCCGCACGATGTGTTCAATAAATTGAGCAACCGATGTTTGATTGTTCATGGCCTACGGGTGTTACTCAATGCAATTAGATATACAGCCGCAAACAATAACCGCTACATTCAAGGTCGACGAAAGTGACCCGTGGATTTCGATTTCATTGCAATTTGTATGTATAATGCGATTCCGAATTCAGGTGGATCGAGAATAGAATACGTAGTATGGGTTATTTCATATCGTTGTATTACCGTACTACATAATAACTACTTATTTTATTATTAGTTCTTAGAATTGATTACTTATTTGAGATATTTTTTTCAGTCAACTATAATATATATAATAAACAAGAACTCATAACACGCCTATAAATATTTGGCGATAGATTTTCATCTTGACGGTACTAGTTAATTTGACGGGCTTTAGGAAACGCCCTACCACTATACTATGGTACCATTACATTGTTAAAACGAAACACAGTCTGGGAGAAATTTATTAAATAAGTATTAACATGAGTTTATTGTTATCACATTCAGCCCGAACTCTAGAATAGAACATGAGAGAGATAAATGCAGTTCAGAATGATTGTATAATGAGTGTGGTTCAGAACGATACAAAGTAGAAAAAATCATAATTTTGTATTCTCCTGTTTCCTCCTCTCAAGCGGGACCAAATTCAATTCTTTTTTCAAAATTATTTTAGGGAGGAATTTTGTCAATTTTTGAATTTATACTTCTTTTGGCGTGTTAGGCAAAAATTATGGGAGTAATTTTTTACGATGCGCGCGCACACCATCTCGAAAAACCGATACCCTGAAGTTAGATATAGTCAACATTTTATTTAAAAAAAGTATGTATGTATTAAATACCTTTTTTCTATTGTTAGTGTCGTAATAATTACTTAAAAACTCTAAGAACTACCGGCTCTCTTACAGGTTTGTTGAGCTTTTCGTAATTATCTTCTGGTTAGGTAATACTCTCATATTAAATTTGTGTAGTAAAGGACCTATATTCCAGTAGCTGTAGTAAATAACAAAACTAATTTCTAAGTTCATCGTGTTACCGTCTCCAATTATGTAAGACAATTTACTTATTGATTACCAGCTGATATGCGAGACTTCTGCGTCTGCGTTGCTTATTATTATAGTTATATATTTTTATGTATAGAGAAAATATGTACATAAAAAAATTGAAAGCTAAAATATACTTTCCTTACAAAATTTCTTCGTAAACAATGTTATCCGTTCACTTCTCTCCTATACATGCACACCACACCACATGTCCCACTTCTCCAAACTGCCAATCGTAATTTCTTAAAAACTCAATAACGTTATATTAAATGAAGATATCATGACATTGTTTTTAGATAAAGCCCAAGAGTCTAAGATGGAAAACAAAAAAAAGGAATATCGAAATATATCCAGCAGTTTTTGCGTTTTTTTTTTTTCGAACTGACTATGCTTCATCGGACTACAACTTTTTGCGTGATGCACGTACAACGGCTAAATTCTATTATTTTATTTATATAGACTGGTGAATGCGACTTTATTTTCGAGAGGTTGTTGTTATTTCAAAAATCTTTGTTCTTGACTAATTTTATTCTTTTATTTATTTAACTGCAAACTTGTCATTAAATACTTCTGCCAATTTTGACTTACCTTATTTTGAATTTAAATACTACTGCTTTGCCCTTATGAAAAGAAGTTCTCTATCTGCTAGTAAGAGTCTTATTATAAAGCAATGAAAATATAAAATACTGGCATGATCTTAATACCAAAAAGCAATTAGCCACACTGAACTTCAGGCTTAATAAGGTCAGTAATAGTTTTGTTAAGTAATATCCCCAATAAGATCCCAAAGCACATTAGCGATTTGCCGGTTAGTAGGTTCAAGCATCATGTCAAATGAGTTTGAATGTCAAAAGGCTATTATAGGATAGCTTAATATGAACGATGATAATAACTGGAAATAACAGATCTCTCTGATAATCCGCTAAAACCGATTTTAAATACCAGAATAAAGATAAACCAAATCGAGTTTCTAGGCGGTTCTTCTCGATTTCTGGCTTATTTTCCGTAGCATTCATAAGTGTCTTTTTAGGGCTTAAATTGAATAAAGTATTTTTTATTGTATTTAAATCTTTCTAAGCGTTTCACATAACATATTTGTGAAAAGCTAATAGAGAGCAGAATAGGAAAAGGGAAAGAAAACATTTCGTTATTTCAGATACCATCTACCTATGAAGATTTTTTTTTATTCAAAATATGTAAAACTATCATTAAAAAAATATTATAGTGATACTGTCCCATGTGAACCTATATCGGACGAGGTACGCGGTCGGCGACGACCCCGCGATCGGTCCCCGAGACCGAACACTTCCGTTTCCTTCCACCGTCTCACCACACAGTTCCGCCTAACACACGCAATGCATTTTAATGCACCCATTCGCATGGAAATAAATTATTTACGAGATCGTTAGAGAATATATCCTATCGCTTGTACACTACATATAAAGAATTCTCTGCGTAACAATTCCAGTTTATACAAACAATAGCAACTGCTCGATTTTGTGTGGTTGAACATACCAATCTCTGAAATGACTAGACTAATTTGAAAAATTCGTATATTTAATAACTTATGAATTCAGAATCCTTGTATGCTTATAGGTCATCTAACATATATACACGATTGACTAATAGCTGAAGTAGAGTTGATCGCTTGAAAGGAACTGAACTTTACCGAAGAGAATCAAAGTGTGAATGCCTATGTTAACGTAGTAGCATACCGAGCGTCTTAGAAGCAAGATCGACTCCCTACGTACTAGTCGTATTTTATACAGAATTTATTTAATCTTACAACTATATGTTGATAAAAAAGTTTACAAAAGAATGTGAACAAAACCGTAGGATAGAGTTAGTTTTTAATGATGGTTGCTATAAGACTCGCTAGTTTTAACCTTAGAACCAATACATTTGTATATATGTTCTATGTGACAATGAAAAAAGTACTTATCTTTCTATTATTAAAGAAATTGTAAACGGAGTTGAAAGATGTATAAACGCAATTACATGCTATATGATATGATGGTTTCGTAGATATACGAAATATAATGACTGCAAAGAGAAGAAACGAACTAAAATATAATGCAAATTAATATAATTGACTTATAACGTTCAATACTGAAATAAACATAAAAAATACAAATACTTTGAACATATATTTTATGGGACGCAAGCTTTTTTTTAGAAACAAGGACCGAGAGACGATCTCAATACATTTATTGGCCTCCTCAACGTGTACGGGCTGTCAAATAAATCACTACCTTTTAATAAAAAGAGGAACTCCATTCGACAAACGTATTCAGAAACGATTAAGACCGAACGGTCAATATCGATCAGAAGGATAATTTATTCCTACTCTTTCCAATTAAATGTTCGTATTATATTTTTATTTACCCATAAAAACCTTTCATATTATTTACTTAATTGTTACTTTATGTAGTGTGCGGTCAATTTATTGATAATTTCAACATCATTATTATATAGTCCGTCCGTCCAGCTGTTTATGCGTTATTAATAGTTAAATATGTACACAAAGTACTTTCGATTTTATGATATGTTTATATCATTACATTATTTAGGATCTACATATATACCTATTATTATTATGGTCACTAATTATTGTGAAGGTATTGGAAAATCGGAGTGCAGTGAAAATGGTGGTTGCTTCTGTATATTTGTGTCTATACAGTCGCTGTTCTTTTTAATTTTATAAATTCTATAGTCAATTTTTCAAAATGGAAGTAGAAGAATTTACATAAAAATAGCAAATGTAGTAATCCTTCAATTATAATCTATTGTATGAATATGGGTATACTATACCCAAACGATTAATTTAATTTTAAATGTTCATGTAAAAAAAATATAAAAAGTCTTATAAATTAATGGTAATCGTTTATCCAAATAATCACATTCAGTACAAATAAACTATCTGTATAAAAATTCTAACTATGCCCTCTGGTTTCTCTCGTTTTTAATTAATAAAATACTAAATTACTATCAACGATGTAAAGATAAGCTTAAACATATAATTAAAAAGCACAACTGTTGTCAAAGAAGCTAACCCTTGAGACGTGCTGCATGTTACCTCGCTGACATAAGCATTTACTGTTCGGCTAATCCCGGCAACGTTCGGTTCTCATCGAGCGCGGACACTCAATCCATTCTAATTATCCGACACTCCCCGTCACGCCACACTGCCCACTGATACTATCACCGAGTTCCCACTTTGTGTAGTTTCTCTCACCTTCATTTTGTATAGTAATTACTCCGCTTTTAAGGACCGTAGCGTAATATTAGATTACCTATAATCTTCCTTATTTTTTTAATCTATGATACTTCAACAGACTAGCCTGTTAAACAATTTTTTAAGCATTTTATTACTAGTATAACAGATAATATATAAACTCAGTAAATTAGATTAAAGTAAAACCTGATACCTTAAAAATGTAACACAATTAATCAATCAGAGACAAAATATGTTACAACATTTAGTGGGCATATTAATGGGTAACAGTTGAAGAGTTAGTGAACACGGTTTAACACGGGAATTTGTATTCTAGCCGGTGGGCGTGCTGCGACATTATTTCCCGTATTAAATCTTCGAAATGTCGTAACCCGTTTTATTAGTTCGGTGCGCATTCTTTCCATCACTTAGCGGATACCTACGAACTGCGAGCACTAAAATGTTTCGAAACTCCATCATCACGGCGATGCGAAATTCAGCGGACCACACCGTCGTGAGTGAGTATGTTAATATTAAAAGTGTGAGGCGATGCTTATTAAGTTAATTTTTATAACGTCGTAAAAGACGGTCAGTAATCCAGTGACCACACCGTTCATTATTTACGTATAAATGTTTATGATTCGAAGGTTTATGGAGTTTTTGTACATAACATTGTTAATTACACAATTGTTTGGACTAACATTTACGTAATTAGTAGTAGCATGTGCTGGTAAGCCGACATGCTGGTTACTGTCATTCCGTGAAGCCGCGATACACATGCCTGTAGGTGGTATACCAGTTTGTAAGCAATCAAGCTTCTTCATGCTAGTGACGCGGTATCCACTTCCCCGTGAGGGGAAAAATCATACGAGCTGCGATCTCCTGGTATGCTTTGTACTGTCACGCGAGCTACGGGCAGAATCTCGATACACGTGCCAGTAGCTTGTTCTTACTAGTAACCGGCATGCTGTTGTGCGAGTACCAAGCACATGTATTCTGTGCTTAAGTGATATCATAAGCAATATTTTTTTTTCTATTTAGTTGTTTATTATAATTATTACAAACGAAGACGTGGACAGTCGATAGTCCATACTAAAATTATAAATGCGAATGCGCGTTCGTTTCTTTTAACGTTTTCACACTTTAACTAAAACATAAAACCTATCACCATGTACACAATTTTAGTAAATTAGTTGAGATACGTAACAAGAGAAAGTGAAATTAACATCAGCAACTTATAAAGATGTAAGATTATTCACAATTGTTTGCAAAACGCTTCATAATAAGAATGACAACTTAAAAAGAATATATTATTTAATACAATAACCCATGACAATGGAAGATTACTTTCGCCTCAATGTACAACCGTTATTAAAATTCAAAAATGCAAAACTGTCATTCAAGTTTGTAACAAGATTGACTTAGTTGAAAGTGGACAACTGTTCGCAATTTAATCCTGACACCTTTGCACAAAAGAAAGGAATCTAAAAAAAACATCATACATTCGAATACGTTGTATGGTCAGAAATCTTTATAAGCACAAAGTAACACTTAAAATTAACTTTTCTTCAAATCGTCCAAAATATTTAACGATACAAAGAAAAATAAGCCCAATGGCAACTGATTTAAGGTGTACTTTTCAGATAATGATTTTAATTCAAAGTGAATGGGACATGTTTATTTTAAGAAATCCAATTTTCTGCTGACATCGCATCTGTCGTCTTTAAACGTTAGGGACTATCGCTGTCTACAGACTCACTTTTGTTTCGCAAACCGCCATCAATTTTAAGATGTTTTTATACATACTAAATTCTCAATGCTCAAACACGAATTATTGTTAAATGTAAATCAAAAACACTTTATTCAATTTAGGCCCTAAAAAGACGCTTATGAAGATCAAAACTACTAACATTTCGGAAAACAACCAAGTATCATCAAGAAGAACCGGAAAGAAGCTCGATCGGGTTTATCTTTTTAATATTTATAATACATTAAAGTTACGATCGTTTTTAGTAGATGCACAGCGAGAGGTGTTAAATCCAGGCATAACCATCATTCACATATTGATCCACCCTATAGTAATAGCCTTTTGACACCAAAACCTGTTTTAATAAACAATATTTGAAGGTAGAGCTTATTCCAATACACATCTCTCCAGCTGTTTAAATATCTCACCGATCGGTGAAAGTAAATCAATATGTTTCAGCCACTGAATTTGAAGTCCAGTCTCCTTTCTAGATCCCGCCATTATCATCGTTGGTCCCATTGGCAAGTAACCAAAATTAAAAGAGTGCTTTGGTTCCTCAATGGTCCAAAACTCGACTGCAATTCGTTCATATTTTAAATTTCAATATTACTGATAATAATATGGTAATATTTACGAAACAGTGTATAAATATTGTAGATAAGTAGATGTAAAAATGGTGAAGTATAACGAACAGAGACTTTTAATAATGACTTCGACTCGTCGATGGTATAGAAAAAAACTGTTTCATCATTCTTTTGATAAGGCTAAAGCTCATCAAAGCTACTATGCAAAAAAAAAGAAATCGGTTGAGAAACAGTGGAAGAAGATGTACTAAGACGTATTGTTTTGCCTCTGCCTATTTATTAATGTAATATAATATTTACACTATCACTAGAAGTGGTAATTTTTACAAAAACTAAGAATGTAATACATTCCAATTCAATATATAACAAATTATTGAAGATAATTAATTATTTGTTAATTATTCACTGTGCCAAGAAACTATTGAAAATGAGAATGATCGGCCGGTGTTATCGCAACATACGAACGAGCAAACCTTATGCAAAAATCAATAGACGTGAAAGAGAGAGCACTTTACTTTATTCACACCCAAAGTCACTACATGAAGAACGAACATACATTTCATTATCGTATCTTCGTTACAAATACACTAAATTCCTCAACAGCAGAATAATTGACAGCAGTTTATAAAAGCAAATCTTGTAAAATTACAAAAAGCGTTATTAATTATTGATATATAGTCGTTATGGTATTAACAGCTATTACTATATTTGCATTCATACTAGCAATTGATATTGCTATAACAAAGTAACGGAGAACAGTATAAAATAGTTTTAGCGATTTCAACTATATAGCGCCGATGACGTACATAGGTGTCACAACAACGGTACATTTATTTATTACACCATAACTCACATAAAATTCTAAGCCCCCGGTACAACGATACCATCTTGGATTCTTGCCGGTCGGCACCGATGCGACACTGTCATTTAATATACAGAATGTTTTAACAAGCCACAAATTATTAGAACAAACTCCACTCTTTAGCAAGTGAAATTTATTTATTTACAAATATTATACGCCATCTTTTTCGTTTTGGTTTTTATGGTATTTAGTTTTAAGAGTAGTTACATCATTTACAAATTATAAAATGTATAATTAAAATGTCTGTTGTTTATCCGCGTCAAATTCAGAAACGCCTAAACCAATTTTGATGAGACTTTTACTAACAGATAAAGGACGTTTTTAAATAGAATCTAGATGCAATATATTATATTACACTATTTCATAAGGGCAAAGTAGTAATGATAAAATGTAATAAAGATAAATCAAAATCAATATAGCTTAAAATATATAGAAATAACACAATCACTTTACGAGAAGTTGCTGCTTTTTTAATACAATTTAATACTAAGATAAGAAGACTAATAACCTACCTACTCAGTTTTATTAGTATCTAATAAAATAAGTTTCCAATTAACACAGAATAATTGAAACAATAAACTACACATAATGATGATATAATAAACAATAGTGGATATCTACGTTAATGAAAATCTATACAATAAGGTCAGCTATGTGCCTGTAAAAGTTACGAGAACATCGTTCTATCTGTTTTGGACATTATATTATACACTATAGTTTTATAAAACTATTATTTTATTTAATATGACATCTCGATTAACTTGAATTTGGACACACTTTCCATCATCCATTAAACTCAATCGAATAAGGTAACCTAATCAAATAAAATGTTTAATGCTGCAAAATAGTTTTTTAATGTCTATAACCAATTTATTAAAAAAAAATGTGCGGCTCGGAACGGGACGCCCGACAGAAGTGATAACTTAAACCAATCTAAGATGAACTATTTAATATTGAAATTGTTTAACTTGAAGAAAACTTAGGTCATTACTTAAATTTTATGTATATTGATATGATAATGCAAGGAAAGGTTATTTATTAACAAAATATATTTTATTCTTTGTTACAATTCTTGAATATGTACACCTACCGCTGCCGTATGCATGAGAGAAAAGGAAGCCAGACATACTGGCTATGTAACGCGTTACGTAACGAAGCGGTTTACCCTCCCACAAGAAGTTATCACTTCAAAAATAGTAAAACGCGATTACAAATAAGGTAAAAAACTATTTATATGTTCCACATAAGTAACATTTATTGGGTTATCTAAAAAGAAACAGCCTGTAAATAAATTTGTTGGAATGAAAATATTTTACATTAAAAGCCGCTTAGCTTCGACATTAACGAGGGCCTAGTGACTGTAGATCACATACTTAGAATCAATATAGTATTATTCATTTCATTCATTATTAAAAATCTTTTATTTTGCTTATAACAAAATGTCCACCGTTTAAAATAAATTTAATAGGTTAGATGAAACACGCTATTTCTATTAGCTCAACGTTGAACGGTAATTTTAAGGCACTCACCAAAAGGCAGTAAACAAAAATATGTAAAGAATTCAAAGAAATAAAAATAAAATAGTCTATTAATTGGATTTGAATATATTTCAATAATTGTAACACTCGAAATAACTGATTAATTGCCTGTCTAGATGTCTCGTACTACGAATACGCATCTATAACTAACTTGCATACTGCTGTCAATCAATAATACAACCGATTCGGAATTGTCGCTTATAATCTGGATCAGTTAACATAAATGTCACTATGATATAAAGAAATACAGTAACTTAATGTTCTTTTTGCTATAATAATGACAGTTTTATACTTAATTGCTAGAGCAGATTGATTGTAAAACCTCTTTTTATCTATCTTTATAAATTAATTGGTTGCTTTCTTTAACTTCACAATTTAAGTCTCGTCAGCTGATCTGCTTTCTACAGTTCAAGTTTTTTATTGATTCACTTAGTTAGATCCATAATAGAACAAGATTTGAGTGGTCGATCAAGAGTCGATTGGTTATTTTCTCTTCATTTTTAAATAACACTATCAATATCTAAAATATTTTTTTTTATTTACTCAACAAAATTATTAGAATGAATCTGAAAAACATTTATTAAATTTTGAAAATCATAATTACACTTTAAGTATGAATATCAATAAAGTGTTATCCTCACTTTGTCTCAAAATAAATTTTGAACTTAGTGTTAAATCATCTGATACCAAAAAGCAATCCGCTGGAATAAGTGGTTATGGTAAATTGTTCATTATAAGAAGTTTAGTAATTATCTTATCTGGCACATATGCAATTTCAATCCAATTTTTGTAAAAAAAATTTTGATTTTAGTAATGATATTTTATAACGTTGTCATACATCTAACAGGTAGGTAGGTATAACTTTAGCCGCAAATTTAGGCATCCGTTGCAATTGTCAGCCTTTATATATAGATCTGGACTTTCTTTTGATATCATAATTGTAAATTTAATATACAAAATATTTTCACAGACTACACATAAATATAAAACAATAATAAATAAAATTTAAACATACAAGCTTCTAGGACGGTTGTCCTACCGTTCCTATCTGTTTCGTGGAATCGTCTAATCCATCCAGAGTCGGCGCCTTTGACGTTCAATTACGATCTTCTTATTACTGTTCTGTAACATATAGGCTTAAGCTAAAACGTTGTTATGTAGACACGGACTAAAACGAATGTCAATATTAAGTGATGCGAGCTTACCAGCGTAATATTAAATGCATTCTTATAAGCCGAAGCTTGTGGTAATGATCTGTTATTAAAGAGCCCAAAATCTGTGGTATCGTTTATAAAATCCTAATAAAGAACGAAATAGAAAGAAATTGATTGTATCAAATGTTTAAACTGTAAATGAAAGTGTGCAATCATTTTATTTGTATTACTAGCTGTTGCTCGATTTATTTATTGGTTTTGCAATGTTCTTTTATACTTCTATGCCAAATTACTTCTATATAATATATAAATAACTTCTATGCCAAAATACACAAGACCGATAGTGTTTAGTAAAACCATAGTTTTTATAAGCTTTAATATCACTATATTAAATGGAGCTATTGTAATAATCCTTTTTTAAGATAAAAATCAAATGACTAAAAAATAAAACTTAAAGAATTTTATCAATATCTATCCAGTAATTTTTGAGTGATGCACGCACAAGGGCAGTTTCTCCATCATTCTATTCATATAAATATATAAAAGAACAAGAAGATACACTGTATATTTGATAAAATAATTACATATTATATAGTAAGCTAATTATAAGTGGATAACTGTTATCTAAATAGTAACATATGTAAATTACAATCAAACTACGTAAACAAACGTTTAGTCCACTTACTTCATCAGTAAACATTCTTAACAAATAAGAAAAATACGATAAAATCGAGTTATCTGTAAACGCAGCAACATACTTAAAGATAATATAAACGAAAATTCCCAACAGAAACTCGCGAAACGACGTCGTCTCCCTCACAATTTTAAAACTTCCAGAAACAGATGACGCGAAGTCATAGCCCGCATACCAATCGACCATAAAGACACAATGATGCATATTTGTGAATGTAAACATAGTTACATGTTAGGTTGGAAGGCTCAGATTCCTTCGATTTCGTATCCCGCCTATCAGTATCGCATCCCATAGGAAACGCGTGACAGGAATTCACATCGGCAACAACAACGGTGTGGTTCACAGGAATAAGACGCGACTGTGATGATACGTTGTGCATAATCCCCATTTGGTTTTGTGTGTAAAAATATTCTACTATCGATATTCTGTTAGCAATGTTTCCTAGAATACATTTTCTGAACGCTGATAACACTTTGATATTGACGTTTATTTATTACTAACGACCCGCTACGGCTTCACTCGGGTGCAATGTATTACTAACATAGCATCAGAAGCGGTATCAGACACATAATATTCGAACAATTTGATATTCGAGCAATTTGAAATTTACAGTCCGTCATAGTCATAAAATTTAAACTTGAAATAATACCCAAATGAATTCATAATACATTCTAGTCTATTCTATTCTATATGATATAAATAAAAGTCGTCCGCCGCATCTGTCTGTCTGCTTGGATGTTCGTGATATCGTGATAAACTCAAAATTGAAACTGAACTGAACTGAAACTGAACGGATTGTAATGCGGTCTTCACCAATAGATAGAGTAATTGACAGGGAAGGGTTAGGTATATAATTTTTTAAGGTTTTTTATAAGTTGATTTAAATATAATGATAATTGTTGAAAGAATCGGAAAAAGTCAAGCCGTCTTAAGCGGTTCATGCACATAAGCATATATTTTTTTTATTATAAGGGCAGGACAACGTCCGTAGGGCCAACTAGTTAAAATATAGAACTAGAAACTAGATGCGAGTTAATTACAAGTTAATTATGAAATAAAAATAAATGACAATCAAACAATATATAATCAGAACTTACTTTCCTATCGGTAATTTTTTTGTTTTTACAATCGTCTTAGTACTCACAGAGATTACTGCCAACAAACGTATTCACAAAGAAACATATCTTTTAATTCTATTAATCTTTCTTAATAAATTTGTTTCTTTGTGAATATGTTAAACATTCTTGACTTGATACTTTAGAGATATCATAATTGTATTAATGCTTACAGAAGATATATACGCATAATATTATATTGTATTGTATGTATATGACATTCGTATCTACTTATTAGATAAATATTAATTAACAATAATAAAAATATACAAATATTTGGAAAATATAATATTTTTGGACAATTACAAGTATTGTATTACAAGTTAAGCTTATGTTGCACTATGATGACTAAAACTATATATATATATATATATATATACACAATTACATATAATAATAATAAGACATTTAAGCACAGATCTAATATATTACAAAGTAAACTTGTACTATATCAACTAGAAATATACACTACACATATAATTTTAAAATGCATTAAGCGCATACACACAAACCTATTCATTTTTATTCTAAAGGGGACAATACAAGATTATACACTATTGTATAATTTCTACCAATAAGATCTACTTGTGAATACTCGCCACTGCTAAAGCTCAGTGCCTAGTTCTATAATCTTTGTTTAACGCAGGTCTCTCTTGACAAAGAACGTTTGTATCTGTATCAAGAGTTACACGTATGTGGCCGGAATTCAGTTGCATATTGTTGATGTAGTGTTCTGTAGCCCAGGGGGGGAACTGGGAGGAGGTGGAGCGCCTGGCCACGACGGCCACAAACCTCGTGGTCAGGCGCATAAGGAGGTTGGGCCTCAGGGTGGCTCTCGAGAAGACCGAGGCCCTCTTGTTTCATGGGCCTCGGCGAGGGCCACCACCTGGGGTCCACATAATGGTGGAGGGTGCCCGTATCAGGGTGGGGACCCAGATGAAATGTCTGGGCCTCAACCTGGACGGGCGCTGGCGGTTCGAGCCCCATTTTGCGGGGCTCGGACCACGAATCACAAGGGCGGCGGGGGCACTCGGCCGGTTGCTCCCCAACATTGGGGGACCGAGTGCCGGGTGCCGCCGACTATATATGGGAGTCGTGCGGGCGATGGTCGTTTATGGGGCTCCGGTGTGGGCCGACGCCCTCGGTGCCACTAATGTGCGGGCGCTGCGCGCTGCGCAGCGCATTGTGGCACTGAGGGTGGTCAGAGGGTACCGCACCGTGGCCTCAGCGGCGGCCTTTGTGCTCGCCGACTCCCTACCCTGGGAGCTGGAGGCAGGTGTTCTTGCCGCCGTGTACGAGTTCACGGCGGCAGGGAAACGGCTGGGAGAGCCTCCGGCTCCCAGGGAGGTTGAGGCCAAGAGGAGGGAGGGCCGGGAGGTGGCAATGGAGAGGTGGAGGCAGGACCTGGCGGACGCGCGGTTCGGGCGTTACACTATTGACGCCGTCCGTCCGGTCCTGCCGGAATGGCTTAGTAGGGAGTGGGGCTCCCTGACGTTTCGACTGGTGCAGGTACTCACCGGCCATGGCTGTTTTGGCTGGTACCTGCACCAGATCGCTCGCAGGGAGCCCACCGCCGCATGCCATGAATGCGGTGCTGAGGAGGATACCGCGCAGCACACTCTGTCTGAGTGTGTTGCGTAGGAGGGACAGCGCCGCATTCTGGCTGCGGCGGTAGGGCCGGACTTATCGTTGCCGAGTGTAGTTTCGGCCATGCTCGGCAGCGAAGAGGCATGGCAAGTGATGGTCTCCTTCTGCGAGGATGTCATCTCGCAGAAGGAGGCGGCGGAGAGGGCCCGAGAGCTGGATCCTCTTAGCGGCCCTCTCCGCCAAAGAAGAGCCGGTGGAAGGAGGCGGCGGTTTGCACGCCTCCTTCCACCTCCGTAGCCGAACTAGAGGGGATGGGCCGGGGGGCCCATCTCCTCATTGCACAAGTCTGGCTGACGAGGGGAGGTAGCTGGTTGTATACCCAGTCTAGTCTCTAGGAAGTTGGCCGCCGGGCTGACCGCAGGGGCGACATGGTGATAATTTTGTACGGTCCCATGTCGCCCTAAGCAAAGCGGCGGTCGGTATACCGTGGGGTTTTAGTCCGTGCGAGTCGGACATAACACACTCTCTCCCCCGAGAGGGTGTGTATCCATAAGGGATTTCCCCACGTTAATAAAAAAAAAAAAAAAGTGTTCTGGGTAGAAACAAATATGTATTCATAATCTCGAGGGATATGGAGAGACAAATGAATATAGCGTGGGCTGGCGTTCCTTTATAAGAAGTTGTGACAATTAAAGAATATAAATATATATTACAGTTTCAATGGATGATATTCACACAAGAGATGCTTTGGTGTTTTGTCTATACTATAACAAAATGTGCACTCGTTGGGTGGTAGTATATGAAAATTATGTTCGACAGGAACACCCGCCATAGTTGCATAAAGTCGAGCGAAGCTGTGAAAGCCCGACAGGCCAATAGCGTTATTGAGTTCGAAAAAAAAGCCATAATGACACGCTATGGATTATTGCGTTCCAAGATCAGAGGCTACAACCACCATGCATATGGTAATAAACACGCCACAGTAACTATTTTTTAATATGTCATGTTAACGACCGAAAGTGATGTGCGATCTTTCATCGATCGCTGTGTTTGTTGGATTATACTGTGTTTATTGTATACATTACCGTCATTATATCGTCCCACTACAAAATAAATGTGAACACGAAACTATAAACTATACGCATTACGTCAAAATTCGCGAACTATAAGTTAGACTGTAAGAACGAATGCGAAACATATCAATTATTAACGCATTCCTTATAGTAAATTTACAAGAAAGTCTTACGATTAGAAATAATATTAATTCCCATTATTATTGAAAAATATATTGCATCATATGCCATGGAACATTAAAATCTAATATTAATTAATATCACAATTTCACACACGAGCACAGATATAAATTACTATTATCATTCGTACGTAATAAATTACAGTAATCATTACAGACCATTAACAAACGATTATCCTTCCAATGTCCGACAGTATGGCCGCCATAAATAAGACAAGCGTACGTTTTGTAAGGCACAATTACGCGTATAATACAAACGAAGAGCGCAACCGGGCACACGTACCGCCGATGTCTTGGTCGGATTATTTATTGCCGTTTTATCTGACGGCGACAGTCCGCTATAAAATAAAAGAATTGTCAGAGGCCCGTGATCGCGATTATCGCTAAACGATCACTGAATCGCCTCCGTGTAACCAATTCGCGCCACTGTATTCACTTGAAGCGACATAATCGAGTTCCATTACAGTTTTACCGCTTAATAAAACTTAAACAGTGTCTTATAAACGGCAATGGATACCAAAAAGCTTTTATAAATACTGTTGTTGTATTCATGTGGTGACATAATACGAGTTAAGAAAACTTGAATGCGTATTTATGTTGTAGTCAGTCATTGACGGGAAGAAAGGCATTCAAGTTGAGGAGACAGCCGCGATCATTGTGCGGGATTGTCCTTTAATTAGCACATGTAGAGTAAGATTATCCAAAGGCAATGTCAAGTGGTTTGGTGACAACTGAATAATGATTTTGCTGTTTAAACGAAGGTAATTATTGTAAAAGTAAAGGAATCAGAAACTGTATAAATTAAGTGCACTCTGCGAAATGTACAAACATAATCCGTCTTATTACAAAAAAGTTAAATATGCGTTGAACACTTATTTATAAAAAGTTAAATAGTTGTTTAGACAAAGAAACTATTTAATTTTAAACATTGTCTAACACTTGTTTAAGTTGGCAGTTCATATGTTATTGTTGTGATTTATTGTATTTCTATTTGCCGGCAAAAGACGTTTCGAAGTAATTTATGGATTTCGTGAGTATAATAAATTTGGAAGATGTAAATAAATTAATAATGCATACAAAATATCTGTATGTAATGGAACGTTTTTGAATGATGAGAATGAATTAAATGAATGGTATTCAAAGTTGCTTGCACCTAAAATTTAAACCAGATATTTAGCTAGGGACCGCTTAGACCCGCTTTTGTAATAAAATATTTTAAACATTTATTGAACAAGGTTTAAAATTTTAGATACGTTTTAGTAAAACTTGTAATAAACGTGTATTAATTTTTGTTTTAGTTATAAGATCAAATATGATGTCCTTATTTTTGGTATAGAGTTTACTAATTTTATCAATTTCCACAATACACGTATATATAGGAAGAGCAGCTTTATTTACGACTTACACTTACTTACACTACACTTACTTACGAATTACACTTGTTATTTTACAATTGTTATCAGCTATTCTGTTGTTGGCTCATTTTCTGTTATGTACCATACTGTTTGTCACCGTAATTAAATTAATATTTCTTGTTCGTATCGTAACTAAATTTGGGCAAGTAGTACCTTCACTTTCACACCTGTTGATGTTTTATACTGCTTTCTCGTTCACACAACGCGATAATACAGGCATACCACTGTAATAATTAATAATAATAATGGACAACTGGTCATGAATAGCAGAATAATGATGTCTTTAATAACTTCTTATCCATTGCGAAGGAATAATCCATTAAATAATTGGTTGTTGTGATAATAATCACAAAGTACCATTTGACAGCACGAGTCTTATAAATAAAGTGGCACATGGCGTATATATAACTTTATTCTGAAAAGTTGTGACTTGTGACTAACCTCAATTAGGGATTCAATTTATTTCAGTTTAGTTACAAATGACTACGGACTACAGTGACCTATTAGTTTATATCAGAGGTACAACAGTCAAATAAAGTTTTTAATTTAACTCTGTCGATAACGAAAACAAAAGAATTACACATGAGAACATAAACGAGTACAAAGACAATCACACATAAACGAAGCGTATTGCCAAAATAATTTAAAACGGTAGACGTAGCCAAATTGTGCAGTTACTAGAGAGCCAAGTAAGATGGCGAGCGGCACCTGGCACTATCGGAAACAAGCCAAATTCCAACGATTACACTAGTAACATCAAGCCAAGTTTTTAAATAACCTATCTGGTCTTAATTTTGTGTCCAGAACTTAGCTTTATTCATATATAATTTGAAAGAATAGATAAAATAATAAGGTGGAAATGTTTCCTTCGAAACAGCTGAACTCAGAGCAAGAAGAAGTAAGAATTAATAGTACTTTCTAGACTAGCTACCACTATGTATTTCGTAGGAGGTAAGCAGTAATGATGAAACTTAGAAAAGTTGGTTAGGAACAAGATCTCAACAAAAAAAAAACCCAACTAAAACACTTCTTACTAATATCACAAATTCGAATCTGAGTTTGTTTGTTATGTTTTACGCCTACACTACTAAACGGATCATAAAATTATTCACACATGTTGTCAGGGGTTCAGAAAAGAACATAGGGAACCTATCATCCAGACAAAAAGTCATATTCTCGGAAGATAGGTAAAATCCATAATAACACGAGCGAAACCACGATCAAAAGTTAGTATAATATCAATTGGTTATACATTTAAAGCTTCCAGAAGAAATTCTATAAATTATAGTGAAAATCGTATCAAAATCTGTTGTATAATTTGGAAGACTCAGTGAACATGCAAACAGACGCGAAATAAATGTACCTAATAGTAAATGTACTATAATTAATATAAATTTAATTGCCGATGCTCAACAAAGATCAACTAAGTAGAATAAAACCTTCATAAACATATTAAAAATAAAGAATTCACGACCACGTATTTAAAAGATCACGTTTATGAAATATTAAATCCTAGTCATATCTATGAAGTGAATCTTAGTTTTACGTCTATTACCGAGAAATATTGTGGCGGGCAGGTGCGCCGGGCCCTGCCGGCACCCACACGGTTAGTTGTTGGCTTTGAAACAATTATCATTCCGTGTGGTTGCGAAACATGCCTCGTCACTATCGGACTACCCATCATCACGACTCAACTATTTACATATAATGACTGTTCAACAATAAAGAACGAAATGTGCAACGCCCGTCTCACTCAGTTTAGGACAATTTAATTTTTATTGTAGTCAAAATAATTCGGGCATCGCGCCGTGTTTCCAACTCGAATTGGATTAGGTACACGAGAATATTGTATAATTGGGGTTAGATTATTTAACAAGAATTCAGAGTTAAATAACTATGTTTTGGGTTGGAACCAAATGGTCTTTTCTTACTCTTATAAGCTATAAAAACAAATATGAACGTTATCGTTTTACCCTTAAGTTTGTTGTTTTATATAAAATATACTTTATGAAAATATCATTATTATATTATGCTGGTCACTACCAATACAGAAATAAAATGATAGATGTCTGCAGTTGTGCGCGCAACACGCAAAAACTACTGGATAGATTTTAATTTTTTTTAGTTTTCTTTTGGACACTTGGTCCTTGTTTAAAAAAATATCAAAATATTTCCGTTTAACATAAAGTTATTAAAGGTTTAAAAAGTTACGATTTTTATAAGCACTACGCCTTCAGCGATGTGTTTCTTGCCGTGGAGGCATGGTGCAAACGATGTGGTGCGCATGCGCAGGGTAGGAGAAGTAAACAGGTAATATTGTTTTGCAAAGAAATTGTGTAAAGAAAGCTTATTTTTGCTTTAATTTTAGTATTCCCTTAGTATATGACATATATTGTTACAACAAAATTAGAAAAAATTAGACCGACGTCAGTATAAAAAAAAACTTAATATAACGAAATTATTACATAAATTTAATGATATTAAATAAAAAATATCAGTATATGCGCTGCGCTACCTAGTAATCTATTTGAAGTCGGTACCGGCTAAAAAGCAATACAAGCCAAAAAATTAGTAACATAGAAACATCTACGAAAAATTACGCGTCGAATAGTCATAGGCCTATGCCGACACGTTCAGTAGTTTTTAAGTTCTTTTCATCAAACACATTCGCTGAAAGGGAACATGATCATTAACTCTGTATTTAGTAGCATACGTCATCATACATTTGCGTATGAAAGAGGTATAACTGCTACCATTACTTATATCATTAGCTTTGTTCATGAAACTCAAAACACAAATCCTATAAATAGACACCGACCAATGTTCATAAATTAATTGTTATACAGTGATAAATCAAGTCGTTACGAATATGAATTTCGTTCAATGAAATAAAGTAAAGTTCCAAACGTATGAGTTCCCTGACACAAATCTATTTGTAGCTAACTAAATCATCGAATGACACCTTTAATTTACAAAGCGCTTTTAAGAAAATTACTTAAGAGCTGTAAAATGTTTAATTTATGCGCAAATAATGTGAAACAAGTGACAATACTCTTAAATAAGCAAACAGGTAAACGCCTTTGTTAACGAACACCATACCCCGACGGAACGTATTTTCTGAAGAAATAAATTAGTTTAGACCTTCACAATGGTCGCTGTAGCCTGTAAACACCCAACTTTATGTATGACAAGTCTTAATTTACAGTTGTCCTGTATTAAATGACTAGAATATATTTGTCTTGAAGTTACTTTACTATATACACACTTTATACAAGTAAATATTAACTTTGCAGAGTATTATAGATTATCTGATGCCTGTGACTTCGAGTGCATCATTTATTATCTTAACAATATATCTTACATATAGAGGAAAACATACATAAGCAGCACACCATTCGCCCACTTCTCCATAGCTAGCACATACTCATCACATAACGCGTAGTGCTTAAAAAGATTAAAATTTAATAACTCTATATTAAATTAAGCTATCTTTATAATATTTTAGATAAGGACAAAGTATTTAAGAAGTAAAATAAAAAAAAAATCAAGGTAGTCCATTAGGACTGACGATAGAAGTGAAAACTCAAAAGAATGAAAAACCATGTACACAGTATACAATATAGCTCATGGATTGCGTTCGGGGATGATGACGCGAGTTCCATTATTTTTGGTCACCCAAAAAAGTGCTCAACGCGCCTAAAGAAGTTTTCACTTAAAAAAAATTGACTAAAATCTATTCAGTAGCTTTTGAATGACGAGCGCACAACGAGAGACCTCTATCATTTCATGTATGTATATATAACAAGATAAGGTGATACTCTCTAAAACTACCAGTCTGATTATATAGTATATTTATTGAGCTACGATTCTCAGGAACAGAATATGGGATGGTAGAGCTACGCTGAAACTATTACTGGTTTCAGAATGAATGGGTCGGCTCGCCCGGGGTAGTACCACCCTCTCACAGAAAGCCGACGTGAATTAACAGTGCTTGCACTGTTGCGTTTCGTTCGGTCAGTGAGAGCGCCGGAGGCCCACATATTTAAAAGGCCGGCAACGCACTTGCGACTCCTCTGGTGTTGCTAGTGTCTATGGACGGCGGTGATCACTTACCATCAGCCACCACCTGTTCAGTTGCCCCTATGATATAAAAAAAAAAAATTATCGTAGAAAGTGTGGGTCAGGAAATTGGTTAAGCTAGAATAAAGTAAACTTACGGTCCTGACCTATGGCGGGGCATGGGGTATCGGGGGTCGAGATTGGAAAAATTAAACGCTAGGCGAAAGCGCCTAGCACAAAGTTAATAATAAACCTATATGTATCTGAAAGTAATATTGTCTATAATATAAGAAAAGAATAGGCATGTTATGTGTAAATACATCATAATACAGATCAATTTTTTATATTAAATTTCTCTTTCAATCGAAATATTCATAACCAAATATCTCTTAAACTACTTCCATATATCTTATCATTTATTAAAAAAACGAAAGCAGTTATCAAAACAAACAATCGTGATAATAAAGTTCCGAAACGTTTCATTTAAATTGACAAAAGAAACAAACGTATTCAATGGAATCTGGGCTCTTTCCTTGCCGGCTAATTATCATCTAAATACCACATAATGAAGTATACTCCTCGGCTACCACGTATCCAAGAATGCCGTCAACTTTGAGATTTATTTAACTAAGCTTTTTGTATTCGCTAAACATTTCTCTAAATGCATACTGGTATTATACAAATTATTATTTATAAGCATCGTATCATCCATTTGAATGTACACCGCCTCAGTAGCTATTAATGAAGAAAAATTGGTGATAGAAATCAATATTCTACACGTTCGCTCAGCGCAAGTATAAAGAGGGCTTCACATAAATTTAAGAATTTATATCTACTTAATCCATCCGTCCAAATATTACATCGTTACATCTAAAGGCAATTTCTATTCACAATCGATTAGTGTCCATTCGTTTATTAATACCGAATGCATAATACTGTTTCGGTGTATTGAGATACGAGCTATAAAATATATAATTCTTTGAATATAAATGGAATTTAAGCAAATATTTTTAGAAATCTAATTCGGATTAACAATTTAATATGTTCTAATGCTGTTAAAGCCTGAATCTAATGTCGTAAGCCTCGATAAGTATTGCCGTGGGTAGTAAAGAACATAAGAATAAAATTATAAAAAACGATTTTCTCTTTCTTGTTCAAAATTAATAGCATTGTTATAAAAGAATAATCAATAGTAATAAATGTTAATATTGAGAGATTGTCAAATTTTATTTCGTGGCTTAGTCGTAGTAAGAAAGGTCGTAGATGATCTTCGCACATGGCCGTCTTTTACATGATGCGCGTGTGGCTAAATGTTAAGCATCTATATATGTATGTGTATTGTTAACTACTTAATTATTATAACTAATGGTCGAAATACGACCCATAATTATTTTTTTTTCTTACTTTCAATATTGAAAAAGAAAAACAAATATTTTCAGAAATGAAAATCAGTTAACAAACAGAGCAGGAAGATGTACTTAACTGTTTTATCTCTACCTATTTATATAGTTTACTAACAGGCCCGGTGGATGTAGTCCTGCCCTGATAATAAAAAAATATACTTAAGTACATGAAATGCTTAAGGTAACAAATGTAATTAATTTGATAAGGATCAATACTGTATCCGTCTAAATAGCCTTCCAATTACCTCATTATATGTGACCATTTTTAGTAAATAGGTAGGTATAGTAAGCTATCCTTAAAAGATATCACACTATACAGTGTTTTGTTAAATCTCAAAGGGGTTAGGCAGCGATTTCGACGAAAGCTCCCATGTGGCTTGACTTTTTCCGATCCTTTCAACAATTACCATTATATTTCAACCAATTTACACAAAGCTTTGACAAATTATATACGTAAACCTTCCTGAATGAATTACTCTATCTATTGACGAAGACCGCATTACAATCCGATCAGTAGTTTTTGAATTTATCACAAATATACAGACAGACACGGCGGACGACTTTGTTTTATAATATGTAGTGATAAATGAAATTTATGAATTATTCATAGATGATTATTTTGAAATTAAACAACGAAGTGTGAAATAGTGTCCTATATTTATTTATATTATATACTACTATTCTAAAGGTTTATTATTATTTTATTGAAAACGTTTATGTTGCTTAAATTATAAAGTTGCTTTTCTTCGCGACTTCGCATTGTATATTTCACGTATACTTCGGGAACAGTATTTTTTTCTGGATCATCATCATCATTTAATTTTCAATCTGGATGTAAATTGAAAATTAAATAATAAATCGAAATGTATAAAAAACATTTTTGGAACAAAGTCAAGAATATTGACATAGTACAACGCCCTCACATAGTTCATCCTAAGTAATATTATAAATGCGAATGTCAATTTGTTTGTAAACTGTCTATTACGCTTTCACGCGTTAACTACTCAACCGATTATTGTGAAATGTTACATACATACATACAACCGACATAAATACAAACATACATACATACATGTTTCCGAGGGATAGGTTAAATGTACATTAATACGAACGAAGTCACAAGCAAAAACTAATATTCAATAAAACGTCCCAACATCAATTTTAATTCATAGTCCAATAAAACAGACCAATTATTGGAGGATCTAATATTATTCTAGTTCATTAACTATGAAATGTTGCGTCGTCTCCTTTTTTTATACTCGTTAACTTTTTTTTTACAAAAGCCAACAAAAAAAAAAGCGGTTACCGGTTAATAACGGCCCAGGAAGAATATGTTCCAAAACACACGAACCTTTCTTTCGTTATAACGCAGCACAAATTACGTCAAATCATGTGGATATTATTTTTTTACGAGATATACGAGCACCATTTGGTAAATTAGAGTCTCTAACATTGAGTAAATAAACAACATAACGACGCCACACAGTATCTTGATATTTTGAGTGGATACAAAAAAACTTAACTACTTCCCGAGTTGTTTTGTCGCGCGCCTCACAGATTAACAGTTCGAAGCATTTTAAATACCACATATAATTACATTATAATTATCTTATTTGGAGCTGGATCTTTTGTAAATTAATATAAAAACAATATATATATTTTAAGCAATAGTAAAATATAGTATTTTTAAAACAAAACAATGTATTTTGGTATGTTTCTAATTTTCAACGATTTTGGTTCATGGCTTCTTTTCTGTAAGAAGTGAAGAAGGCACGCGTATAAACTGGGGTGTTACAGCTCTAACGCTGGAAAATGAAAAAGAAAAGAAATCGTTTATTCATAATGCATTACACGATACAAGTATACAAAGTGGATAAAAATCTGCACACCTCGGCATTATGAAAGGGTGTCCAGCTCAACATATGTTAAAATATCAAAGAAACACTCAGCGCTGATTTTCAGCTGGAACCCAGTGCAAGTCACGGTACGTAAAATAAAATATCAATAAAAACTGTTAAATATACTATATATATGGAAAATAATAAATGTAAAAATAGTAGATTACTTTTTTTTTTATAGTAGATTTTTAAGTAGATTACTAGTATTATAGAGACTGTACTTTACTATAGGAACTTATACAATAAGCAAAATGGGTAAATATAAGATACAATTTTTGATATTATATATTACAGAAATCTTTCTGCCAATTAAGATCACATCAAAATAGGTTTAGACGTTTCGGAAATTAGCCCAAATAAATAATAGGTTTAAAATGTAAAACTTAATAATAATAAAATAGAATCTAGCGTTACGTAGTTTTTTTTCTCAAGGAGGCGATCAAAATAGTCGGCTAATTAAAATTAAAGGATTAATGTAGAGAAAAGATATAAAAGAGAAATAAACACATACGATAATGCACGTTTATGCCAGCATAAACTAGCTAATATATAATATAACGGGGGATTTTATGACGAATATATGGGATTATTTTCAGATATCATTTTACCCTTGACAAAATGTAGAATTTCAAATATTTCGATTGCCACAATACAAACTTGTAATTCATAGAAATTATAATAGAATACGAATTATCTTTCAAGACCTCTTAGAAAGTTCAATGGAACTTTCAATATATATTACATAACGGGAAACGCTGAGCACAATAAAAGCGATCTTTGTAAGGGATAAACTTAACCGATCACTAAGGAAATATGATACCAACCAACAGGCACAAGACGATCAATCAACGCGAGATGACCTATTCAAGATTAATTGATTCGCTTATAAGAATGTTTCACTTTTATAAAAAATATAGAGCGCTTTAAACGACCTCAATAATAATGCTATTTTTGGAGAGAGACACAACACATTACCGGATTAATTGGTTGTGAATAATTTTTCCATACAATTTATACCAGGTTGATAAAATAACGACAACACATTCAATATATATAAAACATAATAAAGCTTAAGAGATACTTTTTTATTATTTTGAACGCATTAATCTCTGGAATTGCCAGTCAACATTTTTTTAACTGCCATAACCTATTCATTCTGAGTGATTACAAATTATCTAACACCAAAAAAAAAATTCAAACACATACTCATTCTCACACTTGGACACTCAACAGCACATATACTAACACCATTCTAATGCTTTGAACTTTATTATGTTATACACGCACACGCTCTTTCCTTTTCTATAAATCATTTTTTTACATACACGGACACAACTTAAAAATCGAATGGTAAAATATGCAGAATAAGTTCTCAATTTGCTTTATTAATGAATAGCTTTAGTAATTAATGTATGGTTACGTTTATTGTTCTGTATGTAAATCTAAACTTGTTTCCCAATATTTGTAACTATCTACACTAAAGTAGGAGGCAGGGACCCATTTTATGTGTCCCAATGTAATGGATTTACAAATAAAGATTATTATTATACTCCTTAAAAGTTGGCCTAATTGAGCCGAATCACCATACAATTTTTTTGCCAAAAAACAGACTGAGCGAAAACTAAGTAATAGTGTAGGTTAATCGAGTGACGTCGCGCGAGGTATGGGGGTTGTTGTTGCTTTAACCTAACCAGAAACGAGTTTTAACTGCAAGTGCCGAACTGTGAATGCTTATTTCAACAAAATATCATACCTTGCGACTCAATCACGTTATTGACTCCCCAGTCAACACTGGTACTAAAGAATTTATTTAAAGTCCTTAATCGCAATATTAGTAATTTCAAATTTAGTAAATTTAATGCGAGTAAGCCAGTGCGCTACAATACACACCTACTATGCAAAATCCTCTCTCATCGTGGGAAGAATATAACATTTTCGCACCTGCAAAATCCGCTGTGCAGTAATATATTTCCTATTTTTTTAATCAAGGTATTTTACTATTATTTGTTTTTTATCATAGTTATTTTTTAAGTTTTATTACTAGCCGATATAAGAATAATGAAAACTATGCTGAGTGGAAACAGTGGAGTAGAAAAGTACAACGAAGGCTTATAAATATCAACCAGACATTTTCCAACGGTGTTATTCCATAATATTTTTATTTTCTAATAAGCTAAATGTACTTGTAGCAGTAGCAAAATAATACACAAATTACAATGAAGTCCCGGTGTATGAAACAAAATATCAAATACATATTGTTACTATAGTAACTAAAAATAACTATTTGGACAATATTTTTCTGAACCTATTCCGTCAAAATTCGTCGACAATTTCCTCGGCCTCGTTGTCAGACGTTCGGCTGACACCAAAGCAGCGATAGGTATGTTAAAAGACTCATGGTTATTTTTTGTAAGGCGTGTTACTTTGCTGATTTAAAAAGTAACCATTTTTAATGTTTGAGATATTTTTCATCATCATCGGCCTGTAAGAGACCCACCGCCCAGGCCTGCCATAGGCGTCTTCCCAAAGGAACAATATTTTTCATTTTATGATATCAATGCAATCCTGAGTACGTTACGAGTACTGTCAATCTTTAGGTATATCTTTGTAGGTCTAATAACAATACTATTGTCTGTTTACAAAAGTAACAGCAAACTCTAAACATTTTTCTTTGATTCTATAAAATTAACCGTTTAACTATGTCAGTACTTGATGTCAAGAATGAGACTAATTGTCGAGTGCAATTATAGCTGTTTTTTTTTCAAACTGATTACACTGTTGCCCTGGAAAGGCCTCTACAGTTTCACCGGACTACATTATAGCTATGTATATCTGGATATTTAGTACTTCACCACGAAGAGTGATGCGCTAGAGATAAATTTTCAACGTCTATGTGGTAATCACAGGAATTCTATCCAGAGAGTTTAGTTTAGCAAAAAAGGAAATGCTCTATTTTATCAGACTTCCGAAAGAAAGTTCTGTTTTTTGCTAATATGTTGACAGGTGTATGTACACGAATTTCTCAAAACATTCACAACCGATTATTATTATTCTATTTCTATATACTTATAATATATAAATAAATTACCATTTTTATCTATAAACTTACACAAGCAATAATTTTGTATAATCTCCATTTTTAACAAAGTCGGTTTGTTTTTTTCACCAAGTATATTTGAGATGCTGTAATCATTTTCTACAACATAGCGAATTTTACTATCAAACTATTAACACTTTAAGGAAAGAAAGATAGCGTGGCTAAATAAGAATTATTAAAAAATAAATTACATCCACATCGACTGTGAAATTACTTTAATCAGAAAAAAGTGAATCCATTATTACATAAAGAAAAAGTTTAAAAATTCACTTTTTAAAATAAATTATAAGCCAATTCGTATCGATTCACGGAGAGGCGAGGCAAATGAGTTGCTGTACAAATGGATCAATCAGATGTATACATCAAATCCGAAATTAAATACGATTATCTTGTAAAAGCCCACAGCAGTGTGTGGGTAAATTACGTCAGTCACATTGGCAAGGATTATCCAAATAAACTGCGAACACAGACTATTGGACAATCATATAAATTATATTCACTGGAAGTACTATTACTACTATGTTTATATTTTATTGACCACATACGCAAAAACCATTTAATAAATCGCGTAAATTTTCTCGTACAATTTTCTATAATGTTTCCGTTCGTCGATAACCGCATCATAATTTCACTCTTAAATAAAATATATATCACGTACGAGTGTGGGAAATAGACAATTTATTAATTTTACTTCCAACTACATTTATTAGAAGTAATTTAATACATTAGTCTTTTCCACTGATTTTATATAACCGAATCAGATAGACTTGTAAAGCGCTGTCGTCTGTGGAATTAGCAATGCTGTGCTATCTTTTAGTTGCAGTTACCTAAAACTTTGGTCGATTTAAAGCCTAACAAAATAGTAAAATACTTGGAAATCGATCGACTTAGGCTCGGAGCCTATATTAATCAGAGTATTCAGTGAAGAAAATGTTTGTTTTGAATGATTTCAATAGCATGATATGTAAAACTTTTTTCTAATGGTAGACTAGCTACCACCTAAAGATTGAAAATCTGGCGCCAAACATCTTTACGTGTGTTCCGGCAGCTACATTTAAGACTCAGTTCTCCTCTAGTCTTAACCTGTTACGGCATTAGGCCACATCCTTAAGATCAGTTGAAATAGTTAAGAGAACGCAAAATCCTATAAAACTTAAAAAAAAAACTTATAAAATGAATTCTAATCAGATCTAACTGAATTTATTAACAACTAAACCGGATCACCAGATGAAACGATAAGACACTGATGCTTCTAATAAACCAATTATTTATTTACTAAAGGTGTGTGCCCAATGAGATTTTATCATTCTATTTCTGACCTCCTATTTTAACTTCCTTGGGCATTACATTTTTAAAGATCCTTTCTTAGTTCTTAAAAACCTAATCCTCCATTCAACCTCCATCGACGGGCTTACAACCTTTACGTTGTTTGTCAGTTATTGTTAAGAATATTATAAATTACATAACAATTATCCAATAAATCTATACCCAATTTTAACATTAAAATTTTCAATTTACTATTAGAGGCTTTTAGCAGTTTCACAGGTTTTCGAAATTCCTTGGAGATATATCTTTAAGCAAAAAATATTGGTTTATTAATACAAAATAAAGTCAACTTTTACGATTATGAGTGTTAATTAATTAAATTTTAGTTTTTGGAAATCTAGTATGTTGGGTGACTACACTGTCTAAGCAATTTATCTCATTTTACTAATAATGTATTATGAGATAATCGTAGTAATACTATTTGGAGCAGACAATCGATAAGAAAACAAATTTGTTTTTATTCACAAATATCCTGATGATTTATCCAAAGCAACATAATGAATTAATAGTTGCAAACCATTTCTATATAAGAAGAAGACCAGCATCTAGGAACTAAGTGCAGTGAAGCTGTGAAGGCTCATCAGACCAACAGAGTATAGTTAGTTCGAAAAAAAAACATCTAGGAAGAAATAGTAATGAAGAAAAAATGTTTGTGTAAATGCTTACGCCCGTTCCTTAAACAACGTAATTACCTAGCCTACAACACACGTCAATCACCAACCCGCGTTGAGCGATCCAAAACGCTTTCAAGCAAGAATATAATTATTTTCGTCAATCATGCAGCAAATCGACTACAATTTGTACCACATTAGAATCGGTCACGAAGTTGTCCGGTGTCTTTGTTTCACGACACTATCGTACTATCTGTTGCGTTCACTCACCGTTATGCAAGCTCTAAGTGTCTTCTGAATAATTGCTTCCAGATCCATTGTTTTCATTTCGTGTGACATTTATAAAAATAACGATTGGAACAGTTGCTAATAAAACACGAGATATTTTTACGATAAAATTTGTCCCTTAAAATTTGCTTTAAAGAACTCTGAACATTTGTAAAATAATAGTGGCAGCCTTAGTACTTATTGTCGCAGAATAACTTTTTTTTTTTTTTTTTTTTCGAACTGACCTACACTGTTGACCCGGAGGCCGCTACAGATTTACCGGACTACTAAGGGGAGCGCTTAAGGCACTCACCCGATTTTATTTAGGCAACTAGCACAAGGGCACTCGGTGCGCCTCGGCTTGAGCTGTCGCCGATAACCCGATCTAACTAAGCTAGCTAAGCTATGCTATCTCATACGATATGAATTCGTGAAAAATGCATTGGTAACCATGCATGTTTCACGAACGCATATGTATATTTTGTGTCTGACTACTCTAAGTGTGTGACTTAATTCAGTCCGAAAAGGGCAAAAAAACAGCCCACCACCATGTGTGCCTATGTGTGCACGTGTGTGGGGTGATATGTGTAAGTGTAAAAACTAATGTGTGTAACTGTATCACGCAGATAACATCTCAAGGGCTCCACTCCGGGGGACGACCTAGGCTCGAGATGCTACGAGAGAGACGCGACAATGTGCGGGATCGTATCTTCAACCCCCGCTCACGACGGTGTGAGCAGAGAGAGTCGCGGGCGTGGGCGCAAACACGCAAAAGTAAGGGCGATCGATACTAAGAATCAAGACGGCGACGGCGCCGTGATTTAACTATGCAATCATCCGGATTGCTCCTAATGGTTCGGTATATTAGGGAGAGATAGACATAAATGCGCGGATTTATTCCATCTATATCTAGAATAAAATTATTTAAGTGAATCGCGCGCGAGGCGCTGAAGAGTGGCCGCGATGCCAGGAAAGCTCGTGATAGCCCTAAGGTACTCGATACTGTCGTTGCTATTATTCAACATTTCGTTGAAGGCGGTGATCTCATCAATCTCATGGAAGATGAGAAGCTGAGTTATCCACTGTATGCCGGGTAAGGAAAAGGTGAACGGTTTCGCCTGGTCGGGCTTAACCTTTGGAGGTTGGGCTTGAGGTTGGGACATGGGTTTGGCTACCCACGGGGCCTGAGGGGCCCGCGAGGGCTGGGGCGGCGCACAGGGCGCAGGAGCGGGCGGTGATGTGGTTCGGGGAACGGGTTTGGATGCCATAGGGGCCTGAGGGGCCCGCGAGGGCTGGGGCGGCGCACGGGGCGCAGGAGCGAGCGGTGTTGTGGCTCGGGACAAGGGTTTGGAGACCCAGGGAGTCTGAGGGGGCCGAGCAGGCCGGGGGGGCACATAAGGTGCGGGTGCGGGCGCTGCCGGTGCACGGGAAGTGCCCGGCAGGCTTGGGAAAACCTCTGTTGACAACAGAGGCGGAGGTTGAGGGCGGGAGGAGGCGGCGGGCGCCCTGGTCGGGGAGTCCTGCCTACGGCGTCGGGGGCGCTTTGTGCGCGGCGCTCGGGGACAGCCGCGATAATTCGCGGGATGACCCGATGCGCCACACAAGACACAGCTAGGAGGCTCGGGTGAGGACGGAGTGCGAGAACACTCCCTAGTGGAGTGATCGCCGAGGCACTTTACACACCTGGGACGCAGGTGGCAATTTCGTGCGGAGTGACCGTACACCTGACAGTTGTGACACTGTGAGGGAACGAACTGCTTGCGCGGAGGCTCGACTGTGATGCCGGTGAGGCCGCACAGGGAGGACAGGGTCGAGATGGCTTTACCTTCCCTGGAGCGGTCCAAAATGACCAACACCAGGTTGTATGGGGCCTTCGTGCGGGGGTGGTACATACGATGTACCTCTCGGACGGGATAATTGGATGACTTAAGGTCATTTCCTATATCCTCGATTGATAACTCAATCGGGACCCTACGGAGGACAACTCGGAGGAGACGCTCGTCCTCGAGAGCGTGGGTGAAGTAGCCATACTTCGCTTCCCTAAGGAAGGAGGTTAGGCGACGGTGATCGTCGACGGTCGGCACCTTAACCTGGATGCCAGTGGGAGTGTTAAGGGCGGAGGTATACATGATCTTCCTCGAGTTGAGACTCGAGGAGATAACAACCCAAGACGACTTGTCTTGGATCGTGACGGGTGGCGGTGGGCGGGGCTTCTTTGCAGAAGCTACGGAATCCGCGGCTTGTGCGAAAGAGAGGTCGGAGGGGGCGTGGCTTAAGGCCGGCGCCTTGTTGGCGCGTTTGACGGGTTCCGTGTGTACGGAACCGATGGGTGAGGCAGGACGTGACAAGTCGGCTTTCCGACGGTGCGAGACGGTTATGAAACCGTCTTTGACTGACTCGACAAAGGGCACAGACGGATCTACATCCATCCGTGGGACTGGAGGAGAACTTTGGACTAGCGGATCGACACTACAGTCCGGAGAAAGTGACGAAAATGAATTCGCCACTGAAATGTCGGTTTTGGGAGGTGGGGCGGTCGGAGCTTTCTCCTTCCGCTGCTTGGAAGAGCGTTTGTCCTTCTTAGCAGAGACCGGGGACCGCGAACGGCCGGCCTTGCTATCGGACAAAGCTTCATCACTACCATCGTAGTGATCAACGAGACCGGGGTACATCCTCTGGATCTCCTTAGCCTTGGAGGGATTTTGATGGATCATCTGCTCGATCCTGACAAGAGTCTCTTGACTCATGGAATAGGAATTAGGAGTGCGGGTGGAAGTGGAGCATGTGGGGCGGGACATGACTAACCTCCCTGCCGGAGGGGCAGGGGGGTGCGCCTGTTTGAAGTTAACGGACAACCGTGTCCGGACCAAGGGAGCTGTGGGCGATGTGCAATGCCTCACAGGGGACCTACGAAGCCTAGGGGGAGTTCCCTAACACTTCTTTCTTCGAATTTGCTTCTTTCTTCTTCACGTACGACGCTCGGCACACGGCGCAACACGGCGAACGACGAAACTGCACGACGACACGACGCGCGGCCCGACGACTCGATGCACTGCACTCTGTGTGCTCGGCTCGCACCGAAAAGTGCGGTTTAATTGGTACACTAACGGAGGTGCACCGGCGCTCTGAAAAGAGCGTAACGATTGACAATAGCCGATCGAACACACAATACTACCGAGAGTATCACGAACTAATTCAATAACTACGTAAAAGTTATCGAACGATCTGACCGTTAAGAGCTGCGAGAGAGCGCACGTGCGTCCCCGACCGCGGCTCGAATCGGACTCTCGCAGAATAACAGTGTAACAGTAGTCTTATAATCAACTCTTCATGAGTAAACCTGAACTTTAGAAAATATACAATTGTAAGTTTCTCGGAGTTTGCAATCACCAATACGTCGTGGGTATACCTTCATTCCGGAAGAGGTTTATGACCCTGCAGTGTGTGTCTTACTAGTGAATTTGATAGGAGCTAAGTGTTAATGATAATATTTAAGATTTAAATTCGGTAAGAGTTCTAACTAGTCGTGGTTATCTATTAATTAAAGTGTTATAAAATAATAAAATAAACAACAGCCTAAAGTTAGTCCTACAGTATTATTTCCCGTGAACAAGTAACACCTTATTTATAATTGACCCTGGTGAGGTAGGCGTGTAAATAGCCTCGGTCACTCAGCGGCTTGAGAACTTGTATATGACTGAACACGAGAATGCGTGCCAGCCTAACTGTGTCTATATTTTAGCAATGTGAAAATATGTGAACGAAAAAAAAAAAAAAAGAGGGTAAAGCAGAACAAGAACCAAATTGTAAATTTAAAGCAGCAGATACTAAAATACCTCTATTTATTTCTAATGTCCATAAGGATGTATTAGAAAGAGATATTATTGATTATATACTTGAAAAAACAAAAGAGAAGGTCACATTAGTTAAAATTAACATGAAACGACAAAGGGATTATGATTCTTATAAATTATTTGTTTCTAAACGCAAGCTACACTTATTCTTAGATGATAGGCTATGGCCTTGTGGTATATCATTTAGACGATACGTATTTCGTAAACCAATCCAGAGTGGATTTAATAGTTTGAAATCTGAATCTATTTTAACAAATTAAATTATAATGGATGTTTGTAGTAATAATTTAGTATCTTTCAATTGTCGTAACGTCAAAACGTCATTCCAGGAAATTAAGTTCTTGTGTGATAAAGCAGATATCGTAGCATTACAGGAGACTTGGTTGTTACCACATGAAATTCCTATATTAGGGGAAATACATGACGATTTTGCATTTATTGGCTCATCAGCAGTTGATACTGAATCCGGTATCCTTCGTGGGAGACCTCATGGTGGTGTTGCAATTTTGTGGCGCAAGTCTTTATTCCAAAACGTGGTAAAAGTGGATACCAATAATAATCGGATCGCAGCTATTAAAGTAATAAATGATAGTGGATCATTCCTTGTTTGCTGTGTTTATATGCCCACTGATTGTCAAGAAAATTTACAACTTTTTACAGAGTGTTTGGGTACATTAAGTTCTATTATTGATAGTTGTAATTTGGAATCTGTATTTATGCTAGGTGATTTTAACGCGCATCCTAATGAATTATTTGGTAAAGAATTAATTTCTTTTTGTAACGAACAACAGTGGCTTTGTGCTGATATTAAACTTTTAGATTTCGCTAGTAATACTTTTATATACATAAACGATGTTTTTAATTGTAAAAGTTGGTTAGATCACTGCTTAGTAACTAAGTCAGCATGGAACACTGTAAGAAACATCAAAGTACTATATGACGTATATTCTTCTGACCATTTTCCTCTTGTAATTGAATGTAATTTAAAGATGATTAGGCCTAAATTACACCATAAAGTTATTGTATGTAATAATGTAACTTGGGGTGAAAGAGATAAACAACAAATTAAACTGTATAATGAATTGTGTAATACTAAATTAAGAGACATAGATTTTCCTAGTCAATTTTATGAGTGTTCTTATAATGTATGTAGTGATATTGAACACCGTAATATCTTGGACAATTTGTATAAAAATATAGTAAATGTATTATCTGAGGCCGCAATTGTTTCACACAAAAAGTCAGCTCCTAGAAAACAATGTATTGTAGGTTGGAATCAATATGTTAGGCAAGCACACAGGGACGCCAGGCATAGTTTTGAACTTTGGCTTTTATATGGCAAACCATCCACAGGACAGATCTATGAAAGAATGAAATATACTCGTAAATGTTTTAAATCACGACTAAAATGGTGTATAAAAAATCGAGAAAAGATAAAAATGAATATCATTGCGACTCATTATAGAAATAAAAATTTTAGCAAGTTTTGGAGAAATACTCAAAAACTCAATGCTAAGCCTGGTTTGCCTGTGAGTATAGGTGGTGTTACTGACTTTAAATGCATAGCAAATAATTTTATGCAACATTTTATGGTTAAAACTCAAAATGAACCAAAACAAATAAATATCAATAATAACCATAATAAAATCGTGAATATAACTCTTTTCACAAGTAATGATATTAAAAATATCATGAGAAATATGGCTCGTAGAAAATCACCCGGTCATGATGGGCTCAGTATTGAGCACCTCCAATACGCAGGGGTTCATTTGCCGCGAGTACTCAGTATGTTTTTTAATCTATGTATTACGCATTCTTACTTGCCGCGGGATCTAATGAAAACTGTAGTAGTCCCTATCATTAAAAATAAAACAGGTGACATTTCTGATCTTAATAACTATAGACCGATTTCAATAGCTACTATAATTGCTAAAGTATTTGATGGTCTCTTAGATGTGCAGCTATATAAATATATTAATTTGCACGATGCTCAATTCGGTTTTCGACCGGGATTATCAACAGAGAATGCCATTCTAGCCCTTAAGCAGACCGTCAAATACTATACTAGTAGAAAAACACCGGTTTACGCATGTTTTCTAGATCTTACTAAAGCCTTCGATTTAGTTTCCTATAGTATATTATGGACCAAGTTGAGTAATACCGGCTTACCTAGTGAGCTTATTAGCATTTTTCGTCATTGGTATGAAAATCAAGAAAACTATGTAAGATGGGCGGGAGAAATCTCTGATATATACAGATTAAATTCCGGAGTTAGACAAGGGGGTATAAGTTCACCAAAACTTTTTAACTTGTATATTAATGAACTTATCACTCAATTGTGCGGAACTCATGCGGGATGCACGATTGGCAATCAAATGGTCAATAACATAAGTTACGCAGATGATATGGTGCTCCTTAGTCCTTCAGTTGGTGCTTTGAGAAAGTTATTGCTTATCTGTGAAACTTACGCTCATGAACATGGCTTAAAATATAATATAAAAAAGAGTGAGTTTATGGTCTTCACGGTTGGTAAAAGTACATTAGAAGACGTACCTCCTATTAATCTATATGGCAAACCATTAAATAGAGTATATAAATTTAAATATCTTGGACACATTGTCACACCCCAAATGAGAGATGATTATGACATTGAAAGAGAACGTAGAGCACTCGCAGTAAGAGGAAATATGTTGATCCGTAGGTTTGCTCGTTGTAGTGATGAAGTAAAAATTTATTTATTCAAAACATTTTGCCAATGTTTCTACACGAGCAGTCTATGGGTTAGCTACAATCAAAGGACTATTAATGCTTTGCGTGTGCAATATAATAATATATTTCGATTATTCTTGGGATTGCCGCGATTCTGTAGCGCATCTGGGATGTTTGCATATGCTCGGGTTGATGATTTTTATGCAATCACGCGTAAGAGAGCAGCATCCATCCTTTGTAGACTTCGCGAAAGTCCCAACAGAATAATGGAAACATTAGTAGATATTTATGATAGTCCTTATCTGAAACACTGGATTTCGGTGGTTATATAACACTGGGGCACAATGTTACATTTTTTTGTTTACTTGTCTATTTAATTTAATTATTATCTATAGTTTAATTATATTTAATTTCTTGTTTTAATTAAGTAGGTAGTTTTGTATATTTTTGTCTTATGGACCTTTGTTGTCTGAATGATTAAATGATTTGATTTGATTTGATTTGATAGGGGGTGTATAATAAGCACTTAATCGCCTACCGAGTCGCCCCTGGTGTCTCGATATTGGTGGAGACTAGATCGTTCACTTACATAAAGTTTATATTGCGGCGAGAGCTGGTTTTTTTTTATATAATACGTATACCTGTGATGCTGCGTTGCGTAAAAAGTAGTGCATATCAGGCTAAAGTAACAGACGTCACCTCCGTATCGACGGAGGAGACTAACTAAACTAAACAAATTAGATGACAGGGCATCCGGCTCACCAGACCCAGTTTATAATAAACTTTAGTAATAAATAAATGTGTACTTTTGCTAATATTTTTACAATCACAGAACTACGATAGTAGAATGTTTATGTTAATAATTAAATTATTTTGTTCATGGACAATAAAATTTATCAAATTTTATGGTAGTTTACAAGTAAACAGAGAGATCAGCATAGCCAAAGCTATTGTAACGCATCGCAAATTTAATTGCTAAACTACTCAGTGGTTCCGTAGCAAATGTTTCATAATTATTGACGTATCAATTAAGCCGTTGAAACTGTTATGAAATCGCGATTTCACAGAAACCGTTCCGTTTGTTAACGGTTATAAAAGCTCAATATTGCTCAATAAATAAAATATTTTTCATGCATCCTCAATTACAAATATTGCCAAACGTAATTGTTTAGAAATGGTTGTATAAAATCCATTGAATTATAAAGCTTTCGTAAACTCTTTAATATCAATTATTGCATTAATGTGAAGCAATTATAGTGCAGTTATACGCGCATTTGAAAATCCCGTCGATCGGCGTAGGTTTGAATCCTTGCGAACGAATCAGAGATTTCGGTGAAGGAAAACATTACTATGAAACCATAGCATAATGGTAGGGTATTTTCTAAGCCTGCCTCTAAGTGCAATCGTCGAGCTAAAAATCTGTCGCCGAGAGAATCTATAGGCATCTTCCCCGATTTGCACTTGAGAGCCAGTCCCTCTCTAGGATTCTAAACCTTACTACCATCTTGAACCACATCGTCATTTAACATAAGTTCAGATCGTGGTCAAAGGCTAAAACTTATTTAATAAATAAAAAAGTCTCAGATTAAATTAAAAAGCTTCCTCTCACACAATTACCGAGAAAAACTATAACCGATCAAGTTGAGTATTAAAAAAAGTCTTATATCGTTTTTATTATTTGTGAACAATACAAGATTAGTTTACAAAGGTTTGCTTGATAAAAATTAAGAAGCTATTGAAACTGATGATTATTAAAACTAAACAAAATAGAGAGTAGTAAATAAGAAAATAGCACTTGATACAAAGAAATTAAATCATCATTTCCTATGAACCGAGATATCATACATTTCAAAATAAAAACTATTATAAAGCGTGAGTTTCATCGCACGATTTCATAATTACTAATAGTAAAAAACCTTACATGTATTCACACGCTGCTGATTTATATGCTAACAGATTTAAAACAATTTTGCATGTAAGTTATCGTAATACGCAATAATGGACTTCTTGTGTCAACACTTCAAACAAAATAAAGGCACAGCCGCTCTAAATATCAAACAAAATTACTAACAACAAACTAACAACGTCAATCACTTTGGCTAATGGCGTACAAAGCGATCTTATCTTGAGAACCATAAGCGTAGTTGTCAGCGAGACGAGCTACGCCATAGGAAAAAAGTTCATAGAAAAATTATGAATTTAAAGCAGTAGTTACTTGTACCATTGCGTATTCAAAAATACTTAGTTATTAGATTTATTTTAAAATGAAATAAATAGATAAAATTTGTAATATTAGTTAGTTGGTTTAAAATGTTATTACATTTCTGGGTTATCAAAATGCGTTTTGAGGCGCGATACGTTTATTCACATACCCAAACACAAGAGTTGAACAATCTTCAGAATAATTTATACAGTTCTCCGTGATAGTATTTACACCTTATACTACTCTTTTTTTTTTTTTTTCGAACTGACCTACACTGCCGGCTTATTAGGCCTTCACAGTTCCACCGGACTACTAAGGGGAGCGCTTAGGGCACTCACCCGATTGTTTTTAGGCGAAACATCTCAAGGGCACTCGGTGCACCTCGGCTTGAGCTGTCGCCGGATTCCCGAACTAACTAAGCTAGCTAAGCTATCTATCCATACAATACTCATATATGAATTCGTGAAAAATGCATGTGTGACCATGCATGTTTCACGAATGTATATGTGTATTTGGTATCTGACTACTGTGTTATGTGACCTATTTCAGTCCGAAAAGGGCAAAAAAAACAGCCTACCACTGAGTGCCTAGATGTGCAAGAGTGTGGGGTGATCGTGTAAGTGTAGAACATGTGTAAATCACTGTATTCGCGCGAGTAACATACTCGAGGGCTCCACATCGAGGGACTACCTAGGCTCAAGCTGTTACAAGAAAAATCGCGACGAGTGTGCGGGATCGAATCTTCACCCCCCGCTCACGGAGGCGTGAGCAGAGAGAGTCGCGGGCGTGGGCGCAAACACGCATCTTTTGAGAGGGAATCGAGCTAAAAAATAAAGTACAACGGCACGGTGCCGATTTAACTAAATAATTACGTAACAAATCCTAATGTATCGGTCTATTATGTATGAACACGCGGGTTCGATCTGATATTTTGATTTACGCGAATTTATTTATGCGCGGCGCGGGTTAATTGCTGTACCGTGGTCGCGACGGCCGGGAAAGCGGAGATAGCGTTTAAGAGCCCGAGCTCAGACGTACTATTAACTAACGCGTTAAATGCGATTATCTCTTGTACATCGTGTACCAAAAGTAAGCGAGCTATCCAGTCTATACCGGAGGTCGATGCTGAAACCGCGATAGGTGGCGCAGGAGTGGACAGAGCCTTTGGGGGCTGGGGCTTGGCTTTAGGAGCCGAGGGAGCTGGCGGGGAAGGCCTTACGCGCCAGGAGAGCGCGCTCGGCGCAGGAGCGGATGCTGCCGGCGCACTGGAGGTGCCCGGCAGATCGGGGAAAGCCTTCTAGCTTTGTATGGGCGGAGGCGGAGGCCGATTCGTCCGAGTCGGCGGGCCGTGCGCCCTGGACCGGGTCGCACGACCGCCGCGACGGTGATAGGTCGAGCGAGGCGCACGGGGACACCCGCGATAGTTCGCGGTATGACCCGTTTGCCCGCAGAGGACGCAGCTCGGAGGCTCGACGGATTCGGGAGTGCGGGGGCACTCCTTAGTGGAATGATCCCCGAGACACTTGACACACCTGGGACGCAGGTGGCAGTGTCGGGCGGAATGACCGTACACCTGGCAGTTGTGACACTGCGAGGGTACCTGGGACTTGCGAGGAAGCTCGACGAAGACAGGGGACAGGCCGCAAACTGAGTTGAGGCTGAAAATAGCCTTGCCTTCCAAGGTGCGGTCCAGAGTGACCAACACCAGGTTGAAGGGGGCCTTCGTACGGGGGTGGTGCATGCGCTGCACACTCCGGACTGGGAAGTCCTGACCGTTCAGGCAATCGCAGATGTCGTATTCGGTGAGCTCAGAGGGAACTCCCCGAATGACGACACGGAGGCGGCGCTCTTCCTCGAGCGCGTGGGTGAAGAAAGGGAGCTGACGCTCCCTGAAGTATCTGGTGAGCTTGCGATGCTCATCGGGGGTCGAAACACGAATAGAGATGCCGGCAACAGTGTTGACGGCGGACTTGTAGACGATTTCCTTGGACTTAAGGTCTTCAGAAATCTCTACCCAACGGGCTTTGTCACGGAAGGTGACGGGAGACGGTAGGCGTGGCTTCCTAGCCGCGACCGCGGGTTCCGCAGCCGAGGCTTGAGCCGAATTCGCGGCAGAGGGCGTGGGAGAGGCTCGGGGCACCCGAGCGCCACCTATATTGGACTGCTTTGGGATTGGACGTCCCGCAGCCGAGTCGCTATCGGTCTGAATCGCGGCGCGTGGGCGTTTACCGCGGTGCGTGACGGTTGTGAAACCGTCGTCATCGGCGGGCGTGGTCGCGGGCGCAGGCACGGTCGCGGGCGCAGGCACGGACGCGGCCGTGGTTACCGTCGCGGGCGCGGTCGCGGGGACAGTATCGTAGTCCATATCAGAGTCGTCATCGGAATCGAATTCCGAGAGCCTCGTGAACGGGTCGTCCGGGAGATTCGCGAAAGGGTTCACGGAGAAACAACGCGGTATCTTACCGGGAGGATTGCGCGCGTAGACTTTCCGGAGTCTGTTGTATTCCGAGACGAGTTGCGGGTCTTCCTTTTCGACGAACATGTGGAAGCGTAACAGTTCTTCGAGGTGGACGGTATCATCAACGGCCGGAAGGGCCGGATGGGCACGCGGGGTCGCGGGGGTAGACATGACTAACCTCCCTGCCTGAGGGGCAGGGGGGTGCGCCTAATTCAAATCTAACGGACAATCCGTGTCCGGGCCAAAGGGAAAACGCGACGCGACGCGAACGCGAATCTTCTCTTCAAAACTGCACACGGCGCGGCGCGAAGAACGACGCTCTGCACGGCACACGACGCGCTGCACGACTCTCGAAGCGCAGCACGAGGCACGACGCGTAGCACGGCGACTCGACGCACTGCAAACAGTGTGCACGGCTTCGCACCGAAAAGTGCGGTTTAAATGGTGCACTAATGGAGGTGCACCGTCGCTCTGAAAAGAGCGTACGATCGACAGTAGCCGCTCGAACACACTAAACTTCCGGACACACACGAAAATATCCGACAACTGCGCGCGAGTTGCCGAACTAACGGACCGTCAGAGCTGCGAGCGGGCACGTGCGCACTCGGCCGCTGCTCAAACGAGACTCTCCTTATATGAGACTCTCCTTATACTACTCTTTTTTTTTTTTTTTTTTCGAACTGACCTACACTGTTAGCCTGGCGGCTGCTACAGTTTCACCGGACTACTAAGGGGAGCGCTTAGGGCACTCACCCGATTGATTTTTAGGCGAAACATCTCAAGGGCACTCGGTGCACCTCGGCTTGAGCTGTCGCCGGAATCCCGACCTAACTAAGCTAGCTAAGCTATCTATCCATACAATACACATATATGAATTCGTGAAAAATGCATGTGTGACCATGCATGTTTCACGAGTGTATATGTGTATTTGGTATCTGACTACTGTGTTATGTGACCTATTTCAGTCCGAAAAGGGCAAAAAAACAGCCCACCACTGAGTGCCTAGGTGTGCAAGAGTGTGGGGTGATCGTGTAAGTGTAGAACATGTGTAAATCACTGTATTCGCGCGAGTAACATACTCGAGGGCTCCACATCGAGGGACTACCTAGGCTCAAGCTGTTACAAGAAAAATCGCGACGAGTGTGCGGGATCGAATCTTCACCCCCCGCTCACGGAGGCGTGAGCAGAGAGAGTCGCGGGCGTGGGCGCAAACACGCATCTTTTGAGAGGGGATCGAGCTAAAAAATAAAGTACAATGGCACGGTGCCGATTTAACTAAATAATTACGTAACAAATCCTAATGTATCGGTCTATTGTATATGAACACGCGGGTTCGAACTGATATTTTGATTTACGCGAATTTATTTATGCGCGGCGCGGGTTAATTGTTGTACCGTGGTCGCGACGGCCGGGAAAGCGGAGATAGCGTTTAAGAGCCCGAGCTCAGACGTACTATTAACTAACACGTTAAATGCGATTATCTCTTGTACATCGTGTACCAAAAGAAGACGAGCTATCCAGTCTATACCGGAGGTCGATACTGAAGCCGCGATAGGTGGCGCAGGAGTGGACAGAGCCTTTTGAGGCTGGGGCTTGGCTTTAGGAGCCGAGGGAGCTGGCGGGGAAGGCCTTACGCGCCAGGAGAGCGCGCTCGGCGCAGGAGCGGATGCTGCCGGCGCACTGGAGGTGTCCGGCAGGTCGGGGAAAGCCTTCTGGCTTTGTATGGGCGGAGGCGGAGGCCGCTTCTTCCGAGCCGGCGGGCCGTGCGCCCTGGACCGGGTCGCACGACCGCCGCGGCGGGGACGGGTCGAGCGAGGCGCACGGGGACACCCGCGATAATTCGCGGTATGACCCGTTTGCTCGCAGAGGACGCAGCTCGGAGGCTCGATGGATTCGAGAGTGCGGGGGCACTCCCTAGTGGAGTGATCCCCGAGACACTTCACACACCTGGGACGCAGGTGGCAGTGTCGGGCGGAATGACCGTACACCTGGCAGTTGTGACACTGCGAGGGTATCTGGGACTTGCGAGGAGGCTCGACGAAGACTGGGGACAGGCCGCAAACCGAGTTGAGGCTGAAAATAGCCTTGCCTTCCGAGGTGCGGTCCAGTGTGACCATCACCAAGTTGAAGGGGGCCTTCGTGCGGGGGTGGCGCATGCGCTGCACGCTCCGGACCGGGAAGTCCTGACCGTTCAGGCAGTCGGAGATGTCGTATTCAGTGAGTTCAGAGGGAACTCCTCGAATGACGACACGGAGGAGACGCTCTTCCTCGAGAGCGTAAGTGAAGAAAGGGAGCTGACGCTCCCTGAAGTATCTCGTGAGCTTGCGATGCTCATCGGGGGTCGACACACGAATAGAAATGTCGGCAACAGTGTTGACGGCGGATTGGTAGACGATTTCTTTCGACTTAAGGTCGTTAGAAACATCTACCCAGCGGGCTTTGTCACGGAAGGTGACGGGAGGCGGTGGGCGTGGCTTCTTAGCCGCGACCGCGGGTTCTGCAGCCGGAGCTTCAGCCGAAATTGCGGCAGAGGGCGTGGGAGAGGCTCGGGGCACCCGAGCGCCACCTATGTTCGACTGCTTTGGGACTGAGCGTCCCGTAGCTGAGTCGCTGTCGGTCTGATTCACGGCGCGTGGGCGTTTACCGCGGCGCGTGACGGTTGTGAAACCGTCTTTATCGGCGGACGACGTCGCGGGCGCGGGCGTGGCCGCGCGAGGCGCGTCAAGCTCCATGTCGGAGTCATCGTCGGAGTCGCAGTCGGACGGCGCGAACGGGTCGTCGCGGAAACAACGCGGGATTTTAAAATCGCTCCCATTGCGCGCGTAATTACGTCGGAGTCTATCGAACTCGGATACAAGCAACGGGTTTTGCTGACGCGCGAACATATGGAACCTAATAAGGTCCTCGAGTTGGACGGTGTCATCTAGGGCCTTAGGGGTCTGAAGGGGCGGCGGGATCGCGGGGGTGGACATGACTAACCTCCCTGCCTGAGGGGCAGGGGGGTGCGCCTAATACGAATCTAACGGACGATCCGTGTCCGGACCAAAGGGAGACGCGACGCGAAATCTTCTCTCTTCGTATCTGCACACGGCACGGCGCGAAGAACGACGCTCTGCACGGCACACGACGCGCTGCACGACTCTCGAAGCGCAGCACGAAGCACGACGCGTAGCACGGCGAAACGACGCACTGCACAGTGTGTACGGCTTCGCACCGAAAAGTGCGGTTTATGTGGTACACTAAAGGAGGTGCACCGTCGCTCTGAAAAGAGCGTGTTGATTGACAATAGCCGAGTAAACACACTAAAGTGCGGCTTCGCAGCAGATGTTTTCTTTCTTCGAATTTCACAAGCTCGAGTACAATAGCACCGGCGATGACTCACTCGGCAACAATGCGGGTCGGGCAGCGACGAAATCGTTGGAATGCCAACATCTGGTGCGCAGGTAGGCGAGCGCGGCGAGCCGGTAATGACCGAAGATAGCCGAGCGCGGCGAACCGAACGGACGGTCAGGGCTGCGAGCGAGCGCACGTGTGCACTCGACCGCTGCTCGAACGAGACTCCCTTATACTACTCTCTGGTTGTATCCCTTTTATAGATGTTTTTTCTTTTGTTTCTACTTTTACTAGTTTCAATGGCCAGGATAGAACTGTTCTTCGTCATACTATACCGCGTATCACTACATATTATAAAACAAAGTCGTCCGCCGCGTCTGTCTATCTGTCTGAATGTTCGCGATAAACCCAAAAACTACTGAACGGATTGTAAGCCTGTCTGCACCAATAGATAGAGTAATTCACGGGGAAGGTTTAGGTATATAATTTATTAAGGTTTTTTTGTTTTCTAAATTGGTTGAAATATAATTATAATTGTTGAAAGAATCGGAATAAGTCAACCCACTTTAAGTATTTCATGCACATAAGTATATATATTTTTATTATAAGGGTAGGACAACGTCTGCAGAGCCTGCTATTATCTAATAAAACAAAGATAAATCGTAATAACCATTTCAACCTCTATTTTCAAGATGGCGGCCGTGGGGCAAGGGTGGCGACCCCACAAACTTGATTTTAGTTTTACACTGACCCCCCCTACATATCAAAAAAATAAAATTGCGTCCTCTAAAAAACGCAAGGTAAGGCCTAAAAAATGTAACATTTCAATGGACTATTGAAAGAAATGATCTTTTTAAAACTTGTTTGACTATTTACAAGACGCGAAGCGATAAAATTTGAAAATGTGCATATTTATTCACGCATTTATCAGTTGCCATGTTGCCTTATTTGTTGCTGGAGTTTTGACATGATGTATAGAGAAAATTCTAGAATATACCAGATATTTCTGCACTGTTTATAAATTGCTTATTTTTGTACAGGTTTTGTCAACTCATAAACTAAAAATGTTCTTAACGCTAAACTGTACAAATTTGAAAGTGGAATGAATTAAACTTAAAACTCTATGTGATGTATACGACAAATTTCCAGTTGAACAAATATTTGTGTATGAAAAATATTGCAAATATATCTCATAAAAATTCAGAAAAATGTAAACAATGACATCAATAAGAAGTATATTGATGTTGGACAAAAGTCCGATACCCAACTGGTATACAATAATAGTAAAAAGTGCCGTATGTACCGACATCCGTTTAGTTAAATTAACTTTGCAACCATTTAAAGATAAATGGAATTTTCACTTCAGTTTAATTTCCGTCTATATCGTTCAATACAAACACAGTCATTAAATTTGCGACATGAATTTAAATCTAGGAACATTGTACATACGAATATCCGTGCCTTTAGGACGTTGTGTTTGCTCATTCCAACTCTGGGTATTATCTAGTTGAACACTGTGAACCAGTTTTTATGTTAATCATAATGTAAATTGACGCGATCAGTTGAAGTATTCTTGAATAGCTGTCATCATATAAATTACCGAAACCAAGCTTTCTAACGCAAACTTAGAGTGTTTTCGAGAATGCAATATGACAATTTGCAAGCGGCATTGTATTTGATGAGAACTAAGCTGACCGGTATTATAGTTTAAGTAATAAAACAGTCCATATTTTCCGTTTTATATAATATATTCTTATTGAATTGAATAATCTTTCGGTTGAGCTGTGACAATTTAGTGACAATTAAGTGTTGCAAGCTGTCGACATTACAAAATATTTAAGTCTCGTAGAATGTATGAATTTCCCAATACAAGTTACCTTAAGGACACAAAAGGTTGTTATATGATTATGTTTTATATTATTGATACTAAGGAGTATGAAGTATACTAAGTATAAAATAAAATTACATAGAAGTTAATATAAAAATAACTCAAAAGGCGGACTAGTGTAATTGAAATGAATCGTTTTAAATTGTATGTACATACCTACTTCATATACGTCTACTTTTTACTAATAATCAATAACAGCGACAAAGAAGTTTGCAGCAAACAATATACTGGTCAAAACTATCTAACAAATATATCGACCAAGTTTAGTACGCGAGGTTGTAAATTGGATAATTGGCATGATATTCCCACGGATCGCTTGGCAAGTCAACCATGGATTCGCCATTGAATTATTAACAAGCATTCATTTATGATATTGTGAAATACATTGCACATATATTCTATTACAACATATCACGGTTTGAGTTTTTATTCATTATGGAAAAATATTAAATAGGAAAAATTTTCATTACATCTTTTCTAGAGTATAATGAGGATCCCCTTCTTACTCTTCAGAATAAGTAACTTGCAAGACGTAACGGCCTAAGTACCATAGGACTGGAGAGAAGTAGTGGTAGAGCTACGCTGAAGCTATTACTGGTTTCAGCATGAATGGGTCGGCTCGCCCGGGGTAGTACCACCCTCTCACAGAAAACCGACGTGAAGTAACAGTGCTCGCACTGTTGCGTTTCGTTCGGTCAGTGAGAGCGCCGGAGGCCCACTTATTTAAAAGGCTGGCAACGCACTTGCGACTCCCCTGGTGTTGCTAGTGTCTATGGACGGTGGTGATCACTTACCATCAGGTGACCCGCCTGTTCGGTTGCCCCCTAAAACATAAAAAAAAAAAATATATCTGCAGCGACCTTAATCTCGCAGATCACATGGGAAGCGTTATCTCTACATTATTAATGAATCAGGAGACTAAGCATCGTGAATAGGGTGCGATGGTACGCCCATCATCCCTCTTACCTTCTATTTAATACTCAAGTTCGGCCGCGCATGGAATACTGTTCGGAACTCTAGAATGGTTCTTCATAATACCTTATTGATAACCTATACACTATAGATCGTACCGACGAACTCAAAACTAATACATCTCATAACGGTGCAACTTTCAAAACCATTTAGAAGCGTAGCGATGATTTTTCAAGTCACAAATTATAGAAGGAGTTTTCAGAGTAAGAATTCAGCGTCTTTCATTCAATATAATTCAAAGATAGTTCAATAATAAATTCCATTTATCGTTAATGAAAAAATTAAATCGACTTGTAGAATTATGTACACAAAAACAAGAAATCAATCAATCTTTATCTTATTCACGGGTTGAAGTAAAAAAATGCGTCAATTTAATTAAATTTATTGGGCTCAATTGAAGTTATGTATGATTGACAGTTTGAGTACAAATGTATAAATTTGTTCGGATGATTTAGAAATTTCGTTGTCCGATAATTTCGTATACATTTATTTTGTATATTTATCTATATGTTGGAAATAAAGAGAAATGATGATACTTTGGACAGTTTTGATTTCGACAGTAGAATAAACAATGTACCTGATAAAGGAACATATTGCCGAGTTATGGAAAAAAGGGATAAAGCTTTTTTGATTCTCTATATGTATTGACATTTGGACACAATCTCACCTGAAGTGAAATTATTCAATGTGGTAAACGCACTAAACCTAAAGAAAATGGCTCTCAAATACAACTACCGGAGCACATCTATAAATACTTGCCGACAGATTTTCAACTTGAGGGAGGTAGCAGCCGAAAAACACCTACCACCATGCTGGAGATGTAGTAAAGTCATTTAGTATGAAATATATAATAAATAGACCAAATTCGACATTGTAATGAAAGACTAAGAATTTTTTTATAAAATGTAAAAAACATATTTCCACAAATTTAATTTTATTACTATACTTGAAAAAGATTAACTGAGTATAAATAATTTTAATACTTTGGCCTAATTATTCCAATATTATTATGATATCAATAACTATGCAATAATTTTATTTCAGTAGGTAGTATTATCCCAGATCAGATTTAAAGAAATCATTCTAAGTATAATTGAAATAAGACTAAAGGTAAACGATTAAATAACAATAGAAAAAACATATATCTACTGAGGGCATCGACCCTATAGTAAATAGAAGTTACTTTCCTTGAATTTCAGTTTGTGCCGGTCGGCGGCCAGCATTATCTACCCCGCAGTTACCCAAGTTCCAAACGTAATGAATCATTAACTAATCTCGCGACAATAGACCGAGTGTTCGAAAGAGGAAGCGATAAGATGGTACACCGAACCCAAAAACGAATCATTGTTACGTAGAACATAATGGTTATCTTATCATACGCTATGCGTGAATCCAAGTGTGGTTTCCGACAATACAATTTCATATTGATAACAGATAATTCACACAACAATGATGTATTTTTATGTACGTTTTTCTTTAACTTTGATAAAACATTGTTCGATTATAAGCATAATTCTTCAAAGCCTCCTAAACTAAAATATATAAATATTAGGTATTTTGCACATTTTTGAGACTCCAGAACTCACGTTAATTATTACTTTATTTTTAGTGTTCTGCATAAAAGATTGTATAGAATTTAACAAGTTTAAAACAAAAATAATTGTGTAATTTTATGAAACTACGATGCAAGTGATACTTTTTTCCGGATCGTAGGCATTTAACTGAACATATTTGAAAAATTATTCGATTTAGAAAATTAAAATCGCGTTTTTAATCTTAACTTAATAATTGGAAAATGCGAATGATAATGGGATTGGCCTTGGTTGCTTTACTGAGCCCCTTTCTTTTTCCTTTCTTACTGCCGGCTGTAATACGACATGCGATAGATGGACGATAAAAATGGAGGCAATGTTAAAAAAGTGTCAATTAAAAAATGTAAAATATGAGGTCAAATAAAATAAATGTAATCGTATTATTAAATTTTATATTATATTTTGACGCGGAAAAAGTCAGGAGCGGTTGCTTGTGCTATATATATATATATCTAATCTAATTAGGTATTCAAAAATTATAAACATCACCGTATATTATAATGTCCATTTAATAGAAATGCACATAGAATATTCGCGAAGTTCTCTCGGATAACATTTAAATTTTGCACAAGACATACGAACCTTTGATTATGTTACTGCTTTAATCGATTACATGCGATAGAATTACTCTAAATCGTACATTAACACATATACATATAAAAATAAAACCACCACTCAATATTGGAATACAAAAATGACTATGTAGTAAGGGACTGTCCGATTTATTACTGTTATAATTTACAAAACCTTATAAGAACTTTGATCAAGAATAGTACCTTCCCCTTTGGAACAATTCATGTGGTAACGATAAGTGCGCTAAATTGTTTCAAAATTTTCGAAAAAAAAAATAGAATTGATTTCTTCTTCCACTTATCAAGTTAAAGTGGTGTGACGAGTAGTGTTCGAAATGTTTACATTAGTAAATGGAATCAACTATAAAGAGCGTACTTTTAACTTCAATTATTTGTTGGTATCTCATTTATTGACATTTGAATCAAACAACTTTGTCGAGAATTAGTAAGCTTTTAACAAGTTTTGACCTTCTATGAATTTCATAATATCGTTCCCAGTCCTAACTAATATTATAGAGTAGATCTAATATCATAGACTAGATTTGCTCGTGGCTTCGTTCACGTTAAAGTCCAGTCCTTTTTTTTTTAAATAAAGGCAACCTATCTCGTCAAATAAAGTCACAATCGCATCCTTACTAAAACTATAAATACGAAAATGAGTTTGTTTGTTACGCTTTCACGCCTTAACCACTCAACCGATCTTCAAGATATTTTGCATAAACGTTGTCAAGGATATAGAAAATAATATAGAATTCTTTTCATTCAGAAAAAAAATTACCAAAGGATAGGTCAAATATACGTTAATGATAACAAAGCCGCGCGCAAAAGCTAGTAATTTTATAAATTCAACACTTGAATTATTTATTTCACTTTACTACTTTACATATTACAAATGAATGCAATTTTTGATTTTACCAGTGTAAAAATCAAAATAAGATATTAATAAAAACTGAGCTGAAGATATTAACTACAGAAACTGCTAACAATAAATCAGACTGGTTTAAATTACAGACCGCAATGTAGGAGAGTTTCACAGAAGCCTGTCTCGGTGGGCAACCATTCATATTTAATGACGTCATTAAGTAGGGGACCTGAGTCCTGTATCGCGCCTTGACTATGCTTACAATTGCTTTATCTTTAAGCACTATCATGTAAAAGAAACCACACGGTCACATATTCATCAGCCATTTTAAAAAACAGCCTTGTTTTATACAAATTTATAATTTAACCTTTTAAGTAAACATAAAATTATATTTATACACAATATAATTATTCAAATATAATTAGTATCTTCTATATAAATAGGATGGCAAAGGTCCTGTGTTTGTGCGCCCACTACGCAAAAATTACTGGATAGATTTTAATCATATTTATTATTTACTAAATTAGCCAGATAATTCTTAATACTTAATCCTTATTTTTGCATGGTGGTAGGGCTTTTTCTAAGTCCGCCTGGCTATCTACCACTCTCAAGTTGAAAATCTGTCGTCAAGCACATGTTGATGTGTCCCGGCAGCTGCACTTGAAAGCCAGTCTTCTTCTAGTTTTAGCGTGACTACCATCTTAGACCACATCATGATTTACCATCAGATGAGATTGGGGTCAAACGCTAACCAATAGAGTGTATAAAAAAATTAGGATATATCCATTTAATAGAATATTATTAAAGTTTTGAGATACTAAGATTTTTATAAGCTCTACTCGTTTAACTAGTGTTTTCCTGCCACGGAGAAGTGGAGCAACCAGTGTGGTGCTTTTGTTTTGTCCTTTATTCATACAACATATTGTTCGAATTATAAACGACAAAGACGAAGTTGCAGGTACCAGCTAGTGTTTATAGCAAATTTGTACATCTTATCACTACATTTACAAAATATACATCAAATTTTCGGAAATTGAGTATAGAGTTTATAGGATCCAGACCACATAATTAAAGACCTAAGGTAATTGGTTAACTAAATAATAAATTCCTCATGTCGTTCACATTATTGCAAAGCTATGAAAAGAAAAATAAAAAGGAAAACATAAAGTACTATGTAAAACATAAAAGAAGCAAATAAGCAATCAAGCGATGCCCGTACTGCAAAAGTAATTTAAATTCTTCAACGCTTTACTTTCTTTTTTAATAAAACAAAAGGTTACTTGGTTATTTCGGTGGTAAGGCAGTGCACTGTGCAACCCATCAATAGTCAGTAAAAACATTACTTTAAACAGCGACGACTTCCAAAAAGGTGTAGCGTATTGGTAACTTTACGATTGTTCCGAAAAGTCGCTGGTTCACCACCTAGATGACTGACTTTTGCCTGATAAACGTTTTTTTTTTACGCTTTATAAGTTTTAGCACTTGACCACAAACTCATCTGATGTAAAATGACGATGTGGTCTGAGATGGAAGACACGCTAAACCTAGAGGGGTCCTAGGCGACAGTTTGTCAACTTTGGGGTGGTAGCTAGCCAGGCTGACTTAGAACATATTTCTACCACCATACTTACTATGGTTTTATCAAACTTCGACTCATAATTATCAGTTATATATCCGTTTACTCACCTTAATACAAATTATACTTCGTTTCCTATTAAAAAGGCGTGAGTAAGATTGTGCCCTAATATTTAAAAGAAAATTGTTTTCAAAGCATAAAATGCCACGCTACGAGACAGTCCAGTACATGTAATAATTGTGTTGCATTCACCGCCGTCATTGGTATTGTTACTCATTAGGTAAGCAAACAAAGTACAAGGGGCGTAGCTACGACCATATCAGCCGTATCTATAATACGATGGCCCCAAGGTGTTTAAGCAAATGTTCAATAAATATTATCGCCGACCTCATAATGTATATAAAGAACTCGTGGTTAATAATTTTTTTTTTTTTATGTTATAGGGGGCAAACGAACAGGTGGGTCACCTGATGGTAAGTGATCACCGCCGTCCATAGACACTAGCAACACCAGGGGAGTCGCAAGTGCGTTGCCGGCCTTTTAAATATGTGGGCCTCCGGCGCTCTCACTGACCGAACGAAACGCAACAGAGCAAGCACTGTTACTTCACGTCGGTTTTCTGTGAGAGGGTGGTACTACCCCGGGCGAGCCGACCCATTCATGCTGAAACCAGTAATAGCTTCAGCTTAGCTCTACCACCTAAATAAAATAGTGAAAATAGCGCTAGATTCCTAATGTCCTAAGTCCACTGTAAAAAGCATAATCGCAAGAACGAAAATACGAGCCTTCCTCCCCTCAAAAATGTTAATACAGTGCCCTATTATGATTACGCCACTGCGCCCTGCATATCGTTAACATGACAATACTTACATCGAGCGTAATTATCTACTCCACTCTATGACTTAAAGAAATATATACTTATAAATAAGTAATTCGATTTTACTGAGATGAAAGAAGTACACGAGTAATATTTAAGCAATACTCATCAAGTTATATGACATGGAAATTAGTAGCATTAAGGAGTCAGTCATAATTATTCTCTTCTAACTTATATACATATAATAAACAATTTATTCTATCCATTGCTTGATGAGCAATATATATAAATAATGTCATTATTACAGGGCTTTGTAGTAATATCGTAGTAATTATATTATGCTCGATATTGAAGTAAAATTTCAATAATTCTCATACAGATAAATTATATGGCAAGGTCTATAGCTTTGCGCGCAAAAAGTACTGGATAGATTTCGATATTTTTAGTAGCTTTACTTATTAGACTGTTGGTCTAATAAAAATATCACAATAGCTTCATTTAATTTATAGCTTAAAGTATTAAAAAACTACAATATTTATAATATAAGCACTACGCGTTCAATGATGTATGTTTTGTCGCCGTGGAGCAATGAGGAATACGGGGTGGAGCTTATGATTATCCTCTGTATATTAAATATATTATTAAGAAGCTAAGCTAATGAAGTTTAATAATTAGGAAATGTATAGCGTTAAGGAGTTCGATGTAGTTAGTTAACTCTGACGTATGTCTCTAATACGGCTACCAATCGCCTACAATTTCCTTCTACTTAATTAAAGAATGTTTCCTTTTTCACGGAATTTAGGCCTTAACTCTTAAGGTTACTCACGTCGACTTAACATATGTATTTAATAACTAACAACCAGGTCGTATATCAGCGTATTGTTTTACTGAAAACTCCAACTCTTCGTATGTACCTACATCGATCTACACGGTTTACAAAAACGCCACAACTGACCCATTACAATTTACAAAAACCCAAAAATTCAATATATACACATAGCATGAAGATTTTCTTTCAACTTTCATTAACAATAACAGTAAATATACACAAAATTTTATGAAAAAAAAAGCTTAAAATAAAATTATCATTTCGTTAATGTCCTATGGCTGCCGATGCAATGACGGGAAATAAAACAAAATCTCCGTAGGCGTTATACAAATTATAGGTTTATAGATAAAAGAACAAAAGAATGAAATAAGCTGTGAAAGTGATGAGGTTGTGTAAATGGGTTGTGGTGCTTGCATAAACTTCGGCTTGTAATTACGCAACAACGCCCATAAAGTGCATTCCACGGTTATCGCTTCTTTTGTATTCAATTAGCTTTGCGTTTGGATTACCGATGCCTTTCACGATGACAGTGGTAACAAGCGCGGTCAGCTGTCAAAATGTCCAAATAATCAGCCAGGTGATCCCATATTATATCACTTTTTAATCGTCGTTTATGAAAAAAAAATCTATTATTTCGATTACATAGTGAGTTTCTGATATAAACCGTTGTAAACTTTTATCAAAAGCGAGCAATGGTTAATATAAATGTGTTACCGTTGGATAATTTGATGTTCGAATTACAGGGTATTGTTGGTAAAGTTTGGTTCGGAGCTCATTGTTCAGTCTATTAAAGTCTTTCAGAGGCGGGTCAGTCCGTACGGAGCGTGTTCAGATTATGCAATGAGATACATAATATCATGTCCATAACACACGCATTGACGTGAACATGTTTATGTTAACAAGAGTTATTTTGATATGAATAATAGTTTATCAGTATTTAATAAAACCGTTATATTTACTTTGAAATATGTACTATACAAAATATACTAGTGTAAGCTGATTAATTAAACATGACTGAATTTAAAAAATATAGTAATTTAATTTTGCTAGATTTTGAAACTAATTGTGAGTTAATAGATGTGTCAAATAGTAAAATCAATAGAAGTAGTAGAATAAAGTACCCTAAAGTATACAAAATCATTTAAAGGGTATTTTGATTATTCGAGACAATTTACGTAATATCTTAAGACCAGAATATTTATTTTGTACGAATACAAAAATGAAGATTGTAATAATTATACCTGAATTCAGTTAATGCTAACTTATACAAGTAGGTGATATCTTATTACGAAGAAGTAGTTTGTTTGTTTGTAGGGTTGATTAATCTCAAGAACTGTTGACGTTGAAAATTATATTTATAATAAAAAACTAACTACAGTGTAAATGGTATATACTAAATTTTATTATCTTAAACAGTTACTTATCTAAGATTTGAAATAATTAATAGAAAATATTTAAAATAAAAATAGACAATCATATTTCTGGTAATTATACAGGAATACTGAGTTATATGTTTTACGCCATACCACCAGAAAGAAGCATCAACATCCTTTAATCTTTTAATTTGACGTAAAGATTTGCAAACAATATAATCACTAATCAATTCTGATCAAGAAAATGGCGTTACCGACTTGGGTGGGTATACTTAAAAAATGGAAAACACATCTATTATATCATACTATATTACAAAACAACAACAATAGAATTAATCAGCTGAATAAAAATGTTGTATAATCTCGTACAATCAACTGACTTCGCTATTCAAAAATGTGAATGTTCTAAAATGATATGACTCTAACAACATATTATTATCATGCTGAGGCAAATACATCTACAAGTTATACCAATTGCCCAACATGAATACATAATGCATTACAGAAATGATCCGACGATCCAATAGGCCAACCGACGGACGAGATAGGTATCGGACGTTAACACAACCTAGAACATGGCCTACGAGCTCGGACCCCAAAGTGTTTATGCGCGTTCGATTCAATCGACTAATCAAAGCACCATGTCTGTATCGATTCAACAAAAGTATGACTATCTCACTGGCGATCGATATTTGTTAAGTTTGAATTTCGAAGTCAATTCACAACTCACAAATAATCAAACACTATTTATTTTATTCAAAACTATATCGTGTGAGCTAAAGAATAAAGGCGTTTAGTGCAGTTTTTACTTACAAAAACCGAATGTAAATTCCATATGGCCAGTGAGAATATTTCAAATTGATTCACTGTCATAATCGACACAATCGATTCGCTGTCAAATGTTTGCGATAGCATTGGATTCATTTATTGAGTCGACCTTTAACTTGCTTGTGTAATCAATGATAGCGTCAACACGTATGGTGAACCATACATAAATATATAATAAATCCCACCTTAAGAGTATGATAGCGTTCCATTGAACTTTTGTTACATAAAGGAGAACTAGTACCTAATTCTGTTAGACATAATAGATACTTATATTGGAACGTTGTAATTTCATGGATATAAGCATAGATTTGAAAAAAAAATATATACAGATTGCACAGTGAGAGACGCATGGAAAGAACATAACACATTTTCGTTACGTGATGAAAATATACGAATATAAACAATCTTCATAACGAATTAGATTTGGAGTTGAAGAGAAAGGAACTTCTTTCCTGACAGGGGTGTACTTGGTCGTCTTCTTAGTGATTACTATTGCAAGATCTACTATGGAGGCCCTTTGAAATAGCATGAAGGATTCTAAAATGGGACGGATTTCGACTCATGTAGATTATTCGCATCTTTGCTTTTGAGTTTGTGTTCATGGATCACAAATCATAATAAAAATAATAAAACCACGATGTCTTTTCAGTATAACTAAAACTGAACGAATTAAATTATCGATTAATTGAAGAAGATTTTTAAAATGTAGATATTTCGAAATTCCTTTGATAAGTGAACATAACAGTTGTTTGTATGTACTTATAACAGTATAACCTGTGTCTTTTTATATGTTATGGAGGAGGTAGAAACTCTTGAAATTCAAGTACTTCGTCGACACTTCATGTCTTATCGTAGGTGGCACTTGACAGTAGCACTTAATGAACCATTCACAGCACTAAGTGATAGTGTTCCGGTTATTAGATTTCACGAATATCATATAAAAATTTAAATAAAAATTAGAAATTAAGTTTAATTAGTTTTGAGTCAATCTTTTAAATATCCACAATTTGAAGAATGATTAACTTAAAATACTTGAATGTAAGATTAGCTTATTTGTAATAAGGTGATATTGATCTCCACATGCATCTATTGAGCCATAATTTTTCAAAGTCATACTGCTAAAGAAACAGATAAACTACTGTTCCTAACTTTTGCATATGAATACAGATGCACTGGCTCTAAAATATAAAGTCATTACCATCTACGGTGAGATAAGTTCGTGGCGTGTTTATGTCGAAGCAAGATCAATCGGAGTCCATTGCCGCGAGCCACTCTGATAAGATTACTTCTTGATTGAATATTCTATGCCTTCGATGATAGTGGGGGTATTTATGTGTGATCAGCTATCAACTATAAATACTTTATTATGTCTGTTTTGAATAAACTAGATCTACAGATAGTTCATATTGGATAATAATAACGATCTATTTATTACCTAAGCATAGTTTGTTAACAAAAAGATGATAACCTAACTAATATTATAAATGACAATGTTAGTTTGTTTGTTAATAGATATGTTTATTACGTTTTCAACCAATCATCATGAACTTTTCTGTACACGTTGTGATAATTATTAAAAAAACATAGGGTACCTACTATCTAGAAAAAATATACTGTTCCTGAGAGATAGGTCAAATTTACATTAACACGAGTAAAGCCGCTGGCAAAATCTGGTATACTACTGGAACAAAAAATATTTTTAGTTTTTTTACTGTACTACCACATAGTAATAACACTATAACCGATGGTAAACACAGTCCAATACAAAAATAACGGCGATTTATAATCAACCGACAGTCGTCGCTGTCATGTCGGCAGCTGGGTATTTACTGGCTGATCCCAAAACACAACAAACTGTAAGACAATTACTGTGAATGGATATGTTTTTTAACTTTTTAGGTCTTAGCATTTAACCACAATCTCCGAGGTTGCGTTTTATCTTATAACTTTAAGCGATCCATTCTTGAATATAAATGTGCATGTAAATATTTATTTCATGTATCTCGGAAACGGCTCTAACGATATGGATCAAATTTTGTATTTAGATAAGGTTTTGTTTTATAAATTTATCTATGTAGAGATATTCCTTGAAAAAACACGATAAAAAGAAACTTTTTTAATGTAAAACTTTTTTGAGGTACAAATCAGATTGTACACATGACTAAAACGAAATAATAGTGCAGGCGAGCCGTGTGACGTGGTACTGGATGCTGAAGGCAGTTTGACCGCCCGACAAGAACCAAGCATTACCGACGAAAACCGAACTATAAACATGTATGTCAGTGAGATACCATGATACACGGCTTAATTACATGTGCATTACCTTACGTAACAGCTTCCCTTATCTGAGTTTACATTAGATCGAAATGTTAAAAACTAAAAACGAATAAATCCATGTGATAAAGCTTGTCAATGTATAAAAACAAAATAAAATAGAGATGTTACACATATTCAGGGGTCATTTCTAAGTATCATTTCATACGTCCGCATCCCAGTTCAGTTTATATTAAGACGGGCTACGAGAGCAATCTGAAAATTCAAAATAGGCTCACGTGCCCGGGTACATGTAAATCTACTTACGCTCGTGCCTCGACTACTGACTATATTTTAGTGGAAATACAACACTCCGTTGTGGTTTCACTCCATATTATATACATTATACTTTATTGTCTAGTTAACGTTATATACATATATCTTATATTTATCATTTTTCTATTATATTTTTTGTTGAGTCCTCTCCCAAAAAAAAATAAGATTCTTCGTCATAACAGATGAATACATTACTATCTTTCGCTTGCAAACTGGCTCGCACTGAAAGGTAACCAGTCCTTTTCATCTCCTCTGACAAGGTATATACAACATTTCATGATTAAGTCTTAAGGTTAAGGCGTAAAAGAGTAACAGGCAAATAAGCTTTTTTTCCGCTTTTATGATATTAGTTAAGATTCTAAAATAATACAGAAAACGAAGCTATTATAACTATTACATTAATGTTTCTACCCTCCAAGCTAAACGCCTTTAATACTATAAACAAAATTGAGATGAATATTATTTGTGCGAGCTAATACCTAAAATGGCTGAACCAAATTTTACGAGATGTCCTAACGAACAGAAGACGTTAAGATGATCTAGGCTACGTATACCAACGGTAAGTCATCGCAGATACTTTGATATTAATATTATTTAGCAACCAATATTCTAAATTATTACCGCCATTGTCGAGTAGGTAATAATATTAAGTGTCTTGTGATAATTTCAATGTTCTAACATGATGGTGGCCTTCGTGTTAAAACTATCCAGGGAGTTTCTGTGGCATCTCAGAATTCATGCTCCATGCTATTATTTTCCATCCACTTCACTTATGCATAATAACTGAATTATATTACGTGAAATGCCACCAATTTTAAAAACTTAGTAGTCAAATAACCAAAGATTATGACACCAAAACCCACTAGACATAGCGCTTAGACTTATACGGTCTGGCAAATCAGAAACATGCTTTGGAGCTTTGTTATAAAACGTAACACCATTACCTAAAAAATTGTTATTGATCTTACTAAGTCTGAAACATGGAAATATATAGTCAACCTGTACGTAATTTAAAAAAAAAAACAATCTACTAGGGCGTGGAACATCGCTGACAATTTATTTGTGAAACTCAATTTTATCTTAAACGGAGACTCATTTATTATGATAATGGAATTGATGCAAACGTTGCTGTAATTGATTAATGGTTTCGTTTGTATTGGGGATATTGATGTGGTGAAAACAAACAAGCTTAGTTTCTTCGGAAATTTTCTTTCTATCTTTGATTTTGTTACATATATATATTCTATACGTTCACTTATTGGAGTAGTTATTTATTTGCCCCTAAAACTGATCACAAAGTTAAAAAAAAACGATACTGTAAACTCTTTATAACGCGTCATCCTAACGAATATTACAAATACGAATTTGCATTTCATTGTTTGTTTGTGACAGAGGGTAAATTTTACGAAAAAAAGATAGTGTGTACTTATGTACACGGGTTAGAAGTTATACTTGTTTAACGTAACAAGATAAAAATCTTTTCAAAAATTTTATCTTTTGCCTTATTTTACGTTTGTAGAAAAAACGATACTAATAATAGAATAAAGGTATTTAATACATACATACTTTTTTTGAATAAAATGTTGATTATGGCTAACTTCAGGGTGTCGGTTTTTCATGACGGTGTGCGCGCGCATCGTAAAAATTTACTCTCCACATTTTTCCCTAACGCGCTAAAAGAAGTATGACTTCAAAAAAATATTTTAAAAAAATTTACTTTTCCCTAGCAATATAACTCAAATGTATATTAACACGAGTGAAACCACAGGCCAAAGCTAGTTTGTTATAATTAAAACGATCTAATGTTCCGTGATGGACCCAAACACGTGTAATCGATTGTAGATTATCGTTACACTTCAATCAGCAACACATTTTTTTTTCTAGTACCTATATAATTTTTTTTATATATTATACATATATACAAAAAAAAACAATGAAAATGAATTCATTAAAATTTATTAAACCTGTTTTTTTAAACTATGCAACTAATAAAATTAATGGGACAAAATTATTCAATTGTTATACTGTCATTGTACTTTGACGTTTTGAAGTGGAAAAAGCGTTCGAAGTTGTGAAATGAAAATCACGTTCAAATATTCCGTTATATTCATGAATAGGCTGATAACTGATACCGGTGAAGTTAATAAAAGCATGTTAAAAAAAGGTTACCGATACATTAAAAAAATATTTAAGCGCACTGACATAAATAACCGCTACAAATGTAAATAATCTCGAATCTGGCTTGAACATCAAGACTACAGCCTCCATGATATAATAACCGAGCATCTTGCGACAATAGTCCGCGGACGGCTCGGCGAGGGCCTCCTCAAATCTAACGTATTTACAGTGTGTACGTTCTTTATTAATATTCATAGCGCCTATTTGTTAATACCCGTGGCTGACAGCTCAATTACACAATGTACAAATAATACAACGGCAGTTCGTTATATTAAAATTAACACTGAAATGGGAAATTTCGTATCTATATATGGTTCTCATTTTGTTCTACTTCTAACTCTTTACACACTACAAACAAAAACTTGACTCAGTGTAAAGAAATTAGAGGGAAAGAAAAAGTTTTTAATTATTGGAACACATCACAGTTATATGATAAATAAAAAACACATATGTATACTTAATAAAAAATGTCCAACAACAAAACCCCCATTCGGTTACATGCTGTAGTACAACTGAGTGCACTACAACGCTGATTTTCAATGGGGAGCTATAACAATGTACGCACGTCTAGTCTATAGCTTAACATAAATATTGCATAACTAAGAAAAATAAAAATGCAAAACAGTAATAATACAGATGCGCCGCAAACGAAATAAAAATATTACAAATTACTCATTTAAGACTATTTGAGTTATTAGATGTGTAATAACTACACATACTAATATTATAGAATAAACTTTCATTCTTTACACTGAGTTAGGAAGTATAAAGACAGATATTCGAGCCCTAATTACAAAATTGTACAGATTAACATATACATTGTACATTGTAACATTGTACATATACAGATCGCACTTTAAAACATAGATATATTTGGTAGATATGCGTAATTCCTATATATTAAACACTAACTTGTGCTCGTGGCGTCGCTTGCAGTAATGTACATTTATAAAATAAAATACATCCTATGTTGCTTACTTATAATATAGAGTTATCTACAGGTGAAAGAATTATCGGCTTAAAAAGATATTACTCAAAAGAACTTAATTCACTTAATTAGAATTACATTAAAACATTAATTCAATTGAATAGCTAGTGATAGAATATTGTCAAAAGAAAGAAACAAAAAAAATTGCGCTATCAACAAAGCAAATTCTAGAAAAAACATATAAAATTACTTATATATGAAAATATTTATCTTTTAAATACATTTTTAGTCTTACTTTAAATGTATTTAGGGATTCAGTTTTTCTTTTAATAAGCGGTAAAGCATATATTAAGGTTATCTATCACAAAGAAGAAATGAAATGTTTTCTCTTTACAATAATAGTTTAGACTAGTCAGTGTCCATGACTTCGTATTCGTGTTAATGTATTCGTTATTTCATCGTACTTACCCGTTTTATTCAGATTAAATGTGACATGTAATTATTTTTTTTAATGTAATGTTCTGTCACCCAAAAGAAATAAGGGCGCATCTGTCGTTTTTTGCGATATTGAGTTTTTGAGAACCGACCGAGTACTAAGTCGTGTGTCACGGTATCGAGCGCTTGATAACATAGATATTCACAGTTCGCCTCTTCTCGGCACTGCTTAGACCTCGTCCGGCAGTCAATTCGACACTTTCGCTTAACATAATTTGTGACCTACATTTTATATGCTATTTACCCCGATCCTAAAAAACGTAACTTTACTCAGTAAATAAACTATAAAATGAAAAAAAATCTAATCTAGTAATCGTAAGCGTCTAGTAATAGAGAGAATCGGTAGTTCGAGAGACTGGTGCGTACCAACAAACAGTCTCTTGATTTTTATATTATGAGTATGAATTTGTTAATATTTCGAACAAAATAGACATTATTTCATACAAATCAAGATGAAATGAAACAGTTCCCAACATTATTGTTATAGTTCGATTTCGAACTGAATAAAACACGTAATCTAGAAAGCGATACGCTATCATTTTTTCGCATAGCCGTGATACACTTTTTTTTCGGCGTTACGAATCGAATTGACGGAACACAATTTCAATTTCCCACCACCTTTACATTGTAACTATTTTGTGTGAATGTCATTTGAGAATCATATAAAAAGGAACTAATCAAAAGTGCGGCTTATCAGAATAGGAATTAAAAGGAGAAGTATTTTCTTTCACAGTCCGAGGCAATTTCTTAGTGGCTCATTTTTTAATTGCTTTTTTGGGCATAACAATCAGCGAAGACGCCGCGGACAGCGGGTGGTCGCCGGCTCCTTTGCCTCTTATAACAATTATAATTATTCCATTAACTTGTACCACCGCAATTATTACCTGAAATTCCTTCTCATACAAACTCGTATTCATTTACACATATACATTTGTATATCTTAGATACTTAAAATCAATAGAGTTTTACTCAATTAATTTCTTACATACCTTTTGGCTAGAATAATTTATACCAAATTTTTTTTACATAAAATCTACCTGTAAAAGTATAATTTTAAATATAACAAAAACAACAAATCATTGTCACGTAACCTTTCATTATACATTTAGTTATTGACCGCAGTAAAAACTTAACGACGATAAAAAATCAAACTTAATTTTTGAACAATCTCATAAACAAAGGTAAATTCGTACCATTCGCCATATGACGTCCCTTCTCATCACTGCCATTCCTTATGCAAGATTTATGCCTATGACAATCGCACAGCATACATTACCGGCAAACTATCCCACATTGTTTCAGTAACTAGAATTGAAAGAGCAATGAAATGAGTTAAAAGTGTATGCTGTTATTGGTTGCACCATACGGCGAGGATCTGCAACATCGAACTTTGTTACCTTTGTAATTCCCTGCGGCGCGGCTTAAAGTAAGAGATAACAAACATTTTCTTTAAAAAACACACAATTAAAAACAATTAACGTATAATAACGGCCTATGAATAATATAAAGATCGTTTACTATAATTAGAGGACGGATAAGTCTTTATTGGCCTTATCATTTATTTATTTAGAGCTTCATTCACGTTTCTACTTTAAATTCAACGGGTAATTACTCGAAATAACTATATTACTTTACGAGTTCACTCGTAACCAAGTCAGTTTGTATGGTTTTATTTTTTATATGGGTAAATTAATGTTTTACAATGGGAATGAGCATGTCGTAAATCGTCCAAATTATGTTTGGGTAAACATGTTCCTGGGAATATAACGAACGATTAAGTGGATCTCGAAGTATACTATAATTTTAAATGGTGAATAAAACTTGTAGAGAAATATCATATCAGAAGTCAACGTGGACTGTGTGGCCTATTTAATAAGTTCTACAATTATGTCTAATATATAAAGATTGACTGATTTTACCCATGGGAATAATTATATACTAGGTTTTTTCTTTATGATAGCAGGACAAAATGAGGGCACCGTCTTTGATGGTAAGCAAGAACCAAGAATCCAAAAACAGAGATGCCAAACAAGAGTACATCGGCCAACCTTCTAATAATTAATGGGGGACATTTTTAGTATGAAATTTTGTTGCTATAGAAAAATGGAATTTACATTAAAAACAAAAGTATGTCAATGAAGCTATTTATTTTTAAAATTATATTTATCGTTAGACTGACATTTTCTAACCAATTCAAGGTTTTTGTTTAAAATGTTACAGGAGTTTTCGTTACTACCCGTATTCAATTTAACCATAAGCATAGCGTAGAAGGCTTTCATTAAGATTTTCTCGGAAATCCCTCATAAATTCACCATCACATATGTGTATTGTAGAGTCGAAATATAGTCATGTGGGATGCAAACAAGGTTTCACTGAACTATTTTACTCATTATTGCATTTTGGAGTAACAACTGGCTAAGTTTTTCACTCATTCATACAAATTTTAAAACATTCTCTTTCATATAAATTTTGCACTGAGAATTACAACCACAACAAAAAAAGAATTAGGTAACCAAACAGGTGCTGATAGTTGACAGTGACGTACATATTTACATTTGGTAAATGATTTCTATTTATAACAATATTAATTCTGGAAAATCGACTATATTTCTAAAGTAAGTTTAAATGTACAAGTTGAGGACCTCTGCTACACTGAGATCAGTAGGAAGCCGCACAAAAACAATGTTTGCGGTGAGCGTCCATTTTTTTCCAAAAACGAAATTCCGAAAATCCTCACTCGAGAGCAGGTAGCAATCGAATTTTAAAACTGTTTGTATTAAAAAAAAATAGAACAATAGATTCAAATGTATTTTACCCGACACCGCTTATAATAATTCACAAGGAATATGACGACATATGTCGATTTAGAAAAAAACTTGTTTGGTCTGTATACATTGGGATTGTTTGGCGAGCGAATTATTCGTTATTAGTAGTTTAGTCTATTGATCTATGAGAATACGATTACAATTTTGCGGATGCGGTCTTTTATTTGTCAGCCAGTCACGCGCGAAAGAAGTTTCTGCGTCGTTTGGCTGTTTGAATCGGATTTGTTGCAATTAGAGGCATTGCTTGGGCGGTTGCATGCAGAACGCAACGCAACATTCACCCTCGTTTTGCTTAAGGTTTAGCTACTTGTATAGTTTGTCGAAATAGTTGCGATAACTTTTTGATTATATATAACAAATGAGTAAATTGGATTCTTTCATAACGTTAAATAACAAGCAGATTTATTCTATTATTTTTGCGTCATTTATGTATTGGTATATTGTTGCCTGTCTTTAACATATTATTTATCAGCTTTTGCTCGTGACTTCATATATTCTATAGATGTGACCTATCCAACGGAAAGAGTACTTGTTTACTGAATAAAAGGCACTCTATGTCCTTTTTTGTACCCCTGACTACATGCATGAAAAGTTGCAAGATCATCGTTTGAACAGCTAAGGCGCTAAATAAAAACAACTCATATTTACACTTATTAGTAAGGATATATTAATGAATCATAATATATGCAGGAAGCTTGACTTTAATTCACGTTTTATTTCGTAAAATACTGTAAAATTCATTACATGAGGATAGTGTTTGTAGCATTTTGAGTAGTAATAACATATTATATACCTATAAAAGAATTCGTAAATGCACTGCAATTTATTAACAACAGTGTAAATATTGTCTATTTCATTGTTACCTTTAAATTATCTTTAAATGCCGTTAGCCTTTTTAACGTTTACATAAAGATATTAACTTAAACATTTTCAGGAATAGGATTTAAAGAACGTGACGCTACGATATAATCACTTAAATATTAGTCAATAACACCCAAGTGTTAATTATTGACTCCCATCACGAACTTCACGTGAGCAATTCATTCTCGCCAGCGTGAAATCTACAAAAGATACCTTAGTAACTTAATACTAACGCGTTCTAATAATCAATGTAAACATTTAGTACGCACACGTGCAAACGATTCCCAAGCGTTACTCATTAGTGAAACAGCAGTTATACTCCTCCCTCTCTTCAGTGAAATGGTAATAATGAGCCGTTATTATTTCTCTTTATTCCTACGTAATTATTAACTTTTTCCGATGTTTCCGTCCAAATTACACAGCAGAGACGCCAACACGACCACGTCTAACTCAGTCCGATGATTACTTATGCCGTTACACGTATAATTACAAAATAAGTTGTTTATTAACGTTTATGGAACATGATTTAAATTAATCAAGGGTATAATAATGACTTCATTTCGAATTGCCGCCTCCTTTGTGTAAGGTCGCTAATCGGTAACCGGTTTCACTATTGGTCAATTCGATTGATTCTTATTAAATGGTCCATAGAACATTTAATTATAAATACGAGTTTAAATTCTACTAAGATATGACTAGTCCCGTGAATCTGTAGAGACCTGTCAGGCCAATAGCGTAGTCAGTTCGAGAAAGAAAAGTACTAAGATATGATACGTGTGTACACACTAATTTTTATAAAGCAATACAAGGAAAACTTATTTTTCTTAATTTTTAATTTCCGTTCTAATAAATGAACGAACTGGAAAAAGCACCTTAGAATGCCTACGCTATAAAATTACCTTATCGATTAACAAGACACATTTAAATCTACTTGAATTTAAATACGCTTGTTTTTGTAATAACTTAAGCTTTTTTTAACGTCTGTAACTGATACAATCTCGACATTATAACGCCATTTACAAGATAATACTACAATAAAGTCAGCGTGCGGTCAAGATAAAGTTAACATATTTTAATACTACCTTAAGGCAAAGGCTTTGGGCACTTTGCCTATTAGAAAAAAACTTAATGCGTTCAAATAAAAACTAACAATTATAATAAAGAACTCAAGGATTTCTTTTACTTTTTTTGCAATTAACATATTTCTATTGAAAATTTCAGAAGCAAAATTGTCAAATATAAAAAAGAAAACGTAGGAACAATTACAATGCCCAAAAAAAACCTTCACCCCATCCCACCCGTGAAACACCTTTAGACAGGGTTGTGCAACATATACTGGTATATAAAGCGTTTTAACTCGGTCATTTACAGCACCAACTTATACAATAAGCCTCAGGACTGCGCTTCTATTGGAGTTAGCTAATTTAACATCAGATGTACATCGTAGCATAAAAAAAATATAACTGAACCTAGTAACTTTATTTAGAAACTCTAACAATCTCTTTGAAAAATAGACCTTACTAGTTTACCTCTGGTTTGGTTTTCATTAATGCACAGTTACTCTATCCCTCAAGAACAGTACCGTTTTATACGATGAAAGGTACCCAATGTTCTTCTCTGTAACCCTGATAAGGTTTCTGAAAAATGTTATGAAGTAACACACAAACTGTAAAACTTATAATCGAGAAAGAAGACTGAAAAATACTTTATATAAATGTTACAAGAACAAATCAGTAATAACATGGACAATAAAGTTCTGTTTTTGACATAGCGAAAAAGAACGTTTAGCCACTCTTAGGCGAAAATGGAACCGAATGACGACATTCTATAAATACAAATATATATATATAGATATAGTTTCTACAGCGGATATATTAAAAAATATTAATAATTAAATAAAAATAAAGTACACTCAAATTCTATCCCAAAATGACTTAATATGCAACTTTTAAACTTAGTGTGATAATAATTATTGAAGGAACACAAATGTGTTTTGTACTAATTTGGATGAAAAAGTATATTTCGTCTAGGCCGTTATTATTATCACAGTTTGCTTTCATCAAAGCCAATACCGATTAAAGCCTTAACAAACTACAATTGAAATCAGTATTAATATTTTCTTCTATGCGTAACACAATCTATAATCATAAGTAAAGGCAAATACAAAAGGTTTGTAACCATGTTTGATTTCATTGCGTCACAATGCGATCAACTCTCATGTTAGTATAATACGAAGCGTGGATTTCGTATATTGTGTAAGCTTAGTATCGAACGGCTTACAACCTTTGCCCCGGTATCGATGGATACAACACAACCTACTGTTAGTTTCTTAACGGAATTATTAATTGGAATTTACTATACGAGAACAACGTTTAGAACTAATAACTGAAATATATTGAACAAGTGAGTCAGTTGTTACTGTTATTAGATTATTATATATACCAGTTAATTTTTTTTGAAAATATCACCAAATGGTTTGAACTTTCCAATATTTAATACTTCAGAGCTTTAACGTTTGACCACAATCTCACCTGTTATTAAAGTATGAAGTAGCTTAAGATGATGACATAAACCTAGGGGACTAGATTTTAAGTACATAAACTGGAACATGCCTAGAAGGATTTAGTAACAGATCATCACCATCATCTTACCCTTATGCCACCTAAGTAGGGTCCGCACAACATGTTTTCCTTTTCCACTCTCCCCTGTCAGATGCCATCTCAGTATTCACACTTTTTCTATACATATCGCTTCTCACACAATCCATCCATACCTTTTTCGGTCTTCCTGTACTCTAATATCCGTCCAATTTCAAACTCAAAACTTTTCTTGTTACATGACTTTCATCTCTTCTCATAATATGCCCGTACAATGCTAACTTATTACTCCTCAACTTCTCTGTCATTGGTGCTATTTTCAAATTTCCTCTGATATACTCATTCTTAATCTTATCCATTCTTATTACACCACACATCCATCTTGCCATTCGCATTTCTGCCACATGTAATCTTCTCTCATCCGTCTTTTTCGTAGCCCAGCACTCGGATCCATATAACAATGCTGATCTTGTTATAGTAACAGATATGGCATTAAAAAAGTAAATGATCATCATGCAAACACAATAGAAACTTCATCCAACGGCCTCGTCTTCATAGTTTTAAATACAAAACACTTATGCACAATAATATCTATATGTCATATATATAAATAAATAAAATTGAAGTATTTTGAAGTTACAATTGGCTTACTCGATAGCGTGCTCGGACCCCTCGACGATCAAGGTAGGTCGGTATCCTTGCAACGGTGTCGGTGCTTTTGATGAAGGACAACATAGTGAGGAAACCATAGCATATGGTGGTAGGGCTTTTTCTCATTCCGCCTTACTAGCTTCCACCCTCAAATTGGAACTCTGTTGCGAAGCATTTGTTAGTGTGTTCTGGTAGCCAGTGCCCTTCTAGCTTTGGAGTATTTACCATCTTAGACAAGAATGTCATTTAACATAAAATGAAATTGTGGTCAAATACTGAAACCTATAAAGGTATGTAAAAAATCTGTCTATAATGTAAAAATAACAGCTTTTTACTAATATTAACATATATACAGTACATACTTATAACAGAAAGTCAATTTTAATTTATTTGTTTTACTGTCTGTTTGATCTGATCTACTGCTCTGTTCTCCGAAACGATTAACCCGATTTTAATGGCACTTTCACTGGCAAATCGCTGATATTATAAGGAGTAAGCTTTTCATTTTAGAAATAAATAATGTTCATCGGAAATATAATACACTAAACAGACAGAGTCCACGTGACGTCTAATACTGTCAATTTTTTTTTTGCTAAATTCCATGTGAGCGAAGTCGTGGATAACAACTAGTCTTGAATAAATTTCTACAATTCATTAATGAATAATTATCCGATATTATCAGAAACTTATAAAATATGAGACACTACGTAGATACATGCATTTCAATTATAAACTACCTACAAAATATACATACATACCTTTTTTAAATTCGGCATGATTCAAAACAAAGAAATCCTCGAGAACGATAAAGCTTCTACGAATATACTGATTCATTCAACTGAATATATGTTTTGTATTTGGGCGGTGACTTAAAAATAAAATGATAAATCTAACTGAATCATTTACAGATTTACATCCAACGATTGCAAAACGGAAGTTCCTTGATTCCTAAAAATATAAAAGTATATTAAAATTTCATCTAAAAGAACAGGGCCAAATTGCATGTTGAGAAATGTATATGAACTTAGGAATCAACTCTACATCCATGACATGGACGTTCTTATAGCTCAGTATGAACTTACACCCTCATAAATAAGACAACAGTATTATTTCTATGTGTCCTAAACTCATACATATAATTATTATGAGTTAAACTCCATAAAAATTCTTAAATTATAAGAATTTTTATTATACGTATTTTTATCAATGCCTTGTGTACGCAAGTCTGATAGTTTTAGGGTAAATTCAAATGTAAACCGGTCACGAAAACTGAAAACGTTTACAAATATAAAAACTTTTATCATCATAATATCGTGATTTTAAAGCTTTTTTAAATGATATTTTTTAAGTTATAATTTCTAAGGCTATGAAAGCTTGTTCAGTATTAAAACCTGAATTCTTATAACCTAAAAATTATTATATGAAATTAATCAGCCGCCATATATTTGTATGTATTTTTGTACAAGTTTTACAGTATATTAATCATTTTTGCGAACAATTACCCGACGGTATCAAAGTAACGGAGTTTTTCCTTGAACTGAAATTTTGCCTGTGAAACATCAGTAGCGTTATATTTATTACACAAGTTATTAACGATTCTGTACCTTTGGCATGAACTTAATATATGCGAACATGTCGCCCTATTGAGGAGATAAGGATAACAGCTAAAAGCTGTAAAAAGTCCGTCTGAGTACATCACCACAGTACCTATTTAATCAAAAAGATTTGCTCTAGCTAATATGTTCTGGTCGAAACGTTATATGTGCGAGGCAATAATGTACGATAAGCGATAAGCTCCAATAACCACTTAACATTAGACAGACCATCTTACATAGCATTGATTATTTGCACGATTACTATAATAGATACATAATAATGTTTGTTCTCAGGCGTAACACTATTTAATTTTTTTATAAAAAGCACTAAAAACATCAAATCACCGATACACGGGATATCAGCAGTACTAAAGTTTAAACAAGACGGGGGATTTTAACTCAATGCAATTTTAATAATCACAAGACTTGACCTGAGAGGCATATAAAAATAAATGCTATAGACAATAAAATTAATAGAAAATGAGAATCTTTTGCTCCGACCACCAACATAAAAACAACAATTAATAAAATAAAGAAAAAAAACGTTCCCGGTCAGTGTTTCAATTCATTCACGGGGCGGAGTCGTTTTACATTCAAGGGGAGGATATATCTCGAAATCATTAGTCCCGGAATGCATCAGAATGTGAACTCAGTCCGTAATAATTTTCGGTGCCCTTCGTCCGGCCGTAGGCGTATATCGTCTTTGTCTTAAGTTATAAAACGGCAAAAAAGAATCAATACGAACATCAGTTCAGAACATTTATTTGTCTCGGCCGACATGACCACATGTAATTTTGCTGGTATTCTCCAAGCGCCATGTTATTGTCCAACGTTGTGATGTATCGGTGACACACGTTACATTATTCGATGCAGAGTTATAACGAACGCTGATCATTATTATAATAATTTGAAAATGTTAATTCATCGAATTATTGACTGACCTCTTTAATAAAAGCCTTGAAAATGACTTATATGAAACAAAAGTTAAATAAAGATTTATGTTTATTTGTTACGTATTCACACCTTCACTATTCAACCGAGCATTATGAAATGTTGCATATCATTATATAAAGGATTGTCTAGAGGTAGAGAAAAAAAGACATACAGAAAAAGTACTATTCCGAGGGATAGCTCATATATACATTAAAATGCGAGCCAAGCCGCTGGTAAAAGCTAGTTTATAATTTTATAAAGCTCAAAAAATTGCTTTTCCATATGCTTAAACGCTCTAATCACCGGAACTACTTGTCAGTTGTTAATATACAAAAATATGATCAAACATTAAGCTATAATATTTGCTAGTAAAGTAATTATTACCATTGAAATTTTAGGTCACAAAATAAGATAATCGAAAATAAAGTAATAATAGTAAGGGCGATCCATGCGACGCGACGCGGGGTGTCGGGAGCCAAGGGCGCATTGATCCCTCAACGAGAACCGAGAAAGTGCGAACTGTGAATCTCTATACCAGTGGGACATCGATACTGCGAGGCTCAGTATCATGGTCGGCTGTTTATACCACAGTCGTGCTTACACACACGTGTACACCGTGTACACACGGAGTAAAATTAAAAGTACTATTGTATATGATTATTTTTTTTACTATAGGTGTGCTAGCTTTTTCCCACAAGCGTTAACTCGACATATTCCTAAAGAACAGTGTTTTTTTTATCTAGACGAAAGGTACCCTTCGAACTTTTCTGTACTTCTGACAAAATATATGTAAATGTCATGTTAATTGCTCGAGTGGTTAATGCTTGCAAGCGTACCAAACATTCTCTCATTCGCATTCATAATATTAGTTAGTATTCTCGGGCGAGATTTTAGTATATGCTTTATTATGTAGGTACCGGAAAAATTAATAAAGTTAAAAGCACACTTCGTTACTTTATTTTAACCAAAACTATAAAATCATAATCAATATAATTCTGTAGATGATTCTTTAGAAGATAAATTACTTTAAAATAAATGAGAGTACTGTAGCCTAGCTTTTATATTGAAATCTATATGTAACATGACTAAGGGTAACAATGTTCAATACGATCCTAATTGAATTAAGCAGTTTTGTCATCATTATAAGACATATCAGTGCGGCATCATCCAACTTGGTTCATGTTAAATCATACAATGAAATTTTATAGTTCACGCGAGCAGAGCTATGTACATTATTAGTTAATCATAATTCGGCATTACATATAAATACATAGTATTACAATGGACAAATTACATAAATTCGAATTAGACAAATGGAATCGTTTATTATCTTCTAATTTAATATTTTTTGGTTTACCCACCTTTAGGTGAATGTTTACAATTCTATTTTTAATACTGCATTTAATTACTTAATCACTTGTTTCTTATAAATAATATTCCAAGGTTAAACAAATTATAATGACCACTACAAAGGCGTTCAAACCCACGACTTTTAATGTGAAAACTCTCACTATAAGATTAACAATTTATCATAAAATTACATAATTCCTACCCAACAGTTCAACTCTCCGAGTAATAAAATTATAATATCAACATTTTTTATCAAAAAAACCATCAATTAAACTATGCTGTCTCTATATACGACCCTCATACGTGGAGTTATTAGACTGGAAACGTCTTGTTTGTTATAACACACTAATATCATTAGACCTTTTATAGTTGTATTTATAAATATATAGACTCGTTTTAAGTGCGTCTTTACTTGTATATCTTGTTTCGGATAAGATAAAAAGTGAATTTAAGTTACACACATACATGTATATATTTTTTCCATGTCTAAATAGCTTTCTCTTTAATCGACTGGCGGTGCTTAAAAAACTATTTAAGGGTTTTTAAAACAGTAATCTTTATCCTGATCGTAAACTAAATGGAACTAAAAGTCATTGAGTACGGAAAAAGGTGTGTTGTTAACCTGGTGTCGGTGAAGTTTATCGTAAATTAACAAAACAATGAGACAATCAGCTTAATGCTCGTTGCTATTCTTAAAACAATTAGCCAAATCGTTACATAATTCTAAAGTTTATATAATATATTTATATAATAAAACATAGTGTACCGATATGTCATTAAAGGCCTCATAACATCATAATAGACAATATTGAGTTGTGGCGTCGCGAAATTAAGCCAAAACTTTTATATGGTAAGAATAATTGTTAGTTCTGCTAAATATGTAAATAATTGTCAAGCCAACAGCGTAAACAGTTCAAAAAAAAAATGTAATTTCACTTCTATCGCGTGTGAAATAAGCACATGTTTCTATGTTTATTGTAATTTATCGATTATTGTATTTATTATATCGTGAGTAAATAGGGGTAATTTTCGAAAAAGCATAAAATATAAAACCTAGCAAAATATATTTAAATAAACAATTATAATTGTCGACTTTACCATTACGTTACAATTGAATCGAGTAGCTAATGAGTATAATTTCCATAGGAACACCATTAAGGCATGACTGATGGACGTGTTATGTAAACGCTTTCATTTTAGCGGCAATACACATGCAAGATGATTTTTATGATTAACCATTATAGTACAAACCGGCTTTATGTTGAACGTTACGCCTACGCTACAGATTTTTTTTTCTGTAAATTATAATTTAAGTGCAGTCCAGCGAAGACGGTCAGCGTGAACAGGGTTGCCAGCATTCTTATGAGAATCGAGAAGTTTACCGCAAGAGGTGCAAATTGGGTCAATAGAAAAATATCAATTATATTAGAACGTTATACAATATTGATTAACACCAATACCTAGATAAATACGTTAGACTAGAATAAAATAATTATGCAGATAGGCTATGTGACGAACCAAGGAGTATCGGCGACGAAGGGTTGGCTTCAAACGAGAACTTAGCATTACCTACAAAGGCTGAACAGTAAATGCCACTGTACTGAACTATGAATTTCATTTTGGATAACCTTTGGTTCAAAATATTTATTATGCAATAATAATTAGCAAAGGGTAATAATTCCTAAAATGTTAAGCATACATCAATAACCACAATTACGAGGTAGGATATTTAGAGATAATTTTTTCAGAAATAGGATAAGTAAACATTACAGATACAAGTATATAAATGCTAGCCTAGAAGACATTTCAAAAGGCTGATGGGAAAATAGTTCGATAATATTTGTGGTTGTTGTGTCTTCTCTGGGCAAGAGTGGCGTAAAATAAGGGTATATCACGTAAAAGGTAAAAAAAATATTATCCGCAGTAAAAGAAAAAATTATTCGTAACGATAATCATAAAAATGGACCTTATTCAACAAGGCTGGCCTATAGCCAACTTTCAATCATACATCTGTTCTATTTAGCTATACAAATTATAAATCAAGTTCGTCGTTTGAGACTTTCATAGAATATTGTTCTTTATAGCCTCATAATAGCTGAATGTAGAGGTCCGATCATCTGTTTTTTATTGTCTCAATTCAGTTTTTCTCTCTTTTCTTTACTAATTTCATATTTAACTCTCTCTCAGGTACACATAAAACATGCAGTCATAGGTTTTGTGACAGATAAACGCGAAATCAGCCTATCATTTCCAGATGGAAGTAACGTATAAATATTGAGCAAACTATTTTTAACCGACTTCAAAAAAGGAGGAGATCCTCAATTCGACTGTATTTTTTTTATGTTTGTTACCTCAGAACTTTCAACTGGGTGAACCGATTTTGATGATTCTTTTTATTTGAAAACAGGTGCTTCTCGTGTGGTCCTGTTTCAATTTGGTCCAGTACTGATAATGACATCCACGAGAAAACCATATAAGTCTTAAATTTGCAATAAGTATGTACGCGTCAAATGGATGAATAAATCTGCTTGCGCAACTCGTACTTGCGCGACTACAGTGACACTGAGTTAATTTTCAAACACTAGTTTTTACAACACAACACAAATCACCCCACACACGTGCACATACACATATGTAGGTACACATAGTGGTGGGTTTGTTTTTTAATCCCTTTTTCGAACTGAGTTAGCTTAGATTATATACGTATGAAATAATAGTTAGCTTAGTTAGACTCGGGATAATTGGTGACAGTCCAAGCCGAGGCGCGCCGTGCGCCTTTGTGCTGGTTGCTTATATAAAATCGGCCTTAAGCACTCCCCTCAGTAGTCCGGTGAAACTGTAGAGGCCTTGCCAAGTCAACAGTGTAGTCTCTCCAAAAAAAAATGAACAACTCAAATAGTCCGGTGGAACTATAGAATCCCTGCAAGGCCAACAGTGTAGGTCAGTACGAAAAAAAAAGAAGAAAACAATGGATAACTCAATATCACGCCAACTGATTTGGATGATTCATTTTTTATTGGAAAGGATGTACTTTAAGGATAGTTTGATGACTTCAAACATATTATTAAATAGCGCATATAGTAATATTTTTTATTTAATTTGAAAAATTCGGTGGTACATGCCGGGGTTTGAACCTGCTGACATCGGATCGACATTCCACCGGGCAAACCACTAGACCACCACGACTTAATTTTTTTTCACTTTTGAAATGATTATATCTTATAATGAGCTAATTAACTCAAGTAAGATTTACGACACTATAATACTTATATGGTTTTATGATTGTGGTCCTCATAAAATTATTAATCGCACATTTAATTCTCTAGTTTTAATGTGTGATGCGCTCGATCCATTTCCATTAGCTATCGCCAGTAAAGTCCGATTAATTAATAATATGTGGAAAAAATATTTTTTATCCTTGTAATACCGATCAGCAAAATGTAATATTTTATTTCCCGGTCAGAATAATCCTTTAATATTACTGGTATATTTAATGAAAATCTAACAATATTTGTGTTACACTTACAGATTTTTGAATAATTAAATCAAAAGTATAAGGCATATAAACCAAGTGTCAACCGACTAAGTAAATAAAAAATAATCATGACATCTTTTTAACTTTCCTTCAAAACTCCTGTTCAATTTTCTTCATCACTCTTTCACATCCAGAAATGGTCATTACGTTTAGATACGTCTTAATTGCCTTAATATATATATTTTCCATAACGTCACCATTCTAACGAAACTGCTTGTCCTGCTCTTGCCATGCATAAACAAAGTTCTCAGGTGAGGAAACAATGTGGAAATATAAAAATTGTAAATAATGTAATCAAATTTCTTGAGATTATTAATTATGTGTTTGACTATATTTGAAGACGAAGGGCGTTTTTTTTGTTTCCTAAAAAATACCCTACAACCATGTAAAATAACGTCCAAGCGTCATATTCGGTCTGATTCATTGTTACTACAAAATCTACAGTGCGTAACTTTCTTATGTCAGAGCTAACAAAAATGCCTTCTTTTATATTACTATGCGACAAATGCTTAAATTTATTACATGAGTATTTAAAATCACTATAAACAACAACTACAGAGAATCGATAAATATTACGATGTGAACATTATTACCATTAATACAAAAATTGGACGTTAATTCTAGCAGCAAAAAACAAAACAAAGGAAATATTTTTGTGAAAGATTTTATATAATGATTTTGTATATGTATAAATTAGTATGTAATACCTACGGAATTGATTACACGTAATTTTATCACAGAAAAGTTATCGTAGACATATATAATTAGCAAAAACAAAGACATGATAATATTTTGTTTCATACCTCATAACCACAATCTCGTCTTATAAATGATGCGCCCTAAGAAGCCCAACACGCGTAGTCGTAACAACCAGACTGCATCTCAAGTGCTGTTATAACATTTAGAAAAATGTTTGGAGACCAATTTATCAAATTTAGTGAATCACTATTTCAAAATATACAATCAAAATTAATAATTTTAACGTTACATTTTCTTTTGCTCTTTAAGTTTAGAGCATATACGAGAGCGCAGTACAATAAAGTTTATTTTATTTCTTAAGAGAATGCAATTAAAATAACGCGGTGCAAATTTGAAAATAATCCGGACAAATTCAAGTTGAGAATAAAATAATGTTTCGCTTAATACTTTAAAAACTTAATGTTCTTACATAAGTTAAAGTTGTGTGTTTAAATAAAATACGGACGTTGTTACAGAGCTTGGTTTTGTTCGACGAATTTAAACTTGATGAACACCGTTGTAGTCCCAAGGGTATATTCATGGGTTTTGTCCGAGCTGTGTTGTCCTGGCCATCTTAATACAGAACACACCTACACATGGTCGAGCGGGGACAAGCGACAAGTTTCACTTAAAATCTCAAATCGCTGGTTGACAATATCTTTATACTGCAGACTGTTCGCTAAATTAAAGTGTCATATTTATTTATTGTTCCGAGAATCCGCACGGGTTTGTGTTAATTATAATAACTTTTTCGCATTTATCAATTGATGAAACGAATAGTTGAATTATTGCAAAATGGTGTTTGTGCAAATATTATCTCACATCAGATATTATAGATTTATACATATAATTATCTTGTTGAATGATGAATGGTAGAGAAGTTTACAAGCAGCAGCGCTATCTAATGACAACTTTTAATAAAATTAATAACTTTCATGGTATCGAATTTTCAATAAACGTGTTTTTTTTTAGTTTCAATTAGCTTTGTTAAAAATGGTCCAAATTTGATCTCTTATTTTATTTTTACCTGATCTTTATAGAAAAAAATAAATGAAAAATAATTCACATTTTTGTTCATAAAGATTTTTGAATTGTTTTTGATTGTTTAATTTCAAGTATTTAAACACTTTCTTTTTGTTTTATTCCTCTTTTGTTTGTATAGATCGTAATTCATTTCAATTTTGATTAATTATTACGTTCTAATCCTAACGCTTTATAGTTTGTAACGTAGAGGTGAACTGTACTTAGCCGTAAAGAAATTTATCAAACAAGAATTTTACGAAAAATACAAAGAACCTGGTTTAATGGTTAATCTGTAATGTGTCATAAATAAACTCCTATAGAACCCGTAGGATATCAAATATTAGTTTTCCGCGATGATTAAATTTTATTCTAGGTGTATTTATCGACTGCTTTAAAATAAAAGCCTGCACAAAGTTGCCGTCTTGTATAGGGCCTGTTATACCATGGCTTTTCTTTTTTACAAATCTGATTATGTATTTTGCAAATATTGAACTCAGCGAAGCGGGTGACTACACTTATGAGACACATATACACATATGTTTAGTAATTACACGTGGTTTATTCCATCATATCTTATATTGTTATTCAACAGTTTTTAAGTGTCTAGAATACCATTCTATTCTATTCAATTATCTAGAAAAATTCATCACTCATTTCTTCTGTACCATTTTTAATGCAGTTAAATTTTTCACAAAAACGGCGACGAGGAGGCATGGTAGATTTTGTCGTATTTATAACCCCATAAAGTCGGTCGCGATACGAACAAACTATCACGCGAACAGACGACTGCGACCGGTGATACAGTGAACGACGGACGCAATCTTGTACGATTTCAATACTATTTGTAACAACAAACCTTTACGTGGCTCGATATTCTACTCAATTGTGTCTTTGTCTACTTTATTATCTGAAGATATTATATACTATTTTAATATTGTAGAATACATCATACTCATCTTTTCAAAATATGGTATATACCAAACAACTTTACACTTTTACAGAAGTGCTAAAAAGTTAAACAAAAAAATTGACACAGGTAAATCAAATTTTGTAAATGGATGTTAAGAAAAAAATTACTACAAAATAAAATAAGACACCCACAATATAAATCATGTAAAATTGATGGTATCCATGAAATCCCATTTACATGACTAAAATCGCGAGTATGAGCTAGTCTGACATAGAAACAAAGACATATTAGTAGAAATTATTAGTATCTATGAGTTACCAAGTAGTACTACTTGCAGATCATATGATACAGTTTTGATGTTATAACATGATTCATGGCTCATGGGTTACAACGGAAATGAAAAACAATGTAATCTGATAGATGTCAGTAAACGTACTTTTTGACCAAGAGGTCGAGGATTCGATCCGCCCACATGACTAACTTTTGCGGAATGAGCATTATAATCGATTTAGTCTGGGTATTAAATATTCTGTACATACCTCTACGTATAAAATTCCGGTATGCGTGTGTTCGCAATTCTTCTGCCAAACGGCTTGAAAGATATTGTTTTTTTTTATATACTTATAGGGTTAGTTAAATGTATCTCAGCTGTAGCTCATCCCAGTAGATGGCGTCACTTTCAAGGTAATTGTTTTTCAACCCGAGTTTTTTTTCATACTTTTATCTGATTTATCATATCAGCCTTGATACCTCTTAGTAGATTTTCATTCAGGTCCTTTTTGTGGCAGGTTACTTATGCTTACTTTGGAATTAAAGGACTGTGTGCGAAATTGTAGCCTCATATGAATAGGCACAGGGAAAACAGTAAAGAACACCTTCCTCTTCTGTTTCTCAAGTGATTTTCTTTAATCTTTTTGAAGTGAAACTTCTTATGGCACAGTAAGGAAAAAAATTCGTTACGCGTTACGCGTTAAAGGTAAAACGGATATAGTAGTATATAGTTTTTTTTTTTTCGAACTGACCTACACTGTTAGCCTGGCAAGGCCGCTACAGTTCCACCGGACTACTAAGGGGAGCGCTTAAGGCACTCACCCGATTTGTTCAGGCGATCAGCGCAAGGGCACTCGGTGCACCTCGGCTTGAACTGTCGCCGAATTTCCCGATCTGACTAAGCTAAGCTATCTATCCATTTCATACACATATGAATTCGTGAAAAATGCATGTGTGATCATGCATGTTTCACGAATGTATATGTGTATTTTGCATCTGACTACTATGTTATGTGACCTATTTCAGTTCGAAAAGGGCAAAAAAACAGCCCACCACTATGTGTACTAGATGTGCACGTGTGTGGGGTAATCTGTGTAAATGAAAAACAAGCGTGAGTCACTGTATTCGCACGAGTAACATACTCGAGGGCTCCACACTGAGGGACAAACCTAGGCTCGAGTATATAGTTTATGAACAGTCTCATACATATATAAATAATTTATTACATATAAGCCGAAGAAGTTTCGCTTCCTCCGCGTGTGCACGATACACACTATATTTTTTTATTTAATAGCAACAGATAAACTATGGTGTTACCAACAATTAAAATTTGGAAATATTTCCATACAATCGACGAGTCCTTTACTTATAACTCATACTTCTTTATGATTCTACTTACTTTATTAGTCATACTTCACGATCGTGGAAAAAAACGTCAGAAGAATATTGAAACTAAAAAAAATAAAGAATTATTGTCGAATTTGACCACTTGGCAACGACGAATTAATCTAGAAATCAGAATAGTAATTGGTATAACTTTTGATCCAAATATTTATTTTAGAACGATAATATACTTTAACGGATTAACGGGCACATGCATGTGGTGAGGTATTTTCTAATGACCGCCTGACTGGTGGTACTTAAATTGAATATTTGTCGTTAAACACCTTTAGGCGTATTCCGGCAGCTGCACTTGGAAAACCATTCCCTCCGAGTTTAGCGTGCCTCAAACTGAAGCCACATCACCCTGTAACATTACATAACTTCATTATCAAACGCGGAAACTGTAACAGATTTGACAGACTTTATTGAATTAAAATTGAAAACATTTTATGTATAATTTTATGACGGACTTACTGCTTACGTCGTATTAATACATATTTTTAAAATAAAATACTGATTACTCATTGCTAATATATATTTTCTATTGTTCAAAGAGTTTTGACAATCGATGTCTTTTTAATTTATCTATTACAAACAAAAAATCAAATCTTTTCTCATTCTAACAGTAATATAGACTAGCTGGTGCCTCTGACTTTTCTCGTAGGAAAATGGTTATGTTGTTTCATGAGAACTTCGTATTTTACCTAAATTAGTACTGAGTTGTCTTTCATTGCTTAATTGTAACTTTGTTATATGGTGTGTTCCGACAGCTGCACTAGAGAGACAGTCTCCCTATAGGTTTAGCGTGACTACCATCATCATCATTTAACATCAGGTGAGATTGTGGCCAAACGCTAACCTATAAAGTATAAAAAAAAACCTTAACACTCTTACTGATTTTATGTTACATCTATCAAATTTTGGAATAATTGGAACTACGGAAAAGCGTAATGATATGTCACTTAGATATTTCTCTATATGCCAGTAAAAGTCTGGCCAAAGACAAAAACCAAAAATACCTATTAATTTTAAACAGACGTTTTTTATTGTAGGTCAGCAAAGTGACTACACTATGCCTGATGGTGAATGCATCGACACGCGTTACGACGCGTAATATGCTCATATACGTATTTATCTATATTATTATAAATATAAATAAATTACCAACTGTATGGAAGTGTGACATTTTTGGACGGTTGCGCACCTAATTCGCTAATTCGTTTGGGTTGTGTTGACTGTACAAAAAATCGTAAGAAAGATATTTGAATTAAAATTCTCCATATAAAAAAATGAGCGAATGAGTGAGACAGAGGACAGTACATCTTCAAAATTATTGCAATAACTCTCAAATTGACGTTTAGTTGCCATTTTATTTCATTACATACTCCTACTGTAAAGCAAAGATTTTGACTCATTTTCTTCATGCGATGACGGGATGTACAGGTAATTTCAAATGAAATTATTTATAGTATGTCAATATAAATAAAATAACACTTTAAAATATACTAACGAACACCCAGTAGTCGATATTCGACCATAATGAAAGGAACGAAGCTTTTTCGTCACGTGTTAATGTACCTATACTTTTGAAAGTAAAACTTTTTTTACGTCGCCTCAAATTTTGTCGTCCATCTATTGCACGTCGCATTACAGCCGGCCACAGAGTAGGGATAAAGTAAAAGGCGCTCGGCAGAACACCCAAGGCCAATATGCCGGCGCCCATGGTTCAATTCAAAACAATCCAATGATTTAAATAAACATAGTGTTCAGTTTTTAAAATGCTACGATCCGAAAAATAAAGTTTCACGTGCATCCTGGTTTCTTTGGTATCTTTTCTTTCTAAACGGTAGCAACCGTATTAAGTATTGTTTTTATAATACTTTGTAGGTTTTACCGTTTGACTACAATCTTATCGGATCTTAAATGATGATGTGGTTTAAGATGACATACATAGTAAATCTAGAGGGGGAACTGGCTGTCAAATGCAGCTACCGGAACACACCAAAAGATGATTGGCAACATATTTTCAACTTGAGGGTCGTAGCTAGCCAGGCGGGCTTAGAAAAAGCCTTACCACCCTGCTATAGTTTCATCACGATGTTTACCTTCATTGAAATCTCCGACTTAGCCGCAAGAATTTCGACCAACGTCGATCGCGCGGTTTAAGCTATCATCGCTTCACAAATCAGTATATTTGTATAGATATAGATTGATACGATGAATGCTGAAAATATCGTAGGAAGCACATCAAAACGAGATTTTATGCACCACATATCCATAATTACACTGGCACCCTTAAAAATCCTTTAAGAACGAAATACTACAGGAGCTAAAATATTAAACGTACTCGGAATGCTTTATAGCGACGATATTTACTGCCCCTTAAATGTTTAGCTCCGAGCAAAATTAACAAAAGAATGACTGTTCATTGAATATCCGCAACAATTTTAGCATTTCGGGCAAAATTCTGATGCCGCAATCACTCTGAAACCGCTGTAAATCAATTTTACAACGTTTTTAATGATCCCTCGTAAAATAAAGCCACGGTGCATTAAAGATAGCTCACATAGTTAGTGAGAATATTGCCCACAATGACCCATATCGTGTCCATCCCGATATTTATTTAAATAATGCTTGCATTTTCCAATGCAGATTGCATGTTTGTACTCATTTACAAGTTTGCCAGCTCGGGTAATTTAAGTAAATATGTATTTTGTACATACTAAAAAAATATAATTTTCTATCTCGTGACCACAGTACTTTTTTATTACATGCCTTTTTCTGAACCTTTTGCAAAGTGTTTGCAAAATTTCATGATGATATAAAAGGTATAAATTAAAGATATAAAATAAAAACATATTTAGTATTTATTTCATCTATATAGTTAGTAGCCGCACTCCACGGTTTTACTTGCGGTCAATTTTTATAATTTTGAATTACTACCCACACAATCACACTTAAATGTAAATGTAAACAAACCTCGCTAGCATAGGCATTTACAGTTCGGCCCTTTTCAATACTGCTCGGTTTACGTCGAGTGGCCAAAGCACCCTCGGTTACCGAAACCCCACGCCATGCTGCGTCATTCGATCCACCACACTATTACTTCATTCAAGCTTAGCGTACTTTCTGACATATCATTTTTATAGCAATTGTTGAATTCTTACAAGCCGTAGCTTGATGATCGACAGCGTTATTCTTCTTCATTTAGTAAATGAATCATCATCACGCTACGGCCTGTAAGAATTAAGCAATTGCCATAAAAATAATATGTCAGAAAGTACGCTAAGCTTGAATGAAGAAATAGTGTGGTTTAAAGAATATTTTTTAATTCGCCGGACATTTCTGTGAATTAGGAATCGCATTCGGTGGTAAGTTGCCTGGATACTATAAAGCAATGATGATGCAGTACTGTATGTCAAGGTTGTAACCACTTTATATATTATAAAATACCCTCTGGACTGTAAGGAACTTGTAATCCTGCAGTCTTATAGTGGGGGAAAGACCCATTTTTTAAAATTAATATATTATGTATATCTATCAGATAAATGTTTTCTTTCTTACCTAATCTTGCATGTCTTTCGTTCTTGAATGGTATTACGCTTAATCTAGCTTCATTCTTTATGTAATCAAAATGGCTCCCACATAAAAGGCGCATCTCTCCACGAGACAGGTACACGACACGACGTGACCAATAAAAAACGATTAGCTCACTGGTTCAACATGCGAAGAATTAATATTTGTATAGAAGCGAGCAAAGGTCGACATGTTATGGTGGTCTATCTCGTTATAAAAAAAGAAACTGTCAATTTTTTCCTTCCAACGAAGACTGCACAATAAAAGTGCCAGTGTGCTCTTACAAACGAGAATTTATGTTCGTTATATGTAAATTAAGGCCGTTGTCGGCCGTACCGAGGGTTTTTTTGCCGTCGACAGCATTGCTCGTCGTGCTACGATAAAATCTTTCGGATAGAACATTACCAGCAATGTATAACCACGCTTATGTTGATATCATATTGAATGTCTGCAATTACATTTCCTGGTTATTCGACATACGACCCTCATTATTTTGATCTCTGCTATAAACTTTGTATAAATTATATGGTTAGGTAATTGATGTACACAGACATCAATATAATAAGCACATATGTTGTTATACAATATTTATGTTGCAGTTTAGGTATAATTAGAAAATAAAATAAAGTGTAGAAAAACATTTTCAACAATACAAAAGAATTTAAATTTAACGTGTTTGTACTTTCAGATTTATATGAAAAATAAAATCATTACAAGTGACTAAAAATAACTAATACATAGAATATATTCCAGTTATTTTTAGAAATCTCTGTCTGTCTGTACGTTTACACAGGTATCACTGCTAATATACTAAGTTTTTGATAAAATATCCGTCATCAAATGAAGTTTAGTAGTTAATTAATGACAATAGATAACGTCATTTTCTGTGTCGTACGTAATTAAATTAAAAAAAATAACACAAGTATGAGCCTTACCCTAAGATAGATATCGCTAAATTTTTCGTTTTACGTATTTTATTAATTGAGGTCCTGAGGATATTACAGTAATGTAATTATTTCTACATTTGTTAGGTTTATTTCGAATTATAATTCGAGGTTATGTTTTGAATGAATGAATACTATACGAATACTTTTTAGTTCGTGCACCGAGGGAGCTTCATGCCATAAGATATATTCTTCCATGGAACTAGCGGTATTGTGAAGCAAAAAAACTTTAGATAGTTAAAAAAATTAATAACATAACAATTATAATAAGAATTAATTCTAGTATAGCAAAAACACACACATGCAACATATATACAAAAAACATTCATTATAAGACATTATTAAAATTAAAACATATACTTTTATAATTCATAGATGGCGCTGAACATATTATATTACTAGTTTTAAATATTCTGCAGCATTAAAATTTTAACATAGATAATATTAACACTACATAATTATGCGAGGTTCTTTTTATATTTTCCTTATTTATTTCTATTTAAAACTTTCACAAATTTGGTATTGTAATCATTATACGGTTTTTACCATTGTTTTTATAGTTTTTACAAATTTAAACAATATATCTGCCAGCTGGAATAAAATTATTCTATCCAATAAACATGAATGATCTCAATAGGATTTGATTCGGTCTGTTGGACAACACTTGAATTTTACTATAGAACAACTAGGCCCTTATTCTTACGTTTTCAGGAAAATATCGATTAACGTCTAAAATTTTGTTACAAACAGATTTTCCTTAAAGTTTATCATTACTCCTTGACCGTCGAACTGTTTTATTAATCAAATAAATAATACATGTCTGGTAGTAAATGACCGAGCGTTTCTGAGCTTTATTACAATAAAATGATACTCGCTACCAAATGAGAATCTCGGGATAATTTACTTGCATTAAGAAATCGATAGCAAACGGCTCATTTATTAGTAATAATTCATAGTTTCGAGAAGCTGCATAGCATATCAAAATGTATGTGAAAAATAAATACGCGTCTGAGGCACGTCTAACTGTTGTATTAAATACAACGCCGTACTCCGAGAGATAGATATATAGATACAGAAGATTTTATTGATTACTGGCTTTTCTACATTCGCAGTCTTAGGCATAGCTAGTCAAAAATAATTTCAATTAATAAACAAGTATATAAAGTCCTTACTAATATCATAAATGCGAATGTGTATTTGTTTGTTTCGGATTCACGTCTTAACTATTCAATCACTCATCGTGAAATCTCGCATACAGTTTATTTAGCGTATAGAAAAGAATGTAGGGTACTTTTTGCCCAGCAAGAAAGTACTGTTCCGAAAGGATAGATAAAGTATACATTAACGCGAACAAGCCGCAAGCAAAAGCTAGTCAATAATATTTGCTATTTAGTTCACAATTATTGTCTATAAGAGCTGCAGGTATGATATACAGTAGGGAGCTAGTGAGACCGAGAGGTATGCTGGCAGAAATCGCGTCTGAGTTATACAGAATCTACATTGACATCTATAGTTTAAAACAGTATTAGCGTTTAATACGTCGTACTATAGTTAGTGTAGAATTTAAGTCAACAAGTTAAAGAATCGTCAACATTAACCCTAAACCCATCACTGAATATGTACAATAATAAAAAATAAGCTACAATAATAATAAACGATGGTAAGACCAGGTCACCAAACAACTGGAACTACTCTTCAATAAAGTCCTCCATCGAGCCGAAGATATAAACAACGCAGGAAGAGACAACGCAGTAAAAGCTTTGTACGAAATTATGATCCTCTCAATATTGATGTTATCAAGCGGGAAGGTTTAAAAGAATTATTATTTTTCATTATAGTTTTAAAGCAAAGTAAATCACAACACATACACGATTGTAATAAATAAAAACAAACTTTTTATCACTCCATAAGCCAAAGTGTCCAGTAAATTTCACGACATCTCTGGCAGTATAAACTATACAGTAATAATTTTTCATTGCCAATAAATTTTCTATATCCAGATATGTCAAAAGGTTTATACTACGGTCGACAACTTAAAAAATTACTTATATAAATGATATGGCGAGTCAATATAAAACCCCTTGAGATGTTTCTATTTTGTGTACATATTTACTAGTCATAACCTGTTCACAAGTAAGAGCTTTAATCGCTATTCTCTTATTAAAAAATTCTGTCCGAGAAATTATGGACGGAATGTACATCAAATCTAAAAAAAAATATTATCTAATAGTTAAGACCGATAACAATGTCCGAAGTTTACACCTATACATTCTTCGGGTCCCTGATTATCTTTAGAATTTGATTTATTCACTCTTTAAACTTCACTTATTAACATTCTTCAAAACCATCAGCAGCGGAGTTTGTTTCGGATGAGACCCACTACAGGCCATATGCGTCTGCCCGAAGGAAGATGTAATCATAATCACCACGACAGCCCACGACGTATTGGCGATTTCAAACTCGGAGAAATCCACAGTTCCATATTTTCCCACATACGGTGATACTACAAGAACACTTCTCAGGTTCAGAGTTCCTCGCGATGTTTCCCTTCATCGTCAGCCAATGTTTAACCAATTCAAATTAGTAAATGTACTCGAATTCTCAAAAATTGTTGGTATAAGCCGATGTTGGATCATTAAATTAATATTTGATCGGTCAAACGACTCGATCACCATGAGTTGTGTATTAACATTGCCGAATGACATTCAAGTGAAATACTTTTTACAATCTCACCTAATATTAAATGATGGTGTTGCCTAACACGCTAAACGTAGAAAAGCAAGAGCAGTTACTGATACACATAAATAGGTGCTTGGCGATAAAGTTTCACTTGAAGATGGTAGCTATCCATACGGGCATTAGAAATAACCTTACCATCATTCTGTAGTCTCATTTACGTAGACCGAAATGGTATCTGAATTCGCTATCACTGAGTTATTTATTTCCCCTATTATTACCACTACTGGGAAAATTTGTATGCGTATAAATGATTTTACGTAGGTAAAATAAACTACCCATGTATTAATTCCAGAACTATATTCGAGTTGAGGCATAAAAAAGTTCTCTTCATATTTCCAAGATGCAATTTAGGTTCGGTAAATTGGCCGTGTGCAATTCAAAAATGCATTCCAGCTTGTGTCTTTGTAGTCGTTGTTCAATCACTAAAAGGGGCTTGTTTAATGGATTTCTACCATTACTGAGCAAATAATCGTACTGGACTTATAAGACTACAGTCTTATTGTGCGAATTATTAAAGGTGTACCACAATGTAGATAGAGAAATACGAAAAACATCGGCTCACTTCATAGTTATATTTCGACTTATCTTTCTTAGTGCAAAATGAATACTACCATATATCTGCTGACTCGGCTTGATTAAAATAATACATGATAATTTACATGTTTTGTATCTATATACAAGAAAATGTATGAAAAGGAAATTTTACAATTAAACCACGAAACACTTTCAATATTTTAATCTACTCCTTTTAACAAATTTAATATTATTTTAGGTTTTTTAGACCACTAAATATCTGTTAATATACGTATGCTTTAATTTTCTTTCAAGACGTCCTAACACCCGCTAATCGCTTCACTCAAGCGCTAAGGTCTGACGGTCCGCCAGAGTGCGCGCCCATGGCGAGCCGCGCAGTCACGACGCCCGCCTGTTCCTCTGAACCGCCAATTTGTGGCCGCCCCATGTTGATTTTGTTGAAACCAGCATCTTCATACCTATATGCGCGAACCTTTTTATGTCTTTTTGCCACCTCTACTATACCGCCCGCACGATGTGATTTGACGGTAATTGACGTCGAAATTACCATGTAAACTCATAGAATACCTACGTTTCATGTTTGAAATAATAATACGATTCAATTTCGCACAGTATAATTGTTATCCATGATTAGCATGTCAAATTTGAAAACAATATTTGTTTATCACATTTTTTCACATAAACAAAAAGATTTAATTGAGATATGTAATCAAAAACTGACGTCTAAAATGTGGCAATAATTTTCAAAACTAACACATGGGAACAAAAACAATATCCCATAATGAAACTGACAGGCCCGTCTGTTAAGCACAAAAAACATGCGTCCACCTTTCGCATGTTAATAATTAACCATGAAAATAATTTAACAAATATATGAGACAATAATTAGCTATATAAACTTTACTGCATGCATCGTCAACCAACGAAATTTCCAAAACCCACAACAGAGCCACTATAGATTGACCTTTGACATTGGAGTCGAATTTGCCTCGGGTTTTAATTTTATAGATAAACAATAAACGCCATTGGAGGTCGGCCTAAAGTGGACGCCCCATGTAATGATGGGCCCGTCAGTCGACCCGTCAGTCACCGGTTTCAAAGAATGAGTTCATTTCCTTCGAACACGCGAGATACGATTTTTAATTAAGTTTTTGTTTAAAAATTCATTAAAGAGCAACGATGTACTGGGTGGCTTTTGAAGTTTTCTATACATAAATGAGTATATAATTAAGTATAGCTCGGTAACTTTCCTCATTATACAATTATGTTTATCATTACAACAATTATATTACCTGTCCATTTATCCACTTTATTTATTATTAGACATACATGTAGAGTAAACGAGGATTATACAGTTATGTTCCCAATAGTAATAATTATATTATACATATAAATGTATAACACATACATATTATATTATTTTGAAAATAAATAAAAATCCATGCATTGTAGATAACTAATAAAAATATTTTTTGAACATTTATACATGTATTACTAACGTTAGTTAAACATTGTGGAATATATCAAAAGAATGTACTAAGGAACTAAGGATGTATTATATATAAGGATGTATGAATGTACTAAGGAAGTACATATCTTAAAAAGACTTTCAAAAAAAACTTTAATAGTATATGTCTGTCTCATAAGGTAACCCACAATAACTGTTTTCTCTTTACGTATTACAGAAAAGTAATAGTTTATTTGCAAAGCTATTTCATGCATTATAGTATTGTATCTTATCCAATTAGTTATTTCGTTTACGTGAGACATTTATTGTAGATCATAATTGCCCTATTTAATTTATAATTCCAATGAATATGTCAGAATATGTAACAGACTAAAAATTACGCGTAATAGAAAAAAGTTATTTGTAGGATAAGAAGTATTTAACTTTTTTGATTTGATAACCCTTCAATGACAAAGGACCAATTTTTTTTTCTGAACTTACCTACTCTGTTGATCCTGGGGCCTCTACAGATGCATCGGACGACCGTCACAAAGGACCAAAGCATAGATCAGATAGTACATAACTATATATCACTTTGGAACTTTTGAAGCGATGATGGTTTAGTTGATAGTGTGTTCGGACACAGCGTCGAAGAACGTAAGTTCGAATTCTAGCAACTGAGTCGGAGCTTTCGGTGAAGGAAAACAACGTGATGAAACTATAGAATGATAGAATGCTTTTTTCTAAGTCCGCCTGGCTAGCCACTACCCTCAAGTTGAAAATCTGTCATCAAGCATCTGTTGGTGTGTTGCGATAGCTGCACTTGAGGGTCAGTCTCCCTAGAGGTTTCGCGTGACCTTCATCTTAGACCACATCATCATTTAATATCAGATGAGATTGAAGTCAAATGCTAAGATATACAGAATTAAAAAAACACTAGCTTAGCACATTACACCCGTGGCAACCCGGAGCGAGTAACATAGGTGCAAGACGTCAGCAGTGAATAGTGTTAGATTCTATGTCCCGATCATATGTAAATTCTTACATATTATACACGCTTCCGAATGTCAACAAGAACGGTCAACTAAGTTTTTATTCATGAAGAATAATAGTCGATGTGTCCCTACTCTGCTGGAATTCTTAATGCATATTCCATTAGGCAGAAATCTATCACATACCAAACACTACCGCGGTTACTTGTTTCTTATTTTATTTCTCTTTGAAAATCAATCAGAACGTAATTTTCTTGACTCACGCTTCGCCTTTCACTCTCAACCTTTGATTAATCTAGTATTTCTTTTTTAGAATAGTAGGTTCGATTGATAAGAATACTAGTAACTGCCAACGACTTCGTTCAATTTATTATCGATATACATAAAAGTTAATGTTGGTAAATCTGGGTTCGATAAACCCTAGCATTATTTCATCAATTATTATGATAGTTAACTTCGGTGTTTTCTCATAGTCAATGTTTTTATGTTATCCATTTTCCTATAACTCGCTGCTAGGGTGGCACTAGTATATATTTTAAAATAATTTCATTTAATATTGTTAACGTGGACGAAGCCATGAACGGTTGCTAGTTACAATATAGAATTAAATAAAAATGAGATTTTTTTTACAATGAAAAAATATCCAAATCAGATCAGTACATCCTAAGATTTCTCCTAGAAATATATGCTCAAAAAATTAACTACGTATAACATTGATAATAAAGACAGAATAAACTACTTGAAATAATTTGTAATAGACAATTCTGCCACCTATTTAAAACTAGCTGATTCCTGCGAATTTATCTGCATCATTTCCCGTCGTTACCTTAACATTATATTTTATATACAGGGGAAAAACACACTTCCTTCTTAACTACCCTACTTCTCGACGGCAAGATAATATACAGCGTTAAACAAGTAGTGCTGATAAAAATCGTTATTTCTCAAATGTTTTTTAAATAAACACTAAGTGTTTAAGATGTAAAACTAAAAAAATATACAACCGCACACCTCTATTATTTTATTTATATAGATAATCGTTGATAATGATCACAATCGAAATTTAACCCAATTCTCACTCCCACAACCACAAACCAGACACGTTAATAAAAACGAGCAATAAATATATGCGCTCAAAATAACATTTGATTCTGTAAATAAATGTAATATTTATATCATTTTCTATAAATAAATATAGTACAGTCGCCTGCAGCGTAAAAATATTAAATACTGATGTTTGTACTACATTTGTATAATGTAATATATAAAGAATTTCTATAGTTTTAAAGTTGTGTGTGTATGTTTTCATTATAAACTTTAGGATTATATTAATACTAACTTTTTCCCGCAGCTTCGTTTTTGTTACTAAAGATGCGAGCTATCCTTCAGATACCTCAACACCTATACAAAAATGTATAATGATTGGATGAATAGTTAAGACGCTAAAGCGTAACAAACACACAAACAAACAAAGAACCTTAGAATCGCAATTATAATATTACTAGGTTTTACTCTCAACTTTATTCGTGTTAATCTATTCCTATGGAACAGTGCATTTTTTCTGGATGAAAATATCCTATGTTCCATTCAGTACTCTTGACAACGTGTATGCAAAGTTTCTTACTGATCGGTTCAATAGTTTAGATGTGAAAGTGTAACAAACAAATGCACATTGCAACTAATAGTGTACTATTAGTTAGGATTGTGGTGCATGTATAGGGATAAATTTGTGAATATTCCGGCCATATATTCTCGTTTGTTAACTCATCTCTTTGATTAAAATCCCTTTTATCATTATAGAATAGTATTTTCAAAGCGTTTGTCGGGTATAAGCACATCATATTTAGTAGGTATCGGGCGCAGCTGCGACAGTGCGTCTGAAGGGGACATGCGTGCTGTCACCGCTAGGCGCCGCGACCATTTGTAAATTTATCTTCAAAGTAAACCCCGGCCCTAACATATTGCCCGACAGATCGATCCCGAGCGTCGCGGAATAGTTTATTTTGTATCTTACACTGAAATAAGAACATTTTTAAACGCATGTACTACGTTTAAAGTCTTGACTTAAATAAACGCGTCCATTGTGTTCTTTTTTATATTCTCGATTCTATTCGGAGCTGTATCGACGGCTCATGTCCCTCGGCGTGTAGAATAATTTAAGCTAATTTTATTTGTATAGTTAAATAAACATATTTGAAATGTAAATGTCTTATAGCAAAGACGATTTTTTCTCTAACATATCAATTGGATCTTTTTTTTTCGAACTGTCTACACTGTTGAATCTCCAAATACGCCATAATAATTAATCATGTAATTTATACATTCGTTTTATTTAACATTATATAATAAAAATATTTAAAGGAAGCTACATAAATTACAATATATTTTAAATTGTATAATACTGATTACAAAACAAACTAATTTTATAATTCTACATATATCTATAACTCGATAGAAAAGACTTCAACGTAAAAATAGTTCTTGCTTGTAAAAATACATTTAACATTCCTTGTTTAAATTACAAACTACAATTTACATATCAGTATTATTTAAAATAAATATATTAGCCCATAATATGGGACTAATCTATTCCCATATTCTAATTATTTAATATATTTTCGAATAATCTTTTCGAGAATTTTCGAAATATAACAACTGTAATATTAAGTTTTTCTTTGTACAAAACTATTTTTTTATAATATTTTAATCTGGTTTTTCTTGATTCCAAGATTATAAAATTATATAAAGTCTGTTGTTAAATTTAAATTCAAGTCATAAATTATATCGTTTTATTGGTTTATCATTCACTACGCCCGCGTCATCATACACAGAAGTAAAAATGATATACAGTAAGCAACACAAACAAACTCACGAATACCACCGTCTCGAGAGAACATAAACGCAAAATGAAATTTATGCCCAATGAAATAACACAAATTTATAACTTCATTTCGGTTATTTAATGAGGTGTTTCCTTTAATATCTCCTAAAGGCGTAACTCTCACATTTTATTACACTTATCAATTTCATATCAGTCGAAAAAATCAAAGTATAAATTTAATTTAAAATGCTTGTTTTGAAATATCCGTATGCTAATGTAACAATAAATTGTCCACGCTAATTTATTGGGTTACTATTTTGAAGGTGAGATAAAATTTTAACACCTCAAGTAATACGATACCTGTTTGTGGATGGATGGTTATTAGTGTTGCAATAATGTTTGTTACATTATTCTCAAAACATAACGGAACTCAATGTTTGACAGAATCGGACAATAATGCCGTGTAGGCCAACAACATAAGATTTATTACGCGTAGTCCGGTGAATCTGTAGAGGCCAAAGAGCCAACAGGGTATGTTGGTAAAGATTTATTATTTATATAGTTCAATAATCGTTTTATGTATATTTTATACGAGTATTACTATAATTTATAAATCCTTCAGCTTATTCATATATTGTATACATAATTATCTATAGTCGAAATGACTGTACGTTGTTGGCCAGAAAGACTTTGACAACATCACAGGGTTAAGTTACACGCACAGAGGTGTTTAGTCAAAATGGCAACTAACGCAAGGGTGTCAAAGTGACCAAACCTTGGCTTGGATTGTTGCTGAACATGCAATTGAATTGAATCTATCTATCCTTTTAAGTAAACTTACAATATGTTATACAAATAGCTATAATATCACGTACTTTCCGTTTATTTATAACAATTTAAACACAATTTCATCATAGTTTTTTTTATTATTTATTAATCGATTTACAATTTTGTTACATGTTAATGTAGATGAAGATGAAAAAATCTATCATAAGTTTGGTGATACACTTTAAACACAGTGTTTTTTTTAATACTTATTAGGTTAGCGTTTGACCACAATCTCATCTGATGTTAAATGATTATGTAGTCTAAGATGGTAGTCTCGGTAAACCTGGAAGGAGACTGGCTTCCAAGTGCAGCTGTCGGAACACACCAACAGGTGCTTGGCGACAGATTTTCAACTTGAAGGTGGTGGCTAGCCAGGCAGACTTAGAAAAAGCACTACTACCATGCTACGGTTTCATCACAATGTTTTCCTTCACCGAAAGTTTCGACTCAGTTGCTAGGATTCGAACATAGATTCTACGACGCTGTGTCCGAATACACTAACTACTGAGCCATCATCGCATCAATAGCTGTTTGCTTTCATTGAAAGTTTAGTATCATTCTTCAATTCATATAAAAAGACGCGATGTATGAACGCGCTTATATTGTAAAAAAATCACTTCAATGACTTATTTTTTAGATTAGCAATTTTTATATTCGTTTTTTAATAAACTATACGATTTTAGGTAAATTTATTTCTTCTAAATACCTTGTCTCATTTCTGTATCGACTTAGTTTATAATTATACATTTTATTGTCGTGTACACTTTTATATAATACCTCTCAATCGTTATTAAACTTCGATCTTGATTTAGTTTAGCTTAAAATTATCATAGTTATTGAATTTGAAGCAAGTTATAAACGAGCATCCGAACCGTTATTCCGAATTTAATTTGAAGACGCGACAATATTGATCGCTAGTAATATTTACATTAAGCGAGCTACATTTTAGTAAACGCCACTTGAAGACAAATCGTTTTTTTTAGTAAAACTATTTGACGGCTTTTTTAAACTTTACGTTTGACCATAATCTCGCCTGTTGTTAAATGACGATGTGGTCTAAGATGGTAAAAACGCTAAACGGGGCAATGGCTCTCAAGTGCAGCTGCTGGAACACACTTATAAGTGCTTGGTGACATTTTCAACTTGAGGGTGATAGTTAGCCAGGCAGGTTTAGAAAATGTCCTACCTTCAAACTATGGTTCCATCATGATGCTCATTCACAAATCAACATTAAACCTCTGGCTCATTCGCAAGGATTCGAACTTAAATCGATCGACGCGATTTTCGAACACGCTAACCATTGAGTTATTGTCGCTTAGGTGATATTTTGAATTCCGTTATTACGATAGTTCTATTACGCCGGTCTTATATTGTTGTATAGGGTATTACTTGTACGCCTTCCTCTTTTATTCCGTCTTTAATGATCGTGTAGGTAGCAGAATGTTCTCTTGAACGACAGACCGCTGCTTAACGTTGTATCATTGGAAGTCAGTAGACGATAAACGTTTTAGGATGCCGGTGTGAATGGAAGCCAAGGCGTTTATTTCACTCGAGTTGAAGTGGACTAACTTTATGACCGCAATATTACTGCCCCGATGTTTTTCTTTTGTGTAGTGTAACCATAAAGTTTATTGGTAATGAGATAATCGATGCAATGTTAATTATAAACGTATTAAATGTACTCCGGCGTTTCGAAGCATATTAAATCTTCATTATACCCAAATATACGTTTGTATTTTATTTATTATTCTTTCTATTTCCTTTCAAATGGATAACAGATTATTGAGGACTTATTTATTATGCTGTTGACAAACGGATCTTTGTTATTATATAGGTAGAAAGAAAAGAAAGAGTAGCTACTCCCTTTTGCTCACATTCAAAGTCAGGGTACGAATACCGAATACAAATTTCACTACTGTTTTACTATTACAAATGACAACACAATAAATTATCTAACAGCAAAATAACTGACAGTAGTTTAAACAACAACTATTTTAAAATAACAAAGTAACTCTTTAATGATATATAGCCGTTATTGCTATCTATGACAATTACCATAAGTATACTGATTTTAAACGCCTTAAAATATGACAAGGTGATTTTTCAGTTGCAAAAAGTAAAAGCTTTCTATTGATATTTTATTTTACAAGCACGACCAATTTAACCACACCGTGTCACGTTGTAATGTGGTATTTAATTGTATTGTGTGGTGACCCTAACCGTAGGAAACAATCCAACCATTTAGCGTGTCTATGCAATAGGCACGTCAGCTATTCGGTTATCTAGCAGGCCTTATACTATTGTTAACATGTTCCATTGTCTGGGCAATAAGAAAAAACTTCGCAGGTGAGTATCAATTGATTCGCTTATGAATATTTTCTTATCCGATAAACTCTTTGGTTCGATTTTTTACAAGAGACTTCTAGTTTAGTGTTAGGAACATTTCTCATAAGAAGATTATCTATTTACTTCCCATCGCTCCTAGCACGTTTCATATGTAATATTTTAGTTATTCCGTAGTGATGTATATGTACTTTAAAAATTTCAGAATATACTTTACTAGCAACCCCTTCTAGCCTCGGGTATGTGTAGTGTATTTATGTGGCGATAAGGTAGATTTGACATATCCCAATGAATACCCGTCCGTCTCACTAAACAGAGCGTGCGTGCGCCCATTTAACCATATACTATATATATATATATATATATATACACATATATATATTCATATAATCCATATAGGTCACACCGCAGTGGTATGTCTGTGAAATTCATTCCCGCACACTCGCCGCGCCCTCCTCCTCTCGGCAGCGGGTCAAACCTGGTTCTTTCGCCCGAAATGGAACCTTCGAGCACGCTGCTATTACGATACAATGACACTGAATATTTTCAATGACTAGTTGAACAACGCCGTGTGTGTAAAATTTCATGATGACCGCTTAAATATTCAAGGCGTGAAAGTGTAATAGACAAACTTACATTCGCATTTATAATATCACAATTATTTGACTGTATAACGAACACTTCTGTATTCCATAACAAATAGCAAACAACAATTTGTAACGAGGATAATCAACGTGTGCTCAATTTGTCTGCCAACCCAAGACGACTTCCAAGTCGGCGGATATCAAAACGGCCAAAATTAAACAACCAATATAAATGGACGGCAACAATACCGGAGGGCATTGAAGCCTAATTCCAATAACGAAAACTGTACACAGCGGCTCGCCTGTTTTTAAAACGCATTTTTCTACGAACCTATAGGTCAATATTTACCCTTTCTATGAGCAGCACAAAGCCTTATGTTTGTCCCGACGTTGCACTTGGGGTCCTGTGTAAACTCGCGCTAACAAATTTGTATGACAGATGCGAAAACTTTTTACTAACCTTAAAGCGATCGGGTTAAAGTCTATTATCCAATATTGAGGATTAGGGATAAAATATTTTATAGTAGCATTTAGTAGCTGGAGGCGATTCTGCGGTTACATTGTAAAGAATTTTATATGAAAAAGGATGCAACATCCCTAGAGCTTAAAAGATAAAGTATAAATGAGCGTTTAAAGATATGATTATATTGATTTAAGATCTAAAACGTTGGACGTTTTTATGATTTAGTTATTAATTCCTTAGATAGTTTGAGAGATTTTTTTCAATAACTCAACCGTCGCTCCTTCGATAATGGATTCTTTCTTCGGGTTGTGAAGTATAAATAATATTAAGTTTGTTTTCTTCTCGTGTACACTTATTATTCATTTAGTACAGGAATAGACTATAAATCAAATTATAGATTCTAATCACATACAAACAATACGAATAATTAAACAATTCTTCCCGTGATGATAACTAAATTTAATTAACTGAACTGTAACAAACAGCTAACAGTAAACCATAATTTCTCTAACTAATAGATGCTTAAAATAAAATCAAAATAAAAAAAAAAAAATAGTAAAGAATCAGCAATTTGTTCATATTCTAAACCATACCATTTACCACATACGAGACGAGCAATCTGCTAATATCTAATTGCAATAAGATAACATAATTCATAGTGTGTTTTTTCGTGCAGTCCTAATATCATCAGCGAACATGAAACATGAAGAGTTAACTGTAAATTGAGTTATGTCATTAGTAGATATTAAACCAAAGACGAACAAAAATTCACAGCCAATGTTTATATCGTATAAATAAAACATTTATCGTCACTTTACTGGACCGCTCTAGTTAATCTGCACGTTACCCGGATAATCAGTAGAATAACTAATTTCTACAATTAAGTTATAAAGTACATATCAACTAAGCGACAATATTAAATAAAATTCGATTTACATGTCATTCAAATCCTTACATAATATTTTAAATACGAATGTGAGTTATTTGTAAAACTTTCACGAGTTAAATACTCAACTGATCATCAGCACATTTTGTATACTCATTGTCAGGGGTACAGAAAAGGACAAATGTACCCACTGTTCCCGTGGAATAATTCATATATATATTAACGAGAATGAAGCAGCGGACAGAAGTTAAAATTTTTACTTATTCTAAATTTTTGTCATGTTATGTAAATCCGAGTGCTGGGCTACGAAAGAGACGGATGAGAAAAGATTACATGTGGCTGAAATGCGAATGTTAAGATGGATGTGTAGTGTAATGGATAAGATTAAGAATGAGTATATCAGAAGAAATTTGAAAACAGTACCAGAGACAGGAAAGCTGAGGACTAATAGGTTAGCAAAGCACGGGCAAAGTATAAGAAGAGATGACAATTATATAAGAAGAAAAGTTTCGAGTTTGAAAGTGGACGGATATAGGGATCTGACAGGGGAGAGTGGAAATGGAAAACATATTGTGCCGACCCTACATAGACGGAATAAGGGTATGATGATGATGATGATCAAATTTTAAAATGCAATTAAATAGGAATTTAAAAATTTCGATCTGTGTCGTTACATTTCAAAATTAGCTAAGTCCAATTTTAATCGTCCATAAGAAAGATTCTTAGTTACTTTTTATGACTATCAAATTTTTTAATTTTATTTTTACGCTTTGAAGATTTTAATATAATATAAAAACTGATGAACGATTAAAATTTAACTTAGCTGATTTTGAAATGGAATGACATATTTGTTTAAAATTCGCCATGATACAGTTATCGTGGACCTCTATCTAAATTAATACAAATTTCTACACAAAAAGGTGGTACTAATTACGAACACATTTTACATTACCATGTCGTAAATTACGCGTTATCGTTTAAGTTATTTCAACTGGTCACAAGTCCTCAATCTCTCATCGTTTTATTACATTTTAACGGCAGTTCTAAGAACAGTCCGTGTACTGTTTTGAATACGCCCAGGACATAATAAAAAACTATCAATACTATAACACCGATAGAACCATAATGAAACAATGGTTTTTCTGATTTATTCCGTTTGATAAATATTTACAAGTCCGAAGTCACATCTCTAAAACATATCGACGCTGGGTACAATTACTCAGCAGAAATCGATGAATTTAAAAAAGATTACAAGAACTTTTGTATATATTTCAATTAGGTCATTATGTTCTTGGAAATGTTTACAGAAATAATACACCTAGTTTTCGCTACTTTCAGTTTATTTATTTTTCTCACCCAAGTTTAGTTTAACTTACTTTCAAAATTTATAAAAAATAAAAAGCCTACGTCACATCCTATACTTAATTATTACATACTTATCTTGTACTTATTCTGATCTGATTTATTTTCTTATTTTTTATTTCTTTCAAACTCTTAGTAAGACTTACAGCAAAACAGAAAAAATAAAATTAAGCATGGACATGAATAAAGGCCTTTTATAAGTTCCCGCATTTAGATATAATAAAATATAGAGTACAAAGAAGGAAATAAAAAATATAAACATCTGGTATTTTGAACACATTTGAGCTTTTTTGTACGCTTGTCTTGACTAGGTCTACATTCAGATCGCTAACCAACTTATTTGTACTGTTACCTACTCTAATAAGGTAAGAATTTAGCCTGTAGGTCGCTTTAAAAATCAAGTTATAAAGTACGTTTTTCTACTAGACGCGACTAGTACACACAAATAAATTTTGTTCCATAACATTTAAATAAATAAATAAAATTGAAGAGTATATCTGTAATATCAAAATAACAGTATTTTTATTAAATGGATATCAAGGTGTGCGTGGTGCTTATAATAAAAAAATGATTTTAATGTTGTATTCTCTCTGTATGTTTGTTCCTACTAATCTCCGAAACGGTTGAATCGATTTTGACGGAATTTTCACGGACAGATAGCGAATATTATAAGCAGTAATTTAAGTTCATTTTATTTAGATTGCACTATATAAAGATATAAACTTAGGCCAAGTTGCAGTTCGCTGTAAGTAATATACAAAATCGTGTATACCCAAGTATCGTAGCCAGACAGAACGCCGCCGATTGACTAATGACTTGTAGTAACTTAATATAAAAAGCCTCATATTAACGCTTACATTGACGAACCTTAACACAGACTTACATTCAACCATCAATTGATACGAACAGATAAGGATGAGGTAACAATATATGGAAATGGAACGTAAATCATTATTTGTTATCTGCCAACATATTCCAAAACGCTAATTACCATTTCAAGTCATTAATGTTTACTACAAAACAAACGGTACTAAAACTATCACGTTTAGAATTAATAGACAATATTTCCAGACAATTCGCAATTCCCACGCGAATAAACATTAACCCTTTCAAAATTTCATTGTTCGACATCGCGAAACAAAGGGTTGTCGTCGCTCTTGTAAACAGTAACACAAATAGTGGCAGATCTTTAACAAACTACAAATGTCTTTGTTGTTCTGTTAGCAACTTGAGAGCTTTTGCAATGACTGATGACTCACTACGAATGTTTACGAATTGTGTAATGTTTTATATATATATATGTATATTTACATTATAATCTATATAAATAATCTACATTACATATAAATAGGTTTTGGTATATCTGCTATCGATAAACTGCAATATTATTTGACCGATCATCATAAAATTTGGTACTCCTGAGCCTTGTTTCACGGAAAAGATTTTATGTATCCAATAAAACATTGCCATCATATAAAATACTAGTTGATACTAGCGACTTCGTTTTACATATTTTATGTATACCTAGAGGAAAAAATATAAGGAACACACCGCTTGCTCCACGGCAAGAAAACACATCGTTGCAAACTTAACCCTTATAAAAATGTTGGTTTCTTATAATTTTAATAACTTTATATCAGATGAAGCTATTGTGATAGTATTTTTTAGATGAGAACCAGGTGTCTAAGAAATAAAACTAAAGAACATGATAGAAATTTATCCATTACCTTTAAAATGATGCGAGCACATCGGCAGACCTTTATCGTTATATTTATATAAGAAGTATATGAGATAATTACGGTACAAGAATGTACCAATTATAGGTCATTTCCTTTTAGAAACTTGTAACAAAATTCTATCCTTAGGATTTACTTCTCACCAGTTTCATTGATATATATATAATATTGAACTCAAATGAATTTAAACTCTTAGTCAACTGAAACTAACATGACTGTAACAGTCGATTTAAAGTATTACATTTTTTTTCTATATGTTATAGATTTTAACATTTGACAAACACCTCACGTAAACTTACATTAGGTTTGATTCAGAATTGTAGCTGTCGGAAATCACAAATGTAATACATGCTTGGTAACAGATATCTTACTCGATGGTGGTAGCTAGTGCGCCTGCTACCAAGTTATAGTCTCATAACGATATTTTTCTTCATTGAAAACTCATACAAATTGTAGAATTTGAATTCACGTATTGTGGAGTGCGGAATTTTATCTGAATGCGGTATCGTAAAACCATCATCCCATTATTGCATTAGAATAGGTATATTAACAATCTTTTTTTTTGTTTTAAATACTATGTTGCTTAAAAAGTAGTAATACGTATTTATGGAACAATTACAAACACTTATAGTTGAGCATTTCAATCTTATTAGAATAAAAAACAACTTCTAAAAAAAAACTAAACATAATTTTTAGACCACAAACATCCATCGTCGTAATTATGCATAATAAATAAATACCTAAAAGATTTTATATCTTCCGAACATGGAAACCATAACATCATTAATTTTGTTTCGGCCTCACACAGGGTAATAAAGCATTCGGCTAAAGCCTAAATATCCTACAAACGATACAATCTGGAATTACTTCGTTCCCAATTTACGAGTATGGTTCCCTTCAAAACATTCTTCGACTGTTCGTAGTACAAAAACGAGTGGCATTTTTGTCAAGCACAATATTCTTATGAGTTTCACTAAACATGACCATTCCATTTAAAGCCGAGTTTCGTCTCTGAATACATTTAACATTTTATTACGCTATTATTCTTTATAGGTAAGTTTTGGAATAATTTTATATTCATTCAAACAGTTGAGTGTAATTAAAATAGCTATAAAACACGACGTACCTAAATTTTAAGCTCATATAATGAGACGAGTGTTTTATGAGGCGTCATTTCTAGGAATAAAAAATAGTTTCCGATGTTATCAGTCATGCAAGAATATTCTAAATAGGTATAAAATACCGCTCCTGAATTGATTTCGAAATACATTGCTAATATAGATTTACTAAACGTTCATTTTATTGGAGAAACGTGTGCTTTATTCACTTTTTTTAAAACCGATCATTTACCGTCAATACCATTCTCATATTTTTAGTATAAATCATGGTTATTAGGGAAATACTAATATTTATTAATAATTCGTTATTTCCAATTTATAATATACTTGACTGAAATATACATAGAATATTGTTGTACCATTTATCCAAAATTTAAAAGAATTTAACCTCTCAGCAGATTTTCTAAGACCCAGATTTCAAAATGGCGGATTATGTTTTTTACTTTTTTTTTAAATTTCAAGACATCGTGCGTTGTAATATTCTTGCTTTAATAAAAAAAAAGTCGTAGAAATGAAAAATAAATTAAAACATATTTTACATATAAATAATAATTTTACAATACATAATTTGTTATTTTTCAAAGTTTTGGAATAAATCAGGCATTTTTTTAAACTTATGTTGCCAACAGTCAGTTGATCTACGTCTCTTGAGGTTCACATTCGTTTATATGGAACCCAGACCTTTATGTTTTGGACAGTCTAGCAGTTAAAGCAATACGAAGAATCTTTACCCGGCGACATAGAAGAGTATTGAGTTGTAGATTATATGACGTGTGCTTGTATGTATGTAAGTATGACCGTATGCTATTTTTTGGACATACTCTGTAGCCTACTCGACTCGATGAATATTGACATACGAGATGTCGTTAGATTCGTCTTAATTGTGAGAGGGATATATACAAGTACATATCACTAGATATTATAAAACAAAGTTGTTCGTCGCGTATGTCTGTCTGTTCGCAATAAACTCAAAAACTACTGAAGGTATTGTAATGCGGTCTTCACCAATATATAAAATAATATATGAGGAAGGCTTAGGTATACAATTTGTCAAGGTTTTGTGTAAATTGGTTGAAATATAAGGATAAATGTTGGAAGTGAAAAGTCAAGCCGCTTAAAAGCTTTAATTGAAAACGCTGACTAATTCTTTTAAGAAATAACAAAACAATGCATAGTTAGATATTCCTCTTTTATAGATCTAAAGATTTAAAGTCTGCAATCACATATACCTATCTTTTAAAGATAGCTTACTATACCCATCTATCTTCTAAAATATGGTCAAATACAATGAGATAATTGGAAGGCTATTTAGACGTATACAGTATTTATCCTTATCAAATTAAATACATTAGTTAACTTAATCATTTTATGCACATAAGGATATATTTTTTATTATCAGAACAGGAAAACGTCTGCCTTGCCTGCTAGTGTATAAAATTTTTAAGTATGAAATCTTGAAATAAGGATAAATGATATTTTTATTTATCAACTCAAGTAAACAACCCGTTCATTAACATAGGAAAAAAGTTTCCACTGTTTTTGATGAGGTTTTTTTTCTACATTAGAAAATTCTACTTGTTTATGTCGGTGTTTTATTATAGATTATATCGGTTAGTCTATGATTATTTGAAAATATATACTTAGAAGCGTATTCTTGTATTTCTCTATACATTTAAAGAAACAAGATATAATCAAAGAATAAGTTACATATAATTGTTATTCAACATTAAAGGCGTTGAATAAATATAAAATAAATTAAATCAAATAATTATAAATTCCAATTTACAAAATATCAATTCTATTATTCTAATTAACACACCTTTTTACTTATAATAAATACCATTGGTTTCAATTCCTACAGATTACGCGTAAGTTTTAAAGTTTAATGTAATGTAACATAAACTGTAAAATCACTCAGCCTCGCTATTTAAATTTTTTGTTTAAAACAGAATCTATCTCACAAAAAATATATCAAAAATTGATAAATAATGAAGTCTATCGAAGCGTTTCAATTTCCAATATATCGACGACTGACTTCAGACGCATACTACATAATTCACAAAACGAACATTCGAATAGTCAATTTAATTAAGCTTGAGACGTTTCCACGTTATTGTTGATCTTTGACGGATTACTACTTAAATCTCAGAGTTGCCAACGGCGTACTGTGCAACTTCTTACAAATAATAGTAAATGTAAACACTCAAATTATAATGTGATAAATTTCGTTAATCATAAACGAAGGTCAAAACAAACTGGTGTTTCACATCAATTTATACAAACTAACTAACGTTATAAGGCCAACTGCGAATGACTTGTCACAGGTCAGTCACTACATTTCGATGTACAATGGTTGTGGCAGATCTAAAGGAAGGATCACCAAATTAATCCGACAGTGTCGCAGGCCTAAGGGGCTCTTCTAATGGCAATTCAAACGCACCGACTATAAACACATTATCCGTCTGTCGGATCACTCCTCTCAGCCACAATACCGTGTCACATAACTAAGTCGATTTAAAAAAAACTGACAAACATACATTCTATACCGTATTAACTAACGTTACTAATAGTAATTGAATAGAGAAAATATAAGGAGTTATCAGAAATGAGTCTTCTGAAATAATAAAACAGTGAAAATGATGCTATTATTTTAATGAGCAAACGTATTATAACAATTTCAACAAATGTTAAGTGACATTGTTATTAAGAGTAGTGGCATGCATTCTAGAGTAGAAGATGTTTTTAAAGTAGTGGCCGAAACACCAGTAAATGTTATGCAATACATTTTCAACTTATTGCTGCTAACTATGTCTCTCCAACATGTGTTACATTCACCGACATGTTTTTCTTCAAAGAAATTTCAAGCACAGTTAAATTAATTTCAATTTAAAATTTTCAAAATACGCCATAAGTAAACACCTTCCACTTTAATTCGTCTTTACTATATGCCTTTGTGGTCTACGTGCTTTGAAGTATTATTCCAATATTTATAAGAGTCTGAACTTTTCCTTTAAAATTACAATCTCACTTCGCAAAATATACAAAAATTATATTATCGGCAACAACTATTACTGCAAATGACATTGTGTTTTACCATTGACCACATCCTCATCTGATGTTAAATAACAGTGTGGTCTAATATGGTAAAAACGCTAAAAATGAAAAGATACTGGCTCGCAAATGCAGCGACAGGAATACAATACCTTTAGGCGACAGATTTTCAACTTGAGGATGGTAACTAGCTAAGCGGACTTAGAAAAAGTCCTATCACAATGCTATGGTTTCATCACGATGTTTTCCTTCACCGAAAGCACCAAATTAGCAGCAAAAATTCAACCTAAGTTGATCTACACACTGTGTGGACACTTACAAACACAGTATCAATAAAATCATAATCGCTCGTTCTTTTAATATGTAAAGCCATTAAACATAATTGTCTGTTAATAACAATATTTCTTTAAAAACCAGTAAAGTCTTAACTAATAACCTCTATGAACGAAGCTTTTAATAAAATACCAAAAGTTGCCAATAACCAATTAGAACTTACTAATATAAACATAATTTAACAAAGATAAACCTAACCGTTGTTATTTGTTTTCAACAAACCAACTGGTTAAATAACATTATCAAAATGTCGTAAATATATTCCGTTATCGAGAGCCCTTCAGAATTCCGTTCGGCGTTTTAGAGAATGACACGTCAACTGCACCAAGAAAAATATTGAGACAACAAACGTGTTGTTGAGTGCACTCCGGCACATAATGGATTTTCATTCAATTCCTCTTGTTTTCTTTTGTTTATATCCCATAATGTTTCGATTGGAGCACGATGGAGGGCATGATTACTTTAATAACAATGACGTACGGGTACAAAGGACCACTAAAATTATGTGCTGGGTCGGGTTGTTCCCATGCCCCTCACGTAGGTTGGAGCGGGTCGCTCCGTAACGTTTGCCTGCTGCTTGTGACATGAAAATATTATCAACAAAAATATAATGAGCTGTTCATAGTAAACTATTAAGTTTACAACCTGATTCATTGTGATAACTTTTACGTTTATGAATTCTCTCCAAAATTTCTAACGTAATTTGGTATGAGATTTGTTTTGATATCGTACTTTGGTTTTTATTTCACAAATTTATTTATTAAATCTGTTTCTTTTTAATGATATGTAATAGCCTTGCACATTTTAGTTCCATATAATTGTTTGATAACGCAGATTGTATTAAATCTAAATATAAAAGTATGAGTGTTTCATCAACTACTAAAAAAAACTAAAACAACTATTATTACAATATTAATAAAATAAAAAAAAACGTTAATAATGAAATCACGATCACAGAATAATCATTCGCTAAACCCACTCACTTTTTATTTAATTTAAAATAATGTTTATGATCAATGAATGTCATTTTTATGATTCATAGACGACACATACCAACTAGTCCGGTCACGCCAAATTACGTAACTCAGAATCCCCGAAACAGGTTTCATTATTGAAAAAATCCATCAGCATTTCCAAGGAGACCGACCTAGTGTCTTTTGGCCTCAATTTTAGCGTATCACGAGGACAAATCTCACAACGGGCAGACTCTCATCGGCTTCTTTATCCTTTCCACAAAGAACGTAATAACCATATCAAACGGTCGTGTCCCTTTGCCGTGTTGCATACATATCGGCGGGGACAGACCGACCGAAACGACGGCTTTATTCTAAAATAAGTAAAGAAATACGTTTTGTTTCCGAGGGGGTGAGCCTTCCATACTTAATTATTTTTACAGAACGATCCTTGAATATCTGGCTGATATTTATGCATAGACCGTAGTTACATATATTAGGACTGCGTATTGTATTGTGTTCGTTGTAAAATAGAAAACTTAAAAATATAGTACCTACTGACTGTGGCCCACTAATCCACTTCCTATAAAGCACGATTGTTACATATGGAACCTACTACGAGACTAAGCTGTGCGCCATGGTATCTCGTAGATACAGGCGTTCATTGATGGGCCATTCTCTTTCATTCTCCACTGTTATCACAGCAACTAGACCGCCTCGCCTTCGACTCGTGGCCAATGACTCGAGCCGCACCACACAGCCCGTCCAACTATCTCGATTTTTGAAATATTTAGTATGATAAATGCTCAACTCCTGAAGATCGTAGCATATCGCATTTTACAACCTATTATCTTGCTCAATAAATATGCTATAAAAATGCATTTTTTTTAAACGTGACTGTTAAATCTATAGCTGATAGTGTACAAACAAACAATAGTCTCTTAATCTTAATATATAATGCATATATTATTTAAATACCTCCTAAAATATTAGAGTGTGTAAAAATAACATAAAAAGGAAGTTTTGTAACAATGAAAAATATACCTTACTGAACTGACCAAATGTCATTAATTACACAAACCTATCTTAACCGATGTATTATATCGTCTGTGCTTTTCCTGAATAAAGGTAAATATATACTATGACGACATATTAAAAGTAATCTGTATCATTATTAAATTACACCGATTAAATACCATGTGTACTTCATGGCAATTATCATTTCCGTAGTAAATTTACCATTACGACCGACTGCTGAATAATCGGGATCCCAGCGTGTAATTATGCAAACAATATAATAACAGGTTGTCACTGGGACAATCCTGTTCATTCTAGGGTTGTTTACTGCGGCATGTTGAAGAAAAGAAATGTCGAGACATCGTTGCGACTTGCGATTATCCTGTCGGTATGTATACCTTGAAGCTATGCTTGCCGGAGCGAGACTACATACAAGCTTATAGACTTTACTGAGAGGGAGACTGCAAACATCCATTACCTGCCTTTTCAAAAAATCCTTCATAGCGGGTTCTATATGAGAGGACTACAAGAGTAGTTTTATTGTACTATACAATTCGACAAAAAACATGCTTCGTAACATATATTGGTATGAAATAATTAAAAATTTTTTTTTTTTATAAAGCGAAGGATACCGATAAGACACCGCTTCAATGGGCATAGGTTCGAATCCTGCAAGAATATTTCATTAGTTTCAGTGAAAAAATTACATCGTAGTAAAACAATATCATAGTAGAGCTTTCTAATATCCATTTCTAACTATCACCCATAACTGGAAAATCTGTCACTAAACGCATAAAGGGATATTCCGGCAGCCGGACTAAAGAGCCAGCCCTCTTGTAAGTTTTGTTATCATCTTAGACAAAAGCGTCCTTTAAAATTAAGTGAGGTTATGGTGAAACGCTAAAACTGATCATGTATCAAAAAAAGATACATTTATAATTAAGTTCTCGAAAAGATCAGAAAATTATTAGTAGCCCCAAAAATTTAAAGAATATAAATTATATACAGAAGTGACATTACTCTCAATGAAGTAAATATTGCACATTGCTTGTATCTCTAAATAATGTGCAACACGATGTATATGGAAATATTATTTTGAAGAACGTTTCGCCCCGACCTGTTCTAAACAAGAATATAGAAGCGATGGGAATCTAATCTTTACATCTAAGCTTGTTTTGTAGGTGAACTGGCGTAACTTATGCATGGTTCGAGTGCACCCGGTTAACTGGGTAATATAATCTTATTATGTGACAAAAATGGTAAATACATAGAGTTCTTCTTAACGTACAATATATTTTAATTTCATATTTTATGCAGTCACCGAATAGTAGAAGAAAGGAAATAATCTGCCTGAATTTTTTATATCTTATGCAAGAATATATCTACAGATCTGGAACACCCGTACATATTAAAACAAGTATATTGATAATTCGAGCATAAATCGTCATAATCATTCATCTTCTCTTATATGTATTAAATACGAAAAAGTAATTACAATGACTTTGTAGAAAACAATATATAAAAGAATCCTTAAAAATGTTGGCACAATTTCACACACGGCCGTCATTACATTCCAATCAAAGCATACCTCGTATTACAATAACCAAATAGTTGTTCTGCCTATGGGATAGTGATCATTCACAGAAATTGTAGCAAAATATTTTTTACTCGTTTATAACATAAAATTTATAAGGAAAGGTATTTGTAAGGGAAAAGCAAAAGTATCCTAGACCGTGCAGCTAAGTCAGACGTTATTTCATAATCTGTGTTCATATTAAAACTTTCGTAAAGTAAGTCTCTATAATAATAATAACCTATTGTATAAAAATGGTAAGTTAATTACATTAATCTATTGGATAATAATATTGTATGGCATTAACCTCTCAAAAATAAAATGTCATTCTCATCTATTTTTAATGAATATACTACTGGATACAAGTCTTTAGAGCCATCCTCTACTATTTTGCTAACAGAACTATTTTAAGATAAGTTTATCGAATCACACATGAATATATATAGATATTGAGCACATAGATACACGACTGAAAATGGTATTCCTTCTACGCAAGTCAGTCACATGTAGAGATCGAAGGAACGACTTCGCGGCCTATTAATAGCACTTACTATCGCAATACTACGAGATCTGCCAAAAGCATCTGATCTGATTGTAGTTTTTCAAGCTGTAACTACATAACTTTACAAAAAAAATTTGATTAATAACCCACGATAACACAAAGTACATAGAAAACATCGATAATTTAAGCATACGTTTAAAAACGAATTACTGGAGTGGTGTAGTGTTACCAGTAATAACACGCAAATATTATCATAAATCAACGTAAGAACTCCTAAACAAAGTTTTTAATAAATATATGTTATACAAACCTTACAACATAATCCAATTAAGCACGTTTAATAGTCGCTTAATCGCTGAATAACTACAGTGTAAATTGCTCACAGAAATTTTCTCAATTACGCAGTTATTAACCTGCTATTATATGTGAAATTATTTGTATCTGTATAAATATTATTTCATTTACATTTAATATTGTAGTCAATTATTCTTCTCACTTTTAAGATCTCATTCTTTCTAAAATTATACCCAAATAGCTAAGTTGTTTTTTTATATGAAATATTACAAGTAAATGTTTCACACCAATGTAGAAAGGAATTTCATATATTCTAACCTCAATTCAATTGTAAGAGAAGCTCTTATGGACGTTTTAACTCACACATGGTTATATATATGTATATACATTTATCCAAAGACTAGTTATGTCCTCCAGTCATATAACCACATTGCGAGAAACTGAAAAAAAGATATATACAAATAATTTACTATAGGAACAATCCATAAGTATATTATTAATATCGGATAATGGGTAAGGAAGTTCCTTATGAAACTACAATTCATGCATAGAGAATTCTAGCATGTACACGTACAACTCGTACATTTAATGACTTCACCTTGCTCAGCGAGCCGATCAAGAACCAAGCAAAATCTTATCTTTATCAGGCGTATCACAAACGCCGCATTCTTGATCGCAAACGATAACCGAATCGCGGTTTATAAACTATAATTTGAATATAATTCACAACGTTATACCGAATCAAATACAATGCATGTTGTAGTTTTATCTCAGATCGTATCACAATAGACGGATAAAAGACTGTTTAAATTTTAATCTGTATCATTTTTTATTAACTTCACGCTTGTTAATTCAAAAAACAAGGTAACTCGTTTTAGAGGTGTCAATAGTGTAACATATTTTTTGTCTGTTTTTATTTGTTGTAATAAATGAATCAGTTTTCTACCAAGATTTTAGCAAAATGATATGCTATTTTTTATGTTAGTTTTTTTTATTTTGAAAAAAATTATGTACTTATTTATAATGTTGTTCTTTGATTTAAAACTGTAATCTTTCAGTAAAATAATAACTGCATAACAAAATATTTAATTAATTTCAGTACGTTATATCTATATATCACTACATATTATAAAACAAAGTAGTCCGCCCCGTCTGTCTGTCTGTTTGGATGTTCGCGATAAACTCAAAAACTACTGAACGGATTATAATGCGGTCTACGCCAATAGATAAAGTAATTCACGGGAAAGGTTTAGGTATATAATTTGTCACGGTTTTTTTGTAAATTGGTTGAAATATAATTGTTGAAAGAATCGGAAAAAGTCAAACCTCCTGAGAACTTTCATCGAAAACGTTGCCTAATCGCTTTGAGATATAACAAAACAACGCATACTGAGATATCCCTCTTTTATAGATCTACAAAAATGTCTATGATGGCATATACCTATCTTTTTAGGATAGCTTAGTATACCCATCTGTCTATCTTCTAAAAATGGTCACATACTCGTATAATGAGGTAATTGGAAGGCTATTTAGACCGATACAGTATTAATCTTTATCAAATTAAATACATTAGTTACTTTAAGCATTTCATGCACATAAGTATACAATCGTTATTATCAGGACAGGGCAATGTCCGCCGGGCCTGTTAGTTTATACATAAATAGCACAAATATGGAATTTTTAGGTTATGAAATGTTATGTATATTTCTCACAAAATGATCACGTAATAAACATAAATCTAAAAGTTATTGAAAAGTTTAATTCCAGTTAACAAATACGAACATTGGTACGATACTTAGTGCCAAGATTAAAAACAAGTTAACTTTTATACCGCACCAGGCCTTTTACAATCAAGTAAATACAAACAACATGAAAACCTAGATTCTGGTTGTAAAATCGTTATATTTCAAAACATTTCCGAGTTATAAACAATAAAAAAGTTCACTCAAAGCCCTTGATATATATATATATTAAAAAATTCATCTTGGTCTATTTGTAATCGATAAATTTCAACATCGTTTTCCGCTTACCATAAAAGTATTTTTTCATAAGGAAGAATGTAATACAATCCATTATACTTGTTATTTCATTACCAATGCTTGTTTTTTATACAAATTGAATATTATAAGTCGCGTCGTCGTCGGTGCTTAATGGTATAAATTTATTATATAGGCAGAATAACAAAAGAAAAAAGTATATTCTCTATTAAAAGTGTTTTATTGTACATTCCTTTATAGTGTTGTATAACAAAAACGCAAAAGTCATCCTTTTCCTTAAAGATTTAAGTTTGACGCAATTCATTTTTACTAAATAAAAAAAAGAAGCGGTAAGTCAAATAAAACAATAAACACGTTTTTTGTGTACCAATACATTGCTGTTGTAGTAAGTACATTTTAATACAGTCTGTGAAGTAGTTAAAATACAAACTATGGTGGAAGGGTTTGCAAAAAGAGTTGCAAATAACAAAAACACTAAACAATAGAAAAATTTCGACGGTAACGGTTAAACTCCGGTGTTTACATTTTTTTGTTTATCCTAAAACCGTTAGCATTACGTTAAGAGATAATTTTATTGCTGCAAATAAATATATACGTTTGCGAATTCATAGAAGTAAGCTTTCGCCAATTAAAAACAAAGGGAATGGGTTGACAGTTATATTTGCCAAGGTGACAATAGAAATAAAGTTGCATGTCATTCTACTTAATATACGACTGGAACCTTTATTATCGAGACACGTAACCGTTTTACTGTACTTTCCAGCTATATTCATAAGTTTCTTTTGAAAATTTTGTTCTTGGAATAAAGTGCAGCTTGAAAGATAGTAATTATATTCATTGCTGCTGACTCAGTCATTTTTATCATTAAGTATGTAAGGTGAAAGAAACTAGAGAGTTTGGTTTCAGAAAATATAAGGTTACTAACCTTTGCCTGCGGGTAGGCTCTCGTCAAAGTACATTTGAACAGCATTTTTTTTCTGTATACACGATATACAATATCCTCTTCTGTAGACCTGATAACGTCTATACAAAATTGATGGCCGATTGAGTAATTAAAACGTGAAAGCGTAACACACAAACAAACTCATACGCGCATTTATAATATTAGTAGATAGGTATTAGGACTGAAAATTAATTACGTAAAATTGGTCTCATGATATTTCCATACCAGGCTTTATTTTCATAATGTGGCCGAGGATAGACTATACGACAAAACCTTACATTACCTTAAAGCAATGTAACGAATATAATTTGCCTGTTAATTACCAAGTTCTACACAATCCAAACCAAATCTAGTAGTTTCTTACAGCAATGAGACAAGAAGTATCACTTTATTTGGCTTAATTGTTAACCCTAACAAGATTATTGTTACGAAATACAATCAAAGTTTGTAGTGATCCTCTTTAGACAACTACCCGAACAATGCTAGTAAAATAATTACGATACATTTATACATATGAACTTTAAAGACAAGGGTTATAGTGGCCTTAATGTTATCCGAGAAAAGAAATATCACTGCAATTCATTCCTTCACCGTTCAACCCTAATACACTTCAAGAATGCAATGAGATACAACTGGCTGCTTGCCTATAGTTTCTCACAACGTATAAGAAATATAAACCACCGAATAAATTAGACGCATGAATCATAGCGTTTGTTGTATAGTATTACACTCAAATATATAACATACTAAATACCCACTATCGTATCGCACGTAAAGCTACACAAAAGAAAAAAATTAAAAGTACAAACATAAATAGCTAATAAACCATCGCGTCTAAATCACGAAGCTCTTCACAGTGATGTTCGTGAGGTGTTCCATATAAACACATGGCTTTATGCATGACAATCAAATTTACTCTGTAAAAGTCGCTAAAGGCCTGTCAAAGAGCCACATTGTCGCTGACCAAGGCGAACGTCCGAGAGAGGTGCTTTGAGTGACAGCCAAATAAAAGTAAACAATGGTACCATCGCGGCCGCGGCCGTGCTGACGCGACGGACGCGATGCGCCGGACCGGCTACTCTCGGTATTGAAATTCTATTCTACGTAAGTCTCACATATTTTTTGATTGGATCATCGCATTCCGTTACTTTTTTAAAATGATTTAGACACAGATATAAAAATTTATTTACTACAAGCAGACATATTATCTACATCCATCTGATATGAAATAGTTACTGGCTTCTATCGCCAACAATAACCAATATAAACAGAGCTGTAATCATATTAATCTTAGTTCTTAAAACAACAATAGAATAAAATATATTGTCTTTATTCATATAACATTATTCAATGTACCTATATAAAAGACATAGCAAACTATTAAGTTCTCATTGCAGCCTATAACTATTTACATTTAACTTCAAACAAAAACAATTTTATGTTTCAATCTATTGTTATTATTTTGTATAGATTATTAATATATCTATTGCCCGTTTCCTGCAGCCAATCACATCCTTTTTATTGAACTATAGCAAATTAAGAAACGCTGCTTTGTCAAGGTAATAAATGTAACAATAATGGTGATGCAGGTGAGATTTACTATCCATTTTACGGTAAGTAAAAATCTTCGAATTTATCACTAGGAACGACGTGCTCACGCCGTACGACGATTACAAAAAACAAGTAAAAAATTACTATTCTTTGTTTTATAAAATATTAGGTCAGTTCCTTGGTTTCACTCGCTTTAAATTGTTACTCCTTCCTCAATTCATGACCAAACAAACGCAAATTAATTTATAAATTCAGTGTGATCGTCACTGAGATTAATGCATTCAAGAACATAAGGTCTTCACATTTTTAATATTAATTAAAACTATACAAAGAATAAAAATGTTGTAAAAATGCTTATATTATTAGGGGTCCTCAAAAGATTTTAAAAGTTTTTATTAATCATTTTACATGTACGTACGCTTCTACATATATCCGTGGTCACAATCGATATAGACTATACGTGACTTAATCAATAAACAGTTCACACAACGAAATATTAACGTGTATCAAATCAAAAGCTATTTTCCATTCTATCTCGGTATGAATTTATAGTATTCATTAAAATTCGGTATATTTCCTTGTTTTTATTGTTAACACACGTCTTTATAATATTTCTATTATTAATATTTTTTTGTAATACCACTACATATTATAAAACAAAGTTGTTCGTCACATCAGTGTGTCTGTCTGTTCGTGATAAACTGAAAAACTACTGAACGTATTGTAATGCGGTTTTTATCAATATGTAGAGTAATACATAAGGATGGTTTAGGCATCTAATATGTCTAGGTTTTGTCTAAATTGGTTGAAATATAACCAGTTGAAATATAACCGTTTGGGAACTTTCTTCGAAAACGCTGACTAATTCTTTTGAGATATAATAAAACAATTCTTAGTGAGATATTCCTATTTTATAGATCTACAAAAAAGTCTACGATTGCATATACCTACCTATATTTTAAGGATAGCTAACTATACCTATCTATGTTCTAAAATAATGGTCACATGCACTAACTTGATTAGAAAACTATTTAGAAGGATACAGTATTCATCCTTATCAAATTAAATATATTAGTTACTTTAAGCATTTCATGCACATAAGTATATAATTGTTATTTTCAGGACAGGGCAATGTCCGCCGGGCCTGCTAGTTTATACATAAATAGCACAAATATGGAATTTTTAGGTTATGAAATGTTATGTATATTTCTCACAAAATGATCATGTAATAAACATGATTGTAAAAGTTATTGAAAAGTTTAATTCAAGTTAACAAATACGAACAATGGTACGAAACTTAGTGCCAAGATTAAAAACCAGTTAACTTTTATACCGCACCACGCCTTTTACAATCAAGTAAATACAAACAACAAAAGAAAATGAAAATCTAGACTACGCTTGTAAAATCGTTATATTTAAAACATTTCCGAGTTATAAACAATAAAAGAATTCACTCAAAGTCCGTGAGTTCCCAGGTGTAGGACCTATGGAGCGAGGTCCGCTGTGAGAGGAGAGGGGCGCCGGACCACCAGGGCAGCGCCTGCGTCTCGCCGCCGATCCGCCGCATAATTACCGTGTACCGACTACGAGCACACACATACAAACACCCATCTATAAAGCATTAAATTAAATTTATCTACCTTGTAAATTTCATTGACATCTATTGGGCTTAGGAAAAAATACTAACAGCATCTCATCGAATAATACTCGGTAGCAATATTTAAATCGGACGCGATCGCTTTCCGGCCATTTTACGATCTCAGTTGTACAAATCTCTCGCTTGATTGATACAAACGACAATTAAATAAACTACAAGATAACTGTACGTAAATGAATCTACATACAAAGTTATGAACCCACGTATATATATATGAATACACGTATTCAAATGTGTGGAACGCATTCCTCGCGTGTATTAAATTCCGAACGAAAATGGCTTCTATATTTGTTCAATGAAATGTCAAAATATGTTGTGAGAACGTCATGGAAGAAGCGAATGATGGACACAGGCTTCGTGTACGGCCGGTCACGCAAGCTCCGCTAGACGCCGTTTCTACAGCCTTAGTAAAATGAAGCACGTCGTTCACTTTTTGCACGACTGTTATAGTAAAAATATCGTTTTTACGCCTCTAGTATATACACCGTGTGGACAACAAGTTATAAAAAAATATAGATTCAAAATATACAGAATCTGTAACGAAAATATTATTACACTTACCAATGAATGACAGAATAAATTATAACCTACATGATTATTAATATACCTAGTTACTAATATGTACATATATATAGTATTTTCTTTCTAACTGTACTTATAGCTTAGACATCAATGAATTTCCTACCGAATTATCATATAATACTGATAAGAGTTCTAACATAAATCTAAAAATATTAATGAAATTAAAGTACATTTTCGTTGTCTGGAGTAATCTACAAAATGACTGAACTAATTTTGAGGAGACTTTTACTAACAAACGTATGACTTATTAAAATATTTTTAGACTACAATATCATTACTCTTTTGCATAGTATCGAAGCAATAATGAAGGTAACATAAAATTAGTAAAAAGATTATTATTACTTTAAGTGGTAATAACAAAAAGGAAAAACAGCCAACAAATAATTAAGATAAATCATGCAATACGTATGTAATAACAAAACCATTTGAACGAGAACAAAGTCGAGGATGCGAGCTAGTATTTTTGTGAATGCATGAAACTATATTTCCTCAAGTTATAAATCTACTAGGTTCACTCGTGTAAAGATATGACCTATCCTTCGAGAATAGCACTTTTTTTTGTACGAAAGCCCTATATCCTTTTCTTTACTCCTGACAACGTGAATGCAAAATTTCATGAAGATGGCTTAAGTGTTTAAGCGTATCAGATGATATTTCATCTGAAACTACGATTCAAATTTATAATGTTAGGATATATAAATGACGAAAACAATGCACTTGAGTACATTTTTCTGTATTGTTTATCAAACGATTTTCTTTTTTTTTCTTTAGCAGTTATTAACGGACTTTTGTGTTATAAAAAAGTCAATGGTTTTATGAAACCACGATGCAAGTGATACTTTTTCGGATCCTGGGAATTTAACTGAAAATTTCGGAAAATTATCCGACGGTAGACGCATTTTAAGAACTGAGCATGAGCATGTCGTTATATTTGCTTTGGCTGCTCTGTCAAGCCTTTCATTTTACCTCTACTCCACGACCAACATGCGAAAGATGGACGAAAAAATTTGTGGCGACGTAAAAAGGTTAAATTTAAAATTTTGGAAACAGTTCGTCTATATTTCCATACCATAAACGAATCGCAGCATTTATTTATATGTCGCTATTTCTCATAATTCATGCTACTAACGTCTCTAATCTGCAATGTTTGTATACTCTTTGGCAAAAAAAAATACAATAACATTAAAACTTAAAATATCAACTAATTATAATCGAATTTTAACCAATGGACCAGCACTAGTCTCTATTAAAGCCTATGAAAATATAAACCCAACACGATAAATTGCTGAGAAGATATTGAGACACAAAAACTTAGAATATGACGAAGTCAAGTAACTAATAGTTACTTGCATACATTTCTAGTCCACAATAAAGCCGGACAAGATTAAATTGTTAGGGACGGCGCAAAAAAATAAGACATGTTTCGCATGCCCACGCTCAGATCTCTGTTCCACGTCGCAACATTGTACACAATGACTTAACCCCAGTGTATTAAGTAATTCAGACACAACCAACAATCAAAAACATTTACATTCTATGAACACTTATTACACAATAACCGTATGATTGCAGCGATTAACATTTAAAATGTTTGAAACGAATAATAACCACATCTATTTAGATACACATATAACGCAAAACCGAATGGTCTAGTAATGAATGGGTCATCGTTATTATGTGAAAGAGTAATATATTAGTGTTTCATTTAAAAAATATGTTTTTCTGTTTCCTAGCCGTTCTGAAGTGATGCGCTTACAAACAATCGGCAATTTATTTTTAATTAAATAATACTAACTTAAGCAACGATAACTAAGTTTCAATAACCACCAAACTCTCTCAATATGAACGATAATCAGTGACTCATAATTGAGACTTCGGAGAATTCAAAATCAATAGATAAAGTATGAAATATGATCTCATAATCACTATCGAGCCATCGTCGTCGCCACAAAGTCAATATAGCGGATCGATAGTCTGTAATTCTACTATACAACTCTCGTCTCGACCTAATAATAGCTGTCTAAATCACTGGACGTAATCGCAATACTTAGAGTGATTTTGTACAGAGGTCACGAAGTATTTATATCTAAGAAATAAATGTAAGAAAACCGAAATATCAAAACATTTAGAGAATGAAGTAATAATACTCAATGTATCTTATTCTCTTTTAATACCTTCTACGTTTTACCGTTTGACCACAATCTCATCTGATGTTAAATGATGTAGCGGTTTAAGATGGTAGTCACACTAAGCCTCGAGGGTAACTGGCTCTGAAGTGCAGCTGCCGGAACACACCAAGAGGTTCTTGGCGTCAGATTTTCAACTTGAAAGTGGTAGCTAGCCAGGCGGACTTAGAAAAAGCCCTTTTTTTTTTTTTTTTTTTTTTTTTTTTTTTTTTTTTTTTTTTTTTTTTTTTTTTTTTTTTTTACGTGGGGAAAATCCGTAACGGATACCCACCCCGTCGGGCAGCGGGGGGTGGGTTATGTCCGATTCCCACGGACTAAAAACCCCACGGTGCCTCTCACACCTATTGGGCCGGGGAGCAGGAACTGCCAATGGCATTACTTCTGCTCCCCGACAGGTGTCGGCCCCTCATCAGGGGCCCCTTCTGCGGTCTGAGGGGTCAAGGTGGTAGACCCCTCAGGAGGGGGCGGGTGTTAGACCCCCCCCGACGAACTGTGGGAGTCGCTCGGCACAAGCGCCTCCACCACGCGGGCCTGTACAGTTAAACTCTGCTCAGGGCGACGGACGTGCCCGGCCGTCCCGTCGCCCACAGGCCCTTTTTACGGCGGCATGAGGTCGTCGCCGACCCGTCGCCGCCGTGTTCGCCGACCGCGGGAGGGGAGCCTGGTGGTCTGCTCCCTCTCCCTCTCCGCCGCCTCCTTCGCGAGCATGACTCGCTCGCAGTACGAGGCGACGGAGATCCACCCGGCCTCGCTCTCGACCATCTTGACGATGACGGTCGAGAGCGAGAGATCCGGGCCTATGGCCGCGACGAGCTCGCGGCGTGGCTCGTCCCAGGCGGGACACTCCTCCAGTGTGTGCTGCGCATTATCGGCTGCGCAGCCACAGTGGTGGCACCCTGGCGTTGGCTCCCGGCCAATGCGACACAGGTAACTCCCGAAGCAACCATGCCCCGAGAGCACCTGTGTCAGCCGGAAGCTCAGGGTGCCATGCCGCCTGGTGAGCCATTCGGCCATGACCGGCCGAACGGCTTCTATGGTAGCCACGCCCCAGCTCGGTCGCTCAAGTCGTCGTTCCCATTCTTCAATGACTAGGACCTGGTGGAGCTGGGACCGGAGCACCTCGATTTCCTGAGGTGCGAGTCTCCGGCCCTGCTCCAACGCCTCCACGCGTCGTTGATACAGGGACGCGTGGGCTCTCGCTTCCAGGTCCCAAGGTGGGGATCCGGCCAAAAGGGAGGCCGCCTCGAACGAGGTCGTGCGGTATCCGCGGATGGCTCTGACGGCCATCGCGCGCTGCGGTTTCCGCAGCAGAGCGCTGCCAACGGCCGTCAGGCCACACGCCCATACGGGAGCCCCGTAAAGGGCCACCGACCGCACGACCCCGAGGTACAACTTCCGGCAGGCGGAGTTGGGCCCCCCCAAGTTGGGAAGCAAACGGGCTAATGCGCCCGCTACTCCCATTAGACGGGGGGCCAGCTGCCGGAAGTGTTCCTTGAACGTCCATCGGCTGTCGAGGAGGAGGCCGAGATACCTCATACTCGACCCGACACCGATGGACTCGCCTCCCACGACGATCTGGGACCCGGCGGGTGGCGCATTCCGAGGCCCGTGAAAGTACAAGGCCTCGGTTTTATTGAGCGCCACCTCTAGTCCCAGACGCCGGATCCTTGCGACGACTTGAGCGACTCCTGCAGTTGCCAGGATCGCGGCCGCGCGGTGCGTCTTCCCCCGGGATAACACCAAAGTGTCGTCAGCATAACAGACAATGCTGAAGCCCCGGAGGAGCGCACCGCGCAACACCCAATCGTATCCGATGTTCCACAAGAGGGGGCCCAGGACAGACCCCTGCGGAACACCGGATACTACGTCTCGCCGACTTATCCTCCCTCCCTGACCCGGGAAGGTGACGTACCTCTCGCAGAGGTACGCCCCGACTACTCGGCGGAGGTAGCGAGGCACTCTGTGATGTCTGAGTGCCTCTTCAATACAGGCCCAGGGTAAGGTGTTAAAGGCATTGACGATGTCGAGCGACACCGCCAGTACCACCTCACCCCGGGCAAATGCTTCCTCCGCCTGGATTTTGACCTTCATCACTGCATCAATGGTGGAGCGCCCCTGGCGGAAACCGTACTGGTTATCCGCCAGGTCCGGCCCAACTTCTGTCAAGTGCCGGACGAGGCGGCCTGCGATTATGCGTTCGCAGAGTTTCGCCGCCTCGTCCAACAGCACTATGGGCCGGTAGGCGGACGGACAGTCCGCCGGGCGCCCCCCCTTCTTCAGCAGGACCAAACGGCCGGTTTTCCAGATGTTCGGAAACCGGCCCTGCTGAAGTGATGCAGTGAAAATCCTGCGCAGTCGGGGTTCGAGGGCCTCGTAAGCCAGGACCCAGATGCGGCCAGGTATGCCGTCGGGTCCTGGGGCGGTGTTTTTGGCCTGTAGGCGTTTCACCGCCGCCCTCGATTCTTCCCGGGTCACCTCAGGGACCACGTCGTCCTCGCCGCAGCCAGCCGCGTTGGGCGTGGGCGGAGCCATCGTGGGAGGCGTATGCTCTGTCCGCGAAGGGAACAGAGCAGCCAGAATCTCGTGGAGGAGATCTGGCTCGAGACTCTGGGTTACCGGGGGGCCACCCTGGCGTAGTTTTCCGCGAACTACGCGGTACGGGCGACCCCACGGATCCCGACTGAGCGTCTCGAGCATCTCCTCCCGAGCAATGGCTTTCCCCTGCTCGATTGCCTTACGGAGCGCCAATCTGGCTGCTCTGTACCCTTCGTAAAGCTCTGCCTCCCTTGCGGACGTGACCTGCGAGCGGCCCCGCCTGCGTCGCTGACGGGTGTACTGGCGACGGACCGCCGTGCACGCTTCGCGCAACTGCGCGATTTCGGCGGTCCACCAGTACACCTGACGCTTGGCGGGGATCGGCCCCCTGATCCGGGGCATCGCCGCATCGCAGATTCGTGTCACGTCCGCTCGGAGTGACTCCGCCTCCTGGTCGACGTCGGCAGGCCTGTCCGGTAACTCTCCTGTCACCCAGGCCTGCACGACGACGGCCTCCTGAAGCGCCTCCTTGTTTAGGCGCTTCAGTGCCCAACGCGGTCCATCCGCCACGGGGGTCCTTCGGGCTGGTCCGTCCGAGGTCTGGGTGGAGACGTCAAACCGTATATAGCGGTGGTCCGACAACGTCTCCACCCCCTCAAGGACTCTCCAGCCCCGAACACGGCGTGCTAGAGCAGGGCTAGCGAACGTTAGGTCCACTATCGACCCGCCCTGCTGTCGCACGCACGTGTTAACAGACCCCCTGTTCAGGAGGAGTAGGCCCGATGTTATGGCCCACTCCTCCAGCACCCTGCCCCTGGCGTTCGTGGCCGGGGAACCCCAAGCCGTAGACTTGGCATTGAAGTCCCCGAGCACTAGGACGGGGCGAGGGTGGCTGCGGCCTACGACGCTTTGTAGGTCCCCGAGGAATCCCTCGAAGTCGGCGAGACTCATGCTTGGGGGTGCGTACACCCCCACTACCACTACGCCGCTGTGATGCGCCGCTACGTATCCCCGGCCCCTCAAGATGTTAGAGAGGGGGGGGGAGACGTCGGCGGCCTGGGACACTAAGGCCACCGAGACGTCGAGGTCACCCGCCCAGTTATCTCCGGGCGGGATGAAGTACGGCTCGGCCATCACAGCGACGTGGATCAACCACTGCGCCATGCTTTGGAACAAAAGATCCTGGGCCCTGGCGCAGTGGTTGAGGTTCCCCTGCAGAAAGTGGAGTGCCGCCATTATGGGCACTCTATATCCACCTCCAAGACCGCGGGAATTTCCGCGGCAGGGGACGGCGTAGAGGGTTGAGGAGGTGCCTTTCGTCGTTTTCTCCCTCTCCCTCTCCTACTCCTATTCCTGGCTTTGGTCGGGGGAACCGGCTTATAACAAGCACTGCCCCCCACCCGATGGCCGGCGGGTTTTCCTGCAGCCGCACACACCGCACAATGCGGGTCGGCGCTGCAACCGCCGGCCATATGCCCAGGTTGACTGCACCTATAACACAAGAGGCTACAGTCAACCTGGGAGGTGCATTTGGTGCCCAGGTGCCCATCACGTAGGCACCTGAAGCATCTCACGGGTCGGGGGGGCAGGACAGTAGCCTGCGCAGAGACCCACCCGACCAGGAGTCGGCGTCCGTCGCCAAGCTTTTTCGCCGCCTCCACCGGACAGGTGACAACCGTCGTCCAGAGCCCCCTGGATCCGGGGCGGACTCCATTTGACTTCACCCTGTCCGGTGGGCACTCTACTGCTTTGGCGACGGCCGCCACCACCTCCTCTGGGGTGATAGACTCGTCCAGGCCCGAAATGCGCACATTCGCGCATTTGATGGGCCTGGACACTTTAACCCCTTCGGGTACCGCCTCCCTTATCCTGGCCGCCAGCGCGTCAGCCCTGTCCCCGCTGCCGGCTCCGGGTACCTCCAGCAGGTACCCCCCGGTGGCAGCCTTACGCCACCGTAGGCCAGGAGCTCCGACATCGGCAAGGCTAACCTCCGCCTTAATTCGTTTCAGGACCTCCAGGTAGGAGAGTCCCTTCTCCTGCCCCTCGCGTTGCAGCGTCAGCGTTACTGCGGATGCCTTGGGGGGGTGGAGGTTCTGGGCACTCTCCTTCCCAGAGGCCTTCTTTTTCTTGGAGGTCTTAGACCTCCCATTCTTACCTACCAGCACCCATTCATTTCCAGCGCGTTTGGGTGCTGGCCGGTTCTCCCTGGCAGCGGCAGATGTAGGTGCCTTTGCTGCCTTGGCCCCTCGTCTCTTTCTTCGCTTTCCCGTCGGTCTGGCGACGGGATCGACGGGATCGACGGCAGGCCGCGCTTCGCCAGTATGGACCCCTCTTACTGGGGCTGGCGCGGCTCCTCCGTCACTCGCCAGGGGTGGCCGCAGGCGTTTGGCCGGGAGGAGTCGGTCCTCCAGGGCTTCGAGACGCGCGCTCATCATGTTTCCCATTTGGGCCGACAATGAGCGCGCCATCTCCTCGATCTTCTGATTGAAGCCCTGGAGAACCACCTCCCCGCGAGAACGTCTGGGCTGCCGCTGCGGGAGCGGCGGAAGCTCACCCCCGACTGACCACTCAGATGGTTGGACGGGAGGGGCCTGCAGAGGGAGGACACTGTCCGCCTGCGCCTTTACCCGCGCTGTCGCCAGCTCCATCTTCACCTCTGCAAGCTCCCTCCGAAGATCCTCCAATTCGGTCTCCTGCCTGGCGTTCCGTCTCTCCAGTCGATCATGGGCCGACTGGAGCTTCGCCAACTCCTCGTCAGGTGTGCGACCACTGAGCTCCATGACCACCTCCACCAGCGAGGCCGTCGCATCATTGATGGCCCGGATGCATCCACCTTGGAGGTGTCCCGATTTTTTGGCGACATTGCTTATCATGTCAATGTCGCCAATCGCCCTCCGTTGCAGATCCAGGATCAACTGCTCCGTGGTGGCCGGTGGAGGTGCAGCCCTTCGCGCGGCTCGCTCCTTGCGCAGCCGAGATGCCATCGCCGCAACATCTTCCTCTGCCTTCCGGCTGGCCTCCTCCTTCCGGCTGGCCTCCTCCCTCTTCTTGGCCTCATCCTTCTTCTTGAGGAGGGCGAGGTTTGCCTGTGCTTCCGCGAGCCCTGAGAACTGGCCCGTGGTGCAAGGGCGACCTCGACCTCGGCCTCCTCCTCCTCCTCCTCTTTTCGCAGAGGGGGTGCAGCGTCCGGTAGCACCTGCTTCCGGCTCCGTGTCCGTTGAGGCCGCTGACTGCTCCTCGGGAACTTGCTCCGCCTCAACAGGTTGCACCGCGTCGCTAACCTCTACCGCGTCGCTAACCTCTACCTCCACAGCCTTTGTGGCCAGGCTATCCTCGGCACCTTCGGAGGGAAGCTCCAAAGGCGGAGGTTTGTCCATTGCCACCGTAGGCAAATCTTTAGTCCTAAGTCGTGTAGCCATTGTCGTCGTTTTTTTGGCAGAATCGGGTATCCGTGAAGCTGCCTTAGTTCGTGGTCGTGTTTTTGGCAAAGGTTTGCCCCCCCCAGAGAACGTGGGGCAGCCCGAGCCCGAAGGCCCGGGGAGGGATTCTCCACTCCCGGTGGAAGTGGTACCCTCCTGGGGTAGTTTACTTTTACTCTTTGCGCTTTTCATTTTGTACAGGGGAAGCTTGTACAGTTCGCAGTACGCCTGCCGAGACCGGTATGAAAACCAATCCCGCCAGCCGCTGTCCGGTACTAGGCCGTTGGGGTTCAGACTGAATCCTCATCCGCCCTAGCCCGGTACTGAGTGCGCTGCTCACACGCCACACTCAGGAGCTTTTTACGGCCCTCCAGCCGGTCAGGAGTCAGCCGCCGGTCAACATGACCGACGTTGCCCGGGGTGCACCACGAGGAGGTCCCTGACATTGCACCTGAAAAAGCCCTCCCACCATGCTATGGTTTCATCACGATGTTTTCCTTCACCGAAAGCTCCGAATTAGTTCCAAGAATTCGAATCAACGCTCATCGAGGCGTATTTTACGGGACAAATGGTTTTCAGTTATTGTTTTTTCCAAATCGCATAAAGCAAATAAAACTGAGCAATGACTAATAAATTTGTCACGATTTCTTCATTATACACAGAGGAAATGGATAAAAAAATGTTTTAAACTAATCAGCATTAGACACTTGAAAATATTTATGAAAATAAAAACTGTCATCATGCATGGAATCCGCGATGTGACTTTTTGTCAATTAGATTGTCGCGTGATTCGCTAAATTACAGTTCCAACACCGCGATTGTTTTTCTCCGTCGTTATTTAACCCTTGAATGCATGATTCCTTAATTTTTACCCAAACGATTATATTGTATGTGAAGTATTTACAGGTTTTAAAAAAATAAAGAAAACAGCCTGAAAGTATTATCAATTATCATTCTTTTTTTTATAAATTTTTTTCAAGATGATACACCCATACAGTCGAAGCAACTCGTCAACATAAATGTCATATTATAAAGTAAGCGGATATATCTATTTTATTTATTTTTTAATTCCTTTCAATGTTAAGTAAAACTTACAATTCACTGTGGCTAATACTTTCTTTATAAATTAAGCACCGTGTTTCAATATTGAGACACTATGCATTTTAGGGTTAATATTCATATAAAAGTTGTTTTATGAGACAGTTTGGTTTTTGAAACACTATGCATTTAAGGGTTAAACGCTTAACCTAATACGGAGCGGCCACGCCAACGAAATTGATGATACAACCGGTGCCTTTTATCACGCCGAACTGAAATTTCAAATCGGCACATGTGCCACCGAATCATTTAGGATCGAGAAGATAGTACGAAAAGAAATTCTGCTGTAAAAAACTAATTGTTTCAAATTGAACTCTTAAATCCGTATCCTTGTCAAGTGGACTGAATGCGCGCGAGTTTAATACGTATAAACCTGATAAAGATTGCGGCTCCGGTCTTTAGTAATGTCGGACGGATCTTGATACAATTTTCTATTATGATAAGACGTTTATGGCATATCTTACAAATTTATTACAACAAGGAACTTTATTACCTTCACCTACACAACTCAACAAACGTGTCATAAAGATGTGGGATTGTAGTCTCAGTCCATAAATATTTGTTTTCATTGGTATGATGTCGTATATAAATTCCGTGGCGGTACTATTTTTAATTAGAGTGAAATACTCGCTCCTTTAACATGGTGCGTGTCTCGTTTCAATAACGAAAAAAAAAATGTATATTTTTGTCTACAAAGTCAATTTTCGAGCGGCATACCAAAGGCACAATAACTCGAGGTTCATTACAGAAATCGCCGTAAAATACCTGAGTGGATTCGACGTCAATGTGAGGGCGAGCGCTGGCGTAGTGTGCCGAACGAGGCGCAGCGTCGGGAACAGGTAGTGTTGTGTGTAAACAAATAACAAAATCGACTTGTTTCACGGAGCGTCCAAGGTCGCGGTCGCGTCCCGCGTCCGTCCGAACTCCGAACGCCTCCAACCCGTGCCCGCTCGCTCTCGCCTATCCTTTTTCCTCTCGAAAAGCCCTTATTTATTGTGATAGTTAAGTATTTGGGTGCACAGTTTGTATAAGCAATCAATTTTATTCATTTAGACAAACCAAGTTCCATTATAGAAATAAACGAGTGGACATAAAATATTGTGAGAGCCGTCTCTTAATACAATGTTACGATCTTATGATTGGGAATATTTTAGTAGTTATTTAACAACTGTTAAATAGCATATAACCATGAATCAGGGTTTACGTGACTATACGTCCCGTTTTGGGTGGGACAATCACGCTTTCAGGTTGTCTATTCCGTGGTCCCCAGGGAGAGTACAAATGTCCCGCTTTGGAAATATGCGTAACATATGAATATATATTTACCCAAGCTTAGCTTAGTCAAATCGGGAAACTCGGCGACATTTCAAACTGAGGTGCACCATGTGCTCTTGCGCTGATCGTCTAGATAAATCGGGTGAGTGCCATAAACGCTCCCCTTAATAGTTCGGTGAATCTGTAGAGGTCAAAAGAGCCAACAAGGCATGTCAGTACGAGAATAATAATAGTAAAAAAAATTACTTATTTACAGCTGCCAGAACGCACCAATAGATGCTTGGCGATAGATTTTCAAGTTGAGAGTAGTAGTAGCTAGCCAGGCGGGCTTAGAGAAAGTCTCACAACAATGCTATAGCCTGTTTCAAAGTGTAGGCGGGTGGCGGGTGCTAGCACTCTCAAGTGTAGTCGAAATGTAGGTAGACGCCCCTAGGTCACTTAGAATGTTGCACTCTGAAACAGGCCATAGCACTGCGGTTAGACTTTTTCTAAGTTGAAAAACTGTTGCCAAGCATCTGTTGGTGTATTCCGGCACCCGCTTGCACTCTGAAACGGGGACATGGTTTCATCACGAAATTTTCCTTCACCCAAAGCTCCGACTCAGTCGCAAAGATATGAACCTACGCCGATACGAGCTGTCCGAACACGCTATCAAGTGAGCGATCATGGCTTTGGTTTGTTTGTTATGCTTGCCGTAAACACAGAAACTATCATCACGAAATTTTGCATACACGTTCTCAAGGATACAGAAAAGGACACAGGGTAACTTGCATCTAGAAAAAGTACTGCTCCTGGGGGATAGGTCATATTTATGTTAACGCGAGCGAAGTCATTCGCAAAAGTTAATTTTTAATACATTGTTTTCATGTCTTTGGATTTCTATAAATAGTGACAAAGCTACAAACAGAATGGTCACGTTAATTATGGTGGCCAAGTGAATTGACCTGTAGAACATCATTTCGATGTCCGCAGATTCAAAATTGCCAATATTTTACGAGTTAATATGGTAATTGTGCTAGAACCTTACCACGGGAAAAGGTATCATTGGGGTTCTGATAAATTAGCATTATTATTATTATTATTAAATAACATATCATGGTGGTCTAGTAGTTTGACCGGTGGAATATCAATTGGATATCCACAGGTTCGAACCCCGGTATATACTAACGAATTTTTCCGCATTCGCGTACATTTTTTTCGTGAGGAAACCTGAACCTGAGAAAAGTTCCTGTAGTACCACTGTATTCGGGAAAAATATAGAACTGTCGATTTCTCAGAGCTTGCAATCGCCAATACGTAGTGGGCTGGCGTAGTGATTATGGCCACATCTTTCTTAGGAAAGAGGCCTATGGCCCTGCGTTGGGTCTCTTAGAGGCTGATGATAATAATGATGCTTGTGAAAAAAACTTCATTCTTAAGAATGTACGTACAGACGTCGAAAGCGTGTCAGTGTAATCGATACGTCATTTATTTCAAACATTCGGTGTTACGATCTATTTTGGTGATGAATGGCGGTTGATATTCGATATTCGATCGTTTTGTGAATGGACGGCGGAAGTGACCGACTCGGTGGAGCCGCGGGACTGTGTATGCCACGGACACGGGAAGGCCCACGATCTTAGACTGTGACAAATCGCTGCATGCCATCGCTCCCCTTTAATCGTTATGCTCCGGATTGACAATGATTCTGATTTAATTCAATTAACGCTTCAATGCGTCCGAAGCTGTGTGAACGATTTTATAACGTAAAAACTTAAACTCTTCGATATCTTAAAACTAATAGCTGAAGATATTTACATTCGTTAGAAATTTCCAGTCTATATAAGCATCTTTTTCCTTTGAATTTTAAAATCAGTAGTTTTGGTCCATTCAAACACGTAATAAGTAAGTCCACGTTGCCTACAGGTTCAAATGTAATTCTATACTTTAGAACCATACAAGCGTAAGTAAAAACAAAGAAATGTTAACTTAAGCAGTTATGTTTTTAAAGTACAAAATTGAAGATTTCAACTGATGAATGCATCGTTTCACATTCACTACAAGTCATATTTTATTTACTGAATAAAGATACAAAGTAACGCAGAACTGTGTGGCTATTTATTTTTGTCAAATATATATATTTTCATATATAAACATTTATTTATATATTGCATATTATATATGTTATCAATTTTTTTGTCAATAGTAAATCTAATTCAAAGGCCTGAACATACCCACGACATATAAGCGGATTCATATATATAAAATTGAAATGTTTATTTTTTGTCCGGGCTAATCTCCGATTTTGATGAAATTTTAATAATGCTAGAGGATTGATCAGAGTATTATCTAGTTTACATATCATTACGTATTTGTTTAGGAGTTTAAGTAATAATGATAAAAGAAATACTACTAATACGGATTATAGTTCCCTCAAAACAATGTAACCATTTTCACGAGAACAAAGTCGTACGTACGTACTGGCTAGTAAAAAATAATTGCAATCAAGAATTATAAATAATTATAATAAAAAAAACTGAATTTAAATTAATTTGAATGGATTGTATGTATATAAAACGTATATGTTTATTTTGTTAGAACCAATCACAGTTCCAAGATAAATGAAAAAACATAAACAGGCTTAATTAAAAAAGTCCAAATACAACACTCTCACTCAGCTACATGCTACAGTACAAATGAGTGATACTACGGCGTTGATTTTCAATGTCTTAGCAATGTACGGACGGCTAGTCCCGTGGCTTAACAAAAATATTACATAAGAATATAAATAATAATAAAAAAGCACTCAGATTTCATTAATGTAAACAAATAACTTCAATTAATGTTAAACTTTAAAATACGTTTACAAAACTTTAAACCATATTTGGTGAAAATAATAATATATAATGTAATGTGATGTATGTATGTAACACAATACAATTATTGACTGGTAACTCTGTAATTAATGTAGTCATAAAGACGACGTAACATTTTTTTCCAGATCTCGCGTTAATACGGTCAAAATCAACGTCGTGTAATAAAATCATGAAACAAGCGATGTGTTCGCTTGTGCAAATTTTCCCATGCATACTATAGAAGTCTTCTTAGAAATCATGCTTTGAATCGGAGACTAGTTCGAGTGACCATACCGTCCTCATAAGTGTGTATAGAAGAAATTTGATATCATTTACCTAGTAAAGTATTTTAAAGTTGACGTACAAATACAAAGCAATTATACTCGCCTCTTCATTTTTCTTATTCCGCTCTTTTCCCATCATTTACGTTTTTTTTAAGTTATTCATAATTGTTAATAGTACACAGAACAATGTTCTTCTCGTGTACAAAATGTTAACGAAATCTGTCAAGCAGCGATCAAACATACAAACAGTCAGGCAAGTAAACACCATATTCGTGACCAATTTCCTTTACAACAGACGTTTACCACGAAGTTTATTAAAAATCGTATACATAGACACAGATAACTACAGTTTGAATAGTATAAATTTGCATAGTGCAAACATAAGACGATAAATCGTTTGTGTACTATTAGTATTTAAATATGTGAACGCATTTTAAAAAAGCAAGGTTTTTTTGCTCATATTTACTAATAAACAGAGTGATTAGCTTGTTTTCCGATATATTGGTAATCATAGGTTTATGCGTTTACGTATTAAAACAAAACTATATATAACTGTTACTGGCCCTTTTAATCCTTAATTTTTGAAATTGATAATAAACAACTTATAAAAGAACAGAATGACGTCAAAATATAAGAAAAAATAATAGTAATAATGCCAACACGTAACAATCTTATTGTCGGGCCAAAGGTTTCTTCAAGAAGGAAGGTATGGAATGGCTCACCAGTCCAAGACATATCTATTGGCGATTTCTAGCGCGAGAAATTTAATGTTCTATATTTTTCCCATAATACAAAACTATTATACGAGTTAAAACGAGTGCTTAACCACAACCTCGCCTGATGTAAAATGAAGTAATGCTCTAAAAGGTAAACACGCGAACCCTAGGGAAGAACTGAATTTCAAGTGCACTTGCCAGAACACACCTATAGGTGTAGGGAGACACATTTTCAATTTACCAGTGGTAGAAAGTTAAGCGGGCTTAAAAAAAGATCAACTGCCATGCAGATTTCCGAATAATTAGTTCGTACTTCTGAGGAATTTGGACATAAGGACGATATTTGCAGGTCAAGCCACTCTACTACACTAATTAAAATACCACACCTCAAATATCAAATAATAAAGGAGATACACATTTAAAGTGTAATGTTGAGCCTAATATGCTAACTTAATCTTAAGCGCACTTGTTGCAATACTCCAAAATAAATGTAAGTAATAATAGGCGTTCAATTTTCATTTTCTTTATTGTGGTAGCTTTCCGAGAAAATGACCTACCACCATCGCTATATATTTCTTCAACGGAAATATTCATATTATAGGATTTTTTTGACCGTTATTGTAACGTGCGAATGAGCACGTATTATGCAAAATCCAGTATGTATGTAAGGGAGAGTATTTCAGGTGGCTCGCACTAAAATTCACGATTCGAACAACGAATATTCATTACACTATTATACACGAAACAACAGATTAGCAAAATAACCAACGATAGTTTATTCCAACAATTATTAGTAAATAGATCAACAGCGTTATCCATTATTGATATAGAACTATTATCGCCATCTACACATGGAAGCATCATCGTTTAGAAGGTTCTCGAAACACTGAACTTAATAGTAATATTAACATATTACGTGTAATAACTTACACTCTATTACTACAAAAAATATATACGGTAATTATCTTTATAAGAAAATTACGCTCGAGAATGGCTTTCATCACGAGCCTATTTACGCTTGTTATTACGAACGACAAAAAACTGGCTTCAAATAACAAGACGGTAGCGGTCAAATATTAAAAGTTGTCAAAAAAACATTGTAAAACGATCCGCTGCACGCAACCATTCACATACCATCTAACTCCTCGCACCACGGAAGTCAAAATTCGTTACATACTCGTACATTCATATACAAAAATTATACGGATACTATAATTTTCTTAGTTATTTGATAAGAACATCTGTATATATAAATGAATATTGGTGTATATACTAGAGACTGATAAACTCTAACACCGGTTGACAGTCCACTATAAAAGTTGACTCAGCTAAATGGTGTTTTCGTTATTCACAGCGCTTGATGGACGAGCATCACGAAATTTGTCACTGAGAGTTATCCCACCGCTTTGGAAGTCTGCAAATTATAAACAGCAGCTATAAACAGTCGACTTGCATGGTTTTCTTTTTTTTATGCGATTGGAGGCAAACGAACGAACTGGTTACCTGATGGTAATCACCGCCGCTGGTGGACACCTGCGACACGAGGAGCATCACAGATGCGTTGCCAGCCTTACCAAATGCGGTATGAAAACGAGCATACTTTTTTTTCGATTTGACTAACGCTATTGGCCTGATTTTGCTAAAATATGTAAGTAATTCATTGAATTTAACTGCTTAAAAAACTATATACCATTTATAAAACTATTTTCTTATTTCTGTTCTCATTATAATAATAAACTCCAATCAAGATTTACAAAGCACATATTCGGTTTATAAGTCGTAAAGACTCAGTACTCTGATACATATCGGTAGAACAACAATAACAAACGTCAATTAAACCAGCGTAGAGATATCGCTGACTTAATACCGGGACACGCAGAATCGAGAATGCAAGGAACGAGCAACATGAGGCACCGTTTATGAGAACACAATTACAAATCATTATACTGGTAACCTTTTAGGGGAGTATTACCTGCTAACCAGCAGACATCGCGAACACAAGAGACCGTGTCGAGGTATACCCGGGCCGCGGCATTACGTCTCAGCTCGCGCATTGTTTGTCACTCAGACTGATTTCACGGTGACAAATGGCTTCAAAAGACGCTGAAAGCAGTATAAAGGCCTACAAAATTCAAATAAAATGAAAACACATTGCGCATGGTTTTATCGTTGTTGGCTCATTACGCTAAGGATGCTGTATGTACTAAGCTGTACCTGTACGTGCTCATGGCTCAACGTGCGTTTTCTATTATTGAAGTAGAATCTTGTATAAACGCATTGGAGAGTGAATGAAAGTAAGCTGGTAACCAGCAGACATCGCGAACACAAGAGACCGTGTCGAGGTATACCCGGTCCGTAGCATTATGTCCCCGCTCGCTTATTGTTTGTCACTCAGACTGATTTCACGGCGACAAATGGCTTCAAAATACACTAAAAGCAGTATAAAGGTCTACAAAGTTCAAAGAAAATTAAAACAAACTGAGCATGATATTATCTTTGTTGTTTCATTACGCTAAGTATGCTGTATGTACTAACCTGTATCTTTACATATATAACTAACTAAGCTTGTGGCTCAACATGTATTTTCTATTATTAAAGCGGAATCTTCTTTAGGTGCATTAAACATTGAACGAATATAAGCCGTCACGTTTGGCTCGGCAACGCTGAATCGGGTTTACTCGGATCCACTCGTCATCAACCGCGCTCAAGTCGGTGACGGACTGAAACATGTATACCCACTTCCAGGCATCAACATAAGTTAGTTACATAAAAAGTACAGAAGAAGTATTAATACAAAGACATACTACTAACCACACGCGATTTCGTCCGCCTTAAATTACCGAAATGTAACAAATCTCAGCGAGTAATAGGGAGATATAATAAAATGGATAACATAAAATTCATTTATAAGAAAAATTGTAACAAATTTCGTGGTAATCAGTTAAAGATCATTGAGAGTTAGTTACATAGAATAATTTAAATCGTTAGATTAGCAAATAGCGCTAAATCTAAAAAAATTGCGTGTTTTTGGTTTTTTTGATGACTCATGTTATTTGAAATATAATTTGCAAGTGAAAGTGTATACAAATCACGATCACTGTCAAATGCCTAGAAAGTGTAGAAGTGTATCGAATTGCAAAATACTCAGAATTGAGCGCATACGTATCTCTTTACTACGGCGGAAACGTGCTGGTTGCAATTGCTACTGATGGCCTTTGAGCAAAGGCTCAAATTCATCAGTAAAGACTGATGATCGTACATACGTAGAAATAAATATATATAGATATACAAACGTTATTTCTCCGCTAATTGCAACCGTAGGAATAAAAATAATCTAAATAAGTCTCAATTGGAATGACATAACTTTAAACTTCTGTAATATTTTATTATGTCGTCTGCGAACCAAAAGGAGGTTTTGGAATCAAATTTATATTTATGTTTACTAATAATTCTACTTGTATACAAGTTGATGTTCTGGATGAATAAATCAAACAGATTCAATATATGTATAGAGTAAAGAGTAATATTTCTAGGACGGATATTTATAGAACGATTTAATAATTATTTTTTATGAATTTATATACTAACTAGCTAACACCACCCGCTTCGCTCTCCATATTTAAAAAAGAGATAAAGTATCAATTAAACTCAGTAATAAATAGCTTGGATCAATCAATATTGGGTGGATCAATATGTGAACGATGGTGACGTCTGGAAATGACGCCCTCTATGTGCATCCACTAAAACCGAATGTAATTATTTGTATCTATATTTATAACTATGTTTTAAAAATATGAGTTATAATATGTTTAATGAAAACATAAACCAGATCGAGTTTCTTGCCAGTTCTTCTCGATGACTGGGTTGTTTTCCGAACTTTGACGTTCATAAGCGCCTTCTCAGGGCCTAAACTGTATAAAGTATTTTTGATTTTAAATCTACGTAAACTTCGGCGTCGCATAGCCGTAGACTCATGACAATACGTATCTACATTCGTTTTGACGTGATTGAAGTTCAAAAGACACGTATTATTATTATATATAGATAATAAATATAACATATATTTTCAGTTAAAAAATTACATATGACTTAGAATATATATAGGTACTTCAATTTTATATTTACTATATATGATATTCAGTTTATTAAATTATTTTGTATAGTTCTTGGTATAAACGAATAATTCATAAAACGAATAGACTTAACAATAATCTTTACCCCAGTAAAATGGCCAACAAATATTCCAGTGTGGCCAGTAACTTATTTTAAAAGCAGTTAATTCAACTACTTTTATATTAAACTCATATAATTATTTAACTGTCTTTTTCATAAACGTCTTAGCTTAGTAATTTAATGTTACTAAAATATTTACATACAGTAAATACAATTAGTAACGATTTACAAAACTAACAACAAAAATGTGTACTTATTTACGTCCTTATCTCCCCTTACATATTAAGGATTAGAAGAGAATTTATTCGTCTGGCTTTTCTAAATTAGACTATACCGCTCGAGCTTTATTTCGTGTAAGGTACGCTTCGTTACGTCACCTGACAACAACAATCCCTAATTCCACAACACGTATGACAGCATAAACATTAGCTTTTTATTGAAAACAGTTTGAATATCATTTGGCATTTGGCTGAAGACTGAAGACAGCAATAGCCTAAAGCTCAAATGGTAAGTCCATAAGTGCAACAGTTGGAATACAATTTAAAGTTACATCACAATTATTCCCTTCACATAAAATCCCATTGTGTTAAATGATTCCGATTTTTTTTTTCGATCTGTATACTGTGTTAATCTGGCAAGGCCTCTGCAGTTTCACCGGACAACGGATTCCGAATCATCTTCGGCTAACACCATATTACATATATTAACTTAATGATGCCAGCGACATGATTCACGTTAAAATACACATGCTAAATATACATGTCTATAAAATTCCTTGCAATGAAATTAGGGATTAAATTCACATCAAAAATCATATGAGGGTTTTTTTAAATAAAAATAAAATTAGTGCAGATCTACCGATGATAGAAGGTATGCTTACATGGCACCGGAGGCTGATAACCTCTATCTGAACCATATAATTATTGGAGATACCATTCGCCAAGACTAGCGTATGACTATTTTTATTTTTGACCACACTAAATTAAACCTTATTGTTTTAGCATAAAGGCACATTGGTAGTTAATCGTTGGAATGGGACAGTCAACGTTGTACCGGCACGAAGCCTGCGTCGCCGCCACGAATTGCTCTATAATTAAGAAATAAGTTAAGATACGGTTTTTAGCTGACTTTTTACAAAGCGTCTTACGGTCGAGCGCAATTAACCCGCCTTGTAAATTGAATGTTTGCTTTATAGTGATTAGTAATTTAGTTTAAAGTTTTTTTATAGGAGCCCGCACGACCGCATTGATCTTATTATTGATGCCTGTTTGTTTTGTTTACTGCCCCACGCCGTAAATTAATTTAGTTTAGTAAGTAGTTAATCAACGGTTAAAGTGTTCCGACATTTCGTATGAGCCAGAACTTCCGGTGAAGGAAAACATTGTGATGACACCATAATATCGTAGTAAATATTTCTCCAAGCACGTCTGGCTAGCTACCACCCTCAAGTTGAAAATCTTTCGCCAAGCATGTGCAAACGTGTTCCGACAACTCCACTTGCGAGCCAGTCTATAGGTTTAGCGTGTGGACCACCTTAACAAACATCGCCATAAATCAAGTGACATTGCGGTCAAAGATTAAATCTTATAAAATATACAAAAAATAATGGATCCGGTAAAGAATGTTGTAATAATCGTACAACGTATGGCAAATTAAATAATACTGAAGTATTAATATACTTGGTGCTAAAACATGATATTCGTATCCGACTGAATCGCAACTACGGCACACCGGGTGTAAAAGATACGATTAGCGTATTGTGTTTCTAATTGAGTCGGTGCCTATTTAACTAGCTGATAATCGCGCCTTTGTCTGCGTTTTTTATTTTATAAAAATTCTATTATATACAGAGAAAAAAGAGAAATAAAAAAATTGAAAGCAAAAATATACTTTACTCACTAAATTACTTTGTAAACAATGTCAACCGTTTATTTCTCCACTGGTACGCATTCGCATCACACCGCTTAGCCCACTTTTCGACGCCAAAATAACATACATCAAAAATTTGTTATAACTTAAAACTTTTTCTCAAATAAAATTCTCGTGTTAAAATATTTCTACATAAAGATCAAGTGTTCCAAGTAAAACTAAAATTAAATGAAATTTATCCAGTACTTTTTGCGTGATGTTGGCACAATGGTAGACCTCTATCGTTTTATTTTTTGTTTATATATGTAATACCCAATAAAATCGGCTGATACGGATATCTACGCGCCTGAGTAGCGACCACCAAACACATGATCCGAAACACATGTAGATTCGTTATAGTGGCACTTTTTAAGTTTCCCGAGCTTCGGGATAATCCAGTGTATATCCAGCAACGAAGTAGCTTGCAGGCCGGCATGACAAAGATAATCGATAACAGACTGCCGATCTCTCGTTGACCGGGCTTACTATCAGGTACAGTGCCTATGTCATGTTACTAAAAACAAACCTAGAAAAGATATTGAAAATGCAATTGTTTTTCTCAATATTCACTCATAATTATTATAATCGAAATATAATCTTAATTTTACTCCAGTCTTCATGTAAAAGTAACGAAAAATTGATTAAACACCACCATATAATTAATATGTATCTAAAAACCGACAAAATATATATATTGAAAACTAGATGACCCGATAAACTTTGTGTCACTTACATATATTTGTGTAAAATGTGGTCAAAACTTAATACAATATTTTTATTTACATTACAAACGTAACACAGTTATGCGTTTAATCGATTTAAAGCTTTCTCATGTGCTGTTTTTATTTCTGCAACAGAACTGTTTTGTATTCCAACAAAACAGACCAAAGAGATCGGACCTCATACTATATCTATGAAACAGACATATTTCTCAACGCAACTGTAAATACTTTAACAAACGAACGACATTTTTTTTGTCTAAAATGACAAAAGCCATCAAATTTTTCATAGCTAACAAAAGTATTTGAAAATTAAATTGTTTATTTTTAGTGTTTTCTTTTATTTATGTTTCTCACAGCTTAAAACTTTCCCTGAACTTTCACAAAATTTTCAAGATCAAAATTACCAAAATCGGTCCAGCGAATTCTTGAGTTTTAGCGAGATAAACGAACAGCCATTCATATTTATATACATATATAAATAACAATTGATTCTGAAAATAAACATTTATGTTATCTTCTATAAATAAATATTTAATTTCAAAATAATATGTACCACGGTACGATAATAATTTACATTTAAATATAAATATTACTTATATATCTTTAACAGCAGTGTTCGTGACTCGTTACACATAAAAACATTTAATTGACATCATGTCAAAGATAACGTCTTAAGAGAATATATTATTTTGATCTATATTGATTTGGAAAAACATTTGTTATCTTATTGGCACGCATTATTTGATTAAGCCAAGATTTCAACGGTCACGAATAACAAATGTATTATATTTATAACTGGTTAATACTCAAGACTTCGTTCTTACGGACATAATGTTATTATTACATGGGAACTGTTTTATTTTTATTATGTCTGGGATCGTTGTTACCCACGAATGCTCTTGTATTTCAAAAGATAGATATATAAAATAAGACTCATCATTCTATATGGAAATGAGTTCTGGGCTACAAAAGAGAAGGATGAAAAAAGATTACCTGTGACAGTGATGCAAATGTTAAGATGGATATGTGATGTAACCATAGTGGATAAGTTTAGGAATTAGTGTATCAGAGGAAGTTTGAAAATAGCACCAGTGATAGAGAAGTTATGGAGTAATACGTTAGCATGGTATGGGCATAACATGAGAAGATATAACAGCCATGTAACTAGAAAAGTTTTTATTTAATTGTGAAGGTGGACGGATATAGGAGAGGAAGACCGAAGAAGGTATGGATAGATTGTGTGAAAAATGATACGTGTATAATAAGTGTGAATACTGACATGACATCTGATAGAGAAGAGTAGAAGAGGATAACATGTTATGCCGACCCTACTTAGGTGGGATAAAATTAAGAAGATAATGCTGATATTACATGGTAACTTCACGTATTTTCTGGATAAATTATGTACAAATATTTGTTATCGTAATATTCCCATTACCATTTAACCTCAACAACCCTAACCCATTTTAATTTAACTAGAGCATAATTTAACGTTACTAGTTATCGCTTATGAAAAAGCATAATAGTAATACTCTGAGAAGTCCGTTATACAGGTCTCGCAGAAATCAGCAATCCCTGAAATTAGCCCAACAATAAAACTGACACTTTAATTTTAATTCTATTTATAGATTTACAACAAAAATATTTTAATCGACGTATGTTAATTTTTCAATGGAAGCAAAACCAAAAAGCTTACACGAAATTATCATATTGTATCCGTAATGTCATTGATATTAAATCAATCAATAATAAACCATATCAACGTCATTTCAAAGCAATCCTGCATAAATTTAATTACAGCCAGCTTTGGCACTTTACACGACAATTCGCAATGCCTTTCCAGACATACCTATGCGGAGTAATTGATACTACGTGCCATTATTACGTATTACATTAGTATAGAATTATTATTATCTGCATAACAAATTCAATCAGCACTGTTTTTTTTTTCATTAAATTATGACGTCTTTTTATGCTTGACTTTATTATAAATTAAAGAATTACCAATTAGTTTCATTTAGCATATATTTTGCTGTCTATAAACTAGGAGCATTCTCCCGACTGCTAAATATTTATATAATGTGAAAACTATCATCCACAGAAACATAATTCTTTTGTATGATATTTAAAATCTTCACTTATGCTCTTTATTTTTAATACAAGCTGATGTTGCCCTTCGCCTTCATTCTGGTGGGAAAATGGTATTATGTAATTTCAAGAGAACTGTCTTCTACCTATATTAATGGAAGTTATTATTGTAATTTTATCATTACTACTTAACGTCTATAACAAAGCGAGATGATATTTTAGATAAATAATATTGCAAAAGGCTTTCTAAATATCAGTTAAGGATTTGCCAAAATCAGTTGAACTGTTACTAAAACTATTACTATGATATTATTATTTGTTTAAACAAAAAGAGAATTTATAAAAGTTAACAATATCAATGCTAGTAACTACTGTGGTTAGAAACTGTATCGCAGTTACTACCGGAAACTTATTCTAAATAATAGCTGCGTTATTACAAAACGCGTCGAACACTTATTTAAAAAAGTTTGATCACAAAAAAGTGTCGTACACTTGCTTAGAGATAGACACTATTTCAATATAAACATTGTGTAACGCTTGTCTAAGTTGACGGTTCTTATTTTATTGTTGTGATTTGTTGTATTTCTATATACTGGCAAAAGACGTTTCGTAATAAATTCTGAATTTAGATTCAGTTGGAAGACGTAGATAAGTGAAACAATTTTACAGATTCACAAGTTGACGACTGCTAGAATATATGGCATTATTGACATTTCACAATGTATTTATTCTGAGATTATGCTTTTGTTCCATTTTACCCACTTTGGCCTAATATTTCTTTAGACTAAATGCCACAATAATTATAACCAATTTTACTTAAAATAAACAAATATTCTTAATGAAGATCTCAACAAAAATATTAATCGTAAACTGGAACATTTTTGGCTGATAAGATTGAATTGAATGAATGCTATACAGGGTTTGCTTGTATAAAAAACTTAAACCAGATGTTTAGCTAGAGACCGCTTGGACACTCTTTTGTAATAAAGTATTGTAAACATGTGTTTAACAAGGTTACAATTTTAGACAAAGTTTAGTAAAACTAGTGTTAAACGCGTGTTCATTTTTGTTTTTGTAATAAGACCGTAGACGTCTTGTAAACAAGCAGACATGAGAATAAAAATAACTCAAAGCAACTATAGCGGTTATATGTAAAATGATATAATACGAAAAACTAAAAAACTGAAATCTACTGAATAGGCGTATGTTTATTTGCATTTGTGAATTAGGGTATAAATTGACAATAGTACGATTTTTTGAAAGTCGATTATAACCAAAGTACTTAAAAGCCAGGAGTTCTTCGGTTTCCTCACAAGTTAGCTCCAAAAGCTAATTGAAAATAATTGTTTACTTTTGTTTTTATTAAATGGATAACCTAACGGTTTTAAAATAAACCCGGACAATTAAGAGACAATTCAATCTATTCATATGTATAGAATAATCAACGTTTTTTGGATATAAACTCATAAAGATTTAAGAGAAGCAATCAAAATGTATATAACATTCCAGAAGTTTTTATATTCAACTGCAATAAAAACTTTAATTCTAATACAACGTAGTATATTTATTTACCGAGATTGTAATGGTGGATAATAATTCACTAAGTTTCAATTGCATAATGACAGCGGACAGGACTACCAAAGCTGTTCGAGGCGGACGCAGCCCGCTAGATAATCTCACCAGAACTATTATTAAACAGGGAGCCATCAGTGTTTCAGAACGCCTCCAAACATGTTCCTGCGCAGGCGTACATGTTACTATCAACAGTAATAGAAAACCTTTTAAGACAAAAAGTCTTATTATTATAATCTATACACACGAATAGTATTAAAATGTTTGTTTGTAATTTTAAAATAAATGCGTTTTATTCAATGGATATGAAAGTATATACTGTACTAAAACAAAGAAAAATAATTGTTATCTGTTTGTATGTTCCGGCTATTCTCTGAAATGGTTGGACCGTTTTGGACGGGGCTCTCATTGTCAGATATATTATTATCAGCTATATTACATAGAATAACATAGGTCACTTTAATTTAAAAAATATGATTTCTGTAGATAAAATAAACTAGAAAAACAGAGTCCTGAACCGCGAGCGCTCCACCCGCAACATATACTAGGAACAATTCTCTTTTGCTAAAATCCATATCACCTAAGTTACTTAAATTTAAGAACTAAATTTGCTTGTTTACCACATTTACATACATATATTTTGTATTCTATAATATAATAGCCCATGATCCCTGGTCCATTTTTTCCATTGAATTTTCCGTGAGTAGTTTCATTTCTATGAGACGCCCAACTTTTCTCTTACAAACATTTACGATAATGGTAGTTAACAAGGGTAGCAGGTATAAAATATATCGATTTGATGATTATCTAAAATGTAATGCGGTTCCTGGACTATAATAGCTTAAATCAAATGTTTATTTAAGTTAATTCACTTTGTTTTTTTTTATATACTTTATAGGTTAGCGTTTGACGACAATCTCATCTGATGTTAAATGATGATGTGGTCTAAGATGGTAGTCATGCTTAACTTAGAGGGAGACTGGCTCTGAAGTGCAGGTGCCGGAACACAACAACAGGTGCTAAAAAGCCCTACCACCTTGCTATGGTTTCATCACGTTGTTTTCCTTCACCAAAAGTTCTGATTCAGTTGTTAGGATTCGAACCTACGTCCTTCGACGCTGTGACCGGACACATTACCAACTGAGCCATCATCGCTTCAAATTCAAAATCGCGTTGATTACAACTAGGTACCATAATAATAAAATGCAATATTCCAACTTCCTTACTAATATTATAAACGCGAATGTCTGTTGTATTTGTTTGTTTAACTTGTACCTACTTGTACTTGCCTTAGCTAATTCACAGAGCGTCATGATCTTATTTTGCATATACATTGTCAAATGTAGAAAAAGGACATAGAGTACCGTTACTCCAGAAAACACTACTGTTCCCGAAGGATAGGCCAAATCTATAATAACACGAACGAAGCGGGCAAAGACTAGTCTCATATTAATATGGCACAATTAAAGTACGTTGAATTTTAATTAACTTAAATAATATTTTAACAATTACAACTTTTCATTTCTTAGCCTAAATAATTAGTTGTACTAAATGCTAATACCATTTGCACACGATAATCTTCAATTTTCGAATAAACAAGACCCTGAATACAGATAAAATCGCTTGGAAACATATCATGTAAGAGAAGTAGTCAGCTGACTGCATGTAAACACAGTATATGCATAGATAAGCAAAATTCTTCATTATTATCGGTTACTATCAATGATATCCGATCGGGGTCAACGTTTTCCGTCTCTTGCTTTTCATATATATTTTAGCAACAGTGTAATAACACGTATCTGATTCCAATTTATTAGACGGAGATTCAGATAACTCTCAAATTATTATCGCTTAAGTGCTAATTGAAAGAGTATCTACAGCATCTCGAGTAACATTTCCATTACTATTTAATCAGTATTTAATATTGCGTTATACTCATGAAACAGTAAAATAAAATTACAAATGTTCTAGTGAGAATGTAGTAATAACGATAAATATCATCATAATATAAATATTTTTTAAATATTACTTGTTTATAAATTTACCATCTACATTTTATCTGCATAAGTCAATTTACTTCGCACATCCATATAAAACCTTTCTTTTATCAAAATTGCATCTTACTATATAGATACATAAATTTAATGTACAACATATAATTTTTTCTTCCTGCCATACAGTTAGCTTATGAATACATCCGACGTTAGTCCTATAAAAATGACTAATAATGTAATACATTATTCCAAAGTAATGGCTAACCAAAAATAAAAACCACATTATTCTGCTGCTGATTAACCGCACTCTGTTATTATTATTGACATGGATAATGTGGTTGACACGTGTTTTCGGAACATGCGAACACGCAAGCATTATAGAAACGCGTAATAGGTGAGAAAGACAGAGCATTCCACCTTGCTGACACTCACGAAAGACATTACAAGCACAGAGTACTCATTTCATTATCGAGTCATAGTTACAAAGAGCAATTAAAAATTAGCCAACAACGGAATAATTGACAACAATTTGTAACCACAATTGTAATAATACAACACAACATCATCATCTTACCCTTATCCCACCTAAGTAGGCTCGGCACAACATGTTTTACTTTTCCACTCCCTCCTGTCAGATGTCATCTCAGTATTCACACTTTTTATACACATATCATTTTTCACACAATCCATCCCCACCCTTTTCGGTCTTCCTCTACTCCTTTATCCGTCCACTTTCAAACTCAAAACTTTTCTTGTTATATGACTGTCATCTCTTCTCATAATATGCCCGTGCTGATCTATCACTCCTCAACTTTTCTGTCACTAGTGCTATTTTCAAACTTCGTCTGATATACTCATTTTTAATCTTATCCATTCTTATTACATCCATCTTAAAATTCACATTTCTGCCACATGTAATCTTTTATCTTTCTTTTTTATCTTTTTGTTATATGTAATAATATAACAAAACAGCGTTATTAATCAGTGACAACTGTTATTGCCTCCTATAGTTATAATTATAACGATAGACTATAATATTTGATGTATTTAAACAAATTCTACATATTTAAGCGTATTTTAGCATTTATAAATGGCCAAAATTGGTGGAACACTTACACATATTATTTACACTTATCAAACTTAAATGTTATTTAGAAACGTTTAAATAATTATGCTTTCAATAATTCTACATCAAGTAAATCTCATTGTGTGAAATGATTACAATCGAAACATTCCCATGAACGCACCGGGTCCCTCATACACCGTTACCTAAACAGATATTAATCATAATTTTCACTGACGCGACCGGCACAAACATTTTCTATATAATAGTTATTAGCTCTTTTCGAGCTATAAACACCGCGTGTGGGCGACTTCGAAGGTTGCTACTGTAAAATTACCGTGTGACATTCAAGCGTAATGGATTTAAAACTACTCCAGGAAAGTAGACAAATACCTGAATAGCAAAATAATCACTTCCCGCACAATTACCCGTAGCTACACTAGTAGAGAACTGTTCGCGTCTAATATCGGCATGACAATTAGAAGAGGCAGAATAGCTACGTGATTATTAATTGACTTTTTAAATGAAACGGTGCAAGCGTCTCTCGTCTTGGTTGATCCATCAATCAGATTTTTAAATACAGACCTGTTCAGAATTAGGAACAAATTAAATCAACATAGATTTTCAAGATTTTGCATAATTCCATACATTAATTATTTACACGAAATCAAAATCAAAATATAGGTACATTATTCAATTTAGGCCCTAAGAAGACGCTTATGAACTTCATAATTACCACCGGTATTAGGAAAACAACCCGGTCATCGGGAAGAACTGGCACTCGATCGGGTTTACCTTTTTGATATATGTAGATGCATATTTCAAATAAATAATATATTACAATCCTTATAAGTGGATGCATATAGAGGAGTCCATTCCAGACATCACCATCATTCACATATTGATCCACTCTATAAAAGCCCTTTGACACCAAAACCCTCTCTACATGGCGCTTAAACTTATAGTCCGGCAAATCAGTAACATGCTTTGGGACTTTGTTATAAAACCTAACACTATTACCTCAGAAACTATTACTGGTTTTATTGATTCGGAACGACCAGTTTGTCACAGTTTCTAGTATTTATGACTCATATAACTAATTCTGTAAAATATATAATAACATATATCAATATAGAAAATAAATCTATAAAATAATTAATGTAGAGTGAATATATTACTTAGTATATCGGATTATTGAAGAAACAACTGTAATAATAAGAAGTGCTGTTTCATACTTTAAAATGTAGTTTAATTGGTTTTACCGACCTTTTTCAAAAAACTTTTTTAATTAATATTGATTATTACCCAAAATGTATTGTTCCACATTGCTTGGCATTTTTCGGCAATTATCATAAAAGAATTCACTCTAACATAATTTAATACGATACTTAAATTATAGTTTCTACCTTCTCTACCTGCGTAGTTACAAAGGAGTATTTAACATAAACACATTAAAAATCTCCTCATATTAAAGTTTTTCCGCTTACTATTGTTTTACAAAGCGTTTTATACGCATCGTTCATTTCCCATCGACATAATCAAAGTAACTGTGAGACATGTGGTGAGGAGACTAGACGGTTACCGCTATGTGTAAAGCGAATGGCGCCAACATTCTTAATTAAAGCTATTTAACCGTGTCTCGACCATAGTTACGTCATATGAATACTAATTTTTGTCCTAGAATGCGAAAACTATCGAATTACGAACTTATTTAATATATCATGGAAATTTCTTTCATAAAAGAAAATGCATATTACAAGTCACACCAATTGCAACGACAACCACAGCTTCATCTGCGTGGAGTTCACCAAAAAAATTTCAATGGTACGCGTGGGACGTGTGCGGTTCGGTACACAGCTTCCTTAGTGTATTATTATATTTGCACGGAACCCTATTTATTTATATATTATTCTAAACAAAAGTCACCTAAGTTACTCCTTATAACATTAGCTATCTTCCCGTGAAAGTCCACTCTAAATCGGTTCCACCGTTTCAGAAATTATCCAAACAAACCAATAGATAAATAGACAGACAGACAAACAAACATTTTAAAAATTGTTTTTTTTTTTGTAATAAGTACCTTATATGCATTCATATTCATTTAGTAAATTATGATGCTATTTTGAAGTTACAAATAAATAGACAGTACAATTTTATATATATGTATAGATAAAACATAGGAACTGTGTGATTTTTTCCCCTACATCATCTAGTTTTTTAGTACATTCATGATAAGTCCATCTCATTAGGATAGGAAAAATTATATAACCAGAAAAATGTAAGTATCTAGTTGGATGGATAGAAGAGTATAGGGCCAAAATGAATGGATTGTGTGAAGAATGATAAGCGAATAAAAGATGTGAATACTGAAATTACAGCTAACAGAGCTGAGTAGAAGAGGAAAACATGTTCTGCCGAACCTACTTAGGTGGGATAAGAGTAAGAAGGCGGTCATGATGATTCTGCTTCAGATCACAGGCTACCTCTATGTTACATTGTAATGTGATCACTACACATATTTAGTTTAATAAAGAAAATATAACAAACAGACATACAGGCAGAGTTATTTTCACGTTTATAATATTAGTCCAATTGTTTTAAAATACTTACCTATACTTTTTAAAGGAAATTTATCAAATCAATTGATAAATTAATTCATAATTAATTATTAAATATGTATGCAAAACGAGTTTTTATTTAATACTTCTAATGCGGTGATGTTACAAATAAATTACCTACATTTTTAACAACACCAAAAGTTTTAAAGGTAGCGCATAAAATACGTATGTCCCTAAGTATGTAATGTTCCTAAAAATTTAGTTCACGACATCTGTATTCAACAAATGTTTAGTCGCATCATGATGTTAAGATAACCTTTAAGATACTACTTTTAATTACTATATTACTAACAATGTACAAGATTTCAAATTAATATCCATTCACTCGTTGTCCCAGATTTATTTATTAGTCCTCAATGAACGCGCGGCTTCGTCATGCTTTGAACAATAGCGTCCGCAAGTCACCGCGCAATGAGCGTGATCTCCGACGAGGTTCCCACTTGATTTAATTTAGACAATCGATGGCACTTAACTCATGTTCCTTCTCTTGTATCTCTAATAATATGAATGACATCATACAAAAATGTGTTTATATAAAAATAATAACACCTGATCATTTTATGAGAACGTATTCTATTTTTCGTCATTGTTGAGCTTTTGTCCATCATGTAGTGTTTTTCGTTCATCTTCTGAAGGTGTAAAGATGGATCTTAATAAACTCCAACACTATTTGACCGATTATCATAAACATTAGCACATCTAAGTATTTTTTGATGGAGACGGACATCCACGCCACCATTTCTGTATCGTTTAACCATACGCTATGAAAATTTGTATGTGTATGTAATTAAACACAGAGAGTATTTGCATATTTTGGTATAATTCAACCATTTATTACAAAAATATTATTTACAACAATATTACAAATAGTCTTAGTGGTCGTAGCAAAATGCATGTGGTGCAAAGTGGTTAATTCATCCTGTAGCTATTCATAACCAACCTGAAGTAGGATAACAGTCCTAACTGAACACAGAAAATTTAAACTCACTTCTTATTTTTTATATGTTTATTATTATGTTCTACACCGATTTGTGTCACACCAACATACAAAAATAAACTACAAAGTTCGTTAGTCACTAATAGCGATAAGTACCGTTTATTTTAAAAAATGTAACCTACTTTAGTTAGCTTTGACAATTGATCCATCTTGCTAAACGACAAAAATAAAGACCAATGTAGAGTTGACTCGCTATATAAATTATGAACTCATACGCTTTCTGGAATGAACAAAGATATGTATATGTCTATTAATGCATCAATAAGCCACATTCATGAGTTTCAAAAGTAATTAGTTTGAACCCAAATGTAAAATATTATCCTAAAAGACCCGAGACTACTTATGTAGTCCGGTGAAACTGTAGAGGCCTTGCCAGGTCAACAGTGAAAGCAATCGAAAAAGAAGGAGTCTACATATATCCTTTGCCCAATTTTCTGGACCCAGCCAGTTCCAATCGCTTTTGTAATAATGTAATTTGTAACATAAATAAAAATAGATAATATTTTAATAATGGGTTAACATAACTTAAAAACAGAGATATTTACGTTATATATTCATTGTCTGATTGTTTTCTTATACACTTAATAGTTCCTGTCGACCCGTTTCCCAAGCCGATAAAAAAATAAGCATCCTATTACATATTAAATATACCAATTTCTACGCCAAATTCCATTCGAATCCGTTCAGCCGTTTAACTATGATATATGATGCATTCAAACAAACGTACTTTTACACGTACAATAGATATTAAACTAACAACCGTCTACGACTTCATCCGCGTTAGATTACAATACAAAACTTTTATATAATTTAAAACACAGTGACTAGTTATAGTGAAATGGATAGTATGAAAATGCTTACGACTTTTCATGAGGATCGGTCAAACGGTGTTGGAAATTATGAATCTCATATATACCAACATATATTTTACAGAGTTACAAAGACATGCCAAACATGAAGGATTATGTTCATTATGGCAATATTAAGACCGTCATTTGTCCAACTTATCTATTTCCTTTTCTCTGCATTCTTAAAGAAATAATTGTTTTCCTCTTGGCATACCTATCTATGGTAAACGACAAGGCGGTGCATAACAGCATAACTAAAAAAAAACACAATTGCATCATACTAACGTAACGTTTTAACAAAAGTAGGAAGCTGAAGAACTATTTTAAAACTCGTCCAAAAATAAAACATGCACTTTTTCTGCTATGAAGCATACGCGTTCCAACTGAAAATATATTGTGGGCGTCAGTGTAATCTGTTACTTTTTGAAACCGATATACTTTTCAGTTATCGTTATATTTCTATTATTACTTTATTTTGTAACAGATTTTCTTCAAAACATTTCTTCATTGGTCGCATTATTTATGTAAACAATATCAATTGGCGAATGTATGTAACGCATTACTTCAGAAGGAGTGCATCTGTTTGGCTTTTTCTATCCTTTGTAATTATTATTCGTATGAAAGAGATTGTTTGAAAAATCGTACGAAAAAGTGAACAATTTGGGTTAACAAATCTCTATATAAAAAGCGAAACAGAAGATAATAAGAAGATTTTCAAAAATGTTGACAGTATTGACATTCAGTTTTTCATGTGCCATTCTATTTAATGACATAGTCGTACTTTAAAAAAATACATTTTATGTACGAAGGGGGTTTTGCAATAAATATTCAAATATAAAAATATATAATGCTTTTTTTAAATACCTTTTATAACATATTTGTAATTCATGCGAACGAAACCACTGGCATAGCTACTTACAGATAATAAATGTTTTGTTATTAATCAAAACTTTAGTGCATTACCTGCTTCTTAATTTTAAAACAATGCAAGTAAGACAGAGATTTCACTTGAAAATACTATCAAGTCGTACAACATCTTTACATAATTTGATTTCCCATTTTTTATTATAGTTTTTAAGTTTTAAACTAGCTTTTGCAAGTGGGTTCGCCTGCGCTAATGTGTCTGATCTATCTCTCGGGAACAGTGTATTTTTTGTCTTCTTTTCTGTAACTCTAAGAACGTGTATGTAAAATTATATAATGATAGGTTGAGTAGTTAAGACGTAAAAGTGTAAAAAACAAGCAAACTCATAGTCCCGTTTATAATATTAGTAAGGAGTAAGGGTAGAGAATATTAATGTTTATAACCTTATATTGTGGGTTTGTAGAGATCTCTTAAAGTTGTATTTGTATGTTTAAATTAATGTTAATTTATAAAGAGTAATCCATATAATTGTACTTCATATTTAGGATTGATATTACCATTCCTATTACAATGGTATTATGGCATTACCGTTACCATCGTTGTGAACATCATATATCTAACAACAAAATTGCTCGCATATGCCATAAAGCGTTTATACGTGGTTCCTCTTTGAGAACACACAGTAATATTACACCGATATTTATTTGATAAACATGAGACAGTAGAAGAGAAAGTGTTCGTGCTTTTACAATTACTTTTGTTGTGTGTATACGTTTTTATTATTATATTCTATCATCTTCTTTCTCTTATCCTACCCAAGTAGTGTCGACACAACATGTTTTCCTTTTCCACTCTCTCCTATCAGATGTCAACTTAGTATTCACACCTTTTATACACATATAATTTTAACACAATCCATCCCTACATATTTCGGTCTTCCTCTACTCCTATATACGTCTACCTTCATACTCAAAACTTTTCAAGGTACATGACTATCATCTGTTATCATAATTTGCACATACCATGCTAACCATGCTCCTCAATTTTTCTGTCACTGTTGCTATTTTCAAATTTCCTTTGATATACTCATTCTTATTCTTATCCATTCTCGTTACACCACACATCCATCTTAACATTCGCATTTCTACCTCATCTTTTCTGATCCGTCTCTTTCTTAGCCCAGTTCTTGGAAAAATATAACACGACTGGTCTTATTATAGTTTTATACACTTTCCCCTTGAGTTTCAACGGCATTCGTGGCTCACAAACTAACCCAGACACTTTTCACCATTTCATCTACCCTGCATTTCTCCTATTCCTCACGTCTTTATTTACGCCACTAATATTTTAGGAAATATAATCAATCATTAAAAATTACATATATGTAGAAAAATGAATTGTAAATAAAAAAAATGGAAACGATAAGTTTTAATTAAAACTCCACGACGCAACGAAGTAAGTTATACAACCAACCAGCAGCGTATCATGTTCGTTTTATCGAATTTCGATACTCACACGCAAACCCACCAGTATACAATATAAAAAGAAAAAGAGAGAAAGAAACACGCCTGGAGGAGGCATAACGCTTTTTCCTTACGTGATGATTTCTACTAGACAACAACTACCGCAAACCGCAATAAAGAAGTTCGTTCCAATAATAGTATTACGTATATACTTTTAAGATTATTGACTCAGTGATATTATTATTTCACACGTCAGAGCAACTACGGAATTAAATTTAAAGAAACTCAACAATATAAAATAATACAAGCATAAAGAAAGTTGCAATATGAATTAAGTACAAATTAAAAATCTATAGTATATTACAATCCACATACATCCACGTTTAAGTCTTTAAACGTATCCGATAAAAACATTACTCGACGCTCTCAATAAATACACATTAATGTCCTGGAGCATTCTGGTTTACATTCCGTGCGGTTTCCAGCGAGTTTTATAAAAGCTCCGTTCGGCCGCACACGCAATTACAAGCGCCTCTTTGTGGTACAATCAATATTTATCTTAACCCGAAACAATGCACAACACGCTGCTACATTACGGCGCAAACACACTGCCACGAACACAACGTGTAACGAAACCGAGCAATCAATTCACCTCTCTAAATTCCACTTCAGTCACAAGTGTAGCGATTTATATAAAGGTCGGTACACACCGTCCCGAGCTGAGATCGTGTCCGTGCATAAATAATCCACCGTGCAATCTTCCAACTTAATGATATTGCATTGCATTATCATTTCAGTCAATTTAAAGCGTTCATTTCGTTTATCAAAACCATTACGAATGAAAATTAACACCGTGGATTATAAACGATTTTTTATCTTATTAATAAATTGTAATATTATCTGACGAAATCAGAAAGTTTTCACGGTCTATTATTAAATAATAGGTATAGTTCACATTATATAATTACTAAAAACGCCAAATTAAGTAACTATCACGATAAAATAGAACAAAACCAGGAACCATAAAATTGCTCGTGCAAATTTTATGAAGCGTACAACAATGCGTTCGATTCGAACAATCAAATTCGCCGATACAATACGAAGGGACGTCGAAGTGAAAGCCCATGCGCTAAAACAAGAAAAGGCCTCGTGAGGCAACCAGTTATTACACTAATCGCTGCGATATAATTCCGAAGTCAACTTAAACACAGGTTCCTTGCAGATCGAAATGCAAACATGGCGGCCCTTTGAGCGCGATAGCGCGGGAACCGTCGCGTGCGGCTTCTATACGTCGAACGTATCTCTATTCAATCAACAACAACAAAGAATTGTTACCACATTATTACGCAACACGACTCGTTTAAATACATTTAGCTTTCTTTTCATAACGAGGAATGTATCATTATCAATGGTATCTTATATTTTATTACTATACGTTGCCAATAAAATAAAAACAATAATAGATTACTCAGTATATTGAGGGTTAGTTATCTCGAAGTAGTTCTAAGGTGTTCTAAGATTATTATTTTATATTTCCTACTCTGTTATTTACTACTATAATGTTGTAAGAAAATAAAATAAGCCGACAGTAGCGATGCAACTTCACGCAAATTCCGTTTCGCTATATCAAATAGTAGTGCGTAAATTTTTGTTTCATTTTATTGCGTTCGCCACAGAGTTATCTAAAATGCGTGGACGCGTTAAAACTATACTAAACTATTTTTTTTCTTTACATTTCTGTTAACGTAGTACACGATATTTATCTTAATTATCTATAATGTGTTCCTACTTCTTTCTACTATATGTAAGATACAAAATACCTATTCCTAATTATTTATCTTACTTTCCTTTTTACCATGGTAAAAGAACGAACACCAAAATAACAATTATTTAGTAAACTAGTACCCTAGGAAATAAATAACGAAATTCGAAGGCCTTCATTTCAGGGATCATAATAGAATTCTTATCTTCATACCAGCCTTCCGCACAAAGTTCAAGTTGGGCTATCAACGGAATATTGTTTGCGTGTCTAGGAAAGTGTTCTACTTAATAATTCCTTGATTCTCAAGATAGATTACCACGATGCAATGATGGGCTGTTTGCATTGTGAATAATGGAAACATCGCCAAGATCTCAGAGGCACTAAAGTTACGAAAGGAAATTGTCTCATTAAGCGTATTTTCATGGCGAATGTTTTGAAAAATTAAATTTATTTTACGGTCTTCTTTCTACTACAAAACTACGCAGTAACATTTATCTCCGCTAGAACAACGGAATTTGCAAATTTTTATGTTCTCCATACTGTAAAGACAAACGGAGCATAAAGAGACATTCCGACAGATACTATGCAGTCATTTTAACTTGTTAACGCAGTAGAACTATAGGACCTAGGTAAATCGAAAGTCAAGGAAGACAGGAAAAAAATGAAGTTATAGAAGTTCCAGTTAATAAAATGTATGGGGTTTTGAGATGTTTTTGTAGGAAAATATCCCACTTGCAAAGATTTTGATTCTATCCTATCTCGGTTTGAGAAACAAAAGAGAAATAAACACAAAATCTTGTTATAGAAGTATTATTTAAAATAAAAGGAACTTCTACATAAATATGTACACATTGTAGGCAACATTTGTAGAATCGGCAATTTACTTATTTTTTTCTACGAATTATAGAGGTTGTTAATTTAAAGTATCGAGTTGTATGAGTTATAGATGCAATCATTGATGTGTTTGAAATAGATAATTGATTTTTTTTCGAGTGAAAATATGTACCTACTGCAATATCTTGTAGAATAATATTAATTACTATAATTCAATTTACCGAGAGTCTCCTGTATACACAAAAATATCAAGCACGTTAAACGCAAGTTGTCTTTATAAAATCATCATCATCAGCAGCTTGTAAGAAACCCACTGCAGAGCCATAGGCCTCTTCCCGAAGGAAGGTATGGTGATAATCACCATGCCAGCCCACGACATATTGGCGATAAAAAACTCCGAGAAATCCGCAGTTATATATTTTCTCACATACGATAGTAGTACAAGAAAATTTCTCAGGTTCAAGTTCCCTCACAATATTTTCCTTCGACGTCAATTGGTATTACCAATTTAAATTAATACTTATATGCACGTAAATTCCAAGAAATTCATTGGTATATGCCGGTGTTCGAACCATCACGAAACCACTCGGTCACCACGACTTCCACTTTATAAAATACATAACTTAAATTAAAAGTATTCGTTGTGGATATCACTAATCATAATTATGAGAACTAAAATTATCCGCTTTTCAATACAACATCCTCGCAAAAGAATTATCGCAACAAACGTGGACTTGTATTTAGAGTGTAATTTAAAATGTATGGTTCAGTGATATTGTGTTCGGACAACGCATCGAACGACGCAGGTTCAAAAACCATTCAACAAACCGGAGCTTGTGGTGAACGAAAACATCGTGGTGTAACCATAGCATAGATGATATGATTTTTCTGACACCCGTCTAACTAGCTACTACCCATGAGTTAGAAAACTTTCACTACGGGCCTATAGGTTCCGGCAGCTGTACTTGAAAACCATGCGCTCCTTTCTACGTTTAGTAGGTTGCAATCATAATTCATATTATCATTTGATAACATGCGAGATTGTAATAAAGAACCTATACCTAACCCCTATAAAGTATAAAAATAAATAGGATGATAACGTTCTAAATCATATTTATAATTCACAAATGAATGTTTATAGCATTTTCTTTATAGAAAATAGCAATATGATTTGATAAATAGAATTTCAATCGTTATATTGTATTATTACTAGTTTATATAAATGAGAAAAAGAATCATTTAAGAGAGAGATATATATATTCGTAACACCTACATGTTTCATGGTGACATTTACGAGCGCCGTAATACCAAGTATTTGTTACTTTAAAACAAATTAGAAATATCAATTTAAATATTAAGGAACTCGAAGCTATTATGATAAAGACAAACGGTAATCAAATCCTGTTTAATATTGCTCTATGTCCACTTGTGCCAGTCACCCGTAGAGAAATTAAATGAAATTCACCTTCGAACCAACGTATTACACGTTTTACATACATTAATTAACAGATTAAACCAGCTTCATAATGATCTTATTCCATTTTACGTCGACATTTTATTAATTGTCCATTCGGTACCTAATAGTTTCGTGTATAAATACATCCAAACGGCTATAAAGATCAGTGTAAATTTCATTTAGAAAATATATTAAGTACTTACTGTTATTTTAATAGTTAAACTTTGAAGTAAATAATCGTTGGTCATTAAGAACTAATATTACGCCGTTCCGTTTATGGTAGGAGTACATTTTTCAAAAAATAAATCACGAATATCGCCGATGTGAAAACGGTCAGTAATTAACAATGTATCTCGCAAACCTGCTGGCCCCAGATGTTAAAGATCAGGTAATTAAAAGTAAGCTCTTTTAAGGGTGGCTATTAAACTTTAATATATCGTAGGGAAGGTCTGGCCAACGATCATTCGCTCAGCCCCCCACAAGGCGGCGCGGCGCGAAGCCGGCTTGCACTCGCGCGCACTATATTTGAAATTTATCACTTGGAAATTAAATGTCGTCCCACACATAAATTACACGCCGTAATAAGCTCGAAGGCACACGATTTCTGTTAAGTTGGTTTTATTATAGGGAAGAATGAAGGTAACATTTAATATCATTAAATTAACGCGAAATTATAGAAAACGTCATTCTATGTACAAGACCTTAACAATGACTGTATGACTATAATCATATATATGTAGTTATCGGACATGGAAATACATTTAAATTAATTAATAATAAATTATGAACGATAATAACATTTTTACTTCAACATATACATATCAAGGTGTCACAGTTTGTACTACATTTCAGTTAATTAAAAAAGCACTGATAACGCCCTCTCGCGTCAAAGGCTAATACAAAATACTCTGCTGAAAGCTGAAATTCTGACGCAAAGCGCCCGCCCTGAAAACCGGAAAACGACGTTTGTCCCTTCAAGCCTACTGCGCTATTGTAATTTTTTATTAATCTCTATGAAAGGTTTTAGTAAAATTATTGTATGTAATTTAAATAAAAATTACAACAGAAAAATAATTATTTCAATTAAACTTTAATAAACTACATTATTATTTTTATTTAATCGCTTTATGACCATTAATTTTATTCGTATAACATTTGTCAGTATTTGCATAATTTATTATTTTTAGAAAAGAAAATAATTTCATATATGCAGCATCTTTATACCATAGATACAATATGGAAAAACACTATATAATTTTTGTGCCCTTATTCGAGATTATTTTTTTACTAACTGTATTCCACGATTGTGTTCTTGTGATAATAATTTTGTTGTTTTTTTTTTTCGAACTGGCTACACCTGGCAAGGCCTCAACAGTTTCACCGGACCACCGATAATTTTGTTGTTTCATGGGAGTCACGTACTTTACCTGAATTAGTTGTGGCCTGTCTTTTATTTTTTTTACCATCATTTATGATTACTAGTTAACTTTCTTATGTATTTTATTTTACCTATGTTAAATTCTAGCATTACTGCGTATCTCCTATGGAATAGTATTATGTTATATAGCTTCCATATCCTTATACTCGTATAAGCCTTGTCAATATCGATTCGGAGATTTCGAAGATAACTCGGAGAAACTACAAACACATCAATTTGTGTTTAATAAACCACAATAAATATTAATTGCAATATATATATTAATAGGTATCATATTTTTCAATTTAAAATAGGACATTAAAAATTTATAGTTCTCAAATATTGACATGAAATTAAAAATAAGCATCTAGCTAATTTTTTACGACAGTTCCCGGTGTCTGTTTCACTAATTAGACAGGCACCACCCACTGTGCCCTAAACATGCCGCTTGAAAATTATTTATACCCGCTGAGATTGAACTTGCTACCCAACTTTACCTCATATGAAGGTCACCGTCGTTAAAAAACTAGTTGGAACGCTAAATTTCTAATAAGCACGGAATGCAGTGTATAGTATATTAAACACTCAAACGTGAGTTGAACTATGGTGTTTTATTCCGGAAAAAAAAACGCTAAGACATACATTTTTCTTATACCATCACTACATATTATAAAACAAAGTCGTACGTCGTGTCTCTCTGTCTGTTCGCCTTACACTCAAAAACTACAGCACGGATTGTAATGCAGTCTTCACCTATAGATAGAGTAATACACTAGGAAGGTTTAGGTATACAATTTGTCAAGGTTTTGTGTAAATTGGTTGAAATATAACGGTAATTGTTGGAAATGTTGGAAAAAGTCGAGCCGCCTGGGAGCTTTCATCGAAAACACTGCCTAATTCTTTTGAGATATAACAAAACAATGCAGAGATATTCCTTTTTTATAGATCTACATAAAACTCTGCAATGGCATATACCTATCTTTTAAGGATAGCTTATTATACCCAACTGTCTACTAAAAATGGTGACATATAAATTATAATAAGGTAATTTGGGAAGGCTATTTACAAGACGGATACAGTATTAATCCTTATCAAATAAAATACATTAGTTACCTTAAGCATCTCATGCATATAAGTATATATTTTTTATTATCACGGCAGGACATCGTTCGATCGTTCGATCTAGCAGTCTCATAGTTCAAAGACAAATACATTCGATTAGTCTATCATTTAAACGATCATAATTTCAAAGAATCTTTAATATCAATAAAAATCAATTGTCCGATATGTGTAAGCCCATCACTTCAGAATGGCTGCACCTACTTGACTAATTCCATTGTTGTTGTGATAGTAATTTTAAGAACAAGATTTGGATGTAAAACAAATTTTGAAAAATCGTACAGTAATGTGAAAACATTGGGACGCAATAAGAAAAAGCCATATAAAAAGAGTGAGTGAGACAGAAGACAATAGGAGATCTTCAAAATATTGACGTTCTGTTGTTCAATTGCCATTTTATTTCAAAACATGGTCGTAGTGCTAAGGGAACTTTCGTTCACATTTCCTTCGTTTTACATCCGTGCAAAGCCGAGGCGGGCAGCTAATTTAGAATATTATTGTAAACCAGTCCATAGTGATTTGATGTTAAGTCATGATACAAACGAATTAATTAATTAAAATCAATTAAGTCAGTTTTAAATTCAGCTAATGGAATACACCGGCAGGTGCTTGGCGACAGATTTTTACTTAATAGGTTATAAATAACAAGATGGACATTAAAATGTGGCCTACCACCATGTTACTGCTCAGCATAATGTCCCCTTAAACTTAAGCGCGATTTAATCGAGCATTTATAGTCGTTTACTTTTTACCATACCTATCATCATACCTTTGACTATCGCTTCAATTCAGTTCTAAAGATGTTCTTAATTTAAAAATACCCTAGCACCGTACACCCTAACTATGGCCAGTATAATCACATGATTAATATATTTTAATTTGCTTAATTTTTAAAATTTTATATCACTTTCAACTTTCAAGTGATGTGATGATGGCTTAGTGGATAGGCATGTTCGGTCACAGCGTCGTGTCATTGCAACTGAGTCGAAGATTTCGGTGAAGGAAAACATCGTGATGAAATCATAGTTTGGTGGTGGGGTTTGTCTAAGTCCTCTTGACTAGCTACCACCCTGAAGTTGACAATCTGTCGCCAAGCACCAGTTGGTGTATTCCGGCAGCTGCACTTGAGAGCCAGTCTCTTATAGGTTTAGCGTGTTTACCATCTTAGACCACATCATAATTTAACTTCAGATGAGTTTGTGGTCAAACACTTATAAAAAAACAGTTAAGTAAGCTTAAATAATTTCCTTATAACTGTAGCGTTGCGAGCCAATAATGCGACACAGCTACGCGTCATGTTACCTAACTTTAATAGGCATTCACATTTCGGGCCTTCTCATTAACGCTTTGTCTTGTTCGAGCAGCCTATCCATCTTCGGTTCCAATATCTTGCGTCGTACAACACGACTCGCCCGCTTCTCTACTTCGTTTTCCTACGTAATTTCCTACGCGAGACTTGCAACGCTCCTAAAGATCGCAGGGCTATATTAGATAACTGATAATTGTGTTCAATAAATAGACTATAAAATCTTAAAATATTTTTTCAAATGTGACTGATTGTCCTATGGATTAGTGCAGGGGTGCAAAAACTTGAACTACTGGCGATCCACAGCAATTTGTTAAACTACGTTCGATCGACTCTGAAAGGCTGCAAGTATGTGTGATGCAATATTTTTGTATTTAGTATTTACAAAATTTTTTCAAAATCGACTTAAAAAAAACTCACGATCGATCGTTCGAGCACCCTTGAAATAGTGGGCTCAAGCTAACAAAAACGTCTTATGGCCTTACAATATTGTTATAAATAACTTATTACAGACGGTGAATTATTACGTGGCAATGTGTAATTAATTGGATGGACCATAAAAAAAATTAGCAACACTGGAGGACGAACGCTGTTTTGACTCCCTGGAAACAACCGATTTGCGACTTTTGTATTTTAAAGGTCCCAAAAAAATTACTTCCTCATATTAATAAATGTTTAGGTTTTAGTATAGTTATATAAACATTTGGGTTGTTAGTATTGTTTTATATTTCACAGCAATCACCTTACCCGCGTGAACTATTACGCTGTTGTTATTATACTATAGGTGACTACGTAAGTCTATTATAAGTAAAGTTACAATAGACTAAAATATATATAGTGAGTTTTTGCAGTCATTTTAAACTCTTCTAAAAAAAACTCATCTACACTGAAATATAAAGCAAAGGAAATACTGGTAAAACACTCTTCAACGTAGAATAATATGATATTTATTTCTATAATTTAATGTAAGTGTAACATATTTTGTAACCAATTTTATAATAATCTCATACAAATATATAATAACCGTCAAATGTGCAATAGATGCATAAAATACGCATTCAACAGACGCTATGAATAGTACTCGATACAGGTGGTTCGTTCCTCACACGGTATCATATTGCATTCGATTGTGTATCCCGATCGAACCTTTCCGGTCGGAACTCGCCGCACGCCCATCGCAGTCCATTGTGTTATCCGCATTAATTGGCCCCTCTGCCTCGCCGCAGACATTTAATACCGCTTAATGCCTCCAAAAAATAAAAATAAAAATTAGCCCAAAATCTCGCTAAAGTCCAACCTGATTGCCAGTGTTGCAAGCAATCTTAGATGTGTGTCCCTATTTATTAAAATCTAATTAATGTACTGTATGTAACATGCAGTATAAAGTAATTTCAGTCGTGGTGGTCTAGTGGTTTGGCCGGTGGAATATCAATCCGATGTCCGGCATGTAATGGTAGGTATGTCTATCGGCTGACGGTGAAGGATAACATAGTGAGTAGTCCGGTGAAACTGTAGAGGCCTTGCCAGGGCAACAGTGTAGTCAGTACGAAAAAAAAAGATAACATAGCGAGGAAAACTAAATTTGAGAAATGTTCATGTAGTATCCACGTATGTGGGAAAAATCTAAAACTGTGGATATCGCAGACTTTGAAATCTCCATTACGTCGTGGGCTGGCGTGATGGTTATGCCCATACCTTCCTTCGGGAAGCGGCGTATGGGTTTGCAGTGGGTCACTTACGTGTTGTTGATGATGATGGTGAAAGTATTCTCCAATTCTATTTAGCAACTAGTAATCATTCACTCATGTTAATCCTTACTAATATTATAAATTTTAAAATGAATTTCTTTGTTTGTTACGCTTTCACGCCTTAACTACTCAACCCATCATCACGGCAAAAAAAGAAACACACGTTGTCATGGGTACAGAATAAGACACAGTGTATCTTTCATTCAGAAAAATTACTGTTCACGAATAATAAGTCATATCTGCATTCACGCAAACGAAACCATGAGAAAAACTAGTACACTAAAAAATTTAATATTAGTACAATATAGCCTATATCACTGTATAAACAGACCAATAGGTAAACCCATTAACAGTTCTACTTTACATATACCTATTAATTACATGCCTCAATTACATAACATGCAATATTATTTTGTCTGGATGTTTGTAATGCCCAAACACTGGCCATTGTGTTTGAAAAGTAACACTGCGTGTAAGAATCATATCCAACTGGTCATTAATGCCTATTGTTATGTAATCGTAAAATAATGTTACAAATTATCGCTAATTATACATTTGTGGTTATCGATATTGAAAATTGAAACAAATCATGTGAATTTGAACCAAAAACTAACTTTATAACATTTCTTCGTGGTATAGGTATGGGATTTTTTTAACTTTAATTTAGAATCGTAATGCAATAACAAAGCATTATTATTTTATGATTATCGATTTACTGTAAATTATATAAGTTAAGACACTATTTTTTCTGAAATACAATAAAAGTAAAATGTTACTATATTTCATGCCGGGTATGATGATGACACATATATTTCCAGTTATTTCTAATCCAAACCCTGGCAACATTCGTGCACAATGCATAAAATGTAATGCGATCTTTTAGTGAACTATGTATTTGTTGGTAATAGCAGATGGGTGCTCGAAACAGGAAATCGTTCGAATTTGTTTCTGCTATATCTGTTATTTATTTACAAAACCACGTGTGCTTCTTTTTATACCATTGAAATATGAACATTTTGTGTAAGTAATCATTATTACTGCTTTCCTGTCATTTAATATAAAAAATTGCCCATATTCTAAGCAAAGTTATTGCAAAGGCATTACAAAGTCAGTACAAATAGTTGCATTCGCATTACAAAAATACGATATGAAGCATATAATACCCATGTATTGGTATATGTAAATAGGTATGCAGTCTACCTGTTTTTAAACGAATAATGGATACTACGGCTGTTTTGAGATTTAAAAAAACAGTTTGAAATATCAACAAATCTCTATCTTAACTAATCTCAGAAGAGAGCTTAACCAACAGGCAACATTCTACAGATTAAGTAATTTTAAAAATTCGTCAAAATATACAGAACATAACTGTCCACAACTGGCCACAATCTTACATGATATTAAGTAACTATGTGGTCTTACATGATAAAGTGCTAAGTCTCAGAGGAGAACTGGCTTTGAAGTACAGCTAGCAGAATACACTTACATACAGATTTTAACTATAAAAATAATGTACATCTATGCCATTATTTCGCTACGGGGTTTTCCTTTACCAAAAGCTGAGGACTTATTTATTATTATATATTATTGTAGGTTTAAAACTTACGTCGATCGACGCAGTATCCGATCAATTTATTTTTCTTAACTGTATGACTACTGTTATCTCGAAGCGAAAGGCCTTCACAGCATCACCGGACATTAAAATATCCGCACAAACTACCGCACCACAATTTTAAATTCACTTCCATTATTTAATATAGAACTTCTTATCGCAATGAAGAAATACAGGCCGTGTATTCGTTTATCTATATTATTCTTACTTTCTATATAATAGATATAGAGAAAAAAAGAATTCCCATGCGATTTGAATTTTTTTTTTTGCTTTTAATTAACATCTGGTTATAGAGATGTAGATAATTTATCAAAAGCACAGGCAGAATAAATCCACCGAAATCGTTAAACATGGAAACATTTTACATTGAAATAAATCCGTGTAAACTGTAAAATATAATCACAGTAAGCAACTTTAACTAAGTATTCTATTTGTGAATGTTTGCTTAACGGAACAACTGTCTAACTCACCGTCGCTTCGTTGAGGTGAAAGAGATATTTTTTTATCTCGCATTCGTGTCGAAAATCGAAACCGGGGGATTATTATTTCTGTAACATCTGTACGTGTAACTCTAACTAGATACTAATAGATAACCGCGGATGTTTTTTATGCGAGCGTGCTTTTTTAATCTTTTGTTGTCGGCTCCCGCGCCAAATGTTCTTTATATTTATTAGGGTCCCGATCAATGGTGCCTACTCTTTTGAACGGCTGCATTTCGTACAATAAATGATATAGGTCGCACTTGTGACCACTTGTTATTAATTGAATTTTTTATAACACACTCTCGTAACAAAAATAACAAGTGCGCGTAATTACATAATGGACAGTGAAGTTACGAATGTAACGTTAAAAACTCCGTGAAATAATACCTATAGGCCACTTATAGTTCAATTACTCTTCGGTCACATAAATTGCTCGAGTTTATTATTCCGCAGAGCGGTTAATCACATTTGAAAGCGGCAGACGGCCCCGAAGTCCCAATAAGCCACCGCTAATTACGTAATTCAAGCACCGTGACCGAAATAAAATAAAAAATCGAAGTTGTAGGAACGCTGTACTGCCGTAAAGGGAGGCCGTATGAGAGACGTATTCAGTTATATACTATACACCGCCAGAATAAAACATACACTTTACTATACGCTAATGTGTTGTATTAACAAATGTAATATATTACACACATATAGATTATAAATCATTGTATAATTATTATGTTATGTTTTACTAACATGACACTTGGAACTATTGTTTAAAACATGATAAAAATAGAATAGAAAAGTAAAAAATTAAAAGATAGTGACTACATTTTATTAAAGATAAAATTGAATATCAACGACTAATTAATAATGCAGTTTAATTATAATTTTAAGCCGACACAATTTATAACTTATTGAAATTGTAGTCGCAGGCGAAAAAATCGTAGTTACTTAAAAGTTAACAAGCGTGTATTACATTAATTAAATCGTGACATTTTTTTAAAATAAGGACCAAGTGTTTAACAAATAAAACTATAAAAAAATGTCGAAATCTATTAAGTAATTGTGGCATAATGCGCGCAACCTCATACTTATATCATCACTACATATTATAAAACAAAGTCGTCCGCCGCGTCTGTTCGTCTGTCTGTTCGCGATAAGCTCAAAAACTATTGAACGGATTCTAATGCGGTCTTCACCAATAGATAGAGTAATTAATGAGTAAGTTGTCAAAATTTTGTGTAAATTGGTTGAAATTTAATGATAATTGTTGAAAGAATTGGAAAAAGTCAAGCTGTCTAGGAGTTTTCGTCGAAAACGCTGCCTATTCCCTTTGAGATATAACAAAACAATGCATGGTGAGATATTCCTCTTTTATAGATCTACAAAAAAGTTTAGGATGGCATATACCTATCTTTTAAGGATAGCTTACTATACCCATCTACCTACTAAAAATTGTCAAATAATATAAGATTAACACATGGTTGCGATAAAAAAAAAAACAAAAAAAAAATGCGTGAGAACGAAATCACGGGCACTAAGCTAGAGTGCAATAAAATTGTTCTATCCTAGAAAAGAGAACACAAAAAATATTTCTTTTTAGTTTACTGTTTTCTGATATCTCGATGATTTATTTAGAATGTTTTAAAAAAAAACTTAATCAAGGTTAGACATCTAATGAATGAAGTATTGTGTTGGTTTTTATATTTTAATCATCATATTCAATTTCACCCCAACATTATTCCAACAAGTGCAAACCCTAATCAGTTTTGCATATGTCAGATTTTTAAATTGAAACCCCTTTGCGGTATGTTATTTTTTTTTATAATCAATGGTTTAGCCAATTTATTCCTAAGTTTTGTAACTTTTCTGTAGCATTATTATAAAAAATAGCTATTTTATAAAATATAACTCAATAGAGAAGCGATGTAATTAAAAAAAAATAGATCATAAACGTTTGAAATTATTTCAAATAAATGCGAATACATTTTATTGTCATCGTGTATACCAAGACGATAACGAAATGATTTATTTTTGTTTTAAAACACGATATTTGGATTATTCATTTCCAAAATTTTTATATATCTCGGAAGACAAAAGTACTGCGGAAGTCACACACATTCACCAATAACCTTATTTTCTGCTCTGACTTCAATAAATGTAACAAAGGGTCTATCCTCGTTCATCTGTTTTTCTTTAGTTTTTCTTAACTACTCAAGGGATTTTACTACGATGTGCACTAATTATCCAGACAATTTCGTTCAGAAAAAAAAAACAAAAAAAAAATATTTTTACATGCATATATATGCATATATTTATGGACTTCAGAGAAAAGTTAGGATTATTGCACATAAATAAAAATATTTTTCGGAAACTTACATTGCTAAGGCTTTTTTCACATGGATAAATCCCTACGGATAACCACCCAGCCGGACAGCTGAAGGTGGGTTAAGACCGACTTGCACAGACTAAAACTCCATGGTGTCTTCTTGCACCTTTTTGGCCGGGGAGGAGGAACTGCCTACGGCACTGCAGCTTCAACATTACTAAGGCTGAACTAACCTTGTAACATACAGCAAATAATACAGTATTTAATTATATATCCATAAAGCAATGATAGGTCAGTTGGTAGTGTGTTCGGACACAGCGTCGAAGGACGTAGGTTCGACTCCTGGCAACTGAGTCGGAGCTGTCGGTGAAGGATAGCACTATGATGAAACCATAGCATAGCGGAAGGACTTTTTATAAGGCCGCCTGGCTAGCTACCAGCTTCAAGTTGAAAATCTGTCACCGCCAAGCACTTGTTGGTGGGTTGCGACAGCTGCACTTGAGAGCCAGTCTCCCACTAGGTTTAACGTGTCCTACGGTCTTAGACCACATCATCATTTAACATCAGATGATATTATGGGTAAGCACTAACCTATAAAGTGCATAATCTTATAAAGGCCTACATAGAACTTCATATGTCAATTCTGATATAGGCGTTGGTATAATGGTAATCCACAGTAACCTTTTATATCTCTTATATGTACTGAAATATAATAGATGATTTGTGGAGCTATTTAAATTAATATGGTAATACTACTCAATCACATACAAAAACATTTTAACTTAATGAGTTTAAAAAGTAAAAGACACGTAGAAGTGACTAATACTTTAAAACATTCGTTAAACTTACTCATTTACCATAACATTATCTTCAAGTATCCCGTCTGCGGCACGTTCAAATAATCAACGCAAATATAGCTTCAGTAACCCTTATCCAAGTAGATTCACATTCCTTCACTTTCATCCCTAGCGGAGTAAAAACTCTAGCCCTAAAATACCGTGGATTTGTGTGAATAATAGTTACAGATGTTTCGAATGTCTCTCATAAGTTATATAACCTATATATTTAAAACAAAAATTAGGGGTTTGGTGCTCACCCTTGATCGAAGATTATAATTAAAATTAAATCTTATCGTAACGATCTCGCCAGCCACCCAAGTTACGTTTAGGGCGGTCTGACAAATATCAAATTCATTTCTTAACTTTTTATTTATAGTAAATAGGATAAATTAATTATTGTTTTTTGTTAATCCCTCGGCTGATTTTTTAAGACCTACATATATCTCAAAATGAGGGATTATGTTTTTAATTTATTTTTTTTATTTCACTATATCGTATATTGTAAATTTCATAACTTAGTAAAAAAAAGTTCATACAAATGAAAATATAATTTAAGAATACATTTTACATAAAATTACAATTTTACAATAGATAATTTGTTAATTTTCAAAGTTTTGTAATAAATCAGGTGTTTTTTAAGCTTATGCTGCCAACAATCTATTGACCTGTGCCTCATGAGGTCTACATTCGTATCGGACTTAAGCCTTAATGGTTTTGTACAGTCCAGGAGTTAATGTTATTACAATTTAACATGGTTTTTAGCCTACACCATATAATGGTAATTAAAAGAGGTTTCATATTTACAACATAATCTTTATTTGGGTGGTTTTTTTTTTAATTCAACCTAGCCTCAAATATTTGGATGAAAATTTTCTTAAAGACTGTGTTTGTTATTCGGACTATACAATACTTTACTTAATAGAATCTACTTTACATCCTTCAAACAATCACCAAAATTCAAGTTAAACTTTTATATATTTTTGCGTAAGTGCACAGAAGGTATTAATTACATCCTAAACTGTGTAATTGACTTCAACATTAAATTATAGATTTGTCTTTATTGACAAAATGACATCGTAGTGACATAATATGCTATATATGAAGCCTATAAATAAAATTAAATATATCTCACAAATTGGATATTTGTTCTCTTTTATTACTAATCCTAGTTTATACAAAACTCTGTACTTATTTCATAAATATATAGATTAATATATCCTGTATAAATAAAATGGTAGAGGTGTGTGCTTGTGAGTACATCACATTATCGAATTAGATCATTATCTCAAAAAAATCACGATAGTTTAATTGAATACAAAGTTATTAAAGTTTTAAGAAACTACAATTGTACATACACTACGCGTCCAACGATGTGTACTTCCTTGGAGAAGTGAGGCAATTAGTATAGTGCTTAGATTTTTGCCTCTGTACAAATATATTATTAAGATCATAAACGGCGGAGACAAAGTCGCGGGTATCAGCTAGTTATTTCATAAATAATAATTTAACTGTAAAACAACGCCAATTTTTGAGAATATAACATTTTTTGATCAATTTATCTACGTTAAGCTTGAAATATGTTTGCCAACAATTTTAAACGAACAATACACGGAAAATATGAAACTTGTGGCATTAAGCCCTATTAATTAGCCGAGTGGTCGCGGTTTTAATTCCCACGTTTGACTAATTATTATGTGATAAGTATATTTCGTATCTTACTATTGTCGGTATATTTACCAGTTTGTTATTCGTACCATAAAATCATCTAGTCTTAATTTGGATTTAAATATAAAACAATCCCTTGAAGAGATCCAACATCGACGACAAAATAAGCAACTGTATTATTATATTCCATTAAAATTGATATAAGCCAAACTCGCTTCGTTTACTAACATATGCGATACATTCTTCGCTTACAACACGGTCGCGGTATTCCCTCGGCGAATTTAAATTTGTAATCGTGTATTCCTTTGCCCCAATAACGGTGGAACAATTTATTAAAAAAAGTCTCGACTCCGCCCCCCGACGGAAACAGCTGCAGAGCTAATTATTAGAAACACGGGTTCTTGAGCATCGGGTAACGTTGTCTACACGTAAATGATTATATACTAACCGTCTATCCTACCTTACCCATCTATTTTATGTTATATCTACACCTCCTACAAATGGGAGCCATGAAGAAGATCTTTTATATAGGACAAATGACTAGAACCAATAGTAAGCACAAACCAAAAATGTTATCAACAACTCGCTTACAAATTAACAAATGAAGATATAGCCCAAAATCTTAGCACGTTAAAAACAAATGCGGGCATCGTTTACTCCCTACAGATATATTCCTGTGTCTTATCCTTAAAAAATGGAACTAGAAGTTTTTTATACCATTAATTCATATATATTACTGGCATGTTAGTATGTTGTGATTTTTCTTATAAATAAAATAATATTAGACCTTAAAGCCTCCTAAAAGTACTAAAATTACCCAATTATGTCGCCGTTTTTAGACATTCAGCAAATAATTATGTGGAATATAATAAATAACGCTAAGAAATAGAACTAAAATCAATTCATATAAAATCTTAGACACCGACCTTCAAACGCGAAACGCTGAAGCCAGTAATAAATACAAGCTTTTCAACATGCTGTTCATTATCCTTTACATTCATGACCTATGTTACACACTCGTAGAAAACATTATTTATAATTGCAAAACAGTTCTTGTGACCACTACCAAATTTGTGTGTGAAATTCAGACGTCTACATAACATTTATCTCATAAAAACGAGAATCTTTACATCCTTACTAACATTATAAATACGAAAGTGAGTTGGTTTGTGACACTTTCACACCTTAACTACTCAACCGACAGTCACGAAATTTTGCATACTCGTTATAAGTTATAAGTGGATATAGTGTACATTTTATCCAGAAAAAAGTACTACTCCCGAGTTTTTTTTACGGACTGACTCTACGCTGTTAGCCTGATGGACCTTCGCAGCTTAACCGGAGTCATAGCGCGAGCGCTCATGGCGCTCGGCCGCTTGACAACAAGCTCGAGAGCTCCGAAGTGGCTAGACATCGGTTTGGGCTGTAGCCTTGGATGCAACAACAAGGATCTGTCTAAGCTAACCTAGCTGAGCTAATCATACTAATGCTCCCGAGGGATATGTCTATTTTAACGCGAGCGAAGCCGCGAGCATAAACTGGTATTGAATAAATCTGTTCATTACATTTTTGTAAGACAATTCTACTTAATCTATAGTTGATCGAATATCCATTATCTAATACCCATTTTATCTCATCTAAACCTTAGAGATGATTTTATTTACAAATTTCGAACATCCCACACAAGCATTTCAAAGCTGAATATCTCTTCAATGAAATCATAACTCTGACCTTATATTTATTTATGATTTGACCGGCTATGGGTGGTCACGATTATTATTATAGAAGCATCAATTAACGAGAGAACGATACGATTGAAATAGTTTATTAATTGTGTACTAGAATCTTTATTTTCCACCTACGTGTACATCTTAACTTAGCTGATCAGTTTCTTTATACGTACACAATTTCATAATTGAATTATGAAACAGTATGTTGAAGTATTTTATTATTTATATTGTAAAAGACGGTATTGTTTTATATGTACCGTGGGATGCACAAGAAGCCGGATTTTATTTATAGTACATAAATATAATAATAATAGGTCTGCAGTTTTGCGAGCATCACGCTGAACTACTGGTTAGATTTTGATCGTTTTTTTAGTTTCACTTTTTAGATACTTGGTCATTATCACGGTGTCTTCATTTAATATAACGTTATTAGAGCTTTAATAAACTACGATTTTATAAGCACTACGCGTTCGATATGTAAAATGGGGCAAGCGGTGTGGTGCGCGTGATTTTTCCGCTATCCATAAAATTTATTGTCATCATAGTTAACAACGCAGACGAAGACGAGGGTATCGTCTCGTATACGATACAAATTAGGAAAATAAGTTAAAATCATACCATTACACATATTTTTTTATTATACCATTTTCATAAGAGCTTTCATAAGTATTTTAGTAATAAACCTGTCTCGAGACCGATAACATCACAATCTCGTCTTAACCAAAAGCTAAAAGGTCGTTTATAGGGACATAAACGTTTATAGAATCATAAACCAGAACCAATCTATTGTTTCCACTCGGCCTACGCGTCCCTAAGACATAACTAATCGACCGATTCCGCTTTTTGTCCCCACGAGACGCATAATCAATTGTCACCTCGGGTTTGAACGTTTCCCACCTAAGTTCAAGATGTTTCGAATCAATTCAGAACGGGTTTCCTACGGTATGTCCACGACAAACGATCGGATATCGTATTGCACTGGGAGAAAGGTGATGAGTGGCCAACGTTCATATGTTCTGGCGCGAATAGATGAGACGCGTGTTAGAGACACCGAGTCCATTGATAGCCACGATTTATTCTATATACCATTCGAAATTTGATTTCCTACCCGGATAATATTTCATGACCAATTTAATTAAGATATTTATTGTATTCTTACATAAAATAGAAATTGATATTGTATCTTTAGAGTGTTATTATGCTGATAAGGATCAATGTAGACAAGACCCCACATCGGGGTTTTAATATTAGACACTTTTACGATACAATGGTAATCTTGGATTTGATATTTATATGGAAATCAAATGCCACCATAAGTCGTTGCATGTACATTACGTGTATTTTCTGAAGGGCAACTTACGAATAAAAATATTATAGGTACATTTAAACAATGTACAAAGACCTTATAATACACATTCAAAAACTCGTAACAAAAAGAACGTGCTTGTATAATACACATTCGGTATAAACATTTGGTTCACATTATTTAAATTACAATAGTGTTTTTATTGTATTGAAACTAACTTCATTTTACAATATTGTAAACAAGAAACGTTTTTGAAGACGAATAGATGTTTACTACACTTTCACGTAAAAACTATCAATCGAATTTCAATGGAACTTTACAAAAATATAGTCTATATACCAGAATCATATATTGGCTATAATTATTAAATATATTTTTCAAATTACCCAAAATATAATTATAAATATCAAATAACTTTGAATATTACATTAAAATTATAATGTATAGAGATATTGTTTAAATTATCCAAAATATAACGATAAATATCTAGTAAGTTCGAATAAATATTGTCATATGGGAGTAATCGCGACGTGTTTTTTATAAAACATTAGAGTTACAGGGAGATAATCTATGGTGTCATCATTTATAAAAAAAAAATATTCCTTTCCTTTTTAGTCTTAGATGAAGACTAAATAATAATCGAACAGAAAGTATTAAAATTGCAAACCGGTGTAGGAAGAAAAAACTCAAAGAACTAGGAATCTCATTAACATCTAATGAAAAATATGTTTACACAAAAATGAGTGTTATAATTAAAATAGCATTTGTCAACAAATGTAAAGTGTAATTAGTTTGTAAATACACTCATTCGAATAATATTAGTATTATCTTATCTGGATGACTAAATGAGCATTCCAATGGATGAGGCACGAAATCATGTTTACCCATACAGCGCCACTGCGTATGCTAGATACACTTACTACTGCACGAACACATAATCGATTGCTTTACTCAGTCACAAGACAAATCAATAATGAAGAGACATAGCAGTGTAATCAAAAGTCAATTAAAATGCTGTTTGTTCCCCATCAGTATAAGTCGGAGCATGATTTATAGTTTCGCAGCGGGCAATCGGCGCGGGCGCACTGTTGCGGCTGCTTTTTAAATTTAAGCCGTACCGGCCAGGGCGTGATCTTATCCCTCTCGATCAATTTAGATAAAATAAATAAATATTTATATATTTCACTATAGATGGGCGAACAAAGCAGTTTCGTAAATTGATTATCTCAATGTAAACATTTACGGAGCTATCTACAAAAAAAGTGTCCGTTTAAAAGATAACATTATAGTAAAACTCATTTCACATATTTTATATTTTTTAACTGTAAATGTGAGGAACCGAGTACGTCGAGTTAAGTTTACATGTTAACAATTTAAGTAAACAGCATTGAAATGAGTATCGACTGTCGAACTTAGAAATTTAGGTCGAAAATAGTCAATACCACCTGTCCAAATGTTACTCGCGTACTACACATTATGGTGTTTACATGAACTCTCCCATTTCAAATAATCCCTTCTCATTGACAATTTTGACAGATCGTATCCTGTTACATTTGGTAGGTACTTGGAATCTATTATGACACTATCGATAATTGAAAACAAATTTTATGTGTGTAATAAGCTTCTAACGTGTATCGTTAAATTGAGGTACCATATATGTAATAATGTTTTATATGAAATTAATAACCTCGATAATGGCTCGCTAATAAAAGTCAGTACAATAGATAAAAATATCATTTTATTCATACTCTGCTTGGAAGCGTAATAAATACGAAAACTTTCATATTTTAGCTAAAAGTTACATCACAAAAAGTATTTATTTACACTGCTCGACTTAATATTTAAATATTTACAATTGACTAGGGTACATTTCAGTTCTTCAACAACTTTGACTTACATTAAAATTATTTACAATTTACATTTACAATTCTCACTTCTCATTAATATAATTATAAGTAGCTAACGTTATCACATATTAATAATTATACAATATGACATAAAATTAATCAGGAACATTATAGTACCAGTTAGCATGTGATCAACATTAAGAGACACAACCGTTGTATGCAATAAAAGGAATGTCTTATACTTGATTCGTTGGTATGTTACATATAAAATAACCGAAGGAATACATCAATATTTATTACATATATGAATAATGCTCGTTATCAAAGAAAATATTTAGGTTAAACTTTAGGAATTATATCAAATAATACAAGTTATTCACAATATAAACAGGCTCAAAATGATTTTTTGTGGAGGTTTTATGTTTAGCACCGATTTTTTTATAAAACAACGACATAAATGCCACATAATTTTAATATATTGCTTAGTTATTCATATTATTAAAGAACTATATAGGTTAAATAATTAAATAAACACAATATTATAAAATTATACAAAGTAAGTCTTTCTGGCATGTGTTGTACTAGACATAGGGATTTGTTGGGCCGGCCGCAGTGGCCTTTCTTCGCACTGATGGTTGTCTATTGAAACATAACTATGATGATGAGGCAAACGATCATCTACTCGACCCTCACTACTGGCTACCGAGCATGTCTCGTCCTCGGTGCTACGCGCAGAGACCTCTGCGCTGGCGCTGGTCGAATGCATCGGGCTCGACATTAGAATAGGTGGCGCATACTTGTACCACGGGTCGTGAGAAGTCGGCGACGCCGTGTACCTCAAGTTCCCGTGCCGGCCAAACCCCTCCCTATTTCCACTTTTAATATTGTTTGCATTATGAAGCGTCCGATTGGGCAATGTCACGTCCACATCGGGCAACCGAAAATTTAGTTTCTCCCAACAATTTTTTTCCCCCCACACGATCACTGTACACGTTTTAAGTAACACTTTCAAGTCTGGATCAATGTTTATGGCACTCAAATCCGTCGTTACGAGGAAAATTATCTTTTGACGTCTATGTCTAACGTTCACTGAATTTATAGCACTTTGCACGGCCGCTTTCGATTCGGGCACGTACCATTCATGCTGTAAAAAGTTTATAGATAAAACTATAATGAGTCTTTTTGAACTTTCAGATGCACTCACTAAACTATCACCCGAACGTCGTTCAATAAGCTGTAAGTCTCTATGTTGTAAACATAACACGTGACCCGTATTTTCCAAGTCAGAACTCACCGCACGATTCACAAAGTCCTCATCGCGGGGATTATACACGATAAAAGCGTCGAAACGTTTGTTTTTATTATCATTCATGTCCTTTGGCGTTGAACTGAATATTCTTACACCGTATCTAGAATGCATCCATAGCTTAAAATCTTCTCGGAACATAAAGAGCAAAGCACACATTAATACTAGTATAATCGCCGTTATAGTCACTGCTACGATATACGGAATATAATTTTCGACGCCGTCATTCGATTCGATGAATAATCGTTTTAGGGTCTCCGTACCAGTCTCCTCGGTAGTGGTTTCTATTTTACATTCCTTAGTTACGGTCGCAATGGTTTTATTCATGGGCTGATCGTGGGCAAAGTAGCACATCATGGTCTCGGTGTCTTTTGATTTTTTTATTAACCATTGATTCAGGTGAGCCACGTCTTTACAATCACATATCCAGTTGTTGCCGTCTACAGAGACACGCGTACGCGGGTCGCTATCGGAAATGACTCTCCACGGCATGTAATCAATATAACCATTATTGTCGAGGTTCAAGTATTCAAGTGAAGGCAAATAATTAAAAGTATCATTTTCTATAAATTTAATTTTATTACTGTTCAAGTATAACTCGTTTAAGTTTGGTAGTCTTGTGAACTGTGTATTTCGCAACGTCTCTATTTTGTTATTTTCCAAGTGAAGAATTCTCAACGATTCGATACCGTTAAACGTTCTATTTTGTATTACATTGATGTTGCTATTATTGAGATAGAGAACTTGGAGCTTCTTTTTACCAATGAAAACGTGATTTCCTAATTCTTTTAAATCGTTCCCATCTAAGTATATTTCCGTTGCGTCCATCGGTATTCGGTCTGGTACGTGATCGTAGCCGGCATTTGAACAATCGACTACGTTAGTGGTGGTCCAGGTCTGATCGTGATAACATGAACATTTATCTGGACAAGTCATCTTACAATCACAAGCGTCAAAATCACAACAATGACAGACTGTGAAACAGTGTGAATCGTACTCGCATAAAAACTCGGATGATTTTACTTCCAGCAAAAGCATGTCGAATTTAGTTCGTGAGTGGGTTAAAGAGCACCTTACACTCTCTAAGTCCATTACTCGCGGGCGCTGTCTGAGGTCGCTTAATTGGTTAATTGTCTGCAGCCATTCCATTGTGCAATCGCATATAAAAGGATTTTCACTAATATAGAATTCTGGTAAGTCTTTATCGTCCGAAACAGATGATATGGCAAACGCTCCGAGTTCTAAGGTTTTTATTTTGTTAGAATATAACATAACTTTATTAAGGTTGTATTTTTGTAGGAACGTTCCAGGGCTGATTTTTTCTATATTATTATTATTTAGCACAACCGTCTCTATACTACTTGGAAATGAGAATTCATCAATGCTTCTTATCTTATTATTACTCACGTCCAACATTTTGACCATAGTCGTCTCTTTCAAGCCATATGTATCTTCTAACTTTTCTATTTTATTCTCATGCATATCTAACCATTCAAGATTTGTCGGTATGTGACTATAATCGAACCAAAGTAACTCATTGTTGGATACGTTAAGCCAGACAAGTGGTTGTGTTGTGGTAAAAATTCCCTTTAAATCTACTAATTTATTGCCGTCAAGGCCAATGGCTCTCAACTGTTGATTTGCGGCAAAGGCACCGTCATCGATTTGATCTATATTATTTGTAGCCAAATTCAATATTTGTAATGATGGCAAGGCCATAAAGGTGTCCTTTGAAATTTTTTCAATCTTATTTCCTACAAGACGCAAGCCATATAAATCATCCAAACCCTCGAACTGTGCAGTAGTTACTTTCGTTATCCTATTCATGCCCAAATCTAGTGATGTTAAGAACCGTAACGTCTTAATAGCTTCTGGTACTTCGGATAACTGGTTTCCACTAAGCCCCAAATCATGTAGTTTCGTTATATTTTCGAAAGAGCGTATGTCGACTTTTGTTATTCTGTTTCCATCGAGAAATAACTGGTTCAAGACATAAAGATTTGAAAAATGCCCGATATCTACCTCTATAATATTATTATGAGCAAGAGAAAGCGAATGGAGGTTTTTCAAGTTAGAAAATGCACCTTCAGCTATACGCGCTATATTATTGTATTCCAAACTTAAAAACTGTAAGTTATTCAAATCTTGAAATAGAAGTGTATCAATTTTTGTTATTCTGTTATGTGATAAATTCAGTACTATCAATCTCACTAATCCTGAAAATGTGTCCCTGTTTACCCATTCACTTGTTAATTCGTTGACAGATAGATCTAGTATTTGTAGCTGGTCTAAACCTTCTAAGAGCCCGGGTGCCAATACACTCAATGAATTATTATGCAAATATATTTGTTTTATGTCCCTTGAAGACTGAAACATCTCTGGAGGTAAAGCTGTTAAAGCGTTGGTGGATAAATTTAAAATTTGTAAATCACTTAATCCCACGAACGCACGATCAGCAACATTCGATATTCTATTGTTTTGTAAAAACAATTTCTGAAGTGCACGTAAACTCGATAAACCATTATCGGGCAACACACTTATTTCGTTATATGACATATCTAAAATTTCTAATACGGTATTACAAGACTTTCCAGGTGCAGTCGGTCCATTTCCCCAATCGGAGAATCCTAAATTTGATATGTCTTGAAGTCGATTCTGAGTTATATTGAGTTCTTTCAGATTATACAATAGACAGAAAATTTCTGATGGCAATATCCAAATATTATTATCTCCCAAATCTAAAGATCTCAGATCAGTAAGACCTCGGAAAGTATCCCTGTGGAACTCCATAGACATGGCCGACCAATCTGTGTTATGTGTGCGAAGAGTTAAATGTCGAAGAGCACTGAGAGGGGACAGTACTGCGGACGGAACATAACGAATCTTACACGACTCTATTCTCAGTTCTCTTAAATTGTGAAATCGTGATAACAACTGTGTTCCTTCCTCTTTTCTGCGGCCGAAATCCAGGGAGCTTTCAAAAAATAGAGTATCCGTGCAGTGTAGATCTAGCACAGTGATGCGTTGGGCCTGTGAAATGCTTATCCCAGTCAACAAGTCGGTTGCGCCAGCAGCTGTGCGAAGCGAACACGCAAGCTGGACGCGCGTAGTTTCACTCGCATCGCCCGATACACGTTGCCACTCGCACTCTTGCGGTGCTTCCGCCACACGGCTTGTCAGCGACGCACCGCCAGCACCCTGACACATCCACCACCATGCCGTGTACCACACAGCCAATAATCCCAACGATAACATATCGAATAAATCACTTTGAACGTTCACTTAATTTATATCATCACAGTTTTTATCGCGCACATTGCTCCTATAGTCCAAAAGCACTCGGAAAAGTTAACGAATTTCCCGTCAAACTTGTTTCAAAGTACGATACATAACGGCTCGAGTGGAGCGCACGTAAACGCGACAAGACCGCACTTCAAGATGTGCTGGAAGCGACTGAGTGACGACTTAAAACAAGTTGAGCGACCGGCTGGCGCGGCACGCTCCCCGCGCACGTTCGCTCCTCCCCAGACAGAGTCGTCCGATACGACTCTCTCTGTCATAACAAAAGTTCACGATGGCAACAAGTTGTTCGGCGCAAGATTGGCATGAACAGAAGCGAGCTTCGCGAGCTTATATAAATATGCGAGTGCTTGCCGTGTTTATTTTGCCTAATCATAAAATTTCAATAATGCTCGGTATGAAAAGCGTGAGAACTGAATAAATGTATAGGTGATAACAATTTGTTAACAAAGTATACAATTATACCTTTACAACTGATTAATATTGTTCTTTGTTTTAATATTATAAGTATAAAATCCCTTATAAAAATAATAATGACAAAAATTAGTATACATTTAAAATCTTACTAGAACCTTATTTTTAATCATTGCCTACTTAGTGTATGCTAAAAAAATGATGTATTTAACTTGAAATTTGTTTATCCTTGGCTTTTTTCATCAAAGTGAAACATGGAATCAATAAATCTATAATGCTCTTATAAATATAGTTATTTATGTAAGCTATATACATATTAACTAAAATAAAATATAATTCACAATAGTTAATAACAATTACAAATAAGCAATAAGAATTTTCGTTACTTTATAATAGTTTGTGAATAATTATAACTTTTAACAGGGAAATTATGCGATATTATGATTATAACTGCATGTGAAGAAATGTTCACAGATTATATTATATTTTCTTATTGTGTTAAGAATTTTTATTTTAAAAGTTTTTAACAGAATTTATGACCCGACTAGGTATATAAAACTTTCAAATACTATATTAGAATTGAAGTAACACAACCTTCAAAGAAATAATAGCTGAAAGAAAAGAAAGCTTTCGTCATACTCAAAGTATTAATTTGGTACGTTTGATGAATTCACGGCATGTATGGGCACAAATTTATCAAACTATTTCACTACTTAGAAAAACGGTGATACTTGAAACCACTTTCGAACGTTTAATACACAGTAGTTGAAATCATGTGTACTTTTAGAAGCCAATGTTATATTGACGTACTGACCAAACTGCTTTTTTTCATTTGTTTCGTTTGGGACATATTTTAAAAGTTAATGAAACAGCCCTTTAATAACGCATCACGCAAGAGCACAGCGATAGCAAAAAAGATTAAGTATTTGCTTCAAAATAAAAGAATTCTTAACACTCTCTAAACTCTTTAGAATTTAGAAAACTGTTTATATTTATTCTTAGGAAGATTTTAGTCTAACTTATATAGACACAGTAACATTATTAAACTGCTAATCTACAACTGGCACATAATCTAAATCTGCACATAGTCCGGTGAAACTGCAGAGGCTTTGCCAAATCAAAAGTGTAGTTATTTCGAAAAAAAAATCTGCATCTAATGCCTCGATGAGAGTGTGATCAGACATCATCATCAGCGAACGATGAATGTTTGAACCAAGAAATTCAGAATTAAGTTATGCTGTAAGAAAGCATAGTAATAAAACCATAGTATAATTGTAGAATTTGTTACGTACCTACCCATTAGGTTAACAACGACTCTCAACGTGATAAGCTAAGAATTTATAGGTATGTTCCGGTATTTACACTTAAAAGTCAATTCTTCTGTAATTTGATCGTGTTACCATCTTAAGACATATCGTCATTTAATATCAAGTGAGATCGTGGTTAAATGCTAAAACCTATAGGACGTAGAAAATGTAACCATTTCTGCTAGCGCTTTTTCTTGACAAATACGTAACTAGAAAGCTTAATTTACATAAAACGCCAAATTTAAGAATCATCATCATTAGCCTATAAGAGACCCACTAAAGGGTCGAGGGCTCTTCTCGAAGGAGGGTATGTGCGTAATCACCATAACACTCCACGACGCATTGACGAATTGAAACTCTGAAAAATCCACAGTTACATATTTTCCCACATACGGCGGTACTACAAGAACATTGCTCACGTTCAGGTGTTACCAATTTAAATTAGTACGCGAATATCGAATAATTCATTGGTACTGTATATAGTGATATTAGATATAGCACCGGTCAAAGCACTAGACCATCACGACTTTTTAATATTTACTTGAAAAGGAGAAAACTCTGACCAAAAGTGGATCATTGATCCATTCGTAAGTGCACCTATAGGTGTGGTAAAATAAATTATCTGTCGATGGAATGTGGTAATTGCAATGCAATTCTATCAATTTGGATCAGTTTTAGTTGAAAAAAAGAAAATCAGAATATCCAGAATTAACGATAGAAGTTTTTGAAGTGTTACAATCCATTTGGCACCTCTGACGTTTTCATCATTGGTTCAAATAATAAACAAACGATGGAATCGCTTAAAAATCGCTTAAATTCTAAATGCAGCAAAAACGGGCCTGAAAAGGAAGAAATACGAGTACATTACGACATTTTTAATTTTACTTACTAATACTTCCTTGAAATAGATGAGCAACCACACTTTCGCGCATTTTTTTATGTCAATGTAACCGAAGTTCGTAACAGACTAATTATAGTAAGGAAATTTAACCTTTAATGCTACTATTGCAATCCGTTCATAGGTGTTTGACAACTTGAAGTTTATGACTAAGTAAGTGATCAATAAAATATATTCATTCTAGTTTCGTCAAGATAATTTAATTCGCTAAAAGAACTAGATCGTCCATGTTGTAATGTGTTGAATTAAGCCCCATAGTAAATTGGTTGTAGATATGCTATTTGAATTTAAATGAATGTGTCAGTCAAAGTAAATATTTCTTACTAGATTCTGCCGACGGCTTCTTTCGCGTTATCTGGATGAAGGAAAAAATCAAAATGAAAAGGCAGATAGTGAGGCGGATAATTACTGGAAAACAGAAAATACAACAATGTTATTTAACATCAGAAAATCAATTTTTGACAAATCTCCTAAAGCTTTTACTTGTAGAAAAAATTAAATGATTACCACCAGATTGAAGACGCAAATCTGACGCACATTTACTTAATCACTAAAACTGATAAAAATAAATGTAAGTACGGATAAGACCTGACTGTCTTACGTCTATTAATAGAATGTGCAGAATTTAACAAAGAAAGACGATTGTGTTACATTTCAGACAACTTTAAAGACGGCTTAAAACAAAACGGATGTCGTACCTTAATTTTCTTTTAAATGATAAATGCTTATAAACTAGTGTAATCTACGGTATTACTACAATGTATGTATTTTATTAATAATGATCGCGAATGACATGAAATGTTAAAAGGAGACCTAAAAAAAATTTGCAAAATGTCAAAATGATGATTGTTTGAATAGTTAAGGCGTGAAAGCGTTACAAACACACATTACCGTTTATAATTTTAGTTAATACTATTCTTTCGTTTCTTTACTGTAGCTGTAAAACATTATTACAAAACAATAAGTGAAAGATATCAAATATTAGTCAATGTAAGCTGTTAGAGCTCGGGAAGAATATTTAAAACTAGACCCTTAGGAAATCGTTTAACAAAGATCTCACTTATCACTTCCCACTTCCGTGATAACACAACTATTCATTATACGCACTTTCAACAATCATGAAAGTCGATAATATTGTATCAGGTAATAATCTATACATTCTGTGAACTCATTTATCTTTGCTATTGCTCCGGAAGATATAGGGTTGCCACATTTATTTCAAGTTTTTTTTTAATATAAACATGTAAATAAAAATAAAAATTATTAAAATACTAATTGTATTAAAGTTTATGTATTTGATATTACTTTTTTTGTTATAAGTATTAAGTTATATTAAATCAAAAGGAAATTAAAAAAAGTTACGTTTCCTAGTTCATATTAGTTCAAATGTAAATTATAATTAGGAATTATATTTAGTACTTATAATGTCGACTGAATATTAAATGAATATGTATCCAAAACTGTACGCTATAAATACATTACACAGACTATCGTTTAGTGCAATCGGAATACAACAATTGGTACTTTCCGATAGATTTTCAACTTGAATATTGCAGTAGATATAAGTGTACAGTAGTAAGATATAGTAAGCAATGGATACCAAACGTCACTATTCTGTTTTTTAATTATATGTTATCCGTTATTATTATTGGCAATGAAAATGACAACAGTTAGCCGACGTTATCGTGATGTATAAAGAAGCAAGTTTTGTACAACAACCAATAAGTGTAAAAGAGAACAATTTATATTACTCACACACAAAAACACGACACGAACAACTAATATTTATTTCATTATCGTTTCACGGTTTCAAATTGTAATAATACGACACAAAACAGCAAATTATCCAACAGCAGAATAACTGATAATAGATTATACCAAACATACAAAAAAAAACAAAAAAATACAAGAGCGTAATTTATTATCGATATACAGTCGATATTGCCATCTGTAGGTGCTGGCTATCCAGGCAAGTATATAAATGGGACGATTAATTTTTTTTGTACCAACGTAGACTTTCGCAAAGGGAAGTTACCGCTATCAGAAGCTCAGAAATATATTTTTAATTATTATTATTTTATAATAACAAAATTGTTACAACCCTGGGTCTGGAATACATGAACTACCTGAGCTAATGACGCATTTAGCGATAACTCAGTCTTATCTCTAACAGTTGTCAAGTTACTCACTTTGGTGACATCAGCGCGAAATATTCCCATCGCACAATCAAGTATAATTTCCCACTATATCTTGGAAAAATGCAAAATGATACGCTTTTGTATAGATAACCGTGGTCCTTAGTTTAGAGTAAAAACCTCGCCGTTGGCGCAATAAGTATAATGCAATGACAGCATATATACCTTTCTTCCCATGATTAAACTCGAGCAATCCTACAACTTTCTTTTATTATTTTTGTGATTCAGTAACTAATAAGATACGCTTGTTAATTACAGTAGTACCAAACCGAAAAGATTGTGAACCACTACTACAATAATATTCAAAAAGTTATCAAACCTAGTATTTTCTCTACACCTTGTGCTATATCATTGTCAATACAGCTCGTAGAGGTTACCTCATGCTTTTTACCAATACAAATTTTTAAAATACGAACTTGAACTTTTGGGGAATAACTTGCCACATGGTCATTACAAAACGTCCTGCCACTATAGTATAGTAACTCAGAAGTATTCTCCTTCACCGAAAGCTCAGGCTTATTATAAAACTCCAATTTTATTGAGCGACGTCATATATGAAAAGCAATATTAGTTACTGCAGTAATCACTTTAAAATATTAGAAACTGGATTTACCAAAGTAGCCGGTTTGTATTTAGTTGTTTTTTTTTTATATAAAAAGATTTAAAATTGAGCGAACAGACCGACAGCTTCCTTTCAGACAAAAAACGTGATGAATTAGCTTCACTTAGCTCATACAAGCAGAATTAAAGAATTACAAACTGATTCCTGCTTGCTTCGTTGGGCATTAAAAATGGCAATAAATCAATCGAATTCAAAAGATAACCTAGAATCATCTACGAAAAATTCCGCATTGATCATAGTCCTACGCCAATTTGTTTAGTAGTTTTACATATTAGATCCTAAAAAGGAACTATACTTTTATAGATATGTATAAAAAAATAGACATAATGAATTTTCATAATAAAAATTTATTGGGGATCTTTTTCAATCGGTAACAGGGATTCCTGATATATCTCATACGAGAAGAAACGAAGTCTGTATAAATGTGTAATTAAAATTTTACACTTGAAATAGAAAGTACGGTAGAATCTTGTTTAGAGGAAGCGCTGTAGAGTACTTCTCTAGATAGAACAATATAGTACGTGACGCATTGCGGTAAATTAAAATTTATCCTTTTTTTAGGTATAGAGGTATGTAAGAAGTAAAATAAAAAAAAAACTGATCGAAATCCAGTAGTTTTTGCGTGATGTCCGCGCAACTATCTATCATTTTATTTATGTAAGAAGATTGTAACAATAATTCTCTTTTTCTTATCTCTGTATATTTATATGTATAAATACAGTTCGTTTGAGGCTCCATTGGTATATCACAGGATCATCCGATGCGAAATTTTCTGAAAATGGTTCTAGACTTAATTAAATTTTGAATTGAATCGATTGACCTTTCACCATTTTTTATAATGCCCAACAAAGTACGTAGATACCAACTAGTTCTACATGGTATCAGAGATCTATAAAATTTATTCACATTCTTGAAACTTGAGTTTGAACCTTTCCCCAAACTGTTCCTGTTCCCGGCATAAATCAAAGTAACAATTATAATTTATAAAATATTCCACAAACAAACGAACAGAAATAAAAGCCTAAAACACACTCCAAATGTATGTAGGTATATTGCGTCAATTCATTAAAACTTTTTATATTCAATTGTTCTTCTCAACAATTTTATCAGCGAACAATTTTTTATTGTTCAAACTACAGACACGACTTCCTCGCCACATTGATATATTATATATATATGCGTATATGTGCATACATATTATACGGATACGTACATATTTGTTCTATGCGTAGGTGTTTTATCGAAATATCGATATCTAAGCGAATATGTATTCGCGGTACTATAAACAAAAGCCGTCGGGAACATGAAAGAGCTTTATTGGCTTGCTCATCGGCGAAACGCAAAAACTGCCTCCACACAGAGTTAAACAATCCAAACGAGTGCACACCGGAATGAGTACTGAATGTACAAAACCTTACTGGAAGAATAGGATAGACACAAGCTATTCAAATGTTCTTAATTTTTTTTTATACCTTATAGGTTAGCGTTTGACCACAATCTCCTGTGATGTTAAATGATGAAGTGGTCTAAGATGGTAGTCACGCTAAACCTAGAGGAACACTGGTTCTTAAATGCAGTTGCCGGAACATACCAACAGGTGCTTGGCGACAGATTTTCAACTTAAGGGTGGTAGCTAGCCAGGCAGACTTAGAAAAAGTCCTACCACCATGTAATACCTCGTAGGCATATTTTTTCCAGGTAAACGGATTTTACATAGGAAGGTCAGCTATATTTTTTTCCTTTATTTTAACGAGTCTTCCGTACATCCTTGATAATTAATCCTGGTCTCATAGGATAACTGAATTTGGTAAATGTCACCTTTATGCTTAACTTTCGCACTTATACATTTAGAAAACAAATTTATAAATCATTCTTATCGCATTAACTATAGATTTTTCCAATACAATGTTATCTCTCCAAGAATTCTCCGGGGCTCTAAGAGTATCTTTTAACGCAGCTCCTGCTATCCTGGCAAACTATTTACTAATTTTAAGTTACATATATTAAATTATATTATTATCGTTTAGTTCATATGAAAAAACCGCATTGATATATTAGATAATTCTAGGAAATGTCCTCTGTCTGCCAGTAAAAGTTTCGTCAAAAATAGTTCAGGCATTCAGGTGATTAGCCCGTATAAACCATGGACTCTTAAATTTTAAAACATACTACATTTAATATACTGAATATTGATGTTGAATCCAAAATATATATATATAGTAATTATCTACAATGAGAATATCGCGTTTTTATTATCATTATTTGTTATATGTTTGGGGAAAAAAAAACAACATATAAGCAGTGAAATACGGCAACTCATTTGGAGTTAATTGATTCCCTAACAAAAGAACTATGATGAACGGTAAGTGATTACTCAGACAACATTACGACACAACAGTTTGTACACTGCATATTGTAATTAAGGAAGGAAAATATAAAAACATTTCACAACGTGTAAGTAGTAAGTGTCCCGTCGCATCAAGTGCAATACTAACGCACCGCCCGCTCACTCAGGAAGTTGTAAATCACAACAGCTCTACCGACTCGTCCGCCGATTCTTACACACTCACCAATCTAACTTGATCCACGCTACCTTCTGAATTCGACCCGAATTATTCAATCTACACCCACTATCAACAGTCCAAATAATCTGGTAGCTGTTTATCCGAAACACTGAAAATGTTATGTCGTCTGTTTATTACAAACGCATCCTGTATAACACTGTTGTTCTGGTGACAGATGAGAAAATAAAAAATGCCCCGAATACGGTGTCGCTTGTCACAACTATCAAATGAATCAAAATTGAATGGCTTACTTATGACAAATTTGTAAGTACCTTAATATACGAGTTTCCTGACCTGATAAAATGATAAAACTTCTTCGATCTCCAGCATTTTTATAACTTCTGGAAGCGACAACAGTAGAAAGTTAATCATATTAAAAATAATAACTTGGTAAAAATTCACTATAAACTCGACTGTTGTGTATCTAGATTAGGATGGCAATGATTTGATAAGCTCTAAAATCTTAGCAAAAGCATAAAGATCACCCCAATAAAAGAGTCGTAGAAATTGGTTTTGCGACTTTTGACAAAACTGCACATATACAAATATATTAAGGAAACAGACAGCCTTTGATTTTGAAGTCGGTTAGACAATTTTATTATTTTTTCAGTACTTATACTAACTTATTGCACATCACAAACCAAAATAAAACAAATCGAATACGTCTTAAAACTACGTATCGATTTCTTATAATCTTTTAACACTATTAAAATGTATTTGTTTAATACAAGCCTTTAATTGGGTCTTTGTATGAGTTAAAGTAGATTTGAGCTATTCTACGGGAATATCCTTTTTTATTGGTGAAAAGTACTGTATGTCTTTTACCGTACCCCTGGCAACGTCTATGCAAAATTTATTGATGATCGGCTAAGCGGATATGAAGGAAAACAACCTCACACAAAATGATGGCCAAGACCGGACAAAGTGGAAGAAGTTGTAAAGCGGGTCCTGGCTTAAGGAAGGGAAAGCGCTAAGATGAAAAAGATCAGTAGAGCCCTAAAAGAGTGAAAAATATAATATTAACTAAGATAAGTAAGTATTTATTACTATACTTTCTCAAAACAGCACACGTAAACTATTTAAAATATATATGTCTCAGATAACAAACTACGCTAAATTCATTAAACCAGCTAACGTTAAATGAAATCAACATGTGATTTTGATCACCATAACTAACAACATTACAAGCAGAATCGATTCCCGCCAACTGTTACCGTACGCGTACGCTTTTAGTGGCTGTCAATAAACGGACACCATTGTGTGTGATTCCGCAACAACAAAAAAAAGCATAAATCGAATCGATCTTCCTAACTGTCCGCCACTCACTTTGTTGTACGAAATCTCTAAAGACCCATACATATATTTTGCGGTTGTAAGCGACGTCAAAATATTTTGTATCAGTTGTGCTAACGGTGACACTTTGCGATGCCCGCATTAACGTCGTATTGTTGTGTTATGCGGGGAGATTATAGCCAAATGTGCAGTATTATTTAAAAACTAACAATCTTCTTGGTATATGTAAATGAGATCGACAAACTATAATCACGTTTGACCGATTACTATAAAAATTTCAGACTGAAGTCTTTATTCACGACGAAGGTTCTATCTATTAGCACTACAACCTATTAACTTCTACGCCTTTTTTCTATTCTTATCTTTGACCACACCGTCAGTTCATGACATCAGATAACATCATTCTATATATAATTCTCTATTATAACAACATATATGCAAATTACCATAATAAGAATTAAGTATTCAAACTGAACAACATACAGTGAATGAGTGTAATGGAATCACGATTAGTTTTATGTTATTCGGAGGGGCCGCGGATTCCGGTTTACCGGATAAAGCGAATTTTACCGTCACAAAAGGACTTTTTTTTCAAAGAGTTTTTTAATTTACCCCTCGAACATCTGTGGTGACTCCCTCGACGACAGCGGTTTTAATCGTATTTGTTACGCCACAAGTTATTGATAGTTGAATGGTTTGTTTAAATATTTCAGTGACAACACATATGTATTTTTGGAGGACGTTATATTTTTTATTTAGAAGCTAGACGGTGACCGCGGTTTTGTTCTCGAGGAAAAGATGTTTTATCATGATTCATTGTAGGTAGTCTTATATTTTTGAAGTGAAAACTCGTTTTGAAGTATTTTGCTATTTTTGCAAACAGCGAAAGTTGTACATACACAGCTCCAGTATTTTCACTTCTATCGTGGGGCCATACGTACATACAACAAACAACAACAAACAAAAGGCAAAACCTAAGGCTATGGACTAGAAAGGTCTGAAATTTATTCGATAATTTATCGTGTCATCAAACGCACCTTAAGGCCTCTCATATTTTCTTCATTAGAAAAAAATAATTCAATAGCAAATAAATGTAAAGAGTAAAATATTAGATACATTAGTTTCAAAAAATGTTGAAAACTTTATAATGTCTTATCACGGATCCCCAAAAAATTCTAGATACAAGCAAAGAATCAAAATTTATGGCGGGATTTTAATAAATAATTACAGATGCGATCTGTAAACAGTAAGCTGAAATGTTTTATTTTATTTTTTTTACGGCATTTTATAGGTCTGGTTAATCCGGTTACGTTTGTCACGGGATATTTGGAAGTAGCCCGGCTGCACTAAATATGAATGTTTATGCTTTAACGGTGACATTAATCACAAAAGAGGTCGTGATTTATGCACAGAATACCATAGGATCGATTTACAGTTTACCGGCGAGCAAGTTTCACATACGAAACCCGAACTGCTAGTAAAAACCGCTTTATTCTTATTTTATAGCGTTTCACAAGTGACCACTAGACACGTGTTCGTTAAACTCCTTGTTATAAGAACAACGAATGCGTTGTATATGAAATGTCATAATCTTTGAAAAATATATTTAAAGCTCGACTTACGAGTACAATGTACTCAATCAAGAATATGTCGTTGTGTAATCTTTCTTGTATGAACAATGATTTAACTGAAACTACCAATAGATCTTTAAAACCAAACAAAAGGGTAAATAACAATTGGGGTTAGTAAATTTGTTAAAAAAAGTTAAATTAATAAACGACACAAAGAGGAAGTAATATTTTATATAGATATATAAATTATAGTTTAATCACATTATTCGTATTTATATAAAAGGCTAATAAAAAAAATAAAAGTGAAGGAAAGAAGGGATTTCATACAAGTGTGGCGGGGATATATCTAGGGAAGTATGTCGTACAATGAGATATGCCGATTGGGATAATCTCAATTCAAATGCTATCAGTTTTATTTATATTATTTAATACTTCTTGTTGATTTCCTTCGTGTGATTTGAGAAAGAATTTACTTGACTCTGCTAGAATTGTAAAATTTATCAAAATTATAGAATCTAAGTAAAAACGATTTAGATATGTGTTAGTTAATCCATAAAAAATACAGGTAAAATCAAGAAAGAAAATTTTGTACAGGGTGAGATGAATCACCTGATGTTAAATGACGATGTGGGCTAACATGGCAACAAGCTCAGCAGCAGGAACATGTAGATAGATGTAGTTACTTCAGAAAAGATATTCAACTTGAGACTGATCACTCGCCAGACAGGCATTAGAAAAAGATTTGCCGCTAAGCTATGGTCCAATCATATTTCCTTTACCTGACGCTCTAAATCATTGTATAATTCGAACCAATGTCAATCCACGCGGTGTCGTAACATTTCCCACTGAACCATCATCGATTATTTTTCGATATTAGAAAGGCAAAATATTGAAATAACTTTTTATATTTGAAATAACTTTTTATATTATAAAGTCGTTTAGAGATAATATTATAATTTGAAAATATACGTTTATGTTAAAATTTATCATAACACCAGCGTTTAAACTATCCCTAGGAGCAGTTAGTATTTTTCAGGATGTAAGATGCTCTATACCCTTTCTTGTACCCCTGACAGCGTGTATTTAAAGCTTCCACTATTTATCTGTAGATGGAGCTACAGTGTTACCAGTATAAAAATGTGGAAACAGATTTTTTTTTACATTTTAGGATTTATCTATGAGAATTGTATTAAGAGGTGAATTAATTTAATGGCAGTAGTGTATATTTTTATTTATGTTTGCAATTTAGTTTTAGGCTTTTTTATGACTACCTGGTATCCGTATTTAATTCTTGTCTATTGTTAGTTGAATCACTACTTGTTTTATTAGAGTTAATTATGTAATGTCTCTTTTTATTGTAATTTTGTTACTTGCAACTGATAGGAAGCTTCATGATGATTTATCGAGTAGTTACGGCATGAAATCGTAACGAACAAACATACTTATATTCGTATTTATAATATTAGCTAGGAAACACATTAAGTAATTTAGAATAGTTTTAAGTTACTAGCATACTTTCATATTTATTTACATTCGCACAAACTATTAGAATTATCGTCGATACAATTAATGGTATAATTAAAGAAGAAATAAAATCATGGAATTCAATAGAATAATTAAAACCCGAATCGAAATATCTATCGTGGTACAAAGGCGCGCAACCCATCGTGTCAGTGACCGGTACTGAATGTACCCTAACTTTTTTTCAGGCCTTCGATTTGTGGGTTCTTGCTTTGTGATACAAAATTAATGATTTTTGGTCTGTGCTTCGCAGCGTCAGCGAGCACAATGCGTCCAGTGACAATGGTGTCCCGCTGTCCACGATATTGACGGAAGGCCTCGCCGGTCGCCGCGGACGCTACCTACGCTCCTGGCTACCCCACCGGCCCTTTGTCCTGAAGAATTTTAGACACGTCACTAACCAAAATGGAAGCTCGTGAGAATAAATACAATATTTTATAAAAATGAATGGCTAATTACGGCAAGAGATTTTCAACGATGCTTTAATTTTATACTTATTGTTGTGTTTGATCAAAGTGTCAGACTCACGACACTGAAATAGGTTATGGAATTTAATTATATAAAAAAATAGGAAAACTAACAAATCACAATACTGTATTATCACATTACTTTCATATTAGAATTTGTAGTATCATTCTTATCTTTATAAACCAATTTATTTCAAAATTAAGAAAAGGTTCTTATGTTAACAAACGGCAATATTATCACAATATCCACCATGTTTTAAATATTTAAAGAAATTAAATAAATTGAATGGAATATTGCATAAATATCTTTTAAAACTTTAGACAGTGAAGGTGACGTAAAAAATAGAAACATATTTTACGTATATCCATCATAAAAATTGTATGAAATTAAAAAAAAAAGTATATTAAAATATTCTATGAAATTAATCTATACTAATACTATTATAACTTCAAGAGATTTTGTGTTTGACTGAATCGTATAATCACTGGAATTAACAATCAAATAATAAAAATATATTTCTCTATTTTTTTATAGCCTATTTACTGAAAAAGGTTAGAGGCTACATAAGATCAAGCTACGATCCTTAAGAAGTTACGAAGTACTGGTGAAGACAAATCGAGTAGCAAGGCACGAGGCATCACAGGTCGAGAGAAATTAAATACGAGACGAATTCCGAGGCACAGGCAGTAGCTTATAAAACCAAAAGTTTAATTAAAAAAGCAAATAGTATGTATAGTAGAACCAAGTGACGAATAGAATAAAATCAATGGAGGCAATCAAAGGTCTCAAAACATTTCGATCAAAAACATCGACCGCAAGCGTAAAAGGCAAATCACCTAGGGTGGCCACAACGTGGTCAAAACCCTCAATTCCTATTTGACTCATTGTACACTGTAAACTCCTATTGTTGTCACCCTGACTTTGTTGACATTTAATTTATTAGAATTCAATATGATTTCATTAGCACCAAACTGTTCATAAATATATGACCACAACATCAACGTCCGACGACAGTGTAGGTTACAGCCAATAAATAATGGGATTATCTTGTCCGTGGGTCGTGATTAGGTGCAGTGTTTGGGGAAAGTCGAAAATTAAATCGTTTAAGCCCTTTTAATGGTTGATGTACAATAGTAACGGTTAGTTATGATGAATTGTGGTAATAAAATAAAGCTACGACATATAACAAATCGTAAGCGAGGGATAAATAAACCATAGACAGATATCAATAACAAAAATACTCCATAAATTTAAATTAGGCAGTATTTACAATCTATGAACAGTTGAGAACATATTAAAAATAACTAGCAACCGGCCGCAACTTTGCTCGTATTATATTACAATATAAAACTTAATAAACATAAACAGTAGCATAATGCCATCTAGTGGCAAGTTATAGTGAAATAGAACCCTCTTCATGAAAAAACGCTTTGATATACTATATTCCATGGAGATCGGTTAAAGGGAGTCAGAATTTATCAATTTCACATATACCAATATCCATTTTGTTTTGTTACTAGCAAAACCAGGTAGATTGACTTCCTGCCAGAAATCTTCATTAGACGTGAGTACAAAATAATGAGAGGTACTGGAAATATAAAAATTTGGTATTATTTGTTTTTATGTGATATATATCAATATTTATTAAACAAGTTTGGATTAAAATGTTAAAAATTTAGATCTGTACCTCTAGAACAGCACCGCCTGACTCAATAATTTAAAAAAAAAACATCAATACCGGTCAAGGACTTTTGTAGTCAAGCTGAGAAAGCTACAAAGACATCCAATCCGTACTACGATTATATATGATATATATGGATTATTACAATTTACGTGAAAAATATAATAATATATGAATATCAATATAACTCAAGCCCTTACGTAGTATGCCTTCCTGAAACATACATGCTTGGTACACGTGTATGTTTCACGAATTTATATATGTATGAAATAATAGTTAGCCTAAGCTTAGTTTTCGTCGCGTCGCGTTTTCCCTTTGGCCCGGACACGGATTGTCCGTTAGATTTCAATTAGGCGCACCCCCCTGCCCCTCAGGCAGGGAGGTTAGTCATGTCTACCCCCGCGACCCCGCGTGCCCATCCGGCCCTTCCGGCCGTTGATGATACCGTCCATCTCGAAGAACTGTTACGCTTCCACATGTTCGTCGAAAAGGAAGACCCGCAACTCGTATCGGAATACAACAGACTCCGGAAAGTCTACGCGCGCAATCCTCCCGGTAAGATACCGCGTTGTTTCTCCGCGAACCCTTTCGCGAATCTCCCGGACGACCCGTTCACGAGGCTCTCGGAATTCGATTCCGATGACGACTCTGATATGGACTACGATACTGTCCCCGCGACCGCGCCCGCGACGGAAACCACGGCCGCGACCGTGCCTGCGCCCGCGACCACGCCCGCCGATGACGACGGTTTCACAACCGTCACGCGCCGCGGTAAACGCCCACGCGCCGCGATTCAGACCGATAGCGACTCGGCTGCGGGACGTCCAATCCCAAAGCAGTCCAATATAGGTGGCGCTCGGGTGCCCCGAGCCTCTCCCACGCCCTCTGCCGCGAATTCGGCTCAAGCCTCGGCTGCGGAACCCGCGGTCGCGGCTAAGAAGCCACGCCTACCGCCTCCCGTCACCTTCCGTGACCAAGCCCGTTGGGTAGAGATTTCTGAAGACCTTAAGTCCAAGGAAATCATCTACAAGTCCGCCGTCAACACTGTTGCCGGCATTTCTATTCGTGTCTCGACCCCCGATGAGCATCGCAAGCTCACCAAATATTTCAGGGAGCGTCAGCTCCCTTTCTTCACCCACGCGCTCGAGGAAGAGCGCCGCCTCCGTGTCGTCATTCGGGGAGTTCCCTCTGAACTCACCGAATACGACATCTGCGATTGCCTGAACGGCCAGGACTTCCCAGTCCGGAGCGTGCAGCGCATGCACCACCCCCGTACGAAGGCCCCCTTCAACCTGGTGTTGGTCACTCTGGACCGCACCTTGGAAGGCAAGGCTATTTTCAGCCTCAACTCAGTTTGCGGCCTGTCCCCTGTCTTCGTCGAGCTTCCTCGCAAGTCCCAGGTACCCTCGCAGTGTCACAACTGCCAGGTGTACGGTCATTCCGCCCGACACTGCCACCTGCGTCCCAGGTGTGTCAAGTGTCTCGGGGATCATTCCACTAAGGAGTGCCCCCGCACTCCCGAATCCGTCGAGCCTCCGAGCTGCGTCCTCTGCGAGCAAACGGGTCATACCGCGAATTATCGCGGGTGTCCCCGTGCGCCTCGCTCGACCTATCACCGCCGCGGCGGTCGTGCGACCCGGTCCAGGGCGCACGGCCCGCCGACTCGGACGAATCGGCCTCCGCCTCCGCCCATACAAAGCCAGAAGGCTTTCCCCGACCTGCCGGGCACCTCCAGTGCGCCGGCAGCATCCGCTCCTGCGCCGAGCGCGCTCTCCTGGCGCGTAAGGGCTTCCCCGCCAGCTCCCTCGGCTCCTAAAGCCAAGCCCCAGCCCCCAAAGGCTTTGTCCACTCCTGCGCCACCTATCGCGGTTTCAGCATCGACCTCCGGTATAGACTGGATAGCTCGCTTACTTTTGGTACACGATGTACAAGAGATAATCGCATTTAACACGTTAGTTAATAGTACGTCTGAGCTCGGGCTTTTAAACGCTATCTCCGCTTTCCCGGCCGTCGCGACCACGGTACAGCAATTAACCCGCGCCGCGCATAAATAAATTCGCGTAAATCAAAATATCAGATCGAACCCGCGTGTTCATACATAATAGACCGATACATTAGGATTTGTTACGTAATTATTTAGTTAAATCGGCACCGTGCCGCTGTACTTTATTTTTTAGCTCGATTCCCTCTCAAACGATGCGTGTTTGCGCCCACGCCCGCGACTCTCTCTGCTCACGCCTCCGTGAGTGGGGGGTGAAGATTCGATCCCGCACACTCGTCGCGATTTTTCTTGTAACAGCTCGAGCCTAGGTAGTCCCTCGGTGTGGAGCCCCCGAGTATGTTACTCGCGCGAATACAGTGATTTACACATGTTCTACACTTACACGATCACCCCACACTCTTGCACATCTAGGCACTCAGTGGTGGGCTGTTTTTTTTGCCCTTTTCGGACTGAAATAGGTCACATAACACAGTAGTCAGATACCAAATACACATATACATTCGTGAAACATGCATGGTCACACATGCATTTTTCACGAATTCATATATGAGTATTGTATGGATAGATAGCTTAGCTAGCTTAGTTAGTTCGGGAATCCGGCGACAGCTCAAGCCGAGGTGCACCGAGTGCCCTTTAGATGTTTCGCCTAAAAACAATCGGGTGAGTGCCCTAAGCGCTCCCCTTAGTAGTCCGGTGGAACTGTGAAGGCCTAATAAGCCGGCAGTGTAGGTCAGTTCGAAAAAAAAAAAAAAAACTAAGCTTAGTTAGACTCGGGATATTCGGTAACAGTCCAAGCCGAGGCGCGCCGTGCGCCCTTGTGCTGGTTGCCTACATAAAATCGGGTGAGTGCCTTAAGCGCTCCCCTTGGTGGTCCGGTGAAACTGTGGATGCCTTGCCGGGTTGACAGTGTAGTAAGTTCGAAAAAAAAAAAAATCAAGCCCTTACTATTTGTATGAGATAATCTTCGAAATAACTGAACCGATATTTACGAGAGTTCCACTGGCAACTCTCAAAATATTCTCTAAACTACTTGTCATAAGCTTTTCAGTGGTGGCTAAACAGTAATCTTAAAATCGGTAAAAGGGTTACAGGAGTTAAGTAATAGTAACAAAATTACAATAAAAAAGGACATTACATAATTAACCCTAATAAAACCACCAGTGATTCAACTAACAATAAACAAGAATTAAATACGGATACCAGGTAGTCATAAAACAGCCTAAAAACTAAATTGCAAACATAAATAAAAATATAAACTACTGCCATTAAATTAATTCAGCTCTTAATACAATTGTCATACATAAATCCTTAAATGTAAAAAAAATAGCTGTTTCCACATTTTTATACTGGTAACACTATATCTCCATCTACAGATAAATAGTAATCGATTAAAAAAAAAGAAAATCGGTTTGATAAACAGAAAATAAAAAGGTATTGAAGTATTTTATCTTCGCTTATATATACTGTATCTATAAGCGAATTAAATTACATGAACAAAATGAAATATCTAAAATATTTAAATATAACTTCTCATATTCAAAGTTCGTTGTTGCTATTTAAAATATAAAGGCGCTATTTTATTAAGTTGTGGTGGACTAGCGGTTTGACCAGTGGAATGTCGACCCGATGTCCGCAGGCTTGAACCCCGGCATGTACCAACGAATCGTTCGGAATTTACGTACATTTATTAATTGAAATTGGTAACACGAACGGCTGACGGTGAAAGAAAACATCGTGAGGAAACCTGAACCTGAGAAATGTTTCTTGTAGTATCACCATATACGGAAAAATATAAAAATTGTGGATTTCTCAGAGTTTGTAATCGCCAATACGTCGTGGGCTGACGTGGTGATCAGGCCCATACCTTTCTTCGGGAGGAGGCCTATGGCCCTGCAGTGGGTCTCTGACAGGCTGATGATGATTTTATTGATACTATCAACTATCATACGGAATAACATAGATGCAAAGCCAATAAACACTACCACTTCAAGTTCTACTTAGCAAAAATAATGGTTTGATTCATAGTAATCTGTAAAAATAAAGTTTACTCTTATATTCAATAAAATACTTTAAATATACTTTGCTTTCAATACCTTTTTATTATTTCCTCTGTAGATAAAATATATTGTTAAGATAATAAATAATGGCGACGAAGTCGTGGGCACAAGTTAGTAATTAAATAAATATCATATCAGTAGTCTAAAAACATTTCGTTTCCAATACCTATCCCATTTCCCAAAGAACGTTGGCGTAAAATATTGAGTACCTCAAACCCCGATCGAATTGTTACATTTGGTCCGAAATCGACCATTCGTATATCCATTAGTTTAATGTGATTTCTTTTAGATGGTTCCAATATATATGCTTGTGTACTTATCTAACCTTATCCTACACGTGAGAGAGATCTAAAATTACATGTAAAAGTAGGTGATTCAGAAAGACGTGGAAATATGTGGATATATATTTGAAGCGCCTACGTACTTTAATTCATTTGATGGTATTTCTCAAATAATTTTGAATTCGAAAGTACAATTTCAAGAATATTTGTCATGACCACCATGAAAATCGGCATACTTTAGTGTTATAGATTTTAATACTATTTATTTAAGACATTCATTTGCGCGCACCAAACGTACCTAGTCTTTTTTTTCGAACTGACCTACACTCCTAGCCTGGCAAGGCCTCTACAGTTCCACCGGACTACAATAGTACCTAGTCTAAACTTTAACGTACGTACTTTATAACCCAAAACGACCTACAGTCAAAACTCTTACCTTGTTAAAGTACATAACAGTACAAATAAATTGGTTAGCGATCTGAATGTAGACCTATTCAGCACAAGCGTACAGAAACTTAAATGTCTTCTAAATTCCAGTTTATTTAATTTTTTATTTCATTCTTTGTACTCTATATTTTCTTTTAGCTATACGCCTAAACTTATAAATCGCCTTCGTTCATGTACAAATATATTTTTTTTTTGTTTAGCTGTAAGTAGTCTGAGAGTTTAAAATAAGAAAATAAAAAATAAAATTTTGTAAATAGTCGTTACTAGATGGTGCAAGTACAAACTCTGATCGCCTTGACAATTATATACACGATTAGCTTTTATTCGACATTTCTCCAGCGTGATTGTAAATTTTGAAATTAAATACAGCTCGCTGATATTGAAGTTAACTATAGAAGATTTTTTTTTTAATCAGTTAAGTACCAATTATTCCAGTGTACCCATTGCAAACAAAAAATCAAATCTCTTTTCTTTATAATAGTGTCATAAATCAACTATTTATCACAACAGATAATAATAGAAACAAATAATAAGAAACGCAGATGGAGCCGCGGGTACAACCAGTATATTATATAACTGTGGGAATATCACACGGGCAAGTATTCCTATAACCCTCAGTAATTTAAAAACCAAGAAGCATGCGCATTTGAAATTCTTTAACACCTTACATATAATTTACATAACTCTCCAATGCGGTAATTATCATGAGTCCAAGCTATTTCATTTTATTTCATGTGCCATTAAATTTAACAACAATCGCCTGTTATTGACTCTAAAGTGGACATCTTTATGTTTATGCGTCGTTAAGATTAAAGTGTTTTCACGTTACGGGCGACAGTCATTTCGAATCTGGATTAGGTACCTTGAATTACTGTTGGACGCATTACCGTAACTCACAGAACACCGAGGCAGTAGGAATTGGGGTGTTCGAAAAATGAATCACAGGATAAGCTATATGCTAATATCATTAAATACATATATATATATATATATATATATATATATATATATATATATATATATATATATATATCTCTTATAGACAACATGTGTTTGTTCACAATCAATGTTAGAAGACTACGATGTACTTATTGCTAATTAAAATTAAGCCAATTACAAAGCCAATACAAAACAAGTCCTTAGCTTAATTTGTTATTCTTTCTTTCCCAGCAAATACCACAGGAGAGACAAGTTAGCATGCGTGGTTTGGTCAGGGGTGCTTCACTCGTGTCTCAGCGTCTGTATCCTTCCCAATTTATTATTTATTTTCCTTTTAATCGGGAACTTGATTGTAGTATTTTTGTGTTTATTCAGTCTTAAATACGCTTGTCGGAATTTATCTTTTAGGCCGGTGAAGCTGTGTAGACCCATCAAGCAAATAGCCTATAGTGAGGTCGAAAAAATAAAAAAAGAATATATGCCCAGTGGCAAATGGCCTCTGCGGTGTTGCTACAGCGTCTTACAGTCAAAGACAAGAGACTGTTGAGAACAAGGATTTTGTGGTAACTGCCTCATAAAGATTAACCGATGTGTGAGGTCGCCTGGTTCCACTTATTAAATGAAAATCGCATGGTGCACATCACGATCGGGCTTCCAACCCCCGTCCACCTACGCGTAGTTATTGTAAATTTGGCCGAGGAAACCTTTTCGGAGCGTCTTAGTCACGAAAGCAAATATCATTAAGATGGTACATAAATATTTTTTTATTAATGTTTCGGCATACTATGTAACTATGTTCCATGTAGAAACCGTTTATATGATGGTTAAAATAAAAAGAATCTCAAGTGAAGCGCAGTTACAAAGAACTATAACCCAAGACAGGCTTGACGGAAAATTGTGAGGATATGGGATACAAAGAGATCAAAATAATGGGTAAGTGGATAGACAAAGAAAATTTGTTTCCCCAGGAAATAATATTATCAATATGTTAAGAGTAATAACTGAAATAGTTTTATAAATATTAATGTCCAGGTGTAAAATTTGTACAAAAATGTTGACTTCGTCTAAGAATAATATTCAAGACCACACAAAGCTGGTGGTTAACCGCCAACTATCCTGAACCATTGTTGTTGTCAAAACAAGATCAGTTACAATAAATCTTATTAAAAGTCTCGCCGAACGCCATTCAACGTCGCATTAGATACAATTTGAAAAGATCGGTTTGTTTACAGTGTGTTTGCGGATAGCTATTGTTGTAAACGCATCTGGCCTACCTGAACACACACTTTGTTGCTGCACCTAGATATATGTACGTAAATAAATTTCGGAAATTAATTTAAAAATAATGTAACTAATATATTGGTAATCAAATACACACATAAACGTACACTGTTGATGCAAACATAAAAAATATTTAACAATAAAAATAAGAAAGCATAATTAATTGTTAAAATATACCTAAATACTGTCCCAGAACAGTTTTTACGTTAAGACTATATTACTAAGTTAGCATTTTAAGTGCAATAACAAGTATGGTTGAAGGGTTTTATTATTTTTCCCCTTGTTTTCCTAATTTCGTTAGTTTAGTTTAGCCGAGTTGACAAATACAAAATACATGTTTGAGTTTTGTGAGCCACACATGCTGGTACAAATGTGTGCTTCACTAATTCGTATATGTATGATTAGCTTAGCTACGTTAGTTTAGATAGATTCGCATTGTTGTATCCATACAGTAACAAAGCTGCCAGCGGTCTAAGCCGTTTCATAATTCTATGGTTGTATCGAATGCAACAGCACAAGCCGAGGTTCGGCCACTTTGGAACCCTTGAAGTTGTGGCCAAGCGGCCGAGCGCCATAAGCTCCTCGTCTTATTAGTCCGGTGAAGCTATGAACGGCAATCAAACAAACAGCGTATACTTAGTTAAAAAAAAAGTACCATAATATCAGAACACACTAACAAGAACGCAGTACCAAATTCCATACCACTAGATATAGTGATAATAATGTATAATAATACATGACATATAAACTTTAACTCGAATTCTTATCGGAATCCTAATGTTAAGGAAACTAACATGGACTAAAAAATGAGACAAACTTTTTATCCATACACTGGAGGTTATTTGTCACAATATTATGTTAGTGACATTTTCTATAATTAACTTTGGTTGGTTAACGTGTACAACAAATGAAGGGGAAAATAATAACATGAGATATGAATTCTGAGATTTCACAAAATCTTTCTAGAAAGTTCTAACAAGCGGACTACGCTTTTGTTAAAGCGGTGAAACGATTTGAAACTGCTGACTCTAAAGTATCTAACATTCAAAATTTTTAAGTTCGTGCAGTGGGAATCGAGCTTTGTGTCGTGAAGGAGTTTACATACATAGGAGGCAAAATACGCCCGTACTCAGAATAATTATTTGTAAATCACAGAAATAGCACATGAGCCTACAATTTTTGTCTTGGTGCAGGCATAATTTGCATTATATATATATATATATATTATATAACCTCAATGTTTACTACCTTCGAAAATAAGACAATTCTAGTACCATTCTAAATAACAATACATTTATTGTGTTTTGTCTTTATTTGGTAATACGTATAAATACTATTATATATATAATAATGTTTACAAAGAGTGTATGTATATGGGTAAAAATGGATTCATAACAGTGCCCTCTGACGGCTTAAAAGGTTTGATACCTTTATTTCGATTTCAGATGTTCATAATAAATTGAAGTCTATTGAATACTTCTAAAAAAATATTTAAATACAAATGCTAAGTTAATGTGTACTTCGTAAGAAAAAATAAATAAAAACAATCTTAAATACGCTATAACTATTAGGGCTTATTTGTTACGTGTACTTCGTAAGAAAAAATAAATAAAAACAATCTTAAATACGCTATAACTATTAGGGCTTATTTGTTAAAATCTATAGAATAATCACAAACGAACAAAAAATATAGATTTCGTGATTTTTTGCATAAATCAGTAATTTTATGATTTTAACCATTATTAGACAATTTCCAAACCTACTTAGTGTGACTGTTAATTGCTAAAACGATGTTATTGTTCCTTAATTTATTCCTATTTCCAAGATTGAAATATAAAAACGATAAACTTGGTACTAAATTACAATCACAAATATTCATCATGTTTGTTTTAAAATAACGATAAAACGCACTCTATGGGTTTTCGGTGAAACTACAACAAAGGCAAGTAGGCGCATGAAGTATATTTTTCAATGCGATGGATGTTATACAGATATTAAAATAAATATTTAAAAATTATCACAGTAAATTTAAAAAAAGCTGTCCTCGTTGATAAATGTTATTAAAAGAAAACAACTACTGCCTAATTATCAAATAGATCAGCTGTTATTTTGTATTCCAAAAACGTACAACTGCTCATCAGCATTACATTTGTGATATCTCCTTTCTTCTTTAGGAAATACACAGTGCAATAACAAAGATAGCAATTTGGTTAGTGTAGTGTTGCTAGTTTCGATATATTTAAGAGTTTTTAGGATACTTTACAGATTTTTGGGCCCCATAATATTTAATTGTACAATAGAGTTTTTAAAGTAGAAAACAGAGATAAGCTATTAGTGTCATTCATAACACGATTGAACAATCTAAATATCAGTATATCGAAATATTTATTCTGACTTAAGTATACACAGCAAAAGAGCTCAATATTATTCAATATATCTATTATTTAGTGCTGACAGACAACATTTATCAATGACCAACAAAATCACAATTATCTGTCATACACAGCACTGATGATAAATAAATCTATTATATATATAAAAAAAATAGTCTAAGGATTATAAAGTAGTTCCCCAAAATTATGATAATATTGGAACGTTATACCATTATTATTTGTCATATTTTATACATACATCATGTATTAATAGGATCGATAAATTTAAATATACAAAAAAATTAAATACTCGTAATTATTATGTTTACATACCGTTTAAATTTTTATAATTTTATTATGTGGTTGACTCTCACTGAATGGTACTTAACTTCGACTGATTCCATCATTGATGCGCGAGTTAATTTCGAAATAATGTACATTGAAGATACTTAATGTTTTTAAAGTTTGCTAGCTTATATGTTATTTTATCATAATAAAATCTGGATCTGGTTAATTTGAATTTGGATCAAGTAAATCACTGTCTCTTCGTTTGATGTTTGTTTAATTACTATTGACACCAAATCCATTCAAATCCAATCGATTAGCGCTCTGGTATCAATGCTTGTCAGGGAATTCCCTTATTATGTAAAGGGGAATCACTTTATAAAACCCCGATACTTACAATATTTTTTTTTTGCTATATTTATAGATATTTTCATTTCTCAGACAAAGTTTTGTTGTTGTGTTATGAGAAATATGAACATTAACACGTGTCAACAATTAATTTCACAGTTAACTTCTGCATTTTTGTTTAAGAATTAACTATTATAATTATATTTTTTTCGCTTATTTTGTGTCGCCATATTGTCAATATTGAATTTCTTAGCGTGATTTTAAAAAAACTTTGGTAATTTCGTAGGATTTGATAACATTTTCTGGTCACATTGAGTCTTTGTTTGTGTCAGTCTGTTACAGTCCTTCGTACGTGTGATTGCATTTTGTTGCAACCGAAGGACTGCATTTTGCACAACCTTTGCATTGTTATTTAGGATAGTATAGTTAATTTTGAAGCGACAGATTACGATAGAAGTTATTTTTAGGGAAATATTAAGTAAAGATTTTATTATTCAGTCGGCATGAAGGGGTAAGTGTCCACTTTGATTCAAAACTTTAGAAGTTTATTGCATGATGCACCAAAACTGCTCCGGAAGTTGGTGAACTACTTTGCAAAATGAAACTGGTTATGACCTAAAAGTGTGTAGTACATTACAGTTTTATATGAAGTAATTGATTTAATATATACTTTAATGCTTTTAAAATTATATATAGATCGCAGAGGATATTCTATTGCGTATATTGAGTCAACTATATTCTGAAGGATATTTATCTTTGTTATGTTTTACTACCACTTTAATATACACATTTTGTTATTTAAATATGAAATCAACGTAATTCAGTTCACATGCATTTTATCTTTTAATGATAAACAAAAAAAATGCTTAAGATCTATATGTAATCAAACTTTTATTGTTAAATATTATGAAATTTCTTTTAAAAAACTGCATATCATAACATAAATTACAGAAATATGTTATTCATCTGCATCTGAGAAATTAATATAAAACTCCAACAAACACTTTATGTGAAGAAAAGTATAAATAATACAATTAAACTCCACAAGAATAATATATATTAGAAACTCTGGAATAAAAATGAAATGTCATGTGATAAATGTTAAGAGCATGTTTACCTTTGTTCATACTGTGAAAAGTCAAACCTTACCTTTATTTCACACTTTAAGGGGCAAATACACTAGCTTAAAACATGTATATTTGAAGTCATTCCTGAATAAATTAAATATATTAATAGAACCATTCCTATTAAACTTTCAAATGATGATATGAACTACTTCATTGTAATATGAAGAGCTTTATAAAGCTAGTTGCTAAGTTCATAATATTCATAAGCAGACTTCTCATATACATGCTTCTTTTATTGTATAAAACAATCAAAGTCCACATGAAGTACTGTTTTCAAATATATGCTGTTCAGTGACAGATTTACTTTAGACTATGTTCCTCTTATATGGCACCTTGTTTATTTATAATATTTACATACTTATTTTTATTTACCACTAATCCACAATACCACATTTGTGTTTAAACTTGTTGTAACTTGTTTTGTATGATTATTTTCGAACTTACTTACACTGTTGGCTTCGTCAAGCCTCTACAGTTCCACCGGGCTACACTTGTTTTGTAAAATTATTTTAAACTTCACACTTTACATTAGGTATTATAATTATATATTTTATTTTTTCATCATATCTAATTATTAACACCTGGACTATCCAAAACCATAAAGAATAAGTTCCATACAAACATATGTAGACCACCATGAAGTACGTGTCAACAGACTGTTGGTCGAATAAGCTTAAAAAAGTACCTAATTTATTACAAAAGTTTGAAAAATAACAAATTATGTAATGTAAAATTATATTTTTTATGTAAAATGTGTTTTTAAATTATTTATTCATTTATACAAACTATTTTTACTAAACCATGAAATTTACAATGTACAATGTCGTGAAATAGAAAAGAAATTAAAAACATAACCCGCCATTCTGAGATCTGGGGGTCTTAAAAAATCAGCAGAGGGCTTAAGCTAGTGTCCAATTTCGGCTTCACATGGGTACAATGTAATGACATCCTAGATATCTATACTATTTAGTTGTATTTTAGGTGTTCTGATATTTACAGTTAATTGATATCATAGAAATTACATAAGAATCTTCACACTTGCAGCTTTTTTTTTGTTGTTCATTAATTTTATTCTGTGACACCTTGTAAGAAATTAATTTAAATTATATGCTGTGAAAAGTAATTTGGTCTGCATTGAGTTCTCAAAATAACTAAGGCATATAATTGCTTCTCAAATAACCAATAATTTTTTTATAGAATGTAAAAGATAAAATATGGAATGTTTGCCCTGGGTTATATGGGTGAAAATGTGTACATTTTCTTTTATAAATCATACTTATTTGACCCTAATTTACTTGCATTGATTGTTTGAAGAGTCTGTATGCATGTATGCCTTTTTAACAATTATCTTAACATTAAAGTAACATTGATAAACTTTGTTTACTTATTTCATACTACACGGTTATCAAAATGTCAGGAAATATACTTACATACTAATAATTAAAGTACAAGTTACTGGCTGAAAACAGTTTATAGTTTTTAATAACTTACTAGCTGCCTATCCTGACTTTGCATGGAAGTACTATCGAGAAAATTAAACCAAATCTTCCCTTTACAATATGACAATGTAATTAAATAGAATGGCAACTGAACATATGAACATCAATTTATTAATTCTATTTGTATTTTTAAGTATCCCTACTGTCTTCTGTCTCATTCTCCACCCACCTTTTATATGGAGATTTTTTTACCCAAATTTTTAGCTGATCCTAAGAAAAAAATACTTTCATACAAACTTTGTTCTCTCAATTGCATATACAATAAAAAAAGAAATAAGTAAATAGGTGCAGCCATTCTGAAGTAATGCCCTCACATATATTTGTAAGTGATTTTTATTTATAAAAATAATATTTATATGGATAAAATCTGTGAGAATTATTCCTGTAATACATGTTGTCCCTTATCTATTTATGTATTACCTCTTTCAGTATCTTGACAGCTACTGGATGTTGGTTGTATGTGAGTGAGCCTCTTGTGTCATACCTGGTTACTATTCCACAATATACGTTGAGACTAAAGGATGAATTACAGTCGTAGTTTATTATTCTATATAAATTTAGAATTTTTGAAAGTTACTTAAATCATCAATCGCTAAAAGCTCTCAATTGCTTTCAAGACAGATTATGAATAGATTTTGTACTGTGTTGTTACATATCATAATGAGTAACATCTCCCTTTCTCTGTCTATCTACACCTCAAAAACAACCAAACCAATATACATAGTTATGTTTTTAAATCATAGATGTATTTATATGGTCAGGTTTTAGTATATGTCTTATTACTTTAGGAAGCGAGTTATGGAGATAAATGGAAATTATGTCTACACAAAATGACTGCAATACATCTTGTTGAAAATATTTTACTTAAATACTTTATATTAATCATTATAATATAGTAGACAATTGTTCAGAATAGAATAGAAAAAAAATACAGTTGCATAAATGTAACTTTTATATCAGTAGTTATTGTCATCAGACAAAGAACATTAAAATGTTAAATGCAACATACAAACTATTAATTTCAATCGAATTAAGTATTTATGTAATCATAATTGAATAAAATTGGAAAATATATATTGGGCATACATACAACACATATTAAGATATATTTATTTATAGACTGCATGCAGGTTTATAACTGCAAGCATTGCAGCATAAATTTTCTGACAGGGCCCGTGCCTAATTCAATATATCAGTCCTTTGTGGCATCCAATTTGGTTCCATTGATTAAATTTAAACTATTGTGTACAAAATTGCCCTGCCATAAACTTGTTTAAAAATACTTTATCAAAAAGGACAAATTAGCAGTAAATTTACACAAACCACGGACACAGCTAGTTGAAACAATATTAATGTAAATATATAGATAGATACATAATTATTTCTCGCTAGTTTTACGCAATGGAAGAGATATTTTTAGAATTGTTCACCAACGACTTGTTAAGGGATGATTAATAAATAAAAAATAATCATTTTCATTATTATTGAATATAAGTGATTTTGAATATTCATTCAAAGTCCCGGTAGTTGTCTAGTGGGTAACGGCGAGATAAAATTGATAGTTTTCGTCAACCGACTAACTTGCAGGAGGTAGGATTAGTGACTTTGTAAGATTCTTAATTTAGTAATGAAAACTAAAAATATTATTAACATCAATTCTTATCGCAACCTTTAAAATAAACACTTCCGGTCAGTCTACTGATTGTTATTCTAAGCGTACTTTGATAAATACCAATCGTGGTGTACATACATACAAATGATATTGAAAATAACTATTTCCAAAAGCAGTTATCGCAACCACAATGTTTCAATATGTAACTAATTTTCAGCTTATATGTAGGTATTAGCTATTCAGGAAATACCTCAAAATTCCGTACCGCCATGCTATTATTTCATCAGAATATCTACCTTCAAAAAAGTTGATGCTTCCTTTGATACTCCATCTAAGTATACTATCTCATGACCCTATCATCACTTCGTCCCTGCATATTATGTAAAATAAATTGAGAAAAGACCATTCGACAAAGGCACGGTTGACTTTTTTTTACGTTTTCCTGTTACTCAATAATACATTTATCGAATAACGGGTGTTTCAAAGGAATATTGAAAGAACCATACGATAATAGTTGCGAATGCTTAGAACACGTGTATTTTAACTGTTGGATGTTTGTTAGTAAGCGTTAACGAAAGACGTAGAAAAGCGAATCAGTGTTATCGACAAAGTAAATTATCTAAATAAGCGCATTTAATAGTGCATTGATACATGCTTATTGGAGCCCAGTGAAACCTGAATTTTTGAGAAGATATATGACGTTAAGATAAATTAAGTAGAACTGCGAGCTTTCGGTTAAATATTTGGAATTACCTTAGCAGATCGATTTAGAAATGAAAAAATACATATAATTGCTGGTTTAGAAAAGAGCGCACAATATCAAAGCATACGAAATACCTCGTTGATATGGAACCGTAAAACATATGGGATGATAAATAAGTTAGAACCAGGAAGCGATTAAGACTTAATTGTGAGGCCCTAGTAGTAAAATTACCGAAGATAAGCAAAGTAGGAAGAACTCGAAAACGTTACGGAAGTATTGGAACAGAGAAAAACAGTACTCCATTGTTTCTGATTTCCCAAGTAAGAACACTTATGACCATCTTGTTTTAAACATTAGGGACTACCGTTTATATATTCCTAGCTTTTAAAAACCTTTCTGGAATGATTATTAGATCACGATTTATGTTTGTACTAGGATGTTTTGTTCTTACTGTTGTTTTCACATTCCAAACTCTTTTTCGCATTTACCGATTTTAGACATTTTGCGGCAATCATTATCTACGATATCTATCTGCCGAATACCAACGTGGCCTTGACAATCATCGGTCAACGACATATTATGAATATGTTCTCGAAATTCGATGTTTACTTGCCTTGTTATGTAGGTGGCACTAATCGGCAAGGCCGTTCATCAATAGATAGAGTCATCGTATAGGAAAACGTTTAGTCTTTATTGTAATTCGCAAGCCTCAACCAGTATCTGATCATTAAAATACGTTAAATTGTACATAAACATTTAATTTTAGTGTCCGTTTATCGCATAGTGTTCATTAACTTCTGTTACGTGGTTTGTGTCTCGTCTAAGGCTAACCTAATCCTTATAAAGTTAGTGAAAATTGATTTTAAGTTACGTTTATGATTTTTATAACCTTTAAATTATATTAATACTTCCTCATATGTTCATTTCTTAACAATTTAAACAAAAATCATCACCCATTTAAAATACATAAGCTTCTGAATTAATTTAAACGTTTTACATATAGTCCTTCTATGTATTTACTTTTCCAGCACGACAGAAGTCAAATTAATTTATATATCTATTATATTATTGTAAGCTTTTGTCGTTGCTTAGTCCGAAATATTGCTATCTTTCTATAAACCTTTCTAGCTGTCGTTCTATTTGCAGATATTAAAAATTACTATTAACTAAGTTGTACGCGGAAAAAGTACAGGCCCGTGTCAAGGTTTGAAATTATAACATGGAAAAAGCCCGATTCCAAGTGTTGAGACCCGTCTATACCTCTTTGAAAATATAGCGTCTTCTTAAACTAGCGTTATACTTGCAATCCTAATTAGTATTTTAAATGGGGAAGTGAATTTGCTTATCACATTTTCACATAGTGACTACTCAACTGATAGTCATGAAATTTTGCATACGCGTTGTCAGGGGGTACATCAAATGACGTAGGGCACTTATTATCCAGAAAACTCTTTGCAAACTTCTGAGATTATATTACATGTAACACTTAGGGCTCGACACAAAAACGTAACATGAGAAAAGTTTCTTAAAAATATTAAAATTGTAACATTTCTTGAGTATCCTTTATATTTTACACTAAAAAATCTGTGATTACTTTTATACATAACAGAAATTATATTTATTTAAATAGCTTATAACTCTCGAGATCGTGCTATGAAAAATAATTATTGCGATTGTATTAGAACTGATAGTCATGAAATTTTGCATACGCGTTGTCAGGGGGTACAGTAAATGACGTAGGGCACTTATTATCCAGAAAACTCTTTGCAAACTTCTGAGATTATATTACATGTAACACTTAGGGCTCGACACAAAAACGTAACATGAGAAAAGTTTCTTAAAAATATTAAAATTGTAACATTTCTTGAGTATCCTTTATATTTTACACTAAAAAATCTGTGATTACATTTATACATAACAGAAATTATATTTATTTAAATAGCTTATAACTCTCGAGATCGTGCTATGAAAAATAATTATTTCGTTTGTATTAGATAATTGTAATGCATACTTGATTATTAATATTATTTATATTACTGTAATGTAATATAATGCCGTTGAAACTTAAGGGGAAGGTGTATAAATTTATAATCAGACCAGTTATGTTATATGGATCCGAGTGCTGGGCTACGAAAGAGACGGATGAGAAAAGATTACATGTGGCAGAGATGAGAAGGTAAAGATATGTAATGTAACTAGAATGGATACGATTAAGAATGAGTATATCAGAGGAAGTTTGAAAATAGCACCAGTGACAGAAGTTGAGGAGTAATGAGTTAGCATGGTACGGGCATATTATGAGAAGAGATGAAAGTCGTGTAACAAGATATATAGTTAAAGGAAGACCGAAAAAAGTGTGGATGGATAGTGTGGAAAATCAAAATCAAAAATACTTTAAGAAGGCGCTTATGAATGTCAAAGTTACCACCGGTTCAGAAAACAACCCAGTCATCAAGAACCGGCAAGAAACACGATCTAGTTCATCTTAACATATTATAATAAATATTTTTAAAACATAGTTATAAATAATTACATTCGGTTTTGGTGGATGCACAGAGAGGGCGTCATTTCCAGACGTCACCATCGTTCACATATTGATCCACCCTGTAATAGCCTTTAGACATTAAGACCTGCTTGACATGGTGCTTGAAATTAATATCCAGCAAATCGGTAACGTGTTTTGGAATTTTGTTATAAAACCCAATATTATTACCTAAAAAACTGTTACTGGTCCTAGTGAACCTAAAACATGGAATCGCCAATTTGTTATTATTTCTTGTATTTAGATTATGTCGATCCTTTACTAATTCTAGCGCATCTAAGTTTTTGCGGATATACCTTAGATTTTCAAGTATGTATTGGGAGGGCAGAATTAGGATACCGAACTCCTGGAACTTAGCCTTTAATGATATGTGTATAAAAGATGCGACAACTGAGATGACTTTTGGCAGGGAAGAGTGGAAAAGGAAAACATGTTGTGCCGGCCCTACTTAGGTGGGATAATGGTAAGAAGAAGAAGATGATGATGATAGATATAGATATATCTATGAAAAACTTACTTTAGATATGCGTTTAACTGCATATACATAGTACGTACATAGTACGCATATACATATATATGTAGATTATACATTTTTGCTTTAAATCATAACATGTAGTACCTACCTCTACCACTTAACTTCCATATGGTAATTATTTTACTACATTATAATAACTGTAAAATGCAAATTTTTGGATATTTTTTTGAGCTAGTATTACGCCACAGTCTAATCAATTGTTAAATTATATTTTGTTTGATTATATTTTGTTTGAATGTGGTAGCAGGTGAGTGCACTAAAAGAACAAAGCTTGCGAATATTATAAAACTTAAGTGAATGTTTTTTTTTTAAATCAGAAACTGAACTAAGATTCCAGACGATATAGATTTGAAAAAAAAAATATTGAGATTATCTAATTTCGTGCAACGATCCTCAAGTGTGTAGGTAGTACCATACAAAGTGTATATAAAAAACTATGCGACGACAAAGTAGTAGTTGGTTGTGTAGCACAGGTTGTCAGGAACCGAAAGTGCTGTGGTCGCCCGTCGAAAATCGAGCATTACCAAGAAAGGCTGAATTGTGTGAATGCCTATATGAGCGGGCTACCGCGTAGCCGAGTTGCCTGGTCGGTTCAACAAGTCATGTTATATAACGAATTAGTAACTTAGTTTAACCTTAACCAATTGCGTTGATAGTAATTCAAAATTTTTGAAAATTATACATCAGTCAAACCGCAGACCACTATCACTTAATATACAATATGTTATTTATACCATTACATATTATTATATTTTGCGAGTTGATATTTATAAAAAAACGAACGCCAGCTAAGTTCCACCTACGACGTATTTTTTGTATGCGTATTCGTAAATCCATGTAATACTTGCGTAATTAAGTTTTTTTTAAATACATCAGTGATTTTGATTGGACAGGTACCACTTGTAGTCAAGTCACAGAAACGATATAAAAAGTCATAATGAATTGCGACTATGAAATATCATAAGTTGTACCTTAGCAACTGTAAAAAAAAAAAAAGTTTTTACTAGAATATGTTTTCTCTTAATTAGTAAATTTCTTTGAGCAAGTAATGGTTTTAGGTTCTTTTTTCGTAGAATACCTCATCCAGAAACGGCTGCATGCCCGAACTGATGACCTGGGTCGCCAGGTGTTCGGTTTTCAACTGAACTTATCGATATTTGAAACTGTTGTTTTGTGTGACAATGATATTGAAGTATGAATGGTATTTTTGAATTGAAAACGTCATTCGAGCCACGTTGTGATTAGAAACTTGATGAAATAAAAAGGCCTCATTAAAAACAAATTTATTTACATCTATAGGGTTTAACGTGCGAGAGAAAGAATACGTTATCGTTTATGCGAATAATTTAGAATCTTTTTAAGGTTTCACTTTTAACGCGTATAAACCTCAAGTTGATACAGCAAAGCATACGTGAAAGGAGTAATTATCCTCCATGTGAATCATTTGTGATGTGGCACCCGATACATTGTAAAGGCTGTGGGTATTATGCAATCGTAATATAAAAACTAAATCTAGTGAACTATATGACAATGGCTTAGGGAAGCGCAATTTACTATAAATATCATTTTTAATTGGATAAAAGCGGCTTAGTTCCTTCTTGTTCCGCATTTTTAGTAAGTTCTACTGGCAACCCTGATGATGAGACATCGAAAGTCATGTCAGTCGAAAATACCGAAGCGCAGCAATACAACCAAGATAATCAAGAGAGCGACAATATAGAATACGATTACACTCTTATAATAATTGCAATACAATCGGGCAGAGTTTCCCCTTACAATTGAACTTGCCGGTGGTTACGAAACGATTTATCCTAAACAATACGACACACCGGCTTTTATAGACAAATCATGTAACGAACTATTTAATAATTTATACTGAACACTAATATTACCATTTATACTGAAATACTAATCAATGGAAATTATCATGAATTCTAATGAACGAGGATCATTTCTAAATACTATTTTTATTAGTACTTCCAGCGCCGGAAATCTGTAACAATATGCTTCCTTCAATCTTAAACGTGTTACCAGCCGATTATATAATAGAACTACAAGGAAGTAATGTAAAACAAGCGAAATGTATTTTAAGAAAGTATTTCATAAACGAACTACCTTCAAAAACTTAAATCTAATTATCTTGTTGGCGTGTTGACGAGAACACCTCTCCTCGATTAAACTCCAATAGCGGTTTCCTGAGGAATGTCCTACATTGTAAATTTATGTATTATTTTTATTTTGTCATAAATAAATAATAAAAAAAACCTGAAGATTAAAGTGTGACACTATGATAATTTTTCTTAACCCTTTATTTATTTTGTTATTCAGATGAACAACGAGATCTCAAAATGGACCCAAAGAATAGGAGGCTGCTTCAGCACCACCAGCAAGACATCGTCAACGATCTCGACGTTACTTACATTCTAGACGACCTGTTCACGAAGAATGTTATATCAAACGAAGACTTTGATCACATATATAATTTGGTAAAAGAAAACTTACATTATTATTTATAACAGTTTAGTGGATGACACAGTCATCGTGGATGTGCTGAAGCTTCATCAGAATGCACTTATATTTTGTTGCCAACATAAACATCGTATTGCTAATTTTAGACCACCAATTTTCTCATAAACAATCATCTGGAAAGGTTAATTTTTATGTCAATTAATATCGTCTATGTTTAACAATTGTGGTAGCTACTATAGGACATACTTCAATGATGACATCTAAACAATACGGCATTCGATGAATGTCTAAATAAAACTTCGATGAACATCGATTACAAGTGAATTATTTATTGGTAACAACAAACGCTATCAGTGCTTTAATATAATCACGGACACGCGTAAAATTTGATATTTACAAATTGACGTTTATAAGTTTTAAAGGGTTTTTTAAATATATTTAAAAATGTCATACAAAGCACCCCACGCTTTTATAATAGTGATATTAATTTTCTCATTAGTCATTTTATTCTTATGCTAAGATTTTTTTTTACTTTTTAGTTTAATTATCTCAAAAAGCGTGTTTTTTAATAAAAACAATTTACTATATAATTTATTTTGTTTAAGTTTACTTCGTTATTTCTATTTTACTGAAATAATTATATTTATATTAAAATAGTCACAGGAAAATGTTCAAGTTGTGTTATTATTAATGTTTTTAAATTACTTTTAAAATTTTAATTTTATCGTAAGATTGTCTTCGTTTAAAAAAACGTAGATATTTGACGTCACGGTGTTCATAAATATATAAACAAATATGTTGAAGTCGATCTTTACCGATTATTTTTTACTACCTTCGTTAAAGGAATAAATGAACTTGTCAATATATCTTGAATGACATTACTGTTTTAGTCTTTAACTTCTGTTAATTTTTAGCTTCACATTACTAATGTTAGTGAGTTTTGTGTAACATATTTGGATAAATGTACTCAAGTGAAGTGATTTTTAAACTATACCTCGGTAATTTAATTTCGAAATTTAAATTTAGTATAGTAAATTTAATGTGTTATTCAACATTTGCCAATGATATGGAACATATAATAGCAGTATTGTTGGGAAATAACTAATATATTATTCCAGACAAGTCGTGTCGAACGCACAAGATACTTAATAGATAAATTACTGCAATATGGTAACAATAATTCGTACGAGGCGTTCGTGGACAGTCTAACGAAAGATTACAAGTGGCTCTGGGAGAAACTAGCTGTCGAAGCAAACGATCAAATAATGAACGATAGCTTCGAAGATAGTCTGAGTAGAGGCGACGTGCCAAGGTTACCGGATCACCATGTGAGGCGGGAAGTACTAGTAAGTATAAAAAAATTTTTTTTTTTTATTTAGTTGATCTCTGTCATACATCATTTTATATAATCCTGGCGACAGATATTTATTTCGAGGTCAGGTCACTGACTGTATAACAAGTACAGTCTTCGTTAATTTTTTTGCCCGTTTTTAATTTACCTATAAATTTTAGCTTGTGCATTATATAATCAAGAGTTTTATACAACACAAAGTTAAAATATTATTATAGGAATCTAAAATTAACATTTACCTATTCTTAAGTTTTCTTGATGTTATACATATAATATCTAAATTTCTCTTGTTATCAATGAAATCCAGAGAGATCAAAAAGTTTGACTCAGACTGTAGTAGATAATAGAATATACGTTTTTTCAATACCTCATGATAATAGCCGTAGATAAGCAGCTTCTACCGTCCCATGTCTCGTGACGTAACTTGTAATGATCATCTAGTATGATTGATGCGTAGACATAGAGTTTTATAATACTCAAGATATTCAGTTATAAGTAATGATAGACTAAGTGGTTGGTAATGTGCTGCATTACAAATAGTTACAAGCAATTTTTACTCAATAGGTAGCAAATTAATAATACAATAGTTTAGGAACAATCCTTACAGTATTAAATAAGATTATGTTTCTCGTATTAGGGAAACAGCGTTTGAAATATAACAATCAGATATATGATATGTTGACATAAGTTCAATAAAGACTATCCTACGTAGGAAATAGATATCAATGTTTTTAAATATATCACCTTTTATTCAACATTTCAAACAATACACTAATTGTTCACCATTTGTCTTTGACAAATTTGTGACATAACCGTGAGAAGACTACTATAAATTTCCAGAACGATATTCGACGGGATATATTTTTATTCAAATTGCTTCAACTATAAGTCGAGTTGAAAAGATATAATAATAGAAATATACTTATATTTGTTGTTATTTGAGATAATGTTGTTGAATAAATTGGTGTTTTTAAAGTATGAATTTGAAAAAAAATTATACGTTTTGTCTAACCTCATGAATTAATTAACTTCTACTGTATTTTATAAGTAATGTTGATTAACCTCTTCCATGCTTTTCATTATTCGTATTATTTTTTATGATTTATAAAATGTAATAATTATGTTTTTATATTATTTTATATAAATAATGAAGTATGTATAGTTAGATGTACAAAGATAAGTCTATTAGAAGAGCATCGTGTCGCAAACAGAAAATTAATAAATTCCAAATTTTAAGAGCCCGTAGCGTTTATTTAATTGTATCTCTCAGGAACACAACGTGGCAATGAAATTAAAAGATCTCAGCCGGCACAAGATGCTAGCATTGCACGGCATGTCGGGCTCCGGGAAGACTTGTGTTGCGATAAGTGTCCTCCGTGATAATCCTCAGCTCATCACCAACAACTTCAACGGTGTCGTGTTCTGGATGAACTTCGGCGCTTGCAAGACTGACGACGATATTTTTGCTCAACAAAATAAGTAAGATTTTAATCTCTTCTCAAATTTATATATTCAAGGATATCTGAAACGAAAAAAAAATATAAATTTGATTGACTTTCTTGTTAGTTATCTTCAACAATTTTTTTCAAAACCAATGTTGATGTTCTATCGTTCACGTGTTTACATAAACAATTTTTTTTATTGTAACTTCATTTTCGTCGACATTTCTAGTATTGATTGTGTTTTGATGGTGCTTCACTTTCACCAAAGAGAAATATACTGTTCCCGAAGGATAGGTATTATTAAAATGAGTGAAGCCGCGAACGAAAGCTAATATCCCAATATAGTAATTATTGAAGCACTATCACATCAATCATCTACAATCGATCGATAAAAATCTATAAAAACTAAGTTAGAATAAAAAAAATGTATGTAGGTTCTAAGATAATGTAGGTTTAGAACACGAAGAAGGGTTAAACATTTTTTTTACATATGTTAGAAGAATGTACCCCTATATATGTGTATACATACATAAACAATAATCATTTCCTTTTAAATGTTTTAAATTATCTTAAGTTAGTAATAAGTGTAGTTAAATTCTTTGTCACTACATATTATAAAACAAAGTCGTCCACCGTGTCCGTCTGTCTGTGTGTCTGTCAGTATGTTCGTGATAAACTCGAAAACTACTGAACGGATTGTAGTGCGGTCTTCACCAATAGATAGAGTAATACATGAGGAAGGTTTAGGTACATCATTTGTCAAGGTTTTGTGTTTGGTTGATATATAACGTTAATTGTTGGAATTGTTCAAAAAAGTCAAGCCGCCTGGAAGCTTTCATCAAAAACGCTGCTTTATTCTTTTGAGATATAACAAAACAATGTATAGTGAGATTTTGGTCTTTTATAGATCTACAAAAAAGTCTACGATGGCAAATACCTCTCGTTTAAAGATAGCTAACTATGCCTATCTATTTATTTTTTATTTTAGCAAACAATCCTCATTATTGAGAAACGATAGCAGTAACGGTTATATATCGATAATGGATTACGTTTTTGTTTTATTGCACAACAACTGGTTATGAATTGTTGTCAGTTATTTTGATGTTTTGTATCTGATCGCAATTTAAAACAATGACATGATAATGAAATGAATATTCATTGTTCTTATCGTGACTGTCGAGTCTAAGCAAGGTGAAGTGCTTCACACTTATTGGTTCTTATATAATATTTGCTTGTTTGCACGTTGTGATAACACCGGCCATTGTTATTGTCAATAATAATAACTAACGATATATAATCGACAGCAGAATAATGATAACTTCAATAATTCGTTGTCTATTGCGTAGGAACAATGCATAACATTATTAGTTCTTGTAATTAAAACCTTTAAAGAATTTTTGACGGGATCATGGAATGTCATGTAGTGGATTTTATATTTTATTCATAATCTTGTTTTATTTGACTCTATATTTTGTAATATTGGTGGCGTTTTACGTAATATAGTTCGGTTATTGCGCACAAGTGAAGTGGATGGTAAATAATGGCACGGAGTATGGATTCTGACTTGCCAAAAATACTCACTGGAAAGTTCTACCAAGATGGCCACCATCGTGTTACTTCATTGAAATGATCGCAAGAAACTGACTACTACTAGAAGACTGCTTGCCAAAAAAAATACCTTTAAATATTACTGTAATTCCCTATTTGGTGATTATTTCGGATTTAGAATTAACATATTCCTGGTTAGCGTTTTCGGATACCCGCGTCGATGGACGCGACATAGGTTCCCTTCGAATAATCCGATATTTTCAATGAAGGAAAACATCGTGATGAAAAACATACCATGATAATAGGGCTTTTCTAAGTTCCCACTAGCTACAACCCTGAGGTTGAAAATTGGTCACCAGGCACCTACGAATGTGTTCCGACAGCAGCACTTAACAGCCGGGTCCTCTAGGCTTAGCATGTTTTCTATAAACCTCGTCGTTATTTAACATCAACTGAGATTGTGGTCAAACGATAAACCTGTGAGATATAAAAAAATCATTGGTCTAGCATAATATGTAAAAGAATTTAAGTTTTATTTTAATATCACGATGGTGGCAAATAAATTTGCGGTGTAAATGGTAAGCGATCACCGCAGCCTATGGATTCTTGCAACACCTGAGCATCACATGCGTGTTACTGATCCTTTATTCTTTGCTATCATTTCTAATTACCAATTCGCTAGTACGTAATAAGTACATAATATTACACAAAATGCCACCCGTGTTACACAATATAGATCAAAAACGCAAATTTACATACAGAAAATAAAACCCGCTCGCAGACAAAGAACCTCAAAAAAACTTTTTTGCTAACTCGTACAATTGTGTGTATCTCGAAATTCAGTTGTCTTAAATTCTTGATTCATTTGTAAGTGACCTAAAATTACCTACAAATGAATCAAACGTTATGATCTCATTTGTAAATTTTATTTTTTAACCTTCATATAACGGTAACTTGGTGTTTAGAAACCGGATAATGACGAATTCTAAATGTTTTATTTCTTTTATTTTCTTATTATATACCATGTTGTTCCATATTACTGTTGTATTACTATAATATTTCTAATATTTTGAATTATTATCTGAATGTTAACAGGATTTATATGTGATTCGACTAGAGAAGTAACAAATATATATATTTCTTACTCGAAGGTATAATAATGTTAGTGGTCTAATTTAATGGTGTATTCTTGCAACACAGAATGGTTGATGAAATGTGATTTCTTTTGCCCTTCGCTATTTATTATGTTATTGCATAAAAAGTCATAGTTTTTATTTATACTACCTCTCCTGTCTGTTCTGGACAAACTTCAAAATATTTTTAAGCTGGAGAAAGGTAGAAGAGTATGACGCTTTTAACTTACGTGACGATTTCAACATTCAACTCCTACCGCAAACCTCATTAAGGAACTTTTTCCAAAAATCTGGTATTAGGCAGACGCCGAAACTCGCAGACATGGCTGATCAAGTAATATGTAATTTTTTTTTTTTTCAGATTATTAAGAAAAATTTCATCGATGTATTTAAACAATTCTCACATGATTACATCGATATCGATGTCGAGTATCGCGTCGAACGGCGACAGTCACTCTTTCTCGAACTACGATTACAACTGGCAGGACCTCCGGGACGGATTAAAAAGTCAGTTCCTAGAGCAACCTATAAAAGAGGCTTTGTTAGTTATGGACGAGGTTAACGATAGGAAATGTGTTGAAGCGTTCGACGTGGGTTGCAAAATTTTAATTACCACCAGAGACACGGATGTCGTGGCCGATTATCATCCAATTATAATTAATGTGAGTATTTTTAAAATATTAATTTAAGACTTATGTTTTAACATTTGACCACAAGCTCACCTAAGATTAAAGACGATGTAACCAAACTAGAGCGGGACTGGCTCTCAAATTCAGCTGCCGGAACACATCTGTAAGTGCTTGGCAATAGAGGGTGGTTGTTTAAAAAGGCTTAGAAAAAGCCCTACCAGATTTCATAATGATGTTTTCCTTCACCCAAAGCTCCGGCTCATACATACATACATTATAAGTATACATTAGGGTGATAAAAAAAATGTTTTTCGGGTCTCTTACGAAAATATGTTGGTTTATCTTGTTTTCATACCAACTCCAAATCGCAGCTCAAAAAACATTTTCAAGAAGTTCCTTTAAAATTGCCAAAAGCGTGGAAAAAATTTTTTTTCTTGTTATTTCACTATGATGATAAGCTAACATTTAAGCTAATATTTCGTAAGAGACTCGAAAAAAAATATTCGCTTTTTTTTTTGTCCCCCCATATATATCCGTACATACATTCGACAATCGCTTCTTATTTATACCTATAAGCTTTATTTTAAGGTTAACGTTATTTTTATCCACAGATAGAAAATAGCTTCAAAGAGAAAGAATCATTGGAATTGTTCGCCTCGTGTTTAGACGAACCCGTGTCGAAGTTGCCGTCGCAGGCGAAGAAACTTAATGAAATTTGCAAAGGAAGTCCCTTCCACATAGCATTAATAGGAGCGCAATTAGCTGAAAACAAGGATAGACTGAAACACGATCCTGGACATTGGAAATACTATGTGAACAAATTGGAGAAAAAAGATTTCTTTTTGTAAGTATAATGTCGTATAATTCTCATATCATGATGCTATGTTGAATGCTATCGTAGTAATTCGAAAAGTTATCCTGTTTTGCATGCTTACAATAATAGTATCCAATAATTTTGTAGTTATAAGTTTTTATCACGTTATAAGTGAATTTTTAGCTTGAAACAGAAGTGGCGCGTTTCTTTGTAAGACACATGGAAGTAGCTTTAGCTAGAAAGGGAAGTTGTGCACACCTAACACATAATGAAGTTAGTTCTTGCTTGAAATGGAAAATAGACGCGCCAATGTGGCTCACCATGAAGTTACTATTACTAGTAGCTTGAAACAGAAGTTACGTGCACCGATTTAATACATTATGAAGTTAGTTTTAACTAGAAACGGAAGTTAAGTGGGTCGATGTAACACGTCATGAAATTAATTTTGGCTTGGAACGGAAGTTGCGCCCGCATATATAACACCACGAAGTTAGTTTTAGCTTGAATCGGAAGTTGCACGCTCCGAAGTAACACACAGTGAAGTTAGTTGTACCTTTAACGGAAGTTCTTTGGTGTCAGTGTAACACACATTTTGTGTTATTTATTCGAACTATTTACTATTCATAGTATACAGTTTCGTCATTCGAACTGTTGACTCGGTTCCAAACAGTAAAATGTGTAAAAAGGTCCATTGTTATTTTCAGAGTAAAGAAGTATAACTTCTCACGTCGGTGTTTAAGTCACACGCCCTCTTTTTCATTGTCCGTTGGAATTTAATTAAAACTGTAATCTGTTATTATCATGAATTTAAATTTTAAAATTAATATTTCACATTATATAAACATTCTCACACAATAAAATTTGTTATACTGAAATAATAAAGTATTTGTTTAATTACAGCAACATTTTAAACTCCCTTTTTAATGTTATCTATACACGTCAATAAATCTGAACTGTCTGTTTATAATGTCAAAATAACAGCTTTTACTGAAAATAAAAATATCAAAAACAGTTTAAATTTTTTTTGTCTGCGTGTTTGTTTCTTCCGTTTAATCTTCGTAACGGATGAACCAATTTTGACGGGACATTCACTGGCAAATAGCAATAAAAAATGGGGGTTTCGCACAAATATAATCCTTTATAAAGATACATGGATAGACGAAATCGCCGACAGCTGCTAGTATTACTTAATATATGGTCAATAAACCTCAAAAAACTCGTAGTTCTTACGGAGCTTCCACTGGCCGATAGCTGATCTTATGAGCAGTAGTATGGCTACTTTTATAGAAAAAATTGGATTGTCCAGAATCGCGCACGCCCCACTCGCACTACACTGAACAATATATATATATATTTTTTGGTAAATTCGACTCGATCGATGTCACTGGTAACAACTAGTATACAATAATTTTACATATCGATAACGAGTCGCTGTTAAATGATAATAAAAAAAATATGCATGCGATTTCGAAATTACAAAAAACGAAATATTTAGAAGATTATTAATGTTACAGTTTATGGAAATCCAACGACAAGCCTATGAAAACGATCGCATTGTGTATCAATTCGTTAGATGACAATATCCTACCACTTTTCAAAAAGCTTACAGTATTACCCGATAATGTAAAAATATCAGCGAGAGTCCTTAACAAGTTATGGAATAAAGAATTAACCGAAGTAGAGTCCATTTTGAAGAAACTACGAAGCAAGTCGCTTATTATCGAAACATATGACAGGGAGCATAAGAACTATATATATGAGATACAAGATTTGATCATGAATTATTTAAGATCGACGACAAATGACGAAGAAATGAGAAAACTCCACTCGGAATTTCTCAATAGTTACCAATACGATAATATCAATACAACGTCAGCAGAGATCCTAGACGACGGCTACATAGCTTATTACATCGGATACCATATATTGAATACTAAGAATTTGAATCAGAAATGGGCGTTGTTCAATAAATTGTTTTTGGATTTGAAATTTCTGGGTAATAAAGTGAGATTGACAGGACCGGACGATGTTATGACAGATCTACAGAAGTATGAAAACTATATTGCTAAAGATGTAAGTAATTTTTGTCTATCCCCATTATCTAGTTTCAGATTAAATGTATTTTCTCTACCTATAGACCCTCAAGTACCACTTTCTAGTCCTATTGCTAGGTTATATAGATATTATTGTCATAGTTTTACTTTTTATGTATAAAGGATTTTTTTGTACACCTTTTATCTCTATAGCAATAAATATTTTGGAATGAAGTTCCTTATCGTACGGTACGGACTTGGCGTATGGAGGCTAGACGAAAAAAGTGTAAGAGCCTTTCGTCACGAACCTTAGTCTCTATGGAGTGTATGCTATTGGCTGTACCCAGTCATAGGTGCGCGTTTATTGGTTCAAGGCAGCCAATAAGTTCGCACTGACTGCGCAGGTATTGTTTGTACACGGCATACCTGTCAGCTATTTCGTAGCATATTGTATGTAGTTGTATACTTATAATCATATTTCTTTTTAACAAAACACGTGCTGCGTAACCTCTCTGCTAATTGTTTTTTTTAACACTTTTGTTGGTTAATAATACGTCTTATTATTTCTTATCTTTTCTTTCCTTAATATGACTTATTTTTATCTATATGCTATAATAAGTACTTTAGGAATACGATTCCTACATTTTTTAAGTACCGGTGTGATCCACTTAACAGAAATATTTTATTTAATGTAGCATTTTATTAACTGATAGTGAAGAGACAACAATGCAATTTCAGACGTCATCTCAGGATTCACACATTTTATACACATATCATTTTTCCCACAATCCATCCACACCTTTTTCTGTCTGCCTCTACTCCTATACCCGTTTACCTTCAAACGTAAAACGTTTCTTGTTACATGACTTTCATCTCTACTCATAATATGCCCGTACCATGCTAACCTACTATTTAACCTCAGGCTATGAATCGGCAAACATCGATTATTAACGGTTTTACATTATTTTTAAATGATATTGAGTTTATCTAGAGATGTTCTCAATATAGACGTTTCCTAATCGTACAAATGAGACGAGCTAATCTTTTTTTATTATTTACAGGAACTCGATAGAGATCTAGTGCATAACATAAAGGCATTTTTAAGCACACACGGGACCGATTTGTACCGGTACCCCTATACTGACATTATTCAGAGCATATTACAGCACGTGTCCACTGGCATACTGTACACCAAAGCCTCTCTGATAGCGCAACTGAGCTGTGATAAAAACGAATTATACTTTGAATTTACGTAAGTAACGCGATAGATATTTTTTAATTAAAAAAGAATGCGTTATTTTAAATTTAACATATTGTTAGTATATTCACTAACATTTTGAAATTTTCACTACTAACTTTTCTTACTATACCATTAAATTGACAGTATACGATGTCGTGAAATTAAAAATTAAATAAAACACAATCCGCCATCTTGAGATCTGGGTCTCAAAAAATCAGCTGAGGGGTTCAAAACCCGTTTGACATGGCACTTGAACTTAGTATCCGGCAAATTGTTAATGTCCTTGTAATTTTCTCCCAAAACTTAACAATATTACCTAAATAAACTTACCGGTCTTAATGAGCCTAAAACTTGGAATATTTTTATAAGTGAAAAAATATTGATAACAATTTGTATATGTACTGAACGCCTTTAAGAATAAGCACACACACACACACACACGTGCGCATAATTTGTTTTTCCATGTATATTTTATCATCGTGCCCTTTGTTCAATAGACACGAACATGACGTAGAAGAGTTGAAACACTCGACGATTGACGTCAAGGAGTGCATTACGTCAGTCTCGTTCTTGGGTAATCACGTGCTCGTCGGGACTGCACTAGGTTCGATTAAGGTAAGATATTTCGGCTTAATCCAAAGTCGGGGACAATTGAAACGACTTTTGGGATATTTAGCAATGTGATAACCTTGATCTAACGTTTACATACTATGTTAAAATTACATTTATTCTTGTGCTACAATAAATAATAAGTAAATTTTTTCGATGATAGAAAAAGTCGTGTGGCTGTATAAAACCATGATGAAAGTGGATCTTTTTTGAATCGTAGGCATTTAACTTAACATTTTCGGAAAAAAAATCGATTTTGGATATTTAAATCGCGTCTTTAATCTTTTTAAAAACTCGGCACAATATGTAGCTAAATCATTTTGAATTGCCGAGCGCCTTTCACTTTACCCCATTTCCGCGGCCGACTGTAATGCGACATTCGATAGATGGACGAAAAAAATTGAGGCGATGTAAAAAGTTTAACTAAAAAAAATTGGATTAAAAATCTCCGTATATAATCGTGAGGGAGTGAGTGAGTCAGAAAACCGTAGGAAGATCTTCAAGAATATTGACTGAATTGACAGATTAACGTTCAGTTACCATAGTAAACCCGTGAAAAGTCGGGGCAGGCAGCTAGTATTATATAAAACTAGCATCATCATCAACAGCCTGTAAAAAGGGCCACTGCCGGTCCATAGCCCTCTTCCCGAAGGAAGGTATGGGCATAATCACCACGCCAGCCCACGCCGTATTGGTGATTTCGAACTACTTACAAGAACATTTCTCAGATTCAGGTTTCCTCACGATGTTTTCCTTCACCGGCAACCGATATTGTTACCCATTTAAATTAGTAAATGTATGCGAATTCCAAAAAAATTGTTGGTACATATTATATAGTACATAGCCAATTTAAAATTTGTATAGTCGACATTAATTAAATTTATATCCAGTAGTCAAATTTCTCGTCATATATTGTAAGATAAAAAATGTCTGTATTATTAGTTCTTTCACATACCGACGAATAAACTGAAAAAAGAACTGAAAGGAACGGGTTCGCCTATAAAATGGATTGGAGTTGTATGTTCCAAAATCCCGCCGATAGTCGCGGCCCTTTCTATGGATGGGGTCATCAAGCTATGGTATGTTGATGACGTCGAAGATGATGAAGATACAGACACGATTGAAGAAGGTAAGCTGAAAAATATAAAAAAAAAATCGACATAATTAAATTTTTTTAATATTGATATTTTGTATTGAGCTTGTACATTACATCGTATGTTTGATTAATCAATAAACTCTATAAAAATGTATATAATTATTACTCGGAGTGAAAACCGGACTAATGTTAATACATCACATTTATAAATTATGAAATTGAAATAATTCAGACTGTAATCGATTTGAAAATTAAAAAAAAAAACAACAACACAGTTATTCCATTGTTTTGAGTTTTTGCTTCTGGCGACAGTCCTTATAACTGCTTCAACTTTTTTTTAATACTTATAAAACAAAGTTTAACACATTACTCTCAAATTTTACTACATACAAAAATAATATTTGTGCTTATTGTTTTTTTTTTTTGCAATTAACAATGTTTCTATGATGACGTCAGGATATAATTAAAAAAGAAGCTGAACACGTTTCAGTGCACGGTAACTTTAACGAGAGAATAATAATTACAGAACCAGAGGAAGCATACAATAATAATTACCCGAGCAGCGTGACAATGCAACCTGATTTGGGTGCTTATTTAAACTGCAGATGGACGACCAATGAAGACATGCTGATCACACACACAGCGAAGATGATCATAATGTGTCGACCCACGGGTGAAAGGGTCGCCGTTATAGACAACTTTGAGAGAGACCGTGAACTTCTCTGCTGTGCACTATGCGATAATGATAGATATATAGCTGTCGCCACGAGTAATGGTGTAGATAAATACGTCGAGATTATTGAGAGAAAGAGTAAAGAGAGGTTGGTCATATTCGAGGAGACGGATTTTATAAAAGACATGTTTGTGATTCCGGGTGAGTATTGAATATTTGTTCTTTGAAATTGTACTTTACATTTATATAATAGATTTGATTGTTTTTCTTTTAAATAAACCATGTTAGTGTTCAACTACAAACACAATTATTACATATATAAGTATGTACATAATAATTATTCTAAAATTATAGATGAAAGAGTCATAAAAATACTTATTTATTTGCTTGAAAATCAACAGCATATACAAATTAAAGTTATTCAAGCAACAATAATAATATTATAATAATAAAACAGGTCTTGTATCATCTGAATAAATTACGCATATGCAAACAGAGAAATAGAAAACCTTCTTTTGTTATGTCAGTACAAAAAAACAACGCTTGTAACTCAGTACACATAGATTTATCAAACATTTCACGTAGTAATGTCGCATTAATATTTCTTTATCGATTTCATTCGGCTTATTGTGTAATTCTTACTCTTTCTCTCTCTCTCTCTGTCCATATATATATATATATATATATATATTACCGGCCTTATTGCGTCAACAACGTTTTATTAAAAATACTACTTTCGAATTTAACTCTCATTATGCCTTCAATATGTTACATTTCTTAAATAACCTTTAACCAACCCATTCTTACTCTATTCTTTATTAATAACTACCACATTACCATGTATAAAGGGTATTTTTTGCACAGCATGGACAAAAGTTTTATTAAGAAACCGTACTGAACGTTGCGTCTTTCGGTCAAAGTCGAAGAAAAATCAAACCACAAGAAAATAATAAAAACTGCGTATAACAATTCAACTTCAAAATTGTTACATATGTTAAAATCAATTAACATTACAGGTACTAATAAAATATTAACATTAAAAAGCAACGAGATCAGTGAACACGAGTTCCGAGTTAAATCTGCTTCTATCGATAAAAGTGTGTTTTGTAAAAGCAGAAGTGTCATTACCAGTGACTCTGTGAAGGGAAACTTGACTTTTACGTCAATAGCTGTAAATAAGTCAGGCACTCTCCTCTTTGTGTCGACGGACGATAGTAGAGTTGTTTGCGTCGATATGAAGACTCATACGCGTGTTTTCGACATCGAGAATCGTAGGGGGTGAGTATTAGATACCTCTGGTGACATCATTTTTTAGAGCTTACATACGCTTAAGTAAAATAACACATGTTACTATCGCTGTATTTTAAAGTGATATATGACAACTCAACCGACCAAGGCAAGCGCTACACGTTACACCGTACGACATGTATAGACAAATCGATCTGTTACTAATCGATTTATCTCCTTAACTAATGCAAATCGCATTTTAAAAGTTTTAGTGTTTTATATATGTAGTAAACATATATTTTGAAATAGAAAAAAAAAAGATACTGAAATTTTATTTTTGTTTAAAATGTTTACTTTCATGTTATTTTTATTTGAAATAAAAAAGAGCTATAAATCTCTGTAAATCGCTACGTTTGATAGTTTCATGTATCTGTAGTTTTTTTTTTTTTGTATAAATTTCAGAAATGACAAAATATCCGAATTTCAAATACGACTGTCCCATTTTAACTATTATTTTTATTGGCAAAAAATAGTACATGGTCATATTTCCACGTTCTAGAAATGCAAGTAGGCTGAATATGAACAAATTTTAGAATCTTACATTTTTGTCGTTGCCCACTTAGCGTGAAATGCCCCAACTGCCATATTTGTTGTCCTTTGTCGATACTGCTGACCATATTATATAAAATTAAATACAAATATAAAAAATAGGCTTTGCAATAAGATCTTTTTATTTTTTATTATTGACATCCGTTTGCATGCTGAGAGACATCATTTTCACCATGAGTTCTTTTGACACTGTATTTCGATTATGTCTATAACACGACAAATCGAAACTAGTACGTAAACAGCAGCCCAGTGGTGTCTGAAGACCATTAAAACTAGAAAAAGCAAAATGGTTATTTTCAAAATCAAAGTGTTTGAGTTTGTTATTTGCTTACAAACGTTTTAAACATCTTTTTTGCTGTACTCTGTTTATTATCGATTTATCGTATTAATATTTCTTGTTGTTCCAGTAATGTTATTGCGATGGCTGTTAGTGAGGTTTTGATGTGGGATGAATTCGAACCGGGTTCAGATGTGCTTCTCACCGGCACGGATACAACAGAGAACTCAGCTAAAGTTTGGTATCTCGATCCTTCTTACATATCACAAACTGCACAAAAGACTGGGTGAGTATAGTACAACACATTTTTATCAACCACTAATTAAGACTTACGGTTATGTCTGTATTAAATTGATGTTTACTGCTCCACACAATAATGTTGTAGCGTCAAGTTATATAGCTTAGTATTAAGATTGTCAACATTTATAACTAAATATACATACATTATATACCTTTTTTTTTAATAGGACTATATCTAAGATTTAAGCAATAATAATACGATTTATACAGATAGGTGTAGTTTGAAATAATGTCCAAAAGTAGTTCTAATAAAAATGTTTCATCATCATTCCATAGTAAAGTCAGACTAACGACAAAGTTCGACGCGAGTTTCATGAATGCCACATCGCCGAACACTCCAGTCTCGTCGACACCCAACAGCGGTGCCGAGAGCGCTGCGAACACGCCCAAACGGCATCAGTCCTTCGCCAACCATAAGGAGGCCACGAAGAAAACCCTCAAAAACTCCATGAGCCTCGACAGAAATTCTCTAAAACTCAATTTGAAAGGCATATGTAATAACAACGAAAGCACTCTGCAACCCTTACTGGCGGTGGTCGACGATAAAAATAATATACAGGTCAGTTCTACTTTAAATTAACGTGAATTAAAAAATTCTAAGTTGCGTCCGGTTTAAATGGATGTGAATTAAAAATATGCAGGTTAGATTCATTTTTAAATAGATGTGAATCAAAATTTACAGGTTACAAGTCTCTGTATATAGAAGTGAATTAAAAATGTATTTGTTAAATAATTCTTTATTTGTATATGAATTACGTATTTGCAGATCTGATTCCTCTTTACATGAATGTGAATTAAAATTTCTCTTTAATTGAAAATGCATGTAATAAAATTTTCTCGGCCAATACCATAAGTTTCATGTTTGTAAGTGTTACATATAACTTTAGACATTCACATAATGTTTTGTAGATATGAAGATTCCTAACAATACCTATATTCTAACTAATATTATAAATGTCAGTTTGTTTGTTTTTGTTTACGCTTTCATCACTCAACCGATCAAGATTACATTTGGTATACACATCGTCAGGCGTACAGAATTGGCCATTAAAGAACTTTCATCCAGAAAAAAGTACTGTCCTCGAGGGTTCCAGAAAGACAAATCAAATCAACGATAAAGCAAGCTGGTTTATCTATAAATAGCATTGTAAAATAAATTCAGACATGAATTACGCTATACATTATTAAAGTATGGTTAACAGACACAGTGAGCACACATACGTGTCTACCGAACTCTTATATGTATGGATAGCTAGCTTAGTTTAACTTAGACAGATCTGCGGTGTTGCATCCAAGGTAACAAACAGCCTAAACCGAGGTTCGACCACTTTGGCCCTAGAGCTTGTTGCTAAGCGGCGAAGTTCATAAAGCGCTCGCCTCGCCTCAGTACTCCGGTGAAGCTGTGGAGGCCAGTCATGCCCATAGTATAGTCAGTTCAAAAAAGATTACAGGCATGAGATAAATGTGGATTTATTATAAATCTAATCAATTTGTATTATACAGGTGATGCGAGGAAAGAAAGTTCTAGTCGAAATACTTGAGAAATCCGATGAACATATCACAAGGGTCAAAATATCACCTTGTAACCATTACGTTTTCTACGGTTTACATTCGGGTGATGTGAAACGGTTCACTTTGCGAACGAAAGAACTCGTCACAGTGTTGGACGTGTACAGTCCGGTCCAGTATTTGAACTTTGTTAATACAAATCTACTGATCGTTGCTGGTAAGAACCGATGCCTGATGGCGTACAGGGTCACTGAAAATGGTGAATGGAAACCTGAAATGTTACAGCGAGGGAACTCGTATTTAGGTTCCCAAGAACTGCTCAATGAGTTTCAAGGTAATAAAAAAAATATATTTAGAAAGTCTAAACCTAATTAACAAGTTTTAAATATTAATAAAATATTTAATTACTTTATTAATTTCAAAGAAATCTACAGCTATACAATCATATATAAAATACAACTAAGAACTAATCCAAACGTTTATATCTAAATATAGTAAAATGTGACTTCTTTTATTTAAAACTAAATTAAATAACATATAACTGAAAAAGTCGGAAATAATAATGTTAAATAAAAATAACTATCAATAATAATAATAGAACATAAAAATTCTGCTAATTTCGCACCAACTATAAAAGAAAATATATGTGTTAAATACGTATGCGAGAAAACATGGCCATATCTATTGCCTATAAAGTAGGGTTAATATTATTTTATCACCTTCTTAAAAGATTCACTACGCAGAAAAGATCTATATCTGATGATTTATCATTAAATGAGCGCGCACTTTATCATTACGAAATTTTAGGTAGGATTAGTATTTTAGTTTTAGGCTAAGTCCCAGTTTACAAGTGGACATATTTTGTAATCACATTTTATGGTGTAAATCATAATACTTTTTGTTTCGCGTAGATTGACATTTTATCTTTACTTTTAGGTGTTAAAAAGAAAAATGGTCAGCCAGATATGATATCAACGTCTGGTAGCGATTCAAGCATAGAATCACGCGACAGGCTATTCCGTAGTGGAGACATCAAGAATCTATGCAAAGGCAGCGGCCTCGTCGATTGCTTCTGGATACCAGACACCGGCCTTCTTACAATGGAATATAACGCGTCTGTCAAACTCTGGAATCAAGAATTAAAAGTATCGACTATATTGTACGCGAGGCATACTGACGTTCATATAAACTGTGCTGCCTTTCAGAAGAACGTGTTGCTCATTTGTGATAGCGAGAATAAAAAATTTCAGGTAGTACATCATTTTTTTAAATGTAAAACATACTGCACGGTCGCGTTATGATTAAGAATTAGTATATCAGGGGAAGTTCGAAAATAGCATCAGTGATAGAGTAGTTGAGGAGTAATAGGTTAGCGTGGTGCGGGGCATATTATGAGAAAAGATGAAAGTTATGCAACTAAAAAAGATTAAGGCGGATAGATGTAGGAGTAGAGAAAGACCGAAAAATCTATGGATGGATTGTGTGAAAAATGATATGTATAAAGGTGTGAATACTGAGATGGTATCTGACAGGGAAGAGTGGAAAAGGAAAACATTTTGTGCAGAACCGACTTAGGCGCGATAAAGGTGAGATTATGATGGTAATATCAATTTGCACATACCGTGACATAACTGTCAGGTTTGTTTTAAACGCCATCTATCCGCTTATACCTACTACCTAGTACTACATCTTACATATTTGATATTTTTGTGTTATCTGTAATTAAATGCCATCAATTTTTTTGTATCTGTGACGAATTTAACACTTATGGCTTTCGTGTCCCGTCCAATTACTAATTCAAAAATGTATCATTATTTGATTTATTATTGTAATGTGTTTTCGAAACGATCAATTTCGATGTTTTACTTTACGTTCATCAGACGTCCACCAACAAGACATGAGTTTTTTAGCTTTGAAGTCTCAAATAGACATATAATTCGCCTGATATTTAATGGTCACATCATTTTATAACCTTCACTTTAAAATAAGCGCAGTCCTCTGGGTTATTTTATAATCAGTTGCTAACGCAGTGAAATCTTATTCCAATTCTACGCTTGTTATTTCTCCATTCAGGAATTAATAAAGAAAACATATTTTTTCTATCTTCCAGTCCATTGGTATTTTTATTATTTTTTCAATAAATAAGAAAAAAAAGTATTTTAGAAAATTATCCCGTTCATAAATAAAATACATTACAAAGTGCTGAAGTTTCTAGACGTAAATAAAAAAATCCTTTTATATTATAACTATCGCGTAGAAAGTCACAGGTGGTTGTTAGTATGTTATAACAGATGATTCAAATGTCATGTAAATATAACATTCATTTCGTTAAATTATAAAACGGGAAATTAATTCAAAAGTGCTGAATTAAAAAAAATCATAACTTCAATTAAAACAAATTCGTAAAATCATAGTTCTATGCGTCTTTCAGACGTTTCTGTTGAAAACAAGTTTGCCTGTCGAATTACAAACCATTCAAGAGTACAAATTAAATAATGTAATTACTTCGTGCGACCTCTCCTCTGACGGACTTATACTGGCCATGGGATTAGATTCGGGCAATATCGTGGTAAGTTACATTTATATTTAATATATTGGGAATACGAAAAAGAAAAAAATTATCAATTGTCTAAGAAAATAGTTCCCGTCACGAGTTATGGGCACGAACCGGCGGTAATGGCGGATTTAGTTTCGATTGCATTCTACAGTCTTTTCAATATATCGCCATCGATTTGAGTGTTTTATTTGTTAATTTCTTTAATGACAGTTGTTCTAATTGTATTACTAATATTGTTGGTATATTGACAATAGTATCTAAGTTAAAACCTAATTAGGCAACTAAGCTCATACCTGACGGGTTTTAACATAAACCAATCACTGATAGTGTAAATCCAATTATACGAATATGTACATATACCGCCAATGTTTTTTTTATGCGAAGCTCAATAAAGTGAGTGCCTAATAATAAAAATCACAGTGCAATCTAAAAACAACAGTGACCAACAAGTAATCTATAATACATCAGCAGTCGTAATCGTCAAGTCAACTTACGACCTTCGAATACTACAAATGCGAAAGTGAGTGTGTCTGTTATGCTTTCATCAGAATGAAATTATACATACACCTTATCACAGGTATAAAAATGTTGAATCCAAAAAAAAAACTGTCCCTGAGAGTTAGGTCAAGCCCCCCCTTAGTTAACCCCTAGGCTGATTTTTTAATACCCAGATCTCAAAATGGCTGATTGTTTATATTTTTCCAATTTTACGACACTATACATTGTAAATTTCTTAGTTTGATAAAAAAAATCGTACAAATGAAAAAACATATTTAAAAATACATTTTACATAACAATTATAACTTTGTAATACACAATTTGTTATTTTTCAAAGTTTTTTAATAAATCAGGTATTTTTTTAAGCATATACTGCCAACAATCTGTTGACCTGTGCCTCATTCGTTTGTATGCGACTTAAACCTTTATGGTTTTCGACAGTCCACGAGTTAAGAGCTAGTATAATATAATCATGTTGTCTCACTCATACTTTAAACAGGTCTGGAACGTGAAAGCGAAACGTCAAATCGCTTTGTTAAAACATCACAAGACGAAAGTTCAGTCGTGTTCGTTCTCGCCCGTACCGGACCGTATGTACAGATACGCGTTACAGTCACCCCCAATACAATCGCCATCGAATAACGAAAAGATCGATGATCATGCACCCTTGGTGCTGGTCACGATGGCCTCGGAGATCCTGTGGTGGAACATCACGCATGTCATAAGAACCCGAAGCAAAACCATTTGGAGGTAATTCTTATCTAATTAACACGCTACATGTCACGTGTACCACTTGGGCCACGTGTACCATAAGTGGTACACGATGTGATAACTATTGAAAACAAAATAATTACTTATATATTGATGTAATAATGTGACATTGTATTATAATACATCTATTATTAGTCAAAATATTAAATGGCCTGAACGACATGTCAGGAAAAAATAGTTGGGCACGAAACGTGTTTAATACCTATCTATACGTAACGTTTAGGTAACGACGAAGAGCGGCGAATGGTCAGTATAGTGTTGCTTGTTAAGCGAATAGTACAAGAGATTATAAAAAAAATAATTAAAGGTCGACATTGAACACAATTATAAACTAGCTGATACCCCTCGACTTCGTCTGCGTTCTTTATTATTTTAATAATATATTTTGTTTATAATTAAAAAAAAAAACTTATACAAAAATATACATTGCTTACAAAGTTTATTTCCTACTCTCCGGCTCATGTGCATCACACCGCTTGCCCCCACTTTTTTGCGACAAGATAACACTAATCGCTGAACGCGTAGTACTTACTTATAAAAATCGCAGTTCCTTAAAACCTTGATATCTGTACATTTAATTAAGACATCGTGATATATTTTTAAGGGCCAAGTATCTGGAACGTGAAACTATAAAAAACTGTATCGAAATCTGTCAACTATTTTTTGAATGATGCGTACACGCCGACAAACCTCTATCATTTTATTTATATTGTATATATGAAAATACTTCCAAGTATCTGCTTATTTCCTTTTTTATGGAGATATTATTACTTGGCGGAGAACCTTCATAACTTAAGTAGTCGATTTTACATACTTTGCTATATCCACCTGGAATTAATTCTCTACTGTTATATGTACCTGAAAAAAAATGTGATTTTGTTTGTCCAAATCATACCTGAACAAATTAAACCTAGAACTATATATATATATATATAAAGAACTAAAAATCAAAGTGTGTGCACTAAAAAAAGTAAAAAAAAAACAGTTACCAAATTTCGAGGCTGCTTTTTAATATAACAATTGTCTGTTATACATTTATTATTATTTAATTATTTATTGTTCATTTATAGGTGTGGATGGAACGCAATAACGCCAATCGGTACTCCATTGGAGAACAGAAGCTCAATGCATACATCCCCGGAAGCTTCCATTAATGAAAAGGCGAATTTTTTCTTCGGGGATACTTTATTCAACCAACACTGCTGGAGATTCATATGGAAAGGGAAAACGTTAGTATACATTATGTTATATGCAATAATTAGGAGTGAGAGAATAATGCTCGAATCGAATTGAATAACGATGATCGATTCGAATTTCGAACTGAATATTCGAATTATTCGCACTATCCGAATATTTTTTAAATAAGGAAGAAATATTAAGATAATAGTTATAGGAAAAGGATACAACATTTTGTTATTATTTTAATCATTCAAATTAAAATAAAATGTTAACGTTGAAAAAACAATTATTACTTAAAAATCAAGATTTAAATCCTCTTAAAAAAAACTTTAATGGACTCTGTAATTAAATTCTACAATAATAAATTCCTATAAATGATAATATTTATTAAAGATATACTTGTTCCATTCGAATTATTTGGTTCGATTCGCTATCGAATAATTCGTTAATTCGAATATTCGCATACCTCTAATAATAATATGTTATGGAAACATAAACTTTAACAAATATGGCGAAAATACGTTCTCAATAAATCATAGACTAACATATTTTTTTAGGTTTTTTTTTTTTATTTTAATGTTTTATCTGAAGAGGCAATTTCCCACTGTCATTTCCTTCAAGTAACTTACTTATAAAACAAAATAAAAAAAATCCAGAGTTTTTTACTTTCTTTTTTTATTTTTAATCGTGTACCTCAAAACTGCACGTTTGTTTTACTCTAATGCTCGATAAAACAAAAATTAAGAGTCATCTATAATTAGCCTTTGTATTACTACTGTAAGGTCTCATATATACTTCCAAAACATGTGAACCTCCAAAAACTGAATTATTTAATACTGTAAACAATCGAAATATCAAAAATTCGCGTTACTCAAACTGCACACAGAAATCGAGGTCTTCCATTGAAATACAGTAAGTGCGTGGTGATAAAAGAAAAATGAATTAATTATCACTGTTTTATCTTTGTAATAATGTAAGTTATAGGATACCGTCCAAAATCGCAAAAAAAGTTACTTATGAAACAATGGAAACTTCCAGAACTTTTACATGTAGTTACGTACCTTGTTAGGACAACCCTCTTTGTAATACGCTAAAATCGATTGTCACAACAATCACTTGTATTTGCTTATATAAATAAAACTATAGAAGCCTGCTACCTCTTCTTAGGGATTAAATTGAACATTTTTTTTCAATTTATAATGGTTTTTAAAGTGAAAAGATACCTTTTTAACCGTGTTGAACGATTTTTGGCGATAAAGTTATGGATTCGCGTCACCGATGACCTCGACATGTCCTATTTCTATAACATCGCTATTGCGACTGCTCCAGACTAGTTTTGTTAATTAATAAACTGTATAAACATGTATGTAATTATTACTCGGAGTGCCAATAGATGTGAAAATCAGAATAATGTTAATAATTTACAAATTATGAAATTTCCAATAATTCAGCCTACAATTCTTATTCCAGTTAAATGTATAAAGTTATTCCATTGTTTTCTGTTTTCACTTCTATCCCTAGTCCTTATGCTTATCTAGACTTTTTATTTTTAAATATTACTCCAGGTGCAAAGAAGGATCGAAACGTAAGGAGATACTGGCCTGCATCAAACTGTCCGGGGTGAACGCGAAGAGGCTCTGCCACGACGACCGGTTCTCGTGCTTCGTGACCGTCGACAACCCCGGGCACGTGCACGTCATGAACATCATGCGGTCCAACTGCTCCTAGCACTGCCACACGTACGTTATCGGGGGGGGGGGGCGTTACATTTATCAATATTTATTTAATCTAACATATGACATAAAATAACTGTATATAATTATTAGGGACCGTTTATAAAATACATTCGCACTTATGAGGGGGGGGGGTCTAAAGAAACGACGTTCGCAGCAGTTCAAATAGTTTTGCAATTTTTTTTGCTCATTTTTCTTTTATTATTCTTTTATTATATGATTTTTTAAGACCCATTTCTTAAAATGGTGGTTATGTTTTTAATTTCACGAGATCTTACATTGTAGTTTTATGGTTTAGTAAAAGAAAGTTCGTACAAATAAAAAAATAATTTAAAAATACATTTTACATAAAAATTATAATTTTACAATATATAATTTGTTATTGTGTCTAAGTTTTGAAATAAATCATATATTTTTTAAGCTTATGCTGCCAACAGTTTGTTGACCTGGGCCGCATGAGGTTTATATTCGTTTGTATGGAACTTAAATCTTTATGGTTATGAACAATCCAGGTGTTATTTTTTTTTTTCTACGATACAAAGTTATATGTTACATATTTGTTATTATATAAATTTAAGCTTTTGCTCGCAGCTTCGCTCTGATTAATGTAGACTTGATATATCCCTCAGAAACAGTACATTTTTTCTAATTGAAAGGTACCCTGTATCCTTTTCTGTACTGCTGATAACGTGTGTGTAAAATTTCATGATGGTCAGTTGAGTAATTAAAGCCTGAAAGCATAATAAAAAAAACAAACAAACTCACTTTCGAATCCTAATCTTATAGAAAAGGACATAGGGTACTTTTTATACATAAAAAATGATCCAAAGTGGATGGGTCTAATCTACATTGACGCGAGCAAAGCGGCGGGTAAAAGCTAGTAAATCACATAAATATTACAGACTTAAAAAAAAAATTCCTCATTCTAAAAATTTCACGACAGATTTTTATGATTTTTTCACAAAAGTAAACTGTACACTTCTAGAACTCTCATATATATAAAATGTTAAGGTGACATTCCTATGTACATATTTACAAATAGTCTTGTTTAGTGACGCTCTTTAACGGAGTCGATTTGTTGGGAAAATAATCTTACAAACAAAAACATATATACATATATATAGAGTCGGTGACAGTATTTTGTATTTCTCTATTAATTTCAAATGAAACGGCGAAAAATAAAAAATTATTTTATCAATTAATTGTGTTAATAAATAAAAAAATATTCACATATTATACGGGTTTATGAATCACTGTGGATTTGCATTTCTTTGTATGTTCCTTTTAACTGTAGTAACACTGAGATAAACACTATTTGCATTTAAAACAGACTCTCTCGTACTGATAAGTTTATTGATAAATGTAACCAACCCCCATATATTAATTAGTAAAAATCGAATTAAATTTAAAATTTTGTAGTTAAAAAAAATTAATTATAGTAGATTTTTACACTGGACCACCGATTATTAAATTGTATAAAGTTCTTATTACGTTTGTACGTAATATAATTTAAGGCATTAATTAATACATCGTTCAATTTGATATTTTAGTGTCAATTCTATCTATATATATGGACTCGCCCTAAATTCGGTACTGTTGTGTGAAAAACTGTTTTATTGAATTTATTTAAATTTATAATTTATGTATAAATTTTCGATATTTAATAATTCACTGTCATAGGAGCAAGAGTTTTATTATTTACACAGGATACATATTACAATATATTTACAAGCACAAAATGAATGTAGTCAGCAATTACTGTTATAATCGACTATCATTGGTTACCGATTGTTTTTTTTTACATGTTTGCATAAATATATTTAAATATGTATTTTATGTAAAAAAAAAGGAAATCCTCAAGAAGTCAATGTATTTTTTTTATATTTCAACAACAAAGTACTTTTAATATAGTTTACATAATTTTGTATTAAATCTGATATATGGTAATATTTAGAACTATTTTTTAAATGTTATGCCGTGAGATAATATCAAATGAACTGATGTGACTTATTTAAAAAATGGTATTACTTTAAGTTGATTTAATCGAACAAATGAAAATATTTCTAGTGTTCTTATTAAAGATAACTCTGAAAAAAATAAAATTATCTCTAGAACAACGATTGTTTGTTGCTCATTTTACTATAATATCAACTGAAATAACATGTGATTTTTATAATTAATTTCTTTATAAGATAATGAATAATAATTGTAATTTTTATGTATAAAAATGTTACATATTTTGTTGTAATGTATTTTACCATAATTAATTTTATTTCTTCGCAATTATTTTACAGTAAAATATTCAAAAATGTTGTCTATTTTATGTCGCGAATACCGCTGTGTTTTTAATAATATAGTTTTCAATGCAAACCTTTTATTTAAACTACAGTGAAATAGTTTAACCAAATACGATAATTATTTTAATTTATGGTTTAAATTTCAAAAATTACTGACGGTTAATCAATATCCATCTACAATTGTTTTATTTATGGGAAAAATGTTTGGTCAACATTTTATTACTAAATTCAAAATGTAGTCGTAAGTACTCCGAAACTCTCATTGCATTTTCATTTATATATAATAAAAAAATGTAAGTAGTCAATAGAATGTGTGCTCAAATTATGTAATTATTGTAAAGAACATTAATTGTCACAAATTTAAATAGTTCTTACTAATTTTGCGTTAATTTACAGAGATAAATGTTAAAATAATTAAATGGTAAATAAGATACCATTTATGGGTTGAATGTGTAAATACGGAAATAGTTTTTATAATGAAAGATCTCTAATTATTATAATTATAGATGTTTTTAAATTATAATGGTGCTATATATGAATACATAGTTAAATTTCATAAATATCTTTATTGTATTGTATCTAAATGAAATCTAAACTATAGTAATAACAAGTACTTTTATGCGGCTAACAAGATCGATATAATTTTAGATATTATGGCTAGAAAATAATACTATATTAGTTGGCAAAGAGATTGTAGTCTGTAAAGTAAGTGCCATGAACAGGATTTCAATACATAAATGTTCATGTTACTGGAATTCAGAATTCATGCTAAACTCGCTTCTTGTCTTCTTCAATTTTGCAATCGATTTTAAGCTAATAATTCGTGACATATCTCTATTATAATGTTAAGATAATTAAAATCGATTGAAAATGTACACACACAAGACAGGAAAGCAAAAAATAAATATTTCGGTAAAATAATGATTGCAATCATGTATGGAATCAAATCCAAAAGTTTCATTTCATATTTTAGAAAAAATATTCATTTATTAAAAAATAAATATATAATTGTGCATTATAAATTATGAAAAAAATGCTAGTAACAACCAAGTTTTAGAGGAATTTCCACGTGTTCACCAACGACGTTATACAACAAGTAGCGCACGACGCTCGATTGCTTAAATTTTGATACTCATACGCACAGACACTCGTATACAATAGATAAAGACAGATAGAGAGAGAAAGGGAAAGGCGCATAACGCTTTTTCCTTATGTGACGATTTCCACCAGTTAACTCCTACCGCAAACCGCGTTAAATAACTTCGTTCCAAAAATATATGTGTCGCTTAAAAAAACCTTAATAGAAAATAACATAAAACGTCTGACGTTTAGTGTTTGTATTAATAAATTGCGTGGAGAATAACTTTAGTTGAGACAATTCACACAAACTTCAGTTTGTTATATTAGTGGGTAACCCTCACACTGCCTTATCTGTTACTATCAGTTTATTCGCGATGTTCATAGAGAATTCTAGATTTCTCCAGACATTTCTTAAGTGCCCGGATATAATGCATTTATCATACAGGTCTTAATTATATCTTTTGCAGTGCTGTAAAATGATTAGTGACATTTTGTATTTCAATTATTTTATATGTTTATATTCATTTTAAAAACGTTGTATTAAAAGATCTTTATGTAATTATTTTTTAATGTACTTATTTTACTTTGTAAATAGAAATGGGAATAAATGGACATTTATTTAACTAGTTTCTACTATCGAAATGTCTGTCTACTGACTTATTTTTAATAATATTTAGAAATTTAATTCATTTTATTATGGAGATTAGCCTATTTTGTTCCATAGCATATTGTTTCAAAGGTTTGATTTGATATGTGAAGTTAGATCAATGCAATAAAAAAAATCAATAATGTACATACATTGCATAAACCTGTGTTTAAATTGCATTAAACATAAATATAAAATGGTAGATTCTAAAAATACCACATTATCAATTGCATATTTGAATGTACGTCAATATCCACTATCGTTTTTAATATTTTAATTGTTCTTTAAAGCTTAGTCGAAATTAATATCCATGTAAAATTAAAAAAAATGAGAATATGTTTCTTTTCTACATCCCTAGATCACCTAGACCTAATATTAAAACATCGAAATAATAAATAAATAGTATATATTGTGACAAAAAATAGTATGTATTAAATGTCTTAAGAGTACATACACATACATATAATAATTAATGTAATATAATTTTCCATGTTAAAAATCAAAGACATGATTTAGCAATAATAATGTAAACCATAAACATTTTTGAATAATTGTTTTTATTTTAATAATGTAAAAGATACAGTACTATTTTTAGATATTTTACATAAGTGATTCATTATTATAAAAATATACATAATATTATCTTTTTCATTTTATTTATATACATTTCTCCTTAAATTGCTCAAGTGCGCTCCAAAGTTTTTAAAGCACCTATTATATTTATTAATAAACATATCTAAATGCCGAAACCTAATTAAGTATCACAAAATTTACGAGTACCATCTTTTATACATTATTAACTTTTGTTCGCGACTACGATCGTGTTAATGTACCTCTTAGAGATGATACATTTTTGTGGACTATATCCATTTCTGCACCTCTGACAATGTGTATGCAAAATGTCATGATCGGTTGGGTAGTTTAAAAGTGAGAGCGTAATAGACAAACTCACATTAGTATTTAAAATATTAGTTAACATGTAAGTACTCGGACAAAAATAATAAACGACCAAGATACGCCTTAAGGTGTTGGTAATATACTCACGTCCGTAATTTAAAAAAACTTCTGAATGTTGGACGTCGCCATAAGCAGAAAAGAGGCAGATTGACACAAGTATATTTTTCATGAAATAAATTTATGTGCTTTGCATTTTGCTATAACTTCCTAAACGACGCTGCAATACATCTAAATCTGTTCTCTTCAACTAATTTGCTTGAAACATTGGTATTTATTTTAATACAGTTATAATCCATATATTTATTACAATAAGTATTATACAATAAATAATATTAGCAGCAACTAACGAGTGCGGAACCGTCGGTGCCTACAGCTAGCATATAATAAGAAATCAAATGAAATAAAACGGATTATGTCAAACAATCAGGCGTAATTACAATAGATGCAAACGTTGTAAAGTGTTACAGCTCTGAGAATATAAATTTTAAGCTACTCCTTTAAGGATTTTTAGATTCATAAATCGCAAAGCATTGAGAAACTTGACTTTAGAACGAATTTTAAAAGAAAATAAATCGATTTTGTTATCGAATTACGCTAAAAACCTTAAAAAATAAATGCGTTGAATTATCATGATACAGTTGGATTGATTTAAGCACATTCTTATTTGCTTTCATAAACCACTACTGTGTACATTCCTAAATTCTTGTAATATTTTTATCCCCGAAGAAAAAGGAGAGTTTTATTCCTTGATTTTTACATATTGTGTTGAAAGGTGAAAAAAAAATGTATTCAGCCATTCTAAAAATGGAACACTGGTACTGAATAATATTTCTGCTACTACTTTTTTGTCAACAAATTACTTCGAAAACATTATCCTTATAGTTCTATTAAAAATTATCGATAATTTGCTTATTTACCATATATTATTTTCATTATCTAGATTGTACAAGGGACCTCTAAAGCCGTTAAATTTAAAAAAAAACAACAACATTTTACAGTGTTGCCGATCTATAAATTTTGTTTTTTTATTACTTTTGATAATTTTTGACTTAGTTGGTAGTGTGATTAGGCACAGCGTCGAAGGACGTAGGGTCGAATCCTAGTAACTGAGTCAAAGCTTTCGGTGAAGGAAAATATCGTGATGAAACTATAGCATGGTAGTAGGGCTTTTTCTAAGCACCTGTTGATGTGTATGTTGGTGTGAGCAGCTGCACTTGAGAGCCAGTCTTCCTCTAGGTTTAGCGTGACTACCATCTTAGATCAGATCGTCATTTAAGAACTATCCATGAGATCAAATGGTAACTTATAAAGTATAAAAAAAAAGTAATTTCGTGTGTATGTACATTTTTCTTTCAACTTTTTATAGTCATCAAAATATTGACATGACTATATTTTATTGTTGTCTCAATTAACATGAAAAATTTGGATTAAGAAGTTGGAAATCTTACTACCAAATTTTTATGCGTATCCAATGTCTTTAAAAATAGGGGTATTAGACGTGCCAGTGTAATGGTATTTATACCATTATTAAAGTATATTTTGTGAATCAAATTATATTTTTATATAGTTTAGAATATGTTATCATTTATGGACTGTATGTAGTCTGAGAATAAAGTTTATCTTATTCTTTATTTACAATAATTAATGATTATGACATTGATTGTTCAAATAATTTAATGTTTATAAAGGTATCTATTTTTTACTCATCGAATAACTTTTTAGAAATAAATTTGATCCATCGAGTTAGTTGATTATGGATTGAGAATGTGATTTTGCCATAAAGTCCACTAAAGACTATACTCTGCCGTTTAAATATATATTTTTTGTTATTTAAGTATCAAAAATTCTGATCAATGACTACCTATCAGTTCTTTTCAAAATGTATATAGCATTTCTTTTGAGATGTAATGATAAAAAATAAATTAATAGTTAGAATAAGTACTGGCACTTGTGATGTTACAATTTTCTTTCCAACAATAATTACTTTATTTATTCTAATCTTCAACCTAGCAACCTAATAGTACTACCTACTACTGCTAATTCTAATAATATCTAATACTTATGTAATGTACTTGTTGTTATTTATTTACAACTGTGATAATAACTCGTAGTGTATCATTGTCACGTGATAATTGCCGGTATCATATAGCAGCGTAGTAAATATCTATAAAACACAATTATTCAAATGTAATGGTACTGCGTCATTGTACCAACTTTTTAAAATATTATTTTTGGCGACATCTGTACCTATTTTATTAGGCGAGTATCTATTAGTAACACCCCTATATCAATTTAAATCGCTGTCAAATCTGAACGTATTTTTGAGAACCGTCGGTTGTGGTATTTGTGTTTATTCGTTTTCGAATGAAATAAATATTAATCTCATGTTGATAAAAAAATACGATCGTATATTAGATTACTGCACGTTTCTTTGATACTACACTTAAGTATACATTTTAGAAAAGTGACATATTATAAGTATGGCTCAGTTTAATTATTTAAACGAGCTAAACAGTCTTGCTACGATGGATGGTCCCATAACCAGAGGCCCCTTACAACGTTGGGTTAAAAAGAGTAACAATGAAAATATAAATCCTTTAATCAACACATCTTCCAAGAATCATTCGAACGTAAACATCAGTAGTTGCAACCAGTCTATGCAAAAGTTGTCGATATCCGCAAACCAAAGTTGCAACAACAGTGTTTTGTCTGCCAACAAAACACCAACGCGCAATGAGAACAAAAAAGGAAAGAAAACACCGTCCAAAAATAAATCTCCAGGTAACATGAGAATTTCACTGTCTCCTTACATGTTTCGCCATAAGACTTAATTTTAAAAGTATAGTTATTATCTTTTAATATATCACACTTATTTAATGCTATATATTAAACTTTTTAGGTCGTTCAACAACACCAACTCCAAATAAAGCATCAAAGACACCAAATAAAGCTGACAGGTTTATCCCATCCCGAAGCAATTCAAATTATGATTTATGCCATTACATGGTGAGTATATAAAAAAGAGATTTTCTTAAATTATTCTGTTAACCCTGGATACCAGTAATACATATGTTCTAATTATGATAATTCCTAAATTAACTCTTCTGATGCTTTAGGACCTTAAAACCCTTTGTTTTTATCTTTTTTTTAAGTCCGAAAGAGTATAACTATTAGCAAGCAAGTTTAGACCAGTCTAAAGCCCAAGGACCCAGTATAAAGCTTATAGAATAATGAGACACATGAGGTGAACGCCACGTGCCTATAACAGAACCTGCTAAATGAAAAATTGTAACTAACCTCAATAGGATCCCAGCTGTGAGGCAAAAACTAATAAGTTACTACTCCTAAGGCCTAAGTGTGACCACATTCTATGCTCATATGTGCTGCCAACAGCATCCTTCAAACCGAAACACAGTGCCCTTAACATTATTACTATCCAGCAAAAGTACATGTGATGATGTTCCTATAATCAAACCTAGGCATTGACATGTACTATGCCTGCACAACAATGCTACATTGTGTAATCACACATCCATTTACTTGCTTTTGAAATAATCTATATGATTTTTGTGGTAAAGGGACTATTTGTAGTTAGGCATTTTGTACAAATATAGAAAATTTTTATAAGTAATAAAAATTATTAAATTTTATATGACAAATGCAACCTTATGATCATACCTGAACTTTATTTTCTACAAGGTTTTATTTATTAAGAATTATATACTTGTACATGCTAAGTCTCATTACTGTCATAACTTCTTACTTTATAACTGAAATCTGAGACATGAAATTATATTTTAAATATTAGATGAATCGAGATGAAGAGAAAAATGATGAGATCGTAGCTCAGACCGTAGCTGGAGAAGCTATTGGACGAGCTCTTACTGACACAGAACCGGGAAGACTTCTGCAGTACACATGCAAAGCACCTGCTGCTCCCGAAGGCTACCAGAACAGACTTAAAGTTGTGTATTCACAGGTATTCGTTGCTTTCGCTTACTCATATTTCTAATAACCTTCTAGATGTTCATTAACACCATAATTTAAATATATAAACCATTCATCTATTCTAACTTTGGTGGATATTATACAATAATCAGATCAACCTTTATTTCATCCATCATATTGTGACTTAATGGTGTAAAACCTGTTTCTGCTTAAAATAAAGGGAAAATATCTATTAATAAAATTAAAATAATTGTTTATTGTTATATGAACTATGCATGGTGGTAAGGTTTTTTGTAATCATGCCTGGTTCGCTATTACCTTAAAGTTGAAAATCTTTCACTAAGCATCTATAGGTGTGTTTCAGCAGTTGCACTTGAGAGCTAATCCCCTGTATATTTAGCATATTTATCACCTTATGTCACATTGTCCTTTAAAATCACATAAGACTGTGGCCAAAAGCTTAAACCTATAAAGTATAAATAAAACACAGACCCAAACCTAGTGGAGATAAACCTTATTATTCCTGGGGTAGTTTAAGAGGACACCAATTTCATAAGATTGAATGAATTAGAAAAAAAAGGATTGGGCGTTAAACTATTGGTTAATTTGATTTTGCAATGTATCATAAATGTATTTGTTGATATATAAATTTTTTTATACTTTATAGGTAAACGTTTTTGACCACAGTCTCTTCTGATATTAAATGATGATGTGGTCTAAGAGGGTAAGTCACGTTTAACCTAGAGGGAGACTGGCTCGAGTGCAGCTGCCGGAACACACCAACAGGTGCTTGGCGACAGATTTTCAACTTGAGGGTGGTAGCTAGCCAGACGGACTTAGAAAAAGCCCTACCACCATGCTACGGTTTCCACGATATTTTCCTTCACCGAAAGCTCCGACTCAATTGCTTGGATTCGAACCTACGTCCTTCAACGCTGTGTCCGAACACACTACCAACTGAGCCATCATCGCTTATGATATAGTGCATGAGACATTTCCACTACATCAGGAAAACTGAATGGAATCATAATAAATATCAAACTTATTTCTCTTAATCCTGGAACAGCATTTCAGGTTTTCGGTTTCTCAATGTTTAAACATTAAACGTGAGGTGGCGAATTTGTTCCAGGAAAAGAAAAACTGCTCAACCTCACTTACGTAAAATTTTGTCTGTATTAGGTACTGCTTATGAACTATATGACGTAGATATTTGAGATTTCTGATGATTTGACCCTAATTATTTGATTGGCGGGTGAAAGACGTGAATCAATTTATTTATTTTGATAAAGCTATTCATTAATTTTTTTCGTTCCTTCTCCACTGCACTGTCGTCTATCTACCTACATTATTCTTATGCAAATTATTAAAGAGATATAGTAAACTGTAGTTTTACTGATTTGGTAGTGCAATAGAGACATTCATCGTCACTCTAACGGGGTTCGACATTTATAGAACTCGAGGGCTTAAAGAGATATGTTGCATGGATAAAGCACTTTTTTATGCTTTGCGTGGATATCAATCCTATATTTATATCTGATTTTAATATTACTTTCGTGGGTAAAAAAAAAACCCGTTTGCGCCAGAAAAAAAATATTTTGTACTCGAACAGATCAAATTCAAATACACCCACTCTCACAGAATTATACTACAGTCACATTAAGAAGTACTCGGATGCACCGCGCTTTATTTACCTTTAAATTAATCCTTTATCCAAAACAAAACTCGGAAGGGTGACGTCATTACTCTAAGACTCGAGATGGGCTAATTTTAAAACCCACATTTCTATAGAGTTTCAGGGCCGATGAGTCATACTTTGTTTATTTTTCTGCCTTGTTTATTTGTTTGCATAAATTTACTGAATCAGTTTTGAAACTTATTATAAAATATTCAAAATTATACTTATACTAGTAAGATATAACTCAATAACACTGATTTTCATCAACTTAATATTTCGAAGTTTATATTCTAAAGGACATTATAAACAATTAAATATTTAATAATCAAATAAACATATTCTAAAATTGTATAAAATATAACATAAGCTACATCATTCCTATCTTTAACAAATATATATAAACTTATCTAGGCATTGCTAACAGGCTTGTAAAAATCATAGACGATTATTGAGACAAGTAATACCTCACGTTCACAAGCTTGTATTCATTCATTTTTGTATATGCACAGAACTTTCATAAACTATCAATTGTACATATGTTTATGTTTTTTAAGCAGAATTTAATTTGAAATTGTACATAAATCTTATAATTATTATAATGGTTTATGCTTATAGGCAAAAGTACCATCTTCAGTTAAGAATACTACAAGATATATACCTCAAGCTCCTGATAGGATTCTTGACGCTCCTGACATTTTGGATGATTATTGTAAGTTAACAACGTTATATATCTTTTATCTTTACATAGTATAAAATGAAGTCGCTTCCGCTGTCTGTTCGCTTAGTTCTTTTAAACTAATCAACGGATTTTAATGCAGTTTTCAGCAATAGGTAGAGTGATTCAAGAGGAAGGTTTATATGTATAATGCAGTATAGTACAGAAAAGCTGAATAATTCAAAGATTTGTTATGTGATGTCGTAACAAACATATTAACCTAACCTTACGAGATAGATCAAACTAATGTACTACGGAATCGTATATCTTAAAAAATCGATAAAAAACGTCAGTAATGGTATGTATTTATCTCTAAAGGATAACCCACAGTAACCATTTATATCTTTTACATATTACAAAAATATGTGTTATTTACCAAGCTATTTTGTACAATACAGCATTATTCCTTATCCATTTAAATATATTACATACATTGTACATTATCATGCAGATCAAAACTTAACAGCATTTCATTAAAATGGATTTCTTAGAAGATATCAGAGATTTAAAACGCGGAGACACAGCGGCCGGCGGACCGTTACCCTTTTAATTTAAGCGCCTGCAATATCCGGTAAAACTATGTTTTGCAATGACCATTAATTTTGTAGGCTTAGATTTGAGCACTGAGTGTTTCTCACAAGGCCAGTTAGTTATATGTCGCGCTTTCAAGAATAACCTACAAAGAAAACATGTTTGTACTGTCTCATGAAAAATAAGCTGTAAATATTGCATACAAAGTCATCCTATAGGATAGACTAATCATAATATTATTAATCACTCCACGCTGCCCCATATTAGTATCTACATTGCATCTGTGCGAATCCGGGCCAAGTCAACAGTGAATAATAAAGGTTATTTTATTATATTATGTTAGTAACTAACGACCCGCTCCGGTTTCGAAATGGGTGCAATATATATACGTGTACATCTCAAGCCTCTAAACGATTCAGAGTAATTTATTACATTTTGATATTTACAATTCGTTAAAGCCAAAAGAAACTTCGTAAGTATCGCTACACAAACAACCCTTTTCTGTTTCATCTAACTTTAAATTTGTATTATCTATATAAGATATTCATTGAAAGTAAACGCTAATTTATATCTACATCAAATGTCGAATATAAATATAGTATTTAATATTATGATTTTTGAGAATTCCGACGTCAAAATAGTATCACAAATAAATTATTATTTCCTAATAATATATAAAAGATGAAATGATTATTGTGCGTTATTTGTAGGCGATGGACATACACTATCGTGGATGTTTCTGTATTCATTTTTAAGTCATACTGTTCTGTAGTAACATTACTTTGTTATACTTCCTTAAGGTTCAGCGTTACCAACGTAAGCATCTGAAATATAGATGTATGAGTTTATTACAATACATTGGTTTTTCTCTTCGTTGTGCAAATATGACATGCGTGTATTTATACATATAAACCTTCCGGAAGAAATTCTCGAAACAATAGTGAAAACCGATTCAACATCCGTCGCGTAATTTAGAAAATCTAGGGAAACACACTAACATAACCCAAAAGTTACTTTGTTTTATAAGATTGGTTTATAAATTGTTAAAGTATTTGTGAGCCTAAAATTATAAAAAACGACAAGCTATAATACAAACATCTCTCTAATATAAAGATGTCACATTTATATTATCACTACATATTATAAACAAAGTCGTCCGCCGCGTCTGTCTGTCTGATTGTATGTTCGCGATAACCTCAAAGAGTACTAAACGGATTGTAATGCGGACTTCAATAGATAGAGTAATTCACGGGGAAGGTTTAGGTATATAATTTATCAAGATTTTTTGGAAATTGATTGAGATATTGTGATAATTGTTGAGAGAATCGGAAAAAGTCAAGCAACCTGGGACCTTTGTCGAAAACACTGCCTAATTCCTTTGAGATATAATAAAACAATGCATACTGAGACATTCCTCTTTTATAGATCTGCAAAAATGTATACAATGGCTTATAGCTATCTTTTTAGGATAGCTTAGTATACCCAACTATTTTCTAAAAATGGTCACATATAATGAGGTAATTGGAAGGCTATTTAGATGGATACAGTATTAATCCTTATCAAATAAAATACATTAGTTACCTTAAGGATTTCATGCACATAAGTATATATTTTTTATTATCAGGGCAAGACAACGTCCGCCGGACCTACTAGTAACATAATATGTAATTCTGTTTGTACATTGCGTCAAATAAATGTTTCCAAGTCTATTTCAAAGATTATTGGATTAAATTTAATGAATTTTCATACACAAAAAGTATATGTCATTTCTTCTATAATTATGGGCTACAAAAATGATTAATAATACTTTTAGAAATTTTAAAAAAGAAACATTTATTCAAAGTCGATTTTAATGACGTTTTGTGTACAGGAGTATATGTTATATCAAAATGAAACGGTTATAGTAATTATAAATAACTCTATTGTTACTAATATTATAAATACATATTTTGCATACACATTGTCAGGGGTATAGAAGAGGATATACGGTACTCTTTATTCCTAAAAAAAGGACTTTTTCCGAGAGATAGGATAAATCAGTGTTTCCCAAACATTGTTCTGTCATGGCTCGTTGATTTTCACACTGCCCCTTCGTGACCCACTTAATACTTTTAAACCTAAGCTGGTTCCATTAGGTAAAATAATACACATTTATTAATAGTAAAAAGATTTTATTATAACTACATACTATGGTATCGCCTATTAAGTCACAAAATTTTAGTGCATAGTATGAAGCTGCTGCTTATTTTTTACTAAAGAAAGATATGATAAGATTTTGATGGCCCGGTACCGGCAAATGGGAAACACTGAGTTAAATCAATATAAAAGTGCGTGAAGCCGTGTACAAAAGTTAGTATAACATATCTGTATATATAAATTAACGAGGCAAGCAAAATGACTACGTAACAAATGAAGTAAACATATTTGAATTTCTCAGATCTGAATCTAGTGGATTGGAGCGCGTCGAACATCCTTGCGGTAGCTTTAGGTAGCTCTATATACCTGTGGAATGCGGGCACCGGGCAGATCGAAGAGCTGCTGACACTCGAAGGTTCTGAAACAGTTTGCTCAGTGGCCTGGGTGCAGGGCACTTCCACACACCTCGCCGTCGGTACCTCCACCGCCACTGTCGAACTCTGGGACTGCGAAAGAACGAAAAGACTGAGAGTTCGTGTTTACTTTTTCTTATCTATTGACTCTTACTGCCTTACTATTTGTATTGTTGCCAACATAAGAGAACTTACCGGTACCTCAAAATTTTGCGAGATACATTTTTATCCTATAAAGGTTTTAACTCTTGACCACAGTCTCATCTGATGTTAAATTACGATGTGGTCTAAGATGATAAACACGCTAAACTTAGAAGGGTCTGGACACATAAACAGGTGCTTGGCGACAGGTTTTCAACTTGCGAGTGGTAGATATCCGAACGGACTTGAAAAAGCTCTCCCACCAGATTATGGTCTCTTCCCAATGTTTTCCTTCACCGAAAGGTCAGGCTCATTGACAAGGATTCGAATTTACCATCATCCATTATCGCTTAAACTATATAATGTTGTATGACATTATTCAAATACGAATATGCTCGGGTCAGATCCAATAGTTAAATGAAGCTCGATCAGCCACGAACTTTAGTCGTGTAGTCGTTGTATTTAGTGTATGATTTTTTTAATAATGATAATCGCACATAGGTAATGGACGGACACACAGGCCGCGTCGGTTCTTTGGCCTGGAACATGTACATAGTGTCTAGTGGCTCGAGAGATGGTAACATCGTGCACCACGACGTACGTCAACGGGACCACGACGTCGCCACTATTCAAGCGCACACGCAAGAAGTAAGCTAATTAAACTACTGTTAGCCCCGGAGTTAAATGGCGTTTGTGCCCGAAGGAATTTATTTTGTACTCATACTGAAAATAACTACATTAATTATCACACTCTTACATCGCGTTGTAATCAAAACAACAGCTGAAGTTGAGATTCGACTGGAGAGTTGGCACCCTTGAGCTTGTTGCCATGCAGCTGAGCGACTTAAGCCTTCATTCTATTAGTCCAAAAACACTCTTACACTACAGGTAAACCTTGTAATGTTGTAGCCCCAGTCAGCTTGAAGATCTCCATTTATTTCTTTTCGTATTCGCTCCAATATCCTGTATAGACCTTTGCTCTGACGAATCATGACGTGCTGTATATACCTTGAAAAAAAGAACGGCGGAAAACTCTGGAAAGTGAATGTCATTACACAAAATATTCGAGAAACTTCGAGTCGGACTATTTTTAGAAACCCATTGAATTTCGTTCCCACGCTTGATGAGTCATTATTTGTTTATTTGTATGCAGATCGCATACAGGCTGGAATATAATACAATTACATAAATTACTAAAGAAGAAATTCGTAGGACAATAATGCCCGGCTGAATCCCGATGTTCATACTGTTATGATACCCGCCATAATGGCACATAGAGGCGTATCGGCAATCCGGAATCAGCTGGTGTCAAATGGGATGTTATCATATCTGTACCCCACTTACGTATATAGCGTTAAATCAGTCACAATGGCTCTCTTTTAATTTGTCTCATTAATCATAACTACGGTCAACAGTGTTCTAAATGGAAACTGTAGTGTACTGGCTAGAAACAAATATTTATTGATAATCTCGAGGGCTATGGAGAGACAAATGAATATCGAGTGGGCTGACGTTCCTTTATAAGAAGTTGTGAAAATTAAAGATATAAATAAATATTACAGAAACCTCAAAATACTTCAACAAAATTTTAATAATCTGTATTGCATTTGTCTTCACATATATATTTTACGCTAATATCAAAAGTCGTAAGAGTTAATAAAGAGTTTGTGATAGCAGTTATGACCCATCTAGTCATTGATTGTACAGTAATGCAAGTGGGTCCAATCAGTATAGTCATATTATATGAATATAAAAAGAGATCTTTCTATGAGCACTACAGTGCAATGATTCCCAAAATTGATGAGCCGTTACTCACCTAACAAAAACTTTCGAAATTCGCGACTTGCCTCTTGGTTTTCATGATGAAAGACGGGACATAACTATATGATTGTAGGTCTGAAAAGAAAACATTTGATTGCAAAGAAAATTTGAACAACTAAATACAAGGATTGCTATATTTACCAGAGAATGATCCATTTGTTTCCTATTTTTTTGTCTTAGCTTTAATCAACTTCAATTTTGTTTACTTTTAATCTCAATAATCCCTGTGTTTACCGTTGGTGTGCAATTGCTTTCGGTTAGCCGGGGCGTTCACATAATCTTATTTTTCACTACAACCACCCACCTGTGAGCCGCAAACCATACTTTGGGAAATGCTGCTCCAATGTATGACCAAAAAACATTTTACAGATATGCGGTCTTAAATGGTCACCGGACGGTAGATATCTTGCATCGGGCGGCAATGATAATCTGCTGAACATCTGGCCAGTCGCACACGGACAGCATTACTCTCAGCCTCAGTATCTCTACTCGTTCAAGTGAGTTTACCGTTATTTTAGTATATAGCAAAAGCGTAATTAATATTACTGTGAAAATTTAACTATACATAATATACAATAAATAAAAGTGAAGTATCTATTTGCAAATGTAAAAATAACACCTTTTTACCAAATGGGTATAAAAAAGTATGTGGTACTTGGAACAAAAAAAAAACAATTATTAAAGTTTTTGTCTCTCCGTCTGTTTGTTCCGCATACACTCAAAAAGCGGGCCAAATCGCGGGCGGTTGGTAGTCGTTAAAGTAAGTAGGTGCTCATAAATTTCTACTACCAATCAAATATCTGAGGCATAAACTACTACTACGATACTGCTGCTACTAAAATAAGCAAAATATCTAATATGAAGCAATGGCGATTGAATGAGTATAAATTCTGTGCTATAGGAAAATCTGTCGCGGCTCGAGCAAAATTATTTCGTATCAACGAATAGTAGTACCTAGTCTGGACGACTATTATTTGGTAAAGGTTAGAATGAATATTTCAGTCAGCACCTGGCAGCTGTAAAGGGCCTGGCGTGGTGTCCTTGGAGCAACGGTATCCTAGCGTCAGGTGGGGGTACAGCAGACAGGACCATTCGGATCTGGAACGTGAACACCGGCGCTAACCTCAACACTGTCGATACGAAATCACAGGTATTATTAATTATTACTATAATTACAATTCGAGTAGCCAACAAGCCCTCCCTATCAACATTTTGTGCTCATAACTCATGACATTTTTAAAATCTAATTAAAAATAAGGTTTTATAAGCGACCACTAACTTAAAAGACAATAAATTCATTCGTGACGTTACAGTCAAAGTATTATTTACATTAAGTTCCCGTTCTAGTCGTTATATCACTCCAGATAAAGAGATGAGTTGCTATTGAAAGCAAATAAGCCATTTTAAAACGTCTTAATATATAAGTATTATTATATCATGCTATATACTAAAATTATAAGTTCTATATTTAAATGACAAAACTTAGGCTGAGTTGCACCAAAATGTCCGTTATTGTAATGGTTAAAGTTAACTATAAGAATGACAAGAGCCTCTAACAGCTTACATTTACCAGAACTAGTTGCACCAATGACACGTTTTCTAATAGTTAAAGTTATTAGGGTTACAAAGTAAATAAAGCAATTAGTCGTCAGTTAGTTAGTTAAAATTAAATCGTGACGTCATTTTAACCATTGTTAACTGGTGCAACCTATTCATCGCCTAACAACCAAACTTTTGACATTAACATTGATTGGTGAAACTCAGCCTGAATTATTAAAATTTGAATAAAGAAACGTAAAATAATCTTGACATTTGTGATAATCGGCAGAAATTAATTAGATAGCCAAACACTGTTAATGGTATAACTTTGTACGGCCTGGTAGTTAAAATTGCGCCTCTAAATATTGGTACTCTCGGATATAATATATCCGTGTTGTTCACCCCTAGAAAGGGCTCTATTTTTAGGACTAACCTACAAAATATATAATAGATTACTGAAAGTCCAATATAGCCGAGTGATAAACATTAATCTTTAGTTTCCTATAAAATCCACTTTTTGAGACCGTTAGAGACATGAGTTCGACGGTGAAGGATTGCATCAAAAATTAATATTTTATAATTATATGTTTATAATAAATGTGTAACAATTTTAAAACCTATAAAAGAAATTGGTTGTCTGTAAAGTCGGTTTACGGACGATAATTTTACGTGTTAACGTCATAAGAATACGTTGACGAAAACTTGCTTACTTTTCACTACACTTTATAAACAGTTGGCAAAATAGTTCAGGTGATCCCCGTTGTGTGCTGGCTGCTGCTGTCTCTCTTTTACTCGGACGCATCGGTCGATGGAGTGAAAGAAAGATATATGCGTTACAAGCCGAACGCTTAGGCCGATCGCGCCTCTCTATTGCTTTTTCCGCGCTCTTGCTTGCACGCTCGGCTCATGCTTTTTCGTGAGTGCAGACGGCGTTAAACAATTTATAAGACGTTATCACGTCAAAAAAAGTATATGTATAAGTATTCACTTGTATCGTGTGGTCGTAATCACACAACGACTTTTGAATGTTTGTGCAGGTGTGTTCGATATTATGGAGCACGCACTACAAGGAGCTGATCTCGGGGCACGGATACGCGAACAACCAGCTGATCATCTGGAAATACCCGCTTATGACGCGCGTGGCGGAGCTGACGGGGCACGTGGCGCGCGTGCTGCACCTCACGCTCTCCCCGGACGGCACCACAGTGCTCTCTGCCGGCGCCGACGAGACATTACGGTTACTATGCTTCAATCCTCACTAACACTATACATGAAAATATGAGTTTGTTTGTTTGCTACGCTTTTTCACGCCTTAGCTACTCAACAGGACATAAAATTTTGCATACACGTTGTCAAGGCTTATAGAAAAGGACATATGGAACGTTTAATTTAGAAAAAAAAATTGTTCCCGAATAATAGGTTAAATTTACATTAACGCGAGCGAAGTCGCTATCAAAAGCTAGTTCCGTATACATAAATTCTATCTGAACCACTATGCAATCGAAAAATAGCTGTGACTACGTACTATGGGGTCTTAACCTACCCCGAATAGGTTTTTAATTTTAAAAAATGAAACGGTTATTACGCGAGGTTTTTAATGTGCTAATGACAGACTACGACATACAGTAATTTTAACGATCAGGGTGCCTAAAGTCACATAAAAAATGAGAGACAGAACAGCGTAACGTTTTTACTTTACATGATGATTTCTACAATTCAGCTCGAATAATTCTGTATCGGATACCCTCACACTGCCGGGGGACAGCGTGAGGAATATGTCAGGCCTCTACTGGCTAAAAATCCCTGTGCCCCTTAGCGCGTATGTGGACTAGGGTCGCGAGTTCTCGACTAGCGTACTCCGCTACAATTCAACTCCTACCACAAGCGCCGTTATGGAACTTCGTTTAAAAAAATCTAGTCAGAAATTATTCAAACAGTTGATAAAATAATAAATCATAGTATTTATAAAAGTAATAGGAATATTATAGATTTAATTCGAGTTAACATGTGATGTTATAGTTTCTTAAATCTATTAAATTACATCATTTAACTATATATTTTCCTGCATCATGTATATGCAATATGTATATCTCGACTTATGTTTTTAGTATTGGTTCTTTTCAGTCCAAAAAAATCTTATAATACCAACTAATATGTCACCATATGGGTCATTTAGAAATATAAAATATATATAACCAATTCATTTTTTATTCGAAATTCTATGGAATTAAAGTTGTGTAATTTGATTTTCTTAGTGCAACAAAATAGTGTCCATACTCGAACGGGCTTATTATTTAGCCTCACCACTGTTCATATAGTTTGAATATATCCATTGAGAAGACACCCAAGAGATTTGATTTGTTTAAACGGATTGATTTACCAAAATGTCAAATAAATTATATTGTTTTCAGGTTATGGAAATGCTTCATGTTGGATCCGTCTAAGAAAAAGGAGCCGACCGACTCGAAGGCCGCTAAATCTCTTCTTAATCTCAATTCACTGATTAGATAAACTATGTTGTTTAACTCTCATCATTTGACTGAAAATTGTAATATCAAAATTATGATTTCTAGTGTTATTTTGTATAATGCATCTAGGTGATAAGACGTTGTGTTAGCTATTTATGCTAATAAAATTATTAAATATTCCTTGATTAATATGACTGTGGTTGTAAGGAATTATAAGTATTTCATGCGTTTAAAATTTGTTTATACTATTTTTAATTTTTGACTAACGACAATGAAGTTGAGGTTGTGAAATGTTGAATTCGCGAATTCTCTATTTTTCATTTTCTATTCTCTATCTAATTTTCGTTTTTTGCCTGTTCAGAATTCTTCTCGTTTATTTTCACATCGTACGTAACATTTAATCGCCTCGGCTCTCTCGTCGTAACGACTTTAACTGGTTTTTTTTCAGTGTTAACATTTTTAATCATATATTTGATATTCGTAACTGCTGTAATTTTTACAATGGAATAAAGACATTTTGCCACTTAAGTATCTTAGACTTTATTTTTATTATGACACATAACAGTATAATATAGTACTTCATCATCATCATCATCTTACCCCTATCCCACCTGAATAGGGTCAGCACAGCATGTTTTCCTTTACCACTCTCCCCTGTCAAAAGTCATCTCAGTATTCACACCTTTTATACACATATCATTTTTCACACAATCCATCCATAGATTTTTCGCTCTTCCTATACTCCTATATCTATCCGCCTTTATCTTTTCTAGTTGCATGACTTTCATATTTTCCCATAATGCTCGCATCACGCTAACCTATTATTTCTCAACTACTCTGTCACTGATGCTACTTTCAAACTTCCCCTGATGTACTTATTCTTAAACATATCCATTCTGGTTACACCACACATCCATCCGAAGGTTCGCATCTCAGCGACATGTAATAATTTCTCATCCCTTTCGTAGCCCAGCAATCGGATTCATACAACATGATGACCAATCTTATTATAGATTTATACACTTTTCTCTTGAATTTCAACGGCATTTAGCATTTTAACTATCCAAGATACCCTTCACCATTTGTTTCATCCTGTATTTATCCTATTCTTCACATTATTTTCTCTACTACTGTCGTTTTGTATCAATGGACCGAGGCACCGAAAATTAGAGGACGTTGGTATGGATACACCATTTAAAGTTACATGACAAAAACTGGGTTACCTCTGAAGTCGCAGAACAATGTTCAGTTTTTAGCCAACTCATTTTTAAACCAACATTATCCAGTTTATCTCGTCATTTTGCCAGTCCACTCTGCACCTCAGCATCATTTTTTTCGACATGAACAATATCTACAGGATACACCAAGGTGCCTGCTCCTGTATGTTGGATATTAGTACACCATTACAAGGAAGTATAAATAAGGCTTAAAGCTGATCCCTAATGCAAACGTAAAGCCACATAGAATTTGTCGGTAACTCCAGCCTCGGACCTAACTCGTGTTTTGGCAACAACGGATATGTCTTAGGTACTTCTCTGGCACTCTTGTTTTTCAGCGCCCGCCACAGAACTTCTCGGGTGCTCGCTCATATGCCTTTTCCAGACCAACAAACACCATATGCAAGTTCTCATGTACACGTCTGTATTTTTCGCATATTTGGCGAAGTGCGAAAATGGCATCTGTTGTCGACGTCCTGGCATAAGCCCAAATTGATTCTCAGTTACTTCAGTTTCATCTATTATTCGTCTTGCTATTACTCTTTCACAAACCTTCTAACCGTGACCATTGCAATTCAATCTATGTGACATCAGCTTTATCCCTCGATAGTGGTTACAGCCCTGTACATCATCCTTATTCCGAAAAATAGCCACTATTATGCTATTCTACCATTCATTTAGGATCTCCTCTTATAATATTTTATTAAAAAATAAAGTCAGCCACATCCTTCCATCGACGTTTAGTAATTTCCATACATCAATAGGTATATAGATATAGACCAACATTTTCTAAAGGCGCAGCAATCCATTATTCGTGACGCATGTGTTCTTGGCATTTACCAATAATGAAATCAAGATGGCCATTTATCACTGCAGGTGTCTAAATTGTAAATTTCTGTACCTCAAAATTGAGTCAGGGCCTTTTGCAAAATGATAACATAAAGAATAAGACTGATATTTACTTAAGCAGTCGTAATGGTCTAATGGTTTGAGCAGCGGAATATGAATCCGGTGTCCGCAGGTTCGAACAAACAACCAATCAACAATCTTTTGGGAATTCGCGTACATTTACTAATTTAAATTGGTCACACTATCGGCTGACGGTGAAACAAAACACCGTGAGGAAACCTGAGCCTGAGAAATGTTCTTGTAGTACCACCGTATGTGGGAATAATACAGAATTGTGGATTTCTCAGACTTTGAAATCGCCAATACGTCGTGAGCTGGCGTGGTGGTTATACCCATACCTGCCTACAAGAAGACGCCTATGGCCCGGCAGTGGGGCTCTTACAGGCTGATGATGATGATGATTTACTAACGTCTTAATTATAAACGTATTTCTTCATCATAGAGTGACTGTTGCACTATAAAGATGATAAACCAACAAACTTCATTAATTCCTACATTATAGGAAGTTGTCATCATGATGACAATCGCTCAAAGTACTACTCTAAACTAGATCAAAAATAAAAACTCAGAAATCATATAAAAATTATTTATTAATATCTAAGTTTGTAAATATTTTAACGAGAGGAATGTATAGTAAAAAAGCATAAGTAAAAAAAATTAACCAACAAAATATACGTGCAATAAAAATGTGCAATAGTTTAAATAAAAAACAATATTATTATTTATTTTTTTTAGTATTAAAAATGTGATGTTTTCAAAAAATCCAAAAATATTAAGTACATTGTGTGGAAGCACGTGTAAGTAGTGACTAGAAAACTAAAAAATTCCAAATACACAAAATGAATTAAAATGAAATACAATTAATTAAGGAACTGCACGAATAGAATGTAAAAAAAATCCCTTACATCTAAATTGAACAACCGTCTCGTTCACTCTCCTAATTATCTTGTACTTGACACATACCGTTTTTAAGTTTTTAAAACTATTACTGGTACGATTGGGATCAAATTTAGAAATAACATTTTTACTGTAAAAATTCTGCAGACCTGTCAATATATTTTTTTTTTGTATAACAACACAAACTTTACTACAAAGTGTTTAATCGAATGGAATATTCTGGAATCATTCTTGACGCGTTCATTAATTTACAACAATTAATCTTAAACAACTTACAAGTTACGGGAACACATCTAATCTCAATAATACACAATAATAATAAAAACTTAAACACTAACAATGGCTTCACATTTTTTCTAAGCTCTGTTGTAATTGTTTTTTTTTCTGTCGATAAGTATACACAATGTCTTTACAATTCTAATTAACCCTAGTCATTTCTTACACGACCTAAATCGATCGGTCATTTATTATTGTGCTTACACATGAAGAGTAAAAATTAACTGTAATAGTGAAGTAGTTTACCCCGATTGAGATTCTAATTATAAGATTTCTTGACGTCTAACATTTCAACTAGGGTTGCCACTTGAACTTTTATAATATAGAGTTGTATATTAAAATACACATACAAAATTAATGTTAACTAAAAGTGTGTTCGTAATGTTTCGTATCGTTGTGAACAATGGAACCTGCATTTTGAGATCTATCCTATCTATATAAAATCAATATTATAAGCTCATACTAATAACAGAAGCACAGAAGATTGTTTGTATTATCCGACTGAAGACGCTAATATCCGTAACTACGGCTTAAATTGGAAAAAAAAAACGAATTAAAATCATGCTTAGTCCTCTTAATAGTAGTGCAATTGCCATACATAGTGTGTATCACACAGTAATATAAGCGAAAAAGATCTACTATTACGCATAGACGGTGTAAGCGGCCGAGAACAAATAAAAACCCGAACTGTAAATGTCTATATCAGTGAATTTTTTTTTTATACGGAATTTCCGTCAATTTGTCGTCTAAATTAAATAGATAGTTCAGATGAATAAAGTTACGAAAATTCCGTGTAAAGACCACGTTACTGATATAGACATTTACAGTTCGGGTGTTTATTCGTGCTCTTCGTTGAGAGTAATTCAATATTTCAAGAAAATTAAACACGAGTAAAACCGTGGTACATAGCGTATTATGTCCAATCTTCAACTAATATCTTATGAAACTATTACAATATTATTCCAATAAAATGTGGCAACCCCGACTTGATACTAAAACTGTGACAAAATTCATAATCTTAGAGAATAAATGTAACAATAAAACCTAACAGCTGCGGATTCAGTCAATATTCAATACCCGATGACTGTCTTTTACCTTACAATTGTACAAGTTTTTACAATTTTGTTGATAAAAGTTATCGCTGCCATGATTCATAGAAAATACATTTCCACTATCGACTGTCGATGAAGGAAAACATCGCGAGGAAACTTCAAGACCTTGATATATCTTCTTGTAGTACCACAGTGTAGTGGAAAAAACACATTTAATATATTTAATAGGCGTTTCAAATCGCCAATACCTTATGGCCTGATTAAACTCATAGATTTCCTTAATAAGAGGCATTACATAGTTTATACAGCGTGCTTGTCGATATACATTGTATTAAGTGTAGTATTACTTGTTAGTAGACTTGTTAAATACAATATTTTATTATGAAAGAGAAAATACTGTTTATTAATTTTTAAATAAACTATATTCTAAATGAAACGCCATTTATTAAAATAATAATGTGAATAAAAGATTACGATTTTTTCTTTGTAAAAACTTGTATATATCCTTTTAGCTTTATTTATTGCTCAAAGTAACCGATTTTTGTCAATAAATATTTACGCTAAATTATATATACATAATATGGTGATGTGAGAAATTTGTTTATAAATTAAACACGCTGTATAATTTACATATGCGATAAAATAGATAAGTACAGAAAATTTGCTCCATATAAATACCACGTCAAATACAATTGTGAGCTTAAGACTGAGAAAATGTTATTCAGTCATAACCACAAACTCGCCTGACATTAAAAGACGGTATGGTCTAAGGTGGTAAACACGCTAAATCTAGAGGGGGGAGGGTCAAACGTAGCTTTCGGAACAAATTTACAATTGCTTGGCGAAATATTTTCAGTACTTGTCTATTTTATGCCACAGATATACGTAATGAGTATGTTTAAAGCAATCATATCACAGATGCTAAACTCCTCGCGTGCTGCGTGTTATTATCTGTATCTAACATGGCGGACATGGCGACTGTATTCGATATCGGTTCCGCGTCTCGGACGAGCTGCTCGTGGCTGTTCGTTAATGCGCCGCCATATTTAAAACTACGCCGGAGACTCGACCGGATATTCTTCGCGGAGTCACTCTTCCTCAGGAAGGAGCGTCGGATGTGCTCTCTAGTGAAGGAGAGGGAGCTCCTCGAGGCGGTCGGTCTCGAGTCGATCGGTCCTGAGGCATTCTGTCTCGAGTCGGTCTCGTCGGTGATTGAGACAGATGGTGTCGCGTTCGCGCTGATGCTGCCCCCCGCCGATCGCGTGTCTCGATCAACGGTCTCGCTGAGCGTGATCGGAAGCTGTGTCAAGTCCTCCTCGTTCGTGGTTCCGCGATCCGTTCGTGTAGATGTTATTCTGTATAGATATCGATATGGTTATGTTAATAATATTTTATCTAAATTAACAAAATCCAAATGTATTTTCGAAGTGAAAACTTGTTTAGACGTACTGAACAGTGAACGAAAGTGAACCGTCACGCTCGAGTCGGTGACGAACTAAATTTTTTCACGTTTACTGTGTGACAAGGTGTGCATCGTTCCAATAATTCAGTTTTTATAATTACTTTTTATAATAATAATAAAATACTATAATGTATGTTATGTTGTAGTATTTCAAGTGTATACATATAAACATTAATAAATCTGTATGAATTTTTAATGTGAATGGAGTTTTTATAAGTTATCACTTCTGGTGTGTGGCCATAAGCACACAATCATTTTTTTTTAATGTATTATACGTACGATACATATGTATGTTGCTACGGTTAAGCGGTCGCATCACCGATTGTTGTGGCTTTGAAGCCCACACACCTCAATTATTTATCTGATTCAAAAACGATTGTTTCAATTTTGTATAAGTGCTCCGCGTTATTGTTTTATTCCTGATAGGAGAAGAGTATTTAAAATAACGTACACTTCGCTTTATTATTATCTATGTATTAAATGGTCACTGCGCCTATAGTCTAATATTATATAAAAATGTTACTATATATACATTCCACCTCCAAAAATTCTTTTTGAGATAAATTTAAATATAGACACGGACAATTGAAAAAAAAATGTTATAATAACAATCAAGATCCTTTATGATAGTAATATATAGCAAAAAAAACTACAAGTACAAGCGCTAAAGTACAGATCATTATTAATATGTACGAATAATTTCTGCATAGATTATGAATAATAATAACGTACACATATCTTCAAGTGAATTGCTGGTTATAACTAGAATTACTGGTTATTGGTGGTTGTAACTATAATAACAAACGTGTGCAGAGTGTCGGGAACCATTAGTTATATATGTACCAATAGATAACACGTCATATCACATTTATAAAACGATTTTTTTTTAGAGTGATAGTCAATTATAAGCGAACGTTACGAATAATTTTTTATTGTTATATAATTAGGAGTTATTAATATGTAAAAGACGGTATATAGTGATAAGGAACAAATCTTTACATTATCCGGTGTCCGTTTAACGGAACAAAATTTATTTGTTAGGTCATGGTTATTTTATCAATGTATAACAATAATGTTGTGCTACATAACTGAGTGCTTGAATGGCACTGACATACAAAGTTTTCATCCTATACATATAATTCAATTTGATTGTGCTGATTTTGCAGGTAATAAGTTGGACCACACACGAATAAAACTTATAGATACGGTATTTACACAGAATATAATAATATAAATACCTTCTAAGTGTCCTGAAACTCCTACGTATAGTGTTGAGCAGCCTGGCGCCGGTCGCAGTCGAGTACGAAGGCGGTGGCGTGTACTTGGGCGGAGGATCTGGCGCCGGGGGGTCCGCAACCCTCGACCCCGCGCTCCGGACCCGCGGGGCCCCCTCCTCGCTCGGCGCGCCCATACGCGGCCGGTACAGGTTTTGTACGCGCTGCATCACATATTAAACACAGCCCTTTAGCCGAAATATCCCCGGTACATATCTGACATTGTCTTATCATACGGGGAGGTCAAGATGCTGTGTAGTAATTGGGTCATAAGATAAATAATTAATATATACGAATATATGAACGGTAGCGAAGGGTAAAGAGTTAACTATAATTTTTACACAACATACTTTTTAAATAACTCAATTAAGAATCCGGTAGTTTAGTTGACAATATGTTTAAAATAGTATAAATACAGTAAATATATTAGCAATATCATTATTGACTTTCCCTCCACGATTTTAAAATTTCTTATCTGTGGGTCACTTGATTCAAAACACATCGAAATGGCGTGATGTCACGTCACGGGACGTGACGTCATTGTTTATTAAATACCAAAATGTTATTATATCATCACGGTTATCTTCTAAAATCTTATTAGCCATATTGCCACAACAAGGTACAGCATAGTATTCAACAATGGTAGTAGAAACGTTCACATTGCTAACTCACATTCGAGAATAATCCAATAATGTCCGCAATGTTATTTATTAAGCTATGATGTCACACGTGTTCGTCTAACTTTAGTAGAGCGTTTTTGCCACATACAAATGTCTTCTTTAATTTACTGCGCCGTTTTTAAGTAGAAAGCACTTTCGCATTAGTCAAGCGTTTAATTTTTCTAAAGTTATTTCGGATTCTCAATTATGACACTGAGTTTTTTTTTGTTTCATACTTATTTTTTACTGTTTACTTATCTAAATATTGGAAAATGTAAAAAAAAAACACTTTATTCCTATAAAATTCCACTACACACAATATAATTACGTGCAATACAATTCCACCACCGATAACGTTTATTCTTTGTGGCCGTCGATATTGTAATATTTTAAATGTAACTTTGAACGTGATAAAAATTTTAAAAGTTTAATTTTAGAGTAAACTTCGATATGAATGCTACGATAGGAGTACGAAAAATAAGCAATTGGCTAAAGAGAGAAACAAATAGCTATACTATAGGTAGAAGATAGACGAGCGCTAGAGAATAATTGAGACGAATATAATACAAAAAATCAATATGTGTAATTGATTGTCACTCATGTTAACTAAGTCGATTAACTAAAGCTGGGACGGGAGTTTTGGGGCTCGTAGTCTGTAATTAAGGACTTTTATTTCTTCATTTAAAATCTTCCGTTATATTGTGTAATATTGGTGGCGTATAGCTTGATACTGTGCAAAACTGAAGTGGATGGGAAATAATAATATTCTCATGTATCTTAAAATATTACAAGAATTCTAACAAGGAAATTAACATATTGTTTGAACACTGAGTGATCATCACAAGACACTTTATAATAATTATTCATTTGATGATATAAGTAATATTGTTAAAAAAAATTAATGTTGGTTTTATGAAACCACGATGCAAGTGCAACTTTATTCGCAGACATTTAACTAAAAGGTATTAAAATAGTGTTTCTCAATCTGTGTATTAGAGTATGGAATACATAATAATAGTTATATGTAGTAATAGTCATAAAGACTAGTATAGAAATTAATAATATACCCATGATAATCTAAATGAATATGGATTGTTAATAAGAACAATTGAAGAAATCATTTCAAGTAGCTTAATCTAATAAAAACTACCCACCAATTCTTCAACACAGTCGCTAGCTTCATAATCCTTGCGGCGTATAAACAAAACATATGGAAATATAACTACGACATCCATAACTCAATATATGTAAACTACAACCAATATATGTAAACTACAATCAATATATCGAAAATATATGTACACTACAATCGACATATATGAAATAATTTTACGAATTACCTCGAGTATATCGGGTGGTCCTTTGTTCATATATCGCCAAGTTTGTATGAAGGCGGTTACAGGCATGATCAGCAGCGCCCCCTGTTGCATAAACACACCGACTTGCCGACTCCATACCGGCCAATATCTTCAATCAGATAAATGAGAAACTTAATTTGAGTACACTAGCTTTTTCTCGAGACTTCGCTCAGGTTTATTTTATATATACTTTATAGGTATTTAGCGTTTGACCGCAATTTCACTTGATATTAAATGACAATGTGGTCTAAGATAGTAATTATGTTAAACCTAGCGTGAAACTGACTCTCAAGTGCAGCTGCCGGAACACACTAGCTAACAAGAGTGATTCTTGAGTTCGAACGATATGATAGTAGAAAATGCCGGCGAGTTATATAAAACAAATTCAATTAAACTTTACGTATACTTTATACGAGAAATCTTCGTACGCACTGAGAGAGTAATTAGAGTTAATATTAAGGGCAAAAATTTTCAAAACAACTCTTTTAAGTATATTTCCAATAAAATTTTGCTTTGGGACCGAAAAAAAAAACATAGTCGTTAAAAAAAGCACTCTGTGTTATCCTTATTACTAAGGGCTTCGAGACCAACACATTGAAAAACAGTACTGTAAAAGGAAGATCTGTTCTCAATTTCTTTATTAAAACACTCGGGCGAAACCGAGCTAAAAAATTATAATTTGACATTAAATTCAACCTCATTCTATGTCTTATAGGACATTTGACTCTTGAAAGAAACTTCACATCACAATCTATGTATTTTATTATCAACCGGATTCTTAACACCAATTCTATATTACTATTCTTATTTCTAAGTTGTGCAATATATATATATAGAGTTTTTATTTTGTTTTATGCAATTATATCTCTCACCCGGATTGTTTTCTCCAGGAGTACAGTTGACGTTGCACTCCAACCCGAAAGTCCATAACGCATATCGCCTGAAGATAATAGAAACATCAATCAGCCAATATAACAAGTCAAACTTCATCAATGTTAAAGAATATTAAAAAAAATTACAGTTCTGATATTTCACTACCCGCTATTCATTCAAAAACGTCACCATAACTGACTAACTTTAAATGTAACATCCTTATGGGGGGTAGTTCAAAATAAAATAATACCTAATATATTTTTAGCTCCCCTGAAATAACAACCGGAATAATAAATACAATGTAATCGTTAACAAGTTAATTCTGACTAACGTTAACAAGGACATTCTGTTTAACTTTACAAAAACTACTCACATAATGATGTTATTCTTATACATTAAAATCATCAAGCAAGATTATAGTCTATTGTAAAAAACAACAAAATAAGTACGTCGGTCGGATACGTTGGTTTTAACAGGTTTTGTTAAAACTCCACTGAGAGTCAGATGTAGGGGGAGAGCAACATGGCTTACGGTCCAAATAAAAATGTCGATAATATAGAAATAAAAAAAATAAAATAATTATGGTTGTATTCGACTACATAATGACGACTAATAGATACTTAGTCTGGCCATAAATACTGTTACAATTAAAAATAAACAAAATATTACATTTGAATTTCGAATCTGTCATTTTTATACGATTGTTCATTGGGTTTCATCATTTTGGCGCCATTACATAGTACAATATTTTGCGATATTAAAATGAAGTGGAGTGATAAAGAAAACCGAATCGCTGTAATTGCATTATATAGTGCATAGTCACAAACCTTTATACAAAGGAAGGTATAGGGTCAACCATCACAGCAGCCCACGATATATTATTATCTATCTTATTAATCTTAAACTGCGAGAAATTCGCAGTTCTATATTTTCCCACTTTCCTCACGATGTTTTACATTCATCGTCAGTCGGCGGTGTTACCAATTTCGATTAGTAGTATATGTATGTAAATTCCGAAAAAATCGTTGGTACATGGACATCGAAGCGACATTCCACTTGTCAAACTATTCGACCACCAAATCTCATCTGATATTAAATGATGATATATTCTAAGATGATAAACATACCAAACTTAGATAAGGACTGACTTTCGAGTGGAACTGTCGGAAGACACTTGTATAAGTGCTTGACGACCGATTTTCAACTTATGTTTGACAATTTCTTAGCCCCCCCCCCCGTCCTTCCTCTTGGTGACCATCCGTAGCATATAAGACTCACCCCTCTAGCTTTTTGTAGTAATTCATAAATATAGTTTTCGCCCTCCTTCCTGTGACCAAGTGTGGTATATAGAAGACCTCCTTCCGTAGTATGGGTAGTATATGTAACAGTGTGGGTAGTATGAGTAGTACGAATCCATCCGTATAGTACGAGTATTAGTATATGTAGTATGGGTAATAGTATAGATATGTTCCCTTACACAGAGCACGACGGGCAAGACGACGGTCCAGGTGAAACTGAGCAGCGCCGCGAGCGCGGAGGAGAGCCGCGAGCGCGAGTCGAACAACACGGCGACGACTGCGTCCGGCGAGTACGGCCGCCCTCGCACCACGAACACGCCGCACGCGAGCGCGATCTGCACCACGCACTGCCACCACGAGCCCACCCACACGTAGTCCACGAAGTGCACTATCCGGATACCCGCCTGTCATTACACGTTCACATTACAACACTATCACGATACACGACAACTGTCCTCACCAGCTACAGTGACACGCTAAGTATTACGTTGTATAAAGTCCTCGCCGATCTTTTTGTGACTGCTCTGAATACCGCGCAAAACAGGCCATAGGCATAAGCATAGTGAATCGGCTCCAGAAAGATATTTAAACGGTACTTGGGGGATATGTAGGGATCAATAAGATAATAAGATCCGGGAAGTTAATGATTTTGAATTTATTCGGTTTTCGACAAAACGCGAAATATGTAAAAACAAAACAGAAAAATAAAACCCAAAAGAAGTTATAAATCATTTTTTTGAAATAACTATAACTTCTTCAAAAATGGAATAATCGGAAGTTAAAAGAAACGATCGTTTTAAATTTAGTAAGCGAAAAAAAATTACAGTTATATTTTTTAAATCTATAAAATCCTTCATTCATTTAAATATCCCCTTTTCTCGATATGACCATTTTTAGTTTAACTCATATTCACTCAGTATTTAAACGAGATCACAGAGTATTCTTACTTGACGAAATTGTTACCGCCATACACATGGTGAGAAACCCGTCACAATGTCTTTCTCCGATTTGTCACATTCCAAAATCAGCTAATGTACATTCAACTGACGACTCTTAGAGACCGGTGTCATACTAGATCTCTCGATGATACCCTTTGTGAATAAATTACATTGCAATTTCCATAAGGTACATTGCTTAAATTTTATACTAGGATGAAAAAAATGTATTAGGCCATTATAAAGAATTTACGTTTGTATTTTTTTTTAAACAAAGCTAATAAAGTTAAGAAGATGAAGGGCTATGTAAAAACTCACATCAGTGCTGAGAATGAGTCCTATCGCCAGTCCAAAGACACAACTAAAAAACGTGATCGTTGTTTCCCAGACCCTAAGCGCCTTCGGATTGATCGCCATTATCCCTGTGATCACGCAGTGCCATATAGCTAACTGTTGCGCTATACCGAACATTATCAGGATAAAGTAAAATATTACCGCCCACGCCGGGGATACCTGAAATGAAAACAAATAATATCGTTATTACTGAACAATCTAAAACTCTCCAGAAACATCACGTATAAACTCTTAGCAAAAGATAGAGCGCCGTGGTGATTTGTCGATGCGCGGAACACCCAAGTAAATAAACGAGTTTTAAAAATAGCACGCCTCGAAACTTCCCCCTTGCTTTAAACTTTATCGGTATATCGGAATCAAATACGAACGTTCTAGAGATTTCCACCCCTCGTTTTTTACAGATATAAGAACGAGACACGGTGTGACTTACGTTCTATTTTGAACGTCGAATAGAATAGAGGAATATAATAACAGATTCTTTAAAGTTCTACAATATAGTATATGGAGATTATTTTCTCTGCAATGGTGACTTTATTTCACTAATGTCGTTTTTGTGCGTGAATAAAACTATTTTATTACTAGCTGTTGCCCGCAGCTCCCCATGCGTTTTTTTTTATAATTGTAAATAACTTCTTATAAGATCAACTATTTGTTAGTGAAAGTTTCGTGAAAAATGGTTTAAACGTTTTAGAAATAGTACTGCAAACAAAGCCATGGGTAAAAGTTAGTGCAAAATAAAAAAGCTTTAATTACTTTTTATAACATTAGCTATCTGTCAGTGAAAGTCCTATGAAAATAAGTCCCATCGTTTTGGAGATAGTACTACGGACGAAGCCACGGATGACAGCTAGTCTAAAATAAAGTAACCTATGTCACCTACTGTAATTTTAATTATCCGTCAGTGAAATTTCTGTCAAAATGGGTCTAGCTGTTTCGGAGATTACCCGGAACAAACAAACAGACAAACATTTTAAAAACTGTATATTTGTTATCAGTATCGTGTATACATTCATATCCAATCAGTAAAAAGTCGTTATTTTGATATTACATACAGACACTTCATTTTTATTATATGTATAGATAAAAGTTACTTAATTGCTTATAACAGAAAATGTTACATATTCAGTTCTTAAAGTTCACATTAAATCGAGAAAAGATTGTTTGTTAAAGTTGCGTTTTAGTTTATTACAATACAAAACCCAAAGGCTTACTAACATTTGCCAAAGGCCTTGTGCTGACTTTATCTACGTCTGATGATAATCTTTTACAAATATACTAGTTATTGCCCGCTACTTCGCTCGCATTAATGTAGATTAGACCTATCTCTCGGGAACAATATTTTTATCTGGATGAAAGATACCATAAAAGGAACCCTAAGTCGTATTCTATACCCCTGACAACATCTATTCAAATTTTTCATAATAATCGTTTGAGTACTTAATGCTTCAAACCGTAACAAACAAACAAACTTATATTCGCATTTATATTAGTTGGATTATCATATCTTTAAGACCCATTTGTTTTGACAATTTTTACATTTTATTATTAGCTTTGCGTGTGGTTTTTCTCGCTTCTACTATAAAATATTAAGTTGTATTAAAAAAAAATCATATATTAACCATGCATTTATTTGCTTAGAAAATGAGATCAAATTAAATGCAGTACCGAATTCTATTAGTGGCTTCTTTTAAGTTTTAACACTAAATCCATTTTTACATTACATTTTGCATAGTGTTAGGGCTTTTTCTAAATCCGCCTGGCTACCTACCACCCTCAAGTTGAAAATCTGTCGTGAAGCAACTGTTGGTGTGTCCCAGAAGCTACACTCGAGAGCCAGTCTCCATCTAGGTTTAGCGTGACTATCATCTTAGACCACATTATCATTTAACATCAGATGCGATTGTGATCAAACGCCAAGCATATAAAGTATAAAAAAAAAAGTCGGTCTCTTACCAAATCAGGCGGTAACACAGCAAGGGTGGCGGGAACAATCTGTGTTGCCAGCTGGAGAGGCTGCCAGCCGCTGAGCGATTTGCCAGTGTTGCCATTCGGCCAGACGGTCACTCCGACCAGACTACCGTAATGTCCCATGTAACGGACGGGAGTCGAAGCCGCGTTCCCTGGCATCGGTTCCGACGTGGGCCAAAGGAATTGTGATGATTTTACCGTTTCTAAAATACGTAAAAACCGTATCATTTGGTAAAGTTTTTAAATAAGATTGATTATATATTAAAAGTATTTGATTCCTCAAGTTGAAAATCTGTCGCCAAGCAATCTATAGGTGTGTTCCGACACGTGCACTCGAAAACCAGCGTGTTTCTCATCTTAGATATCGCATCGGCATTTAACATCAAGCGCTAAATCCTATAAAATAATTAAAAAAATCAGACCGATAGACTTTACTCATCCATTTTCGCAAGTTAATAATTTGACCACAGCGCCACCTAGCACGTCCAGATTAACATTTTTGGACACTATATTAAAATATATTGTGTCTATTTATTATAGCACAAAAATACTACAATGTACTTCGATCGGTAAAGTCGTTAGAAAGTTACACAATCACATACACCGATTATTATATATTTAAACTAGCTGTTACCCGTGAATTCAGTCGCTTGGAATTCAGCAATAAAAGTATTGTAAAAAAAACATGTGCGTAGAACGCGCCTGGTATGTACACTGTTTCTTTAATTTATTACATTAGAAAGGAACCTAAGTTACTTCTTATACATTCAACTATCTGTCAGTGAAAGTCCGGTCAAAGTCAGTTCAACCATTTGGGAGATCAATAGTTTTTTTTTTTTTTGTAAAGTACTGTATATACTTTTGATATCGATTTATTAAAAAGCTATTAATTTAACATTACAAACAGATCCGTGAATTTTATTTATTTGTGTGGATTTATATACGAAGAAAAAATAACTAAGGTGATTCTACATTTAACATATTATATCATCGACACGAACGCAGAGCTAACCCATAACAACAGTAAGTGCGAGCGAGAAGGCTATATTGATGATAGCGCTCACACTTTTTTAACCCGGCTGCCATGGACTATTTCAATAGTACAAATTTACTTTACTAATGCCACAATAACATTATGGTATTCTTATCTTCCTATCATTTACGTACATTCAAACAAAACTGACATCAATATTGATACAAGTTTATTGAAGTCTTTGTTCAATGTTATACGTTTATTGAACTTAATGTTTCCTTGAAACGACACGATAAAATCATAATCGCAAAAACTGATTATTTGGACAAAAATACTCATTTGAAATATATAATAAACTATTATTATATTTAACAATATATCTTATGCATCAACGAAAAAAAAAAAAAAACATAATTAGACTTTTTATTTTACAAACTTTCTTTAGTATTATGTTTCTAAAAACTTTAATAACTTTGTATTACACGAAGATATTGCAATATTTTTTTTTGGTAAGGAGTCTAAGAAACGTAAGAAGTAATATTATTTTAATAATTTAATCAAAATCTATCCTGTAGTTTTTATATGATGCTTGCCTCGAGGGCATATCTATATCATTTACCAAAATAATATGTCAAATCGGTGGACAACATACCGAAACTTCCAGGTATGTACGCGTATCCATATTTCTTTAATATCTGAGCGCAAGTGTTCGCCAGGAACGAACCCAACAGCAACATGGCGAATGTGAACGCGACGACGCACGCGCTCTCCTTCTGCAGCATCGCGTTGCTCTTGTTCTTCGCGTTCTTGTGTGACGTCAGTTGAGTTACGCACGCCCCTAATAGACCCCATGTGAGAAATGTCTCTTGTGCCGCTGCAGCCCAACTCTGTTAAATATTTACACATATTTTATACTAATACTAGCTGTGACGCGCGATTTCACTCGCGTTTTAATCTTCCCGGCGCCCGATACTTCGTTCTACATATCTACTATTTGTATGGCAAATATTCCTGGTGGTAGAGCTACGCTGAAACTATTACTGGTTTCAGAATGAATGGGTCGGCTCGCCCGGGGTAGTACCACCCTCTCACAGAAAGCCGACGTGAAGTAACAGTGCTCGCACTGTTGCGTTTCGTTCGGTCAGTGAGAGCGCCGGAGGCCCATATATATTAAAAGGCCGGCAACGCACTTGTGACTCCCCTGGTGTTGCTAGTGTCTATGGACGGCGGTGATCACTTACCATCAGGTGACCCACCTGTCCGTTTGCCCTCTATAATATAAAAAAAAAAAAACCTGTTTTAAGGCTCATAGCGTGATGTTACATGGTGAGTAACCTTCCGCAATAAACAGACTATAAAACGCATGTAGTTACAGAGATTAGCGCGTTTCAAACTAACCACAACACAAACAGTATCTTCACTTATAATAATATCAGTATAGTAAATCACTAGACATTAGAAATAATTTATATCAAAAAACCATAAATTCCTGCCATAGTAAAGAAAAAAGATTACATTTTTTATTTGTAATGGATAACTCAAAAAATGCTTAACCGAATTTAGAAACTATTTTACATACAGAGACTACATTATTAAGTTGTATTTTATTGTCAAAATATATATTAACGGGAACGAAGACGCGAACAAAAGTTAGTATTAGATATGAACGGAGCTCCGTACAAATTTAATTAATGTAGTCCGGTGACACTGTAGCGGCCCTAACAAGCCAACAGTGTAGTCAATTTGAATAAAATAATAAAATCGGTATTTTCATGCCATAATCACATTTTATGATCTCTAAAAATAATATAGACATTTTTTTATAGTCTATCAATTGACGAATGACAAACATTATTGTATACAGCTATCTCTCGGGATAGCTACATTTCATACGAATTGGTCAAGAAAATTAAATGCAAACATATAAAAAAGTTATTATTATATTCCTGATCGCTGTCTTTTATATAAGATATCTATCCACAATGTAAAAAAAACACGTACAGAAAAAACTACAAATCTATTTATATAAGATTAGTTTATCCTTACATAGTTTACGACAGCTTTAGCTATCCTTACCATTACGGACGAAATATTTTGTAGTGCTCTCATAGAGTTTTAACTCTGATTTCAGAAGCCGAGAAGGACTATAATAATCCGGCATGGCATGTAGGTCTGGCATGCAGAAAAATGTGGGAGCATGATGTACAGTCGACACAAACAAAAAATCGACCACCAACAAACGGCGATCTTTTAAACCTCACGATTGATTTACGCCCCCTAAAGCCCTAACAAGAGTACATACTAATAATTTATCATTCTAACTGATATTATAAAAACGAACGTGAGTATATTTGTTTGTCAGTTTATGACCCTTTCAATCCTTAAATACTCAACCGGTTAATATGAAATATTGAATACACGTTATCAGCGGTACAGAAAAAGACAGAGTACCTTTTACTGAGTAAAAAAAAAACTATTCCCAAGGGATAGCCTAAATTTATATTAACGCTGACTAAGCAGCGGGTAAAAGGTAGCTTCAAATATCGTCGATGCCATTCAATCAAGTTCGATTGCACTTTATATTTCCTATTATCTTTATAGCTCTTAATCTATGCACATGTTCTCGAATTCCAAACACATTAAATTATAACTAGGTCATGGTAATTACTACAAGTATCTTATAGTATGAATAATTTAAAAAAATATTCAATAACGTGTAATTAAATTGAAGAGAATTTAAAATCGCTAAACGGATTTTAACAAGACAATCATTAGCGTATAGAGACTTTCTAAAGTCTTGTGTAGGTTGCATATCATAACGCTTTTCTCTAGAGACTAAGTATAAATGGAAAAATGTTATAGTAGTATTATGGTCTAAATAAAATCTGAAGGACAAATTACTTACGTTACTGATAATGAAGAACTCCGTCCATTCGGTTTCGGAGAATATGTTCGTGACCGAGTCGTAAGGTATTAGCGTCAAAAGTTTGGTACACAGAACGAGTGTTCCGCATATCGGGAGAAATATCAGCATGTAAACGGCCTGTAATAACAAAATAGAATACGATACAATTTAATGGGAAATGAAACCTTACCACTATAATATGTATGTATTTTTAATTATATCTCAATGGTAAATTCATTTTATTTTAATTTTTTTTTATTGCTTCTTTTATATTTGCACTACCTACAATAACTTGATAACAATACAGCAGCTCAGCTGGAAGAAAATGCCTTGTGGCATTTAGCTCGCCAGTTGACAAGCTAAAAAAATGCAATAAAGTATTCATTTATACTTACTAATAAATGAAAATAAAAATAAACCTATATGCAAAAACGATAAAAAAAATGAACTCATTTTTTATATATCCATCAATACGTTTCGGTTAGATAGAGAGTACTTAAAAAATGTAATAATAAATGGAAACACACGAATACTCATAAATTCACTCAAAAGATCCTACTGCTTAGTTTTATCAAAGAGCCCCATTTTATACGTAACTAGTAATTTCCCACAATTTCGTTTTCCATGCAGTAAATATTTTAGACTCTTCATTTTTATTTATTTTGTAAAAGAATAATCGACTGACTGAGTGACAGAAAAATGACGGATTTTAATACAAACTTTCAAGGGATCACCACCTTAGGAGCTGAATATTCTTATTCTTGGAAACATTTATTAAAAACAAAAATTACCTTCCCGTAAGATCTTAATCCTTTGCTTAGCGACACGAATACAATCATCCAAACGACAGCTAAATTGAACGCAACTTGAAACTTGATTGTTCCAAAGTAAGAATTGGATCCCAAGTTTCTCTGCAGGACTTCCTCATGGAAGTATTGAGGTAAAGTCTCCTGTATTTTATAGCTACCATTTTTCCCGCTGCCTTCTGTAAAATAGACACAATATTTTATGTTTGTTTCACCTATCGACATGACAATAACAGTGACATTATTTCTTTGATTATGTATTCAGTAATAAAGTTCCTAACTTTTCATAATATACACATATATCACATCAACAATAAATCAATACAATTTCAAATAGACATATCGTATTTTAAATGGTTGTGTATTGTTTTAAAAATACTCCTTATTACAAAGTCTACTATACAGTGTCAACCGCCACCCGTACCGTGGTTCACAGAAGACAATGTCAATAGAAGTTTACTTATTTCCACTTTTAGCTTACGGTCTAGACATGTTCCATGGGCAAAATTTTAATTTCTATATAAACTATAAATTCACCAGTTTGCAACGAGTGTGATAAGGTTGACAACATCCCATCGTTTTGTATTAGAATGTAACAATAATCGTATTAAAAGGATGCGGTGTGCTAGAGAATTCAAAATGAATATCGCGAATGTGGGTATTTATCACAGCATTCTGGCAGAATCGACATTGGACTGTTCGAAAAAACCGTGTAGTTTATTTATGTTTCCTGTTATACGTAGATATAGGTTACGATGGGACTGGCATATCAAAAATGATAAGTCATAAGCATACTTATATTTAAAATATATTATAAACATAATAACGCTAAAAAATTAAAACAATGTTTTTTCCACTATAATGTGATTTTCCCGCCCTTGGAAAACATTTCCTACCATAGATATAAACCAAATAGAAAGAAGTACAATTAATTGAATGACCTTATAAATATTTCCTGATTAGTAAAACATCTAAATAATTTGACATTGAACTGACAATAAGCAAAGTAATTATGCAGTATTTGTCTCACCTTCAATATTGAATTCATGAGGTAAGGCCCATTTAAATTTGTCATTAGACGTTATAAACGAGTCTCTGAAGTAAACAAATATCCATGAGAGACCTATTATACTGTACAATCCGATGACAGCTTGGGTGATTAGTAACGACACACCAACTCCTTGAAATATTGGCGATATTCGCCACATATCCACCGGACCTGATTCCAGTACTTGGCCCAAACATAAGTGAAGGGTAAATAACGGTATTCCAATCAATAACGATAATATAAAAAATTGAATTATGAAACTAGCTGCAATCAAAAAATAAAAAACAAAGTTATTTGTTAATTCATAGTGAATACATTACAATATTAAAAATGTTTTAATCATTCAAATTTTGGCACATGAACATTAGTGGTAATTAAAAGATAATTCTTACTAATAACATAAATGCGAATGTGAGTTTCATCTAGAAAAGTGTACAATCCCAGAGGGGCACGTTAAAGTTACATTAACGCGAGTGATACCGCGGGCAAAAGCTAACAATAAATTATTATTATTACCTCCAAAATGAACACTGAATATGGCAAATCTTGAAATATTAAAAATTCCCACGGTGCAACTGAAACATGCCAGCATTGCGCTCATCCGATGAGGCCACACTCCAAAAGGAGGCTCATCAGTCTCATCATTTCTGCAAACAGGGTCATGTTTCAAATTATCTTAAGCTCGCATCAACATTCACTGAAACTAATATACACTTAGGTTTTAAATTAATGATTCATCCAATTGAAATGACCTCATTTTGATGCGTGAGCCGTGTTATAAAATTGCAAAATCAAGGTTATTAAACAAAATATTTTGGTAACAATAGCAATTGTCGATCCAACTGAAAAATACGGTTACATAAGTTGTCTGAGTAGTTACCTCTCATCTATAGAACCCATAGCGTTTTGATTTGTGAGAGCGCCATTTAAAGATTCACTTGAAGAGCTTGAAGCACTCATGCTTCTAGCTGTACTTCTGGCAGTATTGCGGCCCGTCCATTCCCCAGCAGTAACGTCACTATCTCCAGGAGACGGTAGAGATAAAGTTCGATTCATCAACAAAGCTCGACGACCTACAATCAAAGGACCTGATGCTCCATCAGTGCTTAAATTAGCAGCAGTGACTTGCAACTGTATCGGGGTACTCGTCGGTCGAATGTTCACGTGATGCTCCAAGAATAATATGACCGGTAATGTTAGCGGTTCGCACGATTGCTGCGTTGTTATCGCCGGTAGTACTATAGGATCCAGTCTTCTCATTGAATTGCGTAAATTATCATTAGCAGTACTCGCTCTATCCAAAGTCGGAACTAGCATTTGTCGGTCATTTACGGAAAGCTGGGAAAAACTTTTCGAACGACCAAGACTTGTCAGTTGCGGTCTATCCGATGTGCTCTGCGTGATGTCAAGTTCTTCTATTGATAGAGCAGAAGGAAGAAAATTTGTACACGTCACGACTTGAGTATTATCATCTGCAGAGCTTTGTGTTGCGGAATGATCAGATTGCTCATATTGTTCGCCGAAGCATTCTTTAATTTTACAAATTATATCCTCATCGTCACTGTCAAAATTTTTTACCCCCTCATCTAAACACGCTAATAAAGATTTATCTAATACTTCATCTAAATCGTTCAATATATCCATGAACTGGCAGAGTGCAGTCGCTTGAAATTCTTCGTCGTTTGTGATGTCGCTTGAAGTTTGTGATGAAAAATTTGAATCTGATTTGTAACATTCTGATATCGTTTTCTGCAAATCCTCCCTCAAATCTCCGTCGTCAGAAAACTTATCTAAATCTTCACTACATTGATCACTATCAACGCTATTAAAAACATTGCTCGAAACGTCACTATCGACATTACTTCCTGGTAAATCTTCAGTCTGTTCGTACCGACCTTCGCCTGTATTAACTACTTCCATTTTTATCGCATGGCCTAAGTCATAGCCGGCCCGTTTCGAAGTTAACCCTGTAACAAACACTTCACTTATAGTCAAATGATATAGCACAAATTTAAACAGTGTAAATTAAAAAAATATACATTTTGAAGTGACAATTCTCCACAGCTTAAACATGGTTTATGATACTTGTGAATGTGATGTGTGTACTTTGTTTGCAATTTTGTATTAACATATGAATTAGCTTGGTAATTAGCTTAATTACTGGACATAACAGACCATCAAAGACGGCTAAATGTTAACACGGTAATGCGAAGTATCTCTGTGCAATAACGTTTTGTAAACATGATGTACAGTGGATTAACATTTGTTTATACGACATAGTTTTAACAGAAAACAAGTCTATATAATGAGTATGACAGTTTGTAAGAGAAAGCCGCAAATCATCCTACAGTAAAAGATATTAAGACAACATTAAGGCGACATCTTAATAATAGGATCAGTAACAAATTAATTTCTGGTAATACTACGTGAATCAGAACAAGATATTGCCTAAATTGAAACTAACCAAAAATGGTAGACATTGTATGTTGAATCACTGCTGTTGACTATTGACTACTAAATTTGTCCTTATTCTGAATAGCATTTAAATATTTATTTCTTGCAAATCTTTAAAAAAAATTAGTCATTTCTGCCAGCCTGTAACAAGCCAGGATGGTGAATAGAATCAAAACATTTATGACTTTTGAATATTATGGGACAGTTTGCACAAAAAGTTGAAGTTCACACACAAACAGGTTTAAGAAATAAACTTTCTACCCTATGGAGTTTATCTACAGTATACTATATACAATAATTATTTACAAATCTGAATAAAATTAAAATCGGTTTTCTCTGTCTTTCTATAAATAGCCCTTCTGACATATACCAAATTGTAAGATGAAACAGTATTATAATTAATCCAGAAAAATCACACAAAGTTAGGGCGATATTATTATACAACATGCATTTGCATTGATGTAGATTCACTTGCATTGATATAGATTCATCCTAGCCCTCTGGGATAATACATTTTCTGTACCTCTAGCAATGTGTATACAAAATTTCACTAATTTTATTATTTGTTTTTCAACACAGTTACAATCTGAACAGTTTGCAAGTTGTGAGATTCAAACATACTGCATTTTTTTATAGAGGGCACCACTTGTGTTCGTTTAAAGTGCATTGAAGTAGATTACTGGAGAGATACATTGCATTTCATTAACATAAAATGAATATAGAAAAGGATTTTTACTAACACATACCTAATAAAAATACGAAACAATGATCAATTAAGTACTTCGAGCATGAAAGCATAAATAAAAAAAAAACAAACTAGAATTCCCTTTTATAATAATAGTTAGGATTATTTATTTATTTACCTACTTTATGTATTAGTGAATTAATTTGCAGTACAATATACATGTTGCACATTGAAATCAACCACAATATACTAACTGATAATGCAATGCACTTTACTTATCAGAAGTAAGATTAATTATTCAAGATAAGACACTCCAAGTGAATAATATATAATAACATTTGTATAATAATAAACTTGGAAATTATTTCGTAATATGAGATAATCAGTACCTGATATGCATTAAATTGTAGGAAATAATTTTAACCATATTCTTTGTCACAAAAATAAACACCGAAGTTTATCATAAGTATAGGATACAATTATATATATAAATACTTAATTATTGTTGATAAAATTTGCTTTATTACAATAATATATAGTAATTTACATTTCAATTAACAGTATATTATACCAAATATTTTATAGAATTGATTACCATAAACATAAAGTGTATATATTATTTTAAAGAGCTGTAAAACTCACTTATTTGGATTTCAGAGGTAATATCTGGAAGTATTAATTTTATTCTAAAAATTATTTTACTAAAGTGATGCAACTTAGTCCTAGGGTGTGAGTGCAGGGTACAGAAGTGAGGGTACATTTTATTATTTTTGAATGTAAAATTATAATTAAGGTGTCGGAATTTACAGATGGTTGTTAATATACAATATAACAAAGAAGAGATTGAGTCTTACATAATAAAAACTAGTAAAGAGGAGCCAATTGATAACCTGACAATTAATATCCAACAAAATCCAAAAAAGAGAGGTACTAAAACATATCACAAAGTTGAGGAAATACAAAACACAAAACAAATTTCAAAAACGAATATTTGGAGGGGCAAATAGGAATCTCAAAATTTACCAGGAGGGCTATTTTGAAGGGTACTAAAACATATCAGAAAATTGAGAAAAAAGTTTTTTTGGAAAAAATATTAAATTATTAAACCCACTTACTGAATTCTACTTGTTGAACACAAATTTACCTAAATTAAATATGTCATTTTTTTTTTTTAATAAACACTAGTTGCAGGATTTTAATAAAACTGTATAGTTCTTCCAAAGTATGTGATAAAATGAAAAAAAAAAACAAATGTGATATCTATATTCATTAAGATTCTTGTTTACATGAGATGATGTCATTACTGTATGTTGAAAGTGCAATCATATCAAGATCTTTAAACACTGATGTATAGATGTATTGTTTATTGCAACATTATGAGTGATGTGATACATAAATGAGATAATAAATAGTTTCAATATTTTGTAATATTTAACATTCTTCTCACTATTTTTAGTTTTACATATCACAGATGAATGCAATACTATACAAGTTGTATAGACAAAAAAAAAATTGAACCATCGAAATGTCCTGATTTTAGTGCTATATCAAAATTTAAAGAGTATTGAAAGACACGAAACTTCAAAGGTTAACCTAATAAGAGTAATGGAATAAAATGACACCAGCCTTGTTCGTTCATGATTATCCAAACAATATGATAATTCAGAGAAATCTGAAGTGACCGCAATCTACCTAGACATTCTGTTTAGTTGATATTCAATTAATTCTATACTCAAAATGGCAATAAAATAACATAGCTGGTAATACAATTTCAACCAAACTGTTAAAGATAAACAACATAAAAACATGAAAGAATTTCATAGGTACCAGAAATCAAGACAAAGATGGCACATAGCCCTGTAAAGGCATTAGAGATTTTATACATTTTAATAAAGGTAACTATGGTTTGTAAGTGAGTACACAATTTCATATTTATAATTAACTACATGTTATGAATGGAAAACCATTTTATAAGTTGTTTGTCATTTAAAATTGCTTTCATTTTAGCATATTCACCTTAGTAAATCTACAATTATATTTTGTAATAATACATCACACCCCCAACAAATTTTTGTTCATCTACTTCATGTCTATTTGAAATTAAGTTGATGCAAATGTTTTTGCAGGGAAATCTTGTCAAAAAAAAGAGATAAACAAGTGGTAGAGATGAAAAGGTGATAAACTTTAATATAACACTATTAACTCATAATAGGTCATATTGTTTCAAAACCATAGTGCAAAAGGGGACCCTATTGTGCAACTTCATATTCAGATTCACACAAGCTATAGCATTTTTGTAAATATCATGGAATAATTCATCTAAAAATATTTTGATACATTCATGTATTTTATATACTAAAACATGTACTAATATTTTAATAAAACTACCTTATATTCTACATAGTTATATTATTTTAATAACAAAGATCGTAGATATGATTAGGACTTGCTTGATATAGACTTGAAAGAGGCATAAACGTGATTACAGTCAGGAAGCAGCAACATGGACTATCCTACTGATTATAAAGGGAATGTTGAGTATTATCGAATAATTTATGTTGTATACGTTTATTTATTAGAACTACATTTAGATATTCGGAATGAAAATGAAAAATTCTATCAATCACTACACAAAGAATAAGGAATCTTTAAAATCCTCTTCGAAAATCAAAAGAACCTATGAATATACGATATAATTAATATCAAATCATTTACAAATTACTATCACACTAACTGTAATAATAAAGGTACACATAATAACGATACAATTTTACAAAATATGTAACTGTTTTACAATAAAGTCAATAACACTAACCTGATTTCCTAACTTTGTAGATCCCATCGATTGTGAGTAAAATTTATGACATAGAAAACATTTACGCTCATTCGTTTTTTAAAACACATAAATCCAATGATTTGTATTGAAAATACGAAAAATATTGTATATACAAAAATCGTGATGTTTTCACCTAACACAATGTTTCCCACAGAATAATATTACTCCTAGCGGAGATGTTTCCAATGCGAACTAAATTATTCAACTCTTTTTAGCAGTGTTGCTAGTAAAACCTGCTGAAAAAATTCAATTTTCATAACGTATAAAAACATCTTTACAATGCAGTTACAGTATGTTAATATTTCAAAAATATTAAATAATTAATATGTTACTGTTTAACACTCTCCCATGTAATCCCAGTGACATTTAATTTCATAAGTTGCGAAACTCGCGAACATTAAAGTATTGCTAATGCAAAGAAACTGCACAAACTTTATCTTCCCCTTAGGTCCATTAGACCTACGGTCTCAATGCTGCCATAAGTTAGGGCTTGCGCGTAATATAATCAAGAGTTTGATTTAAAACAAACTTAAAATACTTTTATTTATTATTTTACAATATTTCGAAAAACTTACAGCTAAATTAACATTATAAAACAAAGAGTAGATTACATGAAAGCCATTTACAAGTTTCGGAATCTAACACTGGCATTTATTCATTCTTAAGTTGTCTCTGTGTTACACACATAGTACAATCGTATACACCTACCTTTCTTTTTTTATAAGCGTGGGGAAATCCATCATGGACACGCCACCCTCTCGGGGGGAGAGTGGGTAGTATGAAACTCTTATTCCCACTCCCACGGTGTACGGCCGCCGCAATAGTTGGGGCGACAAGGGATCGTGCAGTGCAGCGAAAGGTGTTCGCCGGGTGTCTTTCTTATAGGGATGCAAGCTGGTGTAGCGACACACATACCTACATTAAACGTGGTATGTGTGTACTACAAGAACTCAGACGTAGGCTCCTAAGCGGCACTACAAAGTTCGAAATTAGTCGACTCAAAATAGCGTCAATTAAAGACTCTCCGCCCAGGTGGCGACCATATGCTACCTGGGTGCATTTTGTATTCATTAATAGACCACTCACACAATGCGGCGGATTATCTTAGCTTATTGTTTAAATTAGTTTATTGCCTAAATACTATTGTGCATTGTGTTACTTTAATTTTATTGCTCTAATATTGTATCTATTTTTATGCTTATATTTTCACCGACCATAATCCTTTACACGTGTTCTGTTTCTATCCCATTTAAAAATGCTGGTCGCCTTCAATAAAGGAGATTCGTAATCCAGCTGCCAAAGCGATTACTAGTCAACACAATCGGAGTCAGATCTTTCATTTTCCTCCGCAAACCTTCTGATAATAGCATAGTGGTAATCACGCTACCATTTACGCTAAAGTGGTGACCCCTGAAGAACACGCAATGAGACGCTGAAACGCACCCGCAAGAACACGCAAAGAAAACGCTGCACACCGAAGCCAGATATCATCAACATGACGAGCGCAAGCCACAAATAATCAGCAAAGACCACACTACAAAGACACTCACTATGGCACTCTCCATGCGCATTCCGCCATTTTGGCGTGACCAACCACAACTCTGGTTTTTCTCGTTCGAGGCAGCAACCAGCGAACTCGGAAAAGACGAAACACGACTTGCGCAAATTCTAATAACGCGCCTTGAAAAGCAAGACATCGAGCAAATTGAAGACCTGCTCTACAGCATGCCAAAAACGAATCAGTACACTATTCTGAAGAAACGCCTCATCGATACATATGAAGAATCCGACAACCGTCGAATGCATAAGCTTCTGTCAGAAACGAAACGTGGCAACCAACGGCCATCCCACTTACTTCGCCGAATGCGAACATTAGCGCGTAATTTGTTTCCAGAGACAACTCTTAAGCTTATCTGGATGAACAATCTGCCATCTTACATAAGGTCCATAATCGCTGTCATCACTACACATACAGAGCTAGACGAACTCGCCATCCTAGCTGACAAAATTATGGACCAGACACAAGCAGTGTCTACGTTTGAAGAGCCAGCTGTTGTAACCACTGCGTCAAACAACTACACAACCTGTACCGAACACGTATACGCTCTCAACAACGAAGTGAGAAAACTAGAATTAGAAATTCCTGAACTTAAAGTCACACACGACTCTAGACGTCGCTCAGCAAGCCAGCGTCCACCAACACCATCATATTACAATAAACCATACAACGGTTATTGTTATTACCATGGTCGTTTCGGAATAAGCGCACGCAACTGCACATTACCGTGCAACTATAAAAAAATTCTTTACCGCAAGACAAAACCACCGCCTCCATCGCTTCAAGATGCGATACCCGAAACAGTTGCTTCCACTAGCAAGTCAAAAGAAAGTGCAATCGCAGACACACTCAGTCGAGTTGAAGCAATCTCGTTCCCATCTATGCTACATGGCACAGCCGCAACAAAACTACAAAAGCCACAAAAACAAGATTGCAATATCCAACTGCTACCTCAACAAGACAATCTTCAGACAAAGAAGATTTCTTCGGCTAAACCGTCATTCACAATTTACAAAACTTCAAGACCAATTTTGCCCGAAGGAAACCGTCATAACACTAACGACGCCTCACGGAACATCAACCACCTTGGCAGCCAAACAACATGCGCAACAATATCGCACCTAGTCTCCCGGCCATCTATACACACCGACGTTTTCACTAGGGCGAGGCCATGCACCCTTTGTCAACGGCGCAAAATACAACACCACTCATCAACGAAGCCACATAACTACGTCTCACAACCACAACGCAGCGCGATCAAGATGTTCACAAATACTTCATCAGACGGAAACCTCCGACCCACGTCAATATGTAAAGGACACCGCAACTTAGTGTCACTTGGCTATGTGATAAAATCCCCGCGAACGCCAGAAGCACATTACAACATCAGCAAGAAATACGACAAGTCCTACGCTATTCAATTACAAGACCGCTAAGATAATCGCCTTGCATCAACGACTCCAGCCTCTCTACCGGATCAACGATAACGCCGAGCAATCTACACATAATTCTCCCTCAAGCAACGCGCTATTACGCCCTAACAGCATCAAGCCGCATACCTACGTCCTCATTCCTCTAGTACGCTTCGCTTAAGGGGGAGCACTGTAGAGACACACATACCTACATTAAACGTGGTATGTGTGTACTACAAGAACTCAGACGTAGGCTCAGATGCGGCACTACAAAGTCCGAAATTAGTCGACTCAAAATAGCGTCAATTAAAGACTCTCCGCCCAGGTGGCGACCATATGCTACCTGGGTGCATTTTGTATTCATTAATAGACCACTCACACAATGCGGCGGATTATCTTAGCTTATTGTTTAAATTAGTTTATTGCCTAAATACTATTGTGCATTGTGTTACTTTAATTTTATTGCTCTAATATTGTATCTATTTTTATGCTTATATTTTCACCGACCATAATCCTTTACACGTGTTCTGTTTCTATCCCATTTAAATATGCCTGCTCGCCTTCAATAAAGGAGATTCGTAATCCAGCTGCCAAAGCGATTACTAGTGTGCACAAACGGAGTCAGTTATTTTATTTCAACCTTCTGAAAGTAGCAAAGTGGTAATCACACTACCACTTCCGCTAAACTGGGTACACAACCAGCCGCTTCCTATCGTCAACCGAACCAGTGCAATGGGGAGATGGGCTGGCTCGACTACGGTGGTGGAAGGATGGGGGCCAGACGCACCCTCCTCCTTCTGCCAGCTCTCCGCTGGTGGAGAGGACCGCTTAGAGGGTCTACCTCACGGGCCCTCTCCGCCACCTCCTTCTGCGAGATAACATCCTCGCAGAAAGAGGCCATCACTCTCCATGCTGCATCGCTGCCGAGCATGACGTGTACAACGCTCGGCAGCGATAAATCTCTACCAACCGCCGCAACCAGAGTGCGGCGTTGCCCATCCCACGCAGACGTATACACCTACCTAAATTAGTGCTATGCACATCCATTTTTAAAGCCGTTAAAAAGCTTGTTTATTTTATTAGTATCAATTTATACCTATTTGTTAAGTTTCTTTCGGATTAATTATAAGCATTGGATAATCACTAAAAATCTCAAACAAATAAAAGTACCATAATGTTTATAACCTGAATTTACTTTCACTAAACGTATGTTTTCTGGCTGACAGCACCTATTTCGCACGTGTAGATTTGTCATTACATGATGCAATGAGGAGAAATACAATAAAAACATAACATGAAATATAGCAAGTATATGGAATCTCGAATTATAATGAGCTTAGCTCACATCATGAGAAATTATACTTTGTGCTATGTGTACTAGGCATGTTAAAATCCAAATAGATGCTGCGACAAATGATTAATAATATTATGTAAATAATAACATGTTATCTATGAAATGTAAAACTGTACAGCTTTTTAGTAAGAAGTCAGCGTGGTGTGTTATTATTTAACAGTATTCGTGAGTATTTTTATATCTTGTTTCTTGAAACTGAAAATATGGAACTTGAGCAATAAATTATGTAACATATGTTAAATAAAATATAAAATATCTTTTAAAATTCATCAAAGTAGTTTCATTTTTTTTCAAAATAAGCTTTGTAATTATCCTATCCTTGTTAAATATATTCATCTCATTCTTTCGTCGATTTACTGAATCTTCACTTCTATCGTGTGTGAATCGAATATCACCTTTTGTTGATTGGTTTTCATTCATGATTGTTTTTTTTTATATTAAATATTTATTTTTATTAAATCGTTATTGTTAACACTTTGATTTTGCTTCGTTATAATTATAGCAGATTTATTGTTTTATATAATTATAAGAAATAAAATTATTTCTTTAACTAACGTTATAATAATTGCTAATTAATATATCAACCCCCACAACCCTATACAGTTCAGTTATGGAGTGTAGAGCTAAGGAAAAGCGTCTCATATAGAGAACATGTTGAAAAAGTGTCTATCACTAAGCACTAAAAATGACAGTTCCAAAACCCTCCAAAATGACATTAGCATAGGCATAGGGTGTGGTTAGTACGAAGTAATTTTATAAATACAACATAAAATAACTGCTTTTAACACAGCTGGGAGAGTGATAGAATTTTTGTGAACGTTAAATAATATGTTTAGTGATTTTGGAGTGCTGTTATAAAACTTTAGAATAATTTAATAATAATGAACCCTGCTGCTACTGTAGCACCACCGTGATTTAACACATTTTCAAACATATAGATGGTTCTTCTTAACTCTACACTCCATAGGTCCTGTCTTCGGGCACAGATAAACTAACATGTATATGTGGAACATGTAGAACAGATGTGGAATATATGGAACAGGTTTATAGTCTTTGGGTGCAGGTCAAAGTTTCTTATAAGCGTTTTAGTTCGACAAGAAATCAACCTTATTTTCAAGGCCATAAGACAGAATATCGTAGCAGGCTATTGAACAAAATATCTATTAGATAAAGTTTATGTAAATGTTTTTAAATAAGTTCAAAACGATAAGATCATTCAACCAGTTCTCCTTTTACAAGTGAAGGCTTGGAACATTTTTGTAAAGAATAAATTATGATTATTCTAAAAGGAATTAACATCAAAATACAGCCAATGCATAAGGTTGGTCTAACGAAACCTTTTTATTTCTGAATAAGTCGACGTTAGTTAGTCGTTCGCCAACTGTCTGAGGAAACACATAAGTTCCGTTAGTTTCCTTCTTAGAGCTAATTCACTAGAATTAATTCTGAAGCTTTTAATACGTCTCATTTATTTTTATAGCTTCTCAAAGCGATGGCTGGCTATTCAACGAAAGTTTCCCTGAATGAGGTGGTTATTGCTTCTGCTGTCAGGACTCCAATAGGTTCATTCAGAGGGAGCTTGGCAAGTTTATCAGCTACAGAATTAGGTGCGATCGCCGTTAAAGGTGCTGTAGAGAGAGCCGGCATACCTAAGGAGGAAATTAAGGAGGTTAGTCTAATTTACATACTTTCTTTTTTGTGTGTTTATAGAATGCATTAACTTTTGTGAATTGTTTAGCGACAAGCAGCTCATATTGTTAAAAAAACACTTATATTATAGATTCAAATTGTGGGTTTAGTTCAACCAGTGAATTTTTCAATCACTTGTCATGATTTTTCTTATCAGTTATTATCACTACCATCTCCAATGGCAACATAATATTACATGACCTTGATTTTTATAACATAATCTGAGATTCTATTTGATTACAGTCAAAGTTTAATAACCTACTAAATAACTTGCAAAAAGATGTGAAGTAAAAAAGTTGTTGTAATTGTAATTTATATTTTTGTATACATATAAAAAATTTAAAATGTTGTTACCACTAATAATGTGTTTTTCTGGATAAAAAGGTCTATACTGAAAAACTAGTTTTTAAGTAATAAACAATTGCTTTGACTTCAAATAGTCACTGGCATATACACAACAAGAAAACTTGCCTATAAGTTATGTCATCTTTCAATGCCTTAACAATAATATGAAATGCTACAATTTTAATGTATTAACTTGATATATCACTGATATAATATAAAAAAAATTGTTTACATATTTTTTTAAATGCTATTCATACAGTCCTCTCCAATCATTTTGGCTATTTTGAATATAACTATAAATTTAGAGTTTGCATATAAGATTGTCACGAGTTTAATACACGTTAATATATTGTTATAGGAATCTAAACCTAAATCTAAATCCTTAACTTGTCTCAATGTTATTCACACAGTATAACAGGTATTTGTACCAAAATGTTTTCTGTACATCTATATTCAAAGCGGTCAAAAAGTTCAGTGTGGACTGTAGATTTTGTACATCCAATATTACATGTATATTGTTACAAAATAATATTTATTGTTGCTATGTATATACATATATATATAATTTTTTCAAAATTTGAATATTGGTGAATTGCACCACTCAGTAAGAAATAAAAACTATTTATTTTCTTCCTTTTAGGTGTATATTGGAAATGTATGCTCTGCTAACTTGGGACAAGCACCAGCCAGACAATCGGTAATATTTGCAGGACTACCAAAGAGCACCATATGCACAACTGTAAATAAGGTTTGTGCCTCTGGTATGAAATCCATAATGTTAGCGGCTCAAGGCTTACAAACAGGAGCACAGGATGTTATCCTTGCAGGTGGAATGGAATCTATGTCTAATGTACCTTATTTCTTAAAAAGAGGTGAAACAGCTTATGGAGGAATGCAGTTGGTTGATGGCATAGTTTTTGATGGTTTGACTGATGTATATAATAAATTTCACATGGGTAATTGTGCTGAGAACACAGCTAAGAAACTTCAGATTACTAGACAACAACAAGACGATTATGCGATTTCTAGTTACAAAAGAAGTGCTGCTGCTTATGAATCAAAAGCCTTTACTGATGAAATAGTTCCTGTACCTGTACCACAAAAAAGAGGTGCTTCACCAATTATGTTTGAAGAAGATGAAGAATACAAAAGAGTAAATTTTGAAAAATTTAATAAACTTGCAACTGTATTCCAGAAGGAAAATGGTACTGTGACTGCAGGTAATGCTTCCACTTTGAATGATGGAGCAGCAGCAATGATTTTAATGACAGCTGAAGCAGCACAAAGATTAAATGTGAAACCAATTGCCCGTGTTGTTGGCTTTGCTGATGGAGAATGTGATCCAATTGATTTCCCAATTGCCCCAGCAATTGCAATCCCTAAACTATTAGAGAAGACTGGTGTAAAGAAAGAAGATGTTGCCCTTTGGGAAATTAATGAAGCTTTTAGTGTTGTTGCTGTTGCAAACCAAAAACTGTTAGATCTGGATCCAGCAAAAATTAATGTTCATGGAGGTGCTGTTAGTTTGGGTCATCCTATTGGTATGTCGGGTGCCCGTATTGTTGTTCATTTGTGCCACGCTCTAAAAAAAGGAGAAAAAGGCGTCGCTTCAATCTGTAACGGTGGAGGTGGTGCATCATCTATCATGATAGAAAAATTGTAAGTTTTATAATGTACACATACATTTATTTTATTTACTTAATATTATGTTAATGTTTATGTTATTTTGTCTTTTAATTATTGACTGTTGGATAGAGAATAAAATATTAGGCTTTACATATTTTATACATTGTTAAAATTTTATATGAAATGTATTATTTTAAGAAATATATATAATAAATCAGTTATTATTATGTAAACACTTTTAATTTTTGACCATTCACATTTACAGTACCCAATCTCAAGATGGATTGCCAATTATAACCTTTTATACAAAAGACCCTTGCAGTCTCTGCGATGTAGTTATGGAAGAATTAGAACCTTACAAAAACAGAATAACTATACAAAAAGTTTATATAAATGAACAGGAAAACTTAAGGTGGCTGAGGTTATATAGATATGAAATACCTGTATTATTTTTCAATGGACAGTACTTATGTAAACATAAATTAAACAAAGATTTATTGGAGAAAAAATTGAAATTAAGTGAAAAGGAAAAATTTTGAAATTGAATAAAAAGATAGTTAATGTCATGAGTCCAAATGTAGTTGAAGTTGGTAATGGAATAGTCACATAACAATACTACAATATAGTGTCTTGAGTAAATGCAGAATTTTGTAAAAACTATTAATAAAGTTATTGCCTATCGTTTGATAGTTTGATTGATCATAAGAATATAAAGGTTTTTGGTTGCAAGTTGAGTTTTCGTTGTATCATAAAAATGCTTTTGAATGTGACGTTATGTTCCACTTGTGATAAGATGACATACTTTGAAATATAATTTCTACGTATAAATTTTATATCGTCGCTTATGAGTCTTGCTTTTTGCATATATATAAAGTATATTAATTATGCATACAAACGAAACGTATTAGCAGGTGTATAGAACAAAAGTTGGAAAACGTTTATGAATAGTATGTTGAAGGAAAAAACGATTTAGATAGATTATTTATCAGGATAAATCAGTCATCATATTAAATACCAAATGTATATAGAAATATGTTTTTTATGGTATCAAATATCTGTTCCAGGAACTTGGCATAATTCATATACACAAAAGTTATTATAGCCCTCGACAATCTTTTTGCCCGCTCTGAAGATAGCCTTATTTTCGGGTTCGCGCTTTGTACAATTAACGAGCTTAATACAAAATAAAGTTAAAATATTACAGGAATTAAAATTGCCATTTTCTATCCTTTAGTTGTCACTATAAACTTGTGTTCTGTGCATTTCTAAACAGAACGGTATAAAGATTGGCGAGGATTGATTTTAGTAAATCCTTTTTTGTTATATATAGTACAGATAAATCTATATTCGATGGCGTAGACATAAAAAATATTTTTTTTGTCTGTACTACTTTTGTAATTCGCGCCACTTTCATTAAAATATACGAAGTCATTATAAAGAACTAATTAATAACTAAAATATATAATTAGTAATAATTTGAAAATGTCGTAATTGACATATTTAAACTATTTTTAAATTAGGCTCAAAAGTCGCTGAAGTGATAATAAAGGCACTATTATATTATAGTCTTTGGTCTTGTGAACCTCATGAATGTTAGTCTTTACTACCAGCTTATACTCACACGGCTGTTGGAACACCAAAGTAAATTTCACTGTAAACGTATTACTGAAGGCTTATATTTGATTACAATTATATATAAATTAATAACTTCTTTCTCTTTCACTCTACAGACGCGTGCAGTCTTTTTTCTCACTTTGCTACTTGTCATTTTCTCTTGACTTTTCAATGTATCAAATTCTTTCATTGGATATGGCAGATCGAAATGAATTTTTATGAAAAAATACGTATTCCCATCGTAAAAAATATATATTTATTCGTAGATTTGTGTGATTTACTGAACACATCTGCACATTATTGTGTTATAAAGTCACAAACGTGTTTTATTCCATTCATCGATTTCGTATAATCGCGAATAATACCGTTTGGCTTACCTAGTGTAGTCAGTCAACAATGGATAACTCTGCTATACAAACATTGGAAGCAGCTGCTCATATGCTTATGGTAAGTATCATTTAAATTTAAATTCACGTTTAGTATGTACATTTTTTTTAATAAAATTAGAATGGGAACAAATTTCCATTCCATAATTAGACTTTTAACATGCTATTTTGTTGTATTTCTCTAAAAATTAATCATTATTTAAATATAAATTCTCATTTGACCGTTCGTTACTAAATAACTAAAAAAACATGTATAAAAAATAGATGAGACATTGATTGCTATTATTTTAATAATAAATCCCACTCTGACATCAAAAATTCACATGTATAAAATGTGTAATATACTATTATTTCAGTTTACTTGCACATTATTTATATTATTTTTACATGTATTGTTTGTAGCTGTAGTGTAATAATAGGCCTATTGATGCAGAGGTAGTAACTCTCTTTTTGGGATGAGATGTTGTAGGTTCTATCGTACCTACAATACCTATACAACTTGTATAACATGTTAATTTTTTATATATGTATGTGCCTTAATTGATCATTTACAACAATACCAGTGGTGCCAAATTTAATATTAACTAGAGTGTGTAAAGTTATTGCACTCACATTTATTTTAACCCTTAGTAAATGAGTACATTTTTCAAGAACATTAAATCTGATAGATCAAGGGAGTTTAGATACACTTATCAAAATAATTACATGTTTCCCACCTTCGTTACAGTATTTTTCTATTGGAGCGAATCATATATTTTTTCATACTTATACAAATCACATTAAATTTTGTATTCAATATATTTCCTGCTTGTAAGTTTGAGAGTACATTCGAGGTATTAAATAACCATCCCTTAATTGTTCTATAATTATTTTTTTAAATTTCAAATGTATTACTGACTTTAAATTAAGTCATTATCTTTGTTGTCAGTGTATTGTCTATGAATTGACACAGCAAGTTCCTATTCCCGATAAGAACATTTATCTCAAGCATTTTAAAGATTTTCTTAGGATACAATATGACACTGCATAATGGTCGGCACAATTGACTCCTCCAATACACTAAATGTATCTCAATAACTGGGTTATCAATCAATATTGTTTCACTGCCCACATATTTTGCTGTTTACAAGTACCCAGTAAAGTAACAATCTGTTTATCTGCCTGTTATGTTTTGCTAGAATAATCCTTGTTTTAAATATTTTTCTTTAAATATAATTGGAATCTTCACTATTCTTTATATTTTCATTGTCATTGAGTGCATCATCAGTACCACTATCCATACTAGATACAATACATTTTTATTTTTATGAAGTAAACTGCTATCATAATGATCACTTTAATATTCATGTAATACATATTTCCAATTTTCTTTTTTTAAACAGATAATATTCTACATCTTTCTCTTTAGAAAATTCCTGGTTCTCTGTGGTACTTGATTCTTCACCATTTCTTTACTTTATTCTTTAATTTTGGGTTGAAAACAATAGCACATATGTACGGAGGATTATGTCTGTCCTTCTAGTGCTTCTTAGGAAAAAACAATAATAAACGTTACTGAGTATTTCAAGCAAGATATATAGTTTAGCTACATGATCAATGAAAAATGCACCAGAGCACTTGAAAAATTTCAGTTCGCCCTTGATTGTAGTGTGCATAATTAAAGCTGACCTTCATAGAATTTCTGAAACATCACAACACATGGCCTGTATGCCAGTGTTCAATTATTTTATAATATATATGGTCTCGGAAGTATTGCACAATTCGTTAGCTGAGGGTTAATATACTGTCATATCAAAATACTACATTATGTAGTAGATTGAGAACTTACACCATTGATTAAATTTATGTCAAAAATATATTGAAGGTTGATTGACTAACATGTAAAGATTGCCAAATGCATCTGGCATGCATATTATTTTATAAATGAACATGTATCATCAAAATACAGTACAGCATAAATATGGATAGTTTTTGTATCTTAAAATTGAAATTAATATAGATATTCTATTCTGGTATTTTATAGCCACAACTGGCTGTATATTATATGTCACTATATAAAAGAATAATAATAATTGTTTACATATACATTATGTTTCTAACCTCGAATATTAAATGTAGTTTAGTGCTTAAAGGCTTATTGCAAAGGCTAGCAGTCTGACTTTTTATTTTATTTTATTTATTTAGGAAAACTTACAGCTAACATTAATGAAACAACAAAACAATAACATATTTAAAGGCTAATTAAAAGTTTTCGTTCTATACGTGTTCATCCGTTCTATACGTGATCATTATAGTTCGGGTTCCAAACTTGAGAGGCGTACTCTAAGTGACTAGGAACAAAGACGCAATACAATATCTTCAAAGTTTTAATTCATTTAAATTCAGATGATAATCTTAAGACAAAACCAAGGGCTTTGGAGGCTTTACTTACTATATTATCAATGTGCGAGTCGAATGTGAGCGTGGAATCGAAAATGACTCCTAGATCTCTCACTGTATTAACTCGTGATAGTACAGTATTCTTGAGTAAGTAATTTTGTTTAATAGGGTCACATTTGCGGGTAAAAGAACAAACATAGCATTTTAACACATTAAGATCAAGTTTGTTCACATTGCAATAGCTCAAGAAACTATCTAAATCACGTTGAAGACCAATTGTGTCTTCTTGACTTGTGATTGGACATAAAATTTTCATATCATCGGCATAAAGTAAAATAATAGAATTAGCAAAACACATTGATATATCATTAACAAAAATGGTAAAAAGAATAGGCCCTAATAGAGGTCTTTGGGGAACACCTGAAGGGATTTCTACAGGATCAGAAGCATAACCACCGAGAACTACAGATTAACTTCTGTTTTGCACATATGACGAAAACCTCCTGAATAAGTCGCCACGAATTCCCAGAGACAATAGCTTGCGTAGTAAAATTACATAATCAATTCTGTCAAACGCTTTACTATAGTCAGTGTAGATAACATCAATTTGAGCAGGTTCAGACATAATCCTTGACAAGTATTCACTACATAGTATTAGATTTGACACTGTTGATCTGCATTTCAGGAAACCATGTCGATCAATATTGATAGCTTGTTTAATGGAGAAGTATAGTTGTTTGTTTTTAATTTTTATGTTATTGACTTTTTCATAAAAATTACTAATTATAAATGACTGCAATATTAAATATGAGTTTGTCCATGAGTAATGGATAGAAGTTAAAAGCACAGGTGCACAAAAAATAGCATAGGGTATCTTTCATACATAAAAAAAGAACTGTTCCTTAGGGATAGTAGAATTAAGAGTATAGGTGCACCAAAAAGGACATAGTGTACCTTCCATACAGAACAAATAAGACAAACGTACATTAATGAGAGCCAAGGTACAGGCAAAAGTTAATTAAACATACAATGTATAAAAATTTTATCTTGCAGGCACCACCAACTGTGGTGACGTCAGAGCAGCGTCATCAAGCCGAAAGTGTATTTCTCGAATTCCAAAGCACAAAGAATCCCTATCAACTTTGCAGAGAAATATTGGAGAAGTCTACAGCTGATTTTGTACTGTTCGAAGCAGCTAGTTTATTAAAATCAGCACTCATTAGAGAATGGAGCTTATTATCAGAAAGTGATATTTCATCTTTGAGAGAGTATTTACTTAATTATTTATTAAGGAGAGATGCACCACCGTTTTTAAGAGAGAAACTTTTACAAGTATGTTGTTAATTTATAGTCAATATTCAAGTGTATTATAAGAATACAACTTACAATTGACAAGTGTTTTCTATGTTTGTTGTATACTGGACAATAAAAAATAAAATGGAACTTGTGGTGTACATTTTGTCTTGATAAAATATTTATTATTAAAATATTGATTCTATTACCTGGCAATCTTGTATATTAAATATAGGGTTCTGCTTTATTACTTATTATCAAGAATATTTTCAATAAACAAAAGTGCTGTATAATCCTATACTAATGATTTTTGTATTAAAATTATTAGTTATCCTTTTGTAACAATATGGTCGACTTTTCTAGAAATTACTATTCAGCGTGTCATTTATAAATATTGTAATTTGTTTTCAGACTATTGCCATAATAATTAAAAGAGGTAGCATTGATGACAGTGGTAGAGAGAGAAAAGCTTTAATTGGTGAATTGGAAAAAATAATTCTTAGTTCACCCATAAATCAACAGAAATTGGCTTGTTCGCTTATTTTAGCTATCATGCAAGAATATGCGATTACTGTAAAATCTGCGGATGTAGGATTAATATGGGAGGTTCACTTTCGGCTTAAAAAGTCCTTCGAAGCATTGGACCTGAAAAGAATATTTAGATTTACTGTTGGTGTTTTAGAACAGATTGTACGATCTGGACATCGGCCCGAAGGGGAACAGGCAATCTTGACCAAGCAGCTACTGACAATAGTTGAAACTGTGCTCTGTTGGAGTCATGTCTCGCCTTTGCTGTCGAAGCGTTTGATTGGAGCCTTTGAAGCCATATACGAGAGTGATACAGCGCCGGCATTGCGTTTGAGCATGAATTGGAAAGATACAATAATGCAACCAGAATTAATAGCGCTATTTTTCGAAATACACATGAGCGTACGATTGAATCCCGAGTTGGCGAGTCCATCTTTGACATGTTTAGTTCAACTGGCCAGTTTAAGCGGAGTCGTCGTGAGTGCTACTAATATGAAACAACAGTATTTAGAAAATTATGTGAACGGTTTTCTAAACATGATGACCTATATACAACCTACGGACAGAGAGATGCTCGGACTCTCAGATATATATAGGAGATTAATTCAGTTTTTCTCACCGTCTATGATAGCTTCAACACCGCCTGCATTTCTGCAGAATTTAACAACGTTGACGTGCCATAGTATTAGGGGAGCAGTTATTGAAGAAGTGGTGAGTTTTTTATTTGTAATCAATCAAAATTTAAAAAAAAAGTTAAGGCAACGATGGAGCAGTTATTGTAGTAGTGGTGAGTTTTTTATTTGTAATCAATCAAAATTAAAAAAAAAAGTTGAAGCAATGATGGCTCAGTTGGTAGTGTGTTCGGACACAGCGTTGAAGGACGTAGGATCGAATTCAAGCAACTGAGTCGGAGCTTTCGGTGAAGGCAAACATCGTGATGAAGCCATAGAGTGGTGGTAGGGAGTTTTCTAAGTCCGTCTGACTACCTACCACCTTCAAGTTGAAAATCTGTCGCCAAGAACCTGTTGGTGTGTTCCGACAGCTGCACTTGAGAGCCAGTTTCCCTCTAGGTTAAGCGTGACTTACCATGTTAGACCACATCATCATTTCATATCAGATGAGATTGTGGTCAAAACAACCTTTACCTATAAAGTATAAAAAAAATCAAATTATGAGGTACTACAGTACTTAGTAACTGGTACTACTTACATGGTAATTATGATATAAAAGTAAAAAATTAAATGGTTACATTGACTCTTTGTAATATTTTAGATTTATTCATGTAATTATAATGTCGAGGTTTAATATTTTCATAGGTAAATGATGCCACAGTATGGAGAGAGTCTCTTAACAAATTTCTAAATACATGGTGTTCTTTAGTTCATGACACAGATGGTTTTTCGAATGAAAGACTGATGGCACCATGTATGGAAATATTTAATACATATCTCCAGTGTAGACTGGCTCCTCCGGATGGCACTAGGTAAGTTATTATATACCGCTTATGTAACTAATATTTGTTAGGAACTTTAGAGCAGAGGTATAGCTATATTGAGCACTTTGTATGCATATTGCATTTATTTTCAACTTAAACGATTTATGTTCTAGTATTGAGTAATAAATAGCAATTGATCGAATATACTTGATTTGTTATATCTTTGTGTTTTTTGTTTCTTTCATTCTCTGGTTCGTACTCTAGAGGTACTGACTTCTAAGTGTAGCTGCCTAAAACATGCTTATAGGGGTTTAACAATATATTTTCAAGTTGAAAGTGGTATCTAACCAGACAATTAGGTAAAGTCCTTCCACCACTGCCATAGTTACATCACATTATTTTCCTACAAAATAAAATTCCAGCTCATAGGATTCGAAGCTAAATTCATCAATGCTGTGTCCGTATATGCTGCTACTAAACCATCATCTCTTCTAGAAATCTAATATATAATTTAAAAAATATGAATTTAATATAAAATGTATATCTGTCATCTATCTATATATATAATGAAAATATAGTGCATTTGAGGCCTAATCACGTTAAAACAACTAATTGTATCGCCATTAGATGGTGACCGTCGACACGAAATATTTTGTAGATGTTTCCAAGTTTAGTTTTTTTGTGTTCTATTGACCTTTTAATATCTAAGGATGCAGAATGTTTAGGTTTTATTGTGACATTGTTATGGACATCTCTTAAAGGGCCGCTTAATAAAGATTTATCGGGTTTTTGTCAGAACGCCTCTCCCTCTATTTTGAGTTCTCTAACTAGTAAACATCTTTTGAAGTCAGATTTTTGAAATTTAAATATTAAATTATTATATTTAAACATTACAGAGGTATCGAAAATACAGAGGAAGATATCAAGGATGATATAGAAGAGGATGAGCGTAAATTGCATAGTAATAATTTATTAACAATAGGAGCCATAGCGAGGAAGGCGCCTGCTCACTGCAGTCATGTGCTTTTCACCTTACTGTATGACAGAACTAAGAGGTAAACGGCTCCACATTTCGACTTACTTTTTGACCATCATCATCCCATCAACCTATAAGAGAACTACTACTGGGACATAGGCCTCTTTCGGAAGAAAGGTATAGGCATAATCACCACACTAGCTCACGACTTATTGACGATTTCAAACTGCAAGAAACGCAGTTTTATATTCACAGGCCTTTTACTGGCAGATAACTGAAGTTATAGAACTAACTTAGGCTATTTTATTTTAGACTAGTTATGATTTCGTCCGCGTGAAATTTAGTAAAAATAATGTATTTGTTACTGTAAACGTTTGCATAGACGTCTGTACTGGACTCCCTTCAATTAATAAATTCGTTTATTTATTCGGTAAGTTTGACAGGTATTTTGTGTTTTTTACTGCGCTCGCGTCTACATAACTCAGTAACCATAGCAGCGTGTTAGAATATTGTGTCGAGTTCAATGAGCACTATTTGAATTGTTCAATATTAAAATTTGCTTAAAGATAGATACAGAGTTTTAAATAAAGATATTATTTATATCAATGTAAAATGTTAAGACTTCAACTCATTCAGTGTTATTAATTTTAAAAATAATTATCAACTCATGGTTTACAATTCAACGTTATAATTAATAGTAATTCTGAAGATAGAACAGGTATTTCTAATAAGATATTAAACCATATATGTGCTAGCCTAAGAGTTCCTAATACAATTTCTTGTGAAACAGACAAGGGATTACCTATTGTATGGTCACAAAAACTTAATTATAGTGATAATATGGGCATATTATATTTATGTAATAATATTTTTAGATATATTGTATATCTTAAAAATATTCATTGGTTTCTTATATAGTATAAGTAAGCACTGAAGGGGCTATACAATGGGTTAAAATATTTTGCTGATGGTTAACCCCGTCCGGGACACTGTTAGTATTTACATATTTAATGGACACGTTAATGTTACACTAGGTGGCGTGCGTGTCATACTAATATGTCTTTGATAGAGCATTTCTGTAATTTCACATGTTCTCAGAATGTTAAATTCCTTTAATACAATTTATAAAAAGGCGCGTGGAGCCGCAGGATAAATTTAGTCTATATAAATAAAAATCAATTAACAAAAGTATGTAAGCGCATCACTCTAGAACGGCTGCACCGATTTGGCTAATTATTTTTTGGTGTGTTTGTAATTGCCATGGCAATGTTTCTATGAAATTAAACAAGTGTGTGTGTGGTCACGTCACGTGATGTCCCCAAGCAGTCACCCATCCAAGTACTGATCGCACCCGACGTTGCTTAAGTTCGGTAATATTACGAAAACTGGTGTCTTCCACACTCTACCCGATACAGTCTTTACCCCCCACCACTTTTCGTCGCACAAAAAGGTAACGGATCAGAATTTCAATGTCCTCCCATTAGAAGTTTTACTTCAAAAATGTTTCAGAGTCGTACGAAAAGAGTAAAAAATTTGGGTAGAACGAAATACGTTCTTGGGTATGCAAAGTCATAAAAAAAAAAATTTTTGAACTAAATTCCTGATTAAATAATTACTTCTAACAAGCGAATATATTTGAACTATAATAAATATTGGTGACATACTGCAAGTGTGGCTTCATTATTGTGTTTTATCGACTAATTTGATAAACAATTTGCTTTAACGTATATTGTTATTGTCTCAAGAATTTTATATACATATTCTTGTATTACACCTTCAGGTTAAAGAGCCAGTTACATCTGATGCATATGGGAAAATTACCAGTTAGCGGCGGCGAACAATTAGTTAGTTTATTCGAGGATCTACATTGGATATTGATGATAACAGGTGATATGAAATTTTGGTTAAATACCATAGTTTTAAATGTGCAATAACCAAAGGTTTTTAATGTAAATAATGGTCTAATTATTAAAGTTAAAAAATATTTTTCTGAGTTTTAAAAAGTAATCTAAGTAAAGGCAATCAAATTCTATAGTTGGCTTTTCTTTGTTTTCACACTAAATAATGTCTTTTAGTTCTTAAAAAGGACTTAATATTGTAGTATTGGGTTGTTTTCCTTACATACTTATTTTTGTAATTTAAAAGAAATGTGCCTTTTTACACAGGAATTCGTCATCGAATTATTAACAATTTAAGAGTAAATAAATTCTTCATTACGTTGCGACGCAATGGGTTAATTTTTCCTTTTAGATTCTATTCCTATTCTTAGATTCTATTATAAATAAGATAAAAAGTTTTAAATAAAGTAACATTACATGACGCTAAATAGTAACTTTGAATTTGGTTTCGGTTTTGTACCGTAAATTAAAATAGTACACACGCGCCAGGGTTCCCAATTTACGAGTCCTTCCAAATTTAGGGAGTAAATAAGCGGGATACGATTTCTTTAGGGGCTCTATATTTTAGGGGTTTTTAAATGTAGAAGTATAGGACCTTGAGGGGTATCCCGTTGGGTTATCCAGTATTCAGTGAATGTTTTGCAACCCTTTTTATGAATAAGTTGTTCTGAAAATAAACTTCAAAAATTGACCATGTTGAAATTGAAACAATAATAAGTGCATTTTTTTTAATATTTCCAATCGTATTGTTTTTTTAAAAAAGAACTACATTTTTAGACGTTTATCAACTTCAGTGTCATAATTATTCATTTTATTGCAATTTTAGGGGTTTTTGCCCTTAACTTCAGGGGTAAATATTTTTGAGAGTTGATGACTCTGTTGCGGACAGTTAAGACGTCTGTCTGGGAGCGCCAAAGTTTGGAGGTGGCATTTTGTATCAATATATTTTTATACCAATTTTTAAATAACACATAATTTAATAATTTCCAAGTATTTTCATTGATTATTGGAGGTCAGATTTTAATTTAACGCTAATATGTCATCTCCACACGTTATGTTAAAGGGCGCCTCTTTGTATTTTTGTCCGGGACGATATAACTGCTAGAGCGGGCGCTGAGCGCCTACTTTGTGTATACGTCAATTTCAATTTCTCTAGCCGTGATATTTAAATTTGATGTAACAAGTTTCACGTTCAATAGGGGAATAACATCTTTTTTAATTATTTTAGGTCATTTCTTAGCTGTAGACTGTACAGAAGGCGAAACAGTAATGATACCACAAGAAATAATTCGCTACAGTATTATGGTGAATGCGAATATCGATGCATCTCTTAGATATCTCGTGGGGGAAAGTAATGATAAGGAAAACGTCGATCCAATAATAAAGTAAGTAACTATATAAATTGTATTTTCTATATAAAGTTACTAAAATATTGTATTAAAAGCTTTTTTGTTATTATTCTTGGTCGAAAGTCGATCATAATTAATTCATGGAGTTTCAATATTAAAGATAAACACGTACGATTTTCATTTTCTTTCTTTGCTAAAACTAGAGCTTGTTAATATCTACTAAATAAAAAATCGGTCGAGGAACAGAGAACAAAGATGTACTTAATTGTTTTGTCTTTGCTTCTTTACATATAGATTCATTTTGGGCTATGAAAACGTATTAAAAATTATAGTATGGAAGGAGTGTTTTTTTTTTAAATTATAATATGCACGTATAATTATATACTTACCTTCAAATAATATATGGTGTTGATAAATTCAGCGCCATAACAGTAATGATTTTTAATATTTATATATCTTATAAAGTGGTGTCCCGTCGTCACTTGTGATATTATTTACATCGAATTTAAGGGCATGAGGCGAAACTAGTTGATGTCTTAGTTAACACAACAATTTAACATTATACACATCATATTCGTCATATTTCAGAGTACAGGTGATCAGAGTTATGTTAAATTAAATGACACTGAGTGATATTTAATATTTTTTTCGTCCATCTATCGCATGTTGCATTATTACCGGCCGCGGAATAGAGGTTAAGTGAAAGGTGCTCTCTACAGAGCAGCCAAGGTCTATATGGCGGTGGCCATGGCTCAATTCAAAAGTTTCACTTACATCATGGTTTCATAAAACCACACAATTATTTTTTTTTACTTTATGAATCTAGATAAATTTTGAATTAAAATGAGATAAAAAGATTTCTAAATATAAATTTATCAGAAACCTTCTACACGTACAATTTATAATATTATATGTACAAGAATGCAAGAACACGTGTGGCGCTAAAAAACCGTTACTGTAATATATAAATATAGAAGTTAGTTCTATGGAGTTTCTAATAATTTATATTGTAAACAATTGTTTACTGCATTCTATTTGTCAATATTAAACGGTTTAAATAAAATATTGAAACGGAGTGTACTAATAAATCATTTTGTTATGACTTAGTCTACTTTCAATCTCAGAACATGTCTTTTTCATGACAAGATAATACATTCACGAATTAAAAAATTGACACTAACAGATAGACAGAATGAAGAAAAAGTTGTCTTTTAATTTTTATGACATGCTTATATTATTTTACACATTTGAATGAAAACAGTGATTGTATTTATCATTTTCTCTGTAAAATATGCAATACTAACAATTATTAGCATAATTTTCTATTTTAAATTGTATAGTTTCCTTTGTCATCGCATGAATACATTATATTTTTAATCTTCTCGCTATCTAACGCAAAATAATATGTTAAATTATTAGTATGAAATAAATGTTAAGCCTTGAACTTTACAGGGAGGTTCATCGCTACTACATTTGCAATTCTGATTGTTCTGTATCGTATATTTGAATAACAATTGAACGAAATGTATGCCTACGTGATCTACTGAAATAGAGCGGGATTATTTCAATTATAATTTGTGTAAATTGAGGTTGCTCCCGTTTGGTTAGAGGACTCGAGTAGTCCGGTGGAACTGTAGCGGCCTTGTCAGGGTAACAGTGTAGGTCAGTTCGAAAAAAAAAAAATTAGAGGACTCGGCGATTAACGAGTTACATATTTGCGTGTTGATATCATAGTTATAATCTTCATCAATAACCCGTACTATGTCATGTGTACCACCGGTGGTACACGTTAAGCTTGATCTTTAGGCCGCGTGTACCAACGGTGGACCAAGTTAAACTTGAGATTTCAGTCACATGTACCACACACTTGTGATGTAATACTTATATTACTTACATTTACACGATGTAATAACTACTGAAATCGAAAGAATTACTTACGTATTAATATTGTAATGGAACATAGTATGATAATATATCAGTTTTTAGTCAAAATACCAAATGGCCTGAACGACATATCAGCCAAAATTGGCTTGGCATGGAACGTGTTTAGTATATTAACGAAATAAGAGTTGATTAAAAAAAATAAGCTTAAATATTTTTATGTTTCAAGAATAAAAATGTAGTGTACTTACGATATTAGTTGAAATTATGATTCTTACGATGGTTAAGGGCCACCTATAAATTACGTCTGCAAATATCATGACATTTTAGAATCTCTGTGTAGTTTTAAACATATTCGGTCTTGTACCATCACTCTTATAAATCCTAACTAATATTATAAAAGCAAATGTGAGTTTGTTTATTTATTTGTGAAGCTTTCACGACCTAACTACTGAATCGAGCATCGTTGTCAAGGGTACAGAAAAGGACGTAAGATACCTTTCATCCAGACAAAAGTTCTGTTCCCGAGGGATAGATCAAATGTATATTAACTCGAGTAAAACCGCGAGTAAAAGTTAGTAGTTTTCTAAGTTAATGTCATATGTTCTCGAGTATTTACGAACTTTATGAAAATACGTGATGTACAAACCAGAACTTGATAGTAGGGTAAGCAGTCTTTTTCTAGGTTTAGCGTCATACTTTTCACATTAAAATTTCTAAAAGAAACGCAATGTAGTCTCATCTAGGCGTGGCATGAGACCTAAAGAAAGATATAGGATATTTTTGTATAACGATAGAGAAGAAAAATAGAGTGGGTATTTACTATTTACATATGCACGTGCGAAGTTGTACTTTTTTAACGTGAACTTAAAGTTAACTTAAAAGTTCGAAGGATGAAATTAGGTATTATCCAGTAAAGTTCGAATAAACAACATACACTTATATAAAATAATATTTATATTTAATATAAATTATACTTCAAAGAACTGTTTATCCTCTAACTTCCGTTTCAAGGTAAAAAATCACTTTGATTTTTTTAGAACGCGCGAAATGAAGCATAACCTCAAAAAACTAAGCTCAACGAAGTGACGGGCAATATGTTACACTAAGGAAAATCTGTTTATTATTGTTCTCAATAGCCTTTATTATGTTGATGTTTCTAGAACTGTGTTCAGGAGGTAGTCAGAAAATTTAGGCAATACTGTATATTTTAATGTTATTCACTCTGACAGATTAGTGGGTGAGGTACTTCGTATTAGTGCTTGGGAGTGCGCAGCATTGGAATCCGGTCTAGCCACAGTCTTTAGTCCTGAGTTGTCAGCTACCATTTCATGGCTATTGAAAATTTGGGCCAACTCTTACCTGATGCCACAATCTACAGTTTATTCTGAGGTATGTTATAAGCATGTAGATGTAGATATAGATGCTTATATCATGATTATGCACCTATTGTTGGATAGAGACCTATTTCCTTATAAACGCACAAGGCTTAGTGTACATATTCTATTGAAAAAGAATACTACGGAGCATGAATTTTGAGATGTCACAAAAGCTCCCTGAAAAGTTGGAACAAGGGGCCAGGGGCCACTATCTTATTAGAACATTGAATAATGATCACAAGACACTTGTAATGTTATTACTTACTCAACAATGGCAGCAATAATGTAAAAGATTAGTTGGCAAAAATAAAAGAAAACAGCTGTGTTGTAAATACACACGAAAGAAGTGAAAAATTTGTATTACATTGAAACATATTAATGAAAAAAATACAACAATAGGCCAACGTCACGCGGGGTTTCCAGGCGGTCACCCATCCAAATACTAACCGTGCCCGACATTGCTCAAATTCGGTGATAGGATGAGAACCGATGTTTTCAACACTCTACCCGATACAGTGTTTACCCCTGTAGACACACACACACATGCATATCTATAAAGTGCACATTTCACTCACACTCATTATGTTCTACAGTGCGGTTGTAGCTGTGTAGACAAACACATGTACACTATATATAATAAGATCTGTGTCGGCACCTAAAAATAATACTTTGACTAGTTTGATGTGTGAATTAATGTCATTTATCAATACAAACAATATTCTCCTGGTTTGAACTTTTATTTAACCCTCAGCTGATATTTTAAGACTCATATCTCAAAATGGCGGATTAGGTTTTTAATTTCACAAATAATCGTACATTGTAACTTTCACGGTTTAGTACAAAAGTTCCATAAAGTTTTCCATAGAAAATTATAATTTTACAATACATAATTTGTTATTTTTCAAAGTTTTGTAATAAATCAGGTATTTTTTAAGCTTATGCTGCCAACAGTCTGTTGACGTGTGCCTCATAAGGTCTACATTAGTTTGTACAGAACTTAAACCTTTATAGGTTTGGACAGCCCAGAGGTTAACCATCCAACCGGGCTCGCACCTAAAACCGATTAGAATTTCGAAACCTACCCATAACAAGTTTCATTAAAAAAAAAACGAGTATGCTTTAGACGATACGGCTGAAGTAAAACTTCTTTAGCTTTATCTATATGTATGTATGTAGTATATATACATGTATATAATATATTAATATACTACAAATATTTCAATTGATTATGGGTTTTCATTGGTAAATTAATATTTTTGAATACCTGCACTGTGTCTTAGATATAGGAAACGTAACTGGCTATAAGAGAAAGAGAGAAAGAAAGTGTCTGCTCGCACCTCTCTCTTTTGCCCCTATATTTTTATCTTCACTAACGTATATCTCCCTCTCAACTTCCGTTCGCCTCGCCTGTTCACACTTTTCGTGACGCTCTTGTCATGCATTCACTAGCTTACTCCCCAAGTCAAGCGTGCGTAAAGAAGTTTTACTTCAAAAAAACTCACGTGACAGAGTTGTGTGTGTAATGCCAGATGTCTGCGATCCTTGAGTGCGCGTTCGGGCGGACGTCCCGCGGCGCGCCGTGGGTGGTGTCGCAGCTGGCGGCGCGCGCGGGCACGTGCCTGCGGTACTGCGCCGCGCAACCCGCCGCCGCCACGCACGCACTACATCTGCTCACCACCTTAGCTCATTCACAACGCAAGTTAGTGCACAATATATCAAGTAGCCCTCTACCTTAGCTCATTTACAATGCAAGTTAGTATACAATTAAACAAAAGGACACTGACGAAAACAAAACAAAAATACGAGGCAGTTTCAAAATAATCGGCCTTTTTTTTCTCAAAATTCACAAGTCTCTTTTTTTACTATTCTGAATATACGGTAGTACGGACTTTGAGAGAAAAGACGATTTCTCCTATCGTTTCTTTATCTAGGTTCTTTGATATGTAATCGTCACATATATTTAAAGCGCCATCTATCTGCTCGTTATTTGTGCTATATCTATTAAATGTTTGATATTTTTGTGTGCTAATACCAATTTTTTCTATATTGCCATTTACGTTCTTATTAACAAACTTTAAAAGACTGATTTTAATATCCTTTGTAAAACTATAATATTGGCCATTTTCTCATTTTTTATTTATTGATCTCTCCATCGACATAATATAAGAGATTTGCTGGGTTTTATTTTTTTTGTTCGTTTCTGATTACATACTGTTTCTGTTATGTATTTGTCCAATATTGTTTGTTAATTTATTTCGTTTTTGCTTTTTTAATATTTTGTTTACCACTCATTACAGAATGGTCTGATTATTAAGTTATAAGAGAGTTTAATTTTTTGTGGTGTTGTGGTTAATAACAGTGCTGACATGGTGCTTTTTGCAGACGATACTTCACTTATATTTAAAGTAAAAAGGATAGATTCAGAGGTTGGGCATCTGAATAATAAGTTAAATGAAATTTGTCATTGGTTTGCGTTAAATAACCTGTTGCTAAATACAGATAAAACGAATTGTATAAGATTTACTTTACCTAATGTTCCACAGGTTAATAGTAGTATCAAGATTGAAGGGGATTTGGTAGGGTTAGTTAATAATACTGTATTCTTGGGTATCACACTTGATTCCAAATTACAATGGGGTCCTCATATAAAAAAATTGGCTGGCAGATTAAGTTCTGCTGCATTCGCAGTACGTAAGATTCGCCAGCTTACAGATATTGCTACAGGAAGATTAGTCTACTTCGCTTACTTCCATAGCTTAATGTCCTATGGTATTTTCCTTTGGGGGACAGCAGTTGAGGTAGACGCTATATTTTTATTGCAAAAACGAGTAGTTCGAGCAATATACAATATGGGACCTCGCGAATCATTAAAGACTAAGTTTCAAGAATTCGGTATCTTAACTCTGCCTTCCCAATACATTCTGGATAATTTAATGTATGTTCGCAAAAACTTTGATAAGCTGGAGATCGTAAAACACAGGCTTGATTTAAAAACTAGAAACTGTGGCAAACTGGTCGTTCCATGTTTTAGACTCAGTAAAACCAGTAACAGTTTTTTAGGTGTTAGGTTTTATAACAAAGTCCCAAAGCATATTACCGATTTGCCAGACTATAGGCTTAAGTGCCATGTTAAGCGGGTTTTGGTGTCAAAGGGCTATTATAGAGTGGATCAATATGTGAACGATGGTGATGTCTGGAATTGACTCCTCCCTGTGCATCCACTAAAATCGATTGTAATGTATAATTAATTTTAAATATATAAGTATATGTTAAAAAGATAAACCCGGTCTAGTTTCTTGCCGGTTCTTCTCGATGACTGGGATGTATTCCGAACCGGTGGTAGTTTTGACGTTCATAAGTGCTTTCTTAGGGGCTAAATTGAATAAAGTATTTTTGATTTGATTTGATTTGTGTTTAATTTATAGACAGAACCCGCTGGCGAGCTGCGAAGAATTCCTCGCTTTGGTCGCGTGGGAAGCGTCTGGAAACAACCTGCCCGGAGAGCTAAGAAAGGAACTCCACAGGGCGTTTGCGATCGCGGCCACATATGCCGAAGGTACTACAAACATACACACAAACGCACTCGTCGCCGTTTATCCGAATATTCTAATACTCTTTCAATAAAATAATTGGCTTGCACTTAATAAGTAAAATTCAGTAAAAGGATGAAGAATCCCCACCTATAGATGGCACCGCCATATCGATTTGTAAAGACCACAAAAAATATTCCTTTGTGTTATTATAGCCGGGATATTTTAATAAGTTATATTTGATGTATGCCAAAAAAAAATATGTATGGGCGTGGCAAAAAAATTAGTGAATATCGATACAATAAAAATCGATACACTTTATTACAATATGAAAAATATGAAATCGATTATTGATTTTCAGGTGATATCAGGAATCGTTTATTAGCGAGCACGGGTGCGCTTCAAGAAAAACTTATAAACCTTATAAATATGGGGACAGATACGGAACCTGTGCGCAACATGTTGGCCGATACGTTGGACTGTTTTATCGGTGTCACAGAGGGCGTTCTCGAGGTACGTTGCTTGTTTATATGCTTTGATTATAGACGTACATTTATATTGTTGATCATTGATATAAACTGCTGAATGTAATAATAGCAGAATAATTTATGTTCGTAATTATTTTTATAAGGAATAGAATAATAATAATCTACGAACCTGCTCCGGTTTTTATTTTAAAAAGTATTTAGAGAGCGTCATGATATTAATGTTTGATATAAAATTGTTTTATGAAAGCGTTCTTAGTATCTAATTTCTCTGTCAGGAGAATTCCCGTCGTATCTTTAAATCACAAGCATACATTTAATGAGCGTCGTGATATTATTTTTTTATACAAAATTGATTTATCAACGCGTTCTTAGTATCTAACGTTCATGTCAGAGGATTTCCCGTCGTATCTAGAAATCTCAAGCAAGCATTTAGAGAGTTTCGTAATATTAATTTTTGATATAACATTGTTTTATGAACGCGTTCTTAGTATCTAATGTTTCAGTTAGGGGAATTCCCATCGTATCTAGAAATCTCAAGCAGTGAGGGTCGATGCGCTGATGTTCAATTTTTACTCCTGTTCTGAATACTTGCAAATTAGTTGGAGCTTTTTTGAAGGAAAGCGTCGTGACAAAACCATAGTAAGTTGGTTGGGCTTTTCCAATACTACCATCCTCAAGTTGAAAATCTGTCTCCAAATACCTATAAGTGTGTTTCGACAGCTGCCTTTGAGAACCTCCAGGTCTAACGTGTTTATCATCTTAGACTACATCGTCAGTTAACATCAAGTGAGATTGTGATCAAACGCTGAAACCTGATAGTAGTAATAAAAAAACAAATATACTGTTATTGCTCTCCTAGATCATATAAGAGGAAGTATTGTGTAAATTTTCAACCTTGTAGAATTTAAAACGACCAGTTTCAGCTGTATGTTATCCGTTAGTTAGTCAGTCTTGTTTTACAGTAAAGGGTCTAAATTGTAATTGTATATCATTTTATAGGTGGGAAAAATGGATGAACAATTCATGATGCTCATCGGTGCCTTAGACAAGATACCCGGGATAATATTCAGATATCATAATTATCCAGGTGTCGTTTTACCCGGTTTGAACTTACTATCGAAGAGTGCTAAGAGAATGTTGCATTCAGTCGAACCCCAGAACGTCAGCAAGTGAGTACAATATTGAAAAGTTTGAATTTTCATTGTCTTATCCATTATATTTTATATTTCTTTTTCATTAAATCTACATTTATGGTATACTGATATTCTTTTTATTTTCGAACTGATCTACACTGTTGACACGGAGGCCTCTACAGTTCCACCGGACTAATGAATGATGAATATTCGAATCATATTGCTCCATAAATATAGTAAATATCCATAAATTTCTTAATAACGATTCCAGCGCCAGCTATTGTATTCTAATGAAGCTATCAACAGTCTTTGGAAGAGAAAAAAATATGTGGTGTAAATATTATCTCAATATTGTTTTTCTAAATTTACATGACTACCAATAGACGCACTAAAGATTATTATATTTTTGGCTTGATGATCCATATTAAGATCTCTTCAATTTACTATTTTCATTTGATTAATGTTAAAGTTATCATATTTTAAAATTTTCTAAAACCAGTGTTGAAATTTCATACCATAAAGTAACTTCGCTCATGGTAAAATAGTTTTCTCTGCAAGCTCTATTTGAGAACTAATTTACGAAAAAAAATCTTTTATTCCTTATAAAAGTCTAAAGGTCTAAAAATGTATAGAATTAGTGTGCTAAGGAGATAAGAAATGGGAGAAAAAAAGTTAGTGAGAATTTTATGATTTGATGTAAAAATGATTGTATGGTTTTAGATTTCTTGAGATATGTAATACGACGTTTGAGGTCTACATGAGATGGAATTCGGGAAAAATTTCTAGTATCCCACAGGATGCTGAGGAAGAGGCTTATGAGGTATGTATTATATGAATATATAGCTTCTTTCTATGGTTATGACAATGTATATACGGGTCAAGATTTCATTAAAATGTTATTCATTTATCAGAATTAAAAACAAAATCTAAGAGAGTTCTGTAAATGCAGAAGATATTTCGTGGTGTGGTGATTTAGCCTTTATTTACTCTTTTAAATCCATCTTGTGTTGATGATATTAACATAAGAACATTATATATATTTTAACGACTTAGTAGGTATGATTTAAGAGTTAAGAGACAAGGAAGAAGTACAGTCTTCGAATAAATTTAATTATATAATTTAAGATATTAAAAAATATTTTTCCTTAATCTGAGTTTTTGTTTGCTTGTATGGCTTACATTTTCATTTAAAAAAATCAAAGAAGTCGTACTTATTATTGAGTTCCCTTGTACGCCCTTGTTAGTCCTTCCACACATTCAACCCTAAAAATATGTACCGCTAGATTTAACTCGGAAATGCGTTGAATTTGTCTAACGATTCGACATAGTTCGAGACGGGCTATTTTTAGAATTGTTTTTTGTTCCCATGGTCGATTAATGATTTTTTGTATATTCGTATTGACATCTCATACAGGTCTACTCCCATAGCTGCATATATCGTCGCGAAATTTTTTCTCTGTAACCATGATTACCGGTGTGGGGACACATTATCATGCGTTATGTATTATCGGGCTGCATAACTCTAGACGCAGTAGGATAACTAGGCTTGTGGTTTTTACACGCATCAAAAGAACTTGGAAACGTTAATTTCGAGTTATTATTAAAATAACAAAGGTCTGGGAACTTTTGTACACCTTTCTCTAAATTACTTTTGAGGTTGGTTTTTGTCGCGGTTTACCGAAATTACTTTTGAGGTTAGTTTTGAGAGCGTGATTTATCGGAATTACTTTTGAGGTTAGATTTTGTGCGCGACAAGTGTTCGGAGATTCATCACGCAGGTATGGCAGTAGCATAACAATACTGTGGTCGCAGGACATCTGTGCGCTGATGGAGCTAATATGTAGCATAGCGCGTTCGGGAGCGGAGCGCGGCGTGGGCGAGACGTGCGCGCGCGGGCTGCGGCTGCTGCTGCCGTTGCTGACGGCGCCGCTGCTGGCGCTGCCCTCCCTCGCGCTGCACGCCTACAGGATGCTCAGGGACCTCGACTCAACTGATCAGGTCACCACCTTTTTTAAGCTTAATAGGTTAAATGACGCTAACGTTCAAGATGGTGAATACTCAACGCTCTCATGCAACATTACCCAGCCACAGATTTTCAACTTATGGGTGGTACCTAATTAGACGGTTTAGAAAAAGCCTTACTACCATGCTACGGTTTCATGACATCCGAAAACACTAACCATTAAGAAATAAGCACTTCAAACTTTTATAATACTGTGTGTATAAATAATATTTTTAAAAGTATATAGTATTTTATAAGTAATCGTCGTGATTTGCCCACAGTTCATTATTTTTTTAAGTTACAACACTATTGTAATTTTTTTGTTAAAAAAAGTGTAGCAATATAATCATTGTATTTTTTTTGTCAATTACATACATTGTATATTGTTAATGTATTGAAAAAGTCTCTATTTTTATATATCAATAAAGCACAGCAATATGCATAACGAACCTCGAAAACGCGTAATTATGGATCTCTATAGATTTCAGTTGAAATAATAGGAATAAATATGGTGGGTATGCTCCCGCAGTGGGACTTTGCACAAGTTTTTATAACTTTTTACTCATTTTTCGAACTCACAGCTACTTCAGTTAAAAAGTTACGACATCGTATCGATTTTATAATAAGACAAAATTTAATAAGTCCTAAAAGCATACTACCAGAATATAGAATTGCAAAAAATACATTTTTCAATTTTCCTACAAGAAGGTGTTAAAACAAATATGCTAATAATTTAGAATATATCGAATTTTCTAAGGCATATAATACAATAACTTAATATGTACAATAACTGTATAACCGGAAATTTGACAGCACCTTGCTATTAATGCGTCACATCAAAAATTTATCAAAATTTTATTTTTTCTATCAAAATTATTATTTATTAATTCGTTACCAATAAAAATAAAATGTTAAATGTTATTTTTAGCTCACAAACCTACCATTGGAAGATTTCCAAATGGTCGTGTCCGCATTACGCGTCGGTCTCACCGCGGTCTCGTGTGACGTCTCGACGCTCTGCTGCGATACAATCGTTGGCCTTTCGAACAAGGCTCGTACCCTGGGCGACAACAACCCTTATGCTCTCTCCCTGCTGACCCTCGCAGAGCTGCTCCTCATGTTAATCATCAAGATGGAGATACCCCCTGACTCGATACCCGCGGCCGGTGCGGCTATATACGCTTTAACCTGTGTTAAACCGGCTCTCCTGGAAGGACTAGCGAGGCAGCTGATAGAGGTTTTTGCAGTTAACGACCCGAATAACGTCCCTCGGTTAGAAGAGGCTTTCGGAGTCCTCACCAACGGTGTGCTTTTTGATGGTCACAGACCACATAAAGTGCGGTTCCAAGATAACTTTGATAAGTTCCTCGCAAACGTTCACGGCTTCCTCATTGTGAAATAGAATTATTTAAATGTGAAATAAGTGTATAGTGTATCATCGACACGTGCGATTTGGATTTTTTTACCAATTTGATGGTGTTGATGAAGGATCAAGTGGAAAAGTCTCTATAGGAATGTGAGTAATATTTTTACTGCGATAAACAAAATGGTATGCGTTTTTTTGTATAACCATTTTAGATAGATTTTATTTTTGATTTATCTAGCTCATAGTGTGTATATGCCTTGTATGTGTTTTATTTTTAATATCTTAGGAACTTGAGAATCTTTGGGCTATCACAATAAAACCTAACTATTAGCATTAATTAAAACAACATGGGGCCTGTAGCAAGTGTTATTATGAGGCCCCAAATTTCGTGTGATAAAAAAATTACATATTTTTCTCGAATTAATGTAAGTAATATGTGATGACTTGTGGGAGTCCCGTACATAGTAATTATTTTACGTTTCAACTCTGGGCCGCATAGTCCCTAGAAACAAGGGACTTGTAGCTTAAAGCATATCTGACCCTGTCTGCATGGTGCCATAAATTTTGATTTCCATATTTTTATGTTTTGTACGTATGGCCTAAACAGGGTGCTTTTAAGTTACAATATGATATAAAAACAATCTATATTTATGTTGAATTAATAAGTAAAGTTGAGAAACATTTAATGTGCAAATAAATATTTAAAAAGAATAATAGGAAAGGGAATATGTTAGGTTCTTCCATTTTATTATATTGTAATCATTTCTGTTGTTGTTGCCTGTTGTAGTATAAGGGTGCTAGTTTACATCACCGTGAATTTACAATTATATTATGATTGTTATAGAAGAAGGAGGTGAAACGTATTTTTTATTTAAATCGATTTAAAGGTAAACCCAACAAGTCTCGCCCTTAAGGATATATGTAAATATTTTGAAGATTTTTACTCTTAATAGTCTTAAATCAAATGAATGAGGATAAACAACTATCAGTTATTGTCCAGAAGCTCCTGTACAGAGTTTCTGGGGAAAAGTCATGTAAATAGTAATAATAATACTTAACATTGTATTCAAGTTTTCCATGAAAATATGAATATGTTGACGTAACAAATTTTTCAAATGGAACTTCTTTAAAGGTGATGAAATTAAAGTTTCCATATCGAATTATTATGCAATGTTTCCTTTGCCAAAAGAATGGAAAATAAATACTTAACTAGAGGGAGAAAAAGAAAGTTTATGCTATAAACTGAGAGGTACATGATTGAAGCAGAATAAGATTAAGGTATGCGCATATGAAGTCGGCCAACAAAGACGAGTAAAGGATTAAAAAAAAGACAATATGTGTTATTGATAAACCAATTGTCATGGCGATTGGTTTAAGAGTATAAATTTTGATGGCTGCAACGCCAACTAGTAGCAAATTGTATGTACATAAACATTTTTCAAGGAATAACATACAGTATTTTGAACTGAGATGTATCCATATTTTCATTCATCGTATTTTTACCTTCAAAGTTTATAATGTTCATAACGAATAAGTGGAATAGCCATATTGCGGTTGTGAGTGTGTTTGCAATGTTTTTGAATATTGATTTAAAGTAATTTCTAGTATGTATTGCTCGACTTATTGTGAACGATGAAATTGTTATTATCAAAGTACCACTATTGACTTTCTATTGCTATGATATATTATTTTTTATATTTTTACCATAGAGACATAATATGTTCTCTAGAACAGTCTTGGATTCACAGAGCGAGAAATAAACCAGAGCTCTGGTCCTGGTGTTAATTTAAAGCGGTGTTACATATATTTGCATTTTTGCTTTGGTTCCTAAACCCAGAGCTGCAAATATCTAGTCACATATAGTTATTGTAATTTGGACAAATGTGTTTTGTAGTCACTACTACTACTATTACTAATGTTTCATGTAAAAATTTGTACTACTATCCTCATTATCTACAAACATAGATAAACATTCGCAACCTCCCAAACAAACTTGTATATACCTAATAATTTTAAATTATATAATACCCATATATAATTTGTATAGTTAGTTTGAAGTTTTTTATCAATTATGATTCTTTAATTTTTTTTCTAACTACCATTTTGTTAATATTTATATGATACATACAAAACAATACTGAGAATTTTTTTAATAACAACATGATCTATAAAGGATACTTTGACTGAAATTGTTAATTAATTATTTTTCTTATTGTATTAAGAATTCATTTCTGAAATAAAAAAAATATCTAAATAATTGAGTAGATGACTTCTTATGGTGAAGACTGTTTAGGTAATCACAGTATTGGATATAGCTGGCAAGGTGAAACAAGATGGCTAGCAGTGATTGAAAGTAGGATATAACGGATTGGATACAGTGATAGTCCTGTGGTGATAGGGAACGAATTCAGACTGAATTATTTAAAGTGTCCTGTAAGAAAAATTAAATTGAAAAACCAAATTTAATTACCATAAAATTTTAATGTAGCAAGTAATGAAGTTAAATGAAATGATTACTTTCTTACTATAGCCGTTAACTAAGTTGTATTAATTTTGTTTCTTTACCATGAGCTAAAATTTTATGTATTATTACAGCATTTTTTATCGATGGACGACAGTCTAAATAGGTCCAAAAAGATAGATATGGATTGTAACTCTATGACCTTGCAGTGAGGTGTACACGCGCTATTAGTTGATTGAATTATTTTTTCGCTAGTACAATTCAACCTTTTATTATTTTCAATAAATTCCGCACTTAACAACGCGCGGTAAGAAAAAAAGGGCGCATGTATCGGAAACACAAATCAAACAAAAGTAGAAAAGTGCGTAGACTGAGTATTTAACGAAGTACATGTGCTTTTTGAAGTATATTTTTCTAACAGAATTGTACACGTTAACAAAAAATACTATAAATGCTCTTTTTTTGGGATGGTAGTATATTAATAATATTTGTTTGACTCTCCTGCAGCATCCTTTTTATTATGCCACTTTCAAATCTTGTCATGATCAAATGCTGTTTTGATGTATACACTTTAGAAATTTAAATTAGTGATGTGAAATTATTATTTGAATAGACTTTTTTATCAATATGTTGTATTTGTTTTGTTCAAAATCGACTGACTAAGCAAACTATGTCCATATAGTTAATTTAAATAGTAATAAACAATTAAAATAGTTAATGACATGTGTATTTATAAAGCATACATTGTATTATAGTATGTAACTGTTTATTTCATGTAATCTATACATGTACCTACCTACTACAAATCTGTTTGAAATACAAATCTCTGATGAGCCTCAAAGTGGAAGATTTCTTTATAGTGTAAAAATTCATTATTAATATACAGCGATTTATTATTTAAATATCTTATCACTTAGCAAGATTAAGATTTGTAAATACTCGGAAAATATTTTAATAAGTACCTAAATAAATTGGTACAATTAATCTTTTTCAAATTATGTATTATTATTATCTATAAAATAAATTGTACAAATATTTTAATCAATAAAGTTTGTTTCATTGTATCCTTAATTTTTGTGAAACAAGAACATTTGGTTAATTAATAGTTAATAGCAAAACACATACAGGTTAACTCATCCCGCACCTTAGACAAAATGTAAGTATAGTTCGAAAGTGTTTTCATATTCTAAAGGACTTTTCTATTCCGAATAAGGGGCGCTGTAATGTAGGTATCACAGGAAATATTCACTATCAAATTGTCCTTTGGTCACATGCATGCTTACGGAATGGCTATTGAATAGGTACCTGTAGGAACGAAAAAAGTGTGTGTGTATTTATGTACCTACACGCTTTAGAAGTTATACTTCTTTGGCATAATAAGATAAAAATCTTTTCAAAAATTTTATCTTTCGCCTTATTCTATGTTTGTAGAAAAAATGACACTAACAATAGAAAAAAGGTATTTAATACGTATATACTTTTTTGGAATAAAATGTTGACTATAGCCAACTTCAGGGTGTCGATTTTTCGCGACGGTGTGCCCGCGCATCGTAAAAATTTACTCCCATCATTTTTCCCTAACGCGGCAAATGTAGTATAACTTCAAAAATTTACCCTATTAAGGGAGTAATGGGTTTGTTATTAGGGCCTATTTTTCTATTAATTCAATCTTTGCATCTATGATCAGAGATACCCGAATTGTAGATAAGGAATAATGTAAAAAAAATAGATTGGTTTTTCACTCATTGAACAAGAACATTTCAAGAAAACTGATCTTCGAATCACGGAATGTTTTAAATAGAATCTCGTGTATGTGATCTATTACATGGAAAATAATATTTTCCGTAATAGCTAACCCTATTTTAAACTCACTTATTATAACTTATACTGCACGTTTACTTTCATACAATACGTGTTATTCTATAAATTATAATAATATCTCATATAGTAATTTATAATATACTCTGTGACTGATACAAAGTCTGTCAAACAATAATTGTTGTCCACAGAGTACATATGTACTCTGTGGTAATATAGGTAATTGTTGTCTTCACAGAGTAGGTAGGTAGGTACCTACTTTGTAATATAGGTTGTCTTTATGTAAATAAAGAAATGACTTTTCCTGTGCAAAATATGCCGACCGATTCATTATTTTCATCAACAGAAATGGATAATAGTGTCAATGTGGTGACTGTGAAAATTAAAAATGATGTCAGAGACTTATTAAAGTCTAGGATTTTCTTAGGACGCTACGTAGAAAGAAGACTAATAAATGAACGTATCGGATATCGAGATGTAGTTGTTATCAGTGCTGCCGAGGTGGAACTAAAAAGAGACTTGCTAGAAGCTCAACACAAATTATGTTCTACATGTCCAGACGTCATCTGGATAGGTATTTGTGATGGAGGTGTTGTTGGTCAAACCTCATCTACTGTATGTGTGTGCACTGAAATTGATAATCAGCCTTTTGGACCTTTCTGGTTTCAAATTAAAAGTATAAAGTATCGTCCTGAGGAAATTATCGTAACTCTAAAATGTTTAAGATATATTTCAGATGCATTTTTAGAAATAGAACCAATACTTTCTGGATCACAGAAGAAAACTAAAGAAACTATTGATAACAAACTTGAAAATAGTGTTGTATCACTTAATGAAACCTATCATGATATAGTGGATAACATAAAAGGAGCTCTATCCATAAATAACATAAAGGAATTTGTTACATTCATATTTGCATTTGTTATTGCAATATTTACTGGGAGTACGTCATTTGTAAATTTCTTGGGAAATTTTATTTTAGCACTGATAAGAGAAATGTCTATATTGATAAAAAATTCTACACCAATGTTCCTGGGCTTGTTAGATTTCTTTAGTAAAATTGTTGGAGGATTTTATATATTGCTGGCAATGTTGTTTAAGCAAAACACTCCAACAACTTCTAATAATAGAAATGTTGCTTACTATCAGAGACATGGGTATAATGATAAATATGACTATAATGAAATTGATTAATTTGGATCTAAGGATAATGTGATTTCAACAATTATGTAATATTTTATTGATCTCCACTTGGCAAAGACACCTTTGCAAGAAAATTAATTAGCTTAATAAAATTGTAAAATTGATATGTCGAAAGTATTACCTCTTTTTGTTTAGCTATTATATTCAAGAAGTATTGAAAATCTGTAAGTTATGATAGTGGTGATTATTACACATAAAAAAACATGTGTAACTTTTCCATAATGGCATTTATTCCATTAATACTTTTTTTTGTAGTTTTAGCTTTTTATACAATTATTTGCTGAAACAATATAAAAAAGAATAATATATATTATATTCAGTTATTTATTAATGAATTGCACTTTATATGCCATTGTTTGTTGCACTTTGAGATGGTAATGGGTTTTTATACACAATACATATGTATTTTTGTAGATGATATTATTACATTATTATTTTTGTTACTCTGTATTTTCATTCCTCTATTGGTACTACTATTATAGAATTTCTATTATCTGCAAAAAAAACATACAATGTTTACTAAATATTAGAAATGGTTAATATAACTATTTTAGTTCATAATTAAATACATAGCATACATACCCTTTGTTAATTTCTTTGATTTATTTAAAAAATGTGATGAGTGCCTCTCTGAAACTAAGTTTTCCATAATAAAAACATTGTGGCTTATTTTAACTTCTTACTACCATATTCACTTTTATTAAAGTCAAAATGCCTAGAATGGCCAGCCAATAATGATATATTATTTGAATATTACAATATAATATGTTATTAAATCCATTCAGAATTACTGATTCGCCATATTGTATTTTGGCATTTTCTCAAACACTTGCCCACAATTTTACATGTAAGAAGTGTATTATACACACACTTATATTATATATGTATATTTTCGTACTGACTACACTGTTGGCTTGTTAAGGCCGCTACAGTTTCACTGGACTACTAAGGGGAGCACTTAAGGCACTCACCCAATTTGTTTAGGCGATCAGCGCAAGGGCACACGGTACGTCTCGGCTTGAACTCTCACCGAGTTTCCCGATCTGACTAAGCTAAGCTAATCTATGCATTTCATACACATATGAATTGGTGAAAAATGCATGTATGACCATGCATGTTTCACGAATGTACACGTGTATTTTACATCTGACTACTAAGTTGTGTGACCTATTTCAGTCCGAAAAGGGCAAAAAACAGCCCACCACTATGTTTACCTTTGTGTGCACGTGTGTGGGGTGATCTGTGTATATGTAAAACTAGTGTGAGTCACTGTATTCGCGCGAGTACTATACTCGAGGGCTTCACACCGAGGGACAAACCTAGGCTCGAGCTGCTACTAGAGACAACGCGACGGGTGTGCGGGATCATATCATCACCTTCCGCTCACGGCGGCGTGAGCAGAGAGTCGCGGGCATGGGCGCAAATACGCATATTTTAAGAGGACATCGAGCGAAAAAATAAAGAACAATGGGCGCGGTGCCGATTTAACTATACAATTACGTACGAGTTCCTAATGATCCGGTCTAATGTATATGAACACGCGGGTTCGAACTGATTATGATTATCGCGAATTTATTTATGCGCGGCGCGGGTTAGATGTTGTAACGTAGTCGCAACGGCTGGAAAAGCCGAGATCGCGTTTAAGAGTCCGAGCTCATCAGACGTACCATTAACAAGCGCGTTGAACGCGAGTATTTCTTAAACATCGTGTACTAATAAGAGTTGAGCTATTCAGTCTATACCGTTGGTCGATAGGGAAGACGTGGTAAGTGGCGCAGGAGTGGACTGAGTCTTCTGAGGCTGGGGCTTGGCTTTAGGAGCTGAGGGAGCTGGCGTGGGTGGCTTTGCGTGCCTGGTGAGCGCGCTCGGCGCGGGTGCAGGTGCTGCCGGTGCACTAGAGGTATCCGGTAGATCAGGGAAAGCCTTCTGGCTTTCTGTGGGTTGTTGCGTCCGGGACGGCGGGACTTGCGCCCTGGACGGGGTCGCACGTCTGCCGCGGCGGGGACGGGTCGCGCGGGACCCACTTATATTATTTATATTGTACCTTAAATCTCATCTTTTAAATATATTAAACATCAGTAAAAAGTGGGATAATAGCAGGATATGGTTTTGAGGTCAAACCATTCAGGCTAGGTTACTGAAAAAATGTGTAGTATCTTAGTAGGTAGTATTGAAGAATTTCAGATACTCTCTAATCTTAAAAGACTGTTCAGGAAAATATATGTTATATTTAGCTATATATACTCATCGTATTTATTTTCCTTTTAGTATGATGACAGAAATTATCTATGAATTTCAATTTCTTAACCATTACACTTAGATTATTTGGCTTCCACAACTATTAGGTTTATTTGTGAACATTCCCCTTATTGTAGCTTATTCAGTGTAGGGTAAGTATTTCAAACAATTTAAAAAATATTGCATTTTACATACCTTTACGGTTTGATAATTGACGAAATTTATTAGGCATTTTACTAAGTCCTAATTTAGATTTATTGTTTTTCCTTTGACTGTTTTTCTTTGCCGATATTTGATTACTTTCATTTTTCATTTTTATTGGCTATGAATTTTTGAAAAAATGTTTATTACTTAACATTTTGTTACGCACTATTTAAAAAATATGGATATAATTTATATTACCTCTGTAGCTATATTTGCAATTATCATATTTTTCGCTAACTCTGGTTCCTTTTTTTTGACAATGTTCTTTGTCACTATGTTGTTTAGAATATTTGTTATAATTATGTTCATTTCACTGTTATCATATTCCATTAGCATATGTTTAAAAAGGTTTACTAGAGATGTCAAAAATGATGCCAATTCCATTTTACCTTGATCTTTGTTACTCAAATTATGTAGTAAGTCTAAATGAGTAAATACTTCATCTAATGTCATATAATGACGATATTTTATCAAGGCTTGTGCTGTTTTGTTTCCGAAATCTAAAATATCCATGATAAAAGTTGGTAAATCAATTATATAAAGATTTTGTACACATTTTTATAATATTATACCTACCCAGACCACCTCTTATTAGTCAGTATATATTGGAATAATCTTTGGCCTTCTTATATTACGACTGTTAACTTCAACGTTGTTTATCGGTGTTTTTTTGTATTGACAAAGATTTATATACTGACTTGTATTAAGCCTTTTAGAAAACTTCAGTTTACCTTCATCGATAGGCTTGCAGTAGTAAGTCACGTTTACTTGTTGAGCTAATGGAGGATACAGCAGATTCAAAGTGGCGTTTAGTGATTCTAATATGTCAAAATCCAGTTTTGCTGCTTTTTTTCTTAAAACTTTTTTTATGTCATTAGTTATTTTCGAACTAAACTTTAAATATCGTCGACCTTCTTCTAACTGCGCTAGTTTGTATAATAATCCTGCTGCTAGAGACTGAAATTTTTGAATACAAAATGAAATAAATACTAATCTTAGTAACATCTCTGGTTTGTAGGAAAAATTCTATCGCTTGATATGGTTTCTTAGCATTCATGACAGACATAATTAGAGGCAAATTTACAATACCAAATTGCCACCGCGCCTTACTATTAACGATGAAATAGCTAATAACGCTTTTTCTATTTTGTATAGAGTGAGTTGTAAGTTACAGTAATAAAAAATAAATCGGCCTTGTTGATTCTAGTGATAACTGAACATTTACTTTTTTGAAAATTCTACCCCTTATGAAATTTTAATCCCGAAGATTAGCTAGCTATTCTTGCTTTTAAAAATCCGTTACATTATGTAAGATGATTACTAGATGATCTTGATTGTTTGAGGTACAGAAAAATTAATAAAAAATACAATATTCATAAATTTTCTTTTCCATAATTCGATATAGAATCACTTATTTGAAAAATGTTATCATGTAGTTGTTATTTGTTTCCCTAAAAGTATTAAATGAAAATAAACGTAAAAGAAACTTAAAATTATAGTAACCTGGGAAATGCGGTCTCCGTAATTCTCATATTTACACGGCCATGATATATGAACTATAACTATTGAATAATCTTCAAAGACATTGCAAACATCAGCATAAGAAATACCATTTATTATCTCTACTTTTTCCGTATAGGTCGAATTGGATAATCCCTGCACGGAAATACATTTGTCAGTATCTTATAAAATAAAGTATGAACCGTGAATATTACGAACGAGAAAGTTTGTGAAGATGGGTGAATGCTTGTTACTCTTTTACATAAAAACTACTAATCGTAGGCAAAATCTATTTTAAAAGAACCAAGAAAATTTACCAGGAGCGATATTTTGAGGGGCACTAAAACATATCACAATCGTGAGTAAATAAAAAATAATCTAAACACCAGATTAGGCGTGGAACGACCCATATGTAAGACGATACACTGGTTTTATAATACATTTTAAAAATACATATTGTGTTCTAATAATATATTTTTCGGATTAAGGGCTAAGGATTTTCGGTCGTGTAACTCCGAACAACCATGTGCGATGTAAAATCATCGTCGTGTTTGGTGTTTTGACAATGAATACTATGGTTCCAATGTTTCTGGGGCTCAGTATCTACCAGAAGAATTGTATATGTGTGGGACTGTAAGGTGGGCGACCCTATCTTCAAACTTTTATTTCATTCATATTCTAGCTATAAAGATTTGTAATAATTGTGTTTTATTATATTATTAGCAGGCCCGGCAGACGTTGTCCTGCCCTGACATTAGAAATATATATATACTTATATGCATGAAATATTTAAAGTAACTAATGTATTCAATTTGATAAGGATTATTACTATATCCGTCTAAATAGCCTTCTAATTACCTCATTGTATGTGACCATGTTTTTAGAAGATATATGGGTATAGTAATCTAGCCTTAAAAGATAGGTATATGTCATCCCAGACTTTTTTGTAGATCTATAAAAGAGGAATATCTCACTATGCATCGTTTTGTTATATCTCAAAAGAATTAGGCAGCGTCTTCGATGAAAACTCCCAAGCGGCTTGACTTTTTCCAACACTTCCAGCAATTATCGTTATATTCCAACCAATTGACACAATACCTTGACAAATGATATACCTAAACCTTCCTCATGTATCTATTGGTGAAGACCGCATTATAATCTGTACAGTCGTTTTCGAGTTTATCGCGAATATACAGAGAGACACGCGGACAACTTTTTCTTATAATATGTAGTGATAATAAAACGTGTAGGGCATCATAATGACATTTGGTACTGACTCCAACGCTGCATTACTTAATCCGCCTTCGAGTGTACTTGTGTCTGATTTACTAAGAATGTAGTAAGGTGCTGATAACAACTATTATCATATCGCTCACCTACCTACATTGGTTATAAATTCTATATGAGAATACGTTATAAAAAAACTTACTTCATTCAAAAATAACAGGGCATTTTTAGTGTATCCGCCACCCATGTACAAAAACTTTTTTAAAATCTTCACATTTTTGATGATTTCTCCAATGGAACTCGTAAAATATTTCGTGTCCTCGTTGAAATGTATTATAAAATCGTTGTATTCATATCGATTCAAACAATGGCACTTTCTTACCAATCTTTTATACACCGAACAGTCGTCGTCATCATCATCCTAAAAATATGGACTAATTACATATGATTTTGTTTATTATATTGTATCCATCTATATAAAGGGCATTCGATGGCAAATTGACCACTTTTGACTTGGAATTATTTCGATTTTACTGAAACTTTTCTATCTTTTTCTGTTATATCGATAACATTTTTCAAAATTGTTTTACCGAACCTTAAATAAACATGAATAAATAAATGGCTTTGTTGTTTGAAATACCTGTATCTTTTTTAAATAGCCCTAATGGGATGTATTTTTTTAAATATGTGTTATTGTATGTACTTTTTACAAAAAGCTTAAAATAAACGAAATCTTTAACATTTTTGGCACTAAGCGATAATTTCGGGATAATCGTTATTTTTTGATATTTTATTGATTAAAAACTTTAGTATTTTCTGTAAATACGTTGAAATTTTCAGAGTGGCATTTTTTTTACATACTTGTTTTGTAGTGAAAAAAATTTTCTTACAAATTTCCTTTCAAATTAATTTAATTTAAAAAATAATTATCTTATAACTTGGTTGATTCTTAACCAAAAATATCTCTTGTTATATCTCTTGTAATTTTATATAGAGTTATTTAAGTTTTAAGTTACTACGATTTTTATAAACGCTACAAATTAATCTTGTAACAAAAGTATATTCTTCTTCTGTTTTTTTATGTTTCATCTTCTGTACATAAATATAATAAGATAATAAGTAACACAAGCGAAATCGCAGATATCTGCTAGTTAATAATAATAATACTATTTTTAATAAGAATAGTAATGTAGGTGGTAGAGCTACGCTGAAGCTATTACTGGTTTCAGAATGAATGGATCGGCTCGCCCGGAGTAGTACCACCCTCTCACAGAAAGCCGACGTGAAGTAACAGTGCTTGCACTGTTGCGTTTCGTTCGGTCAGTGAGAGCGCCGGAGGCCCACATATTTAAAAGGCCGGCAACGCACTTGGGACTCCCCTGGTGTTGCTAGTGTCTATGGACGGTCGTGATCACTTACCATCAGGTGACCCACCTATTTGTTTGTCCCCTATAATATAAAAAAAAGCAAAAGTTGAAAAATGTAATGCGGTGTAATGGGAACATTGTGAATCGAATAATATGCCTCAAACAAACTAATTTCAACTACACATGGGACTAGATAAAGTATTACCATTGTTTATTTTTATTATCTACTAGCTGTTGCCCCCAGCTCCGCATGCGTTTTTTTTATAATTGTAAATGACTTCTTATAAGATCAGCTATCTGTTAGTGAAAGTTCAGTGAAAAATGGTTCAAACGTTTTGGAGATAGTACTGTAAACAAAGCCATCGGTAAAAGCTAGTCCAAAATAAAAAAGCTTTAATTACTTTTCATAATGTTAGCTATCTGTCAATGAAAGTCCCGTGAAAATAGGTCTAATCGCTTTAGAGATAGTACTACAGACGAAGCCACGGATGACAGCTAGTCTAAAATAAAGTAGCGTATTTCACCCGCTGTAATTTTAACTATTCATCAGTGAAGTTTCTGTCAAAATCGGCCAGCTGTTTCGGAGATTACCCGGAACATACAGACAGACAAAAATTGTATTTTTGTTATCAGTATCGTGTATACGTTCATATCCAATCAGTAAAAAGTCGTTATTTTAATATTACAAACAGACACTCCAATTTTATTTATGTGTATAGATTATGCAACAATGTATTAAACAACTAAACTCAACACGTATTTCAATGTACTCATATAATAATTTTTGAGAATTTTAAAGTCTCCTATACATAACCAGATCAGTAAAGATGATAATTATAATTTGTGTAGTTTAGCGGACAAGCTTTAGTGAAGAAACGACCTTGTGGTAATTACAAGTACTCATGTAAAAGCTAATTCAAGCATTGACAATGGTTATACCATATCTCGGTTGACCATTTTATTTTTTTATTTTTTTAGGTCCGGCTACGGAGGTGGAAGAAGGTGGGCATATCGCCTCCTCCTTCCACCGGCCCTTCTTTGGCGGAGAGGGCCGCTCAGAGGATCCATCTCTCGGGCCCTCCCCGCCGCCTCCTTCTGCGAGATGACCTCCTCGCAGAAGGAGGCCATCGCCGTCCAGGCGTCTTCGCTGCCGAGCATGGCCGCAACCACTCTCGGCAGCGACAGATTTCCTCCTACCGCCGCAGTCAGAGTGCGACGCTGCACCTCCCACGCAGCACACTCGGACAAAGTGTGCTGCGCGGTGTCCTTCTCGGCGCCGCACTCATGACATGCGGCGGTCGGCTCCCTGCGAGCGATCTGGTGACCATAACACAGCCTCGACCAAGTAGTCGTAATTTTATTATACTTCGAGTTTGAATCACTAAAACGACCGAAAATGTAAAACTTAAATACGTTTTAGTACCTCGTTATAAAATCCTTCAAAATTTTTTGCTTGATCCTCCAACCTTTTTATAGCATTAACACCGATCACATCAGTGGCTGATGAAATCTGAAAATTGGTTAAGAACCTTTTGAAATATATTAACAAGTTAACATAAATTATTATTCTTACCAGTTTTAATATTATATATAGATAAAATAAATAAAAACATACATTTTCTATCGAAGGTATTGCGGTTATTAGACCGTTTATAATCGGATCACTGTGCATCTGTATTTTAGAACGTGTTTTGGTTTGTATCTCTTCTAACACATGAAGAAGCTTTTTTGTGCTGTTCTTCAGTTTTAATATCGAATCCTGTATAAATAAACAGCCAAAGTTATATATTTATGTTATAACATTTTTTATTTAATAACACCTTTCAAAATATTTATGATTCGTCTTCAAAGTTATGTGAACTCTCGTTTCTTTGTTACCCCAGGACCTCCAGACCTGTCTAACTAGGGCGCTCTCAAGCACTGTATGTTCTATATATTTACCAGATATATATTATTTCAGAAATTCTATTTAATTATTGTTTATCGTTATTTAATTAGAATTATTGGTGTATTGTAACTCGCTCTGGATTCCTGCTGAAAATTAGGGTTTAGTGACATTTCATACAACAATTCAGCATAAATGCTAAACAAGATACTTCTTAATAATAACGCAACGTACAATTGGATTAGGAATTATGTCCATATGTGTGTGTTTATATGTAGGTATATCTATGTATACGGCTTTTTGTGTATTTTCACGTTTAAGCTTTGTAATTATATTCTGGATCGCCATATCATGTACTGATGAATGTTGTCTTTCGTCTTTCTTTGAAATCAATTATGAACAAACAACAAATTTACTTCAGTGTGAAAAAAAAGCCTTTTGTGGGGGCCTTTAATTTCTTTTTTTTTGTGGCTAACCTGTTTATATGTTTTATGCTTAGCACATTAGAGACGACTGTGGATGCAATGCTATGGAGCTGATATTTAGAAAGTGTTAAAAAATAAGTGAATAAAACGAATTGAATGAAATTGATGGCTCACCAAATTAACATGGTAGAAGGGTTCGGTAGTGGTACGACATTCATTGCATTTTTTGTCTTCATCATAAGCATTTTGCAACTCGCAGATATTTGTTTTTTTTATGACAGACGTAGGACGAAAGTACTGAGTACCGGACATTTGATGAGAATTTCTCATTTGACTTGAAAATGAAAATGGATGCTTGTCAAAGAAAGTGTCCCAATCTGTATCCTCTTTCGATTTCAAAATATGTATCTCATCGAACATTTTAAAATCGTTAGTAGTCTTCTCTGATACATTATCATTTCCATAATTTTCAGTATCCATTAGGTAATAGTTTGTATATCATCAGGTTTTGAATATCGCGTTGTCACATTATATACTACATTTTACATGATATATATAAGTTTTTAGATATATTACAATAATTTAATTGTTTCATATTATGCATACCTAAAAAATCTATAAAATGAGAGCAAAATACAGCGTACTATGCTTTTTGTATATTGCCATTTTTTAATTTTAGGGCCGAATTTTCCTATGTACAATAAAAAGTATCAATTTAAGCCTATAATATAAAGTATTCTGGAATTTACGGTGTTAAAGCCAAATATATTATTGTACTCAAAATTGACTAATCAAATTACAAATCAGTACAGGTTAGAGCTAAAGAGAAGGATTGTCTTTGTGTCTAATCAATGTCTCCACAATGTGTATTGGTGTAAATTATGAAGATAGCGCTACTTAAATCAGTAGATAAAATTTAAAGGAACGCATCAAAACTTTATAAACTAAGATACAATTAAATACATTTTTTAGTTTTATGTTATGATATTAAGCACAATAGTTACTGAATAACAAATATTACGCTAAAAATGAAAACAATTACAAAATCAATCAATTTTACCAGTGCCGATCTGGCCAATTATTAAATTTTGTATTTCAAACATTTAGATCGATGATGAATCATTCATAGAATATTATAAACAATTTCAAAATTTTGAAGCCGTAAAATTGTATCATTTTTTTTTCAGAAATCTTTTGTTATGTTTTGAAAATTCCAATATTACAATAATATTATATAAACGAATTAAAGAAATTGAAATACTTAGCGAACGTTATATAGGTAGTTATTTTGAAACCTATAAGGCGCATGTTCTTAATATAACTATACTATAAGACTAATTTGATGTTATGATAGGTGGCTGTGCTTACCCTGTATCAAGCATATTTTTTGTTCCTACGAAGTCTCCATCTAAGGCTGACAATAAAAATTAAAATTTATAGATAACATAAAAATTTTCAAAATATGTGTATACAAAAGTTTTTAAAGTGGAACTTCTTTAGAATCGGTGTAATGTCAAACCGGATGCAACGGAAAAACGACAGGTAAGAGACACAAATACGACAAAGAATGAGACAGAAATATATATACTATTTTATATTATTGGTCTCTCCTCTTTGTGTCATGCTTGTCAGTAGCATCCCCACTCCCGTCTTCTAAACATAGTCACCTGTAATTGGTGAACCAGAGCCAGAGAGCAAATGTCGGTGTTAATGTATATTGCACACTGTTTAATACTTGCTTGCATTTGAGCATATAACGTGTGTTAGTATATGTGAAAAGTACGTGTACTATTGTACACTGTATGCGGCTGTGTATTATAGCTTTTTAGTAAGAAGTCAGCGTGGTGAGTTATTATTTAACAGTGTTTGTGAGTATTTTTATATCTTGTTTGTTGAAACTTAAAATATGGAACTTGAGCAATAAATTATGTAACATATGTTAAATAAAATATCTTTTAAAATTAATCAAAATACTTTCATTTTTAAACAAGTAAACTTTGTAATTATCCTACCCTTGTTATATATATATATTCATCTCATTCTTTTGTCGATTTACTGAAGTTTCACTTTTATCGTGTGTGAATCGCACACACACCCCTTTTTGTATATAGGTACCGCTTTTAACCTTTTTTGTCTCTGGGAGTACCCTGTTGTAAGCACTCCGCCAGTAATATTACTATTCTCTACTCGTTAGTTTGCACTTTCGGTATATATATGTATTATCTATGGTCTGCATTAGCTGTGCACTATGTGCTTTATAGTCTACGTATGGGAATGTTTGTTTATTTTGTTTTATTTATAAATATACCAAAAGGAAAATAAATATGAATAATAAGGTCTCTGTAGGTAGTCCATCTGATTCAGATAATGATTGGACGAATTCTTCAGATGATTCAAAGTACTCCGATTCTGAAAGGTATGAAGATTAAAGTAGTAAAAACTTACTAAAATTCGTTATTTCTTTTTTTTATGGTAAGTTTACTACCACAGTTCGGTGCCGGAATGGGATTCTGATGTGGGCGATGACGGAGAATTGGTTTATATCAAAACTAAACCATCTACTGAATCAAAAAATCAACTTAAAACAGCATTGTTAGATAATTGCGAGACATTTAAACTGAGGAATAATTTTAAACGGACATCAACGAGGCGATCTACTAAAGGTAAAGTAGATAAGTAGTTTTAATATAATTTATAAGTCGACTGTATATTCAGTGCGGTATACTTTAATTATCTAAAAAGAAGAGAGAAAGGTCTAACGTTTGAGATATAAGATAGGAATCATGAATTTCAAATAACATTTTTATAATGGGTTAAAGCTTATTTCTTCTAATTCACTAAACCTGTTGTCCTGAATGGTCTTGATAACTTCACTGGTTTGATGGTGAGTACAAAATGCACTCGGCCTCAATATAAACCTCATATTATTTTTATTTATTATTGAATATAAACTTATGACTTTTAATTATTAACTTAAGATTCTATATAATTAAAAATAAATTGGCGAATGTATGTAAGCACATCACTTTAGAATGGGCTGCACATATTTGACTAATTCCTCTTTTGCTATATTTGTAATAATCAAAACAAGGTTTTTATGAACAAAAAAATTTTAAAAGTCACATGGGAAAGTGACAAATTGGATTAAAAATCTCCTTATAAAAAGTTAGTCAATCAGAAAATAGTTCTTGAAAAATATTGATAGAATGTGAAGATTCTTCGATTGCCATTTTATTTAATTAAATGGGTGTACTATAAAAGGCAAATTTTGTCTCATTTTCTTCGATTGCATGCTCATGTGAAACTGTGGTGGACAGCTAGTTGTAAAAGTAATTTTTAGAATCTAATAAGAATGTTTATTAATTTTTTGTGAAAGTCGGGTCATAATTTCCACTATATATGTATATATTTTTTTAATCCCTTAGATGAAATTTGTGCTGATGTTACTCATTATATTTATTTTAAAGATTTCTATTTGAGCCTGACATAAAACAATAGTGCATATAACATTGCTTCATATATTTCACTCCTTAACAACCAACTTGTGTTTCAGGTAGAATATTCAAAGTTCTAAAAGTTAAAAACAAAAAGAATTTAGATGGAGACAGAACTAAAGTAACAGATAATGATGCAACAATACCTACTATAAGCAAAAATTTATGCTTGGATGATGATGATGATAATAATAAATTTATTGTGATACAGGTTGTATGCGTGCATTTTGTTATTTATTATTATTTAAAAAGTTCCAGTATAGAGTGTAATTTTCACAATTCTGAGTGGCTTGACCACGTTTGATAAAATATTTCTTTTTAGTTATGGAGAATCTGGACTATTGAACCCGGTATGTGTATCTTTGATCGAGATATAGATTTTCTTTATTTTCCAAATAAATTATTTCTTTTCCACTTTATTTTGGATTTCCTAAATAAAAAATTGTATAAAGCCAAATTCTCAATTTCACAGTACCTGCCAATATTTAGCACATCAGTACACTTTTTATATTGATGACACTTAAGGTCTTTGACATGATATTGTGTGTTTATTGAGTTTGCTTGTGTTATTTAATTAATTGATTGCCTAGAACTATGTCTATGCTAGTTACCATGCTTGTTATAAATATTTCATTTTTTGCTATATTTAGTTTGTAAGTAATATTTGAGTTCTCAACCAAAGTTCTTATTTAATACTAGCTGTTGCCTGCAGCTCCGCATCGTTTTTTTTATAAGTGTAAATTACTTCTTATAATTCTTATATACTCTAAGTAGAGTTAATTGTTTTGCTTTTCCACTCTCTATTATTTGTCCTTTCATGTTTACAATTTTTATAAACATATACATTATATTCATGGTGGTGAGGTCAATTGACTAAAATGTATATATTGATAATATCTTATTGGGCAATTTGTCTCCAGAAGATTACACAAAAAACAAGTGATAAAGACCTAACAAAGATCATTTTTTTTCTTATAAGTATATAATTAGCAACCACCTAAGTATTATGCAAGTTAATTAACAACATGAAGCTTACTAATAATAAATGAGTCTTTCGACCATTGATATATATATTTTTTTACTATGTATTTAACAGTCCTCATGTACGATAATACTATTATGCCTTGCAGATTAATAAAAATATAACATTTACCAGTGAGAAGAACTGCAAAATAGAAACACTTTTTGGTATCAGTTTAGAAACCCACACAGATGGCAAGACTTTAGTTGTAGCTGATTTTTTGACTGAAGCCAGTACAATTTATACACCCAGTATTAAAAAGGGTTTCTACTTGCACAGAATAAATGGAATAGAAGTAAATTCGTACAATCTACACAATACATTGCAGAGAGTAGCAGAAAACTTTAGTAATCCAAAACTAACATTTAAAGTGTCTTCAGAAGAAAATATCATTAACTTTGAGACATTATTAACATCAAAAAACATTCCAGATAATACTCTGACAAATATAATAAAAGAATCAATGTGTTCAGTGCTTTATATATGTTGTAATGACATTGAATATAACACCAATGATGATAAAGGTGTTTTATATTGTTATCCAAGGCCCTTTAGTCAAAATTTTTTGTACAATACTAGGGGTGCTTATGTTACTCTGAATCATTTAGCTCCAAAGTCTTTGGGAACAAGTGAACCTATTGTTTCTACTGTGTTACACAGTAACAAGTTTATCAATGTAACATATGCCTCACATTTCCATGATTTGCTATTGATAGCTTTTCCGAACAGTGATGTCGATTTATTCTCTGCTAAGAAAGTAATAACTGAGATAGTGAAATTATTAGAATTTCTGTATGGATCAATGAAAATATGTTTTACAAAACCCAATAATGTAGATAAACTTGATAGTTTGTTTACGCGAATCTTCATAACATTGTTGTTTGGAAATGGTAAAAAGGATTTGAATGGCCATTATTTAGAAGATATTTTGGGAACTCATTCTGTAACTTTACCCTTGGAGGTGAAGGTGCAAGTTGATGATGCAATAACAGAACTGGAAGCTGCAGATTATCGAGAATGGGTTAGTTTTATTTTAAAATAGCTTCTGCAGGTGACTTTGCTCTCATTGAATTGGGAGTGATCTGATACATGTTACTTATTGTGCAAAGATTCTATTCATTCAGAATCCATCAAAAGTGCGCTCATAAGGACTTGCTACAGTTGAACTGTTGTTTAATAAATAGTATAGGAATGTTGATGGGTAAACAAAAACATGAATTTGTCGTATATGTATCTTATTTCATAAAACAAAAGTATGCAGGCTTAAAAAGGTAAAGCATTTTATCTCTTACAGTGGTTAATTAAATGGGCGCTTGGACTTGAAACAAACTCACAGATAAAAGGATCAGTGGTAGTGTTTATATCTTACACTACTTCTGTAAGTGTAGTTCTCTTGTAGATTTTTTCATTTGTTACTTCTTGTTTTAGCTTCTAAACATCTGATGAAAACGATAGGTAGAAATTCCTTGTATGCATTTCAAATATTATTAATGGCACTAATAAAGTTTTAAAAAGGGAGGAAGTTCAAGGCATGCCACTTTTATAACTTGTTTGGTTTGGTTCTAATATTTCGTTAATATTAAGGTAAGGTTTGAAAGCGCGCGTGATCATGCGCATCGATGGGTGACCTCGGCGCTTTATCTGTTACTATGTGTTTATACATGATGTTTGTAGATAATTATGGATTCTTCCAAATATTCTTTTAATATTTGGAAAAAATGTTCTTTTTTATATGTCGTAATAATACGTTATACATAGTCCTATATATTTTTTTTTAGACAGACGATGTGGAAAATTTTCAAAGATTATATATAGTGATAGGAGCCTGTTTGTACTATTCCGGACATTTATTGAGCTCACATTTGCAAGATGAAGATTTGAAAGAAATTAATTCATACTTGCGATTAAACGGGATATTAAATTTGAGTAGAGAGAAAGAACTAGAAAAGCTTATAATATGGAAAGAAGTATTTATTCATGAGCATCGAAAGCAAAGCAAAAATGATGGTCACGATTACAGGTAATTATACTAATTTATAGTTTTGTCTGCACATATATACAATACAGGGACATCCAGTCGGTGGACATTCATGTAACAAGAATTAAGAAAAAAAACAACCTAATGTTAGAAATAATATTACAGATTATACAAATGTATGGAAAACTGTGGGCATAATTAGTGTAATATATGGTCATGTATTTCAGTATTAATAATTAGTATATAATAATGTTATGTTAGGATTCCAGATGGAAGATGGTTCCTGCTCGTTGCTGGAAAAGGTCATTTCATCCTCGCTACATTGATGGAAGCCGGGGGGTGCACAGAAGAGGTATATTTTTTCAACTAATTCACTATTATTAGTGAAATAGCTACTGTGTTTGTAGGCGGTTACGTCTGTATGTACTGATGCAATACTAAAATTTATATTATTGTTAAAGGATTACCTTTATCTTAATGGTAAATCCTTATTAAAATAACACAGTGGAATCTCTATAACTTAAATGTAAAAAAAAAAACGAATCAATGAGTCTTTGACTTATCAAGAATTTTGAGATATGAAGGATTAACTACTAAAATTTCGATTTAGAACTCAACAGATTTAAAAGTGAAATTTTACAAACATGTCCTCAGGGGTACAGAAAATTATGTAGGGTACCTTTCATCAACAAAAGCTTACTGTTCTCGAAGTACACGGTTAAAAGAGAGAAAACTGAGCAGTTACTAGTATAATTGTGTCGTTACATTTCAAAATCAGCTAAGTCCAATTTAAATCGTTCATATAAAACTTTAGTTTTTTATCGTTTTTTTGTTTTTATACACTGTGGTTTCAGTCCAAACTATACCATTCATAAGATTCTTAGTTACCTTTTATGATCCCCAAATTTTATAGGTATATAAACATTTTGAAGATCTTAACAATCTTTAAAAACTGATAAACGATTAAAATTGGACTTATTTTATTTTCAAATGTAACGACACAATTATAAGGAAGTGTATTGTGCATTTACAGAAGCCCGAGAAGTCATTCTAAAAAGTATTATTGCGTATAAATTATTAGAAAATAATAAAAATGCCTGAAACACATTTTTTTAACAATTACTGGAAATTTGCGAAATAATTCAATTTTTATCAAATTGCCTTACAAATAAACATATTATTAGATATTAACATTAATACGCTTTTGCTGTTTCATGTAACCTGTGTCTTATATTTATTTAATTTTTATTTTAATGTAATTTTATCATTACTACTTAGTCCCTATGAGAAAGTCTATTTATATGTAATAATCGTTTCTTGGTTACAAATCTATATTAATCTAAAAATTATATCCAAATCTGTTAAATTGAAGCGTGTTTTAACAAACAGACACAGATAATGTTGTGTTTATTATATATTAGCTGATACCCGCCCACTTCGCTGTATTTTAAAGAAACTTTTAATTACAAACAAATGCCAAACGACCAGTTGAATACAAAATATAAGTAGCCTAGAACCATCTATGAAACATTCCGCAACGAATGGCCATAATTTAGTAATTTTAGTAGTTTTGAAGTGAATTTGGTTTCAAAAAAGATACATTTTCATCACATAATGTTGTATTAAATGTACTTGTATGAAGTGCTATTGATTTTTTTCATATTTATTTAGGCTGTGGGAGCAACGCCGCCATCACCTTTCTACGTAGAAGAATGCGAAAGTTGCCTTGAATTGTTATACGAAGTGGGTCTTGATAAATACTTGATTTCATGGTTTGGTTCGAACACGCACCCACAGCTTGAGATCATTCCAGAATATCTAACAAAGTATGGTAGAAAAATGAGAGAAATTAATAGTAAGTTTTGATACATATATATAGTTAAGTTTCTTATTCATTGTTATTTAACGTATTTCTTTTATATTCTAATATGATATGGTCTCTCCTTCTACTAATAGTATGCAGATCCAAACGTTATTATTCCACTTGTAAATTGCTGCCAGTATTTTTTTTAGACTTTGATTTTATATATATATATATAATAATTTGGTTTCATACGTAATAGCAAGCCTCTGAATTCACTGTCAAAACGTTGTTCATAAATTTAGAATTATGAAAGAGTAAGTGATATTTTGTAAACATAACAGACTAATCTCACTAAATAAATAAGTTTATTCATATAAAATGAAATTATAAAAAATAAAATAATTGGGTGGTTTTATGAAATCACGATTCAAGAGAAACTTTTGCATTTATCCACGGGCGCCGCCATATTGACATTGGCTACTATGTCGATCGCCTTTCACTTACCCCTACTCCGTGGCCTACTGAAATGCGACATGCGATAGATGGACGGAAAAAAATTGTAGCGATGTAAAAAAGCATCACTTTAAAAATAATTTGTACAAATAGGTGCAGGTATTCTAAAGTAATGCTGTATGCTGTTGCATACATTCGGTACTTTCTTTTACTTTTCTAAATAATTACTTTTAGCTCTAAAGTCAGAAACAACATTAAAATCTTCTACGTTAAAACTGCCGAAGTCGCAAGCGGACACAAGGAAACGTCATAACTCCTCTGAACATATAAATACTGGTTCCAATGTGAGCGATGCTTCGTTAACTAGTTTCGGAAGTCACCATAACCTCTACACACACTGGTACAGTGGAACCCAGAAATATAGGCATTCCAGCTTGGATGTAAGCTATTCGGAGGATTCGAATAGCTTGAAAAGCAATAGGTATTTAACTAAGACTCTAATTATTATTTAAAACATATATTAAATTTTATTTGAAACTAGCTGACCCCGGCGAACTTCGTACCGCCTAACAGTCGATTCTTTCATTATTTTTTTAATACTTATTCTGCTATTCGGGACCATCCTATAAATATATTGACATTAATATTTTTACGATACTAACTTCACTCAATTGTTTTGCTTTCCCGGAACCTCTCCACTAACATTTAAACTTTATACTATAGTATTAAAGTTCAAATTGAGTTTTAAGTATTATTACGAATCATTTGTATGGGAGTATAGAAAAGTATAGTTTTTAGACTTTTTCAGGCATTTTTTTTAATTTTTCTCTTTGTAAGATCCATCCTTGTACTTCAAGGAATATTATAAAAAAAGAATTAGCGAAATCGGTTCAGCCGTTCTCGAGATTTGCGCTTAGCAACACATTTAGCGATTCATTTTTATATATTTTGAAATAATTAAAAGGTTTCAGTAAATTTTTCACAAGTTTTTAAATCATTTTATTTCCAGTGAAGTCAGTGAAGAACGTGTACAAGGCAGGCGAGCGGACCGAGAGTTGAGGAACCGGCGAGAGTCATCTGGTTCAGACTCTGATTGGGATAGGCAGGTAATATCTTCTATTTGCCATTAATATTGTTTCAAGACGATATCAACAATGAAAAGATATTATGTAAAAGTTTTACCTAAAGATTAGCAATGGGGATTACAATCTCTAATTTTTAGTGTTCAATGTGCTTTAAAGCAAAAATAACGACATTAATTCACTGTTTTTGAATACCCAACTTCCCACAGGTGGTTATGTTATGGTAATCTTCATAGAACAACTTCCAAAGAACATTTTAATCATTTAGGACATATTTTAAAATTTCCGAATTGAATCATTGAATGGCAACAATTTGATGGTTTTCTTCATTTTCTTCCAACCGATTTTCACTATTAAGTATTATTATTGCCATTATGTAGTGATTAATTGTTCCAGTGTGTATTGTGATTACTTCAATGATTTGACAAAATGGTGGCTGCCTTGTTAGAACTTCCTTCAGAAGTTTTTGTGGCATCTAGATATGAATGTTTCGTGTTAAATTCCAACTTATTTTCCATCCACGTCACTTGTGCACAATAATCAAGCTAAAGTAGATAAAGTGTCTCTAATATTTCACGATATCTTGTCAAATACTACAAGACTGTATGATAAAATAATAAAAGCCATTTCATATATGACAAACGAAAATCCCCCGAAAACTGCCGTGTGATGGTTTCTTATTGCGATTTTCCGGTACCACTGGTCGTTCCGTCGGTTCAATAACATATTTTATCTATGTGGTTGATTATAACTATAGATGGGAGAACCACCAGGGAAAAACCCAATTATCACTTATCATCGACTTTATTCAACCCATTGGGTGGTTTAACCAGGTGAAAACTAATTCTTTTACATTAAAACGTACTAGTATTAGTACATATCACTTACATTTACAAATGTAAAAGAATTAGTATGTTAAGAAATATAACAAAAATAAGTTATCACCCGGTTAAACTAGCCAGTGGGTAGAATAAAATTGTTGAAAACTGGGTTAAACCCACATTGTGAGTTTTAACTTAGGTGTTTATCTATCTTTAGTCACAAATCTGGCATTGCTTGGATTACTAAACATTGAACGAAATAACTTTTTCCCTCAGAGACTAAACTCTGTTTAAGTACTGTATAACATGATCATCTCTCTCATTCCAAAGCGAAACGGTATTCGAAAATACACTTATTCTATTACAGGAAGGGAGCCGAGCAAGTGGAAGTCTTGATATGTCAGACATCAGAAAATCTTTATTGAATGAGATCAATCATGTTACTGTTCATAGGTAGGTTTATTATCTAAAAAGCAACATAAATAATAATGTCTATTAAAAACAGCTTATGTGGCGACATTATATCTGAATATCAATATTTTATGTCCTTGATTCCGGTCTCTCCCTGTTGTTTACATATGCACTATGCAGAAATATTAAGAAATGTATTACAAAACAACATATATATATAATTAACAGGATATTTTCTTTGAACATTTAATCAATCTGTTCAGTACGGCGATTCAAGGACCAAAATTTTGTTAAAAGAAAACACACGTTGATAAGTAATAGACTGTATTTTGCAGAAAGACATGTTACAAATCTTGAATGCTATGTGAAGCGAGGCGAGGCGTGATTATATAGGAGGCTTGCATACCCTTATACTAATTTTGTATTTACAACTAGTACGTGGTGAGCCTGTGCGACACCCATTTGAACATTTATTTACATATAAATTTCTTATTTTTAGACATGAATAATTATTACAGGTTCCATAGAATAATAATTATAGGTTCCGTATTATAATACACGTACGATAATGATTTTATAAATGAACAGACACAACATTCAATTATACAGCAATAACAAGAAAAGACATAAAAGTTAATTACACCATTAAAAAAAGATATAGACATGTTAGACTCATTTGTCCTCAATACAATCTCTAGGTATTTACGTGGTTCACGTGGCACTAGTAAACTGTTTTTGCCAACGACTTTTCAATTTTCTTAAAAAACTATTATTATAACAATGACCCATGTAAATTATTTTTTTAATATTTTATCTATTTGTCTAGTCGCCCTCACTTCATGTGGCGGCATCGTATTGACAGACAGACTAATTTAAAGTAAATTACATAGAAACAGTCTTTAGTATAGGCATGAGCTTTTTATACAGCTCACTCTTAAACCATATTAGGACAAGGTAATGGTGACCTTTTTACTTATCCTTTTATCACTCATTTCAGAATTACAGCGGGTGAAGAGAATGTATTATTTCATTTCATTCATTTGGAATCTGAGAAAGGCATACTCATAGCACCAGCAAAGAATCTTGAGTTACAAGCTAATAATTTGTTATATTCATATATTGTCAAAACTTTCCGGACTGCGTGTAAGAAAATACATGAATTATTACAACACAGCATAAGGTATATTTTTATTACATTAAATTATGATTATTATTAATAAGTAAATAAATGTTTGCCATTATAATAGTACATACATGTGTCACATACATATTATGCTATATAAAATATACACGTGTGATATACATACTTGAATGATAGATACATCATTTTTTTGAGTTACACTTCATTTCACTCGTTATGAGAAATTGTTAAGAGTGAATATTTAGCTTGAAACGGAAGTACCTCGCGTTAATGTAACACATCATGAAGTTACTTATATTTTGAAACAGAAGTTGCTCTCGCCAATGTAACAGCATGAAGTTACTTATAGTTTAAAACAGAAGTTGCTCCCGCCGATATAACACAGTATGAAGTTAGTTGTAGCTTAAAACGGACGTTGCTCGCGCTGGTGTAACACAGCTTGAAGTTAATTTTAGCTTGTTTCTTTTGAAGTATTACATTATCTAATGTGTAAATATTGTTTTATATAATTTCTGTATTGTTATTTTCTCAAACTTTTTGTTTGAAGAACGTGTGAAAATATATTTGTTTTATATTCACAACAAAGAAGTATAACTTCTCACGTGTGTTAGAAACATACATTTTTTTATTCATAACTTTTTTGATACCTATAATATATTAAGGTTTGTGATAGAACATCTTTAACCTACAGGGTCCTGTTGTAAATAATGGACATTTGATGGCAAATATGATCTATGTAACTACTTGCATCTTTGCAAGTTAACTGTAAACAATCGAAAAATGTCTATAGTTGAAACATTACAAAGATCTATAATTCTACTAAAAATCTGATAAACTCATCGCTGACAACACTCATACTGGTTATCAACAGTTTCTTACATTCAACAACTATATATTATTGAATATGTCTCTCCCTATTATTATGTTTCTCTGATACTGAAATATATTGCACAGGTTCAAGAGGAATCATGCACCATCAAATCCTTTAAACAAAATACTAGTAGCTGTCAAAGAATATGGAATGTTGTATCAAGTTCCATCAGATATATTGAGTCAAACTGGTGTCAATAAAAAGGCCAATGAAGTATTCCAGTTTTGGGTTGTGGGGTAAATGATATTGTATAGTTTTTAATAGTTTATAGTTTCACCAGAATATGATTTTTATTGAATGACTGCTATAAGGAGTGGCAAAATGCTAAATGATAAAAGTGGGGCGTCCATTAATTACGTAAGCTCTAAATTGCATGATAGGGCATAAACAGAATTTCATTTATAGAGCTTTATTGAAGCCTTCAATAAAATCAAACGTCTTTCTAATTTAGAGTGCATATATTGTTATATGAACAAATATAAAAAATCAGGATTAATATCTAAATATTTAGATGTATTTTTAAATTCTTTATTGGATTTGTAATGTTTAATTACTCTCCCGCCTGATGTTAGATGATGATGCGTGTGATGCATGAAGTGAGTGTGAAGAAAAATACAGAAACATATGAAATAAATTTAAGTGTCTACAGAAAACTCATGTGAAGGAGAGGAGGCATTACCACATCTTACCAAATCTCACTAAAGGGATGGGATCAAAAAACATATCACGTAATTTATGGAAGTCACTGAATACTTGTGTTTTCTAGTGATATAGTAATGGGTATTGCCCTTCCCTGCAAAATACTAGAAATATTAAAAAATGTATTATATTAACAATTTCCCGTGGCTCCGCATGCATTTTGTATGCAGTAATTATTTAAGACTCTTTATTATATATACAATTAACGGTAAAATGACTAGTCTTCATACATATTTTCTTCCTCTTTCTCACCATTTTATGGGCTGAATTTCCAAAAATACGACCGTTTTTAACAATTTATAGCCATTCGAAAAATCGCTTAATATTTGTATTCCTTAATTTTTTTCACTAGTATATCAAATACATTTATCTGTTTTATTTATATTTTGTTTACTGCACAGCAACTTCAGATCGTACTAGAAGTTTGGTGATACACCTATAACTTATTCGTGGAGCCGCTATTTCACATTGTTTTTTTTTTTTTTTCAGCCGTGTTTTCAGTGAACCAGAGCCGAGAGAGCTGTATGTTTGTTATCACGAAACAGTACCCCAAGATCTCATCGAAATTGCATGCCTACTCTCTTATTTGGAATGAGAAAATGAAGTATTAAGAAACCAGTATTTGGTGATAAGAGAATTTTAGTATACTGTATCCGTCCATATTTTGAAATATACTTTTTTATAATGATGTGTTTTATGTTTTGCAACCTTTTTATATTCATCAAACAAAGAGTTCGATGTTTATATAAATAAAATAAAAACTATAATTAAAAACAGTGATTTTAGTGTCGTGTAATTGTTGTTCTAAAGTAATATTACAAAGATAAAAGATTTCATGTGATAAACTTCAATAATAATTAAGCAATATTAAACATTCTCTTTCACTTTTACAAATATATATTCTCACTCTGACATTTTCACGTATTAATAAAGACTAATCGTGTTTGCCATTTCTTAATTAGGTGTCTTGTGATAATTTCAATATTCTAAGATGTTGGCACCCTTGTCATGTACTGTCTTCTGTCTCACTAACATACCTTTTTAAATAAAATTTTTCGTACGATTTGTCAAACATTTTTTCCATACAAGCTGTGTCCTGACAATTATAGAAACAACAAAAAAAATAGTCAAATAAGTGCAGCCGTTCAGAAGTGATGTGCTTACATATATTCGGCAATTAATTTATATAAATAAATAGCTATAACTGAAATCATCATGAAATTGTCACGCGTAAATTGAGTAGATATCATAGTTAATTATTTATTTATGAAACAGGTTTTAAAGTTATCTTTTTTACTGTGACTGGTGGTATTTAACTATATTACACTTCTAATAAGTTTTATTTTGTAATTACACCTGAGCGGTTAAAAGTATTATGCAGTTTATTTATAACAGATTATTCAATCATATAATTATCATTGTCGTGAAAAGATTTTGGCTAAAAGTAATTAGTAACAATATAATATAATGCTACCAAAAATTACTGCCTTATATATCTTTCGCCGCAGAGTTTTTTATTTATTTTATTTTTGGCAACCAATCTTCTAGATTATTATTGCCATTGTCGAACGGGTAATGAATATAACAAATGTTTTGTGACAATTTCAGTGTTTTTAACAAGGTGGTGGCTCCCTTGTTACAACTTTTCATGAGGTTTTTGTGGCATCTCAGAATTCATGATTCGTCGTATTATTTCCCATACACTTTACTTGTTTGTACACAATAACCGAACGATATTACATAAAACATCTCTAATATTACAAAATATAGAGTCGTATAACATAAGATTATAAATAAAATATAAAATCCACTAAATGACAATCTAAGATCCCGCTAAAGACTCCGTCTCAAGGTTCTAGTCCTTTTAGCATTGTGGTTATGATAGCCTTAAGTTTTGTTTAAAATAAGCCCGCCTAAATACATTTAACATGTTTTGTCTATGGCAAAGGAAATGTACTTTTAATTAAAATGCTTTTAGTTCTAAATATCCAGATTCATTATATATCATTATATTGAAATTTATATATATTACAAAGGTTACGAAACAAATCTTTTTACTGGCACTACGATTCGCATCTGAATCATATAGCAAAATGGAACAAATTATTGACAATGGACCAGTCATAGACAAAGCATGATGGCTTCATTCATAGGTACCAACTGAGCATCCGTTCTGTACATTTATGCGATTTTATTCGTAAAGTACTTGCAATAAAAGCTACAGTATCGTACTAATAAATTAAAATCATTATTGTAATGATAATTGTACATTTATATACAAAATACTACGGTATGTTTCCGTTATCCGCATTGTTATCCATCGCGTCGTGGTTGGTTTTCTAATGTGACGAGTTGGAGGATTCACCTTCATGGAAAACAAATTTCAATTACAAATTTCAAATAGTAGTTTGGCGTCTTTAATGGATATTTTATTGTGTATTGATAATTGAACGATGATAACAAAAATGCAACCACAAGCAAATGTAGCAGTTCCACAATCTGTCACAACGCAACCCCAGGCTCAGCAAATTGTCGGCGTTCCAGCAAATGCAGTGATATTGAAAATGTCTGATATACAACAGATTTCTACAGTCGGTATGTGTTATAAATTTTTTTTGCCTATTCATTAATTTTTTTACATATTTGCCTTTTGGAATTTTCCTGAATTTTAAAGTCTACCGTCTTGACCAGTGACACATTAATTAATCTTTGGAGTATTTTTATTATTATTTTGCTTTATATTATTTGATTATTTAGTAATATTTAGATTTGACTTGAGGAAACAAGTCAAGTTCCTTTTAGGTTATAAATTTCGTTTGACTTAGTTTTCTTTCATTATAAGAAACTATTTTTAGTCGACACATGTTTGAATTGGGGCTCGAGTTACTTATTCTGTTTTATTTACAAAGTGTTATAAATATTATCGTATTAAATTCTCTCTTCTAAATTTAGTATAGTAAAATCCTTTGGTACCAAATGTCATAAATTAAGATTACTGCAGAGTTTATTTCTGCCTACATATTGGATCTGTACCTTATTAAAAGGCTAATCCAATGTAGTAAAATGTACTGCATATTGCTTTATTTGTAGTGTCATTGGCTTACATTTTCATGTGTTTCCTGAAAACTTTAACTATATTATAAACAAATAAAATTATAACAAAAAAGAAATGACAACATAGTCAATTTTGAATAAAAATAAGATATATAAGTATATATATTGTTACCATAAGAACTATGATACATCAAAAGCATATTCACATATAAGAAGTTAAGGAATAATAGATAAGGAATAGCTAATGTGATATCAAAATAAATAACTGTATTTTAAATTTGATCCTGTATATTTTATACATTATTTTGTTGTTATGGTAGTGCCTTCATAAGTTAATGAATTGGTTTTAAAAACTTCATGTATTTAACACTTCTGTTATGTTTAGAATTGTCATCATTGCTTCTAATACTTTTTATTGTATTTTTTTGTTCCAATTAATAAATTCAGTATTAAGTTATGTATAACATTATGTATTATGTCACAATATCAAATAACCATGTATAGATATTGAGTTGTGGAAACTATGAAAATCTGATATTAAATATGTTCATTTTGTTTATCTGTCTTTTGTTGAGTTTTTCTTTTGTAACTTTATCTTAAGACAGTTGAGTCCTTACATTTAAAAATGAACTAAGTCTAATTTTAACCATTCATATAAGTTCTTTGATCTCTTTAATATTCTTTGTTTATATAGCTAGTGAAAGTGCCAAATATTGGACTTGGCGCATTTTAAAATGTAACGACACAATTGTAGCATCTATATGCTTCAGTTTAATATTTACATTTCAAAATAGTGTTAATCAACTTGCAGTTGTTATTATCAGCATTATTGTTTCTTAATGAAACTTGAAAACATTCTAGTATTTCTCATATGATGTCTATTAATTTTCAGTTATTAGAATTACACCCAGGTATTCAGAAATTTCATTTGAAACAGTTATATTCTTTAGATGATGTCTATTATTTTCTAGTTACTATTTGAGTTATTATCCACGAATTTGATTTGAAAGGCAATTATATTCCTCACATGTTGTTTATCAATTTCTTGTTACTATGTTCTATTAGAGTTATTATCCATGTAATTTGAATCAGTTATTTTCCTCAGAATATTTTTATTAATTTTCAGTTACTAGCCACTACCAGAGTTACAATGAATTGGTTTAATTTGAAACATAGTATGGCTTAGATGTGATGTTTATCAATGTTCAGCTTCTAGGTATTACTTGAGCTAGAATTCATTAACTGAATTTAAGTCCGCATATGTATTCTTCAGAGTAGGTTATATTACCACTGAAATCGGGTAAAAATATATGTGAAACTTGTATGATGGATAACAATCTATATTCTGGTTTATTAGGTCTTTTGGAGCTTGCTCATCGAGAATATCAGGCTGGCGATTATGAGAGTGCCGAGCTTCATTGTATGCAGTTGTGGCGTCAGGACAGCACCAACACTGGTGTCTTGTTGCTTCTCTCGTCTATTCATTTCCAGTGCAGAAGGCTGGACAAGTCGGCTCATTTTTCCACATTGGCTATCAAGCAAAATCCGTTATTGGCCGAGGCATACAGGTTAGTAATTGTTATTCTATTGGTATGATATTGGTCCCTTTAAAAAAAAATAAAGGAGTGGCATTTAAGCAAATTAGCTATTATTATTATTTTTCTATTTAAGTCATTTGCATTTTATAAAATAGTAGGTATAACAAGTGCCTTAATTCTATTTTGCCATATTTTGATTGAAAGTATGTGAGCCAGGAGTAACAAGAATTAATAGTAAAATATGTTTAATCTGAATTGAAATCAGCTTTCCTTTTATATTCATTGGATATAAGATTTTGATAATATTTTTGTTCTGAAAAATATACAAAAGGAGGAAACCAGACAGGAAAAAACAATAAATCTGGGGCTCCATGAACTGGATAAGTGACTATGTTTAACTCTAGATATGGTGTGTTCACTGATTGTTGGATTGGTACATTCTTTCCCTTTTGCTCTTCTCCATTCTTCTTTCAGCTATAATTTAAATAATGTATCATCAATTTTATATAATACTAGCTGACCCCAGCGAACTTCCTACCGCCTAACAGTCGATTCTTTAAATTTTTTTTTTAATAATAATTCTGCTATTTGGGACCATCCTATAAATATTGACGTTAATATTTATACCATACTAACGTCACTCAATTGTTTTGTCGTCCCGGAACCTATCCACTAACACTTAAACTTTATGCTATAGTATTAAAGTTCAAATTGAGTTTTAAGTATTAATTACGAATCGTTTGTATGGGGTATGGAAAAGTGTTGTTTTTAGACTTTTTCAGGATTTTTTTTCATTTTTCCCCCGTAAGATCCATCCTCGTACTTCAAGGAATATTCTAAAAAAAGAATTAGCGAAATCGGTTCAGCTGTTCTCGAGATTTGAGCTTAGCAACACATTTAGCGATTCATTTTGATATTATAGACTAGCAGGCCAGGCGGAAGTTATCCTGCCCTGATAATAAAAAATATGTACTTTTGTGCATGAAATGCACAAACTAACTATGTATTTAATTTGATAAGGATTAATAAATAAATATATATATAAGGCATTACTTAATTACCTCATTGTATGTGAGGATGTTTTTAGAAGATAGATGAGTATAGTAAGCTATCCTTAAAATATAGGTATATGCCATTATAGACTTTTTGTAGATCTATAAAAGGGGAATTTCTCACTATGCATTGTTCTGTTTATCTCAAAAGAATTAGGCAGCATTTTCGATTAAAGCTCCAGAGTCACTTGACGTTTTCCAACACTTTCAACAATTATCATTATATTCCAACCAATTTACATACAACTTTGACAAATTCTATTTTTTTTTTCGAACTCTCATACCCTGTTGGCACTTTGGCCTCTACAGATTCACCTGACTACAACAAATTATATTATACAAATTATATACCTAAACCTTCCTCATGTATTACTCTATCTATTATTGAAGACCGCATTACAATCCGTTCAATAGTATTCGACTTCATCACAAACATACCGATGGACAGATAGCCAAGGGGGACAGCTTTGTTTTATAATATGTAGTGACATATATATATAATAATATAATGATGTTAAATTACATTGTAACATACTTAAATATTTGCTACTCATATAAGATAAAAATCATTTTTCCTAAAGATTATATAGTTTTGTGGCAAATTAATATCAAAGCAACTTATATTCTGTGTACAATTTACATACAAATAAGGTAATATTTAATACTTGTTTACTAATAGTTAATATTTAATTGAAAAGTATATTGGATATAATGAAAGGTTAAATAATTCCCATAGCACATTGACAAAAATGAAATTCATGCAAAGTTATAATAATTTATTATATATACATATTAGACTTACAGATATTTAAAATGTTATGTAAACTATGTAATCAGTTTTTATCTTCAGGGTTCTTTATTTTTCCATGTTGTAATCTATACTGTATTTGTAAACTTTTTGTAGTTCTTTATGACTATGTTTACAAAAAAATATCTCACGAAAATATGGTGGTATTACATATGTACATTTATAATTCACTAGTGACCTGTCTCCGTGTCCTATAGTTTCTATGTTAATATGACATCACAAGTGTCTAAACGATTTAGATCAATGTTTGGTGCCTTTATATTTACTGTTGTAAGTTCTAGAAACTGCATAACAATCTTCACACATACAACTTTTTTTTTTGCGCGTTATTTAAAGTCTGTGATATCATTCAATGCTCAACGTCATTAAGATATTTAATTGAAAAAACATAAATACTGTATTGGTCAAAATTGCTTCGCAAATATATATATATATATATATATAATGTTTTATGTTTGAAAGGTAAAAGGACTACTGTGTGATGGTCTTAGGAGATAGACATACAACCATCATGGACTTTTCTGTAGACATTCTGAAGATGTACAATATTGTAGTATATTATTTTGATTTGTACATTAGGTTTAGCCTTTAGTTTAGTAAAAATAGTATCAATATTGCTTTGGTTATTTAGAAGAACTAAGGGAACATACAGAAGCAAAACAGTTTTCATGTTTTCTAACATTATAGTAGAAAAACAAAGATCTATATAAAACGTTTTTTCTTCACGTTATTAAGTAAGCTATTCGTGAGTAAATGTTTGGTCTTCATAAAATAATTTGGCAACGATTGCGGTGCAAAAAAACACGTATTATTTTATATTGAGAATAATTAATTTGCATATTTAACATTATCGTTAATAACAGGCTGACCTTGGTTTAAAAACAGATGCTATATATTGTTAGTGTCACTCATTGCTCGTACGCGTCGTTATTCTATAATACCATTTGTTATTTTTCCATTCCGTTTTTTAATCATACGATGGAATTTTTACATATTATTTATGGAACTATGTTTATTTAATGACAATTTTATTTTTTTAATATATTACATAACAGATGTGTATGCCTTAAGTGTAGCTAATTATTATTAATTATGTTTGTCTAGTAGGCATATATGTCCCCCTGTCTCCTATAGTTAAAGGTGGAAATAGTATGTTATATACCTAGGCCAGTAAAATAATAAGAGTCTCAGATCATATGTAATTATTGGTCGAGGTGAAGCATCATTCATTCACGGTATATGCGCGTCAGTGTTGCCAGCTATCAGATTTACAAGCGCTAAACGCTGCGTGCCATATTTGAATATAGTTCAAAAAAGGGCGTGATTTCCTTTAGAGAATATTGAACACGTGACCAAGCGCGATACTTTGTTGACGTCACTCCCCCGATGCATGGGTCGGGTAGTATGAGTACGTTCCCTAACCATGAAATATAGCCTATAATGATCAGCCCGAACGCAGATTTATATCCGTAAAAGATTTTATTTTACAATTTAATCCCAATTTTTTGAAAAATATCCTGCTATAATAAACATACTCGCAAACCTATGTATGTATTGTATACATACATATTATATTATACGCATAACGTTAAGACAACTTGAGGATAACTTAATGCCAATTTTAAATTCCAATAATAACATTTTAACTTTGTTTTGTATTAAACTAACCGATATTATGCGCAAGTCAGAACTTAGGGCAATATTCAAAGCGGCCAAAAAGATTGGCAATGATTTAATAACTACAAGATAACTCATTTAATTAATAAATGTTTGTCACTGTAAATCTAACCGGACGATAACCTTTTTTGTGTCGTGTCTTACAAGGCTACCAATATTGCCAAGTTTAGACGCTATTGTAAACCATGTTATCATGTATACAATTCTTGTTAAATAGAGAGTCAGTTAGTGTATTGTTTTATATGAGTTGGAGAGTAATGATCAATCTGATGTAGACAAAGAGTAGCTGGATATATGTTATACATGTTCTAGTTGGACCCGAAATTCGACGTTCTGAATCGAGTCGATATGATGTACGGTTGTTGGCACTTTGAGATATATGAGGTAGCCGGACACGAGAGAGAGTTATTGATACACTACTTAAATTAATTGATTATTTTTTAATTATCCTTGAAATAATAAAGCGTATGTTACTTTGTACAGTATGAATACAGAGTAGGTATTCTTTTTAACAGTAACCTGGGTAACGTTTACAAAGAGCGCGGACAATTGCAAGAGGCTTTGGAAAACTACAGGCATGCAGTCAGACTAAAACCCGACTTCATAGATGGATATATTAACTTGGCTGCGGCCCTCGTCGCCGCCGGTGATATGGAGCAAGCCGTTCAGGCTTATGTCACAGCACTACAATACAACCCTGTGAGTATTATCAGTTTTAAAATGTTCTAAAGACTTTAAACACCTCATCATTTATTCTGAGAGAGAGCGTAAAATCAATGTTGAAATTTGAGAAATAAGGCAAACTTTGTTTCCTATAATTGATAATGAAAAAGTTAAGGAGGATTATGTCCTTTAATCTGTTTTGTTATTGTCCTTCGTTCATTCATTCATTCATTCATTGTTTCATATTTTTATTTGAATATCGGTTAGTAGTTAATGGGAATAGGTTTCCAGTTTCAGTAGTCAGCGTGTCAAGTTTGTTTACTTTACCAAAATGCATCGTCGTGTCTTTATGTACTTAGAGTAGTGGTACGCTATGATGGCCGTTTTGACGCTTGTTCGCTCGTAAAGCTGTGTGCAATTAAATTACTACGTTTGAAGGAGCAAAGTGCTGTTTGTTAGTGAGGTGCAGTTATTAAAAAATTGGGACACAAAATGAATTGACTACACTGATTTCTAAATTATATATGTGTGTCTATAATTTCTAATTACTATTATGTATAACTATATAAGTAATATATGGTCCCGCGAACAAATTTTTTCACGTTTTCACTAACAGCGCTGTTACACAGAATCCTTAATAAATTATAATTGTTAGTATACTTATTTACAACAAAACTCCTTATTTCTATTTTTCCAAATTATATATATAGGATCGCTGGCCAGCACAATTAGTACCTCCGGTAAAGTCGCGCCAATATTTGATTCAAAATAAAGCAGCAATTATATAATTATATATTTTTTCGAAAATATATCGATATTTCATGTCGCTATTGTAATGTGTCAAAACGACCATCATAGCGTGCCATTTATAGTTATTTATTGAATTGTAGCTATTGCTCGCGGTTTCGTTCACGTTAATGTAGAAATTACCTAACCCTACGGAAGGAATACATTTTTTGTGCATGAATGAATGAATGAATGATCCTCTGTCCTTTTCTGTACCCCAGATAATGTGTGTGTAAAATTTCATTATGACCGATTGAATAGTAAATGTGACAAAAAAAATCACTTTATCATTGATAGTATTAGTTAGAATATACATCTCTTTTATATAGAAATTAAAATATATTACAGTTCACATACAAATTTCTTACATTTGTTACTGACCTCTAAGCTTGTAGGTGTATGTTTATAAGGTTCATAGTTCGTAAGGTGCTACTTAGAATTTATAGTTATGTAATTGCTCTTTACACTTTACAACGAATGCACCGTATAATAATATAATTTTGTGAGGCTTAAAAAATATGTTTCTTTAAGAATAATAAACTATTAACAAGAATTATTAAATTTCTTCTAAAGTACCAACATTCTTAAAATTTAAATACAAAACTGATTTTCATCACTGTTCAATCAAGTGATATATTTAGTCAGGTCTTTTTTGTCACTTCTTTTTTGGGGCACGCTAATTATCGAAGGTGTAAGCCCATATTTTTTTGTACAACCTCACTGCGTAATGTTTTGAGGCAAAAATCTAAGTAAACTATTTTTTTATTGTTTAAAAACATAATATTTTGGAAATTAAACTATCAACTTATATTTAGGTGAGTAAAAATATAAAAAAGTAACTTGTCAATATATTTAGTCTCAGGTAGGTACATAAATTTTAAAGCAGTCTAACCAAATTTTCATCATACATCATTTTTTTCAAATTCTTTCATTTTTTCAGTTTTATGGCAAGTTTTCGATATTTTCGAAATTTCTTCTGGGGGCACTGCGTGCCCCCGCGTGCCTCCACAAAAAAATCCCTGATTATAGTTATTACCTATATTATAGTTAGTAGATTTTTGTGTCACTCGGAATTGATTCTCTGATGTATTTAACAAATCTTTCCTTTATTTTTTTTTTCATTTTTTCTTTATTTTTGTTGAGGGTTTGTTGAAACAGAACATGCCACCCTCATCCGTACAACAAGCAACAATTAAAAAAAAACGTGTTACAAAAGAATTTATTTAATTTCCAGCCTATAGAATTGAATCAATAAAGGTAAAAGTAACTAATAACTATTGTAAATTATTTTCACATACTTAATTTTCTTATTTTACATATTTTTACTTTATATGATGGGGGTTCATAAGAAAAGTAACATTATTGTGGTCACGCGAGTCATGTTACCATAGTAGGATATTTGTTTTGTTACATAGAACACAATGTCTCATTTAATTCTCGAACTGTTGTAATGTGTTGACATAATATCAATTAAAACACGGCCGCTGTATTCAAGTCACTCCAGGAAAGTGGAGCTAAATTAAAAATCAGACGATAAACTTAACGTAATATCATTATTCAATACTAGCTGATACCAGCGACTTAGTCTGCGTTCTTATTATCTTAAAAGTATATTTTATGTACAGAGGAAAAACACATACAACAAAATTGTAAGAAAATAAATATTTTGCTTGCAAAATTTCTTTAGTCTTTTGTAATGTTTACAAAAATCGTGATATTTTTTTATAAGTAATATGTATCTAGGAAGTAAAACTAATAAAAATTGATCATAAACCTATCCAGTAGTTCTATGTAATGCGCGCACAACGGAAGACCTCTATCATTTTATTTATACAAAATAATACATAATAAAGAAGATGTCTGGGTAACGTTGAGAGGCTATTATAAAAGTATGACGTCATTCTAATTAAACGTCATCTTAATCATTTATGCCCGGTTTCTGAAGCCGTCAGTTAAACTATCAATAGCTATTGATTCAATAACGTTATCCATAAGAGAAGCGGCTAACTGTCAATGCGTTTCTGAATACAGAATGAGACGTAGACTGACATTTCTCGTGTCATTGTGTGTTCAGAAACGCAATTTGACAAGTTATCGAACCGATAGCGCTATTAAACAGATAAACTACAGTTAAAATGCTTCAGAAACCGGGCATTAATCGATCAATCATTCGAGACCAATCAAGTATCAATAATAAAAATGTGGATTTCTTTCATATTAAATATAATTTTATGTCGGGAAAGCAAATGGCGGCTCCTATAACAAATGTTGTTCCAAATATATAGAGTCATTCGCAATAGTTCTCTTATTTGTATTTACTTTCTAACTCAGGCAGTAACCTTATAATCTCAGATGATCTACTTAGCTATTACCTAATATGATACGGTTCAGAATAAACGTACATTGTTTATAAATCGATAAAGATTAGATTCTTTCGACCTTCGGTAAATTATAATATTATGGTGACAATGAATTTCCTTGTACGTAGGCAATTCTCTGTTCTTTTGATTTATTTTGTCATTTAAATATACGCGTTTGAGATATTCTATAAGTATTTAATAAATACAATTTGCGTGTTAGTTCTTTTGTTTTAAAGATTTTAAATTGAATATGGGTGATTCTTAAGTTGTAATTAATATTACTTTAAAAGTGATTTCATATATTTTATAACGACTAAAAAAGATCGATACATTTTCCCTAAGTTTTAATATGTTAAAATTAGAGTTAGAAGCATATTACAATTCTGTTACAGTGTATAATAATTATCCTTCACTCGCGACTACTTATATGTTTTGTAAACAATTTGAGCATACTGTATACATAAAGGAAAATTTATAGTTGTGTCATAAATTTACTTAAAAAGTAGATGATTCCCGTTCGCTTCGTTGTATATTAAAAATGGCAAAGGGCCTATTGTATTGTCCTAGTATATTGTCAGTAGTTTGGACGTCAGTGAGTTTCAAAGCAACTGTGTTTTCATTATATGGTATCTACCCGCTCCGGCTTGGCACGGATGTATGAACGAAGAAATTGAGGCCAAATTTTCCCTTTAGAGTATGACCACTTAATTCATTGAAATGGCGACTGAACAAGACATTTTTTCATTTTGCAGTACGATTTTTTAAACATTTTTATTTTTCATACAAACCATGTCTTTACAATTACAAATACATCAAAAAAATAATCAGCGAAATATGTGCAGTCGTTCTGAAGTGATGGGCTTACATACATACGGCAATCGATTTTTATTTATATAAGTTATATTTCCATTGTTCCAGGATTTGTACTGTGTTAGAAGCGACTTGGGCAATTTGCTCAAAGCCCTGGGGCGTTTGGACGAGGCAAAGGTAAATTAAATATTCCCCGTTCATTTGTTATTTCCTCCGGAGGCAACAGGATTATTTGAGAATTTTCTTTGTACAATAATATATATTAGCGTATCTTCCACTTTGCCAGCGTATGTACTTATTGCGATTGCGTAAACATCAAATTGACATTTTGCGTAACGTGATTTTCGTTCTTTGTGATGGTTTCAACAAGATTGTCTCATTGTTCGACCTTAAAGAGTCATAGCCATATCTTGTTTTATGAATACTGTTTGTTGAAACCGTTAACATTGCTGTGAGAACAAGATAGAAATTACAGTGCCTTCTTTGCTTTTAAAATAAGACTCCTTTTTCAATCTCGTTCCACGTGATACATTCAGTCGCAAAATATTGAAAGAAAAATATTCATTGTATATATTTTGTGACCGATTGCTTATGCGTAGATAATACATTCTCTGAACAATATTTTAAACCTATTTTTTTTTATGTTTATATTCTAAAAGAGTAATTTTGCGTACCGTTGCATGTTATATATTTAAGGAATGTTAAATATTGTCCAGAGAATTTCGTTACAAGGAGGATACGTTAATGATAAATGTAGAACGTAGAACAAATGGTCGTACAAAATCCTGTTCTCTCCAATATCATTTCGCATATGTAATTATTAACCCTTGTGTTTTTATTGATTTTTTTATTATTCCAAAGGAGGATCAAACGAAGTATATATGTTTCTTTTGTATTTATAGACATGACATAGTGCGTTGTGTTTATTTGTATATTTTTTGGTCATTCACATCATGCCTGTCACACAACATTCTGCTAGATGACAGCGCGTGAGCTTGCGATGATCCTCTGTTATCATCTGTTAACATTTTATGCAACAACGATGATGAAATTCGATAAAGACGTGAGATGTGAGAGTTTCCGGTGAAATATGCGACAAAAAATCAACTAATTTCTATTATATTTTTAAAAGGTGTTGTCTGGTAAGACACGTGTAGGTGTGACCGGTGCTGTATCTAGCTGGGTTACGGTTACAACAGTCGCTCCTACATCCAGATGACTCCGAGACGGCAGCAGGTAAAGTGGTTAAAGGTTTGCAAGAAATAAAAAAAAAAACAAGTTACGAACAACAGGTTATCTGGTTATGAATTCGTGTTCTTTGACTTTTCCATAGTCGTTATCATCCTTTCCATCGGTTAGGAAGTGGAAGCGTCTCCCTTGTCATCATGTTTTCTGTCGTTCAAATGTTGCGGTAGTTTGGTCCTTTTATATATTTTTGTCGTTCGTTTGCATTTCCTACTGATGTGTCGCTCCAGGCGTAGTTTCTTATGACTATAGGAGGCATTTGGCGTATGTTTTTTTTAAATTTGATTGATGTACCGTGATCTATATTTAATCGATCATCTACATCATTCAATGCTCTAGTGTAAATTGCAATGGCGCAACAGCATTTCAGAAACTCATGACTCTAAAATTAAATGTATATCCGTTTAATAACAATAATTCATTTCTTGTGTTTAGGCATGTTATTTGAAGGCAATCGAAACGAGACCGGACTTTGCAGTGGCATGGAGTAACTTAGGCTGCGTATTTAACGCACAAAGTGAAATCTGGTTGGCCATTCATCATTTCGAAAAGGCAGTCGCTCTGGATCCCAATTTTTTGGATGCCTACATTAATTTGGGCAATGTTCTGAAGGAAGCTAGGATATTTGACAGGTAAGGAATATCATATTCAAATTTGATTTCTTTCCAAATTTTATCTACTATACTGATCATAACTTTTCCTATTTACCAGGGCTGTTGCAGCTTATCTGCGTGCCTTAAATTTGTCTCCAAACAACGCTGTAGTTCATGGTAATTTGGCCTGTGTTTACTACGAACAAGGACTCATTGACTTGGCCATAGACACATACCGTCGGGCTATAGAACTACAACCAAATTTCCCAGACGCATATTGCAATTTAGCTAATGCCCTTAAAGAAAAGGGACAAGTTACTGACGCCGAGGAATGTTACAATACTGCTTTACGTTTATGTCCTTCTCATGCGGATTCCCTTAATAATCTCGCAAATATTAAACGCGAACAAGGCTATATTGAAGAAGCTACACGTTTGTATCTAAAAGCTTTAGAGGTCTTCCCGGAATTTGCTGCGGCTCATAGTAATTTGGCTTCTGTTCTTCAGCAACAGGGAAAACTCAACGAGGCTCTTATGCATTATAAAGAAGCTATACGCATTCAACCAACTTTTGCTGATGCGTACAGTAATATGGGCAATACTCTCAAAGAAATGCAAGACGTCGCTGGCGCTCTACAGTGTTACACTCGGGCTATACAAATCAATCCCGCTTTCGCTGATGCCCATAGCAATCTTGCCAGCATTCACAAAGACTCTGGCAATATCCCCGAAGCTATTCAATCGTACAGAACTGCGTTGAAATTGAAGCCGGATTTCCCAGATGCGTATTGCAATTTGGCCCATTGTCTGCAAATCGTATGCGATTGGACAGACTATGAGGCGCGGATGAAGAAACTCGTCAGTATTGTGGCGGAACAGTTGGAAAAGAACAGGCTTCCGTCAGTTCATCCGCATCATTCGATGCTCTATCCGCTTACGCATGAATTCAGAAAGGCTATAGCCGCTCGGCACGCGAATTTATGTTTAGAGAAAGTCCAAGTGCTTCACAAGCCTATGTATAAATTCCCTCGCGATTTACAAGGTCGTCTTCGCGTGGGTTATGTTAGTAGCGACTTTGGAAACCATCCGACGTCGCATTTGATGCAGTCCGTACCTGGACTCCACGATCGCACGAAAGTGGAAATATTCTGTTACGCCTTAAGTCCAGACGATGGGACAACTTTCCGTTCAAAAATCGCCAGAGAAGCGGAGCACTTCATCGATTTATCTCTCATACCATGCAACGGGAAAGCCGCAGATAAAATCTACTCGGACGGCATCAATATTCTAGTAAACATGAATGGATATACAAAAGGTGCTAGGAATGAGATCTTCGCATTGAAACCTGCACCGGTTCAAGTTATGTGGTTAGGGTATCCGGGAACAAGTGGGGCGAGTTACATGGACTATCTGATAACAGATGCGGTGACGTCACCCGTTGAATTAGCAAGTCAATATAGCGAGAAACTAGCGTACATGCCTCACACATACTTTGTTGGGGATCACAAACAAATGTTCCCGCATTTGCAAGAACGTCTTATACTGAGTGATAAAGTTAAATCTCACAACAATTTGGGAATAGTGGCCGATAATGTGGCTGTTATAAATGCAACAGATTTGTCACCGCTAGTTGAAAATACGGATATTAAAGAGATCAAAGAAATCGTGAGGGCGGCTCGACCTGTTGAGATATCTCTGAAAGTAGCCGAATTACCAACAACTACTCCAATCGAAACAATGATTGCTTCCGGACAAATTCAGGTGAGAGGTTAATATTAAATTAAAAAATATATATATATATGTGTGGCCTACTCTGAAATGCAATATAGCTTGCGCCTAAATTATAAAAATTGTGTTAATTATGTTTAGTTTATTTGGTTTCAACATTTTTATATTCATAAAATATATAAGTCCATTTGTTTAATGTTTGAAGTCTCTACAAACCAAGAAGAGAATATGTAACTGAAGTGAAACTTAATTAGTAACATGTATTTTTCTAATACATTACTCTACTTTGCGGTGTTGTTAATAAACGAAAACTAATAGTTTTTAATATACAATAACTGAATACCATATAATTTTTATTTATAAGTTTTAAATGTATCTTCAATAATTAATTAAAAAATCTATAATTCATTCCTTTCCTCAAGTGAACAGAAACCAGTCATATCGCGTTACGTCACAGCTTATGAATCATTTCAATGTTAACACTTTGAAAAGTATTTAAAATGGGTTGATATCAGTTCAATATCTAAAATAATAATGATAATATATTTAAACAAATGTAAAATAAACCCATGAAATATTTTTTGTAGATTAGACACATATCTATAAATTAGAAGTATTTTCAGAGTAACATATACATCATTTTTCGTAACGGTGTTCGTATGTATCTATCTTATTCTAACGCGCTCGTCTATCGGTTTATAGTATTTCAACCTTTCTCTCTGTTTGACAAATATTGATTATTCCTGTTATTCAAATTAAATGAAGTAAAGATTGTTGAGTGGTTGTGCGTTCAATCAACATAAGTTTGAATCTTGCAGTGAGTCAGGGTTATCTATTTAAGTAAACATCGTGATAATAAGAAAAATAGCATGTTGGTAGGAGATTTCCTGATACCCGTTTAACTAACCACCACACTTAAATAGAAAATCTCTCATCAAACTCCTAGCCCTTCTCTGCATTATCATTTAATGTTAGCTGAGATTGTTGTGAAAGATCAAAACCAATAAAAAATATATATTATTACAGACATCAGTGAACGGCGTCATACTTCAAAACGGTTTAGCGACAACGCAAACCAACAACAAAGCTGCGACCGGTGAAGAAGTGCCCCAATCAATAGTTATAACGACTCGGCAACAATATGGTTTACCTGACGATGCGGTCGTATATTGTAATTTCAATCAGCTGTACAAGATAGACCCGCTGACTCTTCATATGTGGGTGTACATATTGAAACATGTACCGAACAGCGTGCTGTGGCTTCTAAGATTCCCAGCAGTTGGAGAACCGAATTTACAGTCAACAGCTCATCAATTGGGTAAGATTTACTATTATCAATAGCTAATTATTATTGCTATATTGAAGTGCTGTAAATGGTGGCTCTAAGGAACTACGACCACACCAATTAGACCCCTAAAAATTCTTAAAAAATTATGAAAGTCTTTACTTTTGGAATGAAGTTCCTTAACGCGGTTTGCGGTACGAGACGACTGATAGAAATCGTCACGTAAGGAAAAAGTTTTATGTGTTAGTCCATGTATCTCTCTCCCTCTTTTTTTCTATTGAATACGAAAGTGTGTGCGTGAGCGTGGAAGTACCGAAATTCGCGCAGACTAGCATCACGCGATTTGCCGATTATATAGTCTCAGAACGGTAGACCTATATCAGTTTATTAATATAGATATTATCGATTTCTAATACAATATTCTACTTAACATGTCTCCTAACAATTTAATGATGTAAATTCATAAGCACGCTGTATATTTAGTAGTCGTTTGATCCGTGGAATATCGATCCGATCTCGGCAGGTTCTGGAATCTCGGTATGCACCAAGGAATTTTTTCGAAATTCGCGTACATTTAGTAATTGAAATTGGTAACGCTATCGACTGTCAGTGAAGGAAAACATCTCGTGAGGAAACCTTACAGTACCACTGTATGGGGGAAAAATATAGAACTGGATTTCTCAGAGTTTAAAATCGCCAATATGTCGCAGGCTGGCGTTGTGATTATGCCCATTCGGGAGGAGGCCTATAGCCATTGTCCATACAGTGGATCTCTTACAGGCTGATGTTGATGATGATGATAATAATATTTAGTATAGCGTAATATTGAGTATTATAAATTGCTTGTAGGTCTTCCCCCGGGTCGTATAATATTCTCCAATGTGGCCGCGAAGGAAGAGCACGTACGCCGAGGTCAGCTGGCCGATGTGTGTCTCGACACTCCTCTCTGTAATGGACACACAACCAGTATGGATATATTGTGGACCGGAACACCTGTTGTCACGCTGCCCGGGGAGACTTTGGCTTCGAGGTGAGATTCTTGAATTAATTATTGAATACTTCATTGCATTTTTTAGTTTGTACACTGTGGATAAACGTCAAAACCTATAATCTATTTTAAAATATGCCATTTGCCACCACCACATTACCAATCAGCCATAGACTTACCATTGACTGGTAAGGCCGTCGTCCCGGAATTAGGTTATATAATCACGGAAAAAAATTCCATAATGCTGTTTATCTTGTAAAGATCATATATTGTAGTTTTATAAACTATCGTGGTATTATCATCTGAGAAGGGGGTACATTGATAGGCTATTTTACATCAAATTAAAGTGTGATATATTAATTTCAGGGTTGCTGCATCACAGTTGAATACGCTTGGATGTCCCGAGCTGATCGCAAGGACGAGGCAAGAGTATCAAGATATAGCAGTAAGACTGGGAACAGATAGAGAATAGTAAGTTCATATTAGAAATCAATTTAGCTTAACCTTCCTCTGTGTTTTACATTTTCTTGAGTCTCCTGTGGATTTTATTTTATGAAGCTATATATATATACATATATAAAACATATTTATTGTCAAATAAATAATACTAACTACAAAAAACCGTGTGTGTGTGTAGTTATTATGTATGCACGTTGGAAGTTATAACAAAAGACATTAAATGCAATTGATAATGTTTTAATTACATTATAATTATTTTTTAAATTAATTATCTATATATTTGTGCACATAATCAAGTAAGTATATGTTAAATAAATAACTATAATTATACAATAATTAAGTAAAATATACTAAAAAGGCGTAGAATAAACTATTTACCATATAATAATGTAATAATTTACAATGTAGACAAATAAAAACTGATAAAAGGCGAAAAAAAATTGGAGAATGTTGGTTTAAAGATTAATAGAACAAAAACTGAACATTTGTTTTGCGAGTTCCGTCTTCCATCAAGTTTTCCTCATGTCGCCTTATATGGTGTATCCTTACCAGCCTGCTCCCATTTTCCGGTATCTCGGTGTTTTGAGTGATCCAAAACGACGGTGGCATAGACAAGGATGTGAGGAATAGGATAAATGTGGGGTGGATTAAGTGGCGAAATGTGTCTGGAGTAGATTGTGCCCCACGAATGCCCTTGAAACTTAAGGGGAAGGTGTATAAAACTATTATAAGACTAGTCATGCTGTATGCATCTGAGTGCTGAGCTACGAAAGAGAAGGATGAGAAAAAACTACGAGTGGCAGAGATGCGTATGTTAAGATGGATGTGTGGTATATCTAGAATCGATAACATTAATAATGAGTATATAAGAGGAAGTTTGAAAAGTAACGGAGAAGTTGAGGAGTAATTACATTAGCCTGGTATGGGCATGTCATGAGACTGGGTAATAAAATAAGTTATACATTGCTAAGCTTTCGTGTCATACAGTCTGTATTAATTGTATTTTTTTTTTACATTTGACCACAATCCTACTTGATATTAAATAACGTTATAGTCTAAGATGGTAAACACGCTAAATATTCAAGGGGATTGGCTTACAAATGCAGCTGCCAGAACACAGCTATAGGTGCTTGACGACAGATTTTCAACATGAAAGTAGTAGCTAGCCAGATGGGCTTTAGAGAAAGCTTCTTCTTCTTAATTTGTGGCGACGTGTGTAGGTAATACACAATTCCGCCAATGTCATGTAGATACAGAGTGAGCGTAGTCTGTGGCAGATAGTGCTACCTATGGTTTCATGATGATGTTTTCGTAAGGATTGTAACCTAGCTCGATCGACGCGGTGTCTGAACACGCTAACAACTGAACTATCACCGTTTTTTTTCTTTTTATATTATTTCTTTAGATTTTAGTGTATATATTATAGAAAGTGCACCTTTTTAAATATATTTCATTGTTTTTCAGTTTAAAAGCGATTCGCGCTAAGGTATGGACGGCTCGCACCGAGAGTCCGTTGTTCGACTGCAAAGCTTACGCGACCGGCCTCGAAATGTTGTACAACAGGATGTGGGCGAGGTACGCGAGGGGAGACAGGGCTGATCATGTACAAGCCATCGACAAATAGACACTCGGACAATCATAATGTGTTTGGTGTGATAAAGTGAACAATTGTGCTAAAACTTGTGAATGACGGTTTATTGTGAAAAGTGCGTGATATTACTGTAAGGATCTTTGGCCAACTACAAGGAGCTGCGAGTGGAAAATGTATTCAGGTTTTTCAATATATCAAATATTAAAACCTTTCTGTACGTGCGAATGTATAATTTATTATTTATGTGACATGATACTTTCGTGACCTAAATACACATTTCATGTTGGATGTTTGTTTGAATAATAATTTGAATATTAATATTATAACACACATGATGTATAGTTCGATATACTGAATATTGTAATCGCGTTTCTCGTGTCACGAAGTTTCGTATACGCCATAAATCGTACAGATATGTAGATAAATATTTTAGTTGTTCCGATAAAACTTCTAATGTATTTATTATGTGGGTAAGCTATTTCAGTCTTAGCGGTATAAACATTTAGAATGAGTTTTTCAATAGTAATATTGCTTATACAAATCCCATGTATTTGATAAAAACATTATATATATATCTGAAAAACACTTGTTCACTACCTATAATAATATAAATGATTGAATCTATCAATACTCATTTTTGTGTAAACTAGAGCATATATCGCTTTGTTTGTCCCGATTTAGATTAAAATGTTGTGATTATAGCTTGAGTAGAAATGTTATTCGAGGAATCTATTATATTTACAAGTAATATATCAATTACGAATACCACTTTGACCTAGTAAATTCTGATAGAGTGATATTTGATATATTCTATAGTTAAAATGTTAGTAGTGGAGCTCATAATATATTTTTATGTCTGAGATATGAAAAACAAACCGAATGTACTTTGAATACTTTGAATTTTTTTAATATTAATTGTAATCAATTATTATTCTATATTCTAAAAGGACATGAACATTCTTAATGCTATCATTTTGCTGTAACTTAACTGTACTTATGCCCTTTCCGCGTATAACTTGATTGCTAGTTATTTTAAATAAAATTAGTGAAAACAACTTCCTAGTATGGCCGTCTGGCCATAATCATAATGGTTAAAGGGCAACACTTCAAGAAAAAAAAATTACCTGAAATTGAATGACATGCTTACATTTTTGACATATTTAAATGGGTGCTCTTCCAAATTACACAAAACTTGTATTTTGGTAACCAGCAGATTTATTCAAAATTTAAAAATAATATTATACTTTTAAGTGCCTTTGTTATAATTTTCATTAATTTTCATTAAAGGATGAACCTTTCTGAATGTTTTTTTTCTTTAAAGTAGTACTTTGTACTTCTATCTTAATAAAGAATTACATTATGTTAGATTTGTGACTAATTTGCATACTTTCAATTTACAATTTGATTCAGAAGTAGCTAAAAATATTAGCTAAAAGAAATTTATAACTAACATATTTCAAAATGTGGCTAGATTTAACCAAAAATTTTCAACAGTGGCTAATAATAGTTCGATAGTTTCAAATGCCTCATTAGTTTAATTTTATTTCAGTCATAACTGATACAATTATGTTGGACCTGTCTGTGTATTTATTGTCATGAGGCCATATTTCTTTTATTATAAAACTATAAGACAACTCATCCTGCAACTTTATCTTGTATTTTATCTTTACGGTCTCCTTCCTTTCAGGAGTGGCTTATATGAGAAGTTATGATTGTGAACGAGTATGTATGTTAATTAATCTACATTTAAGTTAATTAAGGACATGATTTGTGATTATAGTACTGTATGGCTATGTTTTAAATAGTTTTCATTGATTCTCATTGTAGTATTATACTGTCGTCAAATGGTTCATTATAGGCTTAGAAGTAAATTTTTTAGTATTCTCATTATATCTAAGAACAGTATTGGTTTTTGTTTCATTGTTTTTTTTGTTTACTTATAAATAAAAAAAAAAATTAAACTTTTAAAATTTTTGTTGTTTAAATTATAAAATGTCTGTAAACTGTTGACAGATATGACACATGCAAAACTTATTTGGCAGATATAAATTTAAGTTTAAATATTATTTTGTTTTGTATAAATCTTGTTTTAATGAACAAGTTCCTCTGTGGTTTGTGTTTTTTGGTTACATTTTAAGTAAATTACTCAGAAAACTCTGTCGAGTTGAATTGTTTTCGAATATCCCTTGTAAATATCTCGTATTTCAATAACACCTACGTATTCGTTTCGAGATTAAAAAAATACGAAGACAGTGTTGTTTTATTTGTATTTCGAATAAGGAAAATATTTTAAGCAATAAACAGCCTACTAACTTTAACTAAATCGGGTTTCTATAATAAAATTGTAGAATCGTCGTGTCTGAAAATATTTCTCAAAAAATATTTGCAGACAATTTAGAAAGTGAAACTGAATATAATAAGACATTCTTTTAAAACTTTGTCTATTTGTGTTTGAAAACGCTAATTTTTAAACCTACTAAATGAGTTTTTACGGTGATTCCACATGCATCCTAGGTATAATTGGCTTTATTACATTAAAATCGGTTCAAGGAGAAAATTCCTACTTAATAGAGTTCATCAAAAAGTCGAAAGATGGCGGTTCTTTAGTTAAATTTTAAAACGCCAAAAGAAGCTGATGAATGTTTGTCTTAGTTATCACATAGAACAGATAGATGGCGGTGTCAATTTTACCTATTATAATATTTTTAATTTTACGGTTTTGCAAGGTTGACCTCCCTAGAGATAGATATATTGTGAATAACGATCAATCTTCAATCTTATATTAACGAATACAAACTAATGTTGAATTTATTTAAATTAGATATACACTAACTATTTATCGTCTGTCGGCATTTTAGTCTGACGTGTCTGAATTTCAAAAACGGTTTTGCTGTTTTTATGAAATATTGTATATAGGAAGCTTATGCTATATCTGTAATAGTTTTTCAAATACTATTAACTTGCCAATAGGTGGAGTTAGGTTGCATTTTACTGTTATTAATTTTTATATTGTAACTTAACGCGAATGAAGTCGCGGGTAGATACTAGTCATACAAATACATTCTAAATTGTACAGTTATCAAATCAAAAATACTTTATTCAATTTAGGCCCTAATAAGACTCATGAATGTCAAAATTACTAGCGCGCCGGTTCGGGCAAACAACTCGGTCATCGAGAAGAACTGGCAATAGGATCGGGTTTATTTTTTTAACGTATAATGGAAATTAAAGTCACAATCGATTTTAGCAGATGCACAGAGAGGGATGTCACCATCGTTCACATACTGATACATCGTATATTTGAAATCAAAATCAACGAAGTCGATTAATTTTTCCATCGAATCTATTAAAAAGTTAAAGAAAGCTGCCGTATATTTTTATCGTACTTTAATGTTTATTGCTTCCTACAGGAAGTAATAAGCATAGATGTTTTCATAGTAAAGTAGATTAAAACCTTTCCACAAAGCAATCCCTACTGCGTTTGAACGGCCAAAGAATTGTGCGAACAGTTTAAAACAAAAATTTCTAATAACTGAGGAATTTCTATGTACTTACTCCTAGGATGTCAAAATATAGACTTGGTGGCGCTAGGTACAATTTGCGTCGGATGTTAATTCTATCAAAGAATAAGCAAGATATATATATTAGAATGTTTATATTGTCGCTTTTAATATACAAGTATTATAGATATATTGTATATAGCCCTGTAACGGTTGACATCGTTATGATTAGAAGGAAGATGTGCTGGCGCAAGACTCTGCTCACTAATACACATTGATGAATAAACAGACTTTTATACTTCCACAGTGTGCAGTCTAAGGCGTCGATACGATATTTACATAACAAAACAAAACAATTGAAGTGACGATGGCTCAGTTGTTAGCGTTTTTGGATACCGCCTCGGTTGATGAGTTTTTTTTATTACGAACTTACTACGATATGGTTCTGACGGGTTTCTACAGCTTCGCCGGACTACTAAGGGGAGGGCTTAAGGCAATCACCCCATTTTATTAGCAGTTCATGGGCGCACGATGCGCTTCGGCTTGGAGCGATTATTGAGATTCTAATACTTGCTAATAGGCCAGAGCTTTCTTTGACAATATCCTGATAAGACCATAGAATGCTGGTAAGGTTTTTTCTAAGCCGCCTGACTTGCTATCACTCTCAAGTGGAAAATCTGTCGCCAAACAACTACTGATAGTGTTCCGACACTTAAATGCCAGCTCATCTAGATTTAGCGCGTTTACTATCTTAGACCACATTGTAATTTAACAGCAGGTGAGATTGTGTTTAAACGCTAAAACCTATAAAGTATACAAAAGCAACAATTCTTCTTAGTAACAAAATATTTTCTATAATGCCAATATATACCACTTTCTTACAGTAGGTTTTGTAGGTGGTAGAGCTACGCTGAAGCTATTACTGGTTTCAGTATGAATGGGTCGGCTCGCCCAGGGTAGTACTTCCCTCTCACAGAAAACCGACGTGAAGTAACAGTGGTTGCACTGTTGCGTTTCGTTCGGCCAGTGAGAGCGCCGGAGGCCCACATATATTAAAAGGCAGGCAACGCACTTGCGACTCCCCTGGTGTTGCTAGTGTCTATGGACAGTGGTGATTACTTACCATCAGGTGACCTAATATAAAAAAAGGTACACTTATTTACTACGATTCTGCAAAAACGCGAGAATGGATCACACTAAAGTATTACACTAGGTAGCGAACCATACTACGACTGACTATCTGATTTACGTTCCTCTCTGATTGACACCCTGTTCTGTAACTGCGATTGAATTCTTCTGATGGTCTGATTGTAGGGCTAACCAACAATGAGTTTAGGGTTTTCAGTGTGATTTATAAATCCGCAGAAAATTTCTGCGACTTGAGGAATGAGGTTATGAAAATGTTTCTATTACTTTCTGTGTACCTCTATTTCTTGTATCCTATTCAACATAAAAGGCTAGATATCTTTCAATACTTATTTTAAATAGATTCTACGTCGGAGTCTTTTCACGTAAAATCTATCCATGTTTGCTCGCTAACTTTTGTTTCACCGCGCCGTCGTTAATCGACACAAAATTTCGGTGTTATGATTTCCTTTCGATCTCCAAATTACATATATCGCAAGAACAACGCGATAGCAGAAATAACTAAAGATCAAATTTAGAATGTCTTGAATGAAAATGTGTTGTTGTGAGCCGTATAGTATAAAATTCATTTAAGTAATGTTTTTACGATTAGTTTAGTATAGCTATTAATATACGGCGCGTACGATTCTTAATTGTAAAGTTGGCTTAAATACCTATTAAAAAATATTTTGTCTTTGTAACCCTAAACCGTTATATGATAAAACGTTATTAAATAAAACGTTTCCAATATTAAGCTATGCTAAATTCCTATAACACAAAAGAGTGTGTAACTTGAGTATGTTGTTTTCTTATCGAGATGAGCTTTGTTTATCAAATAAATACAATTGAAATATTTATAACTTCCTAATACTATTTCAGTGACAGAATAAAAGTGATTGGTTTGGACATTTCGCACTCCCCTATATGTAATTGTCACGAATATCCGGACCGAGGGGAACGCTGTGAAGTGTTTTTTATGTATCGAATTTATTATAGAAGTCCCTATATATATATATATAATATTGTCTAGAGATAAATAGACATTACTGCTTATTAAGATTTCATATTTTTTAAAGTATGTACCTACATGTATTTGGTTAGTAGGTAATTTATGATATTCTTATGAAATGATATTTTTTTACAAAATATTTTAGCATCTACAGCCAATTAATGTCTATTATATTTAATACGATCAAGAATACAAATTAATTTGTTAAGTGTACTGGCGCAGTCGATTCTTAGTTGTTTAAAGCTTACTTAAAATCTCAATTAAATTGCTTTTAAGTTCGAGATGATCGTGATAGATCATTTTATTATATTAATTGAATGGTAATATTCGTAGATTTTAATTACAGAACGTTCAGTGTATGCAACAGTTATGTTTTTCAGGATTAATATACTAAACTAAGCACCGGCACACTGATATTAAAAGAATAAACAGGGCTTTGTTTTGCTGAATTATACATGAGCTTTCTGTGAATCAAATGGCATTAATGTAAACAAAGTCACGTAACGGTTTCCGTTCCGTAAAACAGATGAAACCACGAGGGTTTACTTATTATGCGGCAATAGAAACGTTGCTGAGACCCCGTTGCTTCGGAAGGCTCGGAACGATCGCGGCCGCGCATTCATGGCATTTCATTGTGAGCGGCAGTCGCTGCCCTGCCGCCGCGGGGGGATCTCGCGCTTTGGCTGTTGCGTCGCACCGCGCGCACATTGCTCTATTTACAAGTCTATAATCATCGCGGTACTACAACAGTTTCCGCATAGTACGCACTCCGCACATCCAAGACTATGAATATGAACTCGCGTAAAGTGCGAAAGAGAATTTTCTTTATTAAAACTGTATTTTGACAAGTGACGAAAATGATATGGACACAGTGCCGTTTAAAATGATAATTAACGCGATATTCTTTTGTTTGGTGATGGGCGCGGCGCTCACAGAAGCGCCCGACGATGCAGATGGTTGTTTCCGTGTGTCCAGTGAGATCGGTGCGGTGGAGTGCAATGTACGGGCGCTGTCGTTGGACGGAGACGTCGTCGGTTCGATGCACTCTGATGGCGCGGAGCGGCTTACAATCCACTGCAGCCCGCTACTGCTTGAGAGCACGTTACGGGATCATCACTTCGGAAAGATGCAAGGCTTAGCAGAGATTTCTATCAACAGTTGCAAAATACTTCGACTACCTGGCAATACGTTTGAAGGCTTACGGGGGCTGAAGACTTTGAAGATACGATCTATGAATAACGAATGGAGCAGCAGTAAGGAACTCGAGCTGTCGTTGGGCGCATTTAACGGATTAAGAGAACTCCATACGCTAGATTTAGCCTACAACAATATAAGGAAAATACCGTCCGATTTGTTTTGTGCTCTGGAAAATATAATATCTCTCAATTTAACCCGCAACAAAATTAAGTTCGTCGACGAATTAGGTTTCGGGCACAAGTGCGGATCCACTCTGCAGACAATAGATCTAAGTCATAACGATATTATGTCCTTGCCCGCTGACTCTGAAATATTACATTTGAGGAGACTGACGCAATTGTTTCTACAAAACAATAAAATAAGCGAGCTGCCGGCCGATGTTTTTAGCGATTTACTTTCATTGAAGGTTGTAAATCTGTCAGATAATGCTATAAATTATGTACCCGGGGAATTATTTCGTAATACGAGGGAAATAAGAGAAATTTATATGCAAAACAATGTATTGGAAACTTTACCTAAGCGTATATTTAATCGGTTGGATCAGTTGCTGGTTTTAGATCTTTCAGAGAATAAATTGAGCAGTGACCACATTGAAGATGAAACGTTTGGTGGTCTAATAAGATTAATTGTGCTCGACCTATCGCGTAATGTGCTCGCACGCATCACACGCAACATGTTCAAGGACTTATTTTTCTTACAAATTTTGAATGTGTATAATAATTCAATTGGGTTTATAGAAGATGACGCCTTTTCGCCGCTTTTTAATTTGCATACACTAAATTTAGGTCATAATAAACTTCACGTCATAGAAGATCATATGTTTAACGGCTTGTTTATTTTAAATAAGCTTAACATAAATAACAATTTACTGTCATTTATAAGCGAAAATGCTTTTAAAAATTGTTCCGATTTAAAAGAATTAGATTTAAGTTCAAATAAATTAACTATTATACCCGAAGCAATACAACAGTTGCCGTTTTTGAAATCGCTTGACCTGGGTGAAAATTTATTGACGGAAATAACCAATAATTCATTTCAAAATCTCTCGCAGTTGACCGGGTTACGTTTAATTGACAATCAAATTGGAAACCTTACATCGGGCATGTTCTGGGGCTTGCCCAGCTTGCAAGTGCTCAATTTGGCGAAAAATAAAATACAATCCATAGAAACGGAAACCTTTCAGAAGAACACACAATTAGAAGCCGTACGATTGGACGGCAACTTCATATCTGATATTAATGGAGTATTTGTGGCTTTGATAAAACTTTTGTGGTTAAATTTATCAGAGAACCATTTAGTGTGGTTCGATTACGCTTTCATACCTGGTAGCTTGAAATGGTTAGACATTCATGCTAATTTTATAGAGACTCTCGGTAATTATTATAAAATTCAAACCGAGCTGCACGTTAAAACTTTAGATGCGAGCCACAATCGGTTGGTGGCTTTATCACCGATGTCTATACCTAATAGTGTTGAGCTTTTGTTTATAAATAATAATCTGCTATCAAATATAGAGACTGATACATTTTTTCAAAAACATAATTTAACCCGCGTTGATATGTATGCCAATGAAATTGAGAGTTTGGACATAAATAGTTTACGAATAAAGAAAGTACCAGAGACGCGAGCGCTACCAGAATTTTATATTAGTGGTAATCCTTTTCGCTGCGATTGTACCATGAAATGGCTTTTACTCATAAACTCCATTACATCCCGACAATATCCGAGAGTAATGGATTTAGAAAATGTTATATGTAAAGAGTCTTACGTGCGTGGTGTTAAGTATCTACCAGTAAGTTCATTGAATCTCAAAGATTTTTTATGTAAATACGAAAATTATTGCCCTGATGATTGTAATTGTTGCGACTTCAATTACTGTAACTGTAGAACTATCTGTCCTATAAATTGTTCATGTTATCACGATTCAACAAAAACTACGAGTGTTATTGATTGTTCAGTAAAACAATTAAAATTGGTGCCTCAAAGCTTTCCTATTGATGCAACACATATATATTTAGATGGAAATGTTTACAGTGAACTGAACGACACTGTTTTCGATTTAATGCGTAAAGCTTTTGTCATATATCTGAATTCCAGTAATATCATCACAATCAGCAATAATACGTTTAGTCACCTTCAAGATCTCAGAATATTGCATTTGGACAACAATAAACTGAAACAATTACGAGGCCTCGAGTTTTCAAAGTTAAGTAACTTGAAAGAGCTATATCTTCAAAGTAATTTAATCGAGTATATTTCAAACGAAACTTTTTCTCTACTGGGAGCTCTAGAAGTTTTACGCTTGGACGGAAACAGACTCGTGAATTATGGTCTGTGGCATTTAGACAATAACAAAAAGTTACAAACATTATTCATCGGTAGTAACAATTGGTCTTGTGAATGTAAATATTTACAAGGCTTCCTAACGTACGTATCACAAAATGTTGAAAAAATCATTGACGTTCATAACATGTGGTGTTATAATGATAAAGCTAAACCGGCGAAGAAATCATTAAACTTAAATGTAACGATTTGTAGTGAAATAAGCGATTCTTCGGTGATAAGCGCTTTCTTTGTTTCTCACAACTTGCCATTACTAGCGTCCGCTGTCACCGGATTTATGTTAGTTCTATTGATATTAGCTTTAGTTTTCACGTTTAGATATGCTTGTAGAATGTGGTTGTATTCGAATTGTGGTATTAAGCTCTCACCTTTGACGGGTGCTTTTAAGGATACTGATAAACTTTACGATGCTTACATTTGTTATAGTCCTAAAGACGAGGAGTTTGTTATCGAGAATCTGGCTCGAGAGTTGGAAAATGGTTATCCGTCGTATCATCTTTGTTTACATTGTAGAGATGTGCCACAGTTCGATGCGACGTACGCCCAATTCCCCGATCTAGTAGTCGAGGCCACCGAAGCGTCGAGACGTATTATTGTAGTTTTAACAAAGAATTTTATCTTAACTGAATGGTCACAGATAGAATTCCGACAAGCGCTACAGACGGCTCTTAGAAAGAATCCAAATAAATTAATAATAGTCGCCGTGGGGCACATCCCACGAGATTCGGAGTTAAAGTCATATTTTAAAACAGGTTTGGAGATAACGTGGAAAGAGAAACGTTTTTGGGAAAGATTACGTTACGCAATGCCTTCGCCCAAACGGCAAGGTCACAAACTGAAAAGACCTAATTATGGGAGAAATTCTAATACGTATACAATGGACGCTTCAGTATTAAATAGTACGTGCCAGACTCTGTGCGGCAAGTCGGCAAATTCTGCCGAGCGTTCTCCGTGCGATCGGCCATTGTCTGAACATATCTATTCTACAATAGATTCGGATTACTCGTCAAACGACTTCCAAGGCCGACAGAATCAGCCACAGTCAGTGGTTTTCCAGCATACTGTTCAAACGTACCTGGTATGAAAACCTCAGTAAACATTAATCCAAACGATCTCTCTGTAATTTTCATTTGTTAGTTTTAGTAATTAGCCTTAGAGATTTGCTACATTCGTTTTGTTATATGTTAAAATCACCCATTTTGTAAATATAATGAAAATTTATAATCTAATTATAATGTAACTTTTGTACAATAATGATACCAAATTATTTTACAATGCATTTGAAAATGGTAGCTTCGTCGTATTTAATATTATTTTTTAATAATCACATGTTTTAAGTATTACTTGGAAAGACTGTAAATTATTATGTAGACGTATGTAATTCAACTGGCTGATGTATAGGTATTTGATTAAAGAAGTTTATGAATGATGAATTTGATTTTAATGTTTTCATTTTCCATCAACGAAGGTTATTCCTTACGTCAATGACGTTGTAAAAATGTTGCGCGAGTACCTGCTCGCATTAAATATACATGTTTATATTCCGTTTCCAATTGAGTTTTTATGAGTGTTGCCGGAGATGTAGCAGCTGGTTCGTGTAAACAGAATAAAATGACTGGAAACATAGTCGACGTCTATGCTTTCAATAGACAGTTACATCGTGCAGTCGAATTGAATTGAGTTCCATTAAGAGAACTTTTTATTTTTAGCAGTAAGACATTTGAAGGTAAATATTTTCGAAATGCGATATCCAGGCCATGGTTTGTTATTTGCTTAACAGCAATTAACCTTGATAACACGTGACATTTAATAGAAGCAATCAATTTACGGGCAAAATTGGGACCAATTTTCTATTCAATGCTACACTGATTCATATGAATTGAATTTATTTACAATGTGCATTTGTTCTGTCAATTTATGGAGTATAATTCAGTTTTTTTGCAAACTTTTCATGTCATTTCTAGATGTGGAACGTCTCACTGTTATATTTTTTGGTATCGCTAATTTGTGACTATTGAAAATACCGTTTAGCAAACTAACTGTGTCATGTCTTTTGATAAATATTTTATTGAATATTAGTTGCAAATTTTTGAGGAAAAGTCGCTATTATGATTGACTAGCTTTTGCAGGCAGCTTCGTTCGTAATAATGTACGTTTGATCTATCCCTTGAGAATAGTACTTTTTTCGAGACGAAAGGTATCATATTCTCTTTTGTCTACCTCTGATAAAGTGCAAAATTTTATGACAATGGATTGAATAATTAAAACGTGAAAGCGTAACAAACAAACAAGCTCACATTCACATTTAAAACTAACTTATACCCGCGACTTCCACTGCCTCGTTTATTGTCTTAACAATATATTTATTGTACAGATGAAAAAAGAAAAGTACCATACCGTTTGATTCACTTCTCCACGGATTAGTCAGATACCAAATACACATATACATTCGTGAAACATGCATGGTCACACATGCATTTTTCACGAATTCATATATGAGTATTGTATGGATAGATAGCTTAGCTAGCTTAGTTAGTTCGGGAATCCGGCGACAGCTCAAGCCGAGGTGCACCGAGTGCCCTTGAGATGTTTCGCCTAAAAAACAATCGGGTGAGTGCCCTAAGCGCTCCCCTTAGTAGTCCGGTGGAACTGTGAAGGCCTAATAAGCCGGCAGTGTAGGTCAGTTCGAAAATAAAAACTAAAGAAAAAAAAAAAAAAAAAAAAAAAACAAAAAACTTCTCCACGGAAAGAAAACGCGCGTCTCTGATGGGGCGTAGTTCTTATAAAAATCGTTGTTCCTGAAACTTTAATAACTCTATATTACATGAAGCTATCGTGATTATTTTCGTTTTTTAGATAAAGATTATGTTTAAGATGTATAACAAAAAAAAATCTGATTGAAATCTAGTTGGTTTTGAGTGTTGCGCGTACAATGGCAGACCTCTACTATTTTATGTATATAGTTATATTTTATATAGTTAAGATATTGAAGTTACAAGATTCCTATATGACATATCATAATTAATGAAGTAATTAATTATCTTTTCACAAGTAAAGTTCTCAAACGATCCCAATAAAATTTGTTATAGCGGTAGCCTGGGATCAGGGGAAAGACTTAATTTTTTGAAACGATATTTGGAAAGAAAATTACGTTCAACAATGTAGACGGACACTGGATAATTTATATAAAAAAAGTTACTGACAGAATATATTATGTATGTACGTGCATCACTTGAGAACAGCTGTACCTATTTGTTTTTTTTTTCGTTGTCTTTGTGATCGTCGGTATAAGGTTTGTATGGTTGTTTGAAAAATTGTGAAAAAAATGAAAACTTAGGATTACAAATCTCCATATAAAAGTAAAGGATTGAGTGAGATAGAAGATGTCAGAGAGATCTTCGAAGATATCGACAGATTAACCGTTCAGTCACCATTTTGTTTAATTACATGGTCGCATTAAAAATTGAAGATTTGTTCAAATTTTCTTCGTTAGTATACCCGGGTGAAGCTGGGGCGGGTAGCTAGCTTTTATTAAATCAAATATAACAGTGTATTTATGTCTTATATTTTGTTATAAAATAGTCTGTAGTACGTCACGAGGGAAGTATAGTGTCGAGAATGTAGAGAACCAATTTGCTAACATCGTACTAAACTGTAATAACTGTTAATTCATATGTCGTAGCGCGGGAATCGAACTCGAAATTAATATATATACATAGGTACCGCATAAGAACTCCCAAGGCGTAATTTGGTAAATGAGAAAACTTTCTTAATATTACTGAGGAGTGGAACTTGTCTCTGATGTGTTTTTTGGCGTTATATTTCATAAAGGTCTCGGCGAATCCAGGCAGTACGTCAACCCGAACTTTAATGTTCAAGCAATACATATTACTACTAGCAAACACTGACAATTTTGTTCGCGTTAAATTACTGTACAAAAATTTGAGTTTCTCAATGTATATACTAATATCTATATTAATATTATTAATGCAACAGTAAGTTTGTATGTTTGCTACGCTTTCACGCCTTAATTACTCAAACTTAATTAGGCAAGGTATACTTTTTACTTTCAATATTTTTATGTTATCTCCACTAGATGTTTAAAATATAATGTTAAGATAATAAATTTAGACTAACAGACCTGGGTATGAGCTAGTTAAGGTATCTTATTCAAAAATTAAATCCGAGAACATGAGTTTGAAAATTTGTAAGGAAGTTTTATTCGAGTCACTTTGTCGCGATAGCACGAGGTTAGATCATGGCAGGGGTGGATCTAATGGTGCCACAAATATGATATTTGGCTGCTCCGAATATAGCCATAAGTTCAATCAATAGTTTAATATAAAACAAAGTTAAGACATTATTATAGGAAGCTAAAAGTAGCATTCATTATATTTAGGTTATCTCCATGTTTATTATACATACAATATAATACGAATTATTAGTTAAATATCTGTTCTGCGCAATTAAATTCAGAGCGGTCAAAAAGTTTGGCGAGTACTTTAACAGGGTGAATGTTTGATATTTCTTCAACAGTTTTGAAGTTAACAAGTCGCCTGCCTTGGTATGAAAATCTGTATTTAGATTATAGTGTAGACTGGGCATTGACAATATAAGGATAAATGCAACATTTTTTTTTCGAACTGAATACGCTGTTGACCTGGTAAGGCTTCTACAGTTTCACCAGACAACTAAGGGGAGCGCTTAAGGCACTCACTTGATTTTATATAGGCAACCAGTACAAGTGCACACGGCGCGCCTCGGCTTGGACTGTCGTCGAATATCCCGAGTCTAACTAAGATAAACTAAGCTAATTATTATTTCATACATATATGAATTCGTGAAACACATACGCATACCAAGCATGTATCCTTCAAAAACTTATACATATATCTTGAATCTGACTACTAAGTTAATCTAAGCTAGCTCCGTTCGAAAAAGGGATTAAAAAACAAACCCCAACCACTATGTGTACCTACATGTGTGTATGTGCACGTGTGTCGGGCGATCGGGCAAAATGCAACAAAGTTCATTATAATTACGCTTTAAGTTTCCGAAGTCAATGGTGCACTACATACTACATAGAGTGTGCTGCAGTATTTCAATTCACTGAGAGTGGGTAGGTTCGTGGGCGACGGATATATCTTTTAAAGGACGGATTAAAGCTATGTCGTACATCAGATGCTTTTTCCATTATTAGAATTGTGATTACGAACAATTTATAGTACAGGTTGTCGGGCGTAATTTGAATACCTGATTTTAAAATCCAATATGGTTAATGCGGCGATTAGTTATTGTCACATAACTACATCTGGTTTACATTTATTATTTTATATAGGATGTTTTATAAAATATATATAGGTCTTTAATATAAAAGTAACGGATACTAGCTTTTTCCCGTTGCATAGCTCGCATTATTGTAGATTTGACCTATCCCTCGGGAATAGTACTTTTTTTTTGTGAAAGGTGCACATGTACCCTTTTCTGTACCCCCGATAAAATGTATGCGGAAAGTGTAACAAACAAACAAAGAATACTCGTATTTACATTATTAGTTAAGATAAATACATGCCAAATAACCAACTTACTATAATATGTCATTGTTGCAACTTTACTATCAGTTCAAATTAGCTATAAACTCATCTATATGTACAAAAAGCGTGTATCTGAGACCGATAGATTTCAAAACCGTTTATAATTTGAGCCGCTCATAGAATAAATACGTCACGGAAAAATTTACCTGTTTAGACCCCCCCCCCCTCCTTCGTCACGTTGTCACGATTTATTCATGCTATACATGTAAAAATATGTAAGTAAAAATCTTCACATATTTATAAATATGGAAGGAATTGCTTCCTAAAAAAAGAAACAAAATTGATTTATGAACTGCGAACATCACATTTCACCGTAAGCGACGTCGCTATCCCTATAAGTGCAAACGTATTTCATAAACGGCCCCTTAGATACGTTAGACTATGTTTATCAAGTTTCAAATTGTAATTGGACGGACAAAGTCGCGAACCGTTGCTAGTGAATTAAAACTGGGTGACTGTCGTTTACGGTACGCTGATTATCCATTACAGCCCATTTAGAAGAAATTCTTTTATATTTACATGTTATTGAATTAAATGAAGGCCGGATACGGAGGCCGCTTCCCAAATTACGACGCCATTACCGATGGAACTTGCAACTCATTGTCAAATTTATGAGTGTCTAAAGTTAAGGCATCGCTACGCACGAATAAGATCTCCCTTTAAGGTGATAAGAGAACAAGATAATAAAAGCTTTATATTATTGTATAATAAGGTTAAATGTTAATTGCGATAAAGACTACTGCATAGATATGCTCCTTAGAACGGACTATTGTGGTTTTGTATTAAACTATTGTTCAATATATAACACACCGATGTGCGTTTTGTCACACATGAAAAAATAAAAGGAAAAATATAATTAACTTACAAAATTTCTTTGTTCATAATGTATACGCTTTCTTCCACTTCTCCTGCTCATGCTCACCACATCATTCGCCACACTTCGCGACTACAAAAAACACATATCGTTGAACGCCTGCCTATTGCTTATAAATATTGTATTTCCTTAATACTTTAACAAGATTGTATTTACTGGAGATCTCGTAATAATTTCCTTTTTAGATAAGGACTAATTGTCTATTGAGTTTTCAATCAGATTTGTTCATGATCACTGTAGCATTCACATCCATGTTTTCGACCCATAAAAGGACATTGTTTGTAAAATTTAGTACATAGAAATATAGATATGTATAGAAAAAAATGTTTCATTTATCTTTTATTAGTTTAACTTCATAGCAAAACACAGATCTTGTCTACGAAGCGAGGGCAACGAACTAAAATCCAATTAAATCCATTTCTTTATCAGATTAATAAATCTTATCCCAAGATTCGGCTAAATATAAATTTACCAGTATCTTTTACAAGAAATAAATAGTCATTTTGGGGAAGTTTTAATCAAATTTTTGTATTTAATTGTGCATTTTTTTTTATTTTTGGTTTAGTTTGGTAGTGGATCTTATTATAGTTATATATTAGCAACTGTTTGCGATTCTGTTCACGAAAGAGATTGTTTATTTACACTTTGAAGAAAAAAGGTTAGCAATAAGAGTAAAAAAGGAAGCATATATAAATTAAAATAAAAATTAGTCTAAACAAGATTAACGTTTGTGTACACAGTCAAGTTGTACAATTGACATTCACTCTTCTCACTCATTATACTATACACTACAACATACTTAAACAAATGACGCATGCGTCTCTCTGTTTATTCGTACGCTTCTAATTTACCCGGTTTTTCTGTGCTTTTAAATAATAATTTATGTTTAAGTTTTATTATACGTTTTGTTGCGTAAAATAAAATGAAAAATAACTAGTAACAGTTTTAATGGATCAGTAAAAAGTTTTCCGCTTGCAGAGCTAGTACTCTTTTATGCAAGCTACCTCCTAAAATGAGTCGTTTCGTCCGTTTAGTCTAGTTATATATATATATTTTTTTTTTTTTTTAAAGCAAAACATGTTTCCTTTACTTTACTAATTTTAAATTTATACATATAATTTATCTTCTTGTCATATTATAAATAATTATTATGCGAAGAAATGAAAGTCATACAACAAGTTATAAGTTTGAAAGAGGACGGATATAGGAGTAGAGGAAAACCGAAAAAGGTGTGGATGGATTATATGAAAAATAATATGTGTATATAACGTGTGAATACTGAGAAGACATCTGATAGGGGTGCGTGGAGAAGGAAACATATTGTGCTGTTCCTACTTAAGTGGGATAAGGGTAAGAAGATGACGATGATGATTAATCTTCTTGCTTAATCTATATCGTGTTTTGATTATCTAAATATTTGCTTCCTTCCTATTATAAAAAGAATTGTTGTAATAAACTGGGCCCATTCTTTTTAGAGTTAAAGAGAGGGTAAAAGATAACGTGAATAAAAAAAAATATATATTTTATATCATTATTTAAACGCTAATATTTTCAACAAGGGCCGTAACTAAATCAATAACCCTTATAAAAGTTTATTACTCGAGTTCAATTCCGACTTGTTCCCCTATGTGTCTTGCAAAATGACATAAAATAAATGCGACATTTTCTCTATTATGTTTAGTGGACGTATCTTATTGTAATAAAATATCACAAGGGACTGTTGTACTCTTAAGATAATATCACTCAATTTATTTTACGAGTGTTTTCTTAGTATTTGTTTCGATAAAATGTATCCTTTATAAGCTAATATTTGAGCTTGATTATGGAAGCAGATTCATATTGTAAATTTTCTCTTTATACATGACAGTTCTTCACCTATTTCATCAGAGTATACAAAGCTATGTTAAAAAAAATATTAAAAAATGTTCTTTACAAAAAAAAAATTATTATGAATTATAAAAGCATTCGGCAGTAATTTAATTAGTACATTTCCAAAAGGTGATGAAGATACCAACATAATCTTTACATAAAACATTATCTATAAAAGCCTAGTCACGTTTAGTTGAAGAGAAAAGAATGATTTAGCAATTATACCACTAGATTTTACTATGAAAATAATATTAAAAATGAAAAAAGTAATCCTAACTAATATAATAAAGGTGATAGTCATTCATATACATTATATATTAATGGCGAAAGTGATTTAGTTTGTTTGTTACGTTTTCATGCATTAACTACTCGACTGGTCATCATGAAATTTTGCATGCACGTTGTCGGAGATACACTAAAGGACATATGGTACTATTCGTGCAAAAAAATTCTGCTCCGAGGGATCTCAAATCTACATTAACATGGGCGAAGCTGCCAACTAAAGCTAGTTATAAAAAATCGAATTTATTTTGTATTAAAACCTTTCATAGTTACTTGCTATTAACCTTGAATTATTAATAACATAAATATGAAAAAGGATAATAAGTTCGCAAAAGTTATGCAATATTTATCTTGTGTCCAACTGTAATTTCATAAATGAATCGTCACCAAGTAAAATTTTTAAGCGTGAATTACCCCACGGTAGGGGTCTATTAAATTTATTGCTTGTAAAACGACAGGCTAATTTAGAGTCACGTTATATTGTGTTAGCTTAACAACTTTAGCTACGAGTGGCGCCATGGGCGTGCAATTTTATGGGCTAAATACGAAGTTACTTCAAAGGGGACTTTATTAGAACCGAAAAGTAAGTAGGAAATACCGAATATTATCATAGGGAATGTTACAGTTGTTTGTGTTAGTCGTGTGTACTGACGCAATAAAACGATGGGGCGCCCTTTGTTTATATTATTTACTCGGTCATATACTTTGATAGTTAATATACATACGGAGCTTTATAGTTTCTCGGTTGGTTGTTTTTTTTTTTGTTTGCAACAAGCTGTTGCCCGTGAATTTATTACGGTAAAAAAATGATTTTTCGTAGTAGACATTTACACGTTTAATCGGGATTATTATGGTCTTTAGAAAAATACTTAAAAATCTTAATTTAACTGAATTAAGATCACAGAGAATAAAAATTAATCTGTAGATTCCCTCTACCAGGAAACAAGTCTTGTATCGCAGATGAACGATTTAAACTGAGCAGCGAAAGTTATGCTAGTGCTGTAAGCTGAAACGATAATAAAAAACATATTTAATTTTATAAAATACTAACTGACATTACTAATTTAACCCCTGGACTGTCTAAAATCATAAAGGTTAAGTTCCATACAAATTAATGTAGCCCTCATGAGACATAGGTCAATAGACTGTTGGCAGCATAAGCTTAAAAAAACATGATTTATTACAAAAACTTTGAAAAATAACAAATTATGTATTGTAAAATTATAGTTTTTATGTAAAATGTACTTTTTTTTAATGTGTACAATTTTTTTACTAAACCATGGCATTTACAATGTACGATATCGTGAAAATTAAAAACAACTGCGTCTTAAAAACTTAGCCGACGGGTTAATAAAATGACAAATGAATACTGAATACGTCTGTCTACCTGCCCATATTTCTGAAGATCTCAATATCTTCTGTCTCATTCACTCATGTCCTTCATATTGAGATTTTTTACCACAGTTCTTTTATTATTCTTTACGATTTTAAAACGGTTCCTTTCATACAAACGTTTTCCGTACAATTACAAGCACAACTAACAAATATTTAGTAAAATAGCTGTTTTGGAGCGATGCGCTTTCCGCAATTTATTTTAGTTGCATAGATTATAAACATAATTGCACATACATCTTCTTCATGAGCAATCCCGCGATCGCGAATTATAGTATAATTAGAAACGACCGTGTCACCCGCGGGGGCGGCACTTTGATTTATTATAAACGTTCGTTGTATTGCATGCCGGTAGAGCCGCCCGTTCTTTCCAATATGGAAGTGTCAGTGTGCAGGTTAGGCATGACCGGTCATCAGACGATTACAATAGTATCCGCGTACCTTTCACCGAATAAAAAGCTTCTCAAGTCCGACTTAGAGGCGTTGTTCGCTTTAGGGAATTCGGTCATTATAGCCGGGGACCTCAACAGCGGGAACGTTATATGGAATAGTTCGAGTACTTCTCGTAATGGGGTGATTCTCGACAAGCTAGGTAATGATCTCGCTTTTGATGTCATAGCCCCACCGGAACCCACTCACTATCAGGATCGCTGTCGGCCGACAGTGTTAGATGTAGCTCTGTTAAAGAACGTCGCGCTTGAGGTACGACTCATACAAGTCGTACACGAACTCGACTCTGATCACCGTCCTGTGGTATTACAGTTAGGTTCTAATTTCGACATCGATTTTCAGCCCGCGCGCGTAGCTGACTACACGAAGCTTAGTAAATATTTTAAAGATAATCCTTCCTCGGTTAGTTTAAATAGAATCCCGGACGTATTGGTGTCTAAAACCGACGCGGATCAGGCTATCGATTCCCTGGTCGACTTTCTTCGGACCGCCGTTAGGGAGACCTCGAAAGAAGTACAAGCGGTGAATGATCGCCGCTTTATACTCCCCAACGACGTGAGAGCGTTGATCACGGAAAAGAACGCCGCGACTCGAGCCTACGACACTTACCCGTCCGTAGATAATCGCAATCGGTTACGTTTGTTACGTAAATTAGTTAAAAAACGTATTTCGGAAATCCGAGGCGCCAGGTGGGACAAGCTTTTGGAGGAGATCCAGCCATCCCACGTGGCGTATTGGACACTCGCGCGAAAGTTCAAATCAGATCTCAGTACACCGATGCCCCCATTAGACAGAGGTCCTGGGTTGCCTCCCGCGTTCGATAGTATAGACAAAGCGGAATGCCTCGCCGCGAATTTAGAGGAGCAATGCTCTCCGAACACTGCCAACACTGACCCTATCCATATTGGATCGATCGAATCCTCGGTAGAGCGTTCTCTCGCATCTCCTCGCGCAGATACCTTAACCCCGGTTAGTTTCGATGAAGTATCGGCCGCCATCAAGCGTCTCAAGCTTAGAAAGTCTCCAGGTCCCGATGGGATCAGGAACGAGGTACTGAAGCTCCTTCCTGACCACATTATAGCTCTCCTGGTCTGCATCTTCAATGCGGCCATGTCCCAGGGTCACTTTCCAGCCGCCTGGAAAAAGGCCGTAGTGATAGGAATTCACAAACCGGGCAAAAAAGCTACGCTTCCCACAAGTTATCGCCCTATCAGTCTCCTCGATACATTAGGCAAACTATACGAGCGGCTCCTTATGAACCGTCTCCAGACTTCTATTTCAGGGTTAGATTTGTTACCACCTGAGCAGTTTGGATTTCGAGGTAAACACTCATGTACGAATCAAGTACACCGCCTCACGGAGTACATTTTTTCTAAATTTAACGAAGATCCCCAAAAGAAGGTCAACCCGGACAAACCTAAACCGAAACGCACGATAGCAGTCTTTTTCGATGTTGCCAAGGCCTTCGATAAGGTCTGGCATGCCGGGCTCGTTTATAAACTTTTTCAGTCTCGCATACCCGATACCTTAGTACATATAATCCGCGATTATCTCACTGATAGGACTTTCCGCTATAGAGTGGAAGGTGAGCTATCCCCGCCCCACCCGATACGCTCAGGTGTGCCCCAAGGGTCTATTCTTGCGCCCTCTCTCTTCAACCTGTTCATCAGTGACCTACCTCGGTCCCCGGGGATCGAGGTAGGTTGCTATGCTGACGATACAGTTATCTACGCTTCCGGTTGGCGGCCGGACTTTCTTAGAAATCGCATCAATCGAGCCATCGTCACACTCGGTGAATGGTATCGTCAATGGCGAATAGAGGTTAATCCCGAAAAAAGCGCCGCGATATTTTTCGACCCCGTAAATCGTCCGCAACCCAAGTATCTAAAGCCCCTCAGGCTGTACGAAACCGAGATTCCTTGGGTACGTGAGGTCAAATATCTAGGAGTTACATTAGATAGGCGCCTCACTTTCAAAGCGCATACTGATAGAGTTCGAAACAAGGCCGCTATGGTCTTGGGTCGCTTGCACCCATTAGTTTGTCCTAAAAGTAAAATGTCCTTCAGACATAAGCTTACTTTATATAAGACGTGTATCCGTCCTATTCTGACATATAGTTGTCCCGTTTTCGCACATATGTCAAGTTATAACTTCGAAAAGTTGCAAAAACTACAGAATCGTTTTCTTCGTAGGGCAGTAGGTGCCCCTTGGTATATCCGGAGAGTCGACCTCCACAGGGACCTGGAGATGCCGTCTATCTGGGAGTACGTTAGGACACTCACTAGTAGCTATTTTGAGAAAGCCGCGAATCATCCCAGTCCGTTAGTGGTATCCGCCGCGACTTACGACACCGTACCCGATGCGCCGCGTTACAAAAGACGTCCGCGATATATTTTTACAGATCCTCCCGACAAAATAACGGCAGCTAACTTCCAGTACCCTTCCGTCCCTCGAAACAGAGCGTGTGCGCGTCCACGTCCGCGTAATCACAGATCATGCCGCCGCGGCTTGACTGTGAATTTTGCTCCAGCACACTCGTCTAGGCCCCCCTCGGTAGCGGCTCAAGCCGAGGTCCGATCCTCCGGAATGGAGCCCTCGAGCACGTTGCTTGCGCGACAACAGTGACACTGAATTAATTTTCAAACACTAGTTTTTGACACACAACACCGATCACCCCACACACGTACACATACACACATGTAGGTACACATAGTGGTTGGGTTGTTTTTTTATTTTATTTTGAACCCCTTTCTCGAACGGAGTTAGCTTATACTAACTTAGTAGTCAGATTCAAGATACATGTATGAGTTCCTGAAACATACATGCTTGGTACACGTGTATGTTTCACGAATTTATATATGTATGAAATAATAGTTAGCCTAAGCTTAGTTAGACTCGGGATAATCGGTAACAGTCCAAAAGTTACAGGTGGTGGTGGTTGGAGGGGGTGACCCCTTGACTGCCAAACCGGACCAAGGAGGGAAGGGGCTGGGGACCTGACTTTCCATTGCACATTGGTTCGGTAGACGGGTAGGCAGCTTGACCGGGCTGTCGTCGCGGTCAGGGCGTTCGCGCTGGGCCTTGTCGCCGGGGTGGCATGGTGCTTGCTTGTTCGATCCCGTGCCACTCCATAGCGCGGCACACGGTATCTTGTGGGTTTTTTTAGTCAGTAAGAGTCTGACACCCCACAGCTCCCCAGGGCTGTGGGTGTCCAATGAAGGATTTCTTCCCACATTAAAAAAAAAAAAAAAAAAAAAGCCGAGGCGCGCCGTGCGCCCTTGTGCTGGTTGCCTACATAAAATCGGGTGAGTGCCTTAAGCGCTCCCCTTGGTGGTCCGGTGAAACTGTGGATGCCTTGCCGGGTTGACAGTGTAGTCAGTTCGAAAAAAAAAAAAAAAAAACATCTATATTTATATAAACAAAGATAAAGTGGTTTAGTATATTTTTTGCTCGATTTGTCAAGCTATTTTCTTAATTTTTATGTTTGATAGGTATCGATAATCTTTAGTGGTAGCAATATTTTTTTTGAAAATAATTAGGTATTTTTTTCACACCATCGATGACTATTTATAAGTCTCTACTCTTCATACTTCAAGCATGTCCAGAATCTACAATATACGTACAATACTCAAATTATTATAAATTGGAAAAAAAGAAGTGAATTTTTTACCCATATACACACTTTATACCCTTTAATTATGAATTACAACTACTGGACGACCACTAGTACATGTAAATGCATATGCACATGCATATATCAATGATTATATTCGTAATTATATAGGTATATCTCGAATGCAAATTTATCTTCTTAATTGTATTTCTGCTATTACATCTTAACTATATAACCTTTTTCTCCTTTTTAATTAGCTTTGTTATTTTTGTTTATTTACTGCTAACCCTTGTCTCTACGTCTGTCAAACAGCGTAATGAAATGTAGCCTAGATACTTAGCTGAAAAGTCCTTTTTCTGACTGTCAAATTCTCGTTAAAACCGATTCAAACATCTCAGCCGGATAAACAAAAGGCACTTCAATTCTGTTGTATGTATGTATAGATTAATGTTAACCCCTATTTCGGAGTGAAATAGACGAAACGCGTTTCAACTTAACAATCACATATATTACATTGGTATGGAATGGCATTCTTTTAGAAGTTGTCAAATATAAACCTAAATTACACGAACTATCAATTTAGACGCTTTAATTGTATAATTCTTTACATGATGTATAAATAGAATTTACTATCACAGGCAGACAGCTGTATCAACATTGCAGTTATTAAAACTACAAGTGTGGCCTAATTTAATATATATACTCAATCTAATACACTTTAGGAATGAGCAGCAAAGCTAAATTCAACATTATAATATGATTTCAATAAACTCCGAATGTAATTTCCAAGCATTCTTAGTAGAATTGAATTCGTAAAAAATGTTTATATGAAAAATACAGACTTAAATCATAAGTTATATGTATACGCTTCACAGTGACTGAACATTGGATAATAAAGGTTTTGTGCAATTTTGACATTAGTAATTTTTCTCGAGTTACACGAATCTATCGTTTACAGATGATTGCTTGAACACAATGTGGTGCATAGATGAATGAGTACGTCATTAATATTAGACTAATACTATTGTATCTGTTACCTTATGTTTTTGTGTTATATAAAGTAGTCTAAGAGTCGTTTCATTTTATACACGTAACGGGTCTTTAAATACTATTAATCAGGTATAATGTAAAACAAAAAAATATAACTTATCTTGTTAATCTTAAATTAAAATATCTTACTCAAAAACGAATGTGACTTTATTAATAATACTTAAAAGTTAATTTGAACTTTAATACCATACCATAAAGTTTAAGTGTTAGTGGAGAGGTCCCGGAAAGGCAAAACAATTGAGTGACGTTAGTATTGTATAAATATTAATGCCAATATTTGTCAATATTTATACGATGGTAACATGTAACATTATATAGTGTCCCGAATAGCAGAATAAGTATTAAAAAAAAAATTAAAGAATCGACTGTTAGGCGCTACGATGTTCGCCGGGGTCAGCTAGTGAAGGGGCTGATGGGACCGTGTAAATAGGTCCCACCAGGAAGGATGCGGTAAAAATAAAAAGGTATAAAAAGAATGCGTGGAAGGAAAAAAGAAAGCGTGGAGCGGTAGGTGGTCTTGCCTATAAATAAATATAATAACAAAGACCCCAAATAAAAAGCTTGCACTAACCTGCAAACTCAGCACCTCGTACGGAGCAGCGGCGTCTCAGGATCTCACTCTCAAGATATCAGTATAAGCGGTGCAATGCGATATCACATGTAATATTTTATATGATATTAAAGCGAAAACATATATGAGCGGTATGTGGCTGCGGTGTCAACAATTTTTATAGTAATTCTAATAGTGACATATTCTAAATTTTTTCTTCTTTTTTCGTCGAAATGACAGTGTTCTTGTTCTTCAAAGCTTCTGCATACTCCGTACTCGATCAATAAGATGCAGGCCAGTAACATATCTCATTATCTGGAGCGCAGCTATTATATTTATTTATAAGGGCGATCCAGCTAGTATATATAATATAAGCTAACTATGTCTGCGGTTGCACTATCGTGAACTATATAAATATGAGTAAGGTGTTTATTTAGTAAAACTTTATACATGTTATATATATATAAATATTTATTGCAGATTTTTTTTCATATAATAATGTTTATTATCTTGACTTATGGGATGAAACTGGATGTCAAAAAGGAGTAACACATTTGATTAAAATTTTCTTTCTAATATAAAATTTACTTTCATGGTACTCTGACTATTTTATAGTAACTTCTATTACAAGCTATCGTTTTTGTTATTGACTAACATTATTGATCTGATGGGTCTTCACAGCTTCACCGGACTAATGTTTACCGTGTCATAGTCTTTAATATTTAATTGTTTACGTAAAATATAGAAACATAATTTACTGGAAGTTAATCTGTGTATGCAAAATTTAATTTTAATTTTATAATTAGTTCGCGTTGATGATGGTGATGATGGCTCACTTGGTAGTGTGTTTGGATACAGCGTCGAAGGCCGTAGGTTCGAATCCTAGCAACCGAGTCGGAGCTTTCGGTGAAAGGAAAGGGTAGGGCTTAAAATCTAAGTCCGCTTGGCTAGCTACCACCCTCAAGTTGAAAATTTGTCAGCAAGCACCTGTTGGTGTGTTTCGGCAGCTGTACTTGAGAGCCAGTCACCCTCTAGGTTTAACGTAACTACCATCTTAGATCACATCATCATTTAACATCAGACGACATTGTGGTCAAACGTTGACCTATAGAAAAAAGTTTCCTATCTTATTTAATCTAACTTATACAAAAACGTGGTCCTAGAATACATTTATGATTTTAAAAAAGAGTTATGTGAATTCTTTCATTGGTTTTCGAGTTACAAACATACAAACGGACAGTCAGAGACTTGTTATCTTTTACTATATGTATAATAATATAAGAATGACACAAACTCTAAGGTATTGATTCTTAGAATATAATGTTAAAAAACAATACACACGATATGCGACACGTGCCAATCCGCATTACTTTTGTCGCATACGAAATTATGTCACGATATACTGAGAATTCTTTACTTTTATCCTGCTGTTTGAATTTTAATATGTAAATACCCGATAGCGGATATTTGTATAGTAACTTAAAAGTAATAAGTGTGGGTTATTATAGGTATAATATTAAAAGAACGAGAATTATGTAATTGCTTACGTAGACGGACAAAAGGAGATAGCTGTCTACGTAGTTCTTAATTTACTAGGAAATTTATGACAGATTATCAGCTAAACTCTAAAGAAAATGAAAGAACAATAGGTATATAACTTGGAATAGTAATTTGTTAAACATATGAATAAGCGGTATGAGATATATAATGCAAATTTTGTCCAATAGCAGCTGAGGTATTCCAGTTTCACAGGTGTTGACCATCAAGCTAGACAATAGAAAGGGAAATAGGCGAAAAATTCAATAACGTAACATAGAAATACCGATCCAATAAATATGTTAGTACAACATCCTTGCTGGTATATGCTTTTTTTTCTAAAATGTGACAGTAAGCCTTTGAAAGTTTTAACTACATCTGGATTTTCATTATCCCGCTGTCTCCTATTGGTCAATGCTTCTTGGATTACATTGTTGATTAGTCCTTCAGTGCATTCGATTTTCTACGGATATAGTTTTAGAAATAGTTGTTTCTCTATTAGTGCACAAACAATGACGTAAGCATTTAATCACGGTCGTTAGCGCAGTCAATTTTTTATTAATAAGTTCTTTAGCGTAATCTTAAATATTGTCATGAAAGTGAGACTATTTTTTTGTAAAATTTATTTTATTAATATTTCAATAATACTATAATTATATAAGGGTACGCTTATTATACAATTACCAAATGTCAGAAAAGTAATCCGACTTTTTCAAATAAAATACATAAAAAATGTTCCGAAGTTAGGCTGAACAAAAACATGTATAATATTTCCCTATTTCTTATTGATCTATTGATTTTTTTGGAAATGAATAAATTAAGGTCGATTGTTCGAAGAAAAAATAGGGTTAATGAATGTTAATATCATTGATATTTCAATAAAAATGTTCCTCGCTCAGTGGAAATTCTTTCGGATATTGCATCGATCAAAGTAGGTTCGGATCATGCATTGAGTCGGATGATTTAGTCTGAGAAAATTTCCTTATAAAATCGAAGCATATAGTCAGAGGTTCTTCTAATACCTGACCATCTAGCTACCAATACTAAAATCTGTTATCAGGCACTTATAGTGTACTTCAGAGTCAGTCTCCCTCTATGTTTAGCGTGTTACCATCTCAGGCCACATCATCATTTACCGTTCGTTCATCACACAGACTAGAAATATACAAAGTATAACAGATAAAAATGCTAAATATCCTACAGTAAACAACTTTTGAATGTGTAATCTTAGATCAGACCTATCAATTTTCTCCAATCAATCTATGTCATTAATTATTGGACGAAGTTTTTTACACGTCAACAATTGTAAGCCTTATGCTTTATAAAAACATTCAATGATAACTAAGCTATGCCTACAATTACTGTTTTATTATATAAATTATTTTAAATCTTCACTATGATTGTATAAAATATTATGAATACCTAACATCTTATTCTATTGTAACGGTATTGTTAATGAGAACAATAATATTTTCAAGCACCTTGTTTATTTTATTAAGTCGTGTTTGTTTTACACATTTTATAAAAACATACCAAGGATAATGAATAGAAGAGTATTTATGTAAACGACAATGGTGGGCGGGAGGGTTTTATGATTTGCTTATTTTTGATGTAATGTGGTACGGGGGATCCAGGCATTGGGAGAAGTTGGGAGAGATTAAGGGTGGGGCTAAGAGCGTTGCTTACTTTTGCTAACAAGGAGGCGGAGGTCAAAAATGAGTAAAATTTTGCTTACGTAATATTTGTACGGCTTATTTCGTTAACAATGCTTTCCTTTGTCATGTCTCTTGCCCTTGGAGTTATAAGAGTCTAAATTGTTTGTATATCACTTAGGTATCATGTCTGGTATAACATTTTGGCACGTGCCCGATATCCGTTGTGAATGATTATTCGCGCGGAATTAGGGTTGTCGTTTTAAAAGGTAAAAAAATCCGGAAAACATTATATAAGTCACGAGGAACAAGCCAGAGATAATCGTCTATGTTCAGTTACGTATAGCATTACCTTGTTTATCACAGTCAAAACCGAAGTAAGCCGATCTTTGCCGTCTGTCTCACTCTTCACCCCGACGTGCCAAATCAAATGCCGCGTACTGTAATAGTGCAGTCGGGCAGTATTGACTGCCTGGCTCGTGGTACCTAGCATTACCGAGAAGGGCCGAACTGTGAATGCCTATGTCAGCAAAGCACTATGTCCGCTCAGTCGCGTAATCGTTTTTGTATGAAACAGTCTTGCTTTAGACGTAATGTGTTTAAGACTACCGTAACAAAGTTGAGAGCAATGCAATTTTTATAAAACTAACTACGTGTGATACCTCTCGACCCAAGTAGTAACGCAAATGAAGTCAAATTATTTGTAATATTATCGGTATGCTTCCATTTCTTTATATGCTAATCTAACACGTACGTGACATCCATCATCAAAATATTTTATGACGGCCCACTAGTTGTCGTCAACAATGTAGTATAATTAGTAACAATAATTAATTATTATTAAATTAATAGATACAATTTGTTATTTCGAAGAACGTGACATCCCTACGGACGTTTTGTTAATCCAACAGTGAACCTTCGATCGTTTGTCGATATATTGTATATTAGATAATCGATGTTCAGTGTGATATGAATTAATTTCTCGGTTTGTTAGTCTTTATGAGTAGTAGATGTAACGGTATGACTATACTGCGATTATATGTAAGCATTCAAATGAGATTAACGTGCTTTCGTGGATTAAACAATGAGGAGACTAATGGTTTATGACGTAAACCTATATAATTAGTTTTATCTTATATGAATAAAATACATTTTTTTTATTAATAATTTGTTTGCTTTCGCGTATTTACATTAAGCAATATATTCGGAGAGAGACGTAGTCGCAGTTTGATACGAGTCGCTGTCACTTTTCTCCTCCTTGACGCGTTGCATGAGCATGATTTTGAAAGCGATGATGATGAGGTAGTGTGTTCGGACACAACGTCGAAGAGGGAGGTTCGAATCCTAGCAACTATTTCGGAGTTTTTGGTGAAGGAAAACATCATGATGAAACCATAGCATGGTGGTAGAGCTTTTTCTAGGTACCGCCCTCAAGTTGAAAATCTATTGCCAAGCACCTGTTGGTGTGTTCCGGTAGCTGCACTTGAGAGACAGTCTCACTGTGGGTTTAGCGTGACTACCATCTTAGACCATATTGTCATTCAACATCAGATGAGGTCATGGTCAAACGCTAACTTATAAAGTATTTAAAAATGATGATATAATAAGGCCATAAAGATTATTCAGTCCTGATTTCGGTGCAAGTCAGAGAGTCGCGGCGATTTCAAAGTCCGTTAAATGCCATGAGATTAATGATCATATGCTTTACAAAATTATGAAACGATTTGATAGCAGACTCCTTCTCCATCAAGCCTAAAACATCGAAGGTGCATATACAAAGATTGTCACTAAGTTATTATATATGTCCTAAACATAAATAAAATCATTTGCTGAATATATAATGTAAGCGTATCTCTTCAGAACGGGTGCACCTATTTCGTGATTTTTTTTAATATGTTTGTATTTGTCAGGAATAGGTTTGTATGATAGAAAATGTTGAAAATTCATATGGAAAAGTGAAATATTTGATTAAAAAATGTACGTACAAAACGTGTCTGTGTGTGAGAGATGGAAAACACTAGAGGAATCTTCAGAAATATAGACGGAATTTATATTCCGTTGTTCAGTTGACATTTCATACCACTACATACATGGTCGTAGGTATGTGAAGGGTAGATTTAAACTCATTTTCTCTTTATTGTTCACTCGTGCGAAGCCGGGGTGGGCAGCTTTATATTTTTGACTAACTTTCACCGGTAGATTTTGTCCGTGGTTCTCAGTTCTTCAGTTACAATATAATAAAACTTCGAGTCTCTGTGTTTTTATTTTCTACACATTCCTATCGAACATTGTAATGGGATCCCCTATATAAGTTGTGAGGCTTCAGATTACAGTCCAATGGTTAAGAACATGCATTGAATGTTTATAGATTTAGAGGCAAATTAAAAAAATATATATATATAGAGATAAGCGTTGAGTGCTCAGTGGTTATTGTGTTTGGACACTACGTTGATCAATGTAGGTTCGAATCCTTATGAATGACCCGTTGAAGGAAACATCGTCATGAAACCATAGCATGGTTTTTTCTCTAAGCCTGCCTGGCTAGCGTTGTTCAAGTTGAAAATCTGTCGCCAAGCGCTAAGGTGTGTTCCGGTAGCTACATTTAAGAACCAGCCTTCTAGTTCTACTTCTAGCTTTAGCGTGTTTACTGTCTTGGAGTACATCATCATTTAACATCAGGCGAGATTGTGTTCAAACGCTCAAACGCTTATAGAGTATTAAAAAACTTTCCTTAAAAAAAGTTAATCGAAAATTCCATATGTAGTAAACTGATGATAGAAAATACATTATCATGTGATATACTCGTACTTCATAGATGTTAGTTTTAGGGATAGGGTGAGATACTGCTAATGTAGATTTAATGGATAAACCCTAATTTCATTGTCAGATTTCAAATAATTGAGTTGAAATACGCATTCTCTAGTACTGTCACTAACAAAATACAAAGGTAATATAATTAATTTTATAATTATGGTAAATCTGTTTCTAATTACACTATTGTTTAAATAAAACACACGTTGCATGTGATAATAATTATGGCATACTTGTAAACGTGATAAATTGACGTCTAATATCTCGGATTCCGTATGAATTCCATATGTGAGCGATTGTACTCTACGTCGCAAGATACCCCGCCCACGTCTGGGCCAGACATAGCGGCGCGCTATTAATTATTTACGACTATTAATGTTAGTTTAGGTCTGTATAGGTGCTACTCAGATTTATAGTAGATAATCGCATATTTCTGACATATTATACAAAAGTCTATTATGATCTTTTTACGAACGTTGAGGACTTATAATTCATAAAATAGTCATGAATCATTTTATTATTTTTATTTGAAGCGATGACAACTTAGTTGTTCGGACATATTTTCGAAGGACCTAGGTTCGAATCCTAACAAGTGGGTCTGCGCTTTCGGTGAAGGACAACATCGTGATGAAACCATAGCATTGGTAGTAGGGCTTTTTCTAAGTCTGCCTGACTAGCTACCATTCGCAAGTGAAAATCTGTCGCCAAGCACCTGATGGTGCGTTCCGGCAGCTGCACTTGAGAGCCGGTCTCCCTCTAGGTTTAGCGTGACTACCATCTTAGACCACATCATCATTTAACATCAGGTGAGATTGTGTTCAAACGCTAAACTATAAGGTATTAAATAAAACGAAAATCTATGCTAAATTTTTGACTTTGTTTTTGCATTCGTAATGTTAGATAACTTTCTGTTCGAACCGTCATGTTTTCTCCAATCCAATATTCCTATAACAGATTACAGTATTATTAGAAACAATAGAAATATAGATAATAATTGTTTTTATATATAATAAGTGCTCTGAATATTTATAGCGCCTTGACACGTTTTGTGAATTCATACTATCGTTGTTCAGTGTCATAAAAACATATTTAAACTGCAATAACGTAGTAATATTAGTATTCATTGAAATATAATGCTACATACAGATTGCTGAAATGTAAGTCGTATGTTAGTTACATCGTGAGCAGAGTTCGCTTTTACAAGAAACTTGCTCCGCGTATCTTCTGTCAGTTTACCGTGAATATGTGACGCAGAGTCAGTACTTTCTTAATAATCGTCTGTACTCGCGACTCCGCTTATGGGAAGTACAAAATATTGTTAAAGTTTTTGTTTTGTTTTAATAGTTTTTCAAATGTGCACGATTTACTTTATAATAGTTATGACAAACTCTTTTTGCCTGTATTTAAATAATAAGACCGAGTTTAAATAGTAAGACAATGTCATTTAGTTCTGTTACTATTATAGTTTTGCGTGTCGTATTTAACTTTTGCATTGCCTCTTAAATATTTTATATATGACACTGATTTTTTAGACTAATTTGTATCATACACAATTATCCACTAAGTTATAATAGTCAGCAGCTTAGGAAAAATATTGCAACAGAATATACTGGTAGCCATTTCGTGCTGATATATTTTATTTTTCCAATTGATAACTTGTTTTACATGTGATGTAATACAACAAAATATGTGTCTAGAATTCACCTCCAATTTACTGAAACGATAGAGGAGTTATAAACATACTACTAGACAGGTAGAGCGTCACAATTGTCTACAAATGGAGCAAAGGTTCCTTTTGTTCCATGCTCGTGTTGGCGCGCGTTCGCAATGTCTCAAAAACCAATATTTGTTGGATCCAATCACCAATCTGTACGCGGCATAATAAATTAAGAATAACTGATATCAATAACGATGTTTGGATACGGTAATTTATTTTATTCTCATGTCGATGGTTCGTTCCCACAAAACACACACGTATGTGATACGTCACTCGGAAAACAAATAAAACAGTAATATTACGTGGAACAGAAGGACGTTTTTCCGGACAGGTGCGGTCCTGGACGTTATTTACGACGGTCCCCAATATTTCCCATTTGGACGTATTCCATTTTTGTATTTAACATATATCAATATTCTAGGTGAATGTCTGTTTCGGTTTGAGTGCGCCGAATGTATATTATGTACATAGGTATGTACGTACATGTGTAATGTATTCCAGTGTCGTGGAATATTGATGTATTCAGAGGGCTCTGTCTATTGATAAACATTTACATTAATATGAAATATTCATTGGATTTGTAATGATATTTCATAAGTGTTGTTTTTTTTTCGTGGTGCTCATTGTTTTACTTTTTTTGTTTTTTCGTGTCGGTGTTATATAATAATGACTTGTGGTGGTGTGTAGGTGCGGTGTATTGTTCTACAGAGGTTGGACTTTAGAGTGATGAGACCATAGTCTGGTGATAGGGTTTCTTCTAAGTCCGCCTAGGTAGCTACCACCCTCAAGTTGAAAATCTGTCTCCATGCACCTATAGGCGTGTTCCGGCAGCTGCACTGGGGGGCTAGTCCTTTGTAGGTTTAGCATATTTACTATTTTAGACCACATCGTCATTGAACATCAGATGGAATTCCGGTAAAACATTATAGTCTATCTGGCACACTAAAGTTGAAGACTTGCCTCAAGTATGTACCGTTGCGTTCCAGCAGTTGCACTTGAATATACCTAGACTAAAATTACGGTATCACTTAACATCAGGTTAGATGGTGACCAACACTGACATGTAAAAAAAATAGAGCCAACCCCTAGGACTTACGGTTTTAAATATATTTGTATTATAGACGTAGCCGTGGTATAGAACTTCTATTCAACTATTCAATTTCATATATTATAGTTTATAACTCTTTCAGCTTATATCGATATTAAAATAGTTTGTCAAAGGCTTTCGTCGATTATTCAATTCATTTATGCTATTTTTGATTACGCATATTGAGCAGTATATAAATGGGACGATGAAATTGTTGAAACATTATGTACGTAGTATCCCATCGGACTTTAGTTAGCTAATAATTATTCGAAGGATATGATCATTGGCATACTGTACGTAGATAGAACACAGACACAATTATCTATTCAGCAGAACTATTTTCATACTATAACGACGACCTTTTTGTAAGCTCAGTGATCCGTACAATCGGTTATTCCTGATATAGAAAGTTAAGTCGGTTGACTACCGTCGACTTTATATATTATGTAAAGGTATATATATATATGTGTGTGTGTTTGTAAGTATATTTTGTACTTAGTATTTATTTTAGGATACGCAAGTAGACGTGTAATCTGCTTTGAAGTAATTTTTTGTAAGTAATTACAAGTAACTCCTAATCAATAAATTTGTTTATAATTGCATTAGGTATTGGATATGTTTATGCCCTCGCTTGATTTTTAGAAAATTAATAAATACAATAGCGCTTTAAACTTTGTGCTCTAGTGATAGTATAATTTGTAATTCCTTTGTCTTCTAGTGTTTTTTACATTGTAAGAAGGTGTTTAGAAACGCAGTTAATATTAAGTAAACAATATTAATCTACCATTTTTTAAGTATATTTTCCTGTGCAGTGCTTTGAAAAGGGGTATTTTCGTTAATTAGTTCAAAAGTTCATTTATTGCATAATTCTCTAATCTAATTATCCATATAGTCGAAAGGAAAATAGTTCTTGATTTATAGATAGATATTAATTAAGCAACATCGTTCAAGTCAATAATAAAAGTGTTGGGTAATTTGGCACGGGCTCAGTCGGCAGCGCGCGCTGAAGAGCTATCCCGGCTCTAAAGTAGTGCAATTTGCCTGCAACAACGTTGGCCCTTCAAGCAAGAGCTTACCAATTAGACGAGACAAATTTCGATTTATTATTCAGTGTGGGCGCTATTCAATTGGATAATAGAGTAAGTTCGGTTGGTTACGAGTCTGAAGAGGAATGACGCCGGTTTAACGGTTACGACATTGTACCTATCTGTGTGAATAAATACATATTCTATAAATCTCGTTATGAAAGCGTATTTATTTATGAACTGGTATTCGACGCATCGATACGTGGTATTAGACATGTTGTAAGCTTTACTTACAAAGTGAAGAGTTAAATATAATGTTCTAGAACTTTTGTATTTTTAAAGCATTAATAAAATAGTTAGATAGGGGAGCCGTTGGTTACAGGCGGCACTGAATCACACGCAGAGGAGAAAGTCTCGTAAGGCCTATACCCAGCATTGGACGTCTGTAGGCTGAAATGTTACATACAATTGTCGAATTTGCAGTTTAATAAGTATGTTCGTTGCAAATTTATTCGTTCCTAAAATATACATTTCCACTTTACCTAATGTACAGTCAAGTTTTACATTAAACAAAATATCTTACAAATGTGATTGCAGAATCGGATTTACCGATCATGACGGTATTCTTTTGCTCTGAACTCCGTAATTATTCCTAGTAGCTCTCTATTGAGCATAGTCACACTTTTGCCAAAATATCATTATAAGATAACCTAAAATTCTGACTCTGGTGGATTCCCTAGATTTATGGAATTCGGTGTAATAAACCTAAACCTTATGTTAAAAACTGGTGATAATTGTCTTGCCAATACATAGTATAAGTATACAGAAGGTTAAATAAAAGAAAGTCCGTTAAACGTGGCATCATCATATTTTATGCCATTACTGGGTAATAAACAGATGGCTTTGACGTCAAAATGTACACATCTCCTGTAGGGAGTTGCAAAATCGAATAGCTTTCAGGTAGCTTTTTTCTTTTACTATAAAAACCATTAGTGATTTTATTAGCAATAGTAAACGATTTATCGTATTACTCTGTTGAACACTATAGTCATTTTTATAAACTAATAATGTTAGATCGTAACTAACTAAAACATCGTTACTAAAACTACCCGTTACATATGATAAAATGGATATTCTACCAACGAAATCATAGATATTTACAAAATCATTACTTAGTGTGGACACACGTAATTATTATGTCTAAAAGCGGGGGCGTAATGAATAAGAGGATTACAAATGAATAGTATTGTAATAATTTACAATACAGAAATAATTGCGGATGCCTTCACATCCGTAAGAAATACCGGTATGATTGTAGGCCGTGCAGTATACCCAGTCATTAGAACTTGATTAATAGACTATCGGAAGTCACTAATCAACTCGTTAGTGTTTATGTAAAACACGAATCTACTAGATATGAACAGGGTATAGTGTTTTGACAAATGGAAACGACGATATAATCTTTGTTGGGTCTCAGGCAACAACGCGTAATTAGATCGGCTGACTAAGCAGAATCTATGGGAGCGTTGCCCGCCTGACCTCAACGAAGATTTAAGACCCCATTGTGGAGACTTCTTTATTGCACACCGAAGTAATGGCTGTACGTTTTCGAGTCATCGGAACGCGTTCTCGGGTGAATTTATCAGTCAGAAAATTGAATGTCAGAAGTTCGGCTGTAAATTATACAGCTCAATGCCTTACAGCTATTTCGGTTGAATGAATCATTTATGGGTACCGATGTTATTGTTTTATTTTAAGGCATGTATACGACAGAAGTATTACTTTACACTTTGCTTACACTTTAAGTAGCGTTGCTTGCGAGTGTACTATCTAGATTGTTGCCGTGGAGAACTCGGACAATTGGTGTGGTACTTATGTTTTTTTCTTTATTCTTGTTATGGTAATAAACGACGCACACAAAGTTGCGGATATCAGCTAGTTAATTATACAATGATTTTCATTTTTAACACCTAAGTCATCAACCTTCTCCGACGACCATTAGATTTCGATTCTTCGCATAAATTGTTATCTATATGTCTATACGCGTTCCTTATTTGTTGCATTAAATAGTTATATGAATATATAAACCAATTTTCATGGCGATAGATTGAACGGTGCAGTTGCTGATGTACAACAGAGCCATTTATTAGCGATACAAAACACTTACATGTCCCAACTTTCATGGCGATTACTCACACCCACATCCATTTTGCTATAACTATTATTTATTTATGCTATCAATATAATTTGTATCCGCCACTAGGTCGCGTTAGGCTATATTAAATTCTTATTAAGATTTATACTATAATTTAAATTGGACAAAGTGGCGGTCTGTTGCTAGTATAATCTCTATAGTATCACTATTTGTCCGTATCACGTCATTCAAAAATGTATAATTTACAATCAACACAATTACATTCGATATGACGAGTTTTTTTTAAGGAAAATTGTATGCAACAATATCGTATGACGTAATTCAACTCTAAAAGAAAATTAATGATACTATTGTTGTGCACACGCTGAACTAAAAAGGGTTCTGTACGTCATTATCTAGGTATCAGAATTATTATTAAAACCGGATTACGACATGCGGTAAGCGATTGTGTTGCACCAAATGATTATAAGTGCATACTGTAATTACTTTTTTTTGTTTGATCGTGCGAAACTACAGTTGTTGACTCATTCTTTTGCATAACTCTGTCGATAAGAAATTTATAGATACGTATACATATACGCCGAACTTTAGGATCAGTTTCAAATGAAACTTACTAAGATTGATTTAATCTTTCTTTTTTTTATACTACACTGCGCGAAGCTTGAACTCAGTCACACCTGACAGAAAGTGAGGACGATGCCTAGAATGTGGCACGTTTGCTCAGTAAAAACTTATTGACTCTTTTTTTCTATAGTACATATCAATGGTCAAAAAAGTAAAAGAATTCAGTTACTTTTTCTTCTCTGTTTGTCAATCGTTTTTTTTTGTAGTTCTTTCTATTGTTTTGTTTAGAAGCCATTAACAAGCTTTGGTGTTTTCAATAAAAAAATGTTGGAAATAGTTTTTTTTTCTATACGATTACGAGTCAAAGCCTTAATTGGTAAGTCTCTATTAGTCATACTTCACGCCATTTAGGTACATCTACAATATTTGTGTAATATTCAATATTTACAATTTTTAGGTATAGATTAATAATTAACATGTGAAGAAAAAACTTTGTACCCCTTATTGAGGTCGACCTTCGACTGGTAGTATTTAAAACTTCACTTTTTACACCTTTCTTAGACTAATGTAATGATTACTTTAAGATTTTTTTTTATTCGGGTACGAAAAACTAACGACACTGTATATGGTATGCATAGTCGGCAGAGTGCAGTCGAAAAACAACAGCGTTTATTGAGAAATTTACAATATACCGTTGTCATTTTCATGTATGTCTGTCTGTAAAACTGTCGAGAGATTGAAAAAGATTCACTTTAACTGGTTCATCACCAAAAATACGATGGTAGTGATATTGTCACGTGCAGCGACAGCACTAACCCTCTAATTGCATATTCATCAGCGGAACCCCGAACGACATAGGTCTCAGCTAGGTCACTATTGCGAATGTTACACTTCATGTATGGTTGTCCCGATTTTGATTACTGCAACCATATCAACATCTAATAATAGTTGATACCCGCGACTACGTTTGCGTTGTTAATTATATATCTTAATTATATGTATGTAGAGAGGAAACAACATAAAAAAGGTTGAAAACACAAATATACTTTTCTTATGATATTTATATGTAAATAATGTTGTCCATTTACTTCCCCTTTCCTGCGCATGCGCACCACACTGCTTACACCATTTCACACATCACTGAACGCATAGTGCTTAGAAAAACTGTAGTTTGCAAAAACATTAAATAAAGATAACGTGATTTTTTTTACAAGAACTAAGTGTTTAAGAGATAAAAATAAAACGTATTAAAATATATCCAATAGTTTTAGCGTGATGCGCACACAACGACAGGCATCTATAATTTGATTGATATAGATTATTTTAGATTAAAATGTCACCTATAAATAAATACAGGGTTATTTCTTTATATGAGAAATGATATTTATATGTTCATTTTTTAATCAATTTTGTAATAAAATCTATGTCAATGCTACATATTTCACTAGCTATTCTCTGTTCACTAAATCACGTGCATATCACATAAGGTTAAGACAAAATAATATGACATTGAGTTTAGATTTAATATCTCTAGTTCGTACAACGATTATTATTATACTATTTTAACTGTAATAAAAAGAATCGTGTTTGTCATTGAGTTTCTAACAAAGATTCGCTGCTAAAGTAATTTCTGTGTGGGTGTTAAACAAAATCGCTTTCTGCGTCTGACTGTGTATTCCTTTAGTTCTTCTAAGTTATGCGATGAAGTTTGATAAGATTTTTATCAATATTTAGAAAATATCTTCCGGGTGGTTTATATATATGAGCCATGTATGTTAATAGAAAGGAAAGACAAGTCAATGTCTTGCAATCAAGTCATGATAACATGTTTTAGGCTTCGCTGTATATATTCTTGAGCTGACTCATACATAATGTACTATGGAATTGTATATCTTTATAAGAACTACAGAATAAATTAATCTTATCTTAGGATAATCTATCATAGAAATCGTATTTATCTTTAATATATTATTTAAAAATGAAGCGTTTTATTCTCATACAATTAAATAACCAAACTAACGTTGGCTGGGTAGTGTAGATATAAATTGCTATTTAGAGTATATCATTTTAACGAATATTGCATAATATCACAGACTAAAAATTACGTGCTGTAATAAAATGTGTCAAAATTTGATGAACTGCAAATATCATAATGTCAAGAAATTAGATCGTAAATATTTCTAAATTGTTTGACACTTAATATGCTCGAGCGAAGAAGGTATAGGTGACTACCCTTTTTTTTTTATTTACGTGCAGAAATCCATCATGTACACGCCACCCTCTCGGGGAAGAGAGTGGGTAGTGTGAGACTCTTACTCACTAAAACCCCACGGTGTACCGGCCGCCGCTTTGGTTGGGGCGACATGGGACCGTACAGTGCTATCACTATGTCACCCCAGCGGCTAGCTCAGCGGAAGGTGTCCGCCGGGCGTCGTCCTCATAATGGGGGGCAAGCTGGGTACACACCAGCCACCGCTTACTCGTCAGCCAAACCTGTGCAATGGGGAGATGGGCTCCCCGGCCCATCCCCCCAGGTTCGGCTACGGAGAGAGAAGGAGAGAGAGAGATCTGCGAGATGATCTCCTTGCAGAAGGAGGCCACTGCATTCCATCTTGTTTCGCTGCCGAGCATGGCCGAGACCACGCTTGACAGCGACAAATAATTCCCCACCGCAGCAGCCAGAGTACGACGTTGAGACTCCCACGTAGCACACTCAGAAAGAGTATGACTACCCATATTAACTATGGGTAACTAGCATACTAACTAGTGATTTTATAAAACAAGGGATATTTGATTGCGGTCGATTTTGATATTGGCTCAAGTCTCCATATCTGTTAAATGTTTGACATTTAGTACTATGTAGTAAAAGAATGTTCGGCTCAGGGTCGTGTTTACTATATTTTTTGTGTCATCCTATTACGCATCACCGTTACCAATTAGTTATCTATGATGCTGGATCAAATTGTATTCGTTTGAGCCTCCGAGGTCGGCTATTGGTCCCATTCCGTTGCATAACAATAGTTATGTAGACAAAAACATGCGAGTCACTGTGGACTGATACGGTGTATTCAAACGTTTTAGTAATAGAAGAATTTTTTTATTGTTCAGTTTTGTAAATAAACATCTAATTGTTATTTGATAATGATAATAAGAAATAATTTGTTTCAATGCGAAGAATTAGTAATAAATAATCTGGATTTTGTATATTATTTTATCTCTATACAAAACATTTTCGATGTGTTAATGAGAAATATTAGCAAGTAACTTAACAAAGTTTTATGCTTTATTATTAAGCTTTAATGCTGTTAAAACAAATAGAATAGAATCTTTGGAACGGTGTTATGTCTTCATAAAGATTTGGTGTCAAGAATAGGTAAAGATAGGAACTGAATAAAGATTTTTTTAAAGTTACGCGTTTTGTAGACGTTACAATTTATAATTTTACGGACCTAGAATGGGTTTTACTTTTAAATTAATTGCTTGATATTTCGACCAGTATATCCGAATGCATTTTAAACTTACTTTAATGGTTTTATGTTTCGGTCATTGTAACCGAACGTATTTTAATCTTTAAAGACTTGAAAACCATAGTGGTTTAATTGTTATTGTTTATGGCCAATGTCAACAAACGAATTTTGAACTTAGTTTAATTATTCGATGTTATGGCTAATGTAACCAAACGCATTTAGAACTCATTTTAATTGCTCGATGTTATGGTCAGTGTACCCAAACGTGTTTTGAACTTACTTTAATTGCTCGATGTTACGACTAATGTAACCAAACATATTTTGAACTTTCCATAATCGCTCGATGTTACGAACAGTGTAACAAGTAGAGTAATTAAAGATAAATCTAAAATGCGTTCCACACACGATTTATAACTTGTAATTATAGCTTTCTAAACTATATCCCATGATATAGAAGCGTTAGAAGAATACATGAAACGAAAATCTATCCAGTTATAGGAAAAATAAGTCCTTGAAAACGTAAAAACTCGTCCCACTTGCAAAAGTGAATGACGTAAATTACATCGGAATGTTATGAAATACAGCTGCGGTATGGCCGGTCGTTAAGACCGTCGATTACGTTGAGTTGGTAACAAAAAAGGCGGGTCTCTCGAAATTAAGTAAATTTACGTCCGATTCAATAAGGGAGCAATTAAGAGTTTCGGTTAATTACCGGTTACTACCATCGCGAAATCTTGATAGCGAGCACTTTATTTACTATCGTCATTTGGAGATTATTCAAAGAGTTTTATCAAGATTGAAATTTAGTACGTTCTTAATTTTCTGCATATCATTATGCTTTTCTATATCATTATGCGAAGTAAGAATGATAAAATTTAAAAATGTTAATTTGACATGATAATAGAGTTACTAACTAGATGACTTCTAAATGTAAAATGATTTATTCTTGATTTATCTATTATCAGGTGATATACCTATTTGAGTAGGCAGACAGGATGGAGCACCGTTTCGTTCTAAACTTACGTTTTCTTCACTTCCTACAGATAACTAATTAAGCAATCCTAACTGATTCTAACTAATAATAAAAATTAGAATATGAGTGTGTTTGTTACGCTTTTATACGTTCATTATTAAGCCGATTATTGCAGTTTAGATTTTTTGCATACATGTTTAGAAGGTGGTTAGGTGGTAGAGCTACGCTGAAACTATTACTGGTTTCAGCATGAATGGGTCGGCTCGCCCGGGGTAGTACCACCCTCTCACAGAAAACCGACGTGAAGTAACAGTGGTTGCACTGTTGCGTTTCATTCGGTCAGTGAGAGCGCCGGAGGCCCACATATATTAAAAGGCCGGCAACGCACTTGCGACTCCCCTGGTGTTGCTAGTGTCTATGGACGGTGGTGATCACTTAACATCAGGTGACCCATCTGTTCGTTTGCCCCCTATAATATAAAAAAAAAAAATACAGGATAGGAGAACATATGAGTACCTTTCATCGAAAACAAAGTACCTACTATTGCCGAGGCATACATCAAGTCTATGTTAATGAAAGTTAACCCTTAAGCAAAAACTAATCTCAAAAACTCTACAGCTTATTTTAGAAAACATTTAATTGACTCAAAAATTGTTAAGGGTAAAAAAAAAACAAAAATTTTATTGAATAATCAGATTTTAATGATACCTATTCAAATACACGTGGCCCGGTACTCGTAGTGACCACTTACATAGTGGAAACGACTTGAAAATATCACGAGTTTGGTAATGATATGTCATTAAATAAATATTTTCAACTCGGAAAGTAATTGCCGGCAGACACTACACTAACTGAATTGTAATGCGGCGTAAAATACTTCTACAGATACGATAATAATTCTTCGGTTAGGAGTTCGAGGTACTGCTAATGTTGCCACTTATTTGCAATTATTCGCAGCCGTTGTCGGCCCTAAACGCCCTTTGTTACATGACTTTCTTCGGACTGCGTAAGTCGTTACGGTCCTTTTTGTCACTACTCGCTCGGTAATTTATCTTAACGGTAAGTTGCTAAGGAAAATCTAAGGTTTTATTTTATAATACAGATGACAATGTGATCATTATGGGAATATTCATATGACTGAACAAAAATGTAATTTATAATGATCACACATAAAAAATATAGTGTTGAACAGAAAATGTATTTTACTGAACCGTCACACTCGAGTTGGTGACGCTGAATCGGGCTTACTCGGCTCCTCTCGACATCAAGCGCTCTCGGGTGGTGAGGTATTGAATCGATCAAACTTTACTATCTGACAAGGTGTGCATCGTTCTAGCAATGGCGTTTTTATTATTATTACATGTTATAATAATTAAATATAATATTATCTATGTTTCGTATATAATCTGTGTAGTTTTTCAAGTGTATATGTTGTGTGTATTTTAGTATTACTATTATTGATTTATATATAAACGTTGATTTTGCGTGAACTTTAATGTGCATGTATTTATAAGTAATCGCTTCATGTGTATTCTTGTGGTCCCAAACGCATACTTACTTTTTCTTATACATATATTTAAGTAAATAATAAAGAAACAATAAGAAAGTAATCAGTGAATTATGGTGTTTAATTATTGTGTATTAAGAGATTTAGAAAACAAAACAATATCACAACGGGTTAGTAAGTTAGAAATAGGAAAAAGAAATATCTACGCTTTTCTTTAAATTGTAACTTTTGAACCGACTTCAAAAAAGGAGGAGGTTAGCAATTCGTCTGTATTTTTTTTAATGTTTGTTACCTCATAACTTCAGATTGTGTAAACTGATTTTGATATTTTTTTTTATTTGAAAGCTGGTGCGTCCCGTGTGGCCTCATTCCAATTTGGTTCAGTTCTGACAATTACATCCATGAGAAAATCATACAAATCTTAATTTTGCATTAAGTATATGGACGAATAACTCGTGGTAGTCCGGTGAATCTGTAGAGGCCCTAGTGCCGAAAGGTATGTCAGTTCGAATAAAAAAAACAAAAACGAGTAACTCAATATCACGCCAACCGATTTCGATGATTCATTTTTTGTTGGAAAGTATGTACTTCGAGGGTAGTATAATGAGAGTTTGGTTAGGTTCTGATTATGGTATCCATGACCAAGTAACGGAACTCTCCAATTCCTAGGAGCAAATTAACGATACTAGGCCGAATCTTTTATACGCTATCCGGATATTTGAGTCACCTACTTTATCGTTGTTATGGTCAAGTAATTGTCGTAGTCGAATATGATGATCAATGGAATTTCTTAACGGCTTACAGCAACTGTTTGTAATCAAATTGCAATGCGCTTGCGTTCGTTGCTGTATTGTATCGTATCGTATGTCTGAAGCGGTGGTAGCCAAGTGGGTGGTAGAAACTTTTGCGTATTATTGATAAGCCATGGCGCCGACTTCAGATATATTATTAGGTAGCGCATATACTAATATTTTTTTTTTAGTTTGATTAATGTAATAGTTTAGTTATTTTTTTATTTTTAGTGCCTTCTTGTTTCCTTAGTGTTTCTTAATACTGAAGTCGGTTTATTTTTTTTTGTAAAAAAAATAATATATAATTATATAACGAAAGTTAATTTAGTTATACGCTTATTGTATGTGTTATTAGTTGACATTACAATGAGATGGATGTACGTGAGATAAACACACAATTCCAATTATCTCGATATGACAAGTTATAGCTACTCGTAAGTAACAATTACTTGCATCCCTTTATTATGTATTTAAAAATGTGATTGTATTTTATTTTTCTTTAAACTACTATGAGAATATTTTAACGATGACGAGAAATAAATACTTTTATAGTTCTTAATATTAACAACTGTCTCATTGCGTCGTCGCTATTTTCCGTTCGGATTTTAGGGTTACGTTTTAATTTAAAAAAAACATAAGTCCTTAACACATCGCTGTATTGGAATTTCTATTATATGTTTTTGTAGAGAATGGAATGATCTATCGGACAGGTTTTTTGGAAAAATCTAATTCTTGGAAAATTATTCAAAGTCAAAACTGATTCAGATTCAACTTGAAAATTTATTTATTTACATTTACAATTTTTTTTCGTGTATTTTTACAATGGCTTCCATACTGTGCAGAGCCTGTGCCATCTTGCATCTCTGTCCTGTCTTGCTAGCCAGGATATGATTAAACAGCAAGTTTTATAAAAAATCTTTTTAGCGGACGTTACATGTTTGTAATTTATTATAAGCTAAATTGTTAGATTATTAAATATAATAGTTAGTTCAACAAATGCATATACACTTAGTCATAAATATCGTAAATAATTACCACTTTATAATATATATATATATATACACTAGCAGGCTCGACGGGCGTTGTCCTGCCCTGATAATAAAAAATAATACTTATGTGTATGAAATGCTTAAGGTAACTAATGTATTTTATTTGATAAGGATTAATACTGTATTCGTCTAAATAGCCTTCCAATTACCTCATTATATGTGATCATTTTTAGAAGATAGATGGGTATAGTAAGCTTTTATACAAAGATTCGTATATGTCATCGTAGTCTTTTTTACACTTTTACTCCTAAACAACTTAACCAATTATTCTGTACACGTTGTCAGGAGTACAGAATAGGATATAGGGTACCGTTTTCTCGAGAAAAAATGGACTGTAATTATCGGGGAATCCACCAATTACATTGACGCGGCGAAGCTACGAGCAAAACTTAGTATTTTATAAGTATTTAGGGCCATCTATTAATTAATGACGATAAACTAGAATTGTAACATGCTAAATTTAGAGGAGACCTGGAACTAAAATGTAGCAGCTGGAACACACATATACACATTTGATGATACTTTTTAACATCGCGGTGGTGGCTTTTGGTCAACAAATCCATCAATCATCATCTTGATCGACAATGTATCCGAACACGGTAACGTTCGTTTAACTGTCATGTTTTATTATGCAAAAACAAAAATATCTTAATTAAATGTTGTATCGCCAATGTAATCTAAAACGCTATTCCTCAATAGTGCCTAATCATTTGGTTTATCTTATTATCTTTAAATAACAGATATCTAGTCCAGTAACTCGAGTACATAATAAATGAAATGAGGGTAAGTTTGCGGCTCGGGTGTGCTGACCGCTCTTATTAAAGGGACCTGTCCGGCGCGTGATGTTATCTCCTCAGTCTATTGCATTATTTCTCTCCATCACTATATATTATTAAACCTGTTCTATGTTGTATTATTTTAAAGGTTTTAATGCTGCGTAATTAATTGCACGTTTACTGATAGAATTGATAGGAAATACTTTTTTTTTCATTATATTTTAGTACGTCATGATAATTGAAGCTCATATAATTGGGTTTCCAACATATCAACGAGCGATAATATTAATATTTTTAACGGTATGTCACACCTCATAATATAATATCGATATAAAGAAAAATTTACTTCGAAAAAAAACGAAATCTTGTTGACTTTAATTTCAAATGATTGCGATTTCGATTAATTACATAAGGATGATAGATACCCTTCACCTCTTTCTTTTCTATAAACAACATTGTTACGACGGGTATAAAAGATGTGTACTATTTATACTAACTATATACTAACGAAATAACTATAATAATGTAGGATTCTCTGCGAACATCAAGAATAAGCTCATAGTAACAGATAAGGCAGCGTTACGACTCATCGATGCACGGGAATACGCAAACATTTAAATCTTATCGCTCCGAGTATTGTAAACAAATAAACAGCTTCTAAATATTTGAAACTGCACCCATCCTTTAAACGTTATTATTATCGTAAACCAAAATTTTTATTGCTTTCCAGAGATTTCCACCTCTCGTTTTTATTAGATTTATAAGCGCGTCAAAGTAAGGCCTACAATAGTTTCACCTCGGACGTCGAAGTAAAAACAGTAGTATAAAGTATAGTACTACCACAGCGTAACTAATGAAAGGATCGTTTTCTTTATAATAGTGAGTGGGTTCCACTTTTGTATGTGTGCGAAAAAATTTCCTTCACTGAAAGCGATATTTGATTACCCACGGGTGTAACAATGCGATTACCCATTCAACATTATAAGGTTTTCTGATATCTCTTTGGGTCGGTTAAAATAGGTCATGGGCTGTAGTGACCATTTTGTTTTCGACGAAAACGGTGTCTTTGCTTAACTGCTGTGACGAGAAAAATTGTAACGTTTTATTTTCTACTAATGGCCGCGTGTGACTTTGCTTGCATTTGTATATCTATAAATTTAAGGTTCCAAGACTTTTTTCTTATAGACAACTTTGAAATTTTGGCTGGTTCCGGTTGACCCCCTGAAGCAAAATTTCTACCATATTTCCAAAACTTGACAAATAGTGGTGCTTTGCAAGTCTCGACATATTGTACTGGATATGGCATATGCAAATTTTTACAAGTAACAGTTGCTGAGCTTCTTAAAATATTATCTGCCAACATTGATAGGTGAAGTCCAGCCAATATTTTCGTTCTTCACTATCGAAAGCAGGTGCATTTTCGTGTACCTCTGTTTACGCATTGTGAACCCCCATTTTTTTCTCGAGCCAATGTACAACTGTTAATGATGCTTCATAATGTAACTACTACGTTTATATAGTTCAGTCGCAACGTTGGACATTCGAGAAGATAGCAAACTATTACAATAGCCAACATTCAGAAAGTCTATTGTAAAGTTTAATCAAAATAAGTTCAGTAGTTTTGTATGAAAGAGTCAGTGTGATCATCCATCCATCATCAACATCAATCTGTAATAGACCCATTGCAGGGCTATAAGTCTCTTCCCGAAGGAAGGTATGGATATAATCAATATGCTAGCCAACAACGTATTGACGGTTTCAAACTTGGAGAAATCCATAGTTCTATATTTTCCCCCTACGGTGGTACTACAAGAACATTGCTCTGACTCAGGTTTCTTCAGGATGTTTTTCATTACCGTCAGCCGATAGTGTTACCAATTTAAATTTGTAAATGTACGCGAATTCCGAAAAATTCGTTGGTACATGCCGGGGTTCGAATCTCGGACATCGTATTGATGTTCCACCGGTCAGACCATTCGAGCATTGCGACATACAACATCCATCCATCTTAATAAAATTTCTCGTTTATATTATTAATAGGATAGGATTATATGCTATGATAAATTACTTCCAATCTGCGCCTTAAAAATACTACCACAGTAATATGAAGAGTTTAAAAGCTCAAAGGAAGGAGGTAATTCAAAGCTATATGTGTATAAATTAACACTGACAGTCTAAATTAGTGAGATGATGAACATTAAAAGTCATTTAGATGCCGTCTCAAAGACAAATGAGTGCAAATAAAGGGAATATAAGTGTGCGCGTTAATTTGTGACTCATAAGGCGAGATCTCTTAATCTTCGTGTAACGGACCTTTTACCAGCGTTTTTATTTGTATTTTATGGTTAGTTTAATTAGGATTTTACTTTATTCTATTCTAGATATACATTATTTATTAATAAAAATGTTTAAAAGGCGGGTGATGTTTTTCGAATTTGTGTCTGCTAACTGATTCCCAACCGCTTCACTGGGTATTAAAAATAGTGCCAATTGTGGCCTCCACCGGTGAGGCAGTACTAGTTTAGCGGGTTGATGAAACTGTAATATATGAAGTATCGTTAGATTTCTCTTAATTATATGATTGAGATAGTTAATATTATATCGACGTATTACATCATCATCATCTTCTTACCCTTATCCCACCTAAGTAGGGTCGGCACAACATGTTTCTCATGTTGTGATGTATGATTTGGCATATTTTTTACGATCGGCCGCGCGCGCCTGACATCAACCCTCCTTGGGATTATTTTGTAGTACCACTATAAATTCAACTGCCTAACTTGATATGGATGCTAAACGTGGATGTTTGATTCTTCAATAACAGATCGTACAGATTCAAATGACGCGCTTGAATACGATGTATCCGTGTATTGCACCTCCACAGGCTCTGGTTCCAGGTTTGTCGTAGCAGTGAGGATTTCTTCCTGTAAATCTGATTAGTATTTTTTTCCACTTCTTGTTCACCATTATTATTAAAAATATATATTATTATAAAATAAATATGAATGTTTTTTTCAATTATACATAAATTTGTAAATTGTATAAAATATTTTTGTATTGTCATTGTCATCTAATATCGACGTATTACATATGTGAATAAAATAGGCGTTTACAAACGTGTTTTTGTCTTTCTTCATAAATCTTTATACTTACTACCTATTTACGTAATAAGTAATTGCGTACCCACTACGTAATTCTGACAAACAATTTTTTTTATTAACAATAATAAAGAAATAAAAGACATTGTTAAAAGTTAGGAGTGCCGTAACAAAGGGGTGTAATGAAGCCAACGACAAATTTCAATTAGCAACCCGCTTTGTTTATTTCTTCTGCTCTGTTATGGGTACAGGTTAAACAAATTTCATTTAATTTTATTTGGCTTTGGTTATGCACCTTGACCCTCGGTTAACAAAGTCGGTCAATTCCCTACAAATGAAACGTATAAATCGTCTTTACAGCTCCCACATAGTCGCAGTTGACAAATGATTAGGTCGTAACACGGTTAGATTCCCACACGTAGTGCTATCTCGCTCGTCTCTATGTCACGGTCTTAAGCACGTGCTAGATTATATTATCTACCTTTAGTCATATTTTACTGGAAGCGTCTGCTGTTTGTTGAGCGTGATATAGAAATTCAACACGAATGTAACAATGGGTCATAGTTTATTTAGTAATTAAACAAACTGTTACTATTCCATTTTAGTTTTGGCCGCGGCTTTGCTCACTTTACTGAAGACTTGAAATATGTCTTGGGAACAGTAGATTTCTTGGTTAGGTAACTAAGACGTGAAAGTGTAACAAGCCAAGTGACGTCCGCTTTTATTAATCTTAATTAGAATTACTAATATAAAAACGGGAAATAATACCAATCAATTTTCCATATAGATTAACTAATCAGATGTGATATATTTATTTTAATTTTAATAATATACTTTGGATCACTAAAGTATTATTACATTAACCTTTTAGAAACCCACTGTAAGGCCACAGGCCCCTTCCTAAAGAATGGTATGGTATAATAATAAATTTGCCCATTTTGCCATTGATTATGCCCATGCATAATCTCAACGCCAGCCCAAAATGTATCGGTGATTTAACACTAGGAGAAATCCAACTTGGAATATTAATAGATAAATAAATCACTGAGGTACATATAATATTACCAAAAAGACGAAAATGTTAGAGGTATATTTTAAGCGTTAATCAAAGTACAAAATGTCAGCAAATTAAAGAGCTCCTGTTTCGTTCGTATTTGTAATTTGAGGTCTCCGAGGTGCGGCGGCGGCGCGGTGCTTGTGGTTACCGTGGTACCACCTATATCGTGTTAAAAGGTTTTATATTTTAACGTAACAAAAATGATGATCTTGTTAATGTTAAAACCTCTACTTAGAATTTCGTTCAATATTTTGTTTTTTTCTCCATCAAATTACATTCTATTTGGATATTAACATTACATCTGCATAGGGTCGCATGTCTTACTTGTGATTTTCCGACAGTATTTTGGTAAATGTGTATAAGAACTTTAACAACTAATGTATATAGTAAGGCCCCGTTGTTTCGTATAACGCTGTTTCGGTTTAATGCTCTTTTATTTGAATTGTGCGATTCCCCGAAATTGCACGCAGTGATAGGTTTTCCGATGTCCGAAACAGAAGTAGAGCAAGAAGAACTTTCAAAAGCGTTTCTAAAAACCAGTTTAACCACTATAACAGACATTATGGATTAATTTATTGAAAATGACTCAAATTTTGACAGGAGTTCAAAGGCAAAACTGATTGTTATGAGTGCCTTACCCACTTACCAACAACTTCTTACAGAGTGCAAAAGGAGAACGCCAATTATATTAGATACCTGAAATAATAATCTGAAATATAAACATTCTGATTTAGAATTTTATTTAATTTTATATGTATATTCGTTTATCATATTTCTATTTTTGTAAGAAATACATTTTTGTTTTATTGTTTTAGAAAACATAATAAATAAATTTAATAGTAAAATAGCTGACCAATGTATTACCCATCTTCCCCTAACCCCATTATTTACATGATAATATAACCTTGTTTAACGCTGTTTCATATTACGCTCTACTTTGATAGAACATATACCCCGCGTTAAGTGAGGTCTTACTGTAGTTACTTTCTATTCGATATCTAAACTATCAAAAACCGCGCCATGAGAGCGGCAGAGAGTGAGGTCGGCAGGAAATTCATTACCTATTATTGTCATCTCAGAACTATCAAAAGTCGTAAGGGTTTCCGTTCATTCACAATCGACATGCCCTTCATTATCATAAAACGCGTCGTATCTTCGTAAACTAACCACAAAAGAATGGAATTAACTGCGCGAATCTGGTATTGCAAAGTTGTAAAATATAGGACCCTTTATAGTAAATGTATTTTTACTCATGAAGAATGTTCCGTCCGCGTCATACAAAGAGTCGAACAGATATTATAAATTTATTATAATAAAGAAGATTTTGCAGCTCATTGTCAGGTAAAAGGAAGAAAAGAAAATCGATTATTCGGTTATTTGCAGAAGTATCAAAAGAACGAGGCATGAAAAAAGCAGCATAACATGACGACGTTCGCTGTCCTTAGTCAACATTGTTTCCTGGAACCATCGCGGTCAGATATTTTGCCTATACTTATATTACAAACGAAAGTAGGCAAATAGATTATTCACTGAAATATAGCATAGATACAATTATTGGAAAACTAGCTATTGCTCGCGGCTTAGCTCGCATTAATGTGACTTTCCCTCGGTAATAGTACGTATTTCTATGTAAATCTATAATATATAAAGTAATATGTAACATTTCATGATAATCGGCTGAGTAATTAAGGCGTGAAACTGTTACAAACAAACGTGAAAGGCGCGAAAAGGCGTAAAAGCATAAAAAAAAAACAAACAAACGGACTCATATTAGCATTTATGATATTAGTTAGAATGATGTATATGCCCATATTTGGCAAATAAATAAAATCTTTCACTTCGTTCAAAACAACTTCAATATTATTAATCTATTCTTTTTTTACTTACATTTTCTTTTATAATATATATGGTAAGAATAACATGTTATCCTCTTGCAATTTCTTCTATCAGCTGTCAATTCAACTTCACAACCCTTACACACGTATAATTTACAACACAGTCTATTATACTTTTTCCGTGTTCCTCCAATCCTATATTATATATTTCCAAACAACACAAATGGCGAAAAAATTTGAAAGCATTTGATGGTTTTCACAATGAAAAGGATATCAAACTTTTTTCGGGCCATGTTTCACGCGAACGACATCAATCCTGAAAGGGTATGGAAAAACTTTGGAAGAGCCGAAGGAGATAAAAGATATCAAGCGTTGAGCAATCCATTAATTTTGTGACGCAATCTGTCTTGTATATTTTTTATGTCTGTTTATTGTTTTATATATCTCACATTAATGTATATAAATTGGATTTTTGTATATCTGAGTTCGATGAACTCGAATACTTTTTGATCGATTATCATGCACGTTCACGTCATGGAGGACTTTTTGTATGCTACTTATTGCGCTATAACTCGCCTTTAGGTGGTACTAGGCTGTATTTTATATAGTTGTTTTGTTAATTATAGTTGCAGGATATTGTTACTATATTATAACATAGGATTTCACCGTGGCAGCAATGTAATTTGTGTAAAAATTGTTTGTTTAAAGTTATAATATTAATAGCAAGATTGTTTTAAACCAATACGATAGAATGTTTGTATACAAAACCAATCAAATTGTAATGTATTTCCCAATGTAATTCCCAATGTTTGATTTTTTTTCTTGTGAGGAAATTTTGATAGAATTGTGATAATGTTGCAAGTTATGTTGTTATGATATAGAAGACATTATTCGTTATTAATTGTATCTAAGCATGTTTTCAATTGTCTATCAGTTTTACCACTTGAACACGATGAAATTTTAACGTTTGGTAACGTTGTAGCCCAATGCAAAGATAAGGCTAAGGAGACCTACTTCTCAAGTGCAGGTAACGAAATACAATGATCTAATTTGATGATGGTGCAGTGGCTAACGTGTTCAGATACCGAGTCGCTCGACGTAGGTTTAAAACCGTACGAATGAGCCGGAGTTTTCGGTGAAGGAAAACATAGTACTAGTGTAGCACGGTGGTAGTGCTTTTTCTAGGCTCGTCTGGTTACCTAGACTTGTCAAGTTGAAAATCTGCTGCCAAGCACCTATAGGTATATTCCGGCAGTTGCACTTGAGAGCCAGTTCTCCTCTAGATTTAGCGTGTTCACAGTCTTAGAGCACATCGTAATTTAAAATGAGGCGAGATTGTGGTCAAAGGTTTAAAACCTGTAATGTATGAAAACGGTGTTCTTTTAGATTGAAAACTCAAACTTATCAAGGATACGGAAACCTCGGACGACACGTTGTTCGAAAACGCTTGGTCGAACTATTATTGCTCCAAACCGTATATGATAGTTATGACCGCTTATAAGTAAAATAAAAGATTTATCCCGTTCAGTGAACAGGATCTAAACTCTATTAAGCCCAGGAACTTTACAAAGTCTAATGTGTGTTCAATGGACTTTATTTAGTCTAAATATTCTAATTTGGGCGCTTACTAATCCAGAATATTCCGTTGAAGGAAATGTATTAAGGTTCTATAAAAATATTAGCTTTTACTCGCGGCTCGGAAATAGCACATTTTTACTGGTTGAAACTCACTTTCGCTTTTATAATATTAATTAGGTTATTTAGCGATTGGAATATTTTATCAAACCTAAATGTTCTGCTCAAGGATCTTGGTTGAGCTGAAGTATGTTTAAGGTATTTCAACATATAAATGCAACACTCATTCATGTTTCGACTGGGCGACATTATTTTGGCAATGCGCCAATGCTTAGGTCCACGTAACACAATTTATCTATGCTAATGTGTCGGAAGATGTTGAGTTATGACTATTCGTTCATTGTGATAACTGTAAACAATTCTGATTAGCCATTTGTACCCCGTGTTCCTTAGATCATTTGTTTCAATTAAGGTCATATTGTTTCTGTTATTACAAAGTTTGGAGTAATATGCGTCGTATGTCAACTCTGTCAGTTAACCTATTTGTTATGGTTTTAGTGTGATAAGAACTCATTATTCTAAGGACTATTCCTTACTAATATTCTAAATGCGAATTTAAGATTGTTTGTTTGTTACGCTTTTACGTCTTCATTACACCACAGATCATCATGAAATCCTGCATAGATCTTGTCAGGAGTACAGAGAAGGACATAGGGTATTCTTCATCCAGAAGAGATGACTTCTTCTTGAGGAAACATCAAATCTACATTAAGGCGAGAGAAGCCGCGAGCAAAAGTTACTGAATTATATATTCAATATCTATTATTGTCCAGCGAGTATATATTGATATTGATTAATTTATTTGCGAATAAAAAGTCCTCTAAATTTTTTCTCCTATTCAAATCGATATGAATGTTTTATAAAAAAAGACTGGAATAATATTTAGAAATATAAAATTATTGTTAACATAATAAAAGGTTGTAGACTCTTATACTTCCTCTTTTATATACTCTAATCTAAATTCAACGAATATTTATTTTACCTACTACTCTTAATTTTAAAACACAAACTACACCATCTATGACGATTAAATTCATATTTCTTAATTTCTTAGTAAAGGTCTCTCGTGACTCACTTAATAGAACTACTTTCCATTTAATAGAATGACTCATTACGTTGATAATGATAATATGACTAACACCAGCTCCTATTTGTTTAATGAATGTCAACCTTATTTCTAATGGCGTAAGGTATGGAATATTGTGAGGGTTTTTGGGAAAAACAAAGTAGAGGGATGCATCGTTTATGACGTCACGCGATCGGTGGCGCCAGGCCCTATTAACCTAATGACAAACAAATGAAATTCACCAGTACAATATTGTCTCTGGGTAAACATAGAGTAGGTACTTTTCGTATAGACAAAAAGTACTGTTCCTTAAGGATACGTCAAATCTATATTAATGCGAACGAAGTCGCAGATAAATACTAGGAGAGTAAACATTTTTTTTTAATAGGTTTTGAGAAAAGATAATTAATGAGCGGAAAACCGATTGATAAAGAGGAAAATGTGTTTGAAATTGTGTATATTTTTATACCAATCATGATGGTTCAGTTTGTTGCGCAGACTGCATGCTACACTGCAACTAGTTACGAACTCGCATTGTGCCGCACTATTTTGTAGAGTATAAAAAAATATGTATTATTTTTGAGAATAGAAAATGAATGAGCGGAAAATTGATAAATAAGAGAATGTGTTTGAAATAGCGCATATTTTTATATCAATCATGATGGTTCAGTTTGTCGCGCAGACTGCATGCAACACTCCAACTAGTTACGAACTCGCATTGTGCCGCACTATTTAGTAGAGTAAAAAAAATATATATATTATTTTTGAGAATAGAAAATGAATGAGCGAAAAATTGATCAGTAAAGAGGAAAATGAGTTTGAAATAATGCATATTTTTATACTAATCATGTTGGTTCAGTTTGTCATGCAGACTGAGTGTTATACTCCAAACAGTTACGACAAACTCGCATTGTGCCATACTATTGACTTAGCTCGTGCTTTCGACGCCCATTAATATACGTAGGCGTAGTATGATGACCCCGGAAAGGTTTTAATAGTCGAACTCAATGTATGGTAACTATAAATCGCATCGGTTATCGTAGTTTATGATACGAGTTAAAGCGGTTTCACGGTCAATTTACTTGTAATGTTAAGTTTAATCGCAGATGGTATTCAGTTAGATTATTACATCGTTATGGTATGGATTAAGTCAATTAATACGACACGGCTCTGTCCATCGTATGTATGAATTACTGGTATGAGTACAGGCTTAGTGTATAAGAATGTCTTTTATTTCTTCATTTTTGTGTTGAAGATATGCACTTGAGATGAGAATTATAAGGTTAAAGAGATATGACACTAATTATGTCGAAATTCGAAGATAATTATGTGAGATTTATTTTTTTAATCTTTTTAGAATTTTTGAAGTGTCAACACTGGTTATCATTATTATATAGGGATCATAAAGAACATTGTATTCGACAAATTCTAGAACGTTCCTGTTTTTTTTTGTGTTAAAAAAATCTTCTGATCTTCCTAATATGTTTGTTTATATGTGTGCAATTTATTCAGAAAGTACACAAACGATTCCTATAAATCTTTTACTGGGATATACCTAAGACAAGGTTATGGTATATAAAATATTATTTTTACCCGTAGGTCGGTACGTGTTACGTATTATTTTTTTTGCAATAGATAGTTGAATTATAGCGAAACAGATATTGTGTAAACATTATCCGTTTTCAAATATATATCAATTTCATAACGATCTGATGAACGATACAGAAATTTATGAACTGCAGCGCCACCTGGAAAAGTAATTAGTTTTAAAACCTTGACTATTAAAAATGCTTATGCGTGCCAACTTGCATATAAAAATATTAAATATGTTTAAAAACTTTTATATAAGTAAATGTAAGCTTTGATAATGACAATTGTAAGAAATTGATATTTTATTATAAAAAACAAAATAAATAATAATCACATTTTTCATTTTTAAACAGTTTAAATAATTTGATCGAAGGAAAATGGCCGAGATAAAAGTACTGAGAAAATAATTGGAGGTATTTGACAGCACAGCTTCATCATTGAGCGCAAGGTCGCGATCGGAAGAGCGAGAAAGCAACAAATACTTCGCGAAAAAAGTGAGAGAATCGTTAAAACAACCTACTCAATTTTGACTAAATAACTTTCGACAGCAGCTTTGTCAAAAAATAATAAAACATTTTTGAGTCTTAAATTATTCAATTGTTTATAAGCATATGTACATCATTCTAATACGTAGTTTCGTTGACGATTTTTTTTTAATTTGACAAACTTGTAAAAAAACATGTCTTACTTTTTATATGGATATTAATAAAAATGCAATGAGTCAACCCTTAATATCTTAACATCCTTAGTGTTATGAACTCAGACTTTAACAGGGCTTTTTTCCTCATCCTGAACAATATTCTCATACTGATAAAAAAAAGATGTATTTTGTTCCTTAAGAAATATTTATTTTACAGTTTTTAGAAAGGTAAAGTGTGAAATGAGGATTAAAATCATAAATCAAATAGTATTTTCACGTACGTGAACTCCCTTGTATGTTCCAAGTACAAGTAACACTAATTAGTACGGCACAATTAATTCTGGAATCAAGAGGGCCAGATAAGCTGAATTGTTTGCGCGGGATTAATAATGATTAGTACTCGAAACTCATTCTCTAGTGTTAGGTACAGCTTACTACAATTCGTTTACACTCATTACATAATTTTGTTTTGAAATAAATATTGCTGCTATGTAGTAAAATGCTTCTACTTTTGGTTACGTACATTTATTTCAACGGAACAGAAAGTCGTTGAGCACGGGCATTATGTCTACGTTCAGCTTTCATGATTTTGTATATTGTGTGTAATTTATTTCAAATTGGAGTTATAGGTAAGGAACTGTAGATAAGTGTTACTAAATAAGTACGTATATTATGAAAATAAATGAATACAAGTTACACATATTCAGCTGTTCATTTTTTATTTAATATCTGTCTTCTATTCCTTGAAGGAATGCTTACTATATGTGTTTTTGTAAGTTTTTGATGTTCAGTTTTTAAGCATTTGGGACTTTTATAATAAGTTAACGGGTTCTTATCTGTATACAACCGTTATATGGTTATGACAAATATAAAAAAGCATATTGTTATATTCAGTAACAATGCCAATACCTCAAAGGCTTGGGAACCGTTGTCATGTATCGTTGTTTGGTTCGCATAAGTTTTTTTAATATACTTTGTAGTGTACATAGCAAAATGTGGTTGGGTACAAATGAAGTGTATAGGTCTGTGTATAAAATGTATTTTGCTCATATATAATGATATATCTTATTACTACAATTTACTTTGAATGTAGACGCTTAAAAAAGTGTTAACTTTAGTAAAAATTAAAATATTTTTTTGGTCACTAGTCGCATTTTGGTAAATCAAAGATCAAAATAGTAAACTGTCAGTACGACCGATTACAGTTTTCTCCAAAAGTCCAACAGGGAATTGACATCTAACATTCTCAGTTTTTCATCAGGGCCGAAGACATCACTATAATTACCATTATTAGTCTGTAAGAGACCTACTGAACGGCTATAGGCCTCTTCCCGAAGGAAGGTATGGGGACAATCACTCATAGTCTCAGTTTGCGACGTATTGCTGATTTAAAACTCAGAGAAATCCACAGTTCTATGTTTTACTATAAACCGTGGCATAACAACAACATTTCTCAGGTTCAGGTTTTGCTTCACCGTCAGCCGATAGTGTTACCAATTTCAATTAACAAATGCACGCGAATTCCGAAAAAAATATTGGTACATGCGGGTTTTCAAATCTGTGGACAACGTCGTTGGATTGATATACCACTGGTCAAACCACTCGATGACCACGAACTGGAGACACATAACTTTTTAATACAAAATATTTCACTCTAGTAATGCATGACCGTACTTAATAAAATTAAAAAAATATATCCCGTCAATAATAAAGACTACATTGTAAAGATATAACAACATCAAACCAGGTGACGTTGGAGTTTAAAATATATCTATCTGTCTGTATACTTAAAGTATTAGGTAAGCGCTTCTTAGGGAAGGAACGGAATTTATTTCTACAATAGGGCACAATGAATTGACGATTCCAAATGATATCAGTTATGTACAAATTGTTCGGTATTTACTGGTATATCATTTTACAAGAATATTTTTCGTATTTCGAAGCTAACTTGCTATATTTCCATCATTGTCTGTTGATGGTATTATTGTTTAGAAGAGTCTGCAGGCGTTGTATGTAAACCGCAGGCTTAAAAAAAATTCGAAAACCTCGACAAACATTTACAATTAATAATTAAAAAATGTTATGCCTCGTGCCGACTATAAAATGAAGAAAACGATGTATCTTTACGATTAAGTGCTTTTTGTAAAGTTGTTTTAATCTCTGTGTAATATCTAAGGAGACATTCATCTCACTAATTAATTAGAATTTAAAGGACGGGTTTCAGTGCGCCCATTGCAGATAAAAGTTTCCTCAATTGTGACGTCACAAACCGTTTATAAATCATACTAGACATTTAAATTTTAGAATAACTCTCTGCCAGTCGACCTATATTCAACTAAGTGTAGTTACGCTGGAGATTCATGATAGGCTTCGAAAGAGAAACGTTTATATTGTCAAGTTGGTAATTGTTTTTCTATTATGAAATGAACTAGCGATGCGTTTAATACGTGCTTGAAGGGACCTGTTTTACTACTGATCTTTTAAATTTGTGGTACTTTCGAAATTTTGTTGTTTAAGCCTTTCCTTTTAAAACAGGTCAAATTCCTTTTTACGATTTGTTTTACGTTATTGGCTTACTAATTGGATGACAATAAAACTTGTATAGGTTTTGGAACATGTTGAAATGTACACAAAGTTCCTCATTTATATTCTTGGCTTATTGATAACGTAAGTATCAAGTACCTGTACCAAGGTACCAAGAAACTATACTATTTTTGATGGTTGAAAGTGACCTATGTCATTTTCTGTACTCATGACAACGTTTATGTAAAACTTTACGATAATTGGTTGAGTAGTTAACGTGTGAAAGGTTAAACGAATAAACAAACTAACTTTCGCGTTTGTAATATAGTTAGTATAAACAGTATCCTTTTCGTGATAAATTTTATAGTCCTCTCAATTCACGTTAAACATAACCTGGTATTTGTCTAATCTCTCATCTGTCTTATACTAAGCACAATTTTGGTGACCATTTAATTCAGTCAAATTATTCTAATCTGGTTCGGGCGAACTTTCGCATTTTCCCGACAAAAAATCCCATCCTCCTAACTTCAACGATTTAGAGTGTACGTTGTCTGTGCTTCGGACTTAATAGTTTTACTAATGAAATGTGCTAGTGTTTGATGGTAAGCCCATAAAAATGTGTGGCTCTTGAGTATAGCTGCAGAATCAATATATTATAAGTATTTTGCGACAAACTCTCAATATGCGAGTAGTAGCAAAACGAAGCCCAGACAATAACACAACAGTGAACGGTTACTCTTCAACACGATTTTACTCGAAAACAATTATGTTGTGAATGTAAATACGTAATAGATACATCTTGATAAACCGTTGGTAAATTGGAGTTTCTCGGGAATTTTAATTAGTTGGAATAGAAACGTGCAGTACGTGCATTATCGTTTATCGTTACAGTGGATTAGGTAATGTCCTTAATTGGCTTTTGTTTTATACAAGTGGACAATTTAATCTCGCTTATAATAGATACGATTAAATTTTTGTATGGCATACCACCAGTTCGACTTCTATCTATTTCTTCAGGAGTGGGAAATAGTATGTAAGAATAGACTGCAAGAGCTTCATCAACTATTTCTGCCAGAAAACAATAATGTTCGTGCTGTTATTCCAGTGCCAGGGCTTTGATGGCAATAAGGCATTCCAATTTAGTCTTTATGAGTAAACCTATTATGACTGGCCTAAGAAATGTGTCTTATTGGGGTAGATAGTATAAAAATATAGGCTGCAGTGACCACTTTAACATCAAGTGAATTGTAGTGCTATATATTGCTTCGTAATATATAAAACGCCGATAATGCGAGGATAACGGATGAACTCTGTCTCATGACAGTAAAAGATCGTGAGGATTGGTGTGGCCGAGAGGGTATACTCAGTAGTAGCAAAATGTGCTGAAGGAATGGAAGGCTTAAGATAAACGTACTATAAGAATGTACTTGAGATAAACGAGATAGAAGTTAGCAAGCAAGTTGAGATTTAGAAATTTTCAAATTCCATCGGGATTTTAACTAGCTTGGTGTTAACTTTAGTTTAAGACATATTTCAGGTAGGTAGGTAGGTACTTTTAGACCATGCAAGAAAGAATAGAAGGGTATAATCGTATTTGTTGACACTAATACTCGACTGGTGATAAAAACTGATACAAATTAGTTTGATAATGATATCTAGATGGAGAGAAAAACGAAAATGGAATCTCATCTATTTTGTTACTGGACAAAAGCTTGGTTTGACAAAATTACACGTAATTAAATTAATATTTCAATTAATTATTTTTTCTAATTCAAAAAAACGTGTCACATACACATAGCAAAAGTCGGTTTTAACGATTAAATAGATACGTTGTTTTTTAGATTAGCTCATGTAAATACCCGAACCGTGATGGTACTATTCAATTATCGGTAGATGAGTGAAGTCTAGTGAGTACTTTGTATGGATGGTGCATGAAAGAAGAAAACAATTTACCATAGTATTTAATTTATACGCGCTGCAAAAAGTTTTTGCTATTTGATTATATCTATTTTCTTGGTAATACCCTTAGTTTGATATATAAAACGATATCTCTAAAGTTTTATGTTTATAATGAAAATAAAAGCAACTTTAAGAAAAACTTTTGGCATTTATAAAATCAAACAAAGGACACCGAGGTCGATTGTTGACCTTAGCTGTCGAAGGAAAATGACTGACGAAGCGTCTCCGAAATGAGTCGATGTCATAAAATTTAACGCTACCCCGACGCTGTAGCCGATAGTGTCGACGGCGAAAGAAATTGCCCATTAAGGGTTTTTGATGAAGCGGCATGCTATTCTCTGTAGATGTACGCTGGTACTTTGTAAAACTTGTGTAAGGTCTTATATACTTGTTTGATATTTTTTATTGTCGATAGTTACACGTACTGTCTTTTTTATGTGGAGAAATCTGTTATGGATACCCATTGGCTGTTAGGGTTATGTGAAGTTCCTGAACCGTCTGCTTCGCTATTAGGGTTCCCAGGTTTGCGTCAGCATGTACCGCGATAAATCCGACTACAAGAGTTAGTGTAAATATTAGGTCACTAACTAATAGAGATAGTGCAGTCGACCTAACTGTCTCCTTGTTTTTCGAAACAGTGCAATGGAAAGTTAGGTGTCCTTTGCTTTTTGATCCACTCTAGCAGTGGAGTTGACAACTTCTCCAACCATCCTTTCTCTGTTGTTTTTAAGCGAAGTTGTCTACAAATATAACTTCAGAGTTAACACATGTTATAGACATAATTTATTCAATTAAGTAGTTGTTAAATAGTAATTTTGTCTTTTTCAATTTACCCATATATAGGTCGTTACAAACAGCTAATGTACAACATTATTAGAGGTTCTTAAATACTAAATCAAACATGAAAGCTTAAGTTAATACAATTTAAGAAGTACTGCATGTCCATTTGTTATTAAAGTTACGGGGGAGTGGTATTTTAACAGATAAATTAGTCTACAGAATTGCTATTTTTAGATACAGTTTGAATACAACCCACTCATGGATCCGTCAAACATATCGTCGTACTGAATGTTTTACATCTTAGCGTCACTTAACACTGCAAGATTTACAAACCCAATTCATATAATTATAACTTCATTGGAAGCGAACACGCCAACTATTTGACGGACTTGTACTAACGAGTAGGACATATATGTGACATATTATAACATAGCGTTGCATTGGACTGATGCCAGTTTGGAATATATATTTGTTATCTATATTAATAAATATGTACTCCCGTCTGTATATTTAACTACTTTTTTCTTATATTCTGTCACAAATGCGAGTATCTATTGTATAATTCTGGTAAAAAATATGACATCAAAAATATTTAATCAAAATCAAATAGTCTACTGAAAAACGACAAAAATCGTTTTTAATTTAATGTTGTACATGTCATTTTTCATTTAATTAACTCGGGGAATTGTCAATAATTAATTATATTTTTTTTTTACCAAAATATTTATTCTTAACCGATTTTAATGAAATAATGTACATCAGAAGTGTAGGCTTGATAGGCTATAAAAATTGCCAAAACACTTTTGGCTATCATAGAGTACAATTGAAACTAAACTTACGGTACGAAAATAACTTAAATCACAAGCGTAAAAAGGCGCACGGCGCCGTGGCTACAACTTGTAAACTGCATTTGGCTTGTATTACCGGTGTACGTCTACTCCTAAAACATTTAAGTACTTATTAATTACGAAGGAGTTAAATGAAATTTTATTAATTTCTATTGCCATTGCATTCTATTTTGTGTATAATTTATATAAGCAAGAGTTAGCGAGGGTCAATATGAAAAACAACGTAATTGTGTCACAAATATATCAACTTAGACGCCTCAGATTTACAAAAACATAGTAATCAGTTAAAAATCTTAACGATTTCTTGGGTTCTTTAACAAACTAATATGAATGCTTAATTCCATAAATTACATATTTCATATAATGTTGGTACTCAATTGTAATGGCAATAGAAATATTACACGTTTATACCACAATATTAACTATTTAGTGTAAACAAATGAATCAAATCTGTACGTACGAGTATTCAGTATGAATAATTAATGACTCTATTAAGGCAATCACAAATTAATTTAGATAATAACTGGATATTACACCGATCGGATTAAAATGTATATTATTGTGTTGCACCATATCATATTATCCTCCGCTAAACAAATATTTTGTATTCACTAATGTATTCGCTTGCGTTAGTTATAAAATTATGTTTATGAACAAGCTGATACATGCGGTTTTGTCTGCGTGGTTACTATTTTAACAATCTATTTTATCTACGGAGGAAAAAAATATAAGCCACCACCACATTGCTACCCATGCTTTTCCACAGTAACCCCACATTGTAAACCCCATAACTTTTGAGTTATAAACACACTAACGGAGAGATAAAGGACATGTTATATTATGTTAGGGCACATAAACAACTGTTTTAATTATATGTATGAAAAGCATAGATAATATATTCGGGGTAAGATAATTTATTCATATGTATGTACAAACCGAAATGTTCCGCTTAGTGCGATCCGTTTCTAGGTATACTGTATATTTGTGGAACAAAGCTATAGCTTCTATGCGTACATATGAAGTAAGGAGATTTTGTTATACGAGTATATGCAATTAACAAAAGTCAATTACCGAATGTTGAAGCGCAGTACTCTTGAACGTTTGAACATATAAAGCGAATTCTTTTTTTGTTATGTTAATTTTTTTTTTGTATATTGAGAAATAAGTACAAAATCTCTGACAGCAGACAGAGACCTTATCTAGATTAACAATATTTAGTATAAAATAATTTAAATGTTGTACCAAAGGCTGGTATACACCAAATGACAGTTATCTTATATACTATTAAGTTATAACACCAGTTATGTTTATAATTGTCGGGACAAGGTTTGCATGACAAAATATGTTTGAAATATAAAGCGGAACAATGGAAAATTAGAGTTCAAAAAATTCAATATGCAAAAGTTAGTAAGTGAGTGAGACAGAAGATAGTACGGGGACCTTTGAAAATATTGACAGAATTGACAGATTGACATTCAGTTGTTCAGCTGTCATCTTATTTAATTACATGGTCGTACTGTAAATAGAAGATTTGGTCTGATTTTGTTTGTTACTGTACCCGTACGAAGTCGAGGCAGGCGACCATTTTATATTAAATACGTTGTACTCGAAAATTAGCCAACTTTAAGTATTTCTTCAAAGTTTATTAGACTTTTGGTCTTTGTATAAATATATTCCAGTGTTCATATATTTTTGTTTCAAAGTAGTAAAGGTTATTAAACTATCATAGCAAGGTTAAAAGACATACGAGTTTACCGCCACATAATGGCCAAACAGTTATGTATAAAATAGCGCACATTTATACTTTTTACAATATATACAAATGTATGAAACATTCCTATGATCGCGTGTCTTTTAACACCTACTACATTTGAAGTTGAAAAATTTGCCATAAAACTTGTTTTACCAAATACCTTCCAGTACAATATAACATCTAGTATATAGAATGCACAAAAGCCTTATCAGTTTCAGCCCTTTCCATTACCTTCGGAACCACCTCGTGGTGTATCCCGGACAACGTCAGCCTTGTAGGCTGACATTTGATACGTCAAGTGACGACGTCTGTCCTGATATTCCTCTGCTTATTAGAGGGGATAGAGATTAACACAAAGATACGCGCGCGCTTCAGCTTATTTTTTGTGGATGTACTCTCAACATAGATGTAATTCTTGTATACCATTCATACTAATATATAAAAAAAATACATAATATACGTAATAAAACAGGAAAATATAATGATTAGTGTTTTCAGAATTTTATTATATACACAAAAACGTATGGATACAGAAAAGGTAATAAAATACATCGAATAGCAAACACACATTTGTTGTTCAATTCATGGATTGATGTATTCAAAAACTAAAACAAATGTAGAGATTCATTACTCATACAGAAAATAACATAGAATATTTTATTATTATCAGTTGTTCCGCGCTGTTTAGTTGTCTTAAATGTTCTCGCCCTTAGCCCCCGATACCCCGCATCGCGTCGGGGCGACTCACACCTTCCATTCATTTTATTACTTCATTCTCGCTTGGCGTTCTTTTTGATCTACAATTTTTATAGTAATTACTTGACTCGTAAGAGTCATACCATGATGTTATACATACCTTTCTCAATAAATAAGTCTATAAAATTCACTAAACTAAGCTATAAGTTAATATACATTAATTTGGTTTTCTTCCACTATTTGTCAGAAAAAAGAGCTACCCAAATCCAAATTCATATTATAAATGTGCATGCGAGTTTGTTACAATTTCATGCTTTAACTTTTCCACTAATCGTCATGAAATTTTGCATACATATTCTCAGGGGTACAGAAACGAATATAGTGTATCATTCATCCAGAAAAAAAACTATTCCAGAGTCCAATTTACATTAACGCGAACGAAATTGCGAGCAAAAGCTGATGAGTAATTAAAATTAAACCAATTGCTATATGGCCTCCGTACTATAAATATTGAAGTTTACTTCAAATAACTGTAAAAAAATCTTATCGTGATAATTACAACGATCAAATTAATTCTTTCAGGTAGTTCTTACTAACAACTGCCTACAGTTTATTATAGTGTATAAGCCATAAGTTACTGTTTTTAAAGAAAGTTCATAGTAAAATCATTATTCAGCCACAAACTATGAAAGAGCGTTTATGACCATAAAGCTTGTTTAACTATATTGTTTAACATCGTACGTAGTTGTGCATTAGGCGCCCAGCTGCTTTCTAATCAATGCGTGTATGCGCACAAAACAGGAACTGGCCACACCGACGAGCTGTGTTGCTAGATTTGAAACATTAATAATAAGTGGTTTTATCGAAGATTTCCTATTCATTATTGTTTTGTAATAGTTAAATTTCTACTGAAATTTATTTAATGTTCGGTTATTATTTAGAATTAATATTGTATCGAACTCCTTTATTATATTAATTGGAATTGTCAATTAGTATAACGTATTAGACTCATGGAAGCAATTATTAACGCTTTTTCTTAATTACAGGTGACTATCGGACTGAGAAATTAAAACAAAACTTATTATAATTGAAAATTAATATATTTAATATTATAGGCATTTTTCGGAAAGTTCACACTAATAATGATTGTTATACTTGAAAAAAAAAAATATAATCAGGATTTTTTTTAATTCTTTATAGGTTAGCGTTTGACCACAATCTTATCTAATGTTAAATGATGATGTGGTCTAACATAGTAATCATGCTAAACTTAGAGGGAGACTGGCTTTCAATTACAGCTGCCGGAACACACCAACAAGTGCTTAGGGACAGATTTTCAACTTGAGGGTGGTAACTAGCCAGGCAGCCTTAGAAATAGTTCAGTCACTATGCAGCAATGATAGCTAAGTAGTTTCAAGTCCGTTTTTTAGATTTACTAAAACTAGTTAGCTAAGTTTTTAATTCACTATAAAGGAAAAGTTTACAATAAAAGTTCTATAACAATTGTGTTATTAAAAAAAGGCGCTAATATTAAAATGAAGGTTAGGCTAGATGATGCACATGTTGCAGTCTTTGGGTTTTATGGGCTTTGCTGAAAAGAAATTTGATAATGAATTATTACAAATGCAAATAATTTATAAATAAGGTAATTTTTAAGAATATACTGATTTTTATTGTATTCATTTTTTGTTTTTATTTTTTACACATACATTGGGTAATAATATTCAATAGCTTTTTTCTGCCCAATACCGTAGGTTAGCTGGAAAAAAATCCCTATCCCATTAAGCTTGTTATTATACAACGACAATCAACAAACCTTCAATAATAGTGAACTGCGTGTATTGTGGCAGGCTGGCAACACCGGTACGTTGCGCAGCCCGTGCCGTAACAAGCAGTGCTCCCGTACGGCGCATTTACATAGAAATGAACTGACCACCCGGCTAACCGGCATTTCACACAATGTAAATAAGGGTCAGCGCATAAGCCCAGTTATGACGGTGAAGGGGCTAAAGGTGGTCGTAAAACGTACTTATAAAAACTTCGAGATTGTACCATAAGGTGAAGGTAAAGGTGTTATTGTGTACAATTAATAAATCTTTTTGAAACAATGATTCAAGTTTTTAACCTTTTTTGAAACCAAGCGATTTAATGCGGCTCGCGGTAAGAGTTGACTGATAGAAATGTCACGTAAGAAAAGAGCGTTATGCTCCCTCCTTACGAATTTTTCTCTATCTCTCTCTCTCTGTCTCTTACTAGTGTATACGAATGCGCGCGTGCGAAATCTCCATATCGAAATACTGCCAAAAAATTACCTGATACCCGGGAGACACCTGCATTGCTTATTATTTTAAATATAGATTTTATTTACAGAGGAAAAAATATAAGAAAAAAAATGCATTGCTTATAAACTTTCTTTGTAAACGTTTAAGTATTTAGTGACGATATGAATTAATTATTATAATCACATTTAACGTTTTTAGTTCTCTTCATCGTGTAAACAGCGTTCGTTATTATTAAATATAAAAATTATATTTACAGTAATATCGATTTTATTTTTGTCATTTATAATGTAAGCGATTGTGTCCTGCATTATATTGGACAATATTTAGTAATTTAGGTAAAATGTACAACATTATTTACTGACAGAGGTCCTTATCAAAGAACCAATGATTTAAAAAAAGGAATCGTTACATTATTTTTAATGTTACAAGCTAAGTAACGTTTGCTTTTTGTATATAGATATAAAGAAGAATTTACCTCCGATGTAATATTAATTATCCAGTCACAGTTTGCGACCGAGTATTATTTCTTAAAAGGATTCTTTAAGCAAGTACAGGAAATCAAACGGTTAAGTAAATATCCTGGCCATTAATAATTACTACATTTTTAAATCGTAACCACATCCTGCCATGTAGGTCACCTCAAGCTGCTAAACCGCTAAAACCGCCATAGGTATGTAAATATTTATATATAAATTAAAAATTATGGCATGTCTATAGATTAACAAGTGCTACTTTATATTAGTAACGAAGGTTCGCGATCAATAATAATGTATATATTAGTATCACAGTGTGTTTCGTTTTTTCTATAATTATATTTCTGTTGTGTATGCGACATCAGTGAAACAGCATCTAGTTGAATACTCACTGGCTTTATTCTGACAAGAAACAGTGAGCGCAGTCATTGTACATATACATATATGTATAAAAATATATTATATATCATAACTCTCCCATTTCGTTATTGACTGTATATACATAGTATATATACATAACGATTTCTATATCCTTAAAGAGTTGGTTTACGGGTATCACTGCTTTGACCTCAAGATAGTACCTAATTTATTACATTTTTAATTCAACATTTTTAGAACATTCGAGCTTCTAGTCAACTTTAGCCGCAATTTAATAAGAGTTAAGTTTTTGACAAGTTGTAAGAAGTTATGACAGGTTTGATCATAAATTATTAAAAAAGTATCTGAGTAGTTAAATTAATTCAAAGTTAATATCTATTCAAGTTTCAATAGTTATTTGTTGTAATGTAGAGACATTTTCACGATATCTTTTAAATGCGCTGTCCGCCATTTTAAAATGTCGCTGACATGTACAGTAGACTTATACACGTTTCATATATATAATTGGGAACACGGACTATGTACTTTTATTAGAAACACAACTTGATAAATGAAATAAAGCATTGATATAGTTTAATTCGTTTATTTGATCACAGAATTCGATAGGTACGTTCCTTTAAAAAGGCATTTAAGGCGCAATGGTTTTTCTCAAAGAGAAAATAAAATTGATCTTGTTAATGTGAATTATAATGATATCAACTTATAATGTCTAAATTAAAATAAATGGATTAATTAAAAAAGTAGATATAAACATAGGTTATATTGTTATTAAAGTTTTTATTGTAAATACAAATACGGAAATGTTTTAGTATATCTTCGTGCTCCAATTAACTCGCATTGCAGCCAAGTACTTTATATCTATTTGATACAGTTTTGTCCAAAAGTCAAAACTACGAGTTATATTAAGACAAGTCATTCTGTTAAACAATAATATTATTTTTATTATTTTTTGTTCAGTTATTATTGAGTGTCATAAATTTAAATGGTAATAATATTGTTCCTAAGAAGAATAATACTATAATTATGTATGAAAATTAATTTAAGTTTAGATGGAACGCAGTTGATAGCGTATACAAAAGCGAGTATAAACGAATTAACAGTCATAGCAAATACCAATGCCAGACATAGCTACAACAATTGTGTACGGCCTCCTGTTACTATTGTTGTAAATAAGGTTAATATGACTCGTACTATGTTGCAATAAAACATGAATAATAAGCGTATTCATGTCAACATAAAACCTTCGACACATCCGGAACGATACAAGAACAATATCTTTTAATCTTTCGCTTATTTTCCATTATTTTATTTTTATGTTGATTTATTTTTATATAATATTTTTTATATTCTATATTATTGTCATGCTTTATTGTATCAAATTTTGAATATCAAATTTATCAATGAATACTCCAAAAGATACCAAATTTATTAATTTAAGTTAATACATACTGATTTACGTGGCAGAATATCCTGAAGCCTTGCTGACGAATTGTGTTATAACAGTCGCCAACGTTGAACAAAGACTTTGGCACTACAAAATAATCCCAAGGAGGTTTCGTGTCTGGCAGGCAGTCGATCGTAAAAATGTAACCAAATCATACATCACAACATGCTTGGCATGTTGTGCCGATGCTACTTAGGTGGGATGATAAGATGATTTATTTTCTATTGCTTTATGCACTAATATTGTCCCGTGACTTTGTTCGTTAAATTTGACCTATCGCTGGGGAACGGTATTTTTCTGGATGAAATGTACCCTATGTATCACAGACAAGCTGCATGACAGCATGACGATCGGTTAAGTAATTATAGTGGGATAGCCTAATAAATAGACAAACTCACATTTCGATTCAACGTGACGCATAATCTCGGTTACAATTTCGTGTAATTTTACAGATTAGCGTTTGATGCCAATTACATCTCACATTTGTTAGAATATGCTGCTTTAGGAGGGACAAGAAACAAAGGAAAGAAACCAAAAGGTATAACAAGAATACTGAAACCGACGACGAAGGTCACAAGGAAGAAAAATATTGTCATTGCTTGTGTTGTCTTGAATCTTTTTCTATCAGCGAGTCAAATGATATGTGGTCTTAGTATATTGAAAGCAAAAAATGGTGCCATGAATCTTGTACTGGAGGCGAACTACAATATATGTGTCATAATTGCTTCGCGGGCTAAGTGATTTTCTACACTTACAATTTTTATATGAAAATATGTATTAAATTATATAGATTTCTAAACTTTCTTTTATTTACCAGTAATAATGTTTATAACCAATTTAATCCCTAAACATATAGCTGTTTAAACATATACCTCAACTTCTGTTACAACTAAGCTCGGCATTAGGAGAGCTGTAAAGCCCCCGCTTTCTTTTCAGTTGCTTCAGCTTTCATCGTTTTTATATATGCCTTGGTTTTCATAGTTAATTCACAAAGCGTGTAGCAATGATCTTGGTGAGGTATAAAGTTCATTCAAATATAACTATTTTTGGCTGACGTATGTTACGTAATTGTTACAATTCTCCTCAAATTGTACTAATGTATAACTTTAAGGTGAAAATTAGTTAGATGCTATAACTTAATCAGGATTTTTGTTACACCCAATACTCCATTTCATTGTAGGATTAAAACCCACACCTTTATTTATTATCCGCAACCCACTTATTGTAGAAAAAGAAATCAGGTTAAACCATTTTATACGAAAAACTGGAAGCTATAATATTATTTAAATGTGAACTTAAATAATTTACTAGATCACTTATCATACAAAATCTTTTAGAAGCTTTCTAAAAGCGGCTTATTTATTATAAGGTGACAAAATATTTTTACCTCAATGGGCTCGAACAGAAAATATGGATGAAGCTTCCGCTTTGTAATACATTATTCCCGTGAAATTTTGATTAATCGCCCGGTAGGTTGAGCTAAGATAAATTACGAGATCCTACGCAACATCAAAATTGCCGTATCTTGTATAAATTTGATGTAAATTTAATGTTTAGCGTTTGTATTATGTGGAAATCTTAAAGATTAGAATTCTTGTAAACGTTCAGCATTAATGTTCAAAAACTTCAACATTACTAATAGAACGAGTATTATGACCTGCACAAAACCATTTAGTATTTCCAAAATATAAAGCTGCTGTGTATTTAGAACAAGTTAGAATTGTCTACAAACGTCCGGATCAATCTTTTACTAACCGATAAGGCAGCATGATGATTCATTGATGCCCGGGAACACAGACGTAATGAATAGTAAGAATATCATATGTCGAAACACTATACAACCTCTAAGCGTTACAGATGTCATAAATTAAATTTGAATTGCTTCCTAGAGATTTCTACCTCTCGCTTTTATTAGATATATAGTAGCGCCACAATGTGACCGAAGATAGTTCTGGTCTGGCTTCGAAGCAGGAGCTATAAGGAGCAACCAATTTAGAAAATACACATTGAATAAGTACTAATCACAGAGGAAGCTTGTACATAATTTTATGTACATTTTTTGTATCACCTTTGCTTTGCTTTTATTAATTAATTTATTTTTTTAATTAAAAACTGTATTTAATTACACACGAGTATAACACTATGTATTGACAGTCACTTTGCTAAAAAATGTATTTTACACAAGTGAGGTACAATAAACTATTATAAATAATTTAAAATGTTCACTCTTCGTAGTGAAATAATTAAAAATAATTTAATCCATAGAAAGTTTCCTAAAAAGTATAAGCTGAAACGTGAACGTCTTTATTACATTTCACAAAAAATGTTGTTACAGAAAACAACTACACATATCAATTTCCATTCGGATGCGAGACATAAATACCATACAATAGGATATCTTTAATGTATACAGCTATTAATGATTGTACATATAAAGATATGTAGTGCCCGTGTAACAGTTCAAAATGTACCGTATATATTTTTTAAACACTGCGAGTTCTACTAGCAAATAATTTAACATATTTTAAGCTGTGGTACGGTGTATACAATTTGTGCTTGGATATATAGGATCAGATCCAATACGAGCCCCGAAACCCTTGTATGCAAAATAAATGTAATATTTATGCAGTACGGTGATCGGGAAATCGTCAAATGGAGATTGTCGATATGATGGTAGTTTTGGTTTATTCTTACTTTTATTTATTGCGGTAACTGTGGGTAGCTGATATGATTTAGTGAAGGGATTTAATGCATTTGCGTGATCTGTGTCGATCTTTCAAATTACTGTGGGTATGAATGGAGTTAAATTCTTTTTGGTTTTTAATGGGCTTTGCGATTGTATTAAACATTCATTTCAAGTTATAGGGAGCTTTTCAATCGAGCTTATGTTTAAATGTGTTATATTAGTATCATATTAAATGAAATATCAATTTTACATGGATCTAATTCTAATCTATTTAATTTGTAGTAAAAAGTACAGTAATTTGTTAAGCTCATTATAAATATTTCCACTGGATTGGACTAGACTGGACTGGACTTGACTGGACTGGACTGGACTAGAATGGACTGGACTAGACTGTATTGGACTAGACTGAACTGGAGTAGACTGAACTGGACGGGACTGGGCTGGACTGACTGTACCGACGGGACCGACTGGATCGACTGGATCGATTGGACCGACTGGACCGACCGGACCGACCGGACCGACCGGACCGACCGGACCGACCGGACCGACCGGATCGATCGAACCGACCGGACCGAGAGGACCGACCGGACCGAGAGGACCGACCAGACCGACCGGACCGACCGGACCGACCGGACCGACCGGACCCACCGGACCGACCGGACCGACCGAGACCGGACTCCCTAAGACTAATAAACTACACTACATTACCTAATGAAACAGATTTCAGTTAATTAAACGTTTAGTGCAAAAGCAAAAATTGTGTCCATCTAGTCTGGTCCGGTACGTCCTTTTGCAGATTGCGTATAATTTGGGATTCTATTGAGTCTTCTTTTGACCTTTGTTGCTGCATGAGATGTAACTATTCCTTAAAATCTTTATTATCAACATTGACAGGCTAATAGACTACAGTCTCTGCACTTTAATTAATTTACTCTTCTCCGCCGATATATATTTCTTTTTGCTTGGTACATAACATATACTCTAATAGGTTGTCTTTTCAGTAGATATTTTCGTTTTCAACAAAATTACAAATGTTAATGTCGTCGAACGCGGTCGGCGGACCGCAAAACTGCACAGACAGACGGCCTTTGGATTGCAATAGAAGTAAAATTAGCCTACGTCGAACGGTGTAATGAGCTTCGTCAGACGTTAATTGCTACACTGATTTAAATATAACTCTGATACTAGGTGCATCGACCGCTTTCGAGTTGCACGCGCTAAGGAATTTTCAATGCGATAGGGTTGCCTTGAAATACGTATTTAGTTATGCGTGTTTAAATCTTCTGTTATTTTCTAAGCATACTATTAGTTACTATTAGCGTAGTAGCGTGTCGTGTCTAAGAATTTGTATGTAATAAATGAAATCGGTACTAAAGTTATTAATATCTTGTTAGTTGAACGCAACTATTTAATAATTTTAACATTTGTCTTGATATTATTCGATGTTATATTATTATAAATAAAAGTGTTTGATATTTTGAACTTGTCTGAATATGTCTATATCAAGTTATGGTTTCATTTATTGAATTTATACAATCCTAGAATTTGAACGTGTGTCGAATTACGCGATATTATTTATATATTAGCTGATAGCAGCGACTTCGTCTGCATCATCATCATCTTATCCTTATCCCACCTAAGTAAGGTCGGCACAACATGTTTCCTTTTTCACTCTCCTCTGTCAGATGTCATCTCAGTATTCACACTTTTTATACACATATCATTTTTCACACAATCCATCCACACCTTTTTCGGTCTTCTTCTACTCCTATATCCGTCCACTTTCAAACTCAAAACTTTTCTTGTTACATGAATTTCATCTCTTCTCGTAATATACCCGTACCATGCTAACCTATTACTCCTCAAGTTTTCATTATTTTCTGCGTTGTTTATTATCTTAAAAATATATTTTATACACAGAGGGAAGCACATAAGCACCACACCGCTTGTCCCACTTCTTCACGGCAAGAAAACACATTGCTGAACGCGTAGTGCTCACAAGAGTTGTACTTTCTGAAAACTTTATACTAAATGAAGCTGTCGTGATAATATTTCTTTTACATAAGGACTAAGTGCCTAAAAAAAGGGATCGAAATATATCTATAGTAGTATAACGACATACATCAGTCATTTTATTTATATACAATAGGTAAACCATTATTGTTTCTAGATACAAGATTAACTTTAAAAAGAATAATGAAGGTAAATATATGTATAGACCGAACACTAAAATACTACAAAATATGAGATATGGTTTTGTCTAGCTTGAAATATGAGAAGGCGGGTCATATTGAATAAATCACTGAAATTGAGTCCATAGGAATATATTGACGAACCCAAAGGTAAAGGACTGAAAATTACTTAAGACTTATCGTAGTTTTGGGTCCGAACGATATCCATGTAGACATATTTACTGTTTGTTCCCTTTTGAGTTCTACTCTTTCAACTATTCGATTTTCGGGATAAAAACATGTAGGTGAACTACGTATTGGAAATTTTGGGAAATGTTACCACTCTTCAGAAATTATTGTCTTTTTTTTTAATTGAAATTAGCAAATGTACACGAATTCCGAAAAATTCGTAGGCGCATGCCCAGGTTTGAATCTGCGGACATCGAGTTTACAATCTACTGGTCAAACCAGTCGGCCACCACGACATAAGTTTTTCCCACGTACGTCGGCCTTCTGGAATGAACTCCCAGCAGCAGCGTTTCCGAACCAATACAACACACAGACCTTCAAGAAACGAGCCTACTCCTTCCTCAAAGCCTGGCCAAGCATTTGTGATGCATTTCATGTCGCAGGTGTCTATGGGCGGCGGTGATTACTTACCATCAGGTAACCCGTCTGTTCCTTTGCCTCTAAACATATAAAAAAAACATAGCCCATAGAATAGATCTGTTCACACGTATATATAAATGCTCTTTCATTTATTGCACGATAATAATATGCTTCGAAGGTTCATACAATTTTAGAAGTTACTTATGTCGTTATTATTATTACTACTTTAATCTTATTTCATTTAGGGCCTGAGGTCCACAAAAAACATGTCAGTCCTATCATACCCTAACCTGTACAAACAATTCATAGAATTCATCATAAACTTCCATAAAATCTTGGTTTCTTCACTTGTAGTTGTAGACAAGATTCTATGGAAATATGTCGTTATTGATGGTACTATGAAATAAAAAATTGAGATTATTTGCTTAATATTTCATAATTACTAAAATAAATCTAAGGTTAAAATTAACAACAACCCTAACACGCCCAATCCAATAGAATTCACGCGAGTCAATTATGGACTTGTGAAGAATGGAATGTTTTTTTTTGTCCCAAGCAAATACACAAACAGACTTCTTATGCTAATGTTAAATTATATATTAGGTATATTATTTGCTTTGCTAATTAGAAGTAGACACATTTTTGGTTAGTTTATTTATGCCTGTGAAATATTATTATACGCAGGTTATTTATGGCTTCTAACGATGATTTCACATTTATGTCAATGAAAAAAACTAAATAAATTCTCGGGTTTCAAATGAAGATAAACATTTATGGAAATAAAAATTATGCTGTCATTTAAAAAGAAAAGAAAATATTTCACTTAATTTCGCCACTTTTATATCGTACGTAAAGTTTCAAATTATATTTATAGTAAAGCTAATATTTTAGTACAAACTGATACCCGCGACTTCGTCTATGTCGTTTGTTATTCTAATAATATGATTTATATACAGGAGAAAAAACACAACATCTACATTACTCGTTCCACTTTTCTACGTCCGAGTAGTTCGGTGAAACTGTAGAGGCTTCCGAGTAAACAGTGTGGCCAGTCCGAAAAAAAAATTCTACGTCAAGAAAACACATATCGTTGAACGTACAGTGCTTATAAATATCTATATTAATATATTTCTAATCTATTTTCTATTTCTAACTTAAAACGTTATTATCTTTATATTAAATGAAGCTAACGTGATAATCGTTTTCTTTAGATAAGGACCGAGTATCTAAGAAAAAAAAAAATCGAAATCTATCCAGTAGTTTTTGAATAATGCAAACATTTTTCAGGATTTTTAAATTTTTTATTAGCCAACCATAAAATGTAATTAATTAAAAACAAAATCTTTTATTTGCCATAACTCTGTTTAAAAAGTAACTTATTGGAATGTTCTTTTTTAATATGTGTAAAAAAGGAAAAAGAGAAACGGATTCATCTTCAAGGTTTTTTTTTTAATTTCGGAAAAACTAAAATTAGTGTATTTTCTATATACATACGACTAAAGTATAATCAATTATTTGTTGGTAAAAATGGTTTTGTGAAGACTATTTACTCCTACAGGTTGGAGACCAGCATGTATCAAACGTAGTCAAATTGCTATTCAAGCTACATTTATAAAGAATAGTTGTAAATCAAATGCCAATTTATTTCGCGGAGGCTTGTTATCGTTGGCTCTCGGTTCAGTTGACCTACGACGTAGAAATATGAACATTTTTCATGATCCAATGGTTCCAAAGAAAGAAACGACATCCTAGACGTCTAAAAGTTTCGAATATTATTGACTATAATATTTATACAATTCCTTTTACAGGGAATTCATTATTTAAATAAATTGTGATTATTTTAATAATTATTATGTTTGTTGAAAACGTAAATTAGATCGAGTTTCTTGCCTGTTCTTCTCGTTGACTGGGTTGTTTTCCGAACCGGCAGTGACTTTGACGTTTATAAGCGCCTTCTCAGAGCCTAAACTGTATAAAGTATTTTTGATTTTTTGAAAAATGATGGTTCGATTGGTAGCGTTTTCGGCAACTGCACCGTTGATCGATGTAGATTCGAATTTTTCGGAGAGATTCGGAGTTTTCGATGAAGGAAAACTTTGTGAAGAAACCATAGGATGGTTGTAGGGCTTTATCTAAGCTCGCATAGCTAGCTACAACCCTTAAATTGAAAATCACTTGAGAACAAGTCTGCCTCTAGGTTTACGTGTTCATCATCTTGGACCACGTCGTTATCTAACATCAGATGAGATTGAGGTGAAAGGGTAGAATCTATGAAGAACAAAAAAAGGATAGCAAAACATATAACCCAATGTAATATTTACAAGTGAAATACAGCTTATTAAATATTTAAGTAAATGAATGAAGGACTAGTTATATAAATTTAAGACTAGTTAAGACTAATTATAATTATTTTTATTGTCATATGATGCTTGTAATATCAATAGAAATATCATAAATTGTAACATATGAGTTAAACTTTTAAATTGAAGAGATTGTTTGTTTAAACGTGCAAATCTTTGGAACTATATTTTTTGAAATACTAATTTATAGCCTTGAGCTACCATAAAAATTATAGATCATAAAATACGCTGAGCGAAAATAATATTATAGGGTGGAGTGACTGAGGCACTGCGCGAGTAACTTTAACACGAGTGAAACCACGGGGCACATCTGGTACTGCAATACAAAAGATAACTTATTCCTTACTTTAGTAGTGAATGTCAAATCCTCGGATGCTGCCTACAATTGTTTATATTCGTTATACTATTATGGTTAATTATTGTGGGACTCACACATGTTTTTTAATGGAATTAGAGTAAAAAAAATGTTTAATTAAAAATCGCTCTCATTAACGACACGTTAACGAGACAGTTTAAACTGTTACTGAAAAACACAAAAGAAGCACAATGGGCCATTGTTTTTCATACATTACCGGCCGCCGCGCCGCTCCAAGGGTTCTATTAACGATGGTTAATGTAATTACGTGTGTGATTTTTTTGGTAGTGTGATACGAATATCACATAAAAGTTTAAGTTGGACACTTAATAAATAATTTGGAATTATTAACCATTAATAACTCTATGTTAAAAGCCAAAAATACGATATTTACAACTTTACAATGATAGGAATAAGATAGAGGAATAATGGTTGTGAAACCTCCATAGTGGACGCTTAGACATGACACTTTCAGCTGGTATATATCCAATAATCATCGGGGTGTTAGGAATGTGCACACAACTGAGTAGCAACTACCATCTTCTTTCTTTTCCATACCTCTTCCTGTTACTTGGGGTCGGGTCTCCTCACATTTTTGCGCCAAGTCAATCTGTCTTGGGTTGTCCATTCTTGCAACTGGGTTTTTTTGAGGTCTTTCGCAATATTTGACCACCATGTCGAAGGTGGGCGGCTTCTACCTCCTTTCCGTTCGGGCAGGTTCAAAGCTAGTTGGACCACATTATCCTTCTTACATTTTTTTATATGCCCCTACTATCTGCGGCTATTCTCGGTCATTTTGTCAGTGATTGGTCCAACTTTTAAACTCCCACGTATATACGTGGGAGTAACTTTGATATATATTATATATATACATATACGAGTATATGTATTGGATATTTTATCAAGTCGATCAACTATCATATACATTGGAAAATCCTTCACAGTGACACATCCGTGAGAATGTAGATAGCGACTACCGGTGAAGGATTGCCGTTCTTTCAACGGTCACAATTGCTCCTGGATTGTACTTGCTAATAATAAGGTACAAACTATCCGTAAAAAAGTACAAATTTTGTTCTGATTAGTTTTCCATCGAAATAATCTTTTTTAATTCACAAAAACTATTAAAATCTTTAGTAAAGATATCTTCAAAGATATCAATCATAATAAATGTAATTAAAATCGGAAAAAAATCTACAATATGACTGATGAGTACTGTTTAAACAGTTTGAAATAAAGGAATAAAATCTATAGCAAAAATATTAACATCTTTAAGCTTTACAAAAAAGTCTGTGAAACCAGGTTAATATCTTAAATCAAAAAGGTGGTTTTCATGTCAACAGTAAAATGAATTTTGCAACTAATTAATTTGGACACAGATTTCACGCATACTGTACAAATTCATGTAAAAACAAATAGCTAAATCAAAATGCAAATTTTGTGGAGATCAATTTTACATTTTACAGTAGGAAGGAAGGAGTTGGTCAGAAGATAATGCGAAATAAAAACTATAAGCCGGTAAAATTATTGCGTTCTTGCTGCCGTTGGCCTTTCGAGAATAGTAGGCGGGGCGTGGTGATGAGGGGCACAGAAGCAACCAAGGGGGTACTGGGAAGACATTTCTCGCTAATAATGTATAGGATAGTTTTTATCTCAGTTGGATCCTGTAGGCGTGATCGGCTTCTAGGCTTATTTAAGAATATTTTTGGCATACCAACTAGGTATGTGTTTGAATGGGTCCCTGGATAGTTTGAATTCACAATTAAACTATGTAGGAGTCGTTCTTGGTTCTAGATATTTTTTTTATAGATTTTTCGCGTTTAGAAATATAATTGGAACCGGTAATAACCTATTTGACACAGACGAAGTTGCATGGGTCATCTAGTATTAAATAAAAAAAACCTTGATGTATTTTTCAAGATATGAACAGTCTAAAGGTAAAAAAAAAATATCGTAATCTATCCAGTAATTTATAGTGATACGACACAACGGCAGACATCTATAATTTTATTTATATAGATTATTAGATTTTACTTATGACATACATAGTTTAATTGAAAATATTCAAAAGTTTTATAAGAAATAGAAAAAAAATATATACTTTCGCTTTTAACGTTTTTCCTTGTCATTAAGAAACGATGGGGTAAATGTCCCTCAAGCTTCCTCTGAAAGCTCTACAAAATACTTCATTAAATCAACCACCCGAACTTTTGTTACAAAGGGTCTTAAGTTTATTGTCATTACAAAAGTAAAAACTACTTTATTTCTCTGTGTATAGAGTTTACTATCAGTTGTTGAGAAATTCATAGTCAAATGTACAACGCTATCGAGAGGTTCTTTGCTGATAGCATAATATTCACCTAATGAGTTCGTGTTTTGCTCTACCACTGGCGGAGGTCGATGGGTAGATACTCTGCAGCGCGTTACAGTACTCCTACAATACGTACTGCGGATGTGTTAAACTTATCAATGAGGAAATAGCAGAGAGTACAAAGCCATAATAAACACAGCATAAAATGCAAAAATTTTAAATTTCGTCGAACCTGTAAAACTGTTTTTGCAAAATTTATTAATGTAGCAGTAGAGAAATTCTAACTAATTTATACAAATATGAGTTTATTTGTTTGTCGGTTTGTTAAACATTCAAAGCATAACTAATCAACCGAACTTTATGAATTTTTGTGAACATATTTTCAGGGTTACAGAAACAAAAAAGTCCATATTAGCTTTATTCTCCTCCTTCCAACTGGTAGGGATAAGCTGAGAAGGCCATCTCGCCACAGCATGGAGTAGGCTGATGAGGAGAGGCAGCTGGTGTGTACCCAGTTGTTTCCCTATTAGGACGAGTTTTATGCAATATTTGTTTTATTTTCCATTGAATGATATAAAGGAATGTGTTATATTTAGTTTTATATAAATGTATTATATAAGTGTTATATAAATGAATTTTGTTCTTACAAGGTTCGCTTAAATAGGCTTACAAATGAAAATACCTAAACTATTAATCATTCTGTCAAATTACAAATTTGTGAGATATCACAATCCTCCCCTTATGTCTTTAACTATAAAAGTCGTCAATAACAAATTTACAAAGTTACAATGTCTTATTCTTACTAATGTTATTATTATGTTTGCTTGCTTTCTTGCTTTCACGTCTTAACTATTGAATTGACCAACATAAAATTTTGGATACACGTTGTCAAAGGTAGAAAAAACAATGTAAAAGTATTTTTTATTCATAAAATTGTAATTTTCCCTAAAGATAGGTCAAATCTACATTAACGCAAGTAAAGCTGCGAGTAAACACTAGTTTCTCTTTAATTTACTTTATTAAAGCACCGTTAATAATATACTACAAAACTCTCTTTAACATGGTAGTGTCGTAGCGCCACCACCTCAGTTCTAGAGATCACAGGGCCGAGGTATTTAGTAAATACACAAACAAACTTAGCGAAAGTGAGACGTCGTACAAAGTGAAAAGAACCGGAAGCGTAAATTAAAATTCCTTTAAACTAATCGACTGTTGGGGTTTTACGGTGAAGCTTCGTTTGATCAGTCCTGTATTGAAGTTTGAAACGGTGCAGATGTGAAGGTTGAGTTGATGTCGGAGAACTAAAGCGATTTCGAGATTGTATTGTTATTTATTGAATTTTAGATATGGGTCTTTACATGTGAAATTGACCAATGGTTGGAATCAATTCCTTTTAATTTTTGTGAAATTTGGTAGGTAGTTTCGGAAGTTCTATCAAGACAAGACTACAGAATAAGGGTACCGTGGTATCTCGATAGAAAATCTGGGATTGATATACAAAATTTACATTAACGTGAATGACGCCGCGGGATAATGATAGTTTAAAAAGAACAGCTTTTCCAATTGCAACTGGATGCAATTAGAGTAATCTAAAATCGATATTGGTACAGAAGATTATAAGTACTTTGTACTATAAACCCAATAATACTGCAATCGATGATTTTATTTTGGATACCATACGTAATTTATTTGGTATATTTAGGTCAAGAAATGTTCTGCTATTTTATTATCTTACAATGATAATGTTTATTATTTAAGAAACAGGTTAACATTAAACAGTGCTCTTGGTATTGTGCGTGAATAAATGACGCGGGTTCATACAGCACGATCCGAGGTCGAGACGTGCCCGACATTTTATACTAATAATAAATAATAAGCGTAAGCGAAAAGAGTGATATATAAAGTAGCAACATTACATTTTAATACGGCAGTGGTCAGTGATTCAACCTGTTGAATATCAATCCGAATATCGATCCCATCGGGTTCGAACTATGTACAGTAAATTTTTGCAAATTCGCATACGTTTACTTATTTAAAATTGCTAATATTATTGCCTGACGATAAAGGAAAACAAGGTAAGGAAACCTGAACCTGAGAAAAGTTCTTGCAGTATCACCATATTTAAGAAAATATAAAACTATGGATTTCACTGCGTTCGAAATCGCCAATACGTTGGTGTTGGCATTGTGATTATGTACATAACTTTGTTCGGGAAGAGGCTTATGACCCTGACATGGGGTTTTTAGAGGCTGAAGATTACAGCAGTAAATATGTATGATATTTAGATATACAAAACAATAATATTTATTTTAAAATTGAAACATCTAAAAAGAACTGTCGCATCGTGGGACGCCTGGTAAATATGATTATATGAAAGACATAAAATAATAACAAATTTTTGAGAAAACTAATAAGTATGTAGTAATCCGCAATTTTTGTCTACAAACATAAAATCAAATTATGTTAATTGGTTTTGTAATACAACCCCACAAGGAGGAACAGTAGGTGTGTAATTAATCGCAGAGTTTCAAAAAAATTTATATTATCACTTGATGGAAAATCATTTGGCATTAAAACAATAACGAGTTAATGCTTTTTACAGAATTGAACGGTTTACAAAAAGGGATAAAATAATGACATGTTTTGATACATCCACTTACTAAACTCTTTAATTCACATTATAATCTAAATTTAATTTTTGAACCAAATTCTGTTTGTATATTAGAAATATAATTTATAATTACCAACTCGAAATTTCTAGAAACTTTTAATATTCATTTAAGAAGATGTTTGAATATTGATGATAGATAAAAAAAGCTCTATATTGTTGTGCTAGCTGTTCGCCCCACGGCTTTTGTATCGGATTGAATGTATAAGTTATGATGCTCAACATCTCTAGTTTTAACAAATGTAATGCTGACGCAACTGTCTGGCTCGACGCTGGAGGGCCGCCTCTAATAATAAGATGAATTTTTAAAATTCAATACATAAATTACCTCCAATTTAGTGGCAAATAATTTTAGTTTCATCTTAGGTATCCTAAAAATAAGGTTATATGTTAAAATAAATTATTTATTTATGTTATGGAAAGCATGGGTTGTTATAATTAAATTAATATAATTATAAAATATAAGGATTACGTTGGAAATATATAAATATGTCAACAAAAAACTTACCTATGACGACAATATTTTTAGATTTTTTGTGATTATTATACTAAGATTCTTGAAAATCAAATTAAAAATAAGAAAAAGACGTAAATGAATCCTTTTTAGAGTGAAAAACATATGTTGCCACAGTTATGGGCAACATTTTTAATATATAGGGTGTAATCTCAACTGGTTTCTATCTTATATAATGAAAGCACCAGCTATTAGACATTGTAGTAAGAATGGGCGAAATTAAATAAAGTGCAGTTTTTTTTTCATTTTGCAGCCTTTGATCGTTTTAGAGTCTCTTAAAATAAAGTGATTTTAATTTTAAGCGGTGATGAAATTGAAGGTGAGCTCGTGTTAAGTTTAGACATAGGACTACTTCGAACACACTGCTAGGAGTTTGTAAATAAACTTTCAACTTGAACGTAAGGCACTTATGGCGATAGTCGATGCAACTTTTAACAGGCGCGTTACGTGCTCGTCCCGTTTAAGTGTGAATCTGGCTTTATAATGTACGCTCTTGTTCTGTAATCGTTGTTCGGTGCTATGATGTGTCACACTGACGGTTATGTTTTGACATTTTAATGTGCCATTTCGCACGCGAGAGGTTTAATGCCACGCTTTTGTTGCGCGACTGTTCGACGATTTATGAATGCCGGAAAGATATTTATTGTCCGTTTTTCTCATGTGACTTCAAAACACTTCATGTTTACGTAATTACCATTACTTTGATATCTATTTTATCATATTATAAAAAGCATCGTCTCTTTGTCTGTGTGTTTATTTGTACATTAGTATATAAATAGACAAAAAAAGTTCACTACAGTTTTCTCTTCTGTTTATCAATTGATTCTGTTTCTTTTCCTTATTATATATTAAATGAAAATGGAAACAGTTTTTTTTCTTGTGAGTCAAAGAGTTTATATATATATAAGTCTCTATTCCTCATACTTAACGCTTCTTATGTTTAGAATCTACAATATTTGTCCAAAACTCAATGCTATACATTAGGTTCTTACATCTGAAAATAGCGTTTTATATGGTAAAATTAAAATGAAAAAAAAATAGGAAATTATATATTTAATGACTCGAAATATGTACCATTATTATGTAAGCATTTTTCCATTTTATAGGTACTTCATTGATTACATTGCTGAAGAAAATGTGGGAGCGAGAAACAATATAATCTTTGAAAGCGGTTTGGACTGCCTCATCGGAATTGAACTTTTTTCCTGGCAAGATATTATCCAAATTCCAAAAAAGTAATCTTTTGGACCAAGGTGCGGGAAGTATGCTGGGTGTCGGAATAAATAAAGTGATATTGTAAGTTCTCAATTTTGTGATAAGAACGATGACAAAGAAAAATCAAATGGTGCGAAAGCAAATGAATAATAAAATTCAAAATACAAATACACAAGTCTAAATTTGAATTTGGAATTCCTGGATAAACGCCAGATAATTGAGATCAAATTGACCAGTTCGACAAAACGCCAATTTCATATATAAGGACCTAATATTAACGAAATTTATACCCCTTATTTTGAATGAATTTCGACCAGTAGATCGCCACTAGTTGAATTAAATAGGTAATAAGGGGTATATAAGTACCCAATAAATTAACCTGTTGTTTCATCGAACCAAAGGGAAATCGGAATTGTTTACCTCCAGTTGTTCCAATTTGATCTGTATCTTATTTTGCGTAATCGAAAAGTGGGTTATAAATTACGTTTTATTATGTGCACATACTTGTTTTTTTTATTATACTGTAATATGTGTTTTTGTTTGTTTTTGTCTCTTTAAAAGTTCATATTATTTTTTATATACTTTATAGGTTTTGGCGTTTATCCACAATCATACCCGATTTAAAATGACAATTTAATCCAAGATGCTTATCTTACGCTAAACTTAGAGGAGCTCGACTCTCAAGTGTAGCTGTCAGAATAAGTCCATAGGTTTTTGATAACTGATTTTTAACTTGACAGTGGTAGCTAGTTAGTCACTTAGAAAAAGACTTGTCATTATGCTATAGTTTCATCAGAATGTTTTTGTATAATAAAAGTTCCGACTAATTTACAAAGATTCAGACTTACGTCGAACAATGCCGTGTCCTAACATACTAATCCAATGGTTAGTATATATATATATAGTATATCTATATATCAATGCTTTAGTTCAGTCGTTCGTATAGTTATTTCTATAATGTTTTATTTCGAAACTGTAATATACTTATTTTTCTTGTTGCTTTAGACATTTTTTTTTTTCGAACTGACTAAATTGTTGACCTGGCAAGGCCTCTACAGTTTCACCGGACTACGGACATTCTCCTTACTTCATTGAGTTAACTGTTTTGTTTGTTTCCGTATTGATCCTTTGTTTATAATATATTCAAATGTTTTTTTTTTATATTTGTATAATTGCAATTAAATTCCACTAAATTTTAACTGGTCGAGCCGTTGTAGTCGAGTGATTTGCCCGGTGATATACCAATCCGATGTCTGTAGGTTTGAAACCTGGCATGTACCAATATTTAATTCTGAATTCGCGTACATTTAAGAACTTAATATTCAGGAAACGTGACATTGAGTAATGTTCGTATGTGGGAAAATACAAAACTGTGGATTTCTCAGAGTTTGAAATCGCCAATACGTCGTCGGCTGGCGTGATGATTGTGACCATAACTTCTTTCGGGAAGAGGATATCTTACAGGCTGCTGATGATATTTTAACTATAATAGTCGTTTTAGTTAAGTTTATTTAAGATAACGATAGTAATGCTCGCCTGTAAAAGCTTCACTGCTGGGTAAAACTTCTTTGATCTCTTTCATTCGAGGTAAGGGTACCGGCATAATCACCAGGACGTGTTAGCAATTTTAAACGTATTATTTGAAAGTACCATACTTTTTCACTATGGTATTTTTCATCTTGTTACATTTTAGTGAATATATACGAATTCCGAAAATAAAATCGAATCGATATTTCATTGGTCAAATATTGCCACTGTAGTTGGAATGGAAACAATAGATGATTAATTAATTTCTTTTTTGTTACTGCTGCACCACTTGCACTGTGTTTGTTTAGAAATTTTCGTATGAGGAGTATAAATATATTTTGTATATATAGTATAAGTATGTTTTAAAATTAAATTCAATTATATATAGAAGCACAGCCAGATTTAAAGATTGAGAGGCCTTGAAGTCATGAATTCCTAATATATTTTGAGATACTTTAAATAAGTGCTTTATATTGGAGAATTTTTTTTTGCCAAAACGAACTTAATTTCTCTTACTACGCTGGTGGGTACTGTCTTCACAGATTTACAATAGCTACCATCCCGGCAAGAACAAAGAAGTTCGAAAGTTCTTATCTTTGTCGTACTGTGAAGATATGGAATCGCCTCCTGGCTAGTGTGTTCCCTCCCTCTTATGATATCGGTTCCTTCAAATGAGGCGTGAAGAGATAGTTTTGTAGGTTGCCATAATTGCGACGACTGCCGTTGGTATTTAGCACCGACAGTTGCCGTTGTTTTTGTATTGTACCGTACATTCCATCAGGTATTGTACAGTCATTTTGACGAACTAATAAAAAAAAAAAACTTAAAAAAACGTGAAAGCCCATTTCGTGTCCTCTTCACACTTTAGCCCTTGTTTATTATCTTATATCCAGCTCTGGATATTCTCTTTTTTATCTAATAATAATAAGTGGAGTAAAATATGTGCCTGAATAGAACACGACCATTATATGTCAAGTGTATATTATTGTGGCACTTTTAGTCGTGACGGAATCAGCCGGTGTATACCAAACAAGGGTTTTTAAAACCCTTGCCAACTTCAACCATCAAGACAACTTAAGGATAACGGAATGCCAATTTAAGATACCTATAATAATATTTTAAATATGTTATGTATTCAATTCTTGATTATATTATGTGCAAACTCTTTGTTTTTTTATACTTTATAGGTAAGCGTTTTGACCACAATTTCATCTGATGTTAAATGATTATGTGGTCTAAGATGGGTAAGTCACACTTAACCTAGAGGGAGACTTGCTCTCAAGTGCAGCTGCCGGAACACACCAATAGGTGTTTGACGACAGATTTTCTACTTGAGGGCGGTAGCTAGCCAGACGGACTTAGAAAAAGCCCTACAACCATGTTTCATCACGATGATTTCCTTCACCGAAAGCTACGACTCAGTTGCTTGGATTCGAACCTACGTCCTTCGATGCTGTGTCCGAACACACTACCGTCATCGCTTCAACTTCGAACTTAGGGTTGTATTCAGAGCGGGGAAAAAGTTTAACGTAGGTTGTAAATTGACGTGAAAGCGACCACCGGACATTCTAAACATTAATATTAAATTAATAACTCACAAAAAGTAGACAAAATCAAATTGTCGATTATTTGTAGATGTTTGGTATATATAGACCTAGTCGTAATTTGTAGTTCGTTGTGCGGATATTAATGTGATAATAGTCAGATATTGGAACTGTCGTCGGGAGGATTAATGCTTTCCGTACATTCCATGTATATTAATGACTTTTCGGATAATCTGAATACTATAACTGGAACAATATAAATACTGCGTTTATTTAAATTCACATACGACCGTTCATATAACGTTCTATGAACCAATTACTTTTATTTACATAACGATTACGAACAAATTAATTTCATTCAACAGTTTGATATTATTATATACTAACTGATACCCGTGACTTTGTCGTCGTTGTTTATTATCTCTGTAATATAAATTTTCTAGGTTTAGCGTGTTTACTGTATAAGACTATATCTTCATTTAACATCAGGTGAGAAAGTTTTCTCGTTAGAGCACTATTTCCCAAACTCCCAAAGTCTATGAAGTACTTAAAAACAGCCACCGAACATTTATCAGAAGGTTTCGACAACTGCATTTGAGAGTTAGTGTGATTTTGTCAACTTTTGTTCCTGAACATCGTTTGATATTTTAATATAGCTTTTAAGTATAACTTACATAAATTCAAGTTTAATAACAAGGTGGATGGACCATAAAAGGTTTGTATAACAAATAAATTGTTATTATACTTTAATTTACTGGTTAAACGAAGTCAACCAAATATTGAGTAATACTTTGTTTTATTATGTAACTTATAAAACATTTTTTTTATTGCAGAGTTAATGATTGTTTTGGAAATTTAAGTTTTACTAAATTCTTCGAGATGACCTTGCAAGGAACAAGGCTCTATGAAGCCGATACAATAAATTAGTCGTTTAAAACTTAAAACTAACGTCTTGACAATCAAAATGTATGCTTATACTTAAACTACCCAATGAGGTGTTACATTTAAAAAAAACAAGAATTACTTAACATTTTAAATTCACATAAAAATGTTCAACGATCATTTACTTGAACACTAGCATTAAAGTAAGTACGTATTCATGATGTTTTTTTTAAGGGTATTACACCAATATAACACTTTGTTATTAACCTCTGTTCCAATTAAAATTTTATTATATGTTTGTTGTGATGTGATGTTCTTAGTAAAACCCTTGTGCGCTAACATGTAGCAGTCAATATTTTGATGCGCCCTTACAAGGAACCATTCGATTTTCTAGGAACACTATCGATATCGCTACATATTATAAAACAAAGTCGTCCGCCGCGTCTGTCTTTCTGGATGTTCGCGATAAACTGAAAAACTACTGAACGGATTGTAATGCGGTCTTCGTTAATAGATAAAATAATTCACGAGGAAGGTAAATAATTTGTCAAGGTTTTTTTGTAAATTGATTGAAATATAATGATAATTGTTGAATGAATCGGAAAAAGTCAAGCCGTCTGGGAGCTTTTGTCGGAAACGCTGTCTAATCCCTTTAAGATATAACAAAACAATGCATACTGAGATATTCCTCTTTTATAGATCTACAAAAGAGTTTATGATTACATATACATACTTTTTTGGATAGCTTATTATACCCATCTATCTTCTAAAAATGGTCACATATAATGAGGTAATTGGAAGGCTATATAGACGGACACAGTATTAACCCTTATCATGTAAAATACATTAGTTACCTTAAGCATTTCATGCCCATGAGCATATATTTTTCATTATTAGGGCAGGACAACGTCCGCCGGGCCTGCTAGTTTTAACTAAAATGAAAATTAAGTTTATTTTCTTTAGTACCATAGCAAATCCATATATGTTAGATCCGCTTAAAAAAAAAAGAACATTTTAATTGATTTACTTACTACCTTTTGCTGTTAGTGCGTATTCTGATTTTAAAGTAGATGACTGAAGTCAAGAAAGCGAGAAACCGCACGTACAAAATAGCAGCAAATCGGTCATGTGATTTAGATTTTTGTTGTAAAACCTAACTCTATTACTAAAAACTGACATTTGAAGATATAATATATATGTAAAGATAATAATTAGTAATGGAATTTTATTAATCATGATCAAGACGCACGTTTATATTTTAGCAACGGTATAAATATTTTATGAGGAAAATTAAAGGAATTTACTTTATATTTTAACTGAGAACTGTTATGAAAAATGGATAAAGTCGAGTCAAAACAGTCGACAACGTTTCGCTTTGTAAGTCATATCGTTCAAGCTTCACGAGTCCCGCGGGCTGCACTTTTATGTACTGTGAAAAAACTTTAAAAATTCTCACACATTTTACTAAATGACATGCAGTTTTTATTAGAATTTACAATTTATTTTCAGTATATTCTGGTGTTTTGCTATATATTATGAGGTAACAATTTAAAGAACCCTTATAAACTTTTTGTTTTTTAAGTTTATGATAAAATTGCTTGGGCTCGTTGTTTCAATCAGCATAAAGTCCTAATTTTAACTAATAATATAAATATGTATGTGAGTTTGTTTATTTGTTACGCTTTCACAGTTTAACTACTCAACCAATTATAATAAAAAAAATTCATATACATTGTTAGGAGTACAGTTTACCTTTCATCCCGAATAAAGTATCTACTGTGACCTACGGACATGCCAAATATGTATAAACGCGAGCGAAAACGCAGCCAACAACTAGTATACTGATTAAATGTTGTTATATAATAATATATTACTTAGATGACATAAATACATCAACGAGTATATGTATTCAGTTATTATAATATGCAAGCGTTTAGAATGCCTGAGAATATTGCTCGGAGTTCCAACATAACGACTTCACTAATCACTTTGTTAAGTTAAATATATTAACATGACTTAAATTTTTTTACTTTTATAAATTTGAATAAATAACTGATAAAAAAACCTGTTTATCGTTATAATTATCGTTTTTTATTTACAACGTTTTAAAGAACACCTAAATTTTCACCCTCTAGACTAGAATAGGGGTATATAAGGAAAGATTTCCAAAAATTACGCTGATAATAATGACATAATATAACAAATGAACAGTTTAACTTGGTATGCTAATAATGGCCGCTTTACAAATTTGTTCACGAAGATCAAACATGAGTAAAAAATAAATTAAATAAAACAAAGAACGCTATGATGCTTCTAAAACGGTCATATCTAATAGCCGGTTCGAGATGAGGTCGATTGTTATTTTTTACTTGCAGCTCTTGTTGGTATGAATTATGAATATACGCGAGACGTACGAATGTTCAAAACGAGTGATGTATTTGCAACGTTAGTTTATAGTGGTAATAAAGCGGCTTTAGCTGAAATTCATGAAATAGTCGTTAAGTTAAATATTGTCTCTAACGTGTCGTGCAAGTTTGCAATGAAATTGTTCGTACATTTTTGAATAGTCAGTTTAATTTGTATTAACCATAACTAATAACAGCCCGCGATTTCTCTTGTTTCTTATAAACTGTGATTTTGTCTCAATGAATAGTGCCTTTTTTAAATTCTCTTAGCGATATTATGTTACCTCTATTAAATTTTATCATTACTGCTTAGTCCCTCTGAGAAAGCTATGTATGAAAATGTATATTAATAAAAGCCCCGTCTAAATCGGTTCACCCATTTCGGAGATTAGCTCCGGTCAACATCAACAGCCACTTTATTTATACGTTTTGCTGTGTTGTGTATTCCATTTAAACGTGACATCTTGTTTTAGTAAGTTATACAGCGGCTCCATTATCGTACTCATATAGGGAACAAATTTACCATAATACATTACCATTCCTATAAAAGAGCGTAATTCGAAGACGTTTTTAGGTTCCGGTACATCTTTGATGGCTTTAACTTTACAAAGAGTATTGTTAATTAAAATAGCTTTATTTAATTAAGACATTATACAATTATAACTGTAATTATCAACAGTGTCGTAAATTCAATGTAATACCAATGATGTTAAACCGCGAACAGTTTTTATCCTTTGAAGTTGTATTACTGATGAGGTTATAAATAGTTAAAGGGCAATAACAATTAATTAAGGAACTTATTACGGAGTGGTCGAGAAGCCAACAGATCTGGGTTCGTTTGTTTTCCTCTGATTTATATACCGTGTACCGGGTACACGTTGCCTTGGGACTCGGAGTTAATTTAATATGAACAAGGTATAAATACGCTTGAACGTACTTGATTGCATTATTTAATTCTCATTAACGACAATCAAAAGGTTTTTTTTTATACTTTATAGGTTTGCGTTTGACCGCAATCCCATCTTATATTAAATGATGATGTGTCTAAGATGGTAGTCACCCTAAACCTAGAGGAAGACTGGCTCTCAAGTGCAGACCAAAAGGTGCTTGGCGACAGATTTTTAACTTGAGGGTGGTATCTAGCCAGGTGGACTTAGAAAAAGCCCTACCACCATGTTATGGTTTCATAAAGACGTTTTCACACCACTCTTGGTCAGCAATTATGATGTCAATATTTATAGTAAGAATAATCAATATTTTTATTTATATCATGATTACAAAAAATCTCCGAATAATTCTTTGAGGTACTGAAATTTGAAGAAAGGCACTTGATGTAAACAAACGTTTGGATTGCATTGTATCTAGGAAATTTTGTTCTCAGTTACTAAACAGACCAATGATCAGTAGTAAACCAACGTAGAGACTGTACATAGAAACATGGCCCATGAAATAAGAACGTTATGTACTGATAAAGAACTTTGTTTTATATGAACGGTCTTTATGCTACTCATTTTAAAATAACTCATCTCTAGCTCTGTCGCTGCAACACTATCGAGGTTTTTCCTTTATTGAATGATATGAAAATTTTGCTTGTAAATATATGACCCTAGGGTGGTTTTTTTTATATATATTCATTATTATTTAACAGTCCACTAGGTGTCTCCGTAGCGTATCAACTCTTATACCACGCAACGGATAGCCCCGAAAATGGGTGTGTTGATATTGGAATATGAAGATTATTAATACAATATACATTATTCTATAACTCAGCTATCTATCAGAGCGAATGTTAATTACAATGAATATTAAAAACAGCGAGGATATAACTTGCACTCATATAAGTAATTTGAAACCTCGACCTACATTTCTAAGTATACAATTTTGAGGTGAATATTATATTTACATGCAGACTGTAAGCGGAGCCGTAAACAAGCACTATCTTACAAAGTTATCTCGCAGAAGGAGACGGCGGAGAGGGTCCAAGAGCTGGACCTTCTTAGCGGCCCGCTCCGCCAAAGTAGAGTCGGTGGAAGGAGGCGCCGCTTTGTCCGCTCTATATGGAACAACTCCATGTGGCGGCATATGGAAGAACCGCGTTTCGCGTTGCATCGGCGGCTACACTTAACATTTATAGAAGTGCAGGGCCGTTTAATGGTTATCTAGAAAACCTAAAGATTCGCGGAGAATCGTGGTGGCGAGTTTTCGTCGAATTTCGAAAGGCTTTTCTTTATTTAATGTCCTGTTAAATTATAGGTAACATTTTCAAACAAGTCATTTTCAGTGCTAATTTTATATTACAAAAAAAAAATCAAATTTATTGGTATTGGCCAAGAAACGTATTTAAAAAAGTATTTCAAACAAAATAAATATTATATCACAGTAATTTATTTTTCATTTTCATAAAAATAATTATAAATAAACAAATAAAGTTCATTGTATTATAGAAAGATTAGATAATACGATAACTAAAATAAATAACAAGAAGAAAGTAAAAATTTGCAATGTGCGATAGCGATGTGCAGGCAACGCGGTTGGAGTTGCCTCGAGTTCCTTTTAGACTTACCACTACGGTGGAGTTACGACGGCATCGTACTTTGGAAAATCGTTATAAATATGAGGATAAATATAAACGAATGAAAATACAAGTCAAAAAGAGTATTAAGTCGATGAAAACTACATATACAAAAATCATAGCCAGCAACCTAAAATAAGGAAGTGCGAACATCTTTTCGTCGCTATCTAAAATTTCAGATTTGGCGCTTGTTCCCTTTAGTTTGTCCACTCTTCATCGTGACAAAAAAAAAATGTGAATCAATGGTTTATCATGTCATACATGGTGATAGCAAGCTAGTCGGGCACAGATACTGTACCATATAATTATAGGATACACACCAGTTTATCTCGGACTACGAAATAATGGCCGCTGTGAATATAGCCATAAATTCTGTTTGCGCTTACGCGTAATATAGTTAAGAGTTTATTCCAAAACCAAGTAAAAATATTATTACAAGAATCTAGAATTTACATTTATTTATCCTTAAGTTGTCTCGGTGTTATACATATAAAATAATGAATGTTTATACCTAAATGTGTGTTCTGCGCTATTATATTCAGAGCGGTCAAAAGTTTGGTGCGGACTGTAAACAGGTTTGTACACTTTCGAGACTCGATAGGTACTTTGTAAAATCAAACTGATATGTGAAAGTCTCAATCGTTTCGATGTAACAAAAAGGACGCTCACTGATTGCTGATTAATATCACGATCTTTAAATTAAACTTTGTTTTGTACACATAAAAGTACTATCTCCCATCAGGAACACTTTCCCTAAGCAAACGAACGCGTCAATTCGATCATTAAGCCCGCTTTGTTTCGCCAACGTTTAAAAAAAGAGGTATTTAAAAAAAGTTCCGCCGCACAACGAGATATAATCGCTGATGAGATCTCTACCGGTTGGGATTGCATTGTTTGTAAATGAGAGCAAAGAAAATAAAAGGTTCATTTGATAACTCTTGGCTCGATTGTTCCGGACCTTGGAGCTGAATCGGTACATTGTTCAGAATAAATAATTACGCATTGTGACTGCGACGCGGAGGTAACGCGCATCATCGTGGTAGTTCTGCTTTTATCCTAAAATTTGTGCGACAATGTTATTTTATGGGATTACTTTTTTCGTTCGCGGACTAAAATAGAATGTACTTTAGACATTTGTGGTATAAATTTTTTATTACAATGCTTCACGCAAACTTTTCTGTCTTTTGTAAATAATAATAAAGTCATTTTGTTATTTGAAAATTGTACGGTTGCGAATGTGAATTCTTTGAGAGTTACATTGTTTTGTCATAAGATTGTTCGCTTAAATGGTGATAAAAAAATTGTACCCTGTATTGATAATCATGAAATAATAAATAATACTAGCTGTCCCTGTGGTTTCGCTTACACGATCTACTAAATTATTGATAAGTTATTTTTTTTATAAAGCAGTTTACACATTTCATGGAATATACAATATATTAAAATATTTCTTGTTAGGTCTTTATGTAAATAACATTCATACCTTTAAAAATGTAAACAAATTGGATGTTGTAAATGGTTAACATAATATGATGACGTAATTACATCGTAGTCCGGTGGAACTGTAAAGGCCTTATTGGCTAGCAGTGTAGGTCAGTTCCAAAAAAAAAAAAACGTAATTACTTAATTCAATTAAGATTAATGTCTTATATGGCGCGTATAGCATTTTTAATTCGCTTTGTCCCTTGAAGTTGGTCAGTGATTTGAATATATAATTTATATTAATAGTGTTCCCGGTTTTTTTGTATAATTTCTATAACAAACAATTATATTAGTTTAATTGAAATATAACAACAGAATATACAGGAAGTCTTTTAGTCTATAGTTCATTTAACATCATAATTTCTTCCATATGTTACGGTAATGTTTAGCCACGGTCTCACACGCATTAACACGTGTACATTTTGAAAGTAAATAAAGCTCATGTAACAAAAAAAATTACAAATCGGTCAAGTTGTTTTTTTTTACATTTTAGCAGTATAGACAATAATCTAACAAAATATGTACTAATACACGTATATTTTTGTATTGTGTACTAACTTTTGGTCACGGTCTTACTCGCGTTAATGTAGATTTGATCTGTCTTTCGGAAGCAGCACATTATTTTTTACATGAAAGGTAACCCTTTGTCCTTTGCTTAATCTTTGACAGCCTGTAGGTAAAATTTCATCATGATCGGTTGAGTAGTTAAGGCGTGAAAGCGTAACAAACAAACAAACAAACTATTTTTTCAATTGTAATATTAGTTAGAATGGGGCTTAGACTTTGACCAGAATAACACCTGATGTTAAGTGACGATATACCCCAAGATGGTAAACATGCTATACCTAGAGGCTCCGGCTCCGGCTCTTAAGTGCAGCTGCCGGAACATACCTATGGATGTTTAGTGACAAGTTTTCAATTTGAATGGTAGACAGCCAGATTGGTTTTAAAGTCTGACTACTATGATCACGATGTTCGTCTTCACCGACCTGTTGTAGAGTGAAGGTGCTTGCGCGGGTGCTTGCGCGGGTGCTTGCGCGGGTGCTTGCGCGGGCGCGTGTTGGTGAAATGTACGTAGACGCCGCTAATATCACTGTGAATACTAGCCAAAGAAGCCACCTAAACTAAGGCTCATAATAAGGATTGGAACTTACATCGATCAAACTCTATTGTTTAAATGCGCTGCTAGTATTACTTCAAAAATGTATGATTTAAAAAATAAATATTTTTCTTTTCGAACCGACTAACGCTATTAATCTGACGGGCCTTCATAGCTTTACGGGATTACTAAAACGAAAGCTTAAGGCGCTCAGCTGCTTGGCAACAAGCTCAAGGTAAAAATAAATCACTTAAGCACAAGTCATCATAAGCACACAAACCGATTAATAAAGATATATTGCAGTGCATGGTAGGTACGTAAGGAAGAACACTCTCTTGTATAAAATACACATACAAATGGACTTAATCGATTTTATTAGCGTAAGAATATATTGTTAAGCATAGTATAGCGAAATTTGAATCGGTGTTGGTTCATTACGCTCGGATATAGTGTTAAGATACCGTGCAGCTTCGAATTCTACTGCAACGGTGAATTTGATATACAAAATAACCTTCACTTAATAGTCGAGAATTTCTCAGTATTCAGCTGGCTAATTATTTATCATGTTGAAAACCCATCGTCAAAGCTATCAGTGTTTTTAACTGTTGAGCTTGAGAGACAGGTTACCACCTAGTCTCACTTTTTTATGTTGTAGCACTGTGATGTTCGTAAAGTACGTGGTGGTAAATATGCTGTAAAACAAAGGCGAACACCGAAATATATACATGTGCCGAATAAAATAATTCGGAATGAATAAAAAAAATACTATGAATTTATTCTTTCTCAAAATTTTAAAATTAACTTAATGGTAATCTGTAAATATTTATGACCTCTCTACCGTCTTTTCAATCATTTTTATATATTTATTTTTTAATCCAAAATGTTCACTTTTTCATACGATTTTAAAAACTTTTCTTTCATACAAACCTTGTCCTGACAGTTATAAGGACAACAAATTATTAGCCAAATCGGTGGAGCCGTTCTGAAGTGATACGCTTACATATATTCTGCTATTTATTTTTTATTGTATAGTAGTACCGCGGGAATAAAATTGTTGCATCGGTGACCACAATCCGAACCGTGTCCATTTAAACGGTAAACAAATATAAGAACGATTTGTCGTCACGTTCATCTATCAAGAGCAGTGAACGTTGACCGTGTCCAGTCAACCGTTTGCGTGTTCGACCAGCGTGACTTGTACATAGTACTGTTTGAATCAATTTGCGGTTCATTAACCAACGTACTGTGTAAGTACGTAATTGAATCGGTGAAGTGAAGGTGACAAATTGTATCAATGACGTACGATTAATGTAATAGCTTCTATGCAGCGACAACAGTAATTATTTCTACCTAAGTTTAATCCATTCTTAATTTAAATCATCAAAGTTTACATTTAAATATTGTTGAGATGGTACAATATTTGGCAAGTTGAAGAGAAGACCGAGATATTTGGCCAAGTTTAGTTTCGTATAGCGTTGCCTTTATCTATCGCAGTCTTTGCGCTGTGCGATAGAGAGAATGCTTTACAAATCAGAAGTAAGTCGATCTTAGCCGAACGTCTCACTCTTCTCCACGATGTACCAAAGTAAATGCCGGGTAATGTAGAATATATATAGCCAACTATATCGCAATCACCATGTACATCGTGATTAATTATTCGTAGTATTTCTCTTTGGGTTTGTCAGGTTAGCCGGTGTATATGATGGAGCTACTGAGTGGTTTTAGGGTGTCACGACAACGGTCATTGGCGATGGATTATAGATTTACCAAGTTAATAGAACCAAACTTTACATTTCAAGTTAATGATCATCAGTACCAATTTTTAACTGTTATATAATTTAAGTTTGTAGTTATACTCTGGCATCTATTACATACTAACACTTTAAATAGCTAAAGTATATCTGTAACCTACACCTGTGTATATTATAAAAAGTCGTTATCACATCTACTGTGTGTTCCCTTAGTTTCTCTAAGTTACGCAACGGATTTTGATACGAATTTCACTATCGTTTAGAGATTCTTTCCGGAAGGTACGTGTGCTTAACACATTTATATTATATTTATAGAAAGCAGAGAAAAGTTGATATATTTTAATGAAGTCAACAAAAATATATAGTTGTTCGTGTGACGATTTTTGCGTAGCTTTTATGACTTGAACTACAAATATCAGAGGCCTAAGAATAGATTTAAATCGTTTACACATTTAGGATGCCACATTGGCACATTGCATCCAAACGAAGCTGGGGCTGGTCGCCATTTTGTTCCAAACCATTCCAAATTTAAGGTTTTTATACCAATAGGTTTAAACCATCCGTTGCTCGTCAGTCATCTTTTTATGTTGATTACGATATGCAGATAACATGTACTAGTAATGTACAATTAATAAATGAAGCTATGACACGTATCTGTGTACGTGATTATTAGTAATCCTATTATTATATGTACCGTCTTGAATCATTGTATCAGAATTGGATGCGTCGTCAGTGGCTACAACAGGCTCAATAGATCCGTTTCCAATCCAATTTAAAACTAATGGATCGGCATTAACATCGTAGTAATGGTACATTTAATCTGTTCGTGATGCTTCGTTGATTTTGTTGTTGTTAATGCTAGGCTTTTCAAAGTGAAGTAGACTAATTTGTAATTAAAGTTTAGATATTTTTAACACATTTACTAAAGATCTTGTTAGACATGTTTTCATTTACGTAATTTGATTCTCGTTGTTTGACGTTGTCATATCGTTTGAATCACGGTTTAATGAATCAGAGGGGAGAATACTGGGCTCAATAAATTTACTGTTATCTTTATCTTAAATTTGATGATAATCTATTGATATGATTTGCACCCGCATCCTGTTTTTGGAATTTGTATTCATTTTAGAGGTTTAGACCTCTTTTTAGTATAACGATAAGCGACATAGGAATGATTGCTGAAACCCATGGACTTATATATAAATCTAAAGATACTTGTGATGTTAGCCTAGGTTATTCATTTAAATTGCTATCAATTATATTGCTTCTTTACTAGCCGTATCTTATAACGACAGTTTGCAAAAATTCTACCGTCTACTAGCGCCTACGTAATAGAAACTCAAGTTATTTTTCTAAGAATTTTTTGGTAAAAGTAAAAAATATTTTACTCACGAAGTATAGATCATTGCCGGTCTTACAATATATGTCTAAACCATAAAACTTGCTTCAAACAACTAGTAGTTACAAAAGTACATAAGAAAGTGTGTTTCTTTTTGAATGGTAGTCCGGTGTAACTGTAGAGGCCTTGTCAGGTCAGCGGTGTAGACAGTTCGAAAAAAATCTTTTTGCGTTAATATGACACATTTTATAATATCAACAGTAATAATGTAAGTGAAATGTTTTCTCCGTCTCTGGCAATCCGATCGTCTAAATGGGCTGGCCTAAATGTACTATAAATCCATCAAGACAGTATTTTAATGATGAACCCTGAAAATGTACGAAATATCTTAAGCAGGAGACCTAAAATAAAATTATCATTAATTCACAAATAATTTATTTAATTAACCCTTTATTTCAAGGTTTACAAGTATTTTTTCATTGTGTCAAGTATTTATTGATAAAGAATTAATCTCAAAGACAAAAGAGTTTGTTCCCCTCCCAGGAATAAATCCTCGATCCGCCACTATTGTATGTATAAGTTTAAAGTTAGTTAAATTGTCCAGTGATTTAGGTCTGTAATTTAGGTTAGCGCATTTCATCCTCTACCCTTTCATATTTCAACAAAATTGTCTTTTAACGTTAGCGTTTTAGTTGTAAATAATTAAGTATTTCAGCGTTTTCTCTATCTACCCTCGTCATCCTGTCACCTAGCACCTATTATTCATGGACCAGACACTAGGTATAATTAATTTAATTATTATTTCCACTTTGAATTTATTTTATAAGGTTTTATCGTAATGCCGTAAAATTTGACGGACAGTTAGTTAACAAAATTACTTAAACAGTACCTCATTTTTTAGGTAAGAAAAAATGAACAGTCCTGAGGGAGGGAGGTTAATTTTAGTGTATAGTAAAATGTATAGATATTGAATAACAGTATAGGTTACGAAACTATACCTATACTCGTCTAAACTAAGATAAGGAAATACTACGTCGGCATAACTGGGTGGTCATCCGGGCTGTATAAACAATCGACGATTGTATTTAGTTTTTTTTTTATTTTTCTTGTAAGGACTCTCCTTTATATCGGATAAAATAAATTGTGTTTTTTATAGAGCTCCTACGGATATACCTTTTTTTATTAACATGAGGAAATTCCTTATGGGTATCTACTCACTCGGGGGAGAGAGTGGGTTATGTCCGACTCGCATGGACTAAAACTCCACGGTGTACCGGCCGCCGCTTTTAGTTGGGCGACATGGGACCGTGCTGAGATTATCATCATGCCATCCCAGCGATCAGCGCGGCGGAAGGCGGCCGCTGGGCTCCATCCTTATACGGAGGTAGACTGAGTACATAACCAGCTACCTCCCCTCGTCAGCCGGAACTGTGCAATGAGGAGATGGTCTTCTCGGCCCACCCCCCTCAGGTTCCTTTGGATATACCTAGTTTTAACCACATTATAGTAACGTTAGTTTTCAATTGATTCACTATGTAAATTGTAATGGAGTTGTAAAAAATGATTTGCATCAATATAGACAGAGATTATAAAGGTCAATCCAATTTGTATATAATCCCTGATATTACATAGATTGTTTACTTGTACACCTGTATATATATAATAATAATACTTATCAAATGTAGGTTGTAGTGATCTAGTGGTTTGACCGGTATAATATCAATCCATTGTCCACAGGTTCGAACACTGGCACTTACCAATTTTTTTTTCCAAATTTACGTACATTTAGTAATTTAAATTGATAACACTATCGGCTGGCGGTGAAGAAAAATGTCGTGAGTAAACCTGAACCTGGGAAATGTTCTTGTGGAATCACTGTAGGTATGTGAGAAAAATACAGAGCCGTTGGATTTTTCGGAGTTTGAAATCGACAATACGTCGTGGACCAATGGTGATTACACCCATACATTCCTTCGGTAAGAGGTCTATGACCCTGCAATGGGTCTTTTTCAGGCTGATGATAGTTATCGAATAATCTTCTGTATTCAATGTACAAAATAAAAAGTTTATTGGTATCCTTGACTAACATCATTTTAATTATTTTTGCAATTCGTAGTGTACAATTACTACTTCTAGACTACTACTAATATGTAATACTAGAATACACATTGTATAAAGTCATATAAATAAAAAAAAACTCAATTTAACTGTCACGTATCGTCAGTCATTCTTCATTCGGCCCCCATAAGAGTTGGATGTTTGATTTGTTATCCCCGGCCAACGTTGTCAGTGTTATTGATGTGTAGCGAAATTGGAAAGTTCAGGCGCACTTATCTCTCAGATTTAGATAGCGGGGCAATTTATAAAGCGGAGTTTTCTTCCCCTAAATATCCTCTTGACAGTATAGTTAGACCAATTTATAAGTTACGTGGTTCATTTATCCTTTTTTTTTTGGAAGTTATACTATTTTCGGCGCATTATTAGAAATTGTTCAATGAACTTTAAATTGAAACGAAAGCTATAGGTGCGAATGTAACACACTACGAAAGTTTTTTCTTTTAGTTTAGTTATTTCATGTCGCTTTGTTCTTGCGAAATACGGCATTAGGAACCTGGTTCTGTTGATAGATAATACAGATAACACCTGTACGGTAATTACGTAGTATAAAAAGCGATGATAACATACTTGATAGCGTGTTCGGACAACGCGTCGACCGATGTAGATTCAAATCCTTACACATGAGTTTGAATTTTTGGTGAAGGAAAAAATTGCTATGAAACCATAGCATGGTGTTAAGACTCTTTTTAAGTCCTCTTGGCTAGCTGCTACCCTCAAGTTGAATATCTTCCGGCAGCTGCACTTGAGAGTCAGTCCCCCTCTAGGCTTATTGTGCCTAAACCACGTCATTTAACACCAGATGAGTTTGTAGTCGAACGTTAAGTTTATAAATCCTATAAAATGTACTTAGCTGATAAAAGATGACAAATGATGATATTTTAATCAAACTATCTTATATATACTCATAAAGAAGGCTATTACGTCACTACGACAATTGTGTTATATCTGTAAAAATCATATAGTAACTTCTGTTTGTTGGTCCATCATGTGCAAAATATCTGGCCAGTTATGTTCACAGCCGACGAGTATGGGATTTATTTAAGTTGTGTGAACTTACAAATTCTTATATTGCATGCATAACATTTTAGAGATGACGTGTAATATCAAAGTGCTTATGTAAAACAAGTACATTTTATTTCTCATCTATATGGTATTTATTTTCTGATACTAAGTGGTTCTCTTTACTATAGACGTAGTGAATGTAGCTATATATGTATAGTTATATATGTAAATGTAGTTGATTAAGTTATTAACATATGAGTGAATGAATATTTCAAGTTGACCTATCCTGTTTATTTCTTAAGTTTTTCGTGACTAATTAGCCATGTGGTATACAACTCTTTTAATGTATACCAGTTATATTATATTACTATTTTAGTACGGGTCAATAGTAGTTAGCCATTAGAATACTAAGTTACTAGGAAAACTAGATCATTAGTGTAAATATTAAGTCAATATTACAACCAATGCGTTAATCGCAAAGCAGTACGGTTTAGTTATATTTACATTCTATAGCCATCTGTAACCAACCTCAATTAGGATCGCAGTTTTATTTGTGATCAATCAATGATAGGTCAAGAGTTTGAATGAGTGTATCGTCTTTTGTCAACGGCATACTTTATATGAGTATCTCATCACAACAGCGTGGGAATTATCTACTTTACGACACGGCGATGATACCACAATTAATTTTATTACAAGTTATACCATTTCTAAGGTAATCTGGTAAACATATCACTTATTAATTTTTATAATAAGTAGTATAGTGTATCCCAGATGGTGGGACATGACATTTTTTATGTCAAAATAAATTATTACATGGTGGATTATTGCGTAAACGACAGTGCTGTCTGAAAATGACATTTGAAGTAAAGTTAAAAAATATATGTATAAAATAAAACGATAAACGAGATCGAGTTGTTTTTCTCGACATCTGTGTTGTTTACCGAATCAGTGGTCGTTCTGAATTTCATAAGCGGCTTCTTAGGCCTAAATTGAATAAAGTATTTTTGAATTTCATAACCATTTTGTCCGACTACCGTACACCTAATGTAACATTTGCAATAATGGCCCAATGAGGCGTGGAGTATTCCGTTTCTAGTTGATGTTTATCTAGCATTCAATCGCGGTGGCAGGATATCTGTAAATATGTGGGCCTCCGGCGCTCTCACTGACCCAACGAAACGCAACAATGCAACCACTGTTACTTCACGTTGGTTTTCTGTGAGAGGGTGGTAACACCCCGGGCGAGCCGACCCATTCATGCTGAAACTAGTAATAGCTTCAGCGTAGCTCTACCACCTACAAATATTTATTTGTATAGTATATTAATACGGTAATATATTCGCGCGCACCAGCGCCATTTCTCAGACTAGGGGTCAAAGTGGTCGCCATGGCCGAAATCGGTCGGAAATCATCACGGTAATATAGTAATAGATATAGTATTATAGTCACATAGACCATTAATGAAGAAATGGATGAATGTAAGTATAAAACACAACAAAGTTAGTCATTGCTTAAAAGAAGGAATATCACTGTTAGGTGGGTATCAATCTTTATTGAAGGTTTACTGGGTAAGGACCCTCGAAACGCGTGTCGAGTCGCGTCTTAAACGATCAATCGATACTTGAATTTTTCCTCCGAGACGTTAAGGAGAGCCGTTTTCGGTCGTTACCGAAATGCCTCTTATCTTCTGAGATTAATATAGAGAGGTATCTGAATTGACGATGTATTGGATTAAAAGTAATTTATTAACTTTAACATTTTATATACGGTTATCATTTATTTTAAAACGACAACTAAGTGTTTTAGCTGTCGGACTGTATATTATCTTTTCGACTGGACCTAAATAAATAACAAAGGCTTAGAATCTCTAGTTACAACCTTTAAGAACAGAAAAGGTGACTCTTTGAATGAACTGCAATCTAATAATAATGAAGTATTGTACGCACAGATAGACGTAGTAAAGAAGTTTTGATGTTTCTAAATCTACTTGACTTATCAACGAAGAGAAAAAACGATGTGCTGCACTCAAAGAATTACGACGAATTTAAAAATACCTCATATACTATAAACAGATACAATTAGCGACCTGTTCCAACTTTGCATAGGTGCATTGTACTAATATGGCCTCGTGATCGATTTAGATCAATTATTTTTGTGCTGATATATTTACAATTCATCAAAGTTACGTATAAAAGCTACGTACGATTTTTTACACAAATAACTTTTTTAATATCTATAATTTTAATTAGATATTTATCAGATATTTGTCAGAATAGTATTATTGCAAATAACCAATTATTATTTAGTAATACGTGAAAGATAACAATAATTACTATGGGTTATCGTTAGGAATGCTAATGCAATCACAGACTCTTCTGTGGGCATTTCTAAGATGTAAAATTCTGTGTATAGTTCGCGTCAAACTTTATGGCCGCTCTGAATATAGCTTTAAGTTCGATCTGTTGCATAGTACAGTCAAGATGTTAATACAAAACAAAGTCAAAATATTAGTATAGGAATTTAAAATTAGCATTTATTCATTCTTAAATGGTCTCGATGCTATACGTATAATATAATATGTTTCGAATTAATTATGTTTCAATTAGGTATATGCCTATCATATCACGTTGTTATTTTTATAAGATTTTGTATGTGAAATGTAGATATGATTTCGATTGGATAGTCTTGTTAACGCTTTGACAGATAATTTACGAAAACCTGTTTATTTGAATTGAGCGATCATATGGATATACATATAGTCCATTGAAATGTTACATTTTTTAGGCCTTACCTTGCGTTTTTTAGAGGACGCAATTTTATTTTTTTGATGTGTAGGGGGGGGTCAGTGTAAAGCTAAAATCAAGTTTGTGGGGTCGCCACCCTTGTCCCACGGCCGCCATCTTGAAAATAGGGGTTGAAATGGTTAGTACGATTTATCTCTTAAACTATTTATCTGATAAAAAAAAAATATGAATATTTTTTGTTGCAAATTTAATCCTCTACAACTTTGGTCCAGTATCTTTTTGTCGTAGAATTATAAATAAAAAAGTTATAAGCGAAAATGTTCAGAAATTCGAGAATAAAATTTATATTTTTCGATATATTTTTTTTTTATCATTTTACGAAAAAATGATATCAGACCATTTTTGTAGATCGTTTTTTAAGGAATAACTTTTATAAGCAACATTTTTAATTAAGTCAATAGCTAAGGTTTTACTGCGCTCCGAAGTAAGTATTATTTTTCAGTACTCTTAACTATACATATATTATACGTGTGTACTAATAATGTGTCATCAGTTATTTTCTTTTTTTTTATTTTGTTATTATAATTTTTTTAATTATTAATTTTGCAATATTATTAATAATTAATTATTGACTCTTTTCCACTCCATTACAGAATTTTACAATTATTGATTTTTAAAATAATTTTAAATTTGATGGCCGTTACTGAGAATGCTGTCCAGGTAGAAAATACTTAAAGTGACCATGAGGGAGCAAAAGAACATTTGCCTGCTATTATTATTATTATTATTTCTAACCTCTCTTATTGTAAGAATAGCTGATGATATTGTGTTGAAGTTGTCGTTCAACTTATATCTTTCAGTTGTACTACATATTTCTCTACGTGCGGATGTATTTTATTCTGTTTTTAATTGTGAAGACGATTTCGAATGATTTTAGACACGATTTTAACTTCAGTGAAAACTATTTTTATTTATTAGCATTTAGAATTTTTAAGCGTGCTTTTTCTATTATTCCATCATGAGAAAATAAGAAAATTAAATTAAATTAAAAAAATTATTATAACGAAACAAAAAAAAAGAAAATAACTGATAACACATTATTAGTACACACGTATAATATATGTATAGTTAAGACTACTGAAAAATAATACTCACTTCGGAGTACTGTAAAACCTTAGCTATTGACTTAATTAAAAAATGTTGCTTATAAAAGGTAATCCTTAAAAAACGATCTACAAAAATAGTCTGATATCATTTTTTCGTAAAATGATAAAAAAAAGTTATATCGAAAAGTATAAATTTTTTTCTCGAATTTGTGAACATTTTCGCTTATAACTTTTTTATTTATAATTCTACGACAAAAAGGTACTGGACCAAAGTTGTAGAGGATTAAATTTGCAACAAAATATGTTAATAATTTTAATTATCAGATAAATAGTTTAAGAGATAAATCGTAATAACCATTTCAACCCCTATTTTCAAGATGGCGGCCGTGGGACAAGGGCGGCGACCCCACAAACTTGATTTTAGCTTTACACTGACCCCCCCTACACATCAAAAAAATAAAATTGCGTCCTCTAAAAAACGCAACCCCAAATGTAACTTTTCAATGGACTAATACGAGATATACATACATATATACTATTTACAAAAGATTAGAGATAAAAATAAACTGACAATACAAAAAAATATATGTCTGCGGGAGTAATAAAATAAATGTAAAAACTAGAAATTAACAATGAAATGAATTGAAAATTAAAAATTGTCGCTGAATAGTAAAGTAATATATTAACATAGAATAATAAGAATTCGCCACATTTCATGTATTTGTCAGTTACAATTAGCTCCAGATAACATTTGATTACCACCTGTTGGGTGATCGCGTACTTTAAATGAACGATTTGCCTTATACGGTATTTGCTTCTGGCTGTAGGTTATATCTTGTAGCATATACTGTATAGGTGTTATATATGTCGCTACAATAGGGTTATTGTAGGTGGTAGAGCTACGCTGAAACTATTACTGGTTTCAGCATGAATGGGTCGGCTCGCCCGGGGTAGTACCACTTTCTCACAGAAAACCGACGTGAAGTAACAGTAGTTGCATTGTTGCGTTTCGTTCGGTCAGTGAGAGCGCCGAAGGCCCACATATTTAAAAGGCCGGCAACGCACTTGCGCCTCCCCTGGTGTTGCTAGTGTCTATGGACGGCGGTGATCACTTACCATCAGGTGACCCACTAGTTCGTTTCCCCCTATAATATAAAAAAAAACATTCGTATGAAATAAATAATTTGTAATAAATATTTATGATGGGGTAACGGTTTCCATAGAAACATGATTCTTCGAAGTGGAGTGGCACTTTGACAATAAAAATAACATGTAACTAATAACAACGAAACTATTCTTAATGCGTCTGTACTCCAACTAACACTAACATTGGCACACGTGTCAGAGTTGATGCAATAGGGGGTGATGGACGCGCGCGCCGGTGAGCCTGCGCCGCCTTTGTCTCTATATATAAATTAGTGTTCTGCGCGCGCATCTACTTCAGAGCGGACAAAAAGTTTGACGAGGACTATACATTATTTTTATGACTTTCATAAGATTTAGACTATGTCACCAGCGTAACTACTAAAAAAAACTTACTAACGACTTCATTAGAATATGTTAAATTTTCTCTACTTAATATAAAACAATATATATACGTATTATTAATACAAATCTTGCGGAAGAAATAATCTAAACGATAGCAATGTCTTAAAACTCATTGCATAATTTTGAAGAACTAAACTAATACATAGACAGACGCAAAAAGTGACTTTTTGTTAATAATATTGATAGATATATCGAATACATTTAAAGCAGGTCATATTTAAAACGTTCAGTTTTTAGTTAAATCTTCTAGCTCCTAATATTCAGTATTTAGATAATCTACACCTAAAGTACGAAGCGAGGATCGTCCGCTTAAATTACTAAGCTTCCAACATTGTAGACGGTGCTCTAGCTTCTTGCTTCTGTATATTGTACGTTTAATCTCAGGGAGCTTCGTTAAACTTGAGAATCTACGTACATTTTACACTGAATATACCGTATTAGAATTATTGAAGTAAGTCTTCTTGCAAGGATAATGAACTAACTCTGTTTAGGGATTTAATCGTATGTCTGTTATGTATTTTAATTAAAGCATTAAAATACCTTTGCATAATATAAAAGGCAACGCCTCTTCGTCTGTTCTTCTGTACTTATAACTCGAAAAGTACTGTACCACTAAAATTTAATGATTTAAGAATTTTATATTTTCCATTAATATGTTCAATGGATTTTGGAAGTTAGTTGATAATTTTATCTCTAAACTACAATTTATTTCCAGGTAAATACCTAAGATCTCTTATTCTCTCTCTTCCTGGCTATATGCCTCATGTGGTGGTGGGGTCAGCTTTCCGTACTTTTCTTCTCCACTTCGCGCTTTCCGATACTTTGCACTTTTTTATATCTTTCAGCACTACACCCTTTCAATTTGTAATGGGCCTGCCTCTGGGCCTTTGACCAGGAAGGGATAGTTGTAGTGCTAAATTCCCTATGTAGTCTAGTGGCTTCCTCTTCACATCACCATATCATCGCAGCCTACTTTCCTGAATCATATCGCCAATGTTGCGCACTCCTAGGCTGCCTCGTATGTATTCGTTGCGGAATTTATCGAGCCGAGTTATGCCACACATCCACCGTAACATTTTAATTTCGGCAAATTGAATGGTATGAATATTCTTTTTATTTACACTCCATGTTTCACTGTTATACATAAGGACTAGTCTTGCTATGGTCCTTTAGACAAGACTATGTCTTGTAGACAAGTCTATCTAAGAATATGATCTTAATAAATGTAATAAAATATATAATTCTGTATAAAACAAAGTTCAATAAACTCAGCGTGAAAATTAGCTTCAAGCGATAAACTGGTATACGATTATTGATCGATTATAGAATAATTTCGTTAAGGTAAATTAACCTCCGACAGTGCATTATTACGGTAAGCAATTCACTTAAAGTATAGCTTATGTTATAACCTCGAGGAAAATTCTTAATAGAGGGTATATCAAAAGTTTTTAGGCCTTTGAATATGTGTTTAACATACTAATAAATTCAAATTTGTACTAGCATTTTAATATCAAATTACGTAAGATTTCTTTCCAATGGATTATTAAATAAATAGACCATCTATCAATATACTAGTGTTCGCCCACTCGATGAAATTTTAAATTTTAATTTGAAAATTCTCCCAAAATAAATTCACGGAGTGATTAAGCAATTAAACAATAAATTTGAATTTGAATTTTTTATGCATTTTAAAACAATGTGCACGTTAAACTAGTTGCAAATTTCATAACAAAAATTTCTTATTAATATCATCAGTTCGATAATAATTCAGTCTGATAACGAAATTAAAATATGTGTGAAAAACAACTGTTTCTATTTTTTTTTATTGTGAATATCTACTAAATTAAAAAAGAAAATTGGTTGAGAAACAGAAGACTAAGATGTTCTTATTCTAATTCAAAGAGATTCGATGATTTAAATAAAAATATTTTGCCCAGTTTTAAATCCGAAAAAAAGTTTCACTTGCATCGTGGTTTCATAAAACTACACAATTATTTTTTACAGCGCTTTTATCACAGATTTTTTTTATAATTTACGAACATATTGTACCAATTACGAAGTAACCACTATTACATTTTATATAATTTATATGTACTTGCATATTCAAGTAAGTGCATTCTTAACTTTGATTTTGACTGTGTTGTTAAGTTAGTAGTTGTTATTAGTGTGGGATCTAATATGTTCATGTTTGATACTCTATCATGAGAATATTAGTTTGTTTTGGAATTCGGTTTCTGGTTTAAAATGTTAATATAATAAGAGGTAGACAAAGTCGTGGGTATCCGCTAATCGATAGTGTAAAACAAACAAAATATGAGTTACAATAAATTACGAGAGGTAAATAGTAGTCCGGTGGAACTGTAGCGGCCTTGCCAGGCTAACAGTGTAGGTCAGTTCGTAAAAAAAAAAAAACGAGAGGCAAATAATTACTGTGTAATAAATTCGTGCGGGTCCCTGAGCACCGGCCAGTTTCTTCGTAAAAGTATTGATTGAAAGAAATGCCATAGGAAAACAGCACTGAATAATCTCAGACAATAATAACTTTTCAAATAAAAGACTGAAAGAGTAATAACGCTTTGAACAATAAAACTGCATTTCAACAGAAGGATGAGACGGTTCAGTCGCATTTTATTTTTTCAGTTTGTTGATACCGTTAGAGTAATGTCAAACTTTTCACTTAGAACTACGAGAGTCGCATCTGCGAATTCGCAGTGCGCTTTACGGCTAAACTTGCTGACGCTTAACACTTCGCAGTGTCCTCCATTGTTTAAGAGCATTGTTTTGAACTGATACCAGAATTACAAAGTATAAGATATGTGGTAGTAAATATGCGAAGTATTTATTTATTTAATACAAAATCTACAACTCACTTACAAGCCAAAGATGAATGATTTAAGTGTGGTGGTAGTGTATGTGATTAGCAAGATTTTTATTGTATTCTACCTGAATTTCGACGTAGCTTAACTGCTGTGATCGGACGAGAACCGGTGTTTTCAACACTGTAACACTCTAACCGGCATAGTGTTTACCTCCAACACTTTTAGTCACACAAAAGGTAATTGTAAGTATTTTAAAGCCCTCCCATAAGAATTGGATTTCTAAAAGATCGTACTTATTTTGCGTCGTAATTATATCAATATGTCGCGGTTAAGGTTAGGAGTACGGAACGTCAACGACATACAAACCTCAAAGTGACGTGTACAGAACCTAGTTTGGGAGGGATGACGTTTATAAAAAGGAGTGCTTCCTTGATCGGATCCCCGGATGTCGATATATTCTTATTCCAAGTGGTACTTGCCTAGGAACAGTACTGTGTATTTGAGATACCTACTTAGTAAATAGTACCTATCTGTGGATTCACGATAATACATTATTCTAAACTACAAAGTGTTTTTTTTTCTGGCCCAGATCCCTGTTGATGCCCACAATGAGAGACCGTGGGGATAACACTTCTCGTATAAATTATATTACTAATCGTTTTGTAATTAAATGTTTTAATTACGTTGTATATTTAATGTAGATCAACATTTTTCTTTAAAGTATGTCATAAGCTGTTTCTGTGAAGATTCTAATGTAGCTTCTATGATTAATGAACTGTAAATATCAAAGCGCCAAAAATGGATCTATATCACAGTACTGATGACGCCACATTGATACATTTCACACGTGCGAAGCCGGGTTTGGTCACTAGTATAGTAGGTAAAAGGTACCAAACTATATAAAATATTTCAATATGATTTTAACTTACATTGTGAAATATTGAATTTTATTCAATACTTTGATATTCAAAGTGTAGACTGTAGAGTGCAATGAATGGAAATATCTTTTCTCTTGTGTTTTATTTTACAATCGAGTAACTTGATATTGTCAATATCAAAGTTTTCATTTTACAATTGAAAAATATAAAGTGGTAGTAAAAATGTTGACTAAACTCAACGCTTATTTTAAATTTCATTATTCAATAAAGACTGGAATGGTATACTCAGCGGTTTATTATGCTATAGTTATTTTTTTTATCTTTGTAAGCATTAACAATCGACCACAATCTCATTTGATGTTCAATTATTATTGTGTAAAGAGTTTTAATAAGTTTTCATATACCAGAGGTGATCTTATCTATGCAATGTAAATCATAGAAAATAAAAAGGTGATTATTTTTGGATGGTACTGCATTAACGCCCTACTATATTGCGACTAGAATAAAGGCCTGATGATAGATTTCGTTGTTATTAAAAATGAATCTTTTTTAAATCGCCTCAAATTGTTCGTACATCTTTAGCATTTCGAATTATAGCCGGCCATTAGAGCAACCAAGGCCACAATATGGCGGCGCCCATGGTTCAATTCAAAATGATTCACTGATTTAAATATATATTGTGCTCAAGTTTAAAAAAATAATTAAAAAAGCAATTTTAATACCCTAAACGGAGTAATTTTTCGAAAATTTTCAGTTAAACGCCTACGATCCGAATAAAAGTTTCACTTGCATCGTGTTTCATAAAACCACACAATTAAATTTTGATTAGTCTTTATTATTTTAAGTATTTACACAAAAACCTTCACGTATGTACTTCATACATACATACATTGTACATAGACTACTGAATCACGTAAGACCCGCGTATTTCATAAGCCAACATTAAAATCTGGAGAAGATGTAAAGAACCGTCAGGCCAACAGCGTTCAGTCAGTTCGAAAAAAACACAAGTCGATGCGCTTAAAATGCAATAAGGACGACTTTTGCAACATCTGAGTATAGGGTTAATCCGAACAATACATTGAACGCATTGTAATAATCAATAATAAAAAAAAACACATATTGTATAGTACAACATAATTAATTATTGATGTGTAGTTTGTTATTGTAATCTATAATTACGACCCTTGATTGTGAAAAATATGGAGCCAGCAGAAATATGATCATATTATTCATTTGAAAGTAATTGAGTAATCGCAGTATGTAAAAAATCCGGGAACAGCGTTTTCCAACAGACATATATACAACGATTACTTGATTCTGTTGATAGATATATTACTTAAACTGTGATGAATTAAATTGATCCAATTCAAGTCCTTAGTTACATTCAAATGTTAAGGTTTCGTAGCTACCACAAGGAATAAGTCGGTAATTTGGTTTACGGCCCTTCGGTTTACGAGTTTATATCTATGTTTACTTCGATACAACGTTACTAACGTTATATTACCAAACAAAAACTAATTACACGGTCTCCATTTAAGTTGTAGGAATTACAAGCGATATCATAAATTGTTGGAGCTATAAAGTTATTCATGTTTCAAGTATTGCATTGTTTATATCGCATTTTATGTTTATTGTATCTGATAGAATGTTTTGCTATAAATTTTAGTATATCAATGAATCTGTATTAAATCCTGTTATTATAAAGCGAAGTATTATTGTACTTTAGCTTGTAGTCTTGTTCTTTTTTTTGTAGGTAACATTAAAAAAATAATAGAATTTTAAATATATGAATTTGGACTATTTTCGAAACAATTTTGCCTTATGTATTGGCTATGTAATAAAAAAATGTTATATAAAGGCACATTTATACTATGCTCTTAACTTTTGTGCATTGCACAACAATGCACTGTGTAATCGGTCAGTGCCATCGGTAGATCTATCTGACATACCTGCAATTTTATTTTCGTATTTATGGCGTCATCGGGATGGTTCATAGCTATCGTTGGATCCGGTACGTGGCGCTGATGTTAAGATAGAGATTTTCTAATTTTTTTTTTTTTTTATGTCTTAGTGAAAACGCATCTAGCCTCAAACTTTCAGGCTCCTAGTTTAACGTAATATTTTCAAATTAAATATTTTCATTACAATTATTTGATTGTCTACAGAGTTCGCTACTAATATTCAATCATTTTCTCATAAAATTGTCACAGAGAAGTTTTGATTTCGTGTAATTACATAACAATAAACAAATAAATACACTATGCAATTTCACAACTGTATTACTATATGTATTATGCAGTATAATTTCTTATTTTTAATGATACTGGTATGTATGAATATTGTTTATTTACCATTTATATGACTCCATCTATTGCCAATTTAGACTTGTGAATGATAGTTCAATTTACTAAACTGTTAAATATATTAAAAACAGATAACTATTGGCTTAATACTTGTGAGTTTCGTTAGTTCCAACATAGAAAAGGGTTAATCTTAAGCCGAACTTAGAAGCGAGTAAACGCTATAATAAAATTAAAACAAGAAATGTAATTCCTCCGCTTCGCCTACAATTTGACTGGATTTTACATAGTAGTCTATTTGTAAAATATTAGACAATAACTAAGAATATTTAATGCCGGTGAAGCTGTAAAGACCTGTCAGGCCAATAGTGTGAATATCCACTTCGACAATACAACGGTTCCCCCCGATAACCTGATCAATCTTACCGACGACGCCTTAAAATTACTGAAAGAATTAAATATTCAATTATAATAAAAGATGGATACTCTATTTAGCCATACGATTAAATTAAAAAAAGGTCAATAGTGTAGTCAGTTAGATAAAAAAACATACCCGGTAGGCGGCAACGATGTGTATAATAATTATATTAAATCGTAAAATCAATATTTACGGTTATTTGATTGAGGTATATTATTTGTATACATAAATAATTAACCACTGGTACGTGAGCCTGGCTCGGTTATAAATTTACGTTTAAAAATAAACTACAAACCGGTAATTAAATTAGTAACAGTTTTTAGGCAAGTAAAATTTATAACAAAATTATTACTCTGCTCTGACTTATGCTGCAGTAGCTAATGATCGAAATATAATGTGGATATGGTTACTACAAATAAATACTAACTGGACAATGTTAAAATTATTTTATATATATTAATGTATAATTGAAAAAAAAATATATCTGTGTTTTGCTTTATAACAATAATGTTCTTTTTTAATAATAACGCCGAAAAAGAACAAGAAACGGAAAAAAATGCCAGTGAACATCTCGAATAAGATTTGTAGGAAGAAATCCTCTTGCCTGTGAAAGTGTAATACACGGATGCATTTTACATAAACGCGTCGTTTCAATCCTTGCCGCCTGTTATCGAAAAGTCAAATATTCATTTTTGCGATTCATACGAAGTTAGGAAGTTGAAATTATAGTGGTACAACAAAATAATCCCAAGGAGGGTTGATATCAGGCGCGCGTGACCGATCGTAAAAATTATGCCAAATCATACATCACAATATGACAAACATGTTGTGTCGACCATACTTAGGTGGGATGAGGATAAGAAGATGATGATGACTTACTGGACACTGTTGAAACCTTAAATTCTTGTAATTACTATATATGTTAAATGTTTGTGGGTAAGGACACCAAAATTCCCACTTTTAACACAAAAGTTACGTAGTATTTTTTTTATAAACCTAGCTCCATATAAAAATAATAATAACACAAAAGCAAAAAATTATGGCACAGAGTACAGAGAATTAATTTGATACGTATCACTAACAGAAAAACTATTTGAGACATCAAAAAACCAAATTATAATTAATTTTAATTCGAATTAACTAAATTAAATAACAAATAACTCTCTATATGCTATTATTATCTATGTTCTCCTTTGTAATGCTTTTAAAACTATAAAACGATACCTTTAGTGCCATCTATGGATTGTCGAAAAAAGTACGTCCTTTTTTAAATATTTTGAAAACCATATGAAAAATAAATATTTTGTTTCAACTCAGCTCACTGTATATTTGTTATAGCAATATTATATTCTAGCTTTTGCCACAGCTTGAATAACAGCGTGAACATTACTTTTTGGATGCAAGGTACTCTATATTCTTTTCTGTATCCCTAATAGCGTCTATGCAGTTTCATGACGATCGGTTGAGTAGTTAAAATGTAAAAGCATAACAAACCAACAAATAAATTAAATTCGCCTTTATAATTAGGATAGAGTTCTTTATTTAATATAAAAAAATGGTTGTCTGTAAAGTCGGTTTACGTACGTAAAATTGTACGTGACAACGTCATAAGAAAATACTGATGAAAAATTGCACACTTTTATGGATTGAATTGAATTATTATCACTTAATTACCGATGAAGTAGAAGAGAGATTGTCACAAGCCGAATGCTTAGGCCGATTGCGACTCTCTATGGCTTGTTCCGCGATCTCGATTGCAAGCTCGTCTCAGGCGGCACGTGACAACGAGTCATGCTTTTTCGTGCATGCAACCGGCGTTCACCGATTTATAAGACGTTATCACGTCGGAAGTATGTAAATACGTGTAAGAATATTTCCATGTGTTATTACTCTATGTACATTATTATCGAACTTAATTCTATCAAAATTACCCCAGAGAAGTGTCCAAGATATGAAGCGTTTAGTACAATCACTGTTCCATTCAATGTTATTCAGGAAGAGTGCAATGATGAAAATAAAATTAATTAGTGTTCGATCAAATAACGAGCCGAACATATTTAGAAATTTTGTTGATAATATATTCTTAGGCATCACACTTGATAATATTTTGACGCGACTTGCACATAATAATTTAGAGGTGTTGTTAAGTAAAGATATGCGTCCAAAGAAACGCGAGTGTATGAGTTTCATGACCGGGTCAATTTCAATTTAATTGGATGATCGTCTATTGCTGGCCATTTTGATACCTCTGTCATCCCCAACCCCTACTTCCTTTAATGACGGCCATCGCCCGCACACTTACACGGTTACTGCCACTTATAAAAAACCCAATACACATTTAAACCTCTGAACTTGTAGTGCTTTCCAAGTCTCCTGTGTTCACCCACATCAATCTGGTAAGTAAGGGTGATTACCTAACAGGGGTGATAATCCTCTACTGCATTTGTAAGATATTGTTACTGGTAGATTAAGTATTCTACTTTCCTAATTTCTGTAATTTAATGTTCTATGGTATTCTACTGGAGGGTTTAGCAGTTAAGGTAAATGCCATATTGATACCATAAAACTGAACAGTTCTAGTAATTTACAACATAGGACCTTGCGGATCACTGAGGAACTAGTCTCAAGAATTTCATATCTTAACTTTGCCTTGCCAATAATATATGCCTAATAATTTACTGTGTTCGGAAAATTTTCTCAAAAATATACTCGTACTTTTTTTTAATATTTTTTTTATTCATTTAGTTAAATTACTGGCTAGAACTGTCAATATACTTTTGCTTTTTTACTGGAAGTTCATTAATGCTTCTGCTACGGAATTCCTCGGAACGGGAATCAATAAACTCTTTAAAAGTGTTTTTACTGTCTCATTGGATTTGTAACTATTCCTCTGTAAAAAGTTATGAAAATTCTTCAAAAAATGGAAATTCGTTGGAACGATGACTGGTGAGTATGGTGGGTGATGGAGCGTTTCCATTAGTAACTGTTGAAGTATTGAGACAGTTCTTTGTACGGCGTGTGAACAAGCGTTGTCGTGAAAGGAGGAGGGGATTAGGAAAATTGACAAGGCTAGTTAACCTCGCAGAAATTGTTGTGACAGGTCTCGGAAAGCTGTAATGAACAATGCCGACACAAGTGTCTACCAGGCCCTCACAAGCTGTTTCTTTTGACTCAATTTTCGTTTGGCAGACGGTTTGGTTTCTGCACCTGTGTTCAACCAATATTACAGATACTTTCGATTGTTAGACAGAATTCACTTTTGATTATAAGTGATGTTATTCACATTTCTGAGCAAATTCAACAACTTTAGGCTAACTACGTTGTGATTTTATTGTTATTCTTCCACGAGTTCATACAGAAGCTACTTTTCTAAATTTTTACAAGACGTATATATGTATAAGGTTGTGGTGGTCGAGTGGTTTGACTAGTGGAATGTCAATTTGATTTCCTCAGGTGCAATCCCCGGTATGTACCAAGGAATTTTTCGGAATTCGCGTATATATACTTATTTCAATTGGTAACCCTCTCGGCTAACGGTGAAGGAAAACATCGTGAGGGAACCTGAACCTGAGAAATGTTCTTATAGTACCGACGTATGTGAACTGTGGATTTCTCGTAGTTTGAAATCTCCAAAACGTCGTAGGCAGGCGTGGTAATTATGCGTATACCTTTCTTTAGGAAGAAGACTATAGTCCTGCAGTGAGTCTCTTAACGGCTAATGTGATGTGATCGTGTGATGTATTTAAATCTGTAATATTTTATTGCTTAGATTAAATAAAAGGTAAAAGAACAAAATTTCTAGAACGGAAGCGATCATACCAAAAACACACCTTGTATTACCTGGTCCTCCACAAACCTCGTTGCCATTTGGGGTGCGATGGTGCTACGATGTAACTCGTATTCGAAAATAAAGTAGAATTTGATTATTCCTTCGTTATAGAAACAGCTATACAAAAGAAAAATTAAACGATGGGAAAGCAAATGAATAAGTTATACCCAATCGCAATGATGTTGTAGCACGATATTATTAAAATACTGGGTTGTCGAATCTATTATATGATGTCGAATCGGTCTACATTATACAGAAAGCGAAGTCCTTCTTAAGTTAAAACGTTTAGTTAACATGTTTGCTTTATTTGTACCTGTACATTCACACATATCTAGACACACGTATGCATTCACACCTACACACATTAGTAAGTAAGTGCCCTTGGCGAATTAAGTAACTGTGCGTTTATAATCCATACCGAGGCCGTAGTCATTTTTTTTTTTCGAACTGTCTATATTGTTGAGCTGGCAAGGCCTCTACAGTTTCACCGGACTACTAAGGGGAGCGCTTAAAGCACTCAAGCGATTTAATATAGGCAACCAGCACAAGGGCGCACGGCGCGTCTCGGCTTGGACTGTCATCGAACTGTCGTCGTTGTCATTTGTGATATGGTTGTATACTAATACAATGATTGTTTATTTAACTAGTCAAGAATTGTTTATTATTAGTGAAAGTTACAAGTATTTTTTTTCTTTTCTGTAAATAGGATCGTTTATCATAATATAAATGTTTAAGTTTTTAATAAACTAGTTGTTGCCCGCAGCTCCGCATGCGTTTTTTTAAATTTAATTAAAGGAATTTAACAAACGAAGCTACGAGTAAAAGCTAGTTCAAAATAAAAAAGCTTTAATTATTTCTTATAACGTCAGCTATCTGCCAGTGAAAGTCCCGTGAAAATAGGTCCAATCGTTTTGGAGGTAGTACTACAGACAAAACGATGGATGAAAGCTAGTTTAAAATAAACTAGCCTATGTCACCCGCTGTAATTTTAAATATCTGTCAGTAAAATTTTTGTCAAAATCGGTTCAGCCGTTTCGGAGATTACCCGGAACAAACAGACAGACAGACAGACAAAAATTAAAAAAATTTTATTTTTGTTATCAGTATCGTGTATACGTTCATATCCAATCAGTAAAAAGTCGTTACTTTGATATTACAAACAGACACTCCAATTTTATTTATATGTATAGATTATACATTTTTCCAAAGTAAAAACTTACAACAACAACATGAAAACGTGTAGTCTTTTACTGTTCAATTTTATAATGAGATAATGATGTGTGTTTTAAAATAATATGTATTTGCCGGAATGCTTTAGAGCTTTAACGTCTAATAACAATAATGTTAGCAAGGTGGTTCGAACACGTCATTGCTTAATGTAGTTTCGAATCCTTTCAAAGAGTCTGACTTTCGGTAAAGGACAACATCTGGATGAAACCACAATACAGTCGTAGTGTCTTTTCTAATACCCGCCTGGTAGGGTACCACTTTTAAGTTGAAAATTTATCACCAAATACTTGTAGGTCTGTTCTATTAGCCGTACTTGTGAGCCAGTTCTCTGTTGGCTTGATGTGTTACCATGTTGTGCCTTATCATCAGTTAATAACGGTAAAAACCTATAAACGGTATAAAAACAATAGTGAAATAAAATAAAGCAATAATTATCGTTTTTATTCATTGCTACAGTAATTTTCTGATGTTCGTTAATTGTTTTGTTACTTACTCTTGTAAATACGAACGTAAACCACTAACTAACAACTAACAAACGTGTTTGGACTTTGTTCTCAATGAAGTGTGTATATTCACAATTTAAAAGTTTTTCCTGCTGACGCCGAGTTTCACTGATCATTTATAAATAGCAGATAATGTTGATTCATGTAGCAATCCACCGATTTTGATGTAATTTATTCAATTTAGGCTTTTATTAATTCATCCAACGGAACATTGTTAAAGAATGTATTTATATTATCGATTTCTTTGCTAATCACTTTCTCGATGATGGGCTTACCGATTGTTGTGGCTAATTCATACCAATTCTGGTCGAATAGCTGTTGAAGTGGTTCAGCTAAAACCAAAAATAATTAATTAATAACTTAGTTAATCTCACTAAAAGTAAACGATTACAGACAATTTTAATACTTAGTAATGTAAATTAAATTGACAGTGTAGGATTATATCTGAATTCAGACATAATTTAAGACTTTAAAAGGATTAATCAGGATTAATTTAAAGTTGGCCGCTAAACGGGCCTCCAAAGTAATTGTACTACTATAATTTACAGGATTATTTTATTCAGATAATGATATTTATGTATGACTTGTTAATTGAATTTCTCTTAGTTTCTTTATTCCTATTTATAGCCTCATCTTTCAGAGTTAATTGTATTTTTGGGCCTATGTCTGGAAATGCAATTATTATGGCTTTTAAATATATTAATCACAGTCTTCATAATATTTAATTTAAATGTAACGACAAAAAACACTCTATATATATATATTAGGGTAGGTCAAAAAAATTCAATTTTATTTTTTCATAGACAGACTGAAAAATAGATTGCTAGACACCATTAGAGAATTCTCACCAAAAATGAGCTCTTAATTTCAATAGGAAAGTCCTCCGCGTTACAGTTTTCGATTTTTTCCTTAGACCGATAGAAAAAAATTCATACCTCCGCTACTAATTGATTTATTTTTTATAGAGCGTTCAATTTCCTACAAAAATATACATGGCCCATTTTATAAACTTCATTCTATTAACATTTCTCAGTATGAGTATGAAAAAAATATATTTGGCTTTTTTTGGCTAACCTTAATATATATTCTTTTTAAATTTTTATAGGGGCAACAAGTCTTTTAGCTTATTACAGCCATTGTCGAGTAAGTTAAGTAAGTAATATATTACAAGTATCTTGTGATAATTTCAATGTTCTAACAAGATGGTGGCACCTTTGTTAAAACTTTCCAGGGAGTTTTTGTGGGATCTCAGGATTTAAGCTCCGTCGTATTATTTCCCATCAACCTCACTTCCGCAGAATAATCGAACTATACTAAGTGAAATATCACCAATATTACCAAATTATACTAACTTAAGATTATGAATAAAATATACATTTCAATACATGACATACTAAGATCCAAAAAATAACATTCTATATTTTTGAATACAATAGAATAGAGGTTTGTTATAAATATATAGGTAATAGTACGGTGAAAAGTGTACGGTATCGAGAAATTTTAAGTTTAGTTGATACCATAAAATTAAACTTACATTTCTCTTTATCTCCATTGAAGAGGTTGTCAAAGTTCATGGCAATTTTCTCAATAGGTTTAAAATCCACAGATTTATGTACAATTGCCCAATATTTTTTACCGTCTCTCTCAACTGTATCGACTTTCATCACGAATTTTGTACTAATTTTATCTGAAATTTTAAAATTTAAAAACGCATAACGAACTGATTTGATTATACACTTATTCATTTAAAAACGAATACAAAAATAATACATACTAACCAGTTTTAATAGTAAATGGCCCATTGCCATTAACGGGTATGGCGACGATTTTGCCACTTACTGTGTACGTCCCAGTTACGATAGAAGGACATACAGCGACCATGTTTATTACATTTTTGGCTGCGTTGTATCTATAAAATTATTACTGTGTGTTTTATTGTGAAATTGGTAATATAATTATTTGTCATATTTTCCATTATAAAGCATACGAAATATGACAAACATCTTTATATTAACGGATCAACGTTCTGTGTAAACTCATTGGAAGTGTCTACAGTTTTGATAGTAACGAGGTATTTGGTAAACAATTTTCATATTACAATGAAATCAACAGTTAATTAACTTCTTACTAACAAACATACTGATTTTTAAATAATTCTGTGGATTAGAATTTGGTAAACTCTTTACTATAGTAGATTAACCACTTTAGACTACTTACTCAATATTTACAAGCTTGCATTTTCCGACACCTTCGACTTTGACGTCATTTAAAATGAGTTTCAGATCTCCGTCTAGCGCTTGAATATTTTTAATGATTAAAGGATCTGATGGTGGAACTCCAAGTTTAGATATTCCAGCTACTATATACGGTAAAGCTTTAATTGAAGATGTAAGTATACAGGCTTGATCATCTAATGAGCAAGGATCTATAAAAGATACTGTAAAAAGAACAATAGTTTATTTTTTCATTAGTTAATAGAAAATTATCAGATATAAGCCATGATCACGATATCAAAGCACTTTTTTTTTATCTATTTTTTTTTATCAAAACTACTACTATATATTATTACCATATAAAGTAAATGAATCTATTAAGAAAAATGCAGTATCTGAAAATAATCCATTTACTATTATCCTTTGTAGGTCTACAGGACTATAAAGGCCTTTTCTGCCTAGACACTTACAGATAACACCTATAAATTGAGAGGACAGACGCTCTCTGGCAAAGAAGTTCAGCAATACTTTAGTGGTAAAGGATTTAAAATTAATTCTTATTGGTTGCAATGAGACATAGTCAAGTAATCTTACGTAGTAGGAGTTTTATCCTTATAATTATTTCATATATTTACTATTAGCGTATAATATTTTAAATTAAATTAGAGCTTGTCTACTAATGTTTTGATAGTAATGATTTATACAGAAACGTATAGGTTAATTATAATTGTAATGATAATTAAAACAAAAAAACTTACCAATACCACAACTCATATATTTTACAAGGTATGTCGAACACAGGAAGATAAATGCAAAAGAAATCATCTTATGAATTAATTTGATAATTTAAATAATATTGTCTTAAACGTTCTGTATCGTATGAGAATATAATAGGATATGATATTATTTTTTGTAATCCTGCCTTATATACACTATTTAAACAGTTAATAATAATAATTTATAACAGTTACAGACGTGATTTCATGGTTATAAAGAAAAAAAGTCTCACAATCATTATATTCTTTTATGTTTGTATGCAGGTAATGTTGTTAAGCACTCGTTTAAACATATTTAATATTATAGATCTCATTTTTTATGAGTTACCAGCGAGATCTGAGTATAGGGTGACAAATGATCGTATCTTTGACAATAATTGCAAGATTTTATTGTAATTTATCTTTGCTTTTGTTGACTTTGTTTTGATTGGATTTACTTGTCATAAATGGAATAATTTATCTGATTGAGAGAATTATACTTAGTTTGATACATATATTATAACTATTTACATAGGTATGAGACGGATTTCTACTAACAATTTTGAGTAGTCATTTTGTTAGGTATTAGTTTAATCTATCAAAGCAAAAATACGTGAACATCTGGTTGAGATAATAATACTTATTTTGATATTTATATTATAACCATTTACACAGGTATGAGACGGATTTCTACTAACAATTTTGAGTAGTCATTTTGTTAGGTATTAGTTTAATCTATCAAAGCAAAAATACGTGAACATCTGGTTGAGATAATAATACTTATTTTGATATTTATATTATAACCATTTACATAGGTATGAGACGGATTTCTACTAACAATTTTGAGTAGTCATTTTGTTAGGTATTAGTTTAATCTATCAAAGCAAAAATACGTGAACATCTGGTTGAGATAATAATACTTATTTTGATACTTATATTATAACCATTTTCACAGGTATAAGACGGATTTCTACTAACAATTTTGAGTAGTCATTTTGTTAGGTATTAGTTTAATCTATCAAAGCAAAAATACGTGAACATCTGGTTGAGATAATAATACTTATCTTGATATTTATATTATAACCATTTACACAGGTATGAGACGGATTTCTACTAACAATTTTGAGTAGTCATTTTGTTAGGTATTAGTTTAATCTATCAAAGCAAAAATACGTGAACATCTGGTTGAGATAATAATACTTATTTTGATATTTATATTATAACCATTTACACAGGTATGAGACGGATTTCTACTAACAATTTTGAGTAGTCATTTTGTTAGGTATTAGTTTAATCTATCAAAGCAAAAATACGTGAACATCTGGTTGAGATAATAATACTTATCTTGATATTTATATTATAACCATTTACACAGGTATGAGACGGATTTCTACTAACAATTTTGAGTAGTCATTTTGTTAGGTATTAGTTTAATCTATCAAAGCAAAAATACGTGAACATCTGGTTGAGATAATAATACTTATTTTGATATTTATATTATAACCATTTACACAGGTATGAGACGGATTTCTACTAACAATTTTGAGTAGTCATTTTGTTAGGTATTAGTTTAATCTATCAAAGCAAAAATACGTGAACATCTGGTTGAGATAATAATACTTATTTTGATACTTATATTATAACCATTTTCACAGGTATAAGACGGATTTCTACTAACAATTTTGAGTAGTCATTTTGTTAGGTATTAGCTTAATCTATCAAAGCAAAAATACGTGAACAATTGTTTTAAATAAACATTTTACTTGTTCTCTGCACGATTATAATCCATTCCAATTTTTTTATTAGCAACTTGTTATAATGCTATATATTACTTAATTTAAATTTTAATATACTCTCGATTGTTGATTGTAATGATCTCAAGGATATTCAGACCTACGTGTATCGATTGTGTTAAGAGAGACAAGAGGAAAAGATTGAACAAAAATATTATTGAACGTTCAATAAAAAATACCATGAGGCGCTTTTATTTATTTCTTTTCTTAAGTCTTATTTAAAATTAAAGAATATGCGACTTAATCTTCCCTTTGCAGTACGATCATGTAATGAAATAAAATGGTAACAAAACAGCTGACTTACAACTTGCAACTTTGTTAGTATTTGTAAAGATCTGCGCATTGCTACTTTTATACAAACCTTGTATAAATTATGTAACTTTGTACAAGTACAAACACAACAAAAAAAAATTAGACCAATAAGGTGCATTCCCGGCCGTTCTGAAGTGATGCGCTTATATATATATATATACTGGGTAATTGATTTTGTTTACATGGATAAATGTATATTTTAGTTATTATTCAATATAACGAATCAAAATTTATGATATTAAATGAGCAACCATAAAGTTTTTTTTGTGTTATTTGAAACTAAGAAATATTAGTAAATGTATATTATATTTTGTAATAAAATGAGCTTAAGAATTAGATATACTCGTAAATATTTACAGCAACCACCAAGATTTGCTCAGGTGAATGATGTATCGGGACGGTTAATTTACAGCTGCAAACCAATACTAACTGTCAATAGAATTTAGGCGGCAGTAGTCACATATTTCTTGAATATTATTTCAATTTCCATAAGCTATAACGTTTTTATTGAGCTTGGGTAAAAGTAGAATAAAATGGATACGCAAGATGGATACCTTACAAAGATAGCTACGAAGCGACTGGTTTGAACAGAGTGGTGCATAGTAGGTAACGTTGTACTTATAACTGACAATTGGTAATGGCGATGAATGTTATTTTTATAATTTGCGTAAAATGGAATAAAATGCTGTATTATTTGTTACTAATGCCATATTTGTTTTATTTGAATTAAATATTTGCATTTTCCATTATATTTTTTTTAATGTGAATGGGAGGCAAACGAACTTGTGACTGATGTCACTGATGGTAAATCAAATAAAATCAAATCAAAAATACTTTATTCAATTTAGGCCCTAAGAAGGCGCTTATGAACGTCAAAACTACCACCGGTTCGGAATACATCCCAGTCATCGAGAAGAACCGGCAAGAAACTCGATCGGGTTTAACTTTTTAACATATACTTATATAATTAAAATTTATTTTACATTACAATCGATTTTAGTGGATGCACAGAGAGGAGTCAATTCCAGACATCACCATCGTTCACATATTGATCCACTCTATAATAACCCTTTGACACCAAAACCCGCTTAACATGGCACTTAAACTTATAGTCTGGCAAATCAGTAATATGCTTTGGGACTTTGTTATAAAACCTAATACTATTACCTAAAAAACTGTTACTGGTTTTACTGAGTCTAAAACATGGAACGACCAGTTTATCACAGTTTCTAGTTTTTAAATCATGCCTGTGTTTTACGAACTCCAGCTTATCAAAGTTTTTGCGAACATACATTAAGTTATCCAGAATGTATTGGGAAGGCAGAGTTAAGATACCGAATTCTTGAAACTTAGTCTTTAATGATTCGCGAGGTCCCATATTGTATATTGCTCGAACTGCTCGTTTTTGCAATAAAAATATGGTGTCTACCTCAGCTGCTGTCCCCCACAGCAAAATGCCATAGGACATTAAGCTATGGAAGTAAGCGAAGTAGACTAATCTTGCTGTGGCAATATCTGTAAGCTGGCGAATCTTACGTACCGCGAATGCAGCAGAACTTAATCTTCCAGCCAATTTTTTTATATGAGGACCCCATTGTAATTTGGAATCAAGTGTGATACCCAAGAACACAGTATTACGAGTATTAACTAATCCTACCAAATCCCCTTCGATCTTGATACTACTATTAACCTGTGGAAAGTAAATCTCATACAATTCGTTTTTTCTGTATTTAGCAACAGGTTATTTAAGGCAAACCAATGACAAATTTCATTTAATTTATTATTCAGATGCCCAACCTCTGAATCTATCCTTTTTACTTTAAATATAAGCGAAGTATCGTCTGCAAAAAGCACCATGTCAGCACAGTCATTAACAACTAGCGGCAGATCATTTATATATATCAAGAACAAAAACGGCCCTAAAATAGAGCCCTGTGGGACGCCAATCCGCGCAAACGATCCCGCAGAGGTTACCCCATGTATGCTAACCTTTTGACAGCGATCTTTTAAATAAGGGACTAGAAGGCCGAGAGAAGATCCACAAACATCAAGTAAGTTATCACAAGTTAAGTTATCACTACCGCTCATGGACACCTGTGATTCGAGGGGCATCACAGATGCGTTGCCGGCCGTTGAGAAAGGAGTAGGCTCATTTATTGAAGGTTCGTGAATTATATTAGTCCGTAAACGATGCCGTTGGCGATGCATTCCAAAGAAACGACATACACGGAAAAAACTTTCACGGAAACCGCACAGTAGACGAGCACCAGCCATTAAGAAAACATCCATGGAATATCAATTTGTGGCGATTTGTTCGATGGTGGAACTCAGCTCCAGTAATAATACGAACAGTTCTTCGGAACATTCTGTGGTAGATTTTGTAAAGGACGCAAAGTGATACAATGCCCCAACGAAGCGCCAATAGTTCGAGCCTTAGGAAAAAGACCTCGTCGCCGACAATTCAAGCCGTTGTGGTGGATTAAGTCAAAAGGAAGTTAATAACATTGAAGCATGATGACATTGATCTGGCTAGGCCTGTACAGTTTCACCGGACTAGGTTTCATGTGTGGTCAGACTTGCGCCTTATATAGTTGAAGGCGATAATCCGGTGTGAAATACCGTCCTGCTCTGTTAAGGACACCTAGCTTTTTTGATACCAGCTTTGCCTTCTAAATGACCACTAAACTGAAAGTTGCTTCATATGTTGACACCAAGGCAGTATCCTTGACAACTGGCATTAGTCTTGACAATTAAGAGAATTCCCTTCAATGTAGGGGACTGTGATAAAGCAGGTTTTTTTATATCTTGTAATTATTATTTCAGCTAATAATGATTGAGTTATAGAAAAATGCATATTGTTATGAAATATTCTTTGTATTCAAATTTCTAACAGTTTTTATAACAATTCGTTGAACACTATACTTGACAATTATTATTTTTTTTTATTAATATTCAATTTCATATCTCCCTGTCCTTTGCACAACCGAACCACACGTGCTGGGTTTCGGAGCCACAGTTTTACGATAAATTATATCTGGACACAAACTAAAAAGTTCGCAACGTCTTATCTTTGCCGTATTGTCTAGCCGTGGAACAATCTTCCGGCCAATGTGTTCTCACTTTCCTATGACATGAAGCGTAACGTGAAGAGACATTTATGCAGGCCGGCATAACAGCAGCGACTGGCGATGAATTATTTGCCTCTCGGTGGTCGCCGTTATTTTTGGATTGTACTGTGTAGTCACTTGTTCGTGCTACAATAAAGAAAACTATCCATTTTTGTAAATGCAAGTGGATGTCCAGAGGTCGAAAGTCCAGTATAATAAGGAGATCTTTTTCACGAGTGTCTGTCTATATATAAAATATCTATATATTTTATCGACTATTGTACAAAAATTGTTGATTGTACATGTAAACAGTATGAAGTATAACGAATAGGCACACAAATAAAGCCACCAACTCGTCGATGGTATGCAAAAAATGATTCCAAATTTTTATAGATGACACAGAGCTCGTCAATAGTTTCTAAATTAAGAAAAAGAAAAAATGGCTAAGAAACAGAAGAAAAAAGGGTTTTGAAATGTATTATCTTAGCCTATTCTATTAATAAATAATTGAATTATTTCATTTATAATATGTTTATTAAAAAAAACAATACATAAATTCATGAGAAGTGTACAAATCGTTTTATAGAATTAATTTTTAGGTAACAATATCCCGCTACATTACGTTCTATGTAACAATATGTATAGATAAGTATATTATTGAGATTTTTCTAATTCAGCAACAGGAATGGGTTGCAAGTAATTTTTAATTCTTGATACCTCTTGAATAACGATTTCGTTGATCACTGGCTTCGCAAAATCCGAGAGTATATCTTTCCAGTTTTGATTGATTATATCCAATAAAACTTTTGCTGAAAATGCAAAACGGATTAATGTATCATATTACCATACATTGATTATTATCACTACATATTATAAAACAAAGTCATCCGCCGCGTCTGTCTGTATGTATGTTCACGATTAACTCAAAAACTACTGAACGGATTGTAACGAGGTCTTCACCAATAGATAGACCAATACATGAGGAAAATTCAGGTATACAATCAAGGTTTTATGTAAAAGGTTGAAATAGAACGCTAGTTGTTGGAAATGTTGGAAAAAGTCAAGCCGCTTGGGAGCTTTCTTCGAAAACGCTGCCTAATTCTTTTGAGATATAACAAAACAATGCACAGTGAGATATTCCTGATTTATAGATCTACAAAAGAGTTTATGATTGCATATACCTACTTTTTTTGGATAGCTTATTATACCCATTTATCTTCTAATAAAATGGTTATATACCTTGAGGTAATTGGAAGGCTATTTAGACGGATCTAGAATTATTCTTATCAAATTAAATACATTAGTTACCTTAAGCATTTTATGCACATAAGTATATGTTTTTTATTATTAGGTCAACGTATGCCGGGCCTGCTAGTGTAATATAAATTGATTGTTATATGTTAAATATCATTCTTGAAAACATGTGCCGATCCTGGGACACGGGAAAGAAGATGAACTAAGTGCCAGCTTGGGCTATTTGGCTGGGGTAAAAAAGGAACTTTGAGAATCATTGACGATCCCAAACTCAGAAGCAGTGTTGAACCTTTAAGTCTACGAAAAGATTTTATTTCGTTGTGGTCTGTGGATTGTAGAGGTCTGCGACTACTTTTCATCATTACACCGATTGTCGTCGACAGATAGTTTATCTTCACACCTTGTGAACAAAGGTTCACTGATAGTCCGATCTCAGAGTAGTTTCCTCTCGTGGACGCTTCGATTCGGGAATAAGCACCCTACTTAAGTTTTCTAACAGTAGTTCTCACTGGTTTAGGTGTAGGGTTGCTACAATTTATTTGAGCAAATAAATAACATTGATTGAAAGATAGAAAAATTCAACTGTATCAAAATAGTTCCCCGTAAGTAGGGTTGCCATCCGTACCTTGCAATAAATTATAATAACTACGTTATATCGTACAATCATATTTGAATACGTCAAAATACTATGCCCTCTATATTTTTATTTTATTGGATGTATCCCATATAAATTATTACAATCGTTATACCGTTTTATTTAATTACAAATTCTTGCTCGCGGTTTCGCTCGCGTTAATGTAGATTTGACCTATCTCTTGGGAACCGGAGTTATTTTTTGGATGAAAATATCTTATATTCTATGTTCTTTTCGGTACCCCTAACAATAAGTAGGTATGCGAAATTTTATGATGGTCGGCTTAGTATTTGAAGCGTGAAAGCTTATCAAACAAAAAAAAACAGACTCACATTTGCATTTATAATATTAGTATAGATAGCTACTTCTACCATTTCCTAGAAATACAAAATACATTTTTCAGTTCAGTCTAAGTCGATACTTTATAAAGAAAGTTAAATCAAGTTATTGGTCTATTAATGTTACACTTATAATTAATTCTAGAAAAAAACAAACTGTACAAAATAAAGTATTCACGTGTACTTTGTTGTTATCATCAAGTATAGAGTTTAATTGCTTACTATAATGTACAATGCTTTGCTATGAAGTGTAAGTGGCAACTCCAAGTATTTGAGATATGTCTCACACTACAGGATAATATTATTTTAAAGCATATAACAGTGGGTTCTACCTTTCTTTTCGTCACCGTTGTACAAGTTGGTGAATTTGTAGAAAACTCTCTCGATGGGCTCGTATGTGTAGTCGTAGCCGGAGATCTCGTAGTATTTCTTGTCAGCCTTTTCAACTGTTTTAAGTTTGAGCTCCACTTTTATTCTAATTTTGTCTGAAAAATATTAACAAATACAAAGTTCAAATAAGTATCGCGCTGTTACTTACACAGTTAAATCTTGTACATTTTCTATAATCGTTCGATGTTTTTGACTTATATAAGATTTTTTTATACTTTATAGGTTTTTGTTTAAGGGAAGCCCCTTATTTGGGGACCTCCTGCGGTACTCCCCTAACATAGGCGTCAGAGACCTTAGGTAAGTTATAGTGAATATCTTTTTTTTTCGTGTCCTACTGATATTTTAATTCTTTACACAACAGTAGCGATGGCTTAAGCTTACTGTTTATTATAGTAATGAATTGTGACGCCGATAGATGGCGCTTCTCATTTTTAGAACATGGTATGGTTTGTATCTCGTTAAAACATTAGGCCATTTGGTTGATACCATGTTTTGTTGTAGTACGGTAAATCTGTAGAGGGCTTCGGGATCAACAGTGTAGTCAGTTCGAAAAACAAAAAGTATGTCTTGTCCATGTTTGTTATAAAATAAAGTAGTGAAGTCACTTATTTGTTGTAATTGAACACTTACCTATTCTCATTTCATACTTATTTCTCATATAGTTGTACACAGTTGCGCAGGGTAATATATCTCTACTGTTCCGTTGTTTATTACGTATTTTTGTTAGTACAAATTATATTTTTATCTATATAGGTTTTGTCGTTTGACCACATCAGCTGGATGTTAAATGCCGATACGGTCCAAGGTGGTAAACACGTTTAACCTACAGGGATGGGCTCGCAAGTTGTGATGCCAGAACACACATATAGGTACTTGACAACAGATTTTCAACTGGAGGGTGGTAGCCAGCCAAGCGACATTAGACGAAGCCTGTGCTAGGTAGCCAGATGTGATTAGGAAAAACCCTACTACCATGCTATAATTTTATCACGATGTTTTCCTTCAACGAAAGCTGCGACTCATTCGTAAGGATTCGAGCCTACGCCAATCGACGCTGTGTTTGAAAACGTCAACCCCTGGGCCATCATCGCTTGAAATTACAGCGAATATGACTGGTTTCTCTTACCACACTTTACTTCAACTTGTCCTTCACCAAATACGTCAATAACATATAATCTGCCTCCCGCTTTATAGTTCCCCTTTACGAGCACAGGAAATTCGAATTCCAAGACCACAGTTTTATCAGGATCAGGTCGCCTATAATATAATACATATAGTTAGTTTTTAGGCATTAATAGTACTTATCTATGAAAGTATAAATTAATAGAGGTAGACAGCTGTAAATTCTTGATTCTTATGTAACACAAAATATCACGATATAAATATAAAATAATTAAAACTATTACTACGCGTTTACCGATGAGTGTTTCCTTGCGGTGGAGAAGTGGGGTAGGCGATGTGATGCACATGCGCAGGAGAGGGGATGTAAATGGATAGAATTGTTTGCAAGGAATTTTTACAAATAAGTGTATGTTTGCTTTCAATTTTTTTTGTTTTTACTTAAAATATATTATAGACAATAAAAAAAGCAGACGAAGTAGCGAGTATCAGGTAGTTTTAAATTAAAAAAAAACTATGTCTCTGTGGTGTATAATGTAATAAGTAATCAATTATAAAAATAGATTATCACTGTTGGGTATCTACTATAGACTAATATACATAGATGCTTTGAAGTGCGACCAAAGTCTAAGCACTACGCATTCTGGCTTGGATCGTCAGACTATTCATATATCTGTAGGTATTGTATAATTATAAAATATTTAAATTTGTATTATTTTATTTGTTGTCAAAGGTGTTCCCTTTTATTATCAATATGGAAGTCTTCGGGCACGCTGCTAACGCGATACAGTGAAACTGCATTCACTAGCTCACCCACACGATACACATCACCTTACACACGTGCACATATACACGGTATGCACACAAGTTGTGGAAAGGGTGTTTACTATTATTCCCATTATTATTATTACTATTTTGATTTGCCAGAATCTCAGATTAAAATAACTTGTCATATGTGAAAATACCATCTGAGTATATTGCATGAATAGTTTAGATCGATATGTCTATTGTATGCAAGCAATAACCCAAACTGAAGCGCTGCTTCCTTGAGCTTACTGACATACGGCCGAGTACCTCAAGTGCTCGGTTGTAAAGGCTCATCACACCAACAACAATAATAAAGTCAAAGTTGACATACATACTCTGTTTTAATTCGGACAGTGGGGTTTTGAGGTAGACTAATTGAACTACGATTGAAATCCTAAAGTACTGAATTTTGAATCGGTTGTTTACTAATAATCGCTTAACTGGCACCTTGAATTAGAGACGTCGTCGGTTTGATCGAGATGCATGACTGACTTTTCTGTTATCAGCGTAATTATCGGTTATGTATGTGTAAATATGTATGTGTGTAAGTGCCCTTTAGTTAACTATACTAAAAGTTACTCTTAGCTTAGAATTAAATGGCAGTATAAATTTGTCTCGAAGAAAAACATAATTTTAAACTTATTTTACCAGAAATCTCTGTTTTACCAAATTATTTTTTGTTTGTGACTTATACGCAAAAATAGGTTTACAATTATGTACGTTTTGTTTTGGTTTGTGTCCAAAACACTCAGTAATTGTCAAAGCTGGCTATTGGAAAATCTTTTTATTATATTTTCTATGTTATGAATTAGCAAACGGCATGTTGTACACTTGATGCTAAGACACTGCAGCGTGACAATAGTTTGCTATGCTTGTAGGGTTGAGTTACCGTAAAGACGGAATACCGGAGCGTAGACACTGTTGTAACTGCATAAATAAGTGAGGCACTGGTGTTTTTGCGCAAATCTTCCGCAAGCACTTCCTCTCTTTTAATCATTATGAAGTAAAAGTTTATTACAAAACAAAATAATACTTACTCTACATTAATGAATACACTTTTTGCCATACCAGTTACTTTCAAATCTTTGAAATGCAGTTTAAAATCTTTGTTGTCTGCGTTAATGTCCTTTATGAGAATGGGATCGGCGGGTAGAATTTGTAGTTCAGGAAAACCTTTCACGAAATATGGTAAGGCGGCTTTACTTGATTCCAACAGACATTTTTTGTCGGTCCATACACACGGCGTAATGAAAGATGCTGTAAACAATTTTGCATTTATAGTTTACTTGCTTTTGCGTGGGAATTCGCTCAAGTTATTGTAAATTTTAATTAACCTTCGATGATAGTACTTTTTACTGGATTATATGGATTAAATGGAAAATTCAGTCAAATTTTTAAAATAAACTATACAAATGTGGTTTTAGTTCTGAATATCTGAAAACGGCAATATAATTAAAGGGTAATTTTTGTACTTTTAGCAAGCTAATTATAATAATTAATTTATGGAAAAAGTAATAAGGGCATTTTTGTGATATAAATTGTAATGACATAAATTTCAGGGTATAAAAATATTTCACTTCTAGTCTAGTCTACATATTGTAGTTCCATAAGCCAGGTATAAAACAGAGGAATATATTTGTATGGTTTCCTTCTAAGTACTCATAAAATTTTGCATACAAATTGTCATTGGAATAGAAAAGGACATAGGGTACTTTTTGTACCGAAATACAATCTACATTAATGTGAACGGAGCCGCAGGCAAAAGCTTCTTTATGATTAATTTTTTATACACTAAAAGAAACGATTTCCTCAATGACCCAGTTGTTTCTGATTGGATAGCGATCACCGCACATGAGGTGTAACATTCTATATAGTGACATACTTAGATTTTTCGAGTTTTGTAATCAACCAATAACTAGTCAATAAAATTAGCAAAATTCCAAAGCGCATTACCGATTTGTCGGATACTAAGTTCAAGCACCATGCCTAGCAGGTTTTAATGCCTAAAGGCTATTATAGGGTAGATGAATATGTGAACTGTGGTGACGTCTGAAAATGACGCCACTCTCTGTGTATCCACCAAAAACGAATATAATTATCTATGTCTATAACTATAAAAATGTTCTTAAAAATATGTGTTATATTATGATTGATGGAAAGATAAACCAGATCGAGCTTCTTGCCGGTTCTTCTCGATGATTGGGTTGTTATACGAACCGGTGGTAACTATGACGTTCATAAGCGCCTTCTCAGGACCTAAACTGAATAAAGTGTTTTTGATTTGATTCTGATGTATACCAGTAAATAAGCGGTGTAGCGACATGTACTCGATTGGGTAACTAACATACAAATGGTGACAATAATGATTACACTTGTTTACTATGTCACGTATTGCCATCAGCCTGCATATGCCCAGTAGTTGCGTGGCTACCAAGCCAGCGATTCTCGTTGAGCAATATAACATGCTATTATAAACGAATCATAAATATATAACAAAACTTCTATCTCGCATATCACGTAGATAAAAATATGAAACAACCAATAATAAACAAACAAATAAACCTTTAAAAAATAACCAGTTTTTAATTTTCCTCTTTGCACTTATTTAAAATGCGAGATCAAGAATACATATTAAAATTATTTAATAAAATCACTAGGTATGGCAATTCAATTAATTTGGAGTAAAACCTGCAAACTAGTTATAAATAAGTAGTAACAGTAAAAAAAAAATGCTGACATATTTTTCTAAAGTTGGGGCTTATTACATTTCGAAATATTTGTTGTGAGCAGATTTTCTATTTATATTTTTTATATTTTTATATTTTTATTATTTATATTTTTGTTTTTTTGTATTCTGCAATAAAACAGTGTAATCTGTAATATTTCGTTTAATTTATTGTCTATTCTGTATATATTCTATTTATTGTCTAATTTATAAGGAGGAAAGATATGACTTTTTGTTTGTTATAAGCAAACTCAAAAACTACTTCACTGATTAAAATAAAAAAGGCTAAGCAGTCATAAGGACTACTGACAGAAGTGAATACTAAAAAAAAATAGAATAACTGTGTTCTTTTTTGAATTGTTACGTTATAGTCTGAGTTATTTAAATTTGTAAATTGAAATTATTAACATGAATTTAGTTTTCACATCTATTGGAACTCCAAGCAATAATTATTTATATTTTTATACAGTTCATTAATTAATGAAACATATGATGGTCTGTAGAAGCTCAATACAAAATATCAATATTACATGTACGTGTCGCTAGTCTAGCGCAAAACGTCACGAGAATGTTAAGGCTATCGGTGACGCGAACCCATAAGTTTTTCCCGTATCAAACATTTATCTTTGAATCGCTGAACACGGTTAAAGAAGTATCCACTACAAAAAAAAACACCTATAAATAGCTACATTATTAGTGAGTAACATAGGCTATATTTTATTTCAAAATCTACATTAATGCGGGCGAAGCCACGAGCAAAATCTAGTATTTCGTATAAACTTAATTCTAGTAAGTAAGGACTCTTAGTAGACTTTTATTCAACTTAAAAAAAAAGTTTTGTAGTAATTGGAATATTTTTTGTCTACACGCTAACAAATAATTTCTTCGTTGAAACTGCTCTTAATAGTTCTTCCGAATAATTTTTTTATTGCTTCAAATTTTTGTTTAATTTATTGTGATTTCATTTTTGAGTGCTATAGAGCATGTTCATTGTGAAAAACTGATACTATATAGATTACTACCACATTGTACCAATGCTGGGATTCATATTCACTAGCCGATTTCTGTTCGCTTCGTTGGGCATAAAAAATGACATTTATTATAGTAACGCGACAACGTGATAGCACTGTGCCTGATGGAAAACAAATCGAAAAACAACGGGGCCCATCAAGAGATCTACAATCGACTGTCAGTTAGCACTGGCATGTCGGCCTATAAGTTTGTCGACTGCTAGAAATACTGGTTGATCCCGAAACGCGACAAACTATGTTGAGCGAAATCAAAATAAAAAATTCTTTATTCAATTTAGGCCCCGAGAAGAACGTCAAAACTACTATCGGTTCGGAAAACAACCCAGTCATTGAGAAGAACCGACAAGAAACTCGATCTGATTTATCTCTTCATATTTTTAAAGAAATACATGCTAGTTACATTCACTTTTGATGGATGCACAGAGAAGGATGTTATTTCCAGAAACATCATCGTTCACATATTGATTCACTCTATAATAAATAGTTTTGAGATATCAAAAACCGCTTACATGATGCTAGAACTTACTATCTGGTAAATCTGCTTTGGGACTTTACTGTAGCACCTAACACTATTACCTAAAAAACGATTACTGATCTTACTGATCCTTAATATAGCTTATTCCCCTCTGTATGGTCATCGTCATCCACTCTGGTATTGAATCCTGCTTGCTATTTTGTTTAATTACAAAGTAAATACTATCTCATCTTATAACGTGACTTGCTTAAGTGGGTAAATAAGTCGGGAGTTACACCAGTGCTGTTTCCTACAATCCGATATTTTGGATTTGCCTAAAATCTTTTTAGTTTTAAAATAATAAGCAATTTTTTTAACTTATAGGTTAGCGTTTGCCCACAATCTCATCCGATGTTAAACAATGATGTGGTCTAAGATGGTAGTCAGGCTAAGCCTAGAGGGAGACTAGCTCTCAAGTTCAGCTGCCGGAACATACCATCAGATGTTTGGCGACAGACTTTCAACTTGTGGTTGGTAGCTAGTCAGGCGGACTTAGAAAAAGCCCTACCGCCGTGCTATGGTTTCATCACGATGTTTTCCTTCACCGAAAGTTCCGACTCAGTTGCTAGGATTCGAACCTACGCTTTCGACGCTGTGTCCGAACACGCTATTAGCTAAGCCATCATCGCTATTAAAGCTTAAATCGCTTCGATAATTTAAAGATAACATTAAGTTAATATATAAATATTTGTTATGTACGATTAATTTTTCATACCAGAACTGGCCTCTGATCCTATAATTGTGAAGATGCACAAAGACAAACACGATTTCAACATTTTTGCAGTGTTATCTCGTTTACAGTGTTATCCTTATTACGTTGTATCGGTTATAAATACGGTGTAATACTGAGTCGATGATATTAAAGTTGGCATTTATATAGAATACACAATTAATACGATGCCAAGGTGAATCGTTTTAAGAGTTATTTTTAATGCAAATATAGTTTATAAGATTATTGATGTTGTGGTCAGTAAAAAAGTCTATGTTTTTAATATGTTTTTAAGAATTAATTATAATAAGTCTTGTTATGTTTTTGTATCTGAGAGCATGTTGAATGGGGATTGCATTTGAATTTATGGTAAAACGTGCTTATGATTTTTTGTTTATATGTGTTTTTTTATGTGGATCTAGTAATTAATCAGGGCATTATTTAAACTACCCGAGTAATAATGCACAACTACCTTTTTTTTTTTTTTTTATGTGGGGAAATTCATTATGGATACCCACCCTCCCGGGGGAGAGGATGGGTTATGTCCGACTCGCACGGACTAAAACCCCACGGTGTACCGACAGACCGTGTTGTTGGGGCGGCAAGGGATCGTTCTTGCTAATCACCTTGAATAGCCGCCCCAACGGTCCGCCCGGCGGAAGGTGGCCGCCGGGCTCCTACCTATAGAGAGGCAGACTGGGTACACACCAGCTGCTTCCCCTCGTCCGCCGGACCTGTGCAATGAGAGGATGAGTCCCCCGACTACATCCCCTCAGGTCCGGCTACGGTGGCGGGAGGAGTTGGGCAAAGCGCCGTCTCCTCCCACCTGTCCTCCTTTGGCGGAGAGGACCACTTAGAGGATCTGCCTCTCGGGCCCTCTCCGCCACCTCCTTTTGCGAGATGACCTCCTCGCAAAAGGAGGCCACAGCTCGCCACGCCTGTTCGCTGCCGAGCATGGATAGAACCACGCTCGGCAGCGACAAATCTGCTCCCACCACCGCCGTCAGAGTGCGGCGCTCTCCCTCCCACGCAGCACACTCGGACAGAGTGTGCTGCGCGGTGTCTACGTCAGCGGCGCACTCATAACAGGCGGCGGTCGGCTCCCTGCGAGCGATCTGGTGCAGGTACCACCTAAAACAGCCATGGCCAGTGAGTACCTGCACCAGTCGGAACGTCAGGGAGCCCCAACTCCTCCCCAACCACTCCCGCAGGACCGGGCGGACGGCATCGACGGTGAACATCCCAAAACGCGCGTCCGCCAGGTCCTGCATCCACCTTCCCGTCGCCTCCTCCCTCATTTCCCTCCGTTTCGCCTCGATCTCCCTGGGAGCCGGAGGCTCCCCACTACGCTTCCTCGCCGCCGTGAATTCATACACGGCGGCGAGAACTCCCGCCTCCAGCTCCCAAGGCAGGGAGCCGGCGAGCGTGAAGGCCGCCGCTGAGGACACCGTCCGGTACGCCCGGATTGCCCTCAGTGCCATCGTGCGCTGCGCACTACGCAGCGCGCGCACGTTGGCGGCACCGAGGGCATCAGCCCAGACCGGTGCCCCGTTGGCGGCCATCGCCCCCACGACTCCCATAAAGAGTCGACGGCACCCGGTACCCGGCCCCCCTATGTTGGGGAGCAATCGGCCGAGTGCCGCCGCCGCCCCAGCAATTCGCGGTCCGAGCCCCGCAAAGTGGGGCTCGAACCGCTAGCGCCAGAATACACAACTAACTGCGCTAAGTAATTTTAATCTTAATTAAACTACATTTTGGAGATTTTTTTTTAATTGTGAGGTTATATTTCTAGTGATACCTTCTAAAAACTTCAAAATATGAATTTTCTATGGCTAATTTTTGCCACTCCCTGCCAATCTTTTTTTTGTATTAACGCAGGGAAATCCTCATGGACGTGCCACCTACCTGGGAACGAGAGTGGTCAGTGTGAGACTCTTACTCACTAAAACACTAAAACCCCACTGTGTACCGGCCACTGTTTTTGGTTGGGCGACATGGGATCGAGCAAGGCTATCACTAAGCCGCCCTAGAGTTCATTCCGGCGGAAGGTGAGCGGGGCTCCGCCCTTATATGGAGGTAGACTGGGTACACAACCAGCTACCCCTCGTCAGCCGAACCTGTGCAATGAGGAGATGGGCCCCCCGGCCCATACTCTCAGGTACAGCTACGGAGGTGGGGATAGTGCCGCTTCCTACCACCGCTCCTCCATTGGCGGAGAAGACCACTAATAGGGTCTATCTCTCGTGCCCTCTCCGCCGCCTCCCTTTGCGACGTGACCTCCTCGCATTTCCTGTGGGTGGTTTCGGGCATGTTCAGCAGAGACAAATCCCGCCTTGCCGCCGCAGTCCGAGAGTGGAGCTGTCCCTCCCACGTAGCACACTCAGACAAAGTGTGCTGCGCACAGGGGCACCATCACATAAAGTATGAATATCCGTTCCAGAATATAGCTAATCCCAAAACGCAATTAATACCGCGACTTATTATAACAGTGTGCCGTTATACATAGTATGATATCCCCTCCAGGAATATAACTAACTCTGAAACGTGAGAACTATTGCAAGCCGCTGTAACTTAACCAATCCCGTGCACTATCAATGTCATAAATTTATCTAGATTTGAAGAATGTAGAATTCTATTACTAAAAGTTATATATGATAAATTTTAAATAAGTGTTAATTATGTAGCTCGATTTGATTTGCCATTAGTTATATTGTCTGGGGACCAAAAATAACGCCCTGATGAAACCTTTGGTTCATGTCATATACGCGGTTACCGTGAAGTTTTCAATCCTTCTAACCACCACTATGTTCCATTCTTTTCCAAATTCCTTTAGGCGTAAGTATGAGGTAACCGCATGCGATGGTTGATGTTAGATTAACGTAATCATTGCGCTGTTCGCAGTATTTTTCATACTGCTTTGAAAACTGTGGTAATTAATATATACATCTATAATGTAATTAAATAACAGTGTTGCATCGGTTATTTCTGTTATTGCAGTTGAAATTATAATTTGTAAGTTGTTGTTAATTTTTTTGACTAGCATCGCCTTTTTGACCTATCTCCCACGGAAAAAGTACTTTTTTGCGATTGAAAAGTACTCTATGTCCTTTTCTGAACATCTAGCAACGTAGAACGTATAAAAAATCGAGGACGATTGGTTGAATAGATAAAAAGTGTAAGCGTAAGAAATAAACTCATCAGCATAATTATAATATTAGTTACGATTGTTAAGTTTTCATACCCGAATCTGTCTCTAATCCCAAAGCGAGGAGAATGCAGAAAAAGAAACACGTTTTCAACATTTCTGTAGAGTTATTTTCTTTTGTAACGTTGACTTATCTTCGCTCTGTACGTTATGAAATACAGAATAAAACTCTGGGATAACTTTTATACCTGGGATTTATATAGTGGTTGATTTCTAATGAAATATTAATAAGACAGATTTTATCTTTTCCTTAAATTACAATTTTTGTGTATAAATAAATAAATGCACCAAGTCATATTCGAAGTAGGAATAAATTTACAATAACACGTTTATGTTTTTATAGGAGTGATGAGGTTGCTTGGGCATTGAGCGTAAATTGCTTTATTCTATAAATATGTGCATAGCAACATTTCAAATTAATTATTACAAAGTTCTTTTTAAATAAAGTGAGACATCCATGCACATCTAACAACCTTTATAATATTTGAAAGTAGAATTAATAATCTTATAAGCAATGCAATAGTGCTTACGTTTGTGCATTCCTTTGTAAAGAGTAAGATTGGTTAGAAACTGGCATACGAGGCATTCTAGCACATTTTCCAGGAACAATAATTTAACATTAGATTTATTGCATGTCTGTTAGATAGATTTTATTGTAGACTAGCTGATACTCGTGATTTCGTATACCTCGTACATTGTACGAGATGGTCCCAACCATGTAAGCCGAATTGCTTACTGGGCCGTTTAATTAACACAATTCAGGGTAATACTGAATTGAATAATATTTTCCCCCGTATTTATTAGAATAACGACAATTTTAACGTAATACGCACCTAACAAATGTGATTATAATAATGAAAAAACAAATATACTGACTAAATTTAAGGCTACAAAAGTGCCAACTACACTTCACGAAATCGTTCCAATGAGGTTTGGAATAGACATTATAGGAATTATAGATATGTTGCAGAATGTATGCCGAACGTGCTAAAACACCACAATGCCAAAACTGAACCATAATAACAAGACCCTGCAGTACCAGTATTGATTCGTTTAACTTAGGGTACAAGGTAGACCAAATAATAATGGTACGTATAGGTGCACCCCAGAATCTGATGCCCACAAACACATTACGAAGCTACGAACTTCAATTTCTCTGTCAAGACAATTACGAGTACATGCTTATGTTAGACATATTTTCTTCGTTAAGGTTTTTATGTATCTTCTTAAATACATTATATAACTAAAATGATAGAGGTCTGTCGTTGTGCGCGCGTCACTCATAAACTACTGGATAGGTTTTGGTCAAACTTATTAGTTAAGTTATTAGTTTTTTTATCAAAAACTATCACGATATCTTTATTCAATATAAGTACATTAAATTTTAAGAAACTACTATTTTCATAAGATCTACTCGTTCAGCGATGTTTATATTCTTGCAGTTAAGAAGTGAGGCAAACAATATGATGCTTACCTTTTCTTCTCTGTACATAAAATATATTGTTCATATAATTGTTAAAAACAACGCATACGAAGTCGCGGGGGGTATCCGCTACTCCTTTTTTTATATTATAGGGGGCACACGAACAGGTGGGTCACCTGATGGTAAGTGATCACCGCCGTCCATAGACACTAGCAACACCAGGGGAGTCGCAAGTGCGTTGCCAGCCTTTTAAATATGTGGGCCTCCGGCGTTCTCACTGACCGAACGAAACGCAACAGTGCAAGCACTGTTACTTCACGTCGGTTTTCTGTGAGAGGGTGGTACTACCCCGGGCGAGCCTACCCATTCATGCTAAAATCAGTAATAGCTTCAGCGTAGCTCTACCACCTACAACTACAACTCCACAATAAGATAGACTTTCTAGCAATGTATTTTTATGAGAAGGATGTATTAATAAATATGCAATGAGGTTATGTGGTTACTGCTCAAAAATATGCTACAAAGCTTCGTATGCCAATATATTGCCAATCTTAGCATCCATAGCGGAGTACAACAACGCAAGCATTATTGCTTTTTTTTCTCTTTATTTTTACCATGTCACCCCAGTAATTATCACCAAAATGAAATGTGTACATTTCATAATAAATAATAATAAAATTTTAAAGCGTTCTAATACCAGATATAACCGGACTGTAAAGCATTATTCTTCATGGAAAGAAGGATTCTTCGAAAGTACAAATGGTACCTTCAGACATTATAAATATTCTTACACCGCTAACAACTATTTGAAGCAATGATGGCTTAGTCGTTATTCGAATACAGGGATCCATCGACGCAAGTTAGACAGACACCTTGCGAAGGAGTCAGACCTTTTGGTGAAGGAATACATCATGATCATAGTATGATGACAAGACTTTTTCCAAAGCTCGTCGGTCTAGCTACCACCTTAAAAATGAAAACCTGCCTCCATACAGCTATAATGTTCCCGAATTTAGCAATTGAGAGCCGTTTTCCTTAAAGTTTAGAATATTCGCCGACTTACAGCATATCATCATTTAACATCAGGTGAGATTGTGATCAAATGCTTAAAGCCTATAAAGTATAAAAAAACTGCACCGCAGAATTGATTACTATAAATAATGTATATTATCTACCTTTATATTATCCTAACTTCCTAACCAATATTGTAAATGCGAAAGTGATTGTGTTTATTTGTCACGCTTTTGCGCCTTAACTACTCAACCGATCTCCATGAAATTTTGCATATACGTACGAAAAGGACATAGGATACTTTACGTCCAGAAAAAAATGCTATTCCGGACGTATAGATCACTATAGAACAAAACTGCGAGCAAAAGCTAGTAGCTGACAATTTCATGATAGTAATTACGTAGAGGAAATAATAATAATAAACTACATGTTAATAATAAGGACATCATTTAACATTCAAAATAACAATAGGTATCTATATATTATACTTAAGCATTAGCGGTGTGCAAGTTTATACAAGACATAAAAAAACACTACCAATCTCAGCTACTATTTTTAAAATAAATCATTTGCGACGAGATGTAACAGTCTATAAATTTTAATGACCCATCTAAAGTTAACACAACGTTCTCTATGACCTTACTACTCACATATTCGGGCACAACGATCACTACAACTTCATACAGGTCCTTGTTGTTTTATTTTAAATATTATTTAATAGGTTATATAAGGATAATGGACGCAGAGCGATATAACTCGCTTAGTTCGAACAACGAGAATGATTGTAAACATCAATACATATTATAGAACTAAGTGGTCCGCCGCGTCTGTCTGTACGTTCGCGATACACTCGAAAACTACTTAACGGATTGTAATGCGGTCTTCACCAATAGATAGAGTAATACATGAGGTTTTGTGTAAATTGTTTGAAGTATAACAATAATTGTTAGAAGTATTGAAAGCAGTCAAGCCGCCTGTAAGCTTTCATCGAAAATGCTACCTAATTGTTTTGAGATATAACAAAACAATGCATAGTGAGATATTGCTCTTTTATAGATCTACAAAAAAGATTGCGATGGCATATACCTACCTATACTTTTAAGGATAGCTTACTATACCAATCTATCTTCTAAAACATGGTCACATACAATGAGGTATTGGAAGGCTATTTAGACGGATACAGTATTAATCCTTATCAAATTGAATACATTAGTTACGTTAAGCATTTCATGCACATAAGTATATATTTTTTATTATCAAGGCAGGACAACGTCCGCTGGACCTGCTAGTTACAGCTAAAAATAATTTATAGTGTAAGATATCAATTAATATCGCTAATTTAAGCTTTTACAATTACATCTAATTTATATTATGACAACAATTTTGTAGGTGGTAAGAGCTACGCTGAAACTATTACTGGTTTCAGAATGAATGGGTCGGCTCGCCCGGGGTAGTACCACCCTCTCACAGAAAACCGACGTGAACTAACAGTGCTTGCACTGTTGCGTTTCGTTCGGTCAGTGAGGGCGCCGGAGGCCCACATATATTAAAAGGCCGGCAACGCACTTGCGACTCCCCTGGTGTTGCTAGTGTCTATGGACGGCGGTGATCACTTACCATCAGGTGACCCACCTGTTCGTTTGCCCCCTATGACATAAAAAAAAAAAACGTTCGTATAACTTACAGGAACCAATTGATAAGACTTTAGCTATTAACAAGAGTAACAGACACCTTATTTTGTATGCATACTTTTTGATAATTATTTTTATAGTGTTGCTACACATCATTTTTACAAATAAATAATTTACGTCCAATGATTATCCAACGTCTTATCGCCTATAAAAACATAATATGAATGTAAATTTGTTCCTAGTTCCAGTATGACCTTGTTCAACTAACACGTTGTTAATTAACTTATGCACAGCGTTTGTAAAGAACTTATGCAAAGAAAACTGAAAAACTATCTAATTAGTAACTAGAAATATTTAATTGGAAATTAAACCGTATATAAATTCCAGCATTAAAATTTTTCACACAGTGTTAATTCATAAGCGTTAGAAGCCAATACTCTACGTCTCAAAAGCATTATACTGCAAAAATGTCGAAATCTTATTTCATTTTCTGCATCTTCATCGCTATGGGATCAGTGATTGACTCAGGTATGGAAAATTAACAAAAAACAATAGACTTACCCTATTTTTTCTTGTATTTTAATTAACGACCTTTTAGTTATTTTTTTTCTTTTTTTAATAGCTCGTTGTTTCCACAACTGAATAGTAGTTGTTTTAGCAAAGGCGCATTTGTATATTTTATATATATTATTATCACCATACATCAGATTTACCAATCAATATCACATGTGTCCATCTAGACCAGGTCCGGTTTCGAAACCAATCTATGAGAATCAACCGGTCTCTCAGTTGTTGTGTTTGAATTGCCCTTTGGATAAGTAAATGATCACCACTTGGTTATGCCGGAAAAAAAAATTAACTCCTAAAATTGATATTAGTGTGACAATGTATTACCTAAAAAAATAATAATTGTTTACATTACAGCATCGTTCATTAAACCATGCGTGTGGAACGATAAGAAATGCATTTTGGAATCAAGTAAAGTAGTTTTATCTTATCTAGTAAATGGCGGTCCCGAAACAGACGGTTTAACTATTGATCCCATTTATATAAAAGAGATTAATGCAGACAACGGAGACTTGAAACTCCATTTCAATGATCTGGAAATAAGGGGTGTGGGTAAAACTGAGTTGATCAATGTAGAGTGAGTACTTACAATTTTATTTTCTGGATGATTTACCTTTTCCGACATTTTTTATTAACTCCATAGCGACTACGATAATATATCTTACCAATAACTTACATTGTAGTCATAGACGGTAATATACCGAGTCTAGAAAGAGTTCTGATTTAAGAAAGAGAAGAAAGGAAGAGAAATATAAATTCTACAATTCTTTTCCTTATAAAGAGCTTGACCGATTTAGGTGACTTTGTTTTTGTACTTATGGTGTTATTTGCATAGTTATTAGTTATACTTCGATCCGGTAGGTGGCAGTGTTGGCGAGAGCAAAATGTGTCTATTTAAACTATCTGATCAATATTTTATTGTTTTGGATTAATGTTTACAAAACTATATTTTTGGCTTTCTCAGATGAACATAAAACATGGAATCCCATATTTTCAGCCTCACAGTCAATTACACAGTAACTTAATTCATGTTTTTAAAATATTTTTATGACTTATTTAGATGTATACAGGAATAAGTCTGCTTCCCAAGTCCATTAATATACCGTGTACCGAATCCAAAAAGAACGTATACAGACGATAGATAGAGTTATATGCCAAAAGATTGCATAATTTATTACTTGGGATAAACTTTTTCTTTTTTATTTTAAGCTTAGAAAATGTCAACAACACGATTAACAATTTTTAAAAATGTGCGCGCTCTCAATTTTGCGAAGTCAAAAAGTTGCTTTTCTTAATTTGAACTATAATATTTATAAGATACAATAATGTTTTATAAATAAGTTCATACATTTGTATAATCCTTATGTACTGTTATAATGACAACTTTACGATTACATATTTGAATAAAAATGACTGATTTTGCACTATAGCGGTAACATGTACCGTTAATATAAATATAAGTGAAAAGGCCCGGAAAGATCAGTCAAGAGTGTCTCTAAATCTTAGAACATCCTCAAACGGAAGAGCTAACTAATATATCTATTGTAAGTAAAAATAAAATTACAGGCGACCTGACAGTGATAAAACTCTACTCGTGGAATTTGAGTTTCCTGTAGTAATAACAGGAAAATACAAAGCGGGAGGGAAAATATTTGTTATTGACATTGAAGGTGATGGAGAAACCGAAATAAAGTGTGGTAAGAGAAAAAAATATTATAATCCATATATAAATAATGAAAATACAGTTCTTTCGAGGTTCGATGGAATCAAAGCTAATGAACTTATCGGCATAAGTTGACCATTGGATGTAGGATTTTCTAAAATGATTCTAGGCTACTTATATGTTGCATTCGATTTATCCTTTGCCATTTTTTATGTCCAACGAAGCCAGCGGGAATCAACTAGCGTCTATATTTAAATATACGAAGACAAAACAGTTTCTTTAGTAGCTATGTACGGGCTTTAGTATTAAAAATAAAATAAATTAGCAACAGTTAGTTCTTTCCATTATCATTGAAGAGCCGAAAGACTTATTTATAAATCTCTGTTCGCTATATTTTATGAACCTCACATCTATTGATTTAACATGTATACACTCTTTGACAAACAACTCCAGCAATGTTGAAACTTAAGATTAATAAATTGTGGGGATATTCAATTTTTGGAGAACCACTAGTAATTTTAAATATGGAAATCTTTCAAATTATTTGAAAAATTTGACTACCAAAATTATATCTTGACTGTTATATGTTATTTCTGTCTCTCGTTTTAGACCATTAGCTTTTTACTTTTTTCTTATTTTTCAGATAAACTTAGGATACAACTGAAAATAATTGTTACAAAAACCGAAAAGAACAGCAAGGAATACTACAAGATCTCGCATTACGACTATAAGATTGATATCATCGAGAAAATTTTCTATAAGTTCACCAACTTGTACAACGGTGACGAAGAGAAAGGTTCTATACAATTTTATATCATTTACAGTGCAATCTTTTTGACACAAATTGGAGTGTAAATACGTATTATATTTTATACATATAACTTCGAGACAACATCGCGATGAAACCATAGCATGGTGGTAGGGTGTTTTCTAAATCCGCCTGGCTACCTACCACAATCAAGGTGAAAATCTGTTGTCAAGTACCTGTTGGTATGTTCCGGTAGACGCACTTGAGAGCCAATCTCCCTCTAGGTTTAAGCGTGACTACGATCTTAGGCCATATTATCATTTAACATCAGATGAAATTGTAGTCAAGTGCTAACCAATAAAATATATAAAAACTGACAATTTCAGATTAATGTAATAATGTTTTGTATTAAACTCTGGACTATATTATGCGCAAACCCAAACTTAAGACTGAATTCAGAGCGGTCAAAAATACCCATTGACGTAAGAAATGTATATTAACACCCTAGACATCTAAACTATCGCAACATACATACGTGACACCCTGTGGAATAATATACATGGAATTACCGATAAGATCGTTTCAGTACTCTGATGGGTAATATGACTATTTCGATGTAGGCAAGCGTCCTCTATAGTCTTCCGAGTGAATCAACAAACCAATTAAAGTCGAAGCTGTATTATTTAATAAAAATAAAATTCACTAGTGTAATTTGTTGTGGCTCAAATATAGCGTCTATACTTTGTTCTAATGAACAATATCTTCATGTCGTCAATGTGTAATGTCTTCATAAAAATACTGTTCAAAATGAACAAAAAATAACTAACAAAGTTTGAGCTGTTATTAATATTAACAGGTGCATATTTGCGATTTTTGATGTCTCAAATAACTTTTAATCCATTGGATTTAGTGAAAAATTTATTCGGGCTTTTTTTGTAGCTCGTTTACCATTTCCTCGAAAACTATATATTGCTTATTACGATACGTTTAGCCATTACTGAATAATAAAAATCCAATTTTTCTACTGTTATTTAAGTAGGAGAAATCGAAACTCGCAAATAGTCACCAGTTAATATTAATAGGTCAAACTTAGACATTTCTTTTTCGTTGTTTTGAAGAGTATTTTCACGGTGACCAATGAAAACAAAAATAGTTGTATTATTTGACCTATCCTAGCTTTAACACTAAGGAGTGTGTTATTAACATTTACAATAACAAAGAAACATAGTGAGGACACTGCATAATTATAGAAACAATGCAATACAAAGTCAATGGTAACCACCGTAAGATCTAGAAGCCTTCGTCAGCCGCCGCTGTTATACCAGCCTGCAAATCTTTCCACAGTTGGAAATATACTAGTTCATCCTAAAACGCGATGTACTAAAGGAGAGATACTGAGGCTGGTTTCTCACCATGTAAATAGTAATAACGATCCAATCGAGTATCGAATCGTTCTAAACTGTTTAAGCTACCACTTTTTAGTATTTATAATATTTGTCAATATAATAGTTATATATTACGATTACTGATTATAGTACGAGATTACATATATTAAACTAATGCAAAAAAACTATTTTACATTTTCCAGCACAAGTAATTTTAGATCTGCTCGACCAAAACGGGAATGAATTATTCCTTACTATTGGCCAATCGGCCATAAAAGAAGTCGTCGATCAAGAGATGTCAAGAATAGGAAAACTTTTCCTATCAAATCCCATTGAAAAACTGGAATTGCAGTTATAATTTAACAACATAGTTACATGTTATCAATTCATGAAATGTATGAATTTATAAAATTATATGTACACTTTTAATTATTCACTATATAAAAAGCGAAATGTAATAATGTTCGCTTCGTAATTAGCACCATATGTTTATAAAGTATCACATTTTATTATATGATCTTCAATGTAATATGTAACCAATAAATAAAGATATAAAATTATATAAAACTGGCAACCGTTTGGGATTTTGTACGCGTCATTTACAATACAAAAACTAAAAAAGTAAAATACTGCCTATGACCACCAATCCAAACATAGTTTCTTATGAGTGAAAGAATTTTTGAATCAAATCAACAGTTTCAAAGACAATCTTTAACGAAGACACCAATAAGCTACACTTCTTTAGAATAATTGCACAGAGAAGTTAATAAAACATAATAAAAAATATTTAAATTAAACCACTAAAATCCTAACTCACACTATAAATTCGAATATGAGTTTGTTTGTTTATATGTTTTTTATGCGACTAGTTGCAAACAAACATGCGGGTCACCTGATGGTAAGTGATCACCATGGACGGACAGAGTTCCATTACCGAACGACAAGCCATAAATTGGCATCCCATCCCTGTCATCTAAATAGTTGGAAGTTGCTTAGCGTACGGTTTTCGCATGTGTTTTCACCACGTACGCCTATTCTTTGGAATGAACTCCCAGCGATGGTGCTTCCGTACCAATATGACTTAGAAACGTTCAATGTACCGGCGGTCACGAGGGGACTCCCAGAACGTTGAACGTTTGTAAGTTACATGCGTCCGAAAACATCGCCACTGGGAGATCATTCCAAAGCACCGACATTCATGGAGAAAACGCATTCGAAAACCGCATAGTAGACAGATCCTCTAACTATTAATTTAAAAATATATTTTATTTACAAAGGGAATACTTCTTAAGCATTACATCATTTCTCTTATTTCTCCGCAGCAAGAAAATACACATCACCGAAAGCGTAGTGCTTATAAAAATCATAGTTACTTAAAACTATAATATGTTTATATTAAACGAAAATATCGAGACTACTCTTTTTTTACATGAGAACCAAATTTCTATAAAGTAAAATAAAAGATGTGTGTGCGATTCACAAACTATAGAAGTGAAACTTCAGTAAATCGACAAAATAATGAGATGAATATATATATATAAAGGTAGGATAATTACAAAGTTTATTTGTTTAAAAATGAAAGTATTTTGATTAATTTTATTAAAAGATATTTTATTTAACATATGATACATAATTTATTGCTCAAATTCTATATTTTCAGTTTCAACAAACAAGATATAAAAATGCTCACAAACACTGTTGTAATACGCAGCCGCATACAGTGTACAGTAGTACACGTACTTTTCACATATACTAACATGCGTTAAATGCTAAAAAATACAACCAAGAATTAAACAGTGTGCAATATACATACACACCGACATTTGCTCTCTCGCTCTGGCTTACTATTTCCTTACACACCGACATTTGCTCTCTTGCTCTGGCTTACTATTTCCCTTCAAAAATAGTATGTATATTTTAGTCTCATTCTTTGCCGGGTTCATCTTACACATTTTTGTATTTGCGTCTTTTACCTGTCGTTTTTCCGGTGCATCTGGTTTGAAATTACAACGATTCTAAAGAAGTTTCACTTCAATAAGTTTGATCAAAATTTGTCCAATAGTTTCTGAGTGGTGCGAGCACAACGCCAGACCTCTAGCACTTTAATTACATATAAGATTTTTCTTTAAAGATAGATGCATAAAAAGCTTAACAAAGAAAAGGCGTCTAACATAATTATCATTATCATTAGCCTGTAAGAGACTGCAGGGCCATAGGCCTGTTCCCGAAGGAAGGTATGGGCTTAATCACCATGCCAGTCTATGACGTATTAGCGATTTCAAATTCTGAGAAATCCACAGTTCTATATTTTCCCACATACTGTGGTAATACAGTTCTCAGGTTGAGGTTTCCTCACGATGTTTTCCTTCGCCGTCAGCTGTTAGTGTTACCAATTCAAAATTAGTAAATGTACGCGAACTCCGAAAAATTGGTCGTACATGCCGGAGTTCGATCCGGTCAAACCACTAGACGACCACGACTTTAACATTTAATAGATGCTTAACATAAACATACTCCTAATGATCGTGATAAAGAAACGGAAGTTTGCAGATTCGTTGATGTGTTTGCGCACCTTTACACACTATTATAATATGGTCTCTCTTGTGCCTGAAGTTAAGTGAATGAATGTTTAGTGCTGCAGGGCTTTGCCATTACTTCATAGAATTACCAAAAGATAAATCTGATAATGAACAAATGTAGAAAGAATTACTAAACAAGACACATTGGGTCATGCGTACAGAAAACTAGATGAAGGCCAATAGAACAGAGTAGTGTCAGAATATTTGTCCGAAAATGAAAAAGAATTACAGCCAACAATTAAACCGGCGTTTCGATAATTTGTAATAATAGTTTGCTTGTGAAAAGTGGCGTGATGATTGGGAGGTCTACACTCAATAGTGGGTAAATACGGGCAAAGTGGCTCGATACGAATCTAAATATTAAAATATGCTTCAGCTATGCCCATGTATGGACAAATTCGGCAAGTTCTCTAGTACAGAACCACAGTCGTAAAAGTAAAAACGTTACCTTTATAACGTAAGTAACTATTATATTACTTATTTATTAAAACAATTAAGATTATCAATATTTTATGTTGTGTGGGTATACATTTTTGTTTCCAAGATAAATATTTTAGATACAGAGTGACTTGTATAACGAGTTGAAATATGCTCTGTATCAGTCGTGTTTATTAGTTTTTTTTTGTTAAGTTGAATTGCTTTGTAATGGTAGTTTTATATAACGTTAAATGTACACTGAATGTCGTTCACTCGATTAATATATACTCGGATCCATTTAGAGTTTTGAAAATATTACCTATTCATTTTCTATTCCCTGTAACGATGAAAGTTGGACGCGTAGTTAGCGAAATAGATAATTTGGAGTTTTTCGTTCGTTATTAAAATGATATAGATAGGAGCTTTTGCTCACGGCTGTGCTCACGTTAACGTAGATCTAGCCAATATCCCAGGAACAAAGATTTTTCTAGATTAAATTAACCCTATATCCTTTACTGTATCCCTGACAATGTGTATGCAAACACGTTGATACGTTGGGTAGTTAAGATGTAAAAGTGTAGGAAATTGACAAAATTGTATTTATAAAATCTACCACGGAGAGCGTTCCAGATTGATACCTGCCGCAGAGTTTCATTACCGAACGACTCACAATAAATTGAAATTCCTCCAAGTTATCTAGATGGTTGGAAGTTGTCTACTATGCGGTTTTCGAATGCGTTTTCTCCACGAATGTCGGTGCTTTGGAATGATCTCCCAGTGGCGATGTTTTCGGACGCATGTAACTTACAAACGTTCAACGTTCTAGGAATCCCCTCGTGACCGCAGGTACATTGAACGTTTCTAAGTTATATTGGTACGGAAGCACCATCGCTGGGAGTTCATTCCAAAGAACAGGCGTGCGTAGTGAAAACACATGCGAAAACCGTATGTTAAGCAACTTCCAACTATTTAGATGACAGGGATGGGATGCCAATTTATGGCTTGTCGTTCGGTAATGGAACTCTGTCCGTCCATGGTGATCACTTACCATCAGGTGACCTGCATGCTTGTTTGCAACTAGTAGCATAAAAAACATATAAACAAACAAACTCATATTCGAATTTATAGTGTGAGTTAGGATTATAGTGGTTTAATTTAAATATTTTTTATTATGTTTTATTAACTTCTTTGTGCAATTATTCTAAAGAAGTGTAGCTTATTGGTGTCTTCGTTAAAGATTGTCTTTGAAACTGTTGATTTGATTCAAAAATTCTTTCACTCATAAGAAACTATGTTTGGATTGGTGGTCATAGGCAGTATTTTACTTTTTTTAGTTTTTGTATTGTAAATGACGCGTACAAAATCCCAAACGGTTGCCAGTTTTATATAATTTTATATCTTTATTTATTGGTTACATATTACATTGAAGATCATATAATAAAATGTGATACTTTATAAACATATGGTGCTAATTACGAAGCGAACATTATTACATTTCGCTTTTTATATAGTGAATAATTAAAAGTGTACATATAATTTTATAAATTCATACATTTCATGAATTGATAACATGTAACTATGTTGTTAAATTATAACTGCAATTCCAGTTTTTCAATGGGATTTGATAGGAAAACTTTTCCTATTCTTGACATCTCTTGATCGACAACTTCTTTTATGGCCGATTGGCCAATAGTAAGGAATAATTCATTCCCGTTTTGGTCGAGCAGATCTAAAATTACTTTTGCTGGAAAATGTAAAATAGTTTTTTGCATTAGTTTAATATATGTAATCTCGTACTATAATCAGTAATCGTAATATATAACTATTATATTGACAAATATTATAAATACTAAAAAGTGGTAGCTTAAACAGTTTAGAACAATTCGATACTCGATTGGATCGTTATTACTATTTACATGGTGAGAAACCAGCCTCAGTATCTCTCCTTTAGTACATCGCGTTTTAGGATGAACTAGTATATTTCCAACTGTGGAAAGATTTGCAGGCTGGTATAACAGCGGCGGCTGACGAAGGCATCTAGATCTTACGGTGGTTACCATTGACTTTGTATTGCATTGTTTCTATAATTATGCAGTGTCCTCACTATGTTTCTTTGTTATTGTAAATGTTAATAACACACTCCTTAGTGTTAAAGCTAGGATAGGTCAAATAATACAACTATTTTTGTTTTCATTGGTCACCGTGAATATACTATACCGGAACATACCAACAGGTGCTTGACAACAGATTTTCACCTTGATTGTGGTAGCTAGCCAGGCGGATTTAGAAAAAGCCCTACCACCATGTTATGGTTTCATCGCGATGTTGTCCTTCATTTAAAACTTCGACTCAGTTGCTTGGATTCGAACCAACATTGCAGTACCAACGGAACCATCATCGCTTCAAAATGTATTAATCCTCAAGTTGTCTCGAAGTTATATGTATAAAATATAATGATAATATGGCCTAAGATCGTAGTCACGCTTAAACCTAGAGGGAGATTGGCTCTCAAGTGCGTCTACCGGAACATACCAACAGGTACTTGACAACAGATTTTCACCTTGATTGTGGTAGGTAGCCAGGCGGATTTAGAAAACACCCTACCACCATGCTATGGTTTCATCGCGATGTTGTCTCGAAGTTATATGTATAAAATATAATACGTATTTACACTCCAATTTGTGTCAAAAAGATTGCACTGTAAATGATATAAAATTGTATAGAACCTTTCTCTTCGTCACCGTTGTACAAGTTGGTGAACTTATAGAAAATTTTCTCGATGATATCAATCTTATAGTCGTAATGCGAGATCTTGTAGTATTCCTTGGTGTTCTTTTCGGTTTTTGTAACAATTATTTTCAGTTGTATCCTAAGTTTATCTGAAAAATAAGAAAAAAGTAAAAAGCTAATGGTCTAAAACGAAAGACAGAAATAACATATAACAGTCAAGATATAATTTTGGTAGTCAAATTTTTCAAATAATTTGAAAGATTTCCATATTTAAAATTACTAGTGGTTCTCCAAAAATTGAATATCCCCACAATTTATTAATCTTAAGTTTCAACATTGCTGGAGTTGTTTGTCAAAGAGTGTATACATGTTAAATCAATAGATGTGAGGTTCATAAAATATAGCGAACAGAGATTTATAAATAAGTCTTTCGGCTCTTCAATGATAATGGAAAGAACTAACTGTTGCTAATTTATTTTATTTTTAATACTAAAGCCCGTACATAGCTACTAAAGAAACTGTTTTGTCTTCGTATATTTAAATATAGACGCCAGTTGATTCCCGCTGGCTTCGTTGGACATAAAAAATGGCAAAGGATAAATCGAATCCAACATATAAGTAGCCTAGAATCATTTTAGAAAATCCTACATCCAATGGTCAACTTATGCCGATAAGTTCATTAGCTTTGATTCCATCGAACCTCGAAAGAACTGTATTTTCATTATTTATATATGGATTATAATATTTTTTTCTCTTACCACACTTTATTTCGGTTTCTCCATCACCTTCAATGTCAATAACAAATATTTTCCCCCCCGCTTTGTATTTTCCTGTTATTACTACAGGAAATTCAAATTCCACGAGTAGAGTTTTATCACTGTCAGGTCGCCTGTAATTTTATGTTTACTTACAATAGATATATTAGTTAGCTCTTCCGTTTGAGGATGTTCTAAGATTTAGAGACACTCTTGACTGATCTTTCCGGGCCTTTTCACTTATATTTATATTAACGGCACATGTTACCGCTATAGTGCAAAATCAGTCATTTTTATTCAAATATATAATCGTAAATTTGTCATTATAACAGTACATAAGGATTATACAAATGTATGAACTTATTTATAAAACATTATTGTATCTTATAAATATTATAGTTCAAATTAAGAAAAGCAACTTTTTGACTTCGCAAAATTGAGAGCGCACACATTTTTAAAAATTGTTAATCGTGTTGTTGACATTTTCTAAGCTTAAAATAAAAAAGAAAAAGTTTATCCCAAGTAATAAATTATGCAATCTTTTGGCACATAACTCTATCTATCGTCTGTATACGTTCTTTTTGGATTCGGTACACGGTATATTAATGGACTTGGGAAGCAGACTTATTCCTGTATACATCTAAATAAGTCATAAAAATATTTTAAAAACATGAATTAAGTTACTGTGTAATTGACTGTGAGGCAGAAAATATGAGATTCCATGTTTTATGTTCATGTGAGAAAGCCAAAAATATAGTTTTGTAAACATTAATCCAAAACAATAAAATATTGATCAGATAGTTTAAATAGACACATTTTGCTCTCGCCAACACTGCCACCTACCGGATCGAAGTATAACTAATAACTATGCAAATAACACCATAAGTACAAAAACAAAGTCACCTAAATCGGTCAAGCTCTTTATAAGGAAAAGAATTGTAGAATTTATATTTCTCTTCCTTTCTTCTCTTTCTTAAATCAGAACTCTTTCTAGACTCGGTATATTACCGTCTATGACTACAATGTAAGTTATTGGTAAGATATATTATCGTAGTCGCTATGGAGTTAATAAAAAATGTCGGAAAAGGTAAATCATCCAGAAAATAAAATTGTAAGTACTCACTCTACATTGATCAACTCAGTTTTACCCACACCCCTTATTTCCAGATCATTGAAATGGAGTTTCAAGTCTCCGTTGTCTGCATTAATCTCTTTTATATAAATGGGATCAATAATTAAACCGTCTGTTTCAGGACCGCCTTTTACTAGATAAGATAAAACTACTTTACTTGATTCCAAAATGCATTTCTTATCGTTCCACACGCATGGTTTAATGAACGATGCTGTAATGTAAACAATTATTATTTTTTTAGGTAATACATTGTCACACTAATATCAATTTTAGGAGTTAATTATTTTTTTCCTGCATAACCAAGTGGTGATCATTTACTTATCCAAAGGGTAATTCAAACACAACAACTGAGAGACCGGTTGATTCTCATAGATTGGTTTCGAAACCGGACCTGGTCTAGATGGACACATGTGATATTGATTGGTAAATCTGATGTATGGTGATAATAATATATATAAAATATACAAATGCGCCTTTGCTAAAACAACTACTATTCAGTTGTGGAAACAACGAGCTATTAAAAAAAGAAAAAAAATAACTAAAAGGTCGTTAATTAAAATACAAGAAAAAATAGGGTAAGTCTGTTGTTTTTTGTTAATTTTCCATACCTGAGTCAATCACTGATCCCATAGCGATGAAGATGCAGAAAATGAAATAAGATTTCGACATTTTTGCAGTATAATGCTTTTGAGACGTAGAGTATTGGTTTCTAACGCTTATGAAATAACACTGTGAGAAAAATTTTAATGCTGGAATTTATATACGGTTTGATTTCCAATTAAATATTTCTAGTTACTAATTAGATAGTTTTTCAGTTTTCTTTGCATAAGTTCTTAACAAACGCTGTGCATAAGTTAATTAACAACGTGTTAGTTGAACAAGGTCATACTGGAACTAGGAACAAATTTACATTCATATTATGTTTTTATAGGCGATAAGACGTTGAATAAACATTGGACGTAAATTATTTATTTGTAAAAATGATGTGTAGCAACATTAAAAATAATTGTCAAAAAGTATGCATACAAAATAAGGTGTCTGTTACTCTTGTTAATAGCTAAAGCCTTATCAATTGGTTCCTGTAAGTTATACGCACATTTTTTTTTATGTCATAGGGGGCAAACGAACAGGTGGGTCACCTGATGGTAAGTGATCACCGCCGTCCATAGACACTAGCAACACCAGGGGAGTCGCAAGTGCCTTGCCGGCCTTTTAATATATGTAGGCCTCCGGCGCCCTCACTGATCGAACGAAACGCAACAGTGCAAGCACTGTTAGTTCACGTCGGCTTTCTGTGAGAGGGGGTACTACCCCGGGCGAGCCGACCCATTCATTCTGAAACCAGTAATAGTTTCAGCGTAGCTTTACCACCTACAAAATTGTTGTCATAATATAAATTAGGTGTAATTGTAAAAGCTTAAATTAGCGATATTAATTGATATCTTACACTATAAATTATTTTTAGCTGTAACTAGCAGGTCCAGCGGACGTTGTCCTGCCTTGATAATAAAAAATATATACTTATGTGCATGAAATGCTTAACGTAACTAATGTATTCAATTTGATAAGGATTAATACTGTATCCGTCTAAATAGCCTTCCAATACCTCATTGTATGTGACCATGTTTTAGAAGATAGATTGGTAAAGTAAGCTATCCTTAAAAGTATAGCTAGGTATATGCCATCGCAAACTTTTTTGTAGATCTATAAAAGAGCAATATCTCACTATGCATTGTTTTGTTATATCTCAAAAGAATTAGGTAGCATTTTCGATGAAAGCTTACAGGCGGCTTGACTGCTTTCAATACTTCTAACAATTATTGTTATACTTCAAACAATTTACACAAAACCTCATGTATTACTCTATCTATTGGTGAAGACCGCATTACAATCCGTTAAGTAGTTTTCGAGTGTATCGCGAACGTACAGACAGACAGACAGACGCGGCGGACCACTTAGTTCTATAATATGTATTGATGTTTACAATCATTCTCGTTGATCGAACTAAGCGAGTTATATCGCTCTGCGTCCATTATCCTTATATAACCTATTAAATAATATTTAAAATAAAACAACAAGCACCTGTATGAACTTGTAGTGATCTTTGTGCCCGAATATGTAAGTGGTAAGGTCATAGAGAACGTTGTGTTAACTTTAGATGGGTCGTTAACATTTATAGACTGTTACATCTCGTCGCAAATGATTTATTTTACAAATAGTAGCTGAGATTGGTAGTGTTTTTTTATGTCTTGTATAAACTTGCACACCGCTAATGCTTAAGTATAATATATAGATACCTACTGTTATTTTGAAATTTAAATGATGTCCTTATTATTAACATGTACTTTATTATCATTATTTACTCTACGTATCATGAAATTGTCAGCTACTAGCTTTTGCTCACAGTTTTGTTCTATGTGTCTATGTGATCTATACGTCCGGAATAGATTTTTTTCTAGACGTAAAGTATCCTATGTCCTTTTCGTACGTATATGCAAAATTTCATGAAGATCGGTTAAGTAGTTAAGGAGCAAAAGCGTGACAAATAAACACAATCACTTTCGCATTTACAATATTGGTTAGGAAGTTAGGATAATATAAAGGTAGATAATATATATTATTTATAGTAATCTATTCTGCGGTGCAGTTTTTTTATACTTTATAGGCTTTAGCATTTGATCACAATCTCATTTGATGTTAAATGATGATATGCTGTAAGTCGGCGAATATTCTAACTTTAAGGAAAACGGCTCTCAATTGCAAAATTCGGGAACATACCTATAGCTGTATGGAGGCAGATTTTCATTTTTAAGGTGGTAGCTAGACCGGCGAGCTTTGGAAAAAGTCTTGCCATCATACTATGATCATGATGTATCCCTTCACCAAAAGGTCTGACTCCATCGCAATGTGTCTAACTTGCGTCGATGGATCCCTGTATTCGAATATCGACTAAGCCATCATTGCTTCAAATAGTTGTTAGCGGTGTAAGAATATTTATAATGTCTGAAGGTACCATTTGTACTTTCGAAGAATCCTTCTTTCCATGAAGAATAATGCTTTACAATCCGGTTATATCTGGTATTAGAACGCTTTAAAATTGTATTAGTATTTATTATGAAATGTACACATTTCATTTTGGTGATAATTACTGGGGTGACATGGTAAAAATAAAGAGAAAAAAAAAGCAATAATGCTTGTGTTGTTGTACTCCGCTATGGATGGTAAGATTGCTAACATATTGGCATACGAAGTTTTGTAGCCTATTTTTGAGCAGTAACCACATAACCTCATTGTATATTTATTAATACATCCGTCTCATAAAAATACATTGCTAGAAAGGCTATCTTATTATGGAGTAGCTGATACCCCCCCGCGTCTTCGTATGCTTTGTGTTTAACAATTATATGAACAATATATTTTATGTATAGAGAAAAAAAGGTAAGCATCATATTGTTTGCCTCACTTCTTCACCGCAAGAATATAAACATCGCTGAACGTGTAGATCTTATGAAAATAGTAGTTTCTTAAAATTTAATATACTTATATTGAATAAAGATATCGTGATACTTTTTGATAAAAAAACTAATAACTTAACTAATAAGTTTGACCAAAACCTATCCAGTAGTTTATGAGTGACGCGCGCACAACGACAGACCTCTATCATTTTAGTTATATAATGTATTTAAGAAGATACATAAAAACCTTAACGAAGAAAATATGTCTAACATAAGCATGTACTCGTAATTGTCTTGACAGAGAAATTGAAGTTCGTAGCTTCGTAATGTGTTTGTGGGCATCAGATTCTGGGGTGCACCTATACGTACCATTATTATTTGGTCTACCTTGCACCCTAAGTTAAACGAATTAATACTGGTACTGCAGGGTCTTGTTATTATGGTTCAGTTTTGGCATTGTGGTGTTTTAGCACGTTCGGCATACATTCTGCAACATATCTATAATTCCTGTATTGTCTATTCCAAACTTCATTGGAACGATTTCGTGAAGTGTAGTTGGCACTTTTGTAGCCTTAAATTTAGTCAGTATATTTGTTTTTTCATTATTATAATCACATTTGTTAGGAGCGTATTACGTTAAAATTGTCCTTATTCTAATAAATACGGGGAAAATATTTGAAGAGATTTTCCGAGATTGAACGTAACTTACAGAGGTCTTGCAATATTCAATATACTGATATCGCGTCATCTCTTTCTACTACAAGTTTTAGTTCATTGTTTTTATATAATTTAAGATCACCTGTTAGTCTTTAGTCTGAGATAATTAATATTAATAGATAGCTTTTGAGTCTTATACAAAACGTAACTTGCATACAATGCGTTTGCGCTGACGCTTGATTTCAGAAAAAAACGGTTATGCGGTTGCGTCTCGTTCCTAAAAACAAATATATTACACAATCTGAATAGCGAGCAAAAAAGATTTTTAAATATTTCATAGTCTCATAGTTTTATTATACCTAATTTTTATTACGCGCCATTTATGCAGATAACATTTACTGCACAAAAAACAGAACGAAATGGTATAGTGGATATATTTAATTATTGTGACCAAATAATAAGTTCGATTATTATACTTATTTCGATCCACGTCTCGTTTGATATTTCGAGTTTACTTCGTCCCGTAAAAGCGGTCACTGTGGTTTTAATGCAAAAGCAGTGCTGATTTTTGAAAGTAATTCCCATTCTAAACAATTATCTACTGCATTATATTGGCTAATATTTATTAATGTGTGTAAAATATGAATAAAAAAATGTGGTACAGGTTATTCTTTGTCTATTTATTTTATTATAAAGCTCATAACTTTTTCCAAATATTTCCTAATAGAACAAATAATATACTAAAAGTTGCAGAGAAAATCGAATAATATTATATCGTTCATAATATTAGGTTATTAGGATGGACAGATTTTACTCTTTAATGCAAAAACTACTGAACTGGTTTTGAATAAACTTTACTGTAATATAGCTTATATATCAATTATCTCATAAATAACAAAGTTATTGATTAAATAAAAAAAATATTTTAAGTGTCAAGTAAGGTTTTTTAATCATGATATCCGAGAGGAGTCTCGCTATGTGCTGCATAAAGCGTTGTACGAAGATAATGTATGACGTCATAATTTATAAAGATGTTAACAAACGAAGTCACGGACGGCTACTAATACATTTGTAATTCAAATAAGTAACATATAAATGGGTTCAGTGATTTTCAAATTATAAGCACACAAATAAACAGAAAGACATATTATACATTTTCGGTTGAAAACGTCAAGTTAATTTATAGGTAAATTATTACGAAATGATTTTAAATAAAATAAAGATAAAATACAAAATGTCTTAATTCAACTCTGAGTACGTCATTATCGCTAAGTGCACTTATAACGCTAACCCTCCGCTGCGAGCTGCATTGTAATTATTCGAAAAGTTTTCACTAATATTAAACACGAGTGTGCGATATACGAGGGTGTCGTTAAAGGAACTCTTTAGTAGAGCGAGTCTTTATTTGTATTACGCGTACAGTTTTAAGATTGTCTTTGACATGTGCCAACATAACAATAATAATTTGTTATCTTTAATCTATATGTATGTTGCTGTAGTTTTTAAAACGGTTTTCTGATTTATAAGCGAGATATCTGATGAGAATCATCTCCTTTATTTATTTTCTTTCAAGGTTTGAATGTTTGATCAGAATATCACCTGATTTTAAATGACAATGTAGTCTAAGATGGTAAATATGCTACACCTAGACAGCGTCTGACTTTCAAGTGCAACTGCCGTAATACACCTGTAAGTGCTTGGCAACAGATTTTAAACATGTGTATGGTGGCTAATCAAGCGTCTTTAGAAGAAGCCCCTTAACCATGTCATGGTTTTATTACTATGTTTTCCTTGACCAAAAGCTCCGATTCATTCACAACGATATCGATCAACGGAGTGTCGGAACATGCGGACCAGCAATTTTTATTTTCGAACAGACTAACCGCTGTTGGCCTGACGTGCCTTCACAGCTTCACAAGGCTTTTAGGGCGAGCGCTTAGAGCACTCAGCCGAAAGGCGACAAGCTCAAGAGTGCCAGAGTGACCGAATCTCGGCTTGGGCTGTTGCCTTGTGTACCATAACGCGAATCGAACTAAGCTAACTACCAAATTTTATTTTTCTTTTTTTTCGTCCTGACTACACTGTTGGCCTGATAGGTCTCTACTGCTTAACTGAACTACTGAGGGGAGCGCTTAAGGCACTTACCCGAAGACTAACCATCGAGCAAATATCTCTTCTTTATATATGATTTTTTTCCGAGCTGAGTGATACGAATCTCTACCTAATTGAATCGCTACAACCATATGCATGATGACAAACCTCTTACTTAGTTTCTCTTATTTTGGGGTTAGCTTACAGACATACCAGAGAGCACTAATCGATGGATTGCATGATGGTGTGACACACGTTCTGTTGTTTTACACTATTCTTATGATCAGTTACAATGCTATATTTACTCTTTATATTTGTTCTGCACAATAAAAAAACGTATGCATAGAAAAATACAAGTTATTCGAACTGGAAATTTGTGATAGAAACGAGGCTGGTTTTTATTAACACATAAAAACAAAAATACGTATACCCGTTTTCGGATTGACGATTTTTTATTGCCGTCTAATACGTAGGTATTTGCTAGAAATAGATAAGTAAATAAGAGTTATTTCTGTTAAGATTTCTACGTAGTTTTTATGATTGAATCGAAACGGCAAAAAATGGATCGACATTTTTTAAATACTTATGAACATAATTAGTACATTGCACCTAAGCGGAGCTCGTGTGGGTCGCTGGTCTATACATATAATAAGAATGTAAATCTGACGTGTCTGTATTTTTTTATTTTTGAGACAAAAATTGTTGCAGGTGCCCTAAAATCAGTTATAGATTACATTTCAATCATTTTTAGAAATGTCTGTCTGTCTGTTTGTTAGAACAAGCATCACTGGTAAAGTACTAGGTTTCTGATAAAACATCAACAAGAAAATTATCAAGCATATTATCGTGCAACATTTAGTCTTTGTTTCATTAAAATTGGTTCACTCTAGCAAAAGTTATTGTAATTTTAAGCGACTTAAGTATGAGAGGAAAGTATACAAGTGAATGGATTTCAGCCATATCCATACACCAGGGTATTTTATAAAAAAATATACATTACTACAGTATTTCATTACAAAGACGGTTAATATTTTATTTTCACACAAAATAAAAAAGAATGCTATAAGAAGTTCAGTAATTGATTATTCGTTAATATGCAATAATGCTAATAGATGGCGTTCAACAGATTTTGTAATAATTGAAAAATTTGATAATTTCATACATTACTTATTTCTATAAATTCAAAGGTTACTTTGTATAAGTAAAATATAATTTTTATTTTTCGATCCCATAAGGGTTATGTCTAAATTTCTATTTAATTTTGTGTAGTAAATATTACAACTTATTGAAGTGCAGTGAAGTGAAGTGTTAATATCAATAGATGGCGTTCAACAGCCATTTTCAAACCTAGTACTACTATAATACAAATTTCTACAAATTTGCAAATTACACATATTACACATTTCTATAAATTGAAAGATTACTTTGTATAAGTGAAATGTATTCCATATAAGGTTTATGTTTAATTTTGTGTTGTAACTATTACAACTTATTGAATCTTATCACTTTTTGAAACAATTATACCTGCATATCAATCAAATAAAAATAAGCAGGTGTTTGAATCACGGCTTACTGTTGTTTTGAGTGCCACGCCTTATGCCGAGAGTCAGATTAAAATATACAAGATATATATTCAGATTGTTTTATTAATCACTGTACTTTTGCATTTTGTTCCACGCGGACGAAGTCGCGGGCACAGCTAGTATATTATAATTTCTAAACAGTCATCGATTATCATTATAGACTATTATTTATTTTTTATTTTTTTTATATTATAGGGGGCAAACGAACAGGTGGGTCACCTGATGGTAAGTGATCACCGCCGTCCGTAGACACTAGCAACACCAGGGGAGTCGCAAGTGCGTTGCCGGCCTTTTAATATATATGGGCCTCCGGCGCTCTCACTGACCGAACGAAACGCAACAGTGCTTGCACTGTTACTTCACGTCGGTTTTCTGTGAGAGGGTGGTACTACCCCGGGCGAGCCGACCCATTCATGCTGAAACCAGTAATAGCTTCAGCGTAGCTCTACCACCTACAAAAAACCTATTAATTTTAGAATGAAATATACTCCCAGTGCGTCTCTTTCGAGAACAAACCTTTTATGATTTTAATACTTTCACAGGCCTTCATACACAAGATTTGAGATATATATAACTTTTATGTAAAAACGCTTAAAATATTATATATTTCAGTATAAATATAACATTGGTGAAATGAAGTGTACAATTAAAGTCCATACCGGCCATGTTGAGTGTGCTTGTCTTGAGGAATTTGGACTATTTTACCAATGTTATGCATTGTTCGCAGAACCCAAAACGACCTTTATTACAATTGCGATATGAAGTATTCGTGATGACTTAAACAATTTCATGTATTGTTGATCTGAGAGAACGTTTTCATTTTCATTATAATTCTTCAGTGCTTATATGCTTGGGTATTATTATGAGTACTTTCCAAGTAATATGGTTTGTAGATATTCACTATTTTCTAAGTAAAATATTACTTATGTTTTTACTAGTTTTTACTCGCGGATTCGTTCACGTTAATGTAGATTTGTCCTAATCCTTGGGAACATCATCGTGTCTATATTGCTAAAAGCCTCAGTATAAATTATGATAAAAGTGGACACTGTAACGTTAACTTATAGACGTCATTAGATACGGTAATAAGAAAAATTACCTTACCTTAATTTTCTTAGGGAAGAGGCCTATGGTCTTGCAGTGAGTCTCTTACAAGTTGATGATGACGATGAATAAGAAAAACAAGTCAATAAGTCATCATCATCAGCCTGTAAAAGATCCACTGCAGGGCCATAAGCCTCTTTCCGAAGGAAGGTATGGGCATTATCACCACGCCACGACGTATTGGCGATTTCAAGCTTTGAGAAGTCCATAGTTCTATATTTGTACCATAAATGAAGCTGAAGCTATTACTGGTTTCAGCATGAATGGGTCGGCTCGCCCGGGGTAGTACCACCCTCTCACAGAAAACCGACGTGAAGTAACAGTGCTTGCACTGTTGCGTTTCGTTCGGTCAGTGAGAGCGCCGGAGGCCCACGTATATTAAAAGGCCGGCAACGCACTTGCGACTCCCCTGGTGTTGCTATTGTCTATGGACGGCGGTGATCACTTACCATCAGGTGACCCACCTATTCGTTTGCCCCCTATAATATAAAAATATATATATATACGGTGGTACTACAAGAATATTTCTCGAGTGCTCACGATGTTTTTTTTCGCCGTCAGTAGATAGTGTTACCAATATAAATGAGTAAATGTACACGAATTAAAAAAAATACGTTGCTACACGCCGTGGTTCAAATTTGCGGACATCGAATTGATATTTCACCGGTCAAATCACTAGACCACCACGTTTTTTAACTTTTGATTTTTTAGTTTAGTTTTTAGTATTTTAGGTTTTAGTTTAGTTTTTAGTATTTTAGGTTTTAGTTTAGTTTTTTTAGTTTTTAGACTAATTGATCAGAGAAAATATTACATGGGTTGATAGATATGAAATTTCGTTTTCGGTATTGACAAAATAAGTCCCAGTTAGCTTCCGTTAAGCTCTCTGCTATTTATTTTTTCTACTATTGTTTTGACATAACTTCTTTTGCTTCATTTGCTATAGAAAAAGAAAACAACATTCGATTGTATTCGAAAACTGTTAATACGCTTACTCTGGATGTCCCAGTTTCCCAACTTATTTGTATTATCGCCACTTGTCGACGAGATTAAGTGGATTTAAAAATACTTTCACCTTACATTCAGTTTATGAATTATTCTTCTCAGAAGACAGGTAAGCAAAGGGACATTAATAAATGGCAGTGAATAATTTTAATATCCACATTTATCATTGTAAATGACAATGTGCATTGTTTGTTAACAATTGTCTACCTTTAATACATTGATTACTTAAAGTATAAAATTAATAATAAATTAAATGACTATACCCTGGTGGTTTGTATTCAATTGGTCTTCAAGCGCGCTTCGCTAAGGCTGGCCTGTCCTCAAATCCCGATGTTTGCTCTTTTCTCTTGCATCCCTTAACGCTCTCGCAGTAGCGTCGTTAAGAACAATTGTATATGTACAATTTTTAATTATGAAACTAGCGATTGTATCATTAAGAAGCTAGTCCTCCGCACTCAAATGAACAATGTTCTTGATTTATCTATTTACAAAAAAACCATTAAAATAACCGGTACTGTAAAGCATTGTTAATTTCATTGCACTTGTATATTATATTCGTCTTTTTGGATTTAAAAAAGATTGAGTTTGCAGTCGGTGGTGGGCACCTAAGAGGGAGGGCCTTTCCTAGTAGACAGCATTTGTCGGTGGATACAAGGAAGCATGCGTGGGCAATTGCCGTACTCCCGGTGCCGAGAGGGTTAGAGGCAATATTGGAGTTTTTAGTTGATCCAGTCTAAAATAATCCGTCTATTTTCCTCTATGGCAGGCGAACCCTAGAAAGAATAATTACTTTTTTAATATATATAGATATATATAACATTTAATCCATTTGTCACATTTCACATTATCTAATGTGCATAATAATTAATGAAAAATTGAGGGGAAATATAAAATTAATAGCATTACATATTGACAACAATAAATTAACACAAATAATTATTTGAGTATCAATTAGACTTACATATAAATAAAACCCAATGAAAAATGTATATTAAAATAAGATGCGAGACATTCTTAACAACGTTATCGGTTTAAGCTTCAAAGCGAATAGGCTCAAAAGTTTTTCCCGTAAGTCTGCAGACAGTATTTAATTAAAATGACATCACAAGTCACCAGTTTGCTCAAATGAAATTTAATGTTTTGTTGGAAAATTTAGTACAAAATTCAGGGCATTGTTTAGACAGTATAAATGATCCACGAGTTCTAGTCTCTTTTAATAGTACTGGATATGAAAGAAGAAGCAAAAACACATTTTTATAGTTGTAAGCAAACACATATGTGATATTAAAATTATTTGAGAAAGAAAATTAGCAAATAACATTATAATAATTATGTAATAGCTTCTGATAGAAAACTACAGTTCGCCATGAGTAATAAAGACTATACTGTATTGTAATTGTTTGTGATTGTATACTTTTTTATCTGTGAGAAAAAAATATAATTAAACAATCTGGGGTTTCAGAACAGCTCCACTTATCTGGTCAAACGATAGCTAAGAACTATTCAAATGAGCCCCTCAGGTCCAAAAGGAAACGCTCTTTCGCCGCAGTATCACTCCAACATGGCGCAACATTTTGCATAAGTTGATTGTTTTATAAAAATACTAAAATGTATTTGAATGTTAGGAGTCATCTGTGTTTTAAATAAGTATATTTATCATTAAATAAGTAAAATAAAGTATTAGATGTGGTTCGATGGATAAAAACAGGATACGTTCATTAAAGGAGAAGTGAAGGTTAAAGAAGATTTGATTGTATTTTTTCCTTGTTAATGGTAACAATAAAAAAATAGAGATTAGCAATTTATTTTATTAGGTATATATCATTAGGTAGTTGAAATTAATTTGATTCGTTTTGGTCATGTTGACATCGGACCGGATTAGCCGTTTTTAATGAATTTGTAATTCAAAAAAAATGTCAAGTTTCCTATGACTTGTCATACAGATATGAGAAATCTAGTAATTTATTCGGTACAAGTTTTTCTTGCATAAATGATCAATCTGTTTACTATAAAATAATCAGAAATTACTATTCGTCAGTAGCAATATTTGCCTATGATATATTTGTTAAAACATAATTGAATTTAGATAAAGTTACAAGACATATTGTCATTGAATACTATCGCCTAAATTTACTATTTTAAAGCGGTGTGTTTCAACAACATTCTACCTTTATCGCACGTTTCAATTTATTGTCCAAATCATACGTCAATAATATTTTCTTGTCAAAATCGTACCGTGTCTTGTTTGAACTTCATAACTTTGACGAATACCCATCAGTCAACTTTTGTTCAGTTTTTGAACCTTTGGTTTTCAGGGCACTCACTTAAAAATCTGCTATGGTCGATAAAACTTAATTCTTTATCTCTATCGATCCATTTGAGTATGAAGGCGATTTAGCGTTTCCATATGATGAATTGCAGCAATTTATTTACTATAAATTAAGATTAAATATCAAATTGAATATTATACAGTTTATACTTAACTGTCTGTAGTTGTACAAAAAAACGAAATGCTACATTACGTTACCGCACCATATGACAATTGATATTCAGTGGTTTCACCAAAAGACTATTCCTTATATATTTATTATATTTCCCATTAATATAATGGAATTCTGCCATAGTCCACTCAGGATAAATACTACTCTTTTGCCGTTGACGGAGGAAAAAATAATCAAACGGGGTATATGCAAACATCTCAAAAGCGCTACGGATTAGCGGCCGTCCTAAAAATGTTATTGTGTTGAAGACGCAAAACCTAGCTGGCAATTTTTCTTAGATAGGTAGTCTGAAGATACAACTAATATTTGTATGCTAGATTTGATTCTTATGTACAACTTATAACATAAATATATTTTATAAGTCTACTTATAGTCTTTCGTTTATATCGGACCACTTTAAGCGTCGGCTTTGAAAATCGTTGAATGAATTCTATTGCGATTTTTAAATGAGAACGTAATAAAAATCGTTTATTTACCATTAAAATGGCGATCCTATTTTTTTTGTATTCAATTCAAGTATTTAAACTTTTTCATTTGAATATGAAATCCTCCTTTCTAATTTATAAAAAAATATATTTATATCTAAACAAATTTCTGCTGAGGTTTTAAATAATTATATAAGCATTCTACATCATGACTACCATCTTAGAATTTATAATAATCCTTTTAGCTCATATCTACGAACCTCAAATAAACTTTCCTTATCGAATTAATCTAAACTTTGTTACAGTAACTAACTTATCTCAAATTGTATTAGTTATCCTAGCTATGCGTGGAAGAATTTATCAGTGTTATATTTCATATATATACAAGTTTACTCCCTGGTTTCGTTTGGCTTGGTAAGATTCGCGTTGTTTGCACCCAAGCTGTGGTTCGGCCACTTTGGCATTAAGCTTGTTGCCAAGCGGCCAAACGCCTTAAGCGCTCACCCTATTGGTCCGGTGAAGCTGTGATGACTCACGAGGCCAACAGCGTATAGTCAGTTCGAAGAAAAAAAAATTAAATTTATATTCTGCTAGCCTATAACCGCGACTTCATCAACATCAAATTAGAATTCTAACTTAATAATAGTAAAATAAAACTTAACGTTGCTTAGGTATATAAGGTATAGTATAATGAATAGCATTATTAAATTACATTAAGGGACCGACATAATGTAACTACAAGAAATAATAACAAATTGGTCATTCCATATTTTAAGCTCACTAGGACCGGTAACAGTTTTTTAGATAATAGTGTTAGGTTTTATAACAACATTCCCAAACACGTTATCGATTTGCCGGATACTCATTTCAAGCACCATGTCAAGCACGTTTTAATGTCTAAAGGCTATTACAGGGTGGATCAATATGTGAACGATGGTGACGTCTAGAAATAACGCCCTCTCTGGCCATCCACCAAAACCGAATGTAATTATTTATAACTATGTCTTAAAAATATGAGTTATAATATGTTTAATGAAAAGATAAACCAGATCGAGTTTCTTGCCGGTTCTTCTCGATAACTGGGTTGTTTTCCGAACCGGTGGTAACTTTGACGTTCATAAGTGCCTTCTCAGGGCCTAAACTGAATAAAGTATTTTTGATTTTGATTAAAATTGTAGTATAGATAAATATATAGAAATCTTCAAAATGTCGGTTCTTCAATTTACGTGAAGGCGAACGAATAATCTTGATAAGAGACTCTGCAAATATCAAGGTGTTACGTCGTGGATGCAGGCAGATACGTCAAAGAAAACTTTATTCGCTTGATACACCAAAGAGGTAACGAGCCAACAAAGCTGTTGCCAGTCAAGAGCTATCGTGGTTTTGTGTGGTATAAAATACAAGATTTCTGTCAGATATAAATAAATATAATTGTTTTTTTTTTTGGTGCATTGACGGTATGATAGTTTTTAGTATAATCTTGTATATAAATAAAACGATAGGGGTTTGCTGTTGTGTGCACAAAAAGCAAAAAACTACTGAATTAATTTCGATCAAATGTTTTTAGTTGCATTTCGTAGATATTTTGGCCTTATTTAAAAAAAACAAGTAATCACGATTCTTCATTTAATGTAAAAGTTTAGGAAATTTTGATATTTTTCATAAATAAATAAAATATTAACTTTTAACCAATTTAGCGACGTGTACTTTTTTTGGCCTGGGAGAAGCGGGGTAAATGGTGTGGTGCGCATGCGTAGGACATAACACACAAAGTCGTGGGCACGAGATAGTTATAATATAATTTAAAATGAAATATCTATATTTAACATGCTTAATTAAATGCCAATGGAATTTCGGTCGATCGTAAACGTATTAAAATATATAAGAGAACCATATTAATTTGAAAATCTGTATATTATGAAAGAACTCATGTTCCCAATTCCTAAAAATCTCAACATCTCGTTTACTCAAAATTAGAGTGAAATAATAAAAATAATTCCAGGAGTGAAATAATCGGTATTTCTTTGCAAGGAATTTCAGTACACATTTCTGATTAGTATATTTTGTTAGAAGTATTTTCTGTTTAAATATTAACTTTGCAACAAAGGGTTTAATTATTTTTTAGCTTTGTAATTGAAAATTATTTAGGATAGAATTTTAATCTATACGAGCCGAACGTTTATCTATAAAACATTGTCTAAATAAATCTAACTTATTAAAGTTCTTTTGTAATAAAGAAAAATTGACATAAGTATTATCAGATCGTTATTGAATTGCACCATCGATATTTATAAAAAACAGATATGGATGTGTTACGACGAGCTAAACACAAAAGAAGAGTTTTTGATTAAAATATATAAATATATGCTATATCTTATGCTTTCAACCATACATTTAAAGCGTTCAAAGCAATCTTCCGGCACAGACCTAAGGTTCGCTCCAGACGAACACCAGGCGTATGTACCGACTAAGCGTTTTATCGTCGATTCGCAGAACCCATCGTTAGAACCCAGGCCCAAATTTATAGGAATAAATCCGACGAAATATTTTATTATCATAAACATCTAACATATATTATTACAATAAATATTAATAAACATTGCAACCTATAATAATAATAAGGACATCATTTCGCATGCGATCATTTAAGTGGATAAAACACGGCACCGTGTCTTTGGCACTATGATTATTCATTAAATAAGCATGAATTAATAGTAGAAAAGCTATTGTAGTAATTTCAAATAAGAGTTGCTGTGTTATCTTTTGTTTTGCATTTTTTTATTTTTATATAATTTTGAAAATGGCAGAAAAGAGGTTAAATTCCATATACAACATTTTTGAAATAGTAAACCATTGCATAGTTAAATATTCTTAAATAATGTTGATGTTGGTTACATGTGGCAGAGATTTATATGTTAAGATGGATGAATGGTGTAAGTGGATAAGGTTAAGAATGAGTATATCAGAGGAAGTTTGAAAATAGCACCAGTGACAGAAAAGTTTAGGAGTAATATAAGTTAGTATGGTACGCACATATTATGAGAAGAGATGAAAGTCATGTAACTAGAAAAGTTTTGAGTATAAAGGTTGACGGATATAGGAGTTTAGGAAGACCGAAAAAGTTATGGATAGATTATGTAAAAAATGTTATGTATATAAAATGTGTGAATACTGAAATGACATCTGACAGGAGAGACTAGAAAAGGAAAACCTGTTATGCCGACCCTACTTAGGTGGGATAAGTATGTGAAGATGAGATTGTTTATGTATGTATATAACTATTTGACACATAGATATGGAACTGATAATTATGCATATCAAACAAAAGTCCACCATGCGTGGAGACCAAACACGCAATTTTTCGGTTCAAAATAAGGACTAATTACCCCTATATTTAATGAAAAAAGTATAATTACTAACATTATAAATGTGGAGGTGAATTTGTTTATTTGTTACGCTTTTACGAATTAACAAATCAATTGGTCATCATAAAGCTTTGCATACAAATTGTCAGGTATACAGAAAGGACATAGTATACTCTATATTAACAAAACAAATACTGTTATCGACGGGTAGATCAGTTTTACATTATTGTGAGCGAAACTGTGACAAAGAGCTAGTATTTAACAATTTACTATATTATTAAAAGTGAAAATTATACAGTAACTTGTTTATTTTGTTCGGGATAGTTCGTTGAAACGCCGGGAAGCCTTCCATTTGAAAACAGAAGAACTTTACAGATAAAAGGGGTTTCATGGCCTAAATTTTACTGTTCTAATATTTCGTATATGACCGCAGAGCCCTGAAATGTACTTTGACGTTTACCGCATGATTTGTGTTACTTTATTCTGAGGCCGAATATTTTTGATATGTGGGATTCCACAAAGGAATGCCACCCATAAGTGGATTTAATAACAAGGAAAAGTCACAATTTACGGTTGGAATAAATACAAAGGCTTTAAATTTGGAGAATATTTTACATAGAATAAAAATATTATAACTTTGACGAACATATTAAAACAATGTTTCCAAAAATAGTATTTTATGATTACATATATCAGATTTTATTTTAATTAAAATTACGCTTCGTTTTAGTGTTATTGTTTCGTTCCTTTATTGTGCTCAGTGCTTTCACTCGCAGTTATTTTTTTTTCTCTCGGCATCCTATAATAACATACTTGTATACTATTATTTCCATTCTTTCTCCATTGGCGAAATTATGACTTAAACTTTGTATGGTAATGGATTGCTCAGTTTCAAAGCACAAAAAATATGTATGTGCCCTTTTGGCATAAGACATTATTTTACTTATATTATGACATAGCATTTGTTTAGTGATATTGGTACATTGGAGAACAATAAACTTCAAAACTGTTTGACCAACGACCATGAAATACTTAAGAATTTTGTTCCTGGAGAAGATAAGTCGGGAGCGGTTGCTAGTACATTATAAAATGCAAAAATCATTTCTCAAAGGCGGCTAGTAATTCCTCAGATTAACGTGTGTTCAAACGTAGAGAATGACAAAAAACTTCTTGAGCTTTAGATAATTAAATATAAGTGTGATATCAATACGTACGTAGAAGTAATAATATTGACTTTGGATGTCGTAAGTTGAACGTTATCTAATTAAAATACAATGCAAGTACAATAAAAAACTAGGTGCATAAGATAATGGGCGAGAAAAACTCTTGCGCCAAGGACATGTTTGCGATGCGCAATAGACTAGCGCTTTTCTGCGATTGCGCCGTTTTTCTAGCGCATTTTAATTTAATTAATCTAATTTAAATTATTAAAGTAATGGATATGATTTGTAAATTATTCTCTAACATTAATTATTTACTTTTTAATCGTTTATTTAGCAGTTGTTGAAGCTATGATGAAACATTTTTGGTGTGTTTGCATACTGCGTCGATCGACGTAGACTGAAATTCTGATATAAACTAAAGCTATTGGTGTACAAAAATATTGCGATAAAACTAAGGAATAGTAGTAGGACATTTATTAATGCTTGTCGGGTTAGTTAACCATCGTCAAATTTGAAATCTGTCGTCAAGCAACTGTAAGGTGTATTCCGGCATCTGTACTTGAGAGAACGTCCTTATCTTTGAGTTTTTTGCCGGTTTTTCTCGATTACTGGGTTGTTTTCCGAACCGGTGGTAGTTTTGACGTTCATAAGCGCCTTCTTAGAGCCTAAATTGAATAAAGCAGTTTTGATTTCGATATCCATATTCAGCGTGTTATTCTTTTAGACCACATGGTCAGATAATCAGGTGAGATTGTGTCCAGAAGCTAAATAACCTACAAAATTAAAACTATTATGTTAGTGCGTGTACTAGCTTATTCCAGCCTACTTCGTTGGGCATAAAACAAATGGCAAAGGGTCAATTGAATCCCAATAACCTAGAACCATATACGAAAACTTGCTCATCGAATGATTTTAGTCTTATGTCGAAATGTTCAGTAGTTGGGACTCCTTAAACGAACTGTATTTTCATTATATTTGTGAGCTATTTTTGATAACAATTGTCTTACAGTCCAATAACATGGAGATAAGTAAGACCTACTTGACAGTGTGTGGATATAATTATAGATAAATAAACCCAGAATTTCTTTTGGTTAAGTACATCTGTTATACAGGCTGCTCGATCAGCCTGGTTTCCGCACCGTACCAGGTAGTTCGTCTACATACAATGCATGAGCTATATTGTATCATGTCACAGATTGTGATGCCAATTTATTCGGCCTATTGTGAAACACGTTACAAAATTGTCCTTTATTATTCATGATTTCACGTACAATATTACAGCTTATATTCATTTTTATTAACAAAATTTGGTACATATATAAATCTGGCAAACGTGTATGAAGAATTAATTTTTATTATTGTATTAACCGTAACTAGTTTCAATTAATATTATAAATACGAATGTGACTTTGTTTGTAACGCTTTTATGCCTAGATTACTCAACCAATCATTATGAAATTTTGCATGCACGTTGTCAGGGCTACAGGAAAGTACACAGGCTAACTTTTATGCAAACTAAAGTACTGTTCCCGAGGGATATATCAAATCTGCATTAACGCTAGCGAAAATGCTGTCAAAAGTTAGTAGAATGCAATCTCATTTGTTAATATGTTAGGTGTTTATATAGCAGAGCAAATTACTGAATTAAAAAAATTACATATTAAAAAAGAAAAGGAAATATTGTTTGTCGTTAATATTTCCGCATTCGTTATTTATTCTTAGCAAATTATAAAATAGATATCTTTTAATATAGTTCGGTAAATTGACGTCATTATACCTGATGAGAAGTATACGGTGATCCAAAAACACTGACGACTACCGAAAGATCTACAATCTGCAGCCGTTAATTGTTACTGGTGTGCAAGTCTGCATGCATCTCCACGACCGGCTATATGCTGAGTTAATGCCGAAACGAATCAGTTGTTGGACATAATTAGCATGTCCTCCAACTTTTATTCCAAACAACGCTAGTTTCAATGGCACTTTTCTTCGGGCTTTTGTTAGTGTCATTTTGCTAATAAGTTTGGTTTCAGTCGCTATGACGTGTGCTGACGGTAAGAGATGCGAAGGGGTGATGTTTACACCATATTCGTTGATACTTTGTCAGTTTCCCATCTTTCAGTTATGTCGTCAAGGATCAAGGCATTAATAGAGAGTTCAAGTGGCGCAAGTACACTGGTCTTATTAGGGGCTAAATATTTAAGCGATTTGGTGTTGAAACTCTGAGACCGCGGAGTCCGAGTCCGCAAAGTTTTATTAAAAAACGTGGCATTCGACTGCTTAACGAAAGTCATGACAAGAAGGCTGACCAATATTAGAGGTATAAGCATTATCATATAACGTCATAATGCAATCAGCCTTCAGGGAATATTACCTTCTAACAATGAGTTGAATGGCATCCACTATCTGTAAATTAAAAATGTTCGTTTAATTATAGTATACATTTGGAGATAATTCATTAATTTATTCTTGATAACAATACATCCAATTCTCAGTTAACGTGTTTAAACATACCGTGATTCAAGCGCATAGCTTCGTGTAACGAATCAATTAATTATTATACCAACTAAATTTAGCCAATATTAATTAGTTGATGAATGTGTGTAACTTCGCTGAACTATTGAATAATATAGCTTTTGAACATACAGTGTTTATTCAGCGTTAATATTAATTAATTTTCTTTATAAATTGTTAATTTATATTGTTTATGATTCCTCTTAAGATGTTGTCGTCTGTTTCAAACATATTGAAGACATTACACGAAACACTGCATAATGTATTGTATCTCTTTCTTTTGCACTAAATTGTATAGATATATGTGTTTGTCTCGTTTTAATGTGGCTTTTCGTTTCGTTAAGTTTCAAATAACGACAAAGCTAAAGAAGTTTTCACTTTAAAAACCGTGTACTGAGAATCCAACATGATGTCTGATTTAGGTGAGTTGCGTTTCGGGATTTGCCTGCCGAATTCTTAACATAGGTAAATAAGTATCATAGCTGGCTTGCGCTGTAATATATTTAGATTGATTTAGCGGCATAATCCCGACCTTTTAAAAAAATAGCGAAGAAAAACTTATGTCATACCTAAAAGTGGTAACAATAAAATGGATAAGTTTATCCATATAATTGAAATTACTTGTCGGACTGTAAAGAACGGTAGTACCCGGTAACAGAAAACGCGTTATTGCAGGAAATAAATTTCCCTAGCGCACCGAAAGATTTTCATTACACCCGAAGTCACTTGACCGAGTTTCTTCACAAAGAGATCTAACTTTTACCTCTTTAGCGAGGCATTTATTGCGGTCAGTCGAAAGGTCTTTAGATCAAAGGAGGGGACGACTATAAAATATCTCGTTCGGTGTAGAACGGTCCCTTGTTTTATTTGAACGAGTTAGATTGCTTTTATCTGATCCAGATCTTTTCTACAACCAGATACTTAATTGTTACCAGTGTTTTTAGTTGTAAAAACGGACCGATCTATTCTTTTATTATTATAACTTTTTTAGAATAAACTGTTTTCTTATAATTAACCTACTGCACAGAAAGTATGTTAAGGTTTTCGAGTGTATTTATATGTATACTCGTATCTATTTTTATAGCACGATTTATCTTGTAAATATTTTTTTATATTGTAGTATACTAGAGGGCGAAAGTCCACCAAAATAGGGGATACATATTATAAGCTGTTTGTTTCACCTGTTAAAATATAGAAATTATTACTTGTATTGAATATTATACATACATTTTATATTGTAGATGTAAGGAAAGTGAAGTATAATGAAGACTTTTATAAATAGAGGCATCGATTCATAGACGATATGGAACAAAACTTTTTAAGTTATACTTCTTTTGGCACGTTAGGGAAAAATGAGGAGAATAAATTATTACATGCGCGCCAACACCACCACGAAAAACCGACACCATGAATTTAGCTATAGGCAACATTTTAGTGTTTTCACAACAGATGTCGCTAAATGTATTTAAAAAAAGTTACAAAGTAAACGTAAGGTCATCTATGTATTGCGTGAGAACTGACAACTGTATCACAATATTTATCTATTTCTATTGTTAGCGTCATTTTTTCACAACAGATGTCGCTAAATTAATTTAAAAAAGCGATATTTATTTTTTCTATTGTTAGTGTCGTTTTTTCACAACAGGTGTCGCTAAATTAATTTAAAAAAACGTTACCAACAACTAAAAGTAAGGACATCTACGTATGTTGTTTGCGTGAGAACTGACAGCTGTATTCACGATATTTATTTTTTCTACTATTAGTGTCGTTTTTTCTACAGACGTAGAATAAGGCGAAAGACCATATTGTTGAAAAGATTTTTATCTTGTTACGCCAAAGAAGTATTACTTCTAACGCGTGTATATAATTACACACACACTTTTTTTATTGGTAACAATAAAGTACATGAACAGCTGCTATACAAAAAAGAAATAAGAAAATCGGTCGAGAAACAAAAAGGATACAGAACGGAACTGTTTTATCTATTCCTATTTATATACAGATTAGTCGATAGATTCGTCTTCATTATCTGAATAACATAGGCTATTTAATAATTAAATACGACGTGTGTGAATCTCGAAAGAGGGGAAGGATAAAATAATGTTTTCTATCTACCAATACTTATTATCTTAGGATAACTTTTAGTATTTTTACGGCCGTTTTCTTTTTTTAATAATAATTCTTCACTTCAGTTGATACCAGAGAGAATTCAATCATAAAACTCAATTGTGTACATTTCAAATAAGTCTTATCCTTAAGAGAAGAATTATTCGAATGAGTACAATTATCTTATATTTTGAAATATCTGTTTATTACAAAAGTTACTATATAATAATAACTTCATTTCTTTACTAATGGCTGCCTAAGATTTCGTCTGTGTTTGTGTCTTTATAAATGATGACAGCATAGATAATATTCGTATAACTGACGGTTTACACAGCGCACGCCGAGATAGCTTTCAGACATTTTTCCAAATTATTTGACACATCTATTGTTATATTTTATTTTATTTATTATATTAAGTAATATTTATATTTATTTAATTTGATATGATTAAAATCCATTCATTCGTTTTGTATGAAAAGGTAACAAACATTCATTCATCTTTCAGAACTTTCGGGTTCATAATATTTTTTCATTTCAATTCGCGTAACGGAAAAGAGTGTACTAATTCGTTATTCTTAGTTGTTTGAAAAACATTATAATGTGATGATCTCTAGGTGCGTTTATTTGAACAAGGTATTCACGTAAATATTTGACTAAACTCAAAATGGACGTGCTGATATGTACTCATTCCATATAATGAATGTAAATAGAAATGTTTTTTTTATACTTTATAGGTTAGGTTAGGTTAGCTCGAAGATCCTCCTGGCGGCGAATGCGGGGGCGTTCGCCGCCACGATAGGAGGAAGACCCGTGGGACTGAAGCCGGGTATCCGCAGCTTCCAGTGAAGTGAAGCAGGTGAAGAGAATGGCTCTTCACGAGAGGGAGATCCCCGCCAATACCATCTGCGGGCGATCTGAGCGCGAGACCAGGGAGCGGAGTATGCCCATCGTGACCCCGCACCCTGGTCCAATTACGCGCACACCATGCGGAAGTGGAGTTTTAGTCAGTAAGAGTCTGACATAACCCTCACGTTGCCCCCCGGCAACGTGAGGGTATCCATGAGGATTTCTCCACTATAAAAAAAAAAAAAAAAAAAAAAAGGTTAGCTCGAAGATGGTAGTCACGCTAAGCCTAGAAGAAGACTGGCTCTCAAGTACAGCTGCCGGAACACACCAACAGATGCTTGGCAACAGAATTTCAGTGTGAGGGTGGTAGCTAGCTAGACGGATTTAGAAAAAGCCCTACCATACTATGGTCTCATCACGATGTTTCCTTCACCGAAAGATCTGACTCAGTTGCTAGGCTTCGAAACTGCGTTCATCGATGCTGTATCCAAGCTATCATCGCTTCAATTTTCAAATTTGTCGAGGAACATGCTAACATACAAATGTTTGCCATAAATAAATAAATTAAGCTTTTGAATTCTGTTTCAGTTTTATGTCATGCCTAGATACGTTATAATTGTTAGCTATTTCTAAATGACCAATTAAATTAATAATATTTCTCGAAAGTTTCTTTTAAACTTTAACAAGCAATTTTCTAACTTGTCTGTTTCTAATGAGATACTCATCTCACTGGAGAAATGAGAATATAATATAGAAATGTCGAGAGAAACGTGATGTCTCACTTCATACAACTTCAATCCGTCAAATCTAATATTAAAATGTCAGATTGTTCTATCGTTCTATTTGTCAAAATACTTTAATGACAAGAAATAGTCACCCCTCCGGTAAGAGTAATTGAACAAATGTCACACTGGATTCCGTTTTAAGTGACATATTATTCGGATATATTATTACATTTCCATATTTTGATTTAAAAATAGTACACAGATTGATCTATTGCTAAAGATTGATTGGTAATCGAAACAAATAACCAGTTAATAACTATAAATATATGCGTATTACTCGGTTTTTTCCACGGCTTCACTCGTGTTAATGTAAGTATCAATCCCTCGGGAACAGCCTTTTTTATGAAACGTACCCTATGTACTTTTCTGTACCCCCGATGACGTGTATGTAAAATGACCGGTTGTATAATAAAAGCGTGACTAATAAACAAACTCACTTCCGGCATTTAGAATATTAATTTGGATTAGGATTTAATGCAACTGAACAGTAAAGCGTCTAATTCTTATTTTTACTTACTCTGATAATTATATAATAGATCTACTACAGTTTGTATTGATTTAATATTTCTAAATGTTCACAAAATGTTCATTTTGTGAGACAAATGTTTTACCATTTTTTGGATTCGTGGTACGGGGGTGTTGCAGGGCGAGAAGCCCGGGGCAGTACTTGGGATTTACGAATCAACTGTAGGTTATTTACCGCGACAATCAACAGCATTTGTTGGTTCACTCTTCGATATAGACATCTTTCAATATAATGAAGATTCTGTTGATCTCTCTTCGATAACTCGTCTCCATTGTTTCACTAATACACACTTTTGCTTGCATTACTACTAATCGTCACAAGATTATCAATAATTATGAAGAGTGGCATACTTAATGGCGATTATAAGACAATTTGTAAGATAGTATATTTGTAAGACGGTAATTTCATTTGCAAGCTTTTGAAATATTTTTCATCGCTGAGAGTTAAGCATAAAAAAATAACATTTACCACTTTCCTTTTTTACGAATCACTAAAGCTACTAACTTGAAGGGCCTCGACAGTTTCATCATACTTGTGTAGAAGGTAAGGCTCAGTCGAAATGCTAACTAGCACAAATGTTCCAATGTTACCGATCCTTCCGCCGGACTGACCGCTGGGGCGATATGGTGATAGCTATGCACGGTCCCATGTCGCCCCAAGCAAAGCAGCGAGCAGTACATCGTCGGGTTTTAGTGAGTAAGAGTACACTACCTACTCTCTCCCCCAGGAGGGTCGGTGTCCATGACGATTTCTCCGAGTAAATAGAAAAAAAGGCTGTGTATATCAAATCTAACCGGCTGTGCATTTGAGTAGATTATACATAATTTTTATGTGAATTTATCTGACAATTTTTGCCAAATGCTACTAGTATAAAATATAAAAAAATTTCTTCTCATTTACCTACTCTACGGGTGTTTGGATGTAAAATGTAACGTCATGTTTCTTGTAAGCTAGTGCGTGGCAACGTCACTATATCTCGCATACAGTGATCCCAAGGGCTCCTTCTTCCTGAGGATCGGAACAAGGTTTAAGTCGCTATGTGCGGAGAATGCGACGTGTGTGCGGGAAAGAATTTAATCTCTCGTCCCCGAATGTTTCTTTCCCAGTTTAATCACATAAACTACCCATAACCATACTGTTATTATTTTATGACCGGCAAAATTTTTTTTGTGCTTTCAGTCTACTGCATAAAGTTCCATCTGCAACGCAAAATGTAACACTACATACTGACAGGGATTTACAAAGACACAGATGCGTGTTCAAGTGTCTATCTTGATTACAGTAGTATGTGAACTTAATTTGATAGTAAAGGGTGTATTGAATGTCGTATCAGCTGTTGTTCCCGACAAGATAATGGATTTAAAAACGTCATACAAGTACAAATGAATGTATTTGTTTTGATATTATAAGAATATGTCACATGAAATGGGATGTTAATAATTAATTTCGCACATTTTTTTGTTGTACATTTATTGCCTCTACCAATGAATGGTTGTATTTTTTTATGGAATATACCATAGGTACTTCTGGAATAGAAATATTTAACAAATCATAAAAATGGGTAAAATATAATTAAGTTGAATTCTTAATAGCCAATTAATAGTTAAATTAATTATGAATAGGTACAAACAAATTAATACAAGGTATTATATGTGATAAAGTTATCAATGTTTAGTTCCCGTTAAGCAAGTTACATGAGTAGATGTGAGGGTGGAAGGTCGAGTAAATTCCCGATAGAATGTGTGCGATGTGTAAGAACCCCGACGACGATAATCTTGTAGTTGCGAATGAGCCAGAGCTTTCGGTAAATGAAAACATCCAATCCATGTGTTAGGATTTTCTTAAGTCCGTCTTATTAGTTATCACCCTAAAGCTGAAAATCTGTCGCTAAGCACCCATAGATCTGTTCCGACAGCTGCACTTGAAAATCAGACTCCTCTAGGTCTAGTGTGTTACGTCGTCATTTAACATCAGGCGAGATTGTGGTCAAATGCTAAAAGGTATAAAGTATAAAAAAGTACAGTTGAACTCAACGTTGACTGATGTGAGATAAGGATCTTCGTTCAGTGACTACGTGACTCTGCGCAAGTCAATGTTAGGTGTCAGGTAATAAAATTAATTCGAAATTGACTTGCAGATTTTACGCCTTAATGCATTTTAATAATTATTATGAGCCCTGCGATTGAATTAAGCTGTAATTATGTACCTTATAAGGCTTTTCTTACTATTTACAACATTCCAACGTGTGTACAAAGTTTTCTGAATTTTTTAGTATTAATATTAATTCTAATCTCAAATCTACTTTATATATTATGTACATGTGATGTTTCTGTTATATCTCTGTTTGTAAATTAGTATAAAAATACTAAAGTTTTAATTTAAAATATTCCTTGATTTAGTTGCGTTCGAAATTTGAATGGCAAAACAGTATACAACAAAAACAGGTCTGAGAGCAAGATACTATTTTAAAGGTCATTTTTAATTAGACATATAATTCAAAACGTAGTTACGAGTATATCTCCAAGGAATAACTTATGTTTTCAAAAATGAGATTAGTTTTTTTTTGTTATCGTACAAGAATGTGACGATACCGTACCTAGTAGTATACACATTGTAATCAAAAAACAACAGGGAACACCTATGGTTTTACTATCTATCAGCTTTTTTGTCGCTTTAATATTTACAGTTCATGAAGTTCATAGGAGCTACACTATTCTATTCCTATCCCTGCGTATTTAGTAACAAAGTATTGCGTATAGTCGTGGTATGATGGTGTCGTGCGTTACGGACTATAGGGCCGTGTGATGCTGGACACAATGCGATAGTTGGAGTAGCAGTTTTTTTTACACATCAAAGAAGTTTAGTGTGCGCTAATTTCGAGTATAACACAAAATATTACTAAACAATCAGACTCTACAGTCATTCCAGCTTCTCACAAAATATTCTAAAAGTGGCACACAATTCTTTATAATTGTCGGTAAACAAGTCGACTTGCGGGAACTGTAGCAAGATATCGTTAAGATGTCGAAGTATTCGTATGAAGGGCGAGTTGAGATGTGCTACTGTATGACATGCCGGTATACTAAGTAATTCATGCCGACATGCAGCTACATAATGATTTGCTAAATAAAGTCGAACTAATCTAGACACTACTTCTATGGAATCAGAGTTACCTCTTATGATCATGACACCTCTCATTATACTCTCATAATTACGCCTGCAAGCAAGAGAGTTAAATTCTAACATACCCAAAAACTTTGTTGGGTATAGGAATGGGTAGTAGCCGTATTTTTTCTTATAAAGAAAGCGTAAGAAGGCCTTTTGTATTTTTTCCAATAGAAGGCAGTACAGATTCTCGTGCGGATTGCAAATAATTGATGATGTTTCTAATTTACTACGAACAAGAGCTTTATATAATAACTGCAAAGTTTTTGGTTCATGAAAATCCTTAATACAACATACGTGTGGAAGGGTTTAATTTGCGCCTTTATTCGAATTTCTGTTGACGTTAACTTCAGCGAGACATATAGCCAAAGTTTCAGTGTGGTTGTAGTATAAGAATCTTTACACAAACAATATTTTTTTAATTACGCGTAATTTTAAATCTGTGACATCTTCTAAGTTCTTCATTGAAATTATATACTTTATAAGACAATTCTGATCTACATTAAATTATCAGTATAACTGAAGTATTTAATTGGATAAGTATTAATACTGTATATGTCAAAATAGCGTCGCAAATAACTAAATCTATTTTCAAATATGCTAAGCATAAAACTGATTATTGTTAGTTACCCTTAATCATTCTGTAGCTATTCGTATACATTTTTTTTTTACATTATTTTGATATACCTCCCAAGGTTAAACCAGCGTTTTCAATGTAATTTCCCGAAAACTTGTTTCGACCTCGTCAGAATACATCGCCTTTCCTTTACTTAGACAAGCAGACAAATAAAGACCCTCACATTTGTGTCACATTTTTGTAGGTGGTAGAGCTACGCTGAAGATATTACTGGTTTCAGCATGAATGGATCGTGTCGCCCGGGGTAGTACTACCCTCTCACAGAAAACCGACGTGAAGTAACAGTGGTTGCACTGTTGCGTATCGTTCGGCCAGTGAGAGCGCCGGAGGCTCACATATTTAAAAGGCCGGCAACGCACTTGCGACTCACCTGGTGTTGCTAGTATCTATGGACGGCGGTGATCACTTACCATCAGGTGACCCACCTGTTCGTTTACCCCCTATAATATATATAAATTATATCAATTACTACAATAGATGAGCTGTAACAAAAGATTTTTAATAATTCAGTAACAACAGAATTAAAGATAGGATTAATCCTGGTATTTTACTGATGGGATATAGTGTTGGACACATATGGTATAGTATAGAAATAAAACAGTTTTAAAGTTCAATTATTTTGCATTCTTTAGTTGTCCGCGGCGGTCTTAAATCATCAAATTGTAACTCGGTCGGGGTCTATTCAATTTACTGACTGTGAAACGAGAAGTCTAATTTAGAATCGGACTCATTTTGATTTGTACAGTGTCGAGGGTTAAACTCAGTGGGTGGGACACATTAACAATTATTGATATTTAGTTACAACGTTTTGTAATATCTATATCGAAAATTAATATATTATGTCATTTAGGATTCGTAACTTTAGTTTACGTCATTAAACATTATAATCCAAAGTATTTACGATTTTTTTTGCGCGCATACATTTTGTCAGAATCAACAATATAGAGGGGGAGAGAGAGGTGGTTGCAATTCGATACCAGTCACTTTCCTTCCCCTTGAAATGTTGTATGTGCATATTATTAGAAGGTGACAAACGTTAGTCATGTCATGATATAGGTGCAAGTAAGAAAGTCACAGTAATTTCAAAGGACGTTAAATACCTTGGATATTAATGACTATATGCTTTACAAAACCATGATACGTACAAATGATTTGATGGCATACTTCGTCCCCATCAAGTCCAAAAACTCGAAGGGATATATACGAAAATTGTTTATTATATTTAATATTGACGATTAACTAGTGTCCGCAATATCGTTTTCGTGAAACTAATGTTTCATAAGAACTATGTATCTCATTTGGATTAATTGTTGTTGGGCTTTTATATTTGCAATCGTAATTTTGTCATTAATAAGCTGTAATAATCTTTATATTTTTTATTTATTTCTAGTTACTGTTTAGCCTGTCATTAGCCCCTATGCAATAGCGCAATAATATGCAGCATAGAAACTACTGTAAATCTCTTCTATTCTCCAATATGCACCAGTTCAATTTTGTTTGTAGAGATAAAGTGGTGCAGATAAAAAAAAAATCAAGATATTAGGATATGTGTGTATGTACCGAAGAATAATTCGTAGATCGCGTGTGTGTACTAATTTGAATAAAATTATTAAAAGTACATAAAAATATCGTTAAAAAATATAATAGTACTATACTCGGCCTTTGATTTGGCAAATATGGGAAAAGAACCAGGTAATCGGCTTAGCGTATTAGGTCTAGGTTTAGTATGTAACCTTCTTAGACTATTATATCATTTAACATTAGGTGAGATAGTAGTCAAACTCTAAAACTTATAAACATTTAAAAATAGGTATCCTTTTAAATACTTCTTATATATCACAGATAAAATTGATTAAAAGGGGAAGTCGCACAGAAATAACTATGAAAAGGACCGTCGTTCGGATCCAATAAATTCCTATTCATAGTTTGAAAATCGTTCGGCTGAGTACATCGGCTTTATTGGGTTGATAAAGGGGCTGGCCAGTTCGGGTCGATTGCACTCGTTCAGTACAAATGTAATGAAAGTCGGCCGGGACAGTCAAGAGCTGTGCTCCGCTAAACGAATAACATTATTGTTCATTCGTTTGCTCTTTCATTCTTCATTAAATTACATTATACTTCTAGAAGTGGAATTATGTCAGATCTGTCTTTTAGAGTTGCGATTATGTGGAAATTGATAATGTGTAATGGAATTGTTTGCTACTACCTGTTATTATTGCTTATTATTTTAAGAATATATTTTATATGTAGAGGGAAAAATATAATCACCACACCGCTTGTCCCTTGGCTTGTCTTCACCACGGCAAGAAAACAACTATCGCTGGACCCTCTTGGTATGAAGCTCTGGTGATAATTTGAGATAAGGACCAAGCGTCCAAGAAGTATAACAAGAAAAAATCGACATTTATCCAGTAGTTTTAAGTGGTGTCTGACACAACGGCGGAACTCGTATCATTTAATTTATATATAAGAATTTATATAAAGCATTTCCTATTATTTTATGAGTTAGGTCAAACGAATTATTGTTATATTTAATATTTTTATATGTTGGTGGAAAGGCACCTTCTATAGTCAAAAAGTATTTGCACTGACATAAATATTACGCCCTTCCCTCTAACATGAAGCAAGCCAATAAAAGCCATAGTGAAAAAGGAGTGGGGATCATTCTCGCGCGAAGCGTCGGCGCGTTTACATCTCAAATGATAATACGTAACCATATTTGGTAGTGTATTACTGTATTTGCTGTTTAAAGTAAAGGCTTTTATTATTGATACTAGATTGGTCTTGAGTTATTGATTGATTATATGACAAAGAGAACGACATACATGATTGACATTATAATTTATAACTGCCCCCTCAACGTCACTCCTACATATCCCAGGATATGTTTGTCACTCAACACCTCCTATACGAGTTTTGCGTATAAGCGTCTGTTCCTAATGTCATAACCTCCATTGTGTATTAGTTCATAGGTTGTAAAGTATGTTAGATAAGTAAACTAGGCTAAGATTAGAATAAGTTTAACTACTAAGCATTGAGTGTCGAAACTCAGAATTGTCAGCGACTCGTTTATAAATTTGTGAAAAAAGTTGTTAGTTTCCAATTGCTAACATTTACTATGTCTCTAGAGCGAAATCAACTAGTAAAATAAAATATCATAACCTGACGTTAAATAAAAATGTGCTTTAAAATGGTAAACATGTTAAGCCTAGACTAAGACTGGCTCAAGTGCGGCTACTAAAATACATCTGTAGATGCTTAGCGACAAGAACTTAAGGATAGTAGCTGCCCAGGTGAGCTTAGAGAAAGTCCTACTATCATGTTATGGTTTCATCACGATGTGTGCTTGATTGGGTACTTCGATAGATTAGATTTGTAAATTACCAACGTAGGTGACACTGTGATCAGACTCCAGATTGTTATTTTTAACGATGCTGAACCCGTTGATTGAAAAATATATTTAAAATTATGTCTTACAATAAAACAATTCGATGGTAATTAATTTTAAATCGGAGTCTAACAAAAATAACGTTCGTACGCCGTAATCATAACTGGTATGTTTTATTTTATACCTTTTTATATAGTAACGACAAGTATAACCGGTTTTAGCGAAATGATTGAAGAACTGATATAAAACAGTGAAACAGGTTTTGAATGAAATGAGAATACAAAGAGATTTATTACTGGTATAATTGGGACGTTTTAATTAAATTAGAGAAACAAATGAAATCAAGAGATGCAGCGATATTTCTTAATATTTGTTTATTCAGTCAGTTTGTAATAAGTCTATAGTTGCTTGTGACCAATATAAAAAAATGCTGAATGTATGTTAGCGTATCACATCAGAACGGCTACTCGATTTGATTTGAATTTTTATACTTGTGCAATTGTTAGGACAATGTTTGTATGAAACAAATAATTTGAAAAATCGTATGAAAATTTTTGGTTATAAAACCCCCTATATAAAATTGAATGGTAATGGATAAAGCCATGAATAAGTGAGACGGATAATATCAAAAATATATAATAGACTTGAAAAGTATATAGTATGCATATAAAAATCAATTTAGAACGGTTGCACCGCACCTACTTGAAGAATGACTTTATTTTTATGTCATTGTCAGGACAAGGTCTATATGAAAGTAAATTTTTGAAAAATCGCAAGGAATAGCGAACACTTTCAGTTAAACATTCCCATATAAAATATGTAATGATAAAATGGATGTATAGATGGATAAAATCGTAAATTAGTGAGACAAAAGGTGTACGGAGGTCTTCTTAGCTATTGACAGAATTGACAGATTCTCATTCAGTTGCATAATACATGGTCTTACTGTAAACGGAGTATTTTTATAAATGATACCGATAGTGAATATGACATAAAACAACTGATGTCTGTGTTTTTTTTTTACCTAGATTTACTCAGAAACGGCTTGTTAGTTTGTTACGATTTTTTTTGTACACAAGTATGTATCATTCACTAATTACAAGGCTTAAAAAAATGTCGGAAAATATATATATTTTATAACTGTTGCTGATCATTTTGATATTTGAAGTGAACGGATGAGAGATCAGCCTTTATTGACTTTACATACAATATTGAAGTTATTCTACGTATTTTGTGTCGGAATAGCATAGAACTTCTTTTGCAGAATTTTTAAATTAAAATCAACTTGTAATCAAGTACATTTAACATTTAATTCTTTTTAAATTGTTTTTTTAAATGTATTTTGAATTATTGTTGGTAATTTTGACTACATATTCATTTTTCATTCTTCATTTCTCGTGTATAAAAATGGTAAAATTTTGAAAAAATCGAACAAATCAATGTTATATAAAAAAAAACCCATAGAAAAAAAACTTTTGTCTAATTAGTCTTGGATCGCCCTTAAATAAATATAATGACTGCGCTCCAGATAATGAGATGTGTTACTGGCCTGCATCTCATTGATCGAGTACGGAGCATGCAGACGCGTTTGTAACGCTGTCATTTTGACCAAAAAGAAGAAATTTGAGAATATGTCACTATTAGAATATAATTTATTGTCACCGCAGCTATATACCGCAGATATATGTTTCCGCTTTACAATTAGAATTATAACAAATTATTGACACCGCAGCTATATACCGTATATACTTATATATTTCGCTTTGGGCAACGCAAGATTCAACGGAGAAAAATATACTCCTAAGAACTGCAACATCAGTGTTTAATACGCAGTGGACGTCGAAACGCTTTCACAAGAAAACCCGCTATTATCATTGCACCGTTTCTACAGATATCTCAAGAGTGAGATCCTGAGACGCCGCTGCTCCGTACTAGGTGCTGAGTTTGCAGGTTAGTGCACGCTTTTATTTGGGGTCTTTGTTATTATATTTATTTATAGGCAAGACCACCAACCGCTCCACGCTCTCTCTCTCTTCATTTCACGCATTTTTATACCTTTTTATTTTCACCGCATCCTTCCTGGTGGTACCTATTTACACGGTCCCATTAGCCCCTTCAAGTCTTTATGGTAATTTTTTATCTTACGACGCTAATTGTTTTATGTTAATCTAAATCTAATTGTAACTTAATTGTCGATTATATTTAAATCAACTTTAACTCCAAATTGTTAACTGTACTATAGAAGTAATTAAAGAGGATAATTAGGGTTGTTACCATGTTAATTATAAACGCGCTTTTTATTTCCCGGTGTCACGTATCGTGGTGTAGAAATTAAATCCCTCATTGGACTACATTTAAATGCAAAGCGCGACGAAGATGGTAATTAAAGCAATGGCGGTGCACTCGAAATATTTCTAATTAAGCTTTATATTCTTGTATAAAATTTTATTTTAAAAGTGCGCTGCTTTCACGATAATTTAAGTTAAAATGAGAGGATATAGTTAATGGCATTATATGCAGCTAGTTTTTTGGTACTATTTGCAAAGAACTGGATGATACATGAGTAGATCTGTATATGTATTCATTTTATTTACTTGCTATTTATCTATTTATAATCATATGTCAATCTTAAATTAATTTTCTTGTTTTTTTACCTAGATTTATTTTCTTTTGCTTCTTTTATATTTGTACTATATAGAATAACTTTTTTTTGATAACAATATTGCTGGTTAGCTGAAAGAAAATTAAACCAAAAATTATTCCTTGATTTATTAATGTACAAAGCATGATTGAAGAGGTATTATACCATGCTTAACTTCGACTAGATTATACATTGAATGTGTTAAAGTCGATCGAGAATAAAAAAAACACTATTTGTTTTATAATGTCATTTTCGTGATAAACGAACAAATAAAATTACACATTTATTAATATACATAGATACACTTAAATGAGGAAATTCATTTACTAATTAATGTACGAGTGGTTTTACAAAATCTTAAACATAATTGTTATGCTATCAAAATGGTTAACCTTGAAGATGTAAACCTCCTTGACTTGACTTTGTATTTGAAGTAAATTTATTTAAAAAAAATTGTGGATTACGTACGCTATGAGAATAAATCTTTAAGCGAACGAGACTTCTTGATAATTGTACTTTGACTTTGTCAATAAACTAAAATCTTCGTCTTGTTATTTCGAAGAAAACAAGGGACAGGGATCTCTTTGAAGCAAATTCTTTGTGGTCTACGAAATGAGCTATTCAATATATCCTTATGTCTTATTGTATTACGTCTATATTATCTATAATATAAAAATGAATAGCTGAATGTGTTGCTAAGCGCAAATCTCGAGAGCTGCTGAACCGATTTAGCTAATTCTTTTTTTAGAATATTCCTTGAAGTATGATTATGGATCTTACGGGAAGAAAAATTTAAAAAATTATCTGATAATGTCTAAAAACAGCACTTTTCTGTACTCCCATACAAACAATACGTAATAATACTTAAAAGTCAATTTGAACTTTAATACCATAGCATAAAGTTTAAGTGTTAGTGGAGAGGTTCCGCGAAGGCAAAACAATTGAGTGACGTTAGTATCGTATAAATATTAATATCAATATTTATACGATGGTAACATTTAACATTATATCGAGTCCCGAATAGCAGAATAAGTATTTAAAAAAATAAAAATAATTAATGAATCGACTGTTAGGCGGTACGAAGTTCGCCGGGTAAGCTAGTTGTTTATATATTTAAAGAAGCAATATTTAATGTTTTGAGTGGCCAGTCTCGCACATGGCTTCCCAATTTCAAGCTAAATGTAGTTTTTTAGTGATTTGGAAATCTAACAGCATACATGTATGCTTATAAAATAACGTATGATATGTTGTAATAATTAAAGCCAAAACAGAATTTCACAAGTGCAATGAAGTGATAAATAGTAATAGTTATCTAATTAAAAGAAAAACATATATCCTATACTGGTGTTATATGTAGGTGGGTGCGTGTGCGTACTTAGGTGGATCTGTATGGGTGTGTGGGTGTGTAAGTGTGAGAGCGTGTGTAAGCGAGGGTAGATGCTCGTGTTTATATCCTTTTTATATTGTTAGTTACCTAATACCGCGATTTAAATTAATGATCTCGATTGTAAATGTACTCCGTGAATATCGAAATATATCTGTCGTATTATATACATCGTTATAGGATCGAGCGATGGGACACAGTACTGAATTTTGAGCATAGTTGGATTTAGCATAATGGGACACCAAGCATTTATTGCTTTGAACATAGTTTAATTGATTGAGCTAGTCCAAAATTTGCAGAAATAACGAGTTGTGTGTGTAAGAGAGTGTGTGTTCCAAAATTATATTGATTATTTTAATGGTATGTTCGGATCTAAAGCCAAAACGCCTTGGCCGATATTTATGAACTCTTATAAGCGAAGCTTGCGTCTTTCTTCAATTGATAGGATACTTTTGATAATATATATTTTAACTTTTAATACCTCTTTATATTCTCAACTGAATTTGGTGACATTTTGCACATAGGAACTATATGTCATTAAGAAATTGATAAGTTATAAAATAACTTGTATTGCATCTCAACTGATTTATAGCTTCCGAAAAATATCAATTGTAGATTTACAAGTCATTAGATATAAGTATATTATAATACAAAATAGCAAGTTCAAATTAATTACTGCAAGAAATGCATGCTGCTTGACTAGGTTTTAATGAGATTTTGTGTACGGGAAATATATGTCATTCCCAAAATTGATCTTCTCTGTGCTTGTTAGTTTTCCGATTGTTCATCAAATTGTAATAAAACTTTACATACAAATTGTTAAGGATACAGAAACCGACATCAGGTACCTATAATCCAGAAAAGTACTGTAGGTACTTGAAGGGTACAACAGGTACTAGGAGGTCTAGTCCATATTAACTCGAGTCAACCTGCGTGTAAAAGTTTGCATCCTCAAAATTATCAATAATACTTTTAAAAATGATATTCACTCATGTTTTTAGAAAAAAATAATTGGTATAACTTTATAATATTTAATTTGTTTATTTTAATTTAATTACGTCGGTAATAATACGTAATAATAAAAATAAAATGAAAAGTAATAACAAAAATACGTCGCGGTAGTTACTAGTTATTTGTAATTATCTTCAGGGGAAATGTTTCAATGTGTGAATTTTAATTAAATTTAATAAAAAGTAAATAATATTTTAATGGCTGTAGTATATATAGTAATCATACTATAATATCTATATATGTAATAACTGTAACACAAAAAGAATTGATTTTTATTTTATTCCATAATATAAATTAATATATCAACGTATATCGATCGATAACGTGAAAGTAAAAAAATCAGATAAATGGTTATATTCATTATTTATTTTCTCTTTAAACGTCACACACGTTTACTCTACTCAATAATAGATGGCGCTATTATATGCATTTAGAACATTAAAGTCAATGTTGATTTTTCGGCGGGATCTTGTAGTGCAGTTTGTCACGTAGTGGCTTTTGTTCATAATCTCGTGTTATTTGACTCTAAATTTTGTAACATTGGTTGTGATTTATGTAATATAGTTCGGTTATTGTGAATAAGTGGATGGGAAATAATAGCGTGACGATGAATTTTTAGATGCCACAAAAAATCCCTCAAAAGTTCTAACAAGTCTGGATGAAAAGTCTCCATCTTGTTTGAACACTGAAATTATCACAAGACACTTATAATATTATTACCTACTCGACAATGTCAATAATATTCTAGAAGATTGGTTACAAAAAAAAACAATTAAATAAAAAGTCAGTGTTATTCACTGTCATGCCGTCTTATCTTCAGTATCGAATAACTGTAGTAGTTTTTTTGTAATTTATTCAAGTTGCCATTTCGTCTTATATCTTTTATACTTACAAGTATATACATAAAATATTCCAAGAGGTATAAGTATCTATTATGTGGAGTTAAAAATGTCTTTGTCTCACCATAAGGCTTGCATGTTTGAAGCGCTGACTTTCTGTCAAGATCTGATGTATACACAAACTACTACAATTTGAAATTATAATACGTGCTCATAGGTATATACATGTTTATAGTATAATATAATACCCAGTACAGCCTATAAACAATCTATAATTTACGGAGTTAAATATTATTACATTTCACGAAACTCTGATGTTAGATATCACTTCGAAAAGACTGCCCATTAACTCAAAGATAACATGGATGAAACCAATTTGTTAAATTAGTTCATTTTTTTTTTTATATTATAGGGGCCAAGCAAACAGGTGGGTCACCTGATGGTAAGGGATCACCGTCGTCCATAGACACTAGCAATACCAGGGGAGCCGCAAGTGCGTTGCCGGCCTTTTAATTTATGTGGGCCTCCGGCGCTCTCACAGGCCGAACGAAACGCAACAGTGCAACCACTGTTACTTCACGTCGGGTTTTCTGTGAGAGGGTGGTACTACCCCGGACGAGCCGACCCTTTCATGCTGAAACCAGTAATAGCTTCAGAGTAGCTCTACCACCTACTAAGTCTTATGCTACGCTTGCCATGTTAATAAATAGTTTTTTGATTGTATTGTGCGTTGAAGCTAGAATGATAACCTCGTGTAAGGGTACAAAGAGGAGGAGGTATGTCGTTCCAACACTTAGCAGCCGCGTATCTAAAATAATCACGAAAAGTCACTGTTTTATGTCGCGAGAGAAGAAACATATGCGAGCGGGTCCTTTTTTCTTTGCAATTTATACAAGGTTTTAGTAATGACGTTATTGTAAGTTTTTTTTTCATACCAGTAAAGTATAGTTATAGTATAATGTGTGGTGATAAACACGGTACAACACGTAAACAGTAGCGACTATCAAACGCACAACTACCACCACCGACCGACATTTAATCATTGTTATGCCGGTTTGTGTCATTGCTTCTTCACACTGCTCTTGAGGGACCTGCATATCATGGAAAAGAGGGTACACACGAGTATTACGCTTTGATTTTCACGAGCTTGAAGTTTCTGGGAAGAAAACCCATGATGCAACTATAGTGATAGTAATGCTCTCTTAAAACTTATCTCTGCCACTTACATTTTTTAAGTTGAACTTTGTTATTTTTTTAAGTAATACTGTGTTAACCGTAAAGTTTTCTTGAATCTTTCTCATGAATACGCTAGTGTTGTGGAATGGGTTACCCAGCACGGTATTCCCTCAGAACTATATCATAGGGTTCTCACCATCTACCACTAGGTGGGCCGTCAAGAACATTTCTTATACATAGGCTAGCGTCGTGGAATGGGTTATCCAGCACGGTTTTTCCTCAGGGCTATGACATGTGGCTCTCACCATCTACCATTAGGTAGGCGGTTAGGCTTTTGACCGATCTTTGACTTAAAAAAAAATATATAATGGAAAATCTTCAGTCATTAACTAAAATGAGTAGCTATTATGATTTTTTTACTATGTGTGTAGTTGTCGCAACAAAGTTAAGTATATATCTCTACCACCCCGAAAGCTATAATATTTATCCTTATTTTACTTCATTAAAAAGTTCAACAGATGACCGTGATGTCATAAATTATAATCCCATGTTATTTACTTTGACGCCACCTGATGGCAGGCTTCCTCGGTAATTCAAATAGATCGCTATTCGATTACTAAAACAGTCACGGTTGACCAATAAAAAGTGCCGACAAAGTCGCGACGAGCGGGCGACAACGGGCGACGATGCTACACCGAGACCGGACGTTTTTTTACTGACGCCCCACTGTGACATACGGCTACATAGACTGTGTAACGAACATATTTGGTATAATGTATATTAGCGTTTCGTTTTATCAAGATAGTTACATAAAATAACAATCGTTTAATATAATTTTGTAATGTAGTTATAAGTTGTTTAATAAATTAATGGTATTTGGACAATATTCAACACCTTGAAAGATATGGGCAATTTTAGGTTATGATTTTTCATTTGTTTATGTTATTTTGTCTATATAGACTAGAAGTTAATATGTTAGTTCTGGGGCAGGGTTTCCTTGTAATTATAATTTTAATCATTTGGAACTAATTATGATTGTTAAAAAGCAATAAAAAAGTAATATAAAATATAGTAATACGATACAAATATTATTTTAGAAATTTGAACTTGTTTAGTCGTAGTTCTAGAAAATTGTACTTAAAGGTAAATTAACTTATAAAATGAATATTATATAAAACCCTTTATTTCATATTTGATAAATAATTTACGACTAAATTTTAATAATTATAGTATGCTTAATATTGTTACAACGCATTGTTGTATAAATGCCTATTTAAAAGATTTGTGAACGGATATATTCGAACAATAAAGGTCTTTCTTTTCGAAACTCATTTCTATTGAAAAAATGATTTTATTGAGAAGAATTGTAAACAGAAAAAAATTACGTGTTCTATTTAATAACTGACTAATAATAATTATTATTATCAAAGTACATGCACGTTATCCTTTCTATCATTATGTCACGCGCCCTTAAGGGTGTCTTGTCTTAAAACACACCTGTTTAGAATCTTTATATTGAATTCCCTGACTTTCGAACCAGTTAGGAAGATCCTTCATTTTCTTGCAAAACCCTTTTTACTTTTAAGATAAATTATCCTTTCCTCATGTTGGTCTCGGATCATCGGTTTTGGTGTATCAAAGTTTTAAAAATAATGGCAGATGGACATAAAACACGTAATTTGATGTAATGTGATTTGCTCGCATGTAATTTTTATGACACGTGGTTTGCTTATAAAGTATTTACATTTTTGAACATTGTTTGAGACAATATTTCGTTATATAAAGATGAGCTTGAGTGATGCTATTTATCTGTAGTTAGTTCCATACACATACGACCTGTGTTGTAACTTCGCACGTCTTTTTATTATTTGTTGTAACTATTATTTGTTGCGATAATATAACAAAATTTGCTTTTGCCTGCGGTTTCGAAGGCATTAATGAAGAATTGACATGATCCTCGAAAATATTTAGTACATTTTTTTGGGGTAAAAGATACCCCCCATATCCTTTTATGTATCTCTTTTAATGTTTATACAAAATTCATGCTAATCGGTTAAGTAGCTTTGACTACTTGTCATCGATATACAAGCCTTGCCTTGTAAGCATAACAAACAAATAAGCTCAATTGGTATTAAAAATATTAGTTAAAATTAGGATGATTAGTATAACAATGTTCTTAGTGAAGGAACCACTTGGGTGTGTACTAACTTTCATGGTCATGTATGACACGGTATATGAGTTTATCAGCTTTAGATATATCATTGTTTTTTTTATATATTATTTATAGCATTATTACCAACTAGCTCGTCCCTCCGGCTTTGCTAGCGTTAATGAAGATTCGAGAACAATATATTTTTCCGGATACTTGGGTAATGTTATTAGTATTGTCTAATTAACAGGACTACTAGCCGTTTGCTACTTTTAAAATCAAGTGTTATTTTGTATGTAAAAAAAAATAAATGTAAATTATTTCTACATTTCTATTATTGAATATGGGATATAATTTACTAGAGTTTTTCCGCGGCTTCACTCGCATTGATGTAGATTATGTTAAAGTACTTTTTCTGGATGAAGGATACCCTGTCTTTTTCTGTGTTCTTGACAATATATATATATAAATATATGCAAAATTTCACGATTATTGGAGTGATTGAAGTGTGAAAGCGCATCAAACTAACAGACAGGCTCTCTTTTCCATTTACAGTTTTACATAGATTATTGTTAATTCGTATGTCTTATAACTTCATATAATTTAATTATGTATACGAATAATATACTTATGTGTAATTATTTCATTCATTATTAGTGCTACAGTTTTCTCTTTAAAGTATGTGCTGAACATAATCTAACAAAGACAAAAGTAACAAAGAATCTCTTTTCCAAAAATAAGGATCTACAATTATAGTAAGATATAATCGCGTTTGAAAATTAACGTAGTACATAATTGTTGAGCACAGACGAGTTTTTGGGTGACAATAATTTAAACGAGCAAGGTGCATATAAAAAAGAAATAAAAAAGTGGTCACGCTAATAAATATTTCCAAGCAGGTGGTATAGCTGTTACATATATTGGTAGGGTTTTAACTCTAAGGGGAGCATACGTGATAAAACTCATAGAGTTTTAAAAACAGAAGTGACAAGTCAAATGCGTGTAATATATTTTTCACTAGCTGTGTGCTCGTGACTCTGAACGAATTTATTTATTATTATTTGTTGTTATTGTTACTAGTAGTAGCTGATGATATTGTTCTTACTGGAAAAAATACTACCGAGGTCCAGAGTAGGCTGGATGTACTGAGGAACCTGTAGAATGTCGGGCTGAACATTGTTCCACAACTTGAGTTTTACATCCAATTTTTTTTGTAGCCTTAACTGGTGTATCTTTACCATTCAGCTCGAATTTGTTGTACCTCTGTACATTGATGCAAAACGATGGTGGCAGAGACAGGGACATGAGGAATATAATAAATGAATTAAATGGCGCATGGTATCTGAAATCAATTGTAATCCACGAATACCCTTAAAACTCAACGGAAGAGAGTATAATTGATAAAATCATATTGGAAATGGTTCGTTTTTTCCATACCATCTACAAATTCAAGTCTTTAATTATAAACCTCTATTTCTTATATTTCACGTTCCTTGCGTGTACTAATTTACAATATTTGTATATTACTCAATACAGTCCTAAGCATTAAAAAAAGTCGAAAAGAAATACTCTATGTTAACACGTGAAGAAAAAACTTTGTACACCTTTTGTGGCTGAATTTCAACAAATAGACGACCAGTAGTATAATGTAATGCAGAGTATGTACTTAATGTTAAATTAATCGGAATCTACTATTATATAATCTTTTATTACATAATCTACGAAAACTCAATTTAAAATATAAAATTGGTATTAATAAACAGTTGATAAATTTAGATATGTTCTGTCTGTACTAAAATTAAACACTCTATGAGATTTATGTCCACTCAACATTTCGCACCTGCCGTTTCTTAAAAAAACGCCATAACCAGATTTATAAAGTCCTTATCAAGCGTAAAAGGTGGAAACGAAACAAAACGAACCTTATCTTTTCACACGGATAAGGCATTCCTTCTGTCTGGTGTTAATTGAGTCTAGTATCACTCATTTCTTTTCGAGAGACAGGTAGCGTTTTTAGCTGTACGATCTTTATTTATTTTTATGCTTTTTGTATATGTTAAAATTAATTAATCGTTACGGTAATACATTTTAAATTAATCAACTATTTAATGTCTATTTGTAACAGAGGTATGTGAAGAAAGTAATAAGTTTTAATTTAAATAATTATTATTGCCACTGAATAAAATGTACATTGTTTTAATAAGGTAAGTATTTTTACTTGATTGCGCATAATTATATAACACATAAAATTATACCCCGTTTTCCAAGTTTATATGTACAATCTAATAATAGTCAGTAAGAGTCCTTACTATTGGATCGAAAGCCTCTCTTCCTGCGAAAAGGAACGGATATAATTACCGCGCCAACCTACAACGTATTGGCAATTTCAAGCTTCGAGAAATAATTCTATATTTTTCCCTACATACATATGATGGGTACTGCAAGATCATATTTCAGGTTCAATTTAGGTTAATTGATAGTGTTATCAATTAAATCAATAAATGGATGCAATTTCCGAAAAGTTGATTAGCACATCTCTGGGTTCAAAACTGCAGTATGTCTTTATGGTCTTTAAGCCTTTTTTGCGTACCCTTTACAGCCTACTAAACGGTTAAATGGAATTTAGCACATGAGGCCTCTTTAGATTTTCCTTAATACTAAGAGTGACATAAGTAACTACTATTTTGGTATGAGGCTTGTAAATAAAAAAGAAGAGGTGTATTAGTGAAATTCTTCTTCTGTGTAAATAATTCTGTTTATTTGCAATATATATTCTGTTTACACTTACGTTAGAAACCAAAAGTTTGATATATTTTAGTAACATATATAGTGCATGGTATGCTCAGTTATTTAAAACGGTGTATTGTATAAAAATCTTATGTGTAATGCTATTTTTTAGTAAATGTACACACTATACTTATTTAATGTTATGCGGTGTTTTATTATGGGACGTTATTAGAGCATCGAAGTAAACATGTGATATAACGCGAGTAGAAAATCTCGATCGTAGTCCAGGAAAACACATAAGGAAAACTTTTATTACGGTAACTTTAAAAACACTACATTTTATTATTAAGATGAGGAAATATTATTCGCAAAAGACAAAAAAAAAAAATCCGACAGCAAAACCGCTGGATCTTTTTTAGTCATATTATTAACAAGTGGTTCGGTTGAGTAGAGTAATCTTTTTTTTATTTTTATTTACAATTGTTTTACTTTTTTATAATTGTTTTTTATGTAGATTGCGTCTCTCCCTCGTCGATAGCATGGTTTTTACTAGAACAAACCATACCCTGTGTCGTTTTCTGTGCTTTTGAGAACGTCTCTGCAAAATTTCATTATGGTCGATCGAGTAATTAAGGAGTGAATGCGTAACAAACAGACAAACTCACATTCATAATATTACTTAGGATTACAAGAAAAAGATTACGAAACGCGTAAAACATTTTTTTTTAATATTGTACGGGGCAAACGAACAGGTGGGTCACCTGATGGTAAGTGATCACCGCCGTCCATAGACACTAGCAACACCAGGGGAGTCGCAAGTGCGTTGCCGGCCTTTTAAATATGTGGGCCTCCGGCGTTCTCACTGACCGAACGAAACGCAACAGTGCAAGCACTGTTACTTCACGTCGGTTTTCTGTGAGAGGGTGGTACTACCCCGGGCGAGCCGACCCATTCATGCTGAAACCAGTAATAGCTTCAGCGTAGCTCTACCACCTTGTAACATATTTCCAGTGAAATAAATGGAAAGAAAGAGCTATCACATTTTAACAATAGAACGTACATTTTTTCTGCCTTAACCCTTTTGTATGACATTGTTATATTCAAAGATCGTCCATAAATGTATTTATTATACAGTGTTAATTAATTGATCGTAGGCAAAATTTTACGGTTCTTTTTACGATTAAATCCCATAATTTGATTAGTTTCGTTGAGTTTCACCTATAATTTATGACACATAATAAAAAAAAACTATCAAATGAAAATATGACATCAATTGTGGGACAACGAAAACTATGTCCGATGCTTTTTTAATATAGTTTAGTAAAAGTTTTTATAGCTTTTTTGAAGCATTTATAGGTGATGTTTATGGGCGTTTTAATGTATTGAAATCAATGTTGTGTAGAAATAATCCGGTTGAGTTGCAATTAGGGTGACCATAACTGCAAGTCATGTTTACGGGATATAAAAAATAATAAAACATTAAAGGAAGTTGAATTAAATCTAGTCTGTAGCCAAATTTTGTAGGTAATTCGTTTTAATACCATAAACACGAATGTAATTTATTTGTTACGCTTTCACGCCCTAAGTAATGAACTGATCAACATGCAATTTTTCATACACGTTATCAAAGGTAAGGGAAAGGACATAGGGTACCTTTCATCCAAATAAGTTCCAAGGATAGTCAAAATTTTCATTAACATGAGTGAAGCCACGAGCAAAAGTTAGTATGATTTAGAGTTAAAAATAATTGAAGATTTAGTAAAATATGTGATAAATCCCAACTAATTACTGTAAATACGAATGCGAGTTCGTTTGTTACTCTATGACGTTGAACTGTCTACACTCTTGACCTGGCAAGGCCTTTACAGTTTCACCAGACTACAAACTTTTTCACGTTTAAACTAGTCGATTGATAATTATTACATTTTAAAAACCATGTTATCATTTTTCATTATTTATATTTTTGTTTACAAAACAAAATGTAAGCAAAGTATAGTTTTACTTTTAGTTTTATTTATAGTTTTCTCTCTGTACATAATATATTGTTAAGTTAATAGACGACGTAAAAGTCGTGGTTCTCAGAAACATTCATGTAAATATAAATTGTCTCTCGTATAGACTAGAATTTTACGAGTAACTAGCTGTAACCAAAAATGCATTAAAATGTTGTACAGACAACTTGTTGCGTGGTAGCCGGCAGCAGTTACTCAGCTGCACCGACAGTTGTGTCTCTGCAATTAGAGATATTCCTAGGCTTCAAATTGTGGGAGAGTTATTTAAGCTTGTTTACTTAGCTCACTCTTTTTATGTTTCCTGTTTGTTGGCACGCGGGGTATGGTTGTTTGGTTCAGCGGTGTTCGAGTAAAACGTTATTATAGAGATACAATCCTTTAAACGTAACATAAACAAATACATTAGTAGTAGTAATGGTAGTTTCAAGATAGAATTTTTTAGTTTAATTTTTTTTCAGATCCCATCCATTTTGTTAAATAGCTTACAATGGAAATTATTTTCAACTATAACACTAGGAGAAATATCTGTCGTTGCACGGGTTAAACATTTTATTCGGGTAGTGTCGTATTATTATCAATTTACTTTAATTGCATGTATTGTCTATAGTATTTCTAGAATCAGAAGGAACGTTTTTCAATCAAAGTCCTATTAAATAGATTTGATGTTAAGCCCGTCTCAACATACATAGAACTGTACAAAGAATTTTATATTGTATTGTCTGGTGCACACCCCCCCCCCCCTCCCATTTGGTGTTTTTTTTTTTAATCTAATACGTCATAGTCTATAACACTTCTAAAGTCATAAAAATAATTTTAAAGAGATAAAATAAATTTATATATAAGTTGTTTGTTTTATATATGCCTATTTGAGTTTCTACTGTGACAATTAACAAGGATAATATACGAGTACTTACTGAGCTGTTTCTCATCAGTTTGTCAACAGATTTTCTTTATTTCTTTTTGTTTAGTACATTTTGACGAACTTAAGTGTTGACAATAACAAAATTCTTGAAAACAGTTAGTTTTTTCCCTTAACACTCAGGAATCGAAGTCTTAATCTATGTCTGTATTCCTTATACTTCACAATATTTACATACACTTAGCGAAAAATATCTGCACACTTTAGGCAATAAATCTTAATAATATTATAATAAAAAATAATAATAAACTGTAGTCGAATTTCTACCACAAGATGTCCACAAATAAATATAAATTTGTAAAAATGAAAACGTAAAAACGAATAAACACGTTAGTTATTATCCATAAAAAGTCATGGTCACAGTTACCGCTATGCAAATTACAACATAAAGGTCTACTACTATATTCTTTATGTTATGAGTTAGATTTGAAATAAAATCTTCACAAAAAATGCACTGTGTTAGTTGTTTATATTCTTAAATATATTTGTTAAAATTACAGTTTATAAGCATAATTACATAATAGCTTAAAACGTAAAATTTTTTAGTGTTGCCTTTTATATCTTATGAATTAACATACAAGCATGCCGTTCACCCGATGTTAAATTATTACTGCTGTCTATAGTCATGTTTAATCGACATTAGTAAGACTAAGTTCTGAAGCCAGCTACAACAAATTGATACTTCTGACTAGATCCTGCATGTCTACTCCCGCTTTGTGGTAAATTCAGGTGTAGTGAAGAATCTGCAGTCGATTTTGTATATACTCTCCCACTCTTGCTTTACAAGTCTTATTAACAATTTATGTATATATATATATATATATATATATATATATATATATATATATATATATATATAAATACATTATGATTACATTGAAAATAAATTGTAAATCTCGTTAATTAAATCCTAAAGAACCCTTTTCCAAGTTTGAATTGTGTAAGGGTTTTATCACGGCAACATTTCAGGCATAGATGCAATTTTTCATAGTACTTCAACTAATGAGCGTTTTTAATGATAGCAATGGAGTACTTATCTCTACGTACGCGAAGTGTTTTTAAATTCTTGGTGGTGAGAAACTGGTGATGTTTTGAAACGGAATAAAAATCAAAGGACGTCATTTTAAATTTTACTTAATTACGAATATTAAAAAATAAAATGGGGTGGTGGGAAATGTTTGCAGTGTAGATTAATTAAAAAACAAAATAATAAAGAAAAGACATATTTTAATGGCCATTAAATATGTTATTACCATTTGTTAAACCATTATTTTAAATGATTTATTTAGTTGTGGTATATATATAGTAAGCCCGTACGATGATATTTTATTAGTTAAAAATCTACTGCGCATTCGTTTGCATTTCTATTAAAAAAAGAAGCAAAATGCCAACTGTGCTACCTATGAAGAAGGTAGCTATCATCATCATCTTACCCTTATCCCACCTAAGTAGGCACAATATGTTTTCCTTTTCCACTCTCCCCTATCAGATGTCATCTCAGTATTCACACTTTTTATACACATCTCATTTTTCACACAATCCATCCACACCTGTTTCTGCCTTTCTCTACTCCTATATCCGTCCACTTTAAAACTCAAAACTTGTTTTGTTACATGACTTTCATCTTTTCTCGTAATATGCCCGTACCATGCTAACCTATTCCTCCTCAACTTCTATATCACTGGTGCTATTTTCAAACTTCCTCTGATATACTCATTCTTAGTCTTATCCATTCTCGTTACACCACACATCCATCTTAACATTCGCATTTCTGCCACATGTAATATGTAATCTTTTCTCATCCGTCTCTTTCGTAGCGCAGTACTCGGATCCTTATAACACGGCAGGTCTTATTATAGTTTTATACATCTTCCCCTTGAGTTTCAACGGCATTCGTGGGTCATAAACTACCCCAAACACCTTTCGCCTATTCATCCACCCTGCATTTATTCTATTTCTCACGTCCTTGTCTATTCCACCGACATTCACTGAGGTACCGAAAATTGGAGCAGGCTGGTAAGAATACACCGTATAAGGTAGCTATCAATCAGTGACAAAAAAAATTAGAATTAGATCTGTAGTTCTAGAAGTTATCTCATGCAAATAAATAAACTTTAGATTTATGTTTTTGAATATATGTAAAACATTATTTCGTAAAAACAAATTTATTAACAAAATATTACAGAATAATATTCAAAAAATAATAATTATTATAACAAACTATTCTATCAATAAGTGTCTTGTTTTAATGAATATCATAAACTTTAAAATGTTGTTTGGAAGTTGGGAACTATTCACCAGATAAAAAGAAATCAATTATTTCATTCATTTTATTGTTTATATTTTGAATAACGTCATAAACTAACTTACATAACGCTATAACCCTTGGGAATATGGCAATTGACACATAAATTGTAGGTCAGAAAGTATGTTAAGTAATGGTGCTATCGCGTAAAAAACAAATTAACAAGGCGTTATGGGATGCGATTCGGAGTATCAAGGGCTTAGAGCGGATTAGCAGTCTAACAAAAACCGAGCATTATCGAAAAAGGTTGAACTGTGAATCCCTATGCCAGCAAGGTACCGCTCTGCTCACTTAAGAGCAGCACACGTATTTAAAATTAAATATAAACATTGTTATTTTTTACCATAACAATTATGTGCTTCTTTTAATAGTGTCGGTTTTATAATAAAAAATCCAGAAACTCGTAAACTTGTATTATACATATTAAAAAAATGCCAGTATGAGGAAGCTATAAAAATGGTTTGCTTTGTGTCTTTTTTCCACCGTTCCAATTTTCCCATGTACAAATACAATATATATTATAAAAAGTATAGTTTATAAGTTGTTTTTTCTTATACAATACAATGATTATATGTCGTCGTAAAATTCCTTAATTGGCTTGAAAAGGTTGACATGTTGAAATATAAAAATATTTTGTGTTGTATTGTGATACAGGAGGTGTCTATTTTAATTGATTTCAAGAAAGGAATGGGTCTATTTTTGCTCAGTTTCAAATGTATATGTCCAAAAGAGTGCAACAATTTTTATGATAATTTTACTGGGTAATTTATTTATACAAGTAGTGTATCAGATAACTTACTTTGTGTTTCTTCCAGAAACGGGTCGAATACGCCGTTATACATTCAAACGGGTTATGACATTACTCGTAAAATGCTATTATTACGTGAACGATAGATATGTCTGGAAATGACACTCCCTTCTACACATCCGCCGCTAAAAACCATTGTGACTACAACAACTCTTTTTGTTATAAAAATATATGCAATGAGAAGTTAAATCAGATCAAGAATATTACCGGTTTTTCTCGATGACTGTGTTGTTTACTGAACCAGTGGTAGTTTTGACGTTCATAATTTCTCAGTGCTTACATGGGATAAAGTATTTTGGACTTAACAACCTGGCATTATACAGGTGGATATATATAGATATTCTCTAAATCTATATGGTAGAAGTGAAGTATGTAAGTTTAGAAGAGGTCAAAATAAAATACAGTATTCTGGTATATATAATAGTAGAAAAAGTCGTAGTGTGGTCGAGTGGTTTCACCGTTGCTATATCAATTCTATGTCAGCAGGATTGAAATCCCGGCACTAAAAAAATTTTTCGAAATTCGTACACTTTTACTAATTTCAATTGGTAATACTATCGGCTGACGGAAAACATTGTGAGGAAACTTTAACCTGAGCAATATTCGTTTAGTACCACCGTACGTCGGAAAATATGGAAATATGGATATTTCGGAGTTTGAAATCACCAATACGTTGTGGGCTGGTGTGGTGATTAAGCCCATACCTTCCTTCAGGAAGAGGCCTATGGCCCTGCATTGGGTCTCTTACAGGCCGATATAGACTATATTCCCACATTTTTATTGTCCATTGTTCATATAACCAATATTATATACGAATCTATAGACCTTATTAAAATTATTGCAGAACCAATTGTCAAACACTGTGTTGAACGTTGTATGTTTGAGCCATGCAATGTGTTGCAGTGTCAACAAACGAAAACTTTGTAACGAAAACATAGAATAATTGTATCTTTGAATACTCGCCTTGGTTGTTAATTGAAACTATGCTGCTAATAATCTAACTGTTTTCAAGAGGACACCCACAATGAAGGTGGTAGAGCTACGCTGAAGCTATTACTGGTTTCAACATGAATGGGTCGGCTCGCCCGGGGTAGTACCACCCTCTCACAGAAAACCGACGTGAAGTAACAGTGCTTGCACTGTTGCGTTTCGTTCGGTCAGTGTGAGCGCCGGAGGCCCACATATTTATAAGGCCGGCAACGCACTTGCGACTCCCCTGGTGTTGATAGTGTCTATGGACGGCGGTGATCACTTACCATCAGGTGACCCACCTGTTCGTTTGCCCCCTATAACATAACATAAAAAAAAAATCAAAGGTAAGATCTTTTCCAGACTTTTGTAAATTTGGTAACAGTCAAAAGGCCGTTAGACTATTAGGTCATTGTAAATTTTTTACTATAGAAAGGTGAAGCCAAGGCAATATTTTCTCAAAGCTTAATTCCGTTGTCCGCGTCGCGCCCACCTGCCTCCATACCATGATATTGAGGGAGTAAATCATCTAACTACATGACGTTTCGGTAGAAATCGTTGCTGAAGCCTACTAAAAGACTTCGGGTAAATTGTTCAAATCGAGACCAAAATCGTTCCTCATTAAATAATATAGATACGAAATCGTTTATTTTTTTTTTAACAAAATTTAGGTTGGTAATTTTTTTTTCACATTAACTTCAAGATACTATTAAGAGAACAGAGTATAAGATGTAAAAACTATACTGACTTCTAGCTTGTTGATACATGCTAGGAATAGCAATGTTTATATTTTATTTTGACTATGTGTGCTGCTCTTAAGTGAGCCGAGCGATACGTTGCTGGCATAGGGATTCTCAGTTCCACCATTTTCAATAATGGTCGGTTTTTGTTGGACTGCTAACCCGCCCTAGGCCCTCAATACTTCGAATCGCATTTGAAGTTTCCTTAATGTTAGAGTTTTATCTGGATCTTGGTCTATTATATAGTTTTTTTGTTACTTGACATTTATTTGTGTAATATTGATGATATGTGGATTGAAATTAATTATTTAAGACATAAATTTAGAGATATCACAAAAACTCTCTCGAAAAAGCTATACACTTTTTGAAGAACAACGGAGGTTAGAAAATAGCTACCAAACACTTGAAGTTAGAGAAATAGCATCTGTATTTAGAAATTGCAATAATAATCCTCAAAGAGGAGTGTTTTGTTAAGATTAGAAAAGATGGGGAAGAAGATACATGGTGATGTGTTTTTATTTGCCGAAGTGTTACAACCTTACATAATTGACATTCCAGTTACCACCCTGCGATGAACATTTATAAAGCTAGGCTATTATAGACAACTTATGTTTATAGAACCCTCTAACTTCGCAAATCCCGTGGTCTTATCTTGCCGCATCATTTATAACTAGGCATCAAGGAATGACGTCTGTTCGGGTCCCGCAGGTTTAAGGGCCCCCATTTCGTGGGTTTGTAGTTACTGAGCAATAACCCGGGATTTCGAGATAAGTTTATTGCGGTATCACGTAATTTTAGTTAATTAGTGGTCGAGAATGTGATTTTTAATTGACCTATTTATTTGCTTATATAATTAAGTCTATCTTCAGTCACTTAGAAGTCTATATAAAATCATGTATTCGAGAATTATAATTACTTTATCTATATAAATAAATAATATTGAAGTATCTGTTTGTAATGTCAAAATATCAGCTTTTAACTAAATGGATATGAAGGTATGTACTGTACTTATAACAAAAAAAATGTAAATTTTTTGTTTAAGGATAACCTCCGAAACAGTTAGATGGATTTCAACTTTTACTGGCAGAAAGCCCATATTATAAGTAGTCACTTAGTCTACTCTTATTTTAGAAAAAAATTAGGCTTCTGCGCATATATAATAAACCAAATAAGCCGTGTCCAGTACCGCACGCTCTCTACGCGCATGTTTTTACATTGAACAATTTTTCTTTGCTGAATTCCACGGGAAGAAGTCGCAGGTAACAACTAGTTATTAATATATATTGAAGACTTATATCATAAAGAAACGACAAAACGTAGAGATTTTATCCTTGTCATAACCCGTGTCGGTTGAGATAATAACATAGCGATTGTCAGTTTTTTTCATTTTTAATTGGATCGTCTTTTTAAAAATCGGTAATTATATGACTTATTTTTATAAAAACATAAAAAGGTTTTGTTTAAGTTAATATTGGTATCGTTCATATTTAATGTACTTTTCCTGTACGTGCGTTCAATTTTTCAACTCTGCATTTTTTTCCCCTGATAAATAATTCCAATATCTTTTCAAGGGTTTTTATTTAGCAATATTAAATATATCTAAATATGTTATAACTAAAATAGATTAAGATTTGTTGTTATGTAATACACGATTTAATATTTGTACTATCTAACATATCCTAGCACATTAATAGTATAAAGTATGAGAGGCTTATTTATTTTTCCTTATTATATGTTTGTTTTTTAGTTGTAACAATGATATTTAAATAATCCCTTTGCTTTATAGTATACTTATTGTGATAGAGTATGAGCTAATTAACATCACGCTATGACTGTTAGGAATACAGTAATTGCCTTATAAAATTTAGGTCAGATATTATTTTCGAGCAAGATTGATGATTAATGATATGGGCGGGCTGCGTGGTACGGCTTAAAGAGTGATGGAAAAATTAAACTTGAGTGAAGCCGTGGGCTACAAATAGCTAATTAATATGTTTTTTTTTAAATAGCTATAGGCTTTAATGAACACTTAAATTCAAGTGCGCTTTTATCACATCGTACAATAAAAAGGTTAAGATATTGAAGGCAATAAAGATAATTTATTGCATACGATTGTGACATTAGAATACATCGGTTATAATTTCTATATTGGATGAACAGACATCCTTTCTTAGAAACGATTTATATGTATATGAATGATGTGTCAAGGAAATATTTTAATGCGTTCACGGTACACTTGATGTATTGAGCGAATAAATAAAGTATCAACAAACAAAACGTTACGTAGCCGACACGACATAATCCTTTCTCTCTGAAAGTAATATTTGTTAGATAGAGAGGGAGAATAATTTATTAGAGGTATATGATCCTGTGCTATAATTATAGACTAGATGATGCCTACTATTACACTCTCGTAAAAACGTCTAGAATAATTGTATGGTGTCTTTTTGGTGATTACTACTTACCCATTATTACCGATTTTATTTTTAACTCATATAGAAAAGTATAATGAATGAATGAAGGACAATTTTTTTTATAGTTTATAAGTTTTAATATTTAGATATATTTCACCTAACGTTGAATGTTAAATCTAGAAGGACTAGCTCTCAAGTGCAGCTGTCGTAATATACCCATATGTATTACGCTACAGATTCTCAACTTGACGTTGGTAGCTAGTTAGTTGGGCCTAAATAACATACCACCATACTATGATTTTATCACGATGTTTTCCTTCACTGAAAGCTGCGGATAATATGCAAGGATTCAAAAATATATCGATTAACACGGTGCCCAAAGACGCTAACCACAGGCCACATATACCTTAACAATTCTTTCCTAAACGAGTAAAATTGTCGACAAAAGTCAGTTCTTTCGTTTCATATTATTCAATTAAATAAATAAATTTTAATAAATCAATTCAAATATATTGTAGTGAGTTAAAAAAGGTTTAAAAATATATAATCTCATAATCGTATCGTTTACGTTACGTTCGTGTTAAAACCCAGTTCAAATTAAACGAACACGATTGTGAAGCAAGCAGTATCTCCCTGAAGTAATATTAATCATCTGCAATGAGTACTGAAATCGTACAGCTCTGCGATGTATAATTGCGACATTCATAATTTATTCAGAGAAATGATTTGGATGGTTGCCATGTTTTTGTTATTTTTATGATTTTACATCTGTCGATGTTTCCTGTTGTTACCTTCGTTGGTGGTATTAAGGTGCCATAAAATAGGATACCCTTTTTGAATTAACCAACTTCAAAAAAAGATTCTGTGTTTGTTTGTATATTCGCGATGTTCTTCACAACTAGTGATCCGAATTCAGTGGGGGTTTCGTTATTAAATGCTAATTTTTTTGGGAAGGTTTTGCTTTATAGCATTTTAAGATCTGATGAAGAGCTTCGGAGTTAGATAATGGAACTTTTCAACGGCTAACAGCAAATCACACGCGATTGCTGTGATCGTATATCTATGTATTGTTTTTACCATTCCATGACATAATATCATGCCTGTATTGTTGTTGGAGTAAATAGACGTGTATAGTACAGTCTCATCTATTGATCTCTAGTTAAAGGGTCGATAAATTGGTTATAGCCCTGATGATATAGTACTGAAAGTTAACGCTTGCTTAAAAGACAATGAAGTAGGGTTGCCGATCTTACCGTTATTCCATGATTGTCCTGCTTGTTTAAATATTCTGTGGTGCCATGGACCTTTCTTATGTAAGCCTTTCGCTAACCAAAAGTAATCACTATAGGCTTAACGCGTTATTACGTTTGGTCACATCTTCTGTTAAAATATACTTGGTTAGCTGCAACTCCCAAGTTGAACATAAATGGTATGTTTAAGGAACTTCAGTTGAGAGCTTTTTCTACATTTTAATGCGCATAACATTTCACTTTTCACTTTCTTATTTACACGAATGGTGTAGTTCCCAAACAAGGACAATATTATATGTGTTAAGCAAAAATATTTTTTCTGACTTCGGGTGAACTTTGCGTCCTTTAATTGTATATTTACATAGTACCTCTCGACAAACAGATTGATTCTTAGTGTGAGAACTGTCTTTAAATAAAAATATTAAATGCATATAGCTTTCATTATTTATTCATATTTATTAGTAAGAATGTTAGCAGTTAAAAACCACATTCTGTAGATTTACAAGTATACCGTGAAGAAATGAAGAATAGCAGTTACTGATGGAAACATACTCTACAATACAATCTGTTGTAAATCTTTCTTTCTAAGCGGATCTCAGCGCAAGAGGTTCTTTCATATCCTGGACTGACAAATGATGTGATTGTATCAGCCTGTCTTGTATCGATTTGGTGAGTCAACAAAAGAAGTGCTTCCGCGACAATGTCTGAAGCATATTTCGAAATTAATCAAATACCAATGATAGTTATGACAACCGTGATACATCTAAGAGTTAAAAGATCAATCAGGTGATACTGTGTTCAAATATTACCTTAGAATTAGAATTAATAACTAATTATTTATTCGAGGTGTTTAAAGTATTACCAAAGTGAATTCTGTGAAAACAAATAGGGGCCTAATGAGCTATTATGCAATGACATGTAGCCTTGGTGTGATGTGTCGTGGGCCGTTGGTATTGCATGGCGTATCATGGAGTTTAGGGTTGCCTATACTTATAAATAACAAAATATATCTTTCTAAGGCGGATTTTTTTGCTGATGTTAATGTATTGAAACATAGGTACGTGAATACGCATATAATGCACAACGTGGTTATTATGATTCACGGTAATGACGAATGAAAGGAATCAACCCCCTGGGGACAGTTTAAAAAGAATAAATCGGTAGCAAATATTTTATTGGATTGTACGTTAGGTAACCTCTTCTTTGAGGCCCTGCTGAGGGACCAACACCTACTGGGTCAGGTAGAAGTACTGCAGGGGCAGTTCCTGCCTACTTGGCTAAAGGGTATGAGAAGAACACTGAGGGGGCTTAGTCAGTATACATTTGGTTTTCTCACCTATGCAGCCCGGTGAGCTGGGGATCTAAGAAGATTCCCACGCGAGAAAAAAAGTAACATTTTCTTTATGTGTTACACTTTCAGCAGCAATATCCGCCTTTTTCGCCGGCTGCTAATATCTTAATAAGCGGTGTTTTATCCAGTACCTCTTACTAGTGCAATCGATTATAAGATTTGCTCTTTACCACTGTGGATCGTAATTTCAAGAGCGTGTTCGTCCGACTAGGACCGAGAGTTTGGGAAAAAAATCTTCATAAAACATTACCTAGAAGGACTAACATGTAAGACTGAGAAATGAGTTTTTTTTAATAGTGTAATAACCTCTTTAAACATTCCCTGTTTTATAAAATTTTATAAAAAAACTGTGAGGTTAAAAAACTCTTTAAATAACACCAGTTGATGTTCCGGGTTGGTTTCTTCTCTAATCCAATCCAATAAAACTCGTTCGCTGTCGTTCGTAGAAGGCGGACAAGTATCAAAGATATTTACTAATTTAAAAAAGTTTAGGTTAGGTAGCATTTCCAAATTTATAATGATATGTAGATCTAGCGAAGCCAATAATGTGAATACATTTTAACTCCATACTACGTTGGAATAATTATTTTTTTCATCACACATGACTAAGAGTACGTTCGTATACTACGTGACCCATTTTTTACTATTTTTACCCCCCCCCTCTCACTTTGGCGATCATCCGTAGTATAAGAAAAGTCCCCCACTCCCTTTCTAGTTTTTGTCTTATTTAATTAAATTGTTTATTTTTTATTTGCATTGCCTGCATTGACAAAGAAGCCTTGTAAAATTTAATGAATGCATTGTACAGTAAATCGTACAATGACATTATTGTATAGGCACAAAATCTCGTCCATTTGCTTAGCAACTGTACTGCACTGCACTACAAACTGTTGGTTTTCAATCAGCTGCCGTCCTATGTGCGTCTGTGTTGCCATCTGTGAGTTTTATAAGCGCTAAACGTTGCGCGCTATTTTGGAATATAACTCGAAAACCACGAGATTTTGCTTTAGAGGATATTGATTACGTGACAATTAATTAAACTTTATCCCTCCTCTTTGTGACCAAGCGTGGCACTTTGAAGACCCCCCCTCTTCCTGAACAGGCCATGTATTATGGGTACGTTTCCTAATACGATTTCTTAATGATTATCATTGCGAGACCGAGGTGTTGAAAATTGTGATTAATATATATAAAAAAAATAACTAACAGACTCACTGACATATCAACGCACAGGACTCTTAGGATGCGGGTTCATTTTACACTGTAGGTGAACACTGATGAAGAATTTTTGGAAATTTAATCCTTAAGGTGGTGAAAAGGGGGCTGAAAAATGAAAATCAGTAATTTTCCGGTCATTCGTTTATTCTGATATATATTGGGATATCAAATAAATGGTGCAAAATAATGACTGCATAGTAAGCGCGATTGAAACCGCGGGAAATTTATATGTGAATATATGCACAACACAATATATTATGAACCCTATATTTACGTTATGCATAAAACACGGCAGTATGCGAGTTTGCGGCAATCACTTACGCTGACACGGCCGAATGCATGCAACACAGTACACGCTCCTAATGATCGTCCATTTATTGTTTAGCTGGTGGGTGTAGACATTCGAATAGTTTGTTTGGCTGTGCAACATGTATTTCGGTATCGAGTGAATTATTGCTTGTGCGCTATTTGAATAATGTGTGCGAAAAATATATAATACTAGTACTAACGTTCTAAATATTTTAGTATTAGTTTTCAGGTACAGTCAAAGATTTTTGTGTGAGAAATTTATCTGGTGTGGACCATAGTAATATGAATCCTATGGGAACGTAACAGGGATAACCAAAAAAGTATACATCAATGTATATATAAATAAGGAAAGAAAAAATGTTTCCGTAGGTATAGTTCTCTTTTTGTCAATGACTTTTTTAAATTTAATTTTTGTTTAGTACCTGTTTAGGAGCTTTAGTGTTGTCAAAAATTTGAAAAACTTTGCTTTGTTTTTCTTCATTATTGAAACTTGAAATGAAATATGGCCCAACGTTAACCTTTAGGCACTATCACGAATAAATCCGTAGTTCTGTCTGTACATTTTTTTATTTCGTGTTAAATAGGTATTCTATTATAAAAGCCTCTGATTACAATGATAAACGTTTACCTGTATTTGCTGTGTATCTGTTTTAATTGAAAAACATCATTCATTCTGATGAAATGTTGTGTACGGTAACTTGGTAAGCATATATTATAAAACAATTGATGGCCTAAAGGAATTGTTAATAATCTTGTCGAATTTGAAAAATAATGATGTTAAAAAATATCTATATTTATTCTTAGCCGTTTTGTATATCTTTTCTTTGCAATCTCTTCTATCTGCCAACAAAAGTCTGATAGGAATTAATTCAGACCTCGGACAAAACATACACACATCTATTTGATATATATTTTTATTTGAGATAAATAAAAAGCAACTTTATGAAAACTATCTTTATTATTATAACTATAGAATATTGAGCCACCTGTCCTAGTACATCGTATCCACCATTTTCTCATTTTTTTTGGAAACCAATTTGTTAGTACATTATTACTGCCATTGTCGAGTAGGTAATTTCTTGCGATCATAAATACAAGTTTCTTGCGATCATTTCAATGAACTAAAAAGACGGTGGACGTCTTGTTAGAACTGTCCAAGTAGTTTTTGTGGCAAGTCAGAATCCATGATACTCCGTGACATTATTTTTCATCCACTTGTGTACAATAACTAAAGTATATTACGTAAAACGCTACCAATATTACAAAATATAGAGCCAAATAATACAAGATTATGAATGAAATATAAAATCCACTAAATGACATTCCAAGATCCCGCCAAAAACTCCACTTTCAAAATGTTGCAAGAAAAAAAGTTACAGAAAATTGACGCTTAATATGAATAACATTTATCTTCTTATTATATCTATTATATCTTCCCTCTCAAATGCACAATCCTCCTTTCACTCACACTTTACGTTTCGTTCCTCATATGACATTTATTAGCAATAAATAATTATCACTTCGTAAATCATACATTATACATTATAAATGCAAGTATCTTATTAACATAAATTATTTATAGATAAGAAAGGTAGGTATATATTCATTTATGTATTTGTATCAAGTTACACCACTTACACGTAGTTTGAAACACGCGACCTGTCTTTGTTTGCTTATCGTGATTTGCGGTGGCAATGAATTATTTAAAGGGCGTGGTGGAAAGCGACGGAGGGTGATTAACATGTTTGGTCCAATATTGGCTATATTTTCGCTTCCAAGTCAAATCTTCAGAATTCACATATGTAACGTTTTCTAATTACTTGTCACTTATCATTTTGATGTAAACAATAAGAATCTACTCTTCATAACGCATGTAAAGATAATTCATAGACTTTTACTTCTTTCTATATTCGCAAAGTTCTTTTTGCTTCTTTGTTTAGAATTTAGGGCTTTTTTTTCATTTTTACTGTGCTCGTGGAAATATCAAGATAAAAATGGAATGCAATAGGTGGCTTTGGATGAACAAAAAAAGCTTTTAATTTTTTGTTCTTTAGTTACCATGAAAATATCGTCCAAGATGACGAAAAAAAAAATGGTAAATCTTGTAATATTACTACTAAGAGGTGGCTTATCCTGATTTCTAATTTACCATTTAAATAACACGAGATTATTAATTTTTTATTTGTAATTTTAATGCGCTCGAACAAATTGTCGTCCAGTGAAATTGAAAACATATACTTGTAGAGAACTAAACTAGCTACAAATCGGTCGCATATGATTTCTTGCTTAGTGGACTCGTTTAAAAGTTATTCGAGGTTAAAGTGCAACCTGAAATGGTAAATGATTGTTTTTTACAATTTTTCATACTCTATCACAAAGTTCTTTCTTAGTTAAACAGGTATAATTGGAACGGTAAAATAAACGGTACCGCATAGACAGTATATATATAGAAATGCATGTTGGAAATAAATGTGCTTATTAACTTTAATAGCCTGTAGGTAAAATAATAACAGCCAGACACGCGGATATTATCGATGCATCATAAAAGCGTTTACACTTCCCCTCCGAGCATAGCGGCCAACCTCAAAACATTCGTTAGCCGTTTTACAAGGAGAACATGGCACGGAACGTCACGCAAATGGTTTTGGCACGTGCCGGTGCACCCCTCGATGATAACAGCTAAATGTTTGCTGTTTACTGATTTCGAGATACTCGTGTGTGGTATATTTCACAGCGATTTAAAATCATCCTAAAAAAATAAATAACTTGTGGTGATCGAGCGGTTTGACTGATGGAATATCAATCTCATATCCGCAGGTTCGAGCCCTGGAATATAGCAATGAATATATCGAAATTCATGTACATTTAGTAATTCAAATTGGTAACTCTATAGACTGACGGTGACGGAAAATATAATGAGGAAACCTGAACCTGAGAAATAGTCTTGTAGTACCAAAATATGTAGAAGAATATAGAAATATGAATTTCTCGGAGTTTGAAATCACCAATACGTCATGGGTTGGTGTGGTGGTAACTGGTGTGCCGATACCTTCATTCGAGAAGAGGTCTATGGCCTGCAGTGGGTCTCTTATAGGCTGATTAAGATCATAAACATGTCGCGATCATCATGCATCCTAATCGTAACTAATATTATATAAACTAACTTTTGCTTGCAGCTTAGCTCGTTCAATGTAGATTTAAAGTATCCCTTGGGAATAGTACATTTTGAGGCGATGTTCGATGGTAGTATGTTTAGACGCAGCACCCAAGGACGTAGGTTCGAATCCTAATAACTGAGTCGGAGCTTTTGGCGAAGGAAAACATCGTAATAACACCAAAACATAGTGATAGGGCTTTTTCTAAATACGCCTGGCTAGCTACACCCTAAAGTTCAAAATCTGTCGCCAAGCACCTGTTTGTGTGTTCCGGCAGCTACACTTAAGTGCCTGTTTCCCTCTAGGCTTAGCGTGACTACCATCCAAGACTACATCATCATTTAACATCAGATGAGATTGTGGTCAAAACGCTAACCAATTAGGTATTAAAAAAAAAAACATTTTTCTGTGGGATAGGTACTTATGTCCTTTCCTGTCCCTCTGATAACGTGAATGTATGTAATTAGATCAGTCGTAAAGACCCTACAAAAAGTAAAAAAAAGTATTGTTCCCGAGGGATAGGTTAAATCTACATTAATGCGAACGAAGCGTTGAGCAAAAGCCAGTATAGGTATCCACCCAATATAGTGTTTCTGTCTTAGTTTTTTGCGTTTAGAGTAACTGAAGTCGCTCGCCAATCACCCATGGTTGTATTCCTGCAGATGACCTTGATAACCAGAACCCCTGTATGTTTAATATTTTTACCATTTTAAACAACATCGTCATTTAGCATCAGATAAGATTGTGGTCAAAGGCTAATATAAAAAGCTGATATATAAAAAAGGAAACAATCCATAAGAATACAAAGGGAACAACCAGAGATGAGATTAGATTGCTGATCTTTTGGTGGTAACCGTTATTTTTGGATTGTATTGTGCTCATCATTAACTACAGTGAGGTCATTTTCCTGTGCTATAATACAAAAAAACCACTTGTGTCTATTGCAGGTGCTGTTTATGAAATTAGTATAGATTTTATAGTTGGATGTAAATCTTCTTTAACTACTACTTAATTACTATTTTTATTAGATTGTGATCATTACACGTTAATCTCCCATACATTGTAATTAATTATAATTTTTATATTTTACAGTTACATACCAATGGTGAGTACCATCAGGTTCAAACATCCGCTAACGCTGGGTTCAAACGTCAACCAATGACGCGTTTAAATTACTTTTTGTTGTTCTAGACACTTTCTATTGCACTGAGACGTGGCTGTGGCCAATCAATTCCAGGTGGAAGTGCAAAGTAACATCCGTTCTAATATCTAGTCTGGATTATCATACACCAATATCTCTAAGACTATATATTTTCTAAACGGTCTTGAGGAATTTCCTGGCGACTAATCAAAATTTAAAATCCAGTGCTACTGAAATTAAATGGAACCTCCTTGAGAATATCCCCTTTATAATAATTTTACAAATTGGTTTATAAACAAACGAAGTTCTGAGGTAACAAATTTAAAAAACTGAATTAAGAACGTCTTCTTTTTTAAAATCTGTTGAAAATAGTACCACCGACGTATAAAAACTATTAGACATTTTGATTAAACAATATTTCAAAATTTTCTGGTTAAGTTGGAAATTTATCCTTAACAATTTATTTAACAAATTAGTTCAAGTGTAAAAAGAATTATTCAATACTTTTTCTATTAAACGCTGCCACTGAGACCTTACACATTATCTATTGGATTATTTTAAGAGATCGTTCCTTTGATAAGCGATTGCCCCGAGGGAATAAATCTGTTCATTATTGATTGGTAGTTAGTTACGCCCCGGTTGATATAGTTTTCTTCCTCATTTCGTGATGTAATATCGAGGTTCATGTTACATTATGTTAATGTGAATACGATATATAGTCACGCTTAATTTACTTTCCCCGTATATTTTTATTCAAATAACGTTTTTGAACGTTTGTAAATATCAGTTTGGAGTATCATGTAATTATAGTCATCATCATCATCTTACCCTTATCCCATCACACATCATTTTTTACACAATCCATCCACACCTTTTTCGCTCTTCCTCTACTCCTATATTCGATCAATTTAAACTTAAAAAGTCTTCTTGTGGTGACTCACTGGTGCTATCTTCAAACTTTATTTACTCATTCTTAATCTTATCCATACTTGTTACACTACACATCCATCTTAACATTCGTATTTCTGCCACATGTAATCTTTTATTATCCATTTCTTTCGTAGCCCAGCACTTGGATCCATATAACACGGCTGGTCTTATTATAGTTTTATACACCTTACATCATGTAATTATAGTACTATGAAAAATAGACGATCAAACATAAGGGTTTTATTTGTGCCTATATTTGAATACCTGTGATTTCCTTTTTTGGTTTTTCCTTTTTCTGCACAAAAGACGGGTGTTCCCATTCTATATATTTATTCGGATCTGCGTTAGTCTGTAGATATACATATATTTAAATTAATATTTCAAAAGCATGCTCATTCTACAAAGGACGTTTTTACCCTATAATAACATTAAAAAGTACAAATGATAATTTGTTTGTTTGAAAGCGTTAATCTCGAGAACTTCTGCTCAAATTTGAAAAGATATTTTTGTATTTAAATTCCATTATCCCAATCCCATATATATCCCGATATATCTGTAATAAAATGTAATAATTATTACTTTGTAAGTGGCACAATATCTTTACAAACATAAAATTTTATTATGTGTTAAATGTGCTGTAAAATAATATACAACAAATAAATAAATCTAATTTTAATATAAAGTTATTAAAATATTAAGAAGCTATTATCTTTATAAGCATTACACACCTTAAACGATGTGTCTCTTGTCGTGGAGAAATGGGACATGCGGTGTGGTGCTTATGCTTTTCTTCTGTACATTATTGCTGTTGGGATTGTCGAGCTACTGCAGCGCGTCGGGCATGTTCACGGAAACGAGAATTGATGGTTTTCGCGCCATTATGCGCAAGAGATGCACTTCACTCATGAGCAGGGTACGCGCCAGCCCCAAAAGCATACTGAATGCTATATCAAGCAGGTGGGATAGGGTACGCTTACATACCTTTGTGGCGTTATAGTTAGAATAAAATTAATTGCTATTCCCAGTAGATGTAAGTACTAACACAAGTTTTTAAGTTGTGTGTATACTAACCAGATGGACTTTTGTCTGAAATAAAGATTTATTATTATTCAGTATATTGTTAAAATATTTAACGATGCAAATGAAGTCGCTAGTATCAGCTAGTTATCTAATATATTAATTCCAAGCGCCTACAGTAATTGTCTATTAAAGGTCGTCATATAGAAAAAAAAAACGCTATAATAGCGGTAAGCTATAATGGCAGTTTTGACGTTTGTGCGCATATGAAGGTACGTATAAATATATAACTTGGTTCGAATGAGCCAATTGCTGTTCTTTGTTGTCAACAGTGCCATGCAATTAGTCCTAAAGTTTATCGATTTTTAGGATACAAAATTAATTTAGTACACTGACTTAAAAAATTTATATTTATAAATTATATACTATATATCTATATAACTAGTACGATATCTAACTATATAATATTCTTGACAGAATCCTTGATATATTATAATGTATTACTGTAGTTATTTAAGACACAACTCTGCATTTATATTCTTCAAAATTCCAAATTATACATTTATATCCTATTTATGATTGTATATATAGAATCGCTGGTCAGTACAACTACCGCCTCCGGAAAACTCGCATTAAAGTTTAATGCAAAACAAAGGAGCATTTTGATTCTATTTTTGTCGAAAATAAATCGATATATTACCTTACTATTGTAATGTGTCAAAACTGGCATCATAGCGTGCCGCTATTATATTAGACAGGCGAGATATCGTGACAGTCCGCTGAGTCAGCGAATCTTATAATTCTCTGATTTATAGATCGGCATCTAAAGCTAATAGTCTACTTATCAAAATAACATCGACAGCTTTTATCTGTTAGTATAATCAGAAGGTATTTCTGTTACTGTTTCGTAAACCGGTTACGAGAATATTATACGGACATTGACCTCGGTGAACAAATCAATGTTATATAATGTTATCAATGTCATTATGTTTCTTGGCGATTATTATGAATATATTATTAATATTATTAAAATGAAAACAACTTTATGCTAATGTGCGACCGTCTATAATATGCGGTGTGAAGTTATCACGATTTATATACATTACATATCATCTTTATATATATAATTCTTCTGTACGTGTATTAGTGATTGAACCTCCTAAACGAGGACCGATTTGTAAGAAATTTTTTGTGAGTTCGAGTGGGTTCATGGATGGTGTAGATTCATAATTGGCACTGCAATAGCACCTTTTTCTCCTTGGTTTTTAACCAATTACCTGATTTTTTTTTGTTATTAGCTATTGATAAGCTTTTGTATTATCAATATAAAAATTTGAAGAATTGTTGTCGAATTTGATCACAACTAATTATAAAAAAATCATAAAATGATAAATAAGTCTACGTCGATTGTTGCCCAAACTTAGAAATTTCAAGAAATAAAATGAAATAGTTACCGTCTCTACTGAAGTTTCGTGTAAAACAACCTTCAGTAATTTACGCGTTTCTTCTAATTGAAGTTAACCCTTATTTAGCCGCGATGATCGATTTTTTGGTAACGTAATAACTTATGACATCGCGTCACCGATGACTTCGACATGCTCGAGACGTATTGCGCTTGCGTCAGACTGGCGACGCGTATTATAGAGGCCTGTGTATCGAGCTTGTACAACCCATCATATGTTTGGTTAGTTGATGAACTGTATAAAAGTGTATACAACTATTGCTCGGAGTGCCAATAGATGTGAAGACCAGACTAATGTTAATCATTAAAATTGAAATAATTCAAAAAAGAACATTGTTTTGAGTTTTTACGTCTGTCGGCAGTCCTTATGATTGCTTCGACATTTTTTATCATAATTATCCAACTCGAATGATTTTATGTGATCTGTTAGTATGATTATTGTTATATATTTAACCGCATACAATGACAAATCGAATAAAAAGTACTTTATTCAATTTAGGCTGTGAAAAAGCATTTACAAATGACAAAACTACTACAGATCTGAAAAACAGCATAGTCATCGAGTAGAACCCGCAATAAGCTGGATCTGGTTTATGTTTTTATCGTACATAATTTATAACAATGAATTCTGTTTAAGAGGTGTGTTATTATCAGACATTACTATCGTGTACTTATTTTATATTTAATGCAATTTTAATTCGTTTCCTTGTATGTTTTTTTTTTTTTTTTTCTTCTTACTTTGACTACCCATCCTCTTTAGTGAAGAATATTAGTGCAAACATCAGGTGGGTAATACGTTTATAAAGTGTTTTGCAATGGCTTCAATCTTCCAATGTGTCAATTAGATGGCGGCTATCTTCTTTGAATATGCCAAAGAGTTTTTGTGACAACTTAGAATTCATGGTCCGCGATTTTCTTTTTTTATGTTTATCTTTATTACTTCACTACATAGTATAAAAAAAAAGTCGCTTTCTCTCTCCCTATATCCCTATGTATACTTAAATCTTTAAAACTACGCAACGGATTTTGATGCGGTTTTTTTTAATAGATAGAGTGATTGAAGTGGAAGGTTTATATGTATAATAACATAAATTAAACACTGGAGAAATACTGTTATTTTTGAGGTTACTCCAAATTTAACGCGTGCGGGCCACGGGCAGTAATGAATAAATCAAAACTACTGGATCGATTTTAATCATTTTTTCAGTGAATGACATACGCTATATATTTTATACCCGTGCGAAGCCGGAGCGGGCCGCTAGTTATTTATAACTTGCTCATAATAACCGAGTGTATTACGTAAGATGTCATCAATGTTACAATATATAGGGTTAAATAACGCAAGGTTATGATAAAAAGTAACGTAGTTACTACATAACAGATTACGTTCGTGCCAAAAAAGAAAACTTTTCTTATAATTAAATTATTTTATACTCATGAGCCCGTCTCAAAAATTCGGATATTGGTAATAAATTTTTATGTAAATAATTATATAATAAAAGTTACATAAATGAACATAAGTTGAATCAATTTATGAAACACACATCGCACTTAGGGTTAAAACAATATAGTCGTTCTCAATACCTTATTTTATTTTCGTTATCACCGTTCATTTTTTTACTAATAAATGACGGTTATTACTGTCATATGGTTTAAACGTATATGATTTCGTTGACATTTTTATCGCCTTATTCCCCTGTTTGCGTGTGAAGATTGAAAATAATTGTTCTTTTACAGTTTATACGTTACCAACGCAGCGTTTACACACTGTTGACAGTTTGATGATGCGATAATAAAATTTATAGTATTGTACGTCGATATGACGTTTTTTTTTGTGACCTATTTGTATTTAGACGTAGATTTTGTAAACACTTCAATAGCAAAACGTTATTTTATTAATACAAAAAAAAAAAAGTCTGCGGGTAATACAGAGATCACATGTATGAATTTAAAATGTTTTATTATTTTATTATATATCTTTATTTGTAACTGATCTTTGTTCACGGCATTGCTCGTGTTAATGTAGATTTTACTTATCTCTCGAGAGCAGTCGTTTATCGGAATCAAAGGTACCTAAAGGTACTGTCCTTTTCTGTACTCCTACCAATGTGTATACGAAAATTTATAGTTAGGTGTGAAAGCGTCATAAACAGAGTTACATTCCGATTTTATATTATTAATTAGAAGAAATGATTAAAAAATATAAATAATAAAACTTAAAAAAATTAATTACGTTTAAAAAATATATTGCAATTAAATATTATTGTTAAATAAATAGCACAAATATATATATTTTTTTGTTAAGTTAAAACTATGTTTCCTAAAAATTTATCGAAATGTAATTTTTTATTTATAACCCACTTTTAATACTTTTATGTCATGTCTTAACCAATAAAATACAAGTTTCTTAATATTTCTTTATATTTAATAACTTGAATATCACACATAAAATGAAATATTGCATATATTATTTACTTATTATAAGATCGAATCACAAATAACTTCAAACAGAGGTACTAATATTGTTTTGAAATCATTCGATCAGCATAGAATTATTAATTTAACGTAAGATCTTCAACAGGAATGGATTTAAAGAAACTGTTGATATTGCGAACAACTCTCGAGACGGACACTTTTATCATGGGCCAACCTACCTCTTTGATGATATCATTACCGTTGGTAGCTATTAATTCCTTGACAGCTTGACCTAAAAATGATATTTCAATACAAGATTTATTCGTATTTATAATTTTGTTACAATTATGAATTAAATTGTCACCTTTCCAAAGCTAAGACTTTAAAATGAGCAGTCTCGGTATTTTGCTTATAATATTGAGCAACATATGGTACCAATATTAAAAATTAAATGCTTCTTTTGAGAATGGGAAAATGAATGTCTTTTTTATTCTTTAAAATCGTGTGATCGATTTGAAATTCGTGACTACATTTTCTTCTGTTAGGTAGCAGATACTTCATTGATTACTGAAGAAAATGAATATTACATTTAGACTGATACAATTTTATAGTGATTGCAAGAAAGCAGTTTAATACACATTTTCACACAAGTACCTAAAACTTCGTTTCCACCGTAAAGGTTTTCAAAAACGATGTCAGACTTTTCTTTAAGCTCGTAAGAATGCGACCAACTTTTGATATGCCAATAAATTTTACCGTCCTCATTAGTTTTTTCTGCTACATCCAATTCTAAGCGTATTTGAAGTGATTCTGCGAAAATTAAAATTTGTGTATTATTTTTCAGTTTTTATTTAACTCTTTTACTGGATTTACATTTAGTTTTGTTTATATTGTGTGCTCATAGTTAACTTTTGTATTTTCGTAGAGTTTCATACAGTTGTCTCTTCATTTTCGTCTATTATTTATTGCATTGAAATGCTTCTGATTTCTGCATATATTATTACTATTTTTATGTGTGTATAATATATTTAATGCTGACAAACCCAATTGCGTGTGGGAGAATAACATAAGTTAGACTGTAATGCAATAAAAGAAATTTCATAATATTTTTTCCTTAGCTACCAGAGCTTAGCTTTCATAGACAAAAATGTTTAATTCACAACTGATACAACTATAAATAAAGCAAGTTTTGTTAACATACTTAGAACAACGTTCAGTCGACCTCTTCCCTCAATAGGCAATACAAGAACGCTTCCTTTCATGTCATAATTACCGTCTATCTTTATGGTACATATTATATTGAGATCAAGCTTTGATTTTTCTACATCGAACCTGTAAAATAAAGGTCTTAATTGCTACTTTTATCCTATCACTATAATATCATAGTTGTTATAATGATTACAATTATTTTCTCATTTACTATTATTGTGATCGGTGACCAAGAGTCAATTTAAATCAGAAGGAATTTATGTATAAAGGTATTGTTTACTACTACGACTACTATAAGCCTATATGTAAAATGAACTATTGAATATACTCGTATATTCTTAATTTGTAGCACTTATGAAATTATTAGAATCAACGTGTCACAGCCCAACGATTAAAACTTTATGTTCATTCACACACTAATTATTTTGAATTTTATACGTGTAAATGTCAATTCGGTATTTTAAAGTAATCCTTAAATGTACCCAAATTTAATTCATTTTGTAAATGCCTACTTGGACCCCATTTTACTGTGTACGATAAAGATTAAAGTAATGAAGACTATGGTGTATATTTTACAGTAATTATATGTAGAATTTTGGAATAACAACATAACCTAATTTCAAATTTTTAAACTAAAATTATTTACTAATTACAAGGCTGACGATTATTGAAATATTATATAAATAATGCAAAATGATTTATAAAATATAAAATGAAGAATTTAAAATTATCCCGAAATTAATTTCATTTACAATACTTATTTTTATATTAGAACGAACTTGTAATTCTAGAATTAAAATTGACGCTTGTTTACTATTTAGAAAATCGATACATACTTTACTTTCTCGGCCTGACATTCCTTCATTCCTATTATATTGACATCACTTAAAATAAAATTCAAGTTTGGGGAACTCGCATTGACTTCTTCAAACGTAAGTGGGTCCAGCTTTTCCACTTTATTATCTGGTAGTCCATCAGCGAAAATAGATATAGCTGCTTGCGTAGAGTCTTTCAAACATTTCGTATCATCGGTTTTACATTTCGTTATGAAAGGAGCTGCAAGGCACGGAATGTAATTTACGTTTGTATTATCTATATATAAGCAATATTTAAGCCTTAAAGATTTGAAAATGTGTGCATTTAAAACAAAATTAAGTAAAAAATGTACACTTTTCCATATGTCTTATTTCTTTTACATTTATTTGTAACATAACTGTTGTTGGTTTAATTAAGTTCATTCCATACTATATTGGAAAATTGTATAATAATATAAAAAATTGCAATATGTATAGACAATGACTTTTATAGATTTATTAACTGTACGATAATCGATTTGTTATACTCAATTAAATATTGCAAAAAATTGTGATTTGTGATGAATTTTAATACAAACCCAAATTAATTGTGTAAGGTAACATATGAAAAGTGGATGAGTCATTATATTGTAAACTGTACTTACGTGTTGCAGCATAAGATATCCCAGTAAAAGTTATTAACGCAATAAGGTTAAAATATATTTTACACATAATTTCAAAATTTGTATTAAAATTATGTCTTCTTTAAGCTACTTTATGCGATAATGAGTTAGCTAATGTACATCATCAGTTTATATAAGCATAGTGACATAAATTATCGTGTTTATCTTTTTATAAGCATTGCTTGACTTGAATAATGATGGCGCATAGCAAAAACTATAATAACAATACATCCACCATCTTCCTGTTAAAAAGGCATCTAAAAAAGTTTGTGATTTCTTTTTTATGAATCGGTTAATTTGATATTCTATGATAAATGATTTTGATCGTATGATTACACTTCAGGATTGTATGTACATCCGTTGTCTTTAATTCTAGTCGATTTTCACGTACCTACTTACTAGCAAAATATCAAAAATTTGCATTAAGCATTGCTATTCTAGGAGTTCCTTTTTGTTCTCTAAGCTCATTGTACGTAAAGTATCGTCGTTTCATACACCAGTATATTGTAGGTGCACTGTAGGTGGTAGAGCTACGCTGAAACTATTACTGGTTTCAGAATGAATGGGTCGGCTCGCCCGGGGTAGTACCACCCTCTCACAGAAAGCCGACGTGAATTAACAGTGACTGCACTGTTGCGTTTCGTTCGGTCAGTGAGAGCGCCGGAGGCCTACATATTTAAAAGGTCGGCAACACACTTGCGACTCCCCTGGTGTTACTAGTGTCTATGGACGGCGGTAATCACTTCCATCAGGTGACCCACCTGTTCGTTTGTCCCCTATGATATAAAAAAAATATATATACTGTATTATTACTCCTTTTCCAATATCTGTACCAAAGTAAACATTTTTAGAAGGTAAAGAATATCTAATCACCAGATCTATATATATATAAAATAATAACTGTCTGGCTTACTTACATTTCAACGTACAGCCCCGGTGTCCTAAAAATTTTCATGCATGTTTCTTTTACACTGTCATTGAACACTAAGGTAGGATTTTTGGAAATTCAACCACTAAAGTGAAATGCTCCGAAGCCACGGGAAATTTACTAGTACAATATAATGACAAAGTGATAAAATGAATAAATTCCATTTAAATTGTTTATTTTAACGTAATTAACCCAAATCTCATAAAAAAATACCACAATTTAACAGTTGTAAGAATCTACAATTGGTAACACAACATATGTATCTGGGGTTGTTAATAGATAATAAATTCAGCTGGCGGCCCCATATTGACTATATATGTAATAATATAAAGTACCGTATAATATCTTAAGAATGTTATACCTATCTCTTACTGACTCTGTAATAAGTTATGGGATAAGTATTTATGGCAATACACTCGGAAGCCATGTGGAAGACATTCATAAATTACAAATTAGATTATTAAAAACAATAGTACCTGACCCGATTAAATTAAAATATAAAAATGATATAGAAGGTCTATTCAAACATTGTCGAATTATGAATGTGTTCGACAAAGTTAAAATGGCTGTAATTAGTGAGAATATAAATAAAGTTAGTAATTTTGAAAAAAGAGTACGACCGGAATCTTTGCGGAATTTGGCTGATGTTTCCGTGTACGCACTGCCTGGTTATAACAATTACTATGATATGCGTACGTGGGAATATATACTTCCTTCAATCTTAAACGTGTTACCAGCCGATTATATAATAGAACTACAAGGAAGTAATGTAAAACAAGCGAAACGTATTTTAAGAAGGAATTTCGTAAACGAGCTACCTTCAAAAACTTAATTAAATCTAATTATCTTGTATGTGTGTTGACGAGAACACCTCTTCTCGATTAAACCGCAATAGAGGTTTCCTGAAAAGAGTCCTACTATGTAAATTGATGTTTTTTTTTTGTCATAAATAAATTAAAAAAAAAGACTATTTTTTTTTTTCAAATCTGCAACCTGATTTTTAACCAACTTAGAAAAAGGAGGTTACTATGTTCGGTTGTATGTATATTAATCGATATCTTCGCCAATTGTGAACCGATTTTAATGATAGGTTATATTCAGGGGTCGTTCTATTTAAATTTGGAGAAAATATTCAACGCCTTAGGAGGTGAAATGCCATTTACTTGATTATCATCCATTTCTCGTCTACGTATTTTCGTCGACTTTAAACCGATTTAGATGATTTCTATTTCCTTTGAATTGCTGATACTTGGTCTCATACTAATATAAAAACAAAATCCAACCTTAAGGTTGAAAAATAAAGGGCTTGTATGAATTACATTCATTTCCGTCAGCTGATTTTAATAAAAGCTTGATACAACTTGTAATTGCAATAAAAATAAAATTTATGGTGCCTTTAAATTGATTCGATTATGGAAATGGAGGCAATTAAAATTGAACTGCTCAGTCGCATATAGCAGCTATCTTGTTTTTGGGCCAATATGATTCGTTTTGCTCGGGACTTACTTTGGAGTTCTGACTATTATGAAAACGGGCGCAACCATGAACAGATCAGAAGTGGAAGCGGAGTGGGTCGGCAGGAATAATAGATTCATATACTATGGTCACCACGTTACTTATTTTGTACCCAATAGAAGCCGTATATCTATTTACATTAAAATGGAAAAATAATAACATTTTTATAAAAAATAAACCGACCTAAATATCAAAAACACTAAAGAAACAATGAGGCATTCAAATGCGAAAAGTAACTGAATTATTAAATTAATTAAAAAATATTAGTATATGCGTTACCTAATAATATATTATAAGCCGGCGCCAACGCAAATTTGTATTAGGTAGAAAAATATACGAGTATATAGTAATACTGTTCACACATTTATGTTTTCTTTGTTGCAACGAGATGGCGCCGTGCTTAAAATTAACAGGCTATGGTTTTGTAACTCGCAATTAGTATGGTTTTTTTTTTCTTTTTTTTTTCGAACTGACCTACACTGCCAGCAATATTGCTTTCACAGTTTCACCGGACTACTAAGGGGAGCGCTTAAGGCACTCACCCGATTTTATATAGACGACTAGCACAAGGGCGCACGGCACGCCTCGGCTTGGGCTGTCGTCGAAAACCCGAATCTAACTAGCTAAGCTAAACTAAGCTAAGCCTATCCGTATCATACCTGTATGGGTTCGTGAAATATACATGGTTACCAAGCATGTATGTTTCACGATCCCGTACATGTATTTTGTATCTATCTATCTGTGTTCTAAACTATTTCAGTTCGAAAGGGCAAAAAAACAAACAAAAATAGCCCACCACTATGTGTACCTACGAGTGAGTGTGTGTGCACGTGTGTGGGGTGATCGGTGTTATGTTGTAGACGAGTGTTTGATCAGATCGGTTCGCGCATGCAAGCTGCTCGAGGGCTCCATACCGGAGGATCGGACCTCTTAGTATGGTTGTAATTAATTTTGATTAAATTATCTTCTACTGCAAAACACTCGGGTATTTTTATTTATCGCCCTTGAAGTGTTACCGACGTTCTGGTTTGGGATTTCTACAAATACTATATCTAGGATACCAGAGTATACCTAAACTTTGTATGTAGATGCTATAAATTCGGTTTGGCACCCACTTTAAATATATTATGAGATAGCGCATATAGTAATATTTTTTATCTATTTTGATTTACTTAATAATTCAATTATTCTTCGTTTTTTAGTGCCTTATTGTCTCGTTAGTGCTTTTTGATATTGAAGTCTAACTTTTTTTTATTTTTTTTTTGTTTTACTAACAAAGTTATGTCGTGTAGGATGAGGATAGTTTATAGCTTAACTAATTATAAGGTTATCTAATGATACATATTCAAAGAATTTGTCGATATTGTTCAACACTTTGCCGATGACAGCTTTCAGAATTGGTGGACAGAGATCAATTACTATTTGATTTGCATTATTAGCGAGCAGATCTTGGACAGCTTTATCTGAAATTTGATTAATGTTATTACTATATATCACATTTGAGTTTTTACCATTATTAGGACTGAGAATCCTTTACCGTTTTGAAATTATTACGTGGTTTCTTTACTGTTAAAATGGAGTCTTTTATTTAAAATTTCAGAGCTTTAACAACACTATATCATAGAAAGGGTTTCTTTAATAGCATCATTAAAAAATCAATAATAAACTATGATAATACAAAGAACGGATGATATTCTGACATCGAGATTCAGATTCTGAATTTTGAAGAAAAATATCGCAATTAAATTAACTGTACATACCAGATACCGTCCTGGTTGTCTATGATTTGTAGAGATGTTTCTGCAGTTACACTGATTAAAAAACAGTCTTTCTATGCTTATCATGTTTAAATCTTCAGCTATATTGTAATTACCATCACGAAAGATTGTGGTCAAACGTTAAATGTATAAGGAATAGAAAAACCAACTTAGGTGGTATTCTTACGGCCTTATTTGTGAGTAAATAAAACAAGTACCTAATACTTCGTTATCAGGGGCGATGGTGCCCAAATCAACGTCTGATTTGCCTTTCAATACGAAATTGTAGTCCCATTTCTTTATTCGCCAGTATTTCTTTCCATTTTTCTCGTACTCCTCTAAGTCAATGTCGACGTTGATTAAAATTTTACCTGAGAAGTACCGAAGGTTAGTTAATTATCTCGTACTAACAAAATTCATTTCTATAACTATTGCACATGCTCTTAAATCGATGGCACAGGGTGAACCAGAAAAAATTCTTAAATGTTTGTAACCATTTTTTCTGCACGGGAAGTTTCTTGTATTATTAGGAATTTGGTACATATCATAAACAGTAATAGTGTGTGTATTTCTGTTTATTTGTCGGTCTATCCGTTGGTATGCCTATAACTAATAAAGCACAATTAATAAATATATTTAATTATTAATTTTGTGAAAGACAAAAGCAGAGCCGCCGACAAAGTGTATAATTCACGCAAAATTTAATATTTTTAATTCATTGTAATTTCTCTTTTCAAATTTATTATAAATCGCTCGAGACTTCGTGCACTTTACAACACTTTACAATATAAAATGTAACTACAATAAAATACGTTCTAACGCCACCTAACAATGACTACATAGATAGTATAAAAAGTCTCCATAAAAAAACACTTTCATTTGTTAATTACCTTGTTGAATGATGCTATGGTGTTGGATTTGCATATATATATATGTATATATACATATATAAAATTATAGAGATTTGCGGTTGGACGTGCATCACCCAGAAACTAATGAATAGTTTTTGTTCAATTTCATTAACTATGCTTCTTACATAACTAGACTGTATGAAAAATATCACAATAGCTTTATTTAATATAATGTTACTAATGATTTAAAAGATTATTATTTTTAAAAGCACTACGCGTACAGCGATGTGTATTTTATTGCCGTGACAAAGTGAGTTTGCTTCACTTTGTGTGACGTTAATTTTTTCCCCCTGTACATTAAAAACGAAGTTGCGGGTATCAGCTAACTCTGAATAAAGCTTTGAAGGTCTACGTTGCTTCTCTTGTAAGGCAACTAAATTTATAGTAAATATTATCGCGACACACAATAGTTTCCTGGAAGCTTGAAAATGACTCATACGCAGTAGACTGATATAGCAAATTTATTCCCTCAACTTTTTTGATACGCAAATAGAGGAGCACAGAGCAATTTTTAAACTCAAAGCAGCAGGCATAAAAATATGAAAAATTGTATTTATGAAGTAATCATTTAGAATAACAACTAAATGCCAAAAGTCTTTTTGATAACTACTATCGGGAAAGGACGAAGTCAAAGTAGAGTATAGGATGAAATAAATTATTTAAGGACCCTAACATAAAGTTATATCAAACTCAAACCCAAGATAACAATAACGATAAAATGATTGACCTTACATTTACGGAAGCGTATGGATACCTATTATCACGTTAGTGAACTTCATTCTTAAGCTAAAAGTGAACCAAGATTGTAATCAGTCGATTGAAGTAATTTAAAACTAGCTTTTAGCAAGGCCAATGGGATTCTTATAAGAACTTGTGTTTATATATCCTTAAGAGATTTGTATACCTCAATCTTACTGTAACGATCTTATTGATATGCTTACATTGTATATTACAACACTAACGGCACTTGCAATGTTTATTACATAGCATATATTGTCATCTCATTATATTTTTGTTCGTATTTTATATCTTTTTGAATATTTTTACTGTCAGTCAATTCTTATACTATATCAATTGCGGTATAACATGACGTGATTCTCGTATATAAACATCAAGTTTTGGGGTAAATCTATACAGTTATATAAAAATAACACTATTAATTACTTCATGTTCATAATCAGAGGTTCCATTAATAGAGAGCTAATACAAAATTTGAAAAAAAAAAAACATTTATGTATGAGCTACATATCTTTAGTTAACTGTCAATTTTAGCATCAGGTACTTTCTTTTTTTACAAACTACATTACTACAATGACACGTATGAATTGAAATAATATTTTCAAGACGTTACAACGTAAAGTGAGTGTTATTACGATACAATGCGATAGCATTTAGGTTTATAATGTGGCTTATAAAACACTTATTTGTTTTTCAATATTGGAGCACTAGTATTTCTTTAATGTTTTTTTTTTTGAACTTATTACACTTATAATATATATATATATATATATATATATATATATATATATATATATTATATATATATATATATATAACTAGCTGTTGCCCGCAGCTCCACATGCCTTTTATCAATGACTTCCTATAAGATCAGGTATCTGTTAGTGAAAGTTCCGTGAAAATGGTTCAAACGTTTTGGAGATAGTACTGCAAACGAAGCCATGAATAAAAGTTAGTCTAAAACAAAAAACCTTTAATTACTTTTTATAACGTTAGCTATTTGTCGGTGAAAGATTTTCATGGGAAAATAGGTTCAATCGTTTTGGAAATAGTACTACAGACGAAGCCACGGATGATAGCTAGTTTAAAATAAAGTAGCCTATGTTACCCGTTGTAAATTTAACTATCCGTCAGTGAAGTTTTTGTCAAAATCGGTCTAGCCGTTTCGGAGATTACCCTAAACATACAGACAGATAGACAGACAAAATTTTAAAAATTGTATTTTTGATATCAGTATCGTGTATACGTTCATATCCAATCAGCAAAAAGTCGTTATTTTGATATTACAAACAGACACTCCAATTTTATTAATATGTATAGATAATTAAAATTTCCATACATGACTGTGCAAGTTGGCACATTTCGGTGGTTTTTTTTTCATACATAGTGAAAGTTACCCATTTTGCTATAAGTGGAATATTAAAATTACTTACAATAAATAATGACGAACGTGTTAGCGCGTTACCGTTTTGCGATAGCTATTTATAGTAACAATAACATTAAGGCTCGGTTGCACCAGTTAATGTTAAAGTTAAAAATTCGGTTAAAGTTATTGTTAGGCAAAAAATAGGTTGCACCAATTGACAATGGTTAAAATGACGTCACGATTTAACGTTAACTATTACCGCTCCATGTTGGCCGGTTACCGTTATTGTTAATGTCAATTTTTGAATCGGTTGTCATGTTCACTAGAAAAAACTTTATAATATCATGTCGTTGCTAAGAGAAATCCTGTGGGAAACTGAAAATAGTTCTTCCGATGACGAAATCAATATATTTGAAGATAATTTGCGTCTTAGAAAGAAAAAAGTTTAATTTCCTAGAATTGGAAAATGTCCACAGGACGACAAACGCTAACGTTTTGTCGTTGACATCTGAAATCTGTCATCAAAAATCTGTTGACAGTCACAGAATAACAATAGTGACACTTGGTGACACTTATAACAAAGTCCTGCCAAGTAAAATATATTACCCTTTTCGATTTTAGGGACTAGTTGGCTTATTAAAGTAGCAACCCTAATAACTTTAACAATTACAAAATGTTTGATGGTGCAACTCGTTTTGGCAAATGTAACTGTTAGCAAGTCTTGTCATTGTTAAAGTTAACTTTAACAATTACAATAACCACGATTTTGGTGCAACTCAGCCTTAATAAAGTATTCATATTGTAATAATTATATACAGAAATCTACTCACGCAAAGTGATTTTCATTTTGTTTTTTCTATTTGTTTTTAACGTCAAAAGGTTACCTTTCATGACATAATCACTATTAAAATCGGCCGTGCATTGGATTGCAATATATAACTTTGATTTTTCTAAGTTACGCCTGAAAAAAAAATCATTTTCATCATTAAAGTTTTACCGTCTTATTACAAAAAGTTAAATACGCGTCGAACACTTGTTTAAAAAGTTTGATCACAAAAGTGTGTCTGACGCTTGTTTAGATACAAATACTATTTAAATTTAAACAGTATGTAACACTTGTCTAAGTTGACAATTCTTATATTATTGTGTTTTATATTTAAGACGTTTTGTAATAAATCATGGATTTCATGGGTATAATTAATTTGGAAGATGTATTTAGAAATTCACAAGCAAAACGTAATGTGACACTATTGACATTTTATAATTTATTTAATCTGACATTAGTGTTATTCCATTTCACGCACTTTTTCGTAATAAAACTTATATATGGCTTATTTTAACAATTACCTAATTTTATTTTAGCCAAAATGTCGCAATAATAATAATCAATTTTACTTAAACAAATTAATTTTCTTAATGACGTTCTGAACAAAAACTTTATATATAATTTAAATTGTTTTCTAAATATTTGTATGTAACGAAACGATTTTTAATGATGACATAGAATTGAACGAATGCTGTTCAGAGTTGCTTGCATAAAAAACTTAAACCAAATCTTTGGCTAGAAACTGATCGGGCACGCTTTTGTAATGAAGTATTTTAAACCTCAATAAGGTTTAAAATTTTAGACACCGCTTAGTTAAACTCGTGTTAAACGCGTGTTCCTTTTAATTTTTGTAATTACACCTTTGATGTTTAACCAGACGTATAACCGGCTTAATTTCCTAGACAAATGTTTTTTGATATGATTAGAATAAAATAATAAGTATATAAAAAGACACAGCTGCATCTCATACTTAGAATATAATTATTCGCATCAGTATTAATAAATGGAAAATGATGTGTAAAATTTCCATTGTTTTAAGTGCAAACCGTTACCAGTAAAACCGGTTTCCCTTTCCATTAGATATGAATGAGGCATTTTTAAAATAATGAAAACTTTGTGTCGACTACAACAATATTTATTTGGCACATACAATTTTAGCTTAATTGTTTTTTTTTCTCAACTTAGTGACGCGGTGATCTTTTGGTAACCAGTTTGAGTAATATTTTAGGAATCTTGTATGATTTATACTAATTTATCTATCATCGATTAAGTGGCTTATCGCTAAGAATGTGACCAAGATGTGACTAGCATTAGTGAAGCTGTGTATCTGACAAAAGTGGTCGACCTAGGATACCGCGGGAAACAGAGTCTATAAGCCAAATTACGTTCGATGAAACTACTCCCTCTGCCTTTGAAGCGATGATGGCTCAATATTAGCGAGTTCAAATTTACGTAGATATGGATAGAACATTCATACATGATATCAATGAATAAATAAAGAAGGTAAGAAAGTCAGGTTTTTTGTTTTTCTTTAATAATAATTGTACTTGCAGCTCCTATTTTTTAGTTTGTAATTTTTGAGAATAGGATGGAACGGATTACTATAATTTACTAAATTGCAGACATCAACTATAATATTATCGTAATATATTTTATACGCTTATCCATAAAATGTCTATGAAGAATAATGATAAAATAATACTCACTCTATTCTCTCTGCTACGCAATTCCTTAAACCGTCGACTTTCGCATCGTCGATAAGGAATTGAAGTTCCGGAGTACTTGCATCAATTTTGTCTATTAGTAACGGATCCATCTTTTCTACATTGGCTTCAGGAATACCATCAGCGAACTTCGCGATCACTGCATTTGTTGATGCGGTGATGCACAAAGCATCGTCCCATTTACATTTTGTTATATAAGGAACTGGAATAATGTAATATAGAGCAAGGCAATTGAAAATGATAAGAGAATATTATCTGCGCTTGGGGAAGTCGTTATACTCAAGTTTTTAAGGTTACAAATGAAGCAGATTCGTCGGCTGTAGTTACTTAATTGAGTCAACCTTTAAAAACTGGCTAAAATTCTTGTATAGTTGTTGCTCTTTTCCAACTGTTATGCTTCAAGGTTAATAATTATAGTATGACTTCCACTCTTGCGATATTTATACGTGTTTTTCAACTTGAACAATGTGATAATATTATTATCATTATTCCAATAAAGGTTTGTTCGGCTAAATGATTGCGTGATTCTAGACTAGTGTGTTCGAAATTACTGACTAATACCATATTACGAATGTGAGTTTGTTTCAGTTTTGTTACACCTTTGCATCTTAACCATTCAAACGATCATTATGACATTTAGTATATACTAGCAGGCCCGGCGGACGCTGCCCTGCCCTGATAAAAAAAAAAATATACTTATGTGCATGAAATGCTTAAGGTAACTAATGTATTTAATTTGATAAGGATTAATACAGTAACCGTCTAAATAGCCTTCCAATTACCTCATGATATGTGACCATTTTTAGACGATAGATGGGTATAGTAAGCTATCCTAAAATGTTATATATGTCATCGTAAACTTTTTTGTTGAGGAATATCTCGGTATGCATTGTTTTGTTATAGCTTAAAGGGATTAGGCAGCGTTTTCGACGAAAGCTCCTAAGTGGCTTGACTTTTTCCGATTCTTTCAATAACTATCATTATATTTCAACCAATTTACAAAAAAAAAAAAACCTTAAGAAATTGTATACCTAAACCTTCACTTTGAATTATTCTATCTGGTGGTGACGACCACATTAGAATCTGTTCAGTAATTTTTGAGTTTATCGCGAACATACAGACAGACAGACAGATGCGGCGGACAACTTTGTTTTATAATATGTTGTTATAATGATAGTGATGTTGTCAGAGGCACAGAAAAGGACTTAAAATATCTTTCACCTAGCAAAATCATATGGAAATTATCTCAAATGAAGATGTGGACTGATGCCACTAGTATACAAATATAAACGACTGTCGAGAGAAGAATCCCACTGAATTTTTTGCATACCAGCAAACTAAAATAATATAATAGCATTTCTTTGATAAAACAGAGAGGGAGGATAGGCTTATTAGACAGTAAACTTGAAAGTATACAACCTTATTTAATGCAATTATATACAATTTTTTAATGCAATCACTTTCCTTTGTTCTTACAAAGTTATAAAACTTAGGGTAAATTTAGCTGTCAATAGGTACGCAGGCCCCAATGAAAGCGATCTCTCGGTGGTTGCCATTATTTATGGAAAAAACTTCACTATTATGCGCTTCGATAAATACCAATAATTTTACGTCTCATTGGATACCAACGAATTAAATAAACTCTTATAATAATTTATAATCGAATGAACAAATGATAGTTATTAAATTTTATTAATCACTTACCTTTTGCTTCTAGCTTCACTCTCATTTGTGAAGAATTGATTTATTTCTCGGGAATAGAACTTATCCGAGATGAAAAATACCCTAAGCAATTTTTTGAACCCCTTAGAACGTCCAAGCAAAATTTAATGATAATCGAATGAGTAGTTAAGATCTGGAAGGGTCCCGAAGAAATAAACGCATTTATAATATTAGTATAGATTCTTAGTTACCAGAGACAATTTGTTTCATCAATAAAGGAAGACTACTCTATAATTTTAGTATCGTCCTTGTTTAATTGCTTTTGCTCGATTTGGTACGAATAAAAATGCAAAAGTTGTATAGAATAATTTTATTTAAATAGCTTACCTGGATTATCTTCTGCGAGAGTAAATGCGGTAAAACAAAACCAAGTTAATGCATGTAAGTGATGCATTTTAAATGATCGGAGGAGGAGGAGTTTACTATCTGAGGACGTATTACTTTGTAGAACGTTTGGCCTTGTTTGGACTCTTTTATATTGATCGCTTACACATGGAAGCATATATTCATATTTATAGGTCATCCATTCATTTTGTATTATTTGTTGTTTAAATATAGTTTGTTTTCGTTTAAAGTACACTCTCGCTGTGTAAGTATTAATGGAAAATTTATATTTTTAAATACGTTTTTAATTTACTCAGTTTTAGATTTCTTTTCTGAGGGAAGGTACTCTATTTACTAAATCTATATAAATACTGAACATTTTTAATAATATGTTTGTTACTAGCTTTGACCAATCCCTCGGAAATAGTATCTTCTTCTGTATTCCTTTTTTATTTCGAACTGACATACCCTGTTGACCCTGGGGCCTCCTCTACAGATTTTTTTTTTTTATATCATAGGGGGCAAACGAACAGGTGGGTCACCTGATGGTAAGTGATCACCGCCGTCCATAGACACTAGCAACACCAGGGGAGTCGCAAGTGCGTTGCCGGCCTTTTAATATACGGGGGCCTCCGGCACTCTCACTGACCGAACGAAACGTAACAGTGCAACGACTGTTACTTCACGTCGGTTTTCTGTGAGAGGGTGGTACTACCCCGGCTACCCGAGCCGACCCATTCATGCTGAAACCAGTAATAGCTTCAGCGTAGCTCTACCACCTACGAAAGATTCACCAGACTACGTTCTGTATTCCTGAAAACGTGAGTGCAATAGTTTATGATGATGAGTTGAGTATTTAAAGCGTGTAAAACGTAACAAACAAACAAAATAACTTTATTATTTATGTTATTAATAAGGATGGTTGGTATATTAAAAAAATATAAAAGTATCAAAATGTAAAATATATAGTGAGGCTCCCAAATAAGAGAAGTCTTTTAACTTTTTTAATACTTGGAGTAGTCTACCTGATGCCAGCGGTTCGGCACGCGCATTTTAAATTACAATTATAAAAATTTGAAACTGTAAGTATCTGTAGAAATGCAGAAAGGCTGTTTTAAAAAAAAATCGTTTAATATATTCGACACGCGCGCTACCTCCTGTAAGTTAATTGTACATTTTTCGTCAATCTTTTTGGTCACTCTAAATATAACCGTAAATTCGCTTGCACGTGATATGGCCCAGAGGTTTATGTATAAAAAAAATCTAGTGCATATTTATCTTTAAGTTGTCTCGATGTTATAATAACATAACATAACATATAATATGTTTGGTATTTATATCTAAATGTTTGTTCTACGCGACTATATTCATAGCAGCCAAAAAGTTAAGCGAGGGCTGTGCTATACTTATAACTTTCACATAAGTAAGTGAACATATACATTTCAATTATAATTAATATAATCGTTATCCATAATTTTGTCCGTGTGGAATTTGGCTGAAAATTTTTTGTTCATTTTAGATGTTTTATACTGCACTGTGCAAATATAATAAACTAAAGAAGCACCGGCACTACTGGAACACACCTATTGATAATTGGCGATAGATTATCAACAGGCGGGTTTTGAAAAAGCCTTACCGCCACGTTATGGTTTCGTCACGATGTTTTCCTTCATCGAAAGCTTCGGCTCACTTGCCAGCTTATGAACCTGTATTGATCGATGCGTTATCTGGTCACACTAACCACAGAACTATAATAGCACTAATTTTGTCGTTCGAACTTTTTGACTTAGTTAAAAACGTTTAAAATGTGTACGAAGATTCTTTGTTACGTTTGTTACTTTGTTGTTTGTTATTAACACCATAAGCTATAGCTTCTCAGGTACGTATATAAGCGTATATAAATAATTTTGTTTTTTGGTGGTAACCCGGTGAAGTTTAATAATATACAAAGGCACTTCTTCGCTCAGTAATGTTATAGAAACTTTAACAAAAAAAAAAAAAGAAAACCAACAATATATAAAGTTCAAACGAATGAATAAAAAAATCAATAATTGTAAGATTATAATCTTAACTATGAGAACGCTATATAATCATCAGTAAGTTGTTAATATGTATTATGATATACTAGCGGCTCGCTCCGGCTACGCACGGGTATAAAATATATAGCCTATGTTATTCACTGAAAAAATGATTAAAATCGATCCAGTAGTTTTGATTAATTCATTACTGCCCGTGGCTCGCACGCGTTACATTCGGAGTAACCTCAAAAATAACAGTATTTCCCCACTATTTAATTTATGTTATTATACATATAAACCTTCCTTTTCAATCACTCTATCTATTAAAAAAACCGCATCAAAACCCGTTGCGTAATTTTAAAGATTTAAGCATACATAGGGATATAGGGACAGAGAAAGCGACTTTGTTTTATACTATGTAGTGAAGGAATATGTTTTCAAGTTTGGTTCCTTTTTCAAGAATTCATTTGTGACATAAATAATCTTCTTGAATTTAATTCTGAGCACTGGCCTTTCTATTTCCCTTGATAAAGCTTTCAAATTTTTATTAACGACTTTCATTTAATTATACGCTGCAAATTTAATATATATTAAAAGTTGGCGTATAGATACTGTGCCTGCTAAATAAGCGCTTGATCTAGAAGTAGCTACATAGATAGATTAACTGATTAGATTAATTAGCTAGCTACAATTTCTAAAAATAGTAGTTATGGAGTTAAGTGTAACTTTATAACGTGCATTTGTGAAATACTAGGTTTTGCTCGTGGCTTCTCTTGGATAAAAGTTACTCTATATCCTATGTCTTATGTCCTCTTCTATACGTCTAATAACAAATATGTAAAATTTTACGATGATCGGTCGATTAGTTAAGGCGTGAAAACGTAACAAACAAACTTAATTTATCTTATCGTATCATCATAAGCTAAAATAAATATCTTTTGGTACTTTTTTTCGAAATATATATATATATATTTAAATATACTTTGTAGGTTTTAGTGTTTGACCACAATCTCGTCTAATGTTATAAATACTGGCCCACAACTGCAGCTGCTGGAACTCACCTATAGATGCTTGGCAACAGATCTTCAACTGGGACAATGTTAAGATTTCATTATGGCGTGTCCTTCTTCACCGAAACATCCGGCTCATTCGCAAGGTTTCGAACCTACGTCGATTGACGCGCTTTCCAAGCAAGCTAATCACTGAGCCGTCAACGTTACAAAGTAGCAGTATTATTGGTAATTTTTATTTCTTATCAATTTCACAATTACTTGTGCAACAATTTGTAAGCCTTACCCATTTATATCACTTGACACCTTCATAACTCTCTATATAGAAATGTTACATAATGTCCACCTGTATGTATACCACTGCTGGGCAAAACTTTCTGCCTGGAGGAATCAATTAAAATAATCATCTCTACGACACACATCATCGTAGTAAATGAAGAGAAATTAACAGTTGTATATTTGTCTCACGTATAGTGGTACTACAAAATTATCCCAAGGAGGGTTGATGTCAGACAGGCGGCCAATCGTAAAAATTAAGCCAAATCATACATCACAACATGACAAACATTCTGTACCTACCCTACTTAAGTGGGATTTAGGTAGGATGAACAAGTGTGTCATGTTCATCATTTTTTTTAAATCGCTTATATTAGAATCGTTTGAGAATGACATACACACCATGATATTAGTTGATTATGTTCCTTATGATATACTATATAGATACCTTCTTTTAAATTTAAACTTTAATTCGTAGTATTTAATTTCACTTGCAAAAAGATACTTTTGTATATAAACAAAAATATTTTATTGATGATGGCGTTACTTTGCGGAAATCCATCATTAAAAGTTAGGGCGATGTTACTTCACACTTCCGCTTAGAATTGTTGGCCGCTGTCACATCTTATTGCCTTCGATTAACACTGTGGTATATGTGTTTCGCTCCTTCACAGAGCATTTTCAGATTGATGTTGATTCTTCCGACGCCCGCTTGCGTGTTGTGCAGCGGCCAACAATTCTAAGCGGAAGTGCGAAATAACGTCCGCCCTAACTTTTATCAACTAAAAAGGAATATAACTTCTCTGGTGTGTATATTAGTGTAAATACGTATAAAAAGTTTGAAATTAAAACAAATGCACTTCGCTAAATTATTTATTTAGATATACTCATTTAAGAAGAATAATAATAAAAAAAAACATCTGAAGACATAAAAATGTTAATGGTAAAATTATAACCGTATAGATTAAAACACAGTATAATGTACAGTGAGTGGTTAATGTCTATTGTAGTATAACGAATCTTTCAAGTGGTATCTTTGTCAAGCGTTCGTTTACGATAGCAGCGATTTTCTCGAATTTAGCTCTGAACAGTGGTTCTTCGAGTACCTTTGCTACCTCTTTCGAATGTGTATTAATCAGTTTAAGCAATTTTTCACCTGAAAATAGTAATAACGTGATATATTAAAAATCGGTGGACAGAAATTTAGGTTTGCAGGAAAATTCTGCCCGTTTTCATTACCATAATTTTCGATATGTACATGAGTACATCTTTATTTGGTGCATGTTCTGCTTTTTATTTTTAATATTTAGTATTTATACACAATGACGAAGCAAAGTAACTAAACCAAAGTTGATTCACGTTAGTCTAAATGTGAAGTAATAATGTAACTATGGCTACTAATGAAGTTCATTTACTACACTGTAGTTTATACGAATTTCGACAAGGAACAAATGCTACAGAAGCATTTAGAAATTTATTAAATAAATGCTTCGTGATGATACAGTTTCAGAGAGAGGTGTCAATGATGGATGTGTCGTGTAACTAGAACGGATAAGATTAAGAGTGCGTGTATTAGAGATAAATTGGAAATAATACCAGTGACAGAGAAGTTGAGGAATAATATATTAGCATGGTATGGGCGCGTCATGAGGAGTGATGATAGTCGTCTAACTAGAAAACGTTTAAGTACGAAAGTGGACAGATATAGGAGTAAAGGATGACCGAAAAAAGTATGGATAGATTGTATGGTGAACGATATGTGAATAAAAAATGTGACATGTGTCTAGGGGAGAGTATAAAAGAAAACACGTTGTGCCGACCCTAAAAAGAAAAAAAAAAACTTAGTTCTTTTTATTCTAACTTGTTGTATTTTATTTCAGAAATAAATCCGGACGTATATTGAAGTGTCCCAAACACGTGTGTAGCCTTTAGTACAAGTGAATAAGAAATCACGACGGTCACTCATGGTACTGTCATCGTAATCTTCTAGAAGGATATTTAAATAATAGGAACTCACCCTTATTTATTTGTCCGTTGAATAAATTTTTGAAATCGTAAACCAAGTTTCCTAAAGCAGTCACCTCCACATTGAATTTATCTATATGCAAATAGTGTTTGTTGTCCTTAGTTGTAAGTGATATCTCCATGATAATTTTAAAATCAAAGTCTTCTAAAAAAGTAAATACATACATTTTTTTTTGGTAGTGTTACTTTTAGTTCTATTATGATAGTAATTTGGTAGGAGAAGGTAAAACTTTAGTTCTTAGTTTAAAAATAAAGTATCGAATGATATATTTTAAGATTTTAGATACTTACTTGTATCCACAGTAAATTCACCGTTTCCTACTACAGGCATACCAATTAGAATTCCATGGACATCGTACGTCCCTGTTGTATGAAACTCCGGGCAATACAAGTTCACTTCATATTCCAACTTATCTAAATCTAAGCTAATAAATATATAGATAAATTTACATTATTAATACATAGTTGCAATTAAACAATAAATTGTAATGTTAATTATATTCCTCTATATATAAGTCAATATGGACTGTACAGACTAAATTATAAAAGTTTATACTGTATTTGGTTGAAACATAACAATTTTTTTTGTCGAGAGCTTGGGGCTTGATCCCATACATCAATGTATGGTAGATATGTACATTTTATTAATTTTATTTAGAACTATATGTAATTTATGTATAACAGTAATGTGTAGTTTATGAAGTAAATTGTTGTCTGTACATAAAATTTCTATATATAAAATTCAATATATAAATAGATGAATGCAAAACGCTTCAGTACCTTTTTAACCGACTTCAAGAAAGAAGGAAGTACTAAATTCGACTCTTTTTTATGTTTGCTACCTCATAACTTTCGACTGGGTAAATCGATTTTGATATTTGTTTTAATTTAAAAGCTGGTACTTGCCGTGTGCCCTCATTTCAATTTGGTCCAGTTCTGACAATGGCATCCATGAGAAAACCATATATATACCTAAGTCTTAAAGTTGCATTAAGTATGCACGCGACAAATTACTTATTTTTTAATCTCTTTTTCGAACGGAGGTAGCTTAGATTAACTTAGTAGTTAGATTCAAGATACATGTATAAGTTTGTGAAAAATACATGCTTGGTACACGTGTATGTTTCACGAATTTATATATGTATGAAATAATAGTTTGCTTAATTTAGGTTAGCTTAGTTAGATTTGGGGGATTACCGTGGGAGAAAACCACGTAAAAAAGTTACGGACGGCAGTGCCTTCGGGCGGCGGGAGGGAGGAAACCTCGGTAAAAATTCACCGTGGGAAAAAACCACGTTAAAAAGTTACAGACGGGTGTGCCTTCGGGCGGTGGGAGGGAGGAAACCTTCGTAAAAAGTCACCGTGGGAGAAAATCACGTTAAAAAGTTACGAGTGTTGAGGAGACAACCTCGTTAAAAAACAGACGGGAGGCCTTCGGGCGGAGGGAGGTAAAAAACCTCGTTAAAAAGTTACCGTGTGAGGAAACCACGTTAAAAAGTGACAGAGGGACGGCCTTTGGGCGGAGGGAGAGGGAGAAAACCTCGTTAAAAAGTCACCGTGGTAGAAAACCACGTAAAAAAGTTACAGGTGGTGGTGGTTGGAGGGGGTGACCCCTTGACTGCCAAACCGGACCAAGGAGGGAAGGGGCTGGGGACCTGACTTTCCATTGCACATTGGTTCGGTAGACGGGTAGGCAGCTTGACCGGGCTGTCGTCACGGTCAGGGCGTTCGCGCTGGGCCCTGTCGCCGGGGTGGCATGGTGCTTGCTTGTTCGATCCCGTGCCACTCCAAAGCGCGGCAGACGGTATCTTGTGGGTTTTTTTAGTCAGTAAGAGTCTGACACCCCACAGCTCCCCAGGGCTGTGGGTGTCCAATGAAGGATTTCTTCCAACATTAAATAAAAAAAAAAGTTAGATTTGGGGTTCTCTCGTTGCCGAGTGTGGTAAACGTCATGCTCGGCAGTGAGTCTGCTTGGAATGGAGTGGCCTCCTTCTGCGAGGAAGTCGTTTCGCAGAAGGAGGCGGCAGAGAGGGCCCGCGAGATGGACCCTTAGAGCAGTTGTCTCCGCAAACAGAGGGCCGGTGGAAGGCGGGGACGCTACGCTCGTCTTCTTCTACCACCGTAGCCGGGCCTGGGAGTATAGGCTGGAGGGCCCATCTTCCCATTGCACAGATCTGTCAGATGGAGGAGACGGCCAAAGATGTGTACACGGTCGTCTCCTGACAAGGACGGGGCCCGGTGGCGCTATTTGACGCCGGGCCAACCGCTGGGGCGACACGATGAATACTCAAGAGATCTCGTGTCGCCCCAATAAAAGCGGTGGATGTACACCGTGGGGTGTTAGTGAGTAGCAGTCTCACACTACCTACGCTCTCCTCGGGAGGGTGGCGCGTCCATGATGGATTTCCCCAGGTTAAAAAAAAAAGTTACACTAGGGATATTTGTTGGTGACAGTCCAAGCCAAGACGCGCCGTGCGCCCTTGTGCTGGTTGCCTATATAAAATCGGTTGAGTGTCTTAAGCGCTCCCCTTAGTAGTCCGGTGAAACTGTAGAGACCTTGCCAGGTCAGCAGTGTAGTCAGTTCGAAAAAAAAAACGAATAACTCCATATCACGAAAACTGATTTCGATGATTAATTTTTTATTGGAAAGGATGTAGGTACTTCAAGGGTAGTTTGATAAGAGTTTGGTTAGTTTCTGATTATCGGATCCATAACAAAGTAACGGAACTCTCCAATTCATAGAAGCAAATTAACGATACTCCGCCGAATCTTTTATACGCTATCCGGATATTTGAGTGACCTACTGTAACGTCATTATGGTCAAATAATTGTCGTAGTCGAATATGATGATCAATGAAACTCCTTAACGGCTTACAATAAGGGTGCGATATGTGGCAGAATTTTTAACTGTCTGTAATCAAATTGCATTGCACTTGCGTTTGTTGCTGCATTGCAACATGACGCAATCTCAACACCACTATCTGTATATCCATTACCATCATCCACATCCTCTTTAATGCACCTCAACTACGAAGAAGCTAATGTCAAGCACGAGCACCACGTCGACTCTATGAGGAGTTGCAATTTAGATGTGGAGGAATGTTACGAATTGATACCTTATATATATATATTGTTTTACATCATCATATAATACAGTTGTCATTAAAAAAAAAGCATTTTATTTCAGGAACCGTACATTTATTTACACTATAAGTTTAGGTCCACTCTCGTCGCGTTTATATATTTTTCTACCTACTACAAATTTCCGTTGGCGCCGACTTTAGCTATATTATTAGGTAGCGCATACACTAATATTTGTTTATTTAATTTAATTAATGTAATAGTTTAGTTAGTTTTTGAATTTTTAGTGCCTTCTTGTTTTCTTAGTGTTTCTTGATATTGAAGTCGTTTTTTTTTTGCAAAAGTTTTATTATTTTCCTCCGTTTCTCAACCGATTTTACTTTTTTTCTTTGATCAGTAGTTACTGACAAACTTTGTGATAACATTAAAAGCAATAAAAAAAAAATGAAACATGTTTTTCCTTCATGTTGAAAGTCAAACAATACATGAGTTAAGGTTGAATATAGACCACTAGTTGACATATATATTTTTTGTCATACGATATTATTACTAGGCTAAACTAAATTAAAACATTATCAACAACTAGGCTCAAAACATAAACAATATTGAAAAAAAAATTTAGTTCTATGGAAAAATTAATTGGTAAACAATGCTATTCGTTTACTTTCCCTCTCCCGCGCCTGTGCACCACACTGTTTAACCCACTCCTCCATGACAAGAAAATGCACACCACTGAACACTCATAAAGTTATTATATTGAATACAGACATTGTGATATTTTTTTAGATAAAGAACAAGCGCCTAAGAAGTGAAACAAAAAAAAAACCTAAATCTAATAAGTGGTTCTTGTATGATGTGCGCACATCAGCAGACCACTCTTATTTTGTTTATATAGAAGATGTATAAAAAAATTAATTAAATACACTTACTTTGCATCTTTAACGCTGCACTTACTAAATCCTGTAGTAGATAGGTCTATGACAGAGTATTGGATTTTCCCCAAATCCACATCAAGCCGTTCAATGTTAATGGGATCCAACTCATTACTCTCATCTTCTACAATCATCTTATATACCTCATTTGTATTCTTAGTTGTACAAGCTCTGTCTTCCAATTTACATTGTGGCCCATCTGTAAGGTTAACGAATTCTTATATATTAATAGAAAATCATAGTATTTATGTATATAACACAAGTACCTATTACCAATGGAATTAGTTTATACTCTCGGTTTTATATTCATTATTCATGTGGTACGGTCCAAGTCGGTTTTAGATTTTACATGGAAAAATAGATAAAATGCACTATAAATGATTATTGAAGACGATAAGTTATACAAAAGGCTTAATACAACAATGCCTAACCTAACAATGCAAGTAATGTGCAAGTCCAAAGTATTTTCAGCGCTTAAGTTAAATGTTGTTAAGTGACTAAAATGCATCAATGCATTGCTGCCATGTAGAAACTGAAGAGTCAAATTTATGTTGGATGCGCGTGTATGCCTCTCCTATGGCGTCCCTGAGATTGATACCATATAACTGAGTACTTAAAAAGCTCGGCCTAAAAGCGCGGTGAAGTTGTAAAGGCCCGTCAGGGTAACAGTGCATAATAGACAGTAAAAAAATGCATCTCGTATTGATATAAAATCGGGATTGACACGAATTTACCATAGGTCCAAGTGCGGGCGACCTCTCAGTTATAACCTTTCCAGATGCGTGACTAAGTTTTAAGGGAGAACTTAAAGTGTAATTAAATATTAATGTTGTCAATTAATGTACTTATAGGTATAAGGTTACATTTAATTCTAATTTAATATAATTTTTAACACCGACACTAACATTCAATACACAGTTTAAACCAATAGATTAAGAAGAATAAAATTTTACAAAAGAGTTCCTTTTTGCGCGCGTTAATACAGATTTCACTTTTCCCTCGGGAACGTTTATTTTCTGTTGGAAATGAAATGCCATTTATGCCCTTTGAAAACCTGTATGTAAAATTTCACGGTTGTCGGTTGAATAGTCAAGGTGTAGCGCTAAGGCAGTAAAGTTGTAAGGTAAGGAAAAAATAAATAAACAAAATTAATGGATTTTTGAAAATTCATCCACTAACAAACTTATTATAGACGATTAGAAATAGGATGATTCGTGAGACATTGCTGATGGAAAAATTCCGTCTAATTACAGTCGTAGCCAAACTTTTTGACCTTTCGGCATATGGTTGTTCACAACACCTATGTATAACATCGAGATTAAGATGTAAAGATAAATATATGCCAATTTTAGTTTCATAAAATACTATATTAAATTTAATTTTGTACTAAACTCTTTACGATATCACGTGCAAACACAAACTTATTTTTATATTCAGAGCAGCCATCAAAATTTACGAGGATTGTAAGTTAAAATTGAAATAAAGAATAGTCTAGAGTCAATTAAAAAAAATATATATATAGGTAAGTTTTACTCACATGTGCCACCGAGGACCCCGAGAAATACGCAATTCAGTATTAAAGTAAAGATAAACATTTTGTTACTTTGTGTACTCTAAAGCGCTCCAAGTAATTCAGCCCAATTTATATCCATTATCTTATGAATTATGCATGAAAATGTGCGAAAAATTCTGTTTCTATATAGGGGTGCGCTAAAGCGCCGCATTCAAAAAATTTAAAAATTGTTATAATAATAGTTTAACTGTTGGCTGCGGTAAAAAGGGAGCATTATGGGTATTGGCCATTACCTACATAAAATTATAGAACACCATGTTTCTTAGTCTATTTTAGGACACTATGTCATATGCAACATCCTTGTCTTCGTCAGCTCACTCTAGTTCACAGCAGAACTAAGTAACTAGCAGACTAAATTTTATGAAAATTACTGTTCAACATAACGGTATCCAAATTAGAAAATTAGAACTATAAAGAAAAACAATATTCATCACATCTGTAAGATACCCACATCTCACATTTGTAAGTAAGGTATGGGATAACCATTACGCTAGCCAACGCCAAGACGTATCGGTGATTTTGAACACCGAGACATTCACAATGCTATATTTCCCCGCATAAGGTGGTATTATAAGAACATTTTTCAGGTTCAGGTTTCTTCACGGTGTTTTCCTTCACCGTCAGCCGATAATGTTACCAGTTTCAATTACTAAAAGTACGCGAATTAGAAAAATTCCTTCACACATACTGTGGTTCGGACATGCAGAGATTGAATTAACTTTCCACCGCTTAAACCACGCGACCGCCACGACAACTTTTATTATTTGATGATAATTTTGAAAAAAAATGTTGCATCTATTACTGTTAAAACTCCGTATCTTTATTTAATTTAGTATACATTACATTCACTAATTTCCTAAACATGACCATTACTATACTTTTATAAGAATCAATAATTACAATGTTCTCAATTAACAACCTACAGTGTATACGAGTATATAATTATTTCGTTGTGTTTTGAATTTTGTACCGGTATCCTGTTAATATCTACATCTATCAGCCTCTTTGGTGAAGCGTACGGATATAATTGTATTATAAACTAGCTGTTACCAGCGATATCAACCACATTTACTAGCTCGTTTCAGTTTACTGCAGAACTAGAGCTTCATCTATGCACATCGCTCTACTTTCTTGAATGTATTATTCTCAATCATCGTTGAACAGACATCCTAAGAATATAATATTTTACTTTTTTATATATTTTGTTACGAAGAGATATATGTGAGAATGTGGGAAATCAAGCAAAACGGACGAATTAAATCGTATTTTATCAAAAATTATAGCCATAGAAAATTATAGATCATTTTAATATACTTCTTGGTAGGTGGTAGAGCTACGCTGAAGCTATTAGTGGTTTCAGCATGAATGGGTTGGCTCGCCCGGGGTAGTACCACCCTCTCACAGAAAGCCGACGTGAAGTAACAGTGCTTGCACTGTTGCGTTTCGTTCGGTCAGTGAGAGCGCCGGAGGCCCACATATATTAAAAGGCCGGCAACGCACTTGCGACTCCCTTGGTGTTTCTAGTGTCTATGGACGGCGGTGATCACTTACCATCAGGTGACCCACCTGTTCGTTTGTCCCTTATAACATAAAAAAAAAATAAGAAAAAAAAATATACTATCAATTATGAAATTACATATCATACCGTGTATAAATTGCACAAATTTTTAGAGCTATACATATTTAAGTGATATTCGTTTTAAAATCCCTCAAATTTTGAATAACCTATTTCCCTTGTACAAAATTTCATCAAAATCGGTTGACATGGGAGCAGATATTAACATTTTGGCATATTTTTATACGATTTTTGAAAGAATTGTTGCTATTGTTGCAAGCAACGTTTAACGATTATGCATGTCGATTCTGGTACTCTATCTATTGGGGAATGATATAAACTTTCTGTGTAACAACATTTCATAAGAATCTGTCAAGACGGGCAATAACAATAAAATTTAAAGGTAATAATTTTGAAATAAGTAGTTTTACTTGTGTTAAATTTTCACCTACATCTCTACTATTGACGATGATTATTATTTTGTTAATTTATGAGGATACAAAGTATAACATTTTTGACGTAAAATTAATAATAGTTAATTAGCGCTGTGCAAACTAATGTCTTCCTGGGTTTTTATGAACCAATTATAACTAATTGCATTTAAAGTTATCCAATGACTTCATGCGAATATCTTATGATTGACCTTATGAGAATACACAGGTGAAATTATCTTTTTCGAAAAGTTTAAGTATTCGTATGAATAAGAAACAAAGAACATCGAACTGTCGTTCGATATTTAGTATGTTCAAGGTTTAGCTCTCGTCCTATAAGGGAGAGTTTTTGAGAATACACAAAGTAAAAGTAATACAGTATTATTTATCACTATGAGGTGCTTGATTAAACTGGTTTGGCTAAATTATTAACATTTAAGTCTTAGCTATTTGGAATTATTATAATAAGAATAACATCAGGCTCTACGAGTCCCGTTGTTTTATAGTAGAGTAGTTTTCCTGAGGGAAAATTAGGGTACAATTACCACACCAGTCTACGGTGTATTGATGATTTCAAATTTTGAGAAACCCACTGTTTTACACTTTTAATTTTTTTTTTTTTTTTTTTTCGAACTGACCACACTGTCAGCCTGGCAAGGCCTCCACAGTTTCACCGGACCTCTACACTTTTAATACATATTGGTGATATTACAAGAACTTATGTCATGTTTGGCCGAGATACCGATAGCAAAAGCCGTAAGTGATCGTGATAGTCAAAACTTTACTACAAACGTTACTACTAAAACGGGCAGTTCGAGCAATTTATGATATGCGGCTTTATTATTATTAAAAGCTAGGTTCCATGAGTTCGATATCCTGACTCTGTCCTTCCAATACATACTTGAAAATCTAATGTACATCCAAAAAAACTTAGAAGAGCTAGTTTTCGTAATGGAAAGACATAATCTAAATACAAGAAATAATAATAAATTGGTAATTCCATGTTTTAGGCTCACTAAGATAGGTAATAGTTTTTTAAGTATTAGTGTTATGTTTTATAACGAAATTCCAAAGCACATTACCGATTTGCCGGACACTAAGTTCAAGCATCATTTAAGCAGGTTTTTATGTCTAAAGGCTATTACAGGGTGGATCAATATGTGATCGATGGTGACGTCTGGAAATGACGCCTTCTCTGTTCATCCACCAAAACCGAATGTAATTATATATATCTATGTGTATAACTATATTTTAAAAATATGAGTCATAATATGTATGATGTAAAGATAAACCAGATTGAGTTTTTTGCCGGTTCTTCTCGATGACTGGGTTGTTTTTCGAACCGGTGGTAATTTTGACGTTCATAAGCGCCTTTTGAAGGCCTAAACTGAATAAAGTATTTTTGATTTTGATTTATGCCTTGAAAAATAATATTTTTGTTTGCATGTCAGTGAATCCTGAATTTTCGACACATTTTCTCAAATTACATTATATTGTAACTATTTGAACGATATACAGAGAAACCAACTTGCTACAGCATCAAGAGAATTAATACATGTTTTTTCTGTATCAGTTCTAGAACAGAACAGAATATTGAAGCATTTTACTTTCGTTTTTGGTGTTCTCTTACGTTCCTCCCTATATATCATTCTTTGTTGTACTCTATCAACGCTATAAAGCGAAATTTGGGTAATTTAATAGTTTTATTAATTATCATGCTCATTAAAAAATAAAGAAATATTTTATTCGGAAATGGATTAGTATTGTTTAAACCGACTTCAAAAAGGAAAAAGGTTCTCAGTTCGATTGTATTTTTTGATATTACTTCCGAACTTTGTTAATTGTAAAGTGATCAGGATATATCTTTTTTTGTTGGAAAGGAGATATTCTCAAGGGGTCCCATTTCAATTTCATTAGCATTAACCTTGGTTTTTGAAGATACAACACAGAAGTCTTCAAAATCAAATAGAAATTATATAGTATCTGAGATATTGGTAGGTTTATGACAACTCAAGTCTAGGTAGGTACCTAATTATGGTCAAAGACGTCCTGATGCATTTTTAAAGTAGATTTTCTGAGGTCTGTTTTATTTTTTGTTAAAATTGTATTAATCGTTTATTTAATTTCATTATAGAGAAATGTATCTGTTTTTATGTCTAAGTTCAGTTTAAAAGGGTGATAAAATTTCATAAAATGCTGTACACGGGAAGCTCATCTTATTTCTCAATAGACAGCCTATAGAATTATCATTATTTAATTTTAGAAATTAAGATATACTAACAAAAAAAAACCACAATAGTAAAATTAAAACTTTAATTATCAGAACGTTATAGTTTTTATTGACGTATTAATACATATTATAATATAAACAAATTTTCCAGTGCTTCCTCTTTCAAGATTTTGTTAGCGAGTTCAATCAGCTTCTTGAAACTAGCTCTGAACAATGGTTCTTGCAATTCTTTGGCAACAACTTTCGAATTTTCGTTAACAAATTTGAGAAAATGATCAGCTGAAAATTGTATAGTATATTTAATTTTTTTTTTTTCTATTTGCGCTATATAAGGACTGTGATTATTAATAGTGGCTTTGATTTGGCTGGAGTTTTCCGGCTAACGGTAACTTTGCAAGTTTTATGCTATGGTATATTCAATAATAATTCTCAGCCTTTGTGACTAAGGTAATAAAATTATTTAAATATTAGTATTACTTTCATACGACGAAATGCTATAATGAATTATGCGAATTAGATTTCAAGAAGCCATTTGATTGGCTATTGAAGAAACCAACCAACTAATTCATTGTAATAGGTTTGACTAAATTGAAACTTAGATGCCATTACGAGTATCTACCGATAATCTGTTTATAGATTTGTCGGTGTACTTTTTCTACTTTTTCTTTATATGAAGATCGTGCTTGCGCAAACTGATTTTTTATTTTTATTTAAGGGCTTTTATGACTATATCAGACCCATAGTAACCTTAACTTAATTTACATGCTGAATAATATAACTAAAACATAGGTAATACAAATGGTTAAAGCTATGGTGAACGGGAGCATCACTAATGACGACTCAACAACTTAAAGAGACTCAGTGCTTCAACACTATAAGGCTTGGATAGTAACCCATGAAACATTCCAATATCTTGCAAATTCAAATTGATAGTCGACATCAGTAACTGTCTATCCATTTGGAATATAATTGTATCGGAATGTGTAGTAACATTTTATTACCAGATCAATCTACCGATTGATTTATTGTACTTATCTTTAGAGTGAATTTAATAAAATTCGGCAGGTTACTTAAGTACTCACCCAAATGTATAAATTTATAAAGGACACTCAAAATCATAACAGTCTACGAATCAGATATATCAATCTTCAAGAGGGTCGTTTAAAATATAGATCTTACCGAACTCTTTTTTTTCCATTATATAAATTACTAAAATTGTGAACTAAATCCTCTAGTGCAGTCGTATCTGTTATAAAACTATTTATATGCAAATAGTGCTTGTCTTCTTCAGGTGTAACTGATACATCCATTTGAATTTTTAAACTATAAGCCTCTAAAAGGTATAAAATAATCATTATATGAACAATAAAGTAGTTAGATAAGTAGTTACATATTTATTTATGCTACCTAGCATCTGACCATGATGATAATGCATCTGAACAGGGTAAATCCTAAATCTAAAATAGCAAATGCTCAACTGTAGTGAGTAGATTTTCGGAAATGTTACTTTTAAAATACGAGCTCTGGCTTAAAAACGAGATGTATAAGTCAAAATGGGCATAGATAAAAAAATCGATTATCTAAGGATTGTGTGTGATTGATCTATCTCTTAGAAAAAATGTTATTAACGAAGACATAGTAGTAATTTGTAATCAACAAAAGTTGTGGTCTGATGATCTGAGTAAAGTAATTCGATTGCCAGTTGGAAAATTAAGTAACAGTAAACACTAATATGCAAACAAAAGATACAGTTTGTTTAAGAGATATCACAAAACGCGATAATTCTGCCTCCGCGAGGGAAAAGCGCACATATAATTTCGTTGTAATAAAAAAAATACTAATAGTTACTTTTTACATATTAACTAACTAATTATTAACGAGGTTCTAATGTCTAGATAAAAATATTTTATAAAATTTACAAAAAATATGTGTAATTGAATTCTTTTTTAATAATAATGCCGAAAAAGAACAAGAAAAGGAAAGGAAATGTCAGTGAATCAGAATCCTGTATCAGATTTGTGGGAATAAATCCTTATGGCTACGATAGACCTGGACCCAGAGTTGTGTGGAGATGCAATAGACGGATATATCGCACACAAACGTATCGTTTCAATCTCTACCACCTGTTATTAAAGAGAGAAATATCCACGTTTGGCATCCATACGAAGTTAGCAAGTTGAAATTGTAGTGATGCTATAAAATAATCCCAAGTAAGGTTGGTGTCAGGTAGTATTAACATGTGCTGACCCTACCTAAATGGGATAAGGGTAAGAAGATGATAATGATGATTCCCATCTTGAGAGTAATAGTTTAATACTTTATCGAAATGTTACAAGTTCATTACGATCCAGTAAAAGCTTAGAATCTTTAAGTTTCTACAGTTTTTTTTTCGAGATGACACTGATGGAATTTCATTTTTTGGCGAGTCGTTCGATAATGGAACTCAGCAGCAGGTAAATCAGAACAGCTTCTCAGAACACTCTCCGTGGTAGATATTGTAAAAGACGCAAAGTGACACAACGCCCTACGAAGGTCCAAAGTGTCGAGCCCTAAGAAAAGCACCTGGCCGTCGACGATTCGAGCCGCTCTTTGTTGGGTTCGATCAAAAGGATGTAGCTGGAATTGGGGCGCTCCGGCCCAGAGATGAGAATAGTATTACATGTGTGGACGGACTCGCGCCTTATACAGTTGAAGGCGGTGAACCAATGTGAAATACCGTACTGCTCTGTTAAGGACACCAAATTCTTTAGGTAATTGAAATGTATTGTATTTGTATGTGAATATATTTTCAATACTTACTAGTATATATAGTGAATTCACCATTTCCGTTTACGGTCATGCCGAACAAACTTCCATGCGCATCGTATTTCCCTGATATATGGAACTCTGGGCAATACAATTATAATATTAGGATTCATTATCAAATCTATATCTGTGCCCAACAAAATAAAAGTATTCCAATAATTTTATATTATATTTATAAGAATAAATCTTACAATAAATTAACCAACTCTGATTTAAAAAATCATGCAATGACGCAAGAAATGCGCAGTATTAGAGTTGAACAAAACATTTTGTTACTATATATATTCTAAAGCACTCTAAATCTATATATCTATATCAGCCTAATTTGTACCCATTATCTGATGCATTATAAAATAAAATTATATAAAAAATCTACTTCTGCCTAAGGTTGTCATAGAGTTCCGTTTAGTCATTTAAAAAAATATATAAAATAAGGCATAATCATTACATTTTAACAGTTGGTGGGATTGTACGTATTAGGTATTGCCTACATATAATTGTATAAAACTATGTTTCCCTGTCTGTACTTTAAAAACGTCTTGTGTGATTTAAAATGTCATCATCCTCATCTGTTCAATCCAGTTCACCTCAGAGTGAAGTTGATAGCAGGATATAATTTTAAAAAGACTGTTGTTCGATATAATGGTACCTACGTTTATTGTAGTGATAAAACGAAACAATACTAATTGATGACAATTATGCCCAAAAATAAATTTTTACACCCAATTATGTTCAAACCACGCATCTATATTTAATTTCCTTTAGATTATCTTCGGTAATTTTCTTATATGACTATTATTTTCGAATTTAACAAAAACAAATAACATAGTGCATATTTTAATTTAACAATGCAGATTGTTTAATGTGATGTCTCATTATGTTTTGTACCGGTTTTATATTAACATCCTCCATCCATCAGCCTCATTAGTGAAGCGTATGGACATGATTGTATTATAAACTAGCTGCCCGATCTGGCTTCACACGGGCTTACTGACGCATTAATCACTACATATTATAAAACAAAGTAGTCCGCCGCATATGTCTGTATGTTCGCGATAAACTCAAAAACGACTGAACGGATTGTAATGCGGTCTTCATAAATAGATAGAGTAATTCACGGAAAAGATTTATGACAACATGACAAACTACCCTACCTAAGTGGGATAAGGGTAAGGAGAAGAGTGTTGTGTACATAATTTTTTTTAAATTGCTTACAATAGAATCGTTTGAGAATGAAATACACACCATGAAGTTAGTTGATTATGTTCCTTATGAATACTATATAAACACCTTCTTTTAAATATAAACTTTAATTCGTAATAGATTTCATTTCACGTGCATGCATTTCACTTGCAAAAAGAGACTTTTGTATATCAATAAAAATATTTGATTGATAAAGGCGTTACTTTGCGACAATCTATCATTAAAAATGAGGGTGAGACGTTACTTCATACTTCCACTTACAATTGTTGGCCGCTATCAAATCTTATTGTCGTCGAGTAACACTGTGGTATAGGTGCTTAGCTTCTTCTTCTTCACGGAGCATTTTCTGGTCCATGTTGATTCTTCCGACGTTCGCTTGCGTGACGTGACAGCGGTCAATATTTCTAAGAGGAAGTGCGAAGTAACGTCCTTTTTTTGTTTGCGTGGGGAAATCCCTTACGGATACCAGAAGAATTCCCGGGAGAGAGAATGTGTTATGTCCAACTCGCACGGACTAAAACCCCACGGTGTACCGGCCGCCTCTTTTGGGTTGGGGCGGCATGGAACCGTGCTGAGGCTATCACCATGCCGCCTCAGCGGTCCGCCGGACTCCGTCCTTATAGGGAGATAGACTGGGTACACAACCAGCTCCCTCCCCTTGTCAGCCGGGCTTGTGCATGAGGAAATGGGGCCCCCGGCCAAACTTCTCTGGTACGTATATTGGTGTAAATACTAATAACAAAGTTTGAAAATAAAACAATTGCACTTTGCTGTATTATTTATTTAAATATACTCATATAAAAAGAATAACATAAAAAAAAAACTTCTGAAGCCATATACTCGTAAATGTTAATGGTAAAATTATAACATTACAGATTAAAAACGCAATATAATCAACAGTGAGTTGTTAATATCTATTCTATAATAACGTATCTTTCAAGTGGCATCTTTGTCAAGAATTTGTTTACGGCATCAATCATTTTGTCGAATTTAGCTTTGAACAATGGTCCTTCAATTACCTTTGCAACATCTTTCGAATGTTTCTTAATAATTTTAAGTAAATTTTCACCTGAAAATCGTAACAACATGATATTTTAAAAATCGGTGGACAGAAATTTAGGTTTCCTGGAAAATTCTGCCCGTTTTTATGACAACAATTTTCGACATGTACATGAGTACATGTTTATTTGGTTCATGTTCTGCTCTTTATTTTTAATGTTTAGTGTATAAATACTGACGAAGCAAAGCAATTAAACCAAAGTTGATTCACGTTAGTCTTAAATGTGTAGTTATAGTGCAGCCACGGCTACTAATGAAGTTCTTTTACTACTCTGGGTTTTATACGAATTTCAACAAGTAAGAAATGCTACAGAAGCATGTAGAAATATATTAACAAAATTCGTCGTGAAGGTACGTACAGTTTCTGATAGAACTATATTCCTCAGACTTAGCTTTTTGAGTATCATTTGTTTTTGTTCTTATACAATTTATTGAACGCCACAAAATGCAGAAGACAACAAACAATCATTGGTTCACTTTTTCACATCAAAAGGTGAAATATTTTTCAAAACAAAAATATGTAAATTGCACTCGCGCTGGTAAGAACTCATTAATAAGAATGCAAATTATATTATTTAATATACTTTACTAACGGTGAGACAGATTTGTATCAAGTTTCTTTTTTATTCAAAAAGAGTCAGAGCTTTTTGGTATAGCAACAAATACTATGTCTTTTCTGGCTAGAGTTTTGGTGTTTATTGGAACTATATATCGTAGTCCATAAATTTTATATTACGTTTATGTGAATAAATCTTAGAATGAATTCAGTATAAATGATTTTAAAAAATCATTTTACTGGATATTGAGGAAATCAATTAACAAATTTATGATAATAGATCAGACCAAATTAGAACTTAGTTGTCATTATTAAAACTACATAATATTTTTATAGCTACGTTGTTAAAGCGTGTGACCCACGAATGCCCTTGTAACTCAAGGGGACCTTGTATTTAAAAGACCATTCGTGCTGTATGTATCTAAGTACTGCGTTGCAAAAAAGATGGATGAGAGGAGATTACGTATGGCAGAGATGACAATGATGGGTGTGTCATGTAAATAGAACTGATAAGATTAAGAATGCGTATACTAGAGATAGATTGAAAATAACACCAGTGACAGAGAAGTTGAGGAATTATTATTCCTATTATTAATAGATTAGCATGGTATGGGCGCGTTATGAGGAGAGATGATAGTCGTGTAACTAGAAAACTTTTAAGTATGAAGGTGGACGGATATAGGAGTAGAGGAAGGCGGGAGAAGGTATGGATAGATTGTATGGTGAACGATGTGTGTATAAAAAATGTTCATGTGACAGGAGGAGAGTAGAAAAGGTAAACATGTTGTGCCGACCCTACTTTTTACCTCTTTGAAGCAATGATTGATCAATTGATAGTGTGTTCGGACACAGCGTCGAAGGATGTAGGTTCGAGTTTTAGTAACTGAGTCGGAGCTTTAGGTGAAGAAAAACATCGTGATGAAACCATAGCATGGTAGTAGGGCTTTTTTTAAGTCCGTCTGGCTAGCTACCGCCCTCAAGTTGAAATTCTGTCTCCAAGCACCTGTTGGTGTGTTCCAGCAGCTGAACTTGAGAGCCAATTTCCCTCTAGGTTTAGCCTGACTACCATCTTAGACCACCACATCATCATTTAACATCAGACGAGGTTGTGGTCAAACGCTAACGTATAAAGTATAAAAAAGAAAAAAAAAACTTAGTTATCTTTACTCCAATTTGTTGTATTTTATTTCAAAAATAAATCCGGACGTATATTGAAGCGTGCCAATTACGTGTATCCTTAAGTAAATAAGAATAAGAAATCACGACGGTCTCTCATACTACTGTCATCGTATCCTAGAAATATGTTTAAATAATAGGAACTCACCCGTATTTATTTGTCCGCTGCATAAATTTTTGATATCGTAAACAAAGTTTCCTAAAGCAGTCACTTCCACATTGAATTTATCTACATGCATATAGTGTTTGTCGTTCTTAGTTGTAAGTGATACTTCCATGAGAATTTTAAAATCAGAGTCAGCTAAAAAAGTAAATACAAATATGTATACAAGGTAAACTTTATTTCTGAATTTAAAAATACAATATCAAATGATATATTTTATGATTTTAGATACTTACTTGTATCTACAATAAATTCATTGCTTTCTTCTATGGGTATACCAATTAGAATTCCGTGGGCCTCGTACTTCCCCGTTGTATGGAACTCCGGGCAATACAAGTTCACTTCAAATTCCAACTTATCTAAATCTAATCTAATATATAGATTTACATGATTAATATATATTTACAATTAAACAATAAATTGTAATGTTAATTATATTCCTCTCTATATAGAATAATATGTACTGGACAGACTAAATTATAAAGCTCTATACTGTACTTAGTTGAAACATAACAATTTTCTTTGTCGGGAGCTTGGGGCTTGATCCCATACAATCAGAGTTAAAAACGCATAATGTATAGTAGATATGTACATGTAATTTATGTATAACAGTAATATTTAGTTTATGAAGTAAATATTTTCTATACATAAATTTCTATATATAAAATTCAATACATAAATAGATGAATGCAAAACGGTTCAGTACCTTTTTAACCGACTTCAAAAAAGAGGAGGTACTAAATTTGATTTTTATGTTTGTTACCTCATAACTTTCGCCTGGGTAAATCGATTTTGATATTATTTTTATTTCGAAAGCTGGTACTTGCCGTTTGGTCCCATTTCAATTTTGTCCAGTTCGGACAATGGCATCCATAAGAAAACCATATAAGTCTTAAATTTGCGTTAAGTATGTACGTGACAAATGGACGAATAACTATTTTTTTTAATCCCTTTTTCGAACGGAGTTAGCTTAGATTCACTTAAACCCGAATTCATTGTATATACGTAGAAAGTTTAGGTCCATTCTCGTCGCGTATATATATTTTTTTACCTACTAGAAATTTGCGTTGGCACCGACTTCAGATATATTATTAGGTAGCGCATAGACTAATATTTTTTATGTAATTTGATTAATGTAAGTAGTAGTGACTTTTTGGTTTTTAGTGCCTTCTTGTTTCCTTAGTGTTTCGTGATATTGAAGTCGGTTTTTTTTTGTATAAGTTTTGTTAGTCTTCTCCGTTTCTTAACCAATTTTACTCTATTTTTTGATCAGTAGTTACTGACAAACTTTGTGATATCATTTAAATCAATAAAAAAAAAATTAAACATGTTTTTCCTTTATGTTGAAATTCAAACAATACATGACACGAGTTAAGGTTGAATATAGACCACTGGTCGATATATATATCATTTTTGTCATACGATATTATTACTAGACTAAACTAAACTAAAACGTCAACAATTAGGCTCAAAACATAAACAATATTGAAAAAAAAAATACTTCTACGAAAAAAATTAATTGGTAAACAATGCTATTCGTTTACTGTCCCTTTCTCACGTGTGTGCACCACACTGTTTAACCCACTTCTCCATGTCAAGAAAACGCACACCACTGAACACTTGTAAAGTCATTATATTGATTATAGACATCGTGATATTTTTTTAGATAAAGACCAAGCGCCTAAGAAGTGAAACTAAAAAAAAATATCTAAATTTATCGACCTCTCTTATTGTGTTTATATAGAAGATGTATAAAAATAAAAAAATAAATACACTTACTTTGCATCTTTAACGGTGCACTTCTTAAATCCTGTAGTAGATTGTTCTATGACAGAGTATTGGATTTTCCCCAAATCTACATCAAGCCGTTCAATGATAATGGGATCCAACTGATTACTTTCATCTTCTACAATTATCTTATATATCTCATTTGTCTTCTTAGTTGTACAAGCTCTGTCCTCCAATTTACATTGTGGTCCATCTGTAAGGTTAACGAATTTTTACAGTATTTATGTATACAACACAAGTACCTATTACCAATGGAATTATTTTAAACTCTTGGTCTTATATTCATTGTCCATATGGTACGGTGCAAGCCTGTTTAAGATTTTACATGGAAAAATAGATAAAATGCACTATAAATAATTATTGAAGACGATAAGTTATACAAAAGAATATAGGAATAGTTGTCCTACAAGTGATAAGATTCAATACTTTGTAATATCTACAACATAAAATTAATTAGAAATTCACAAACCAAACAAACCTTAAGCAATCGAAAAATAAAAATCATATTTTACTTATACAAAGAAGTTATTCAATTTATGGAAATATATAATATATGTAATTCGCCAATTGTTAGATTGTATGTTATATTAGCTATAGATTTTGTTTTTAGTTACTAGAAAGTTTAGGACTCAATCATTGACAACATTTTTTTTTTAATGTACTGTTTCGACTTTCATTAACCGCTTACTGCTTATGGGATACGCCTTTTTTTTTTCTTTTTTTTTATTAACCTGGGGAAATCCATTATGGATACCCATCCTCCCGGGGGAGAGAATGGGTTATGTCCGACTCGCACGGACTAAAACCCCACGGTGTACCGGCCACCGCTTTAAGTTGGGGTGGCATGGGACCGTGCTGAGCTATCACCATGCCGCCCCCAGCGGTCAGCCCGGCGAACGATGGCAGCCGGGCTCCGTCCTTATAGGGAGGTACACTGGGTACACGATCAGCTACCTCCCCTCGTCCGCCGAACCTGTGCAATGAGGAGATGGGCCCCCCGGCCCATCCCCTCAGATCCGGCTACGGAGGTGGAAGGAGGCGGGCAAATCGCCGCCTTCTTCCACCGGCCCTTCTTTGGCGAAGACGGCCACTGAGAGGGCCCGCCTCTCGGGCCCTCTCCGCTGCCTCCTTCTGCGAGATAACCTCCTCGCAGAAGGAGGCCATCGCCGTCCAGGCGTCTTCGCTGCCGAGCATGGCCGCAACCACACTCGGCAGCGACAGATTTTCTCCCACCGCCGCAGCCAGAGTGCGGCGCTGCACCTCCCACGCAGCACACTCAGCCAGGGTATGCTGCGCGGTGTCCTCCTCAGCGCCGCACTCGTGACATGCGGCGGTCGGCTCCCTGCGAGCGATCTGGTGCAGGTACCATCCAAAACAGCCATAGTCGGTCAGCACCTGCACCAGTCGGAACGTCAGGGAGCCCCACTCCCTATCAAGCCACTGCGGCAGGACCGGGCGGACGGCGTCCACCGTATATCGCCCATAGCGCGCGTCCGCCAGATCCTGCCGCCACCGCTCTATTTTATGCGTTATGCGATACTCCTGACCTAACAGTGCAAGTAAAGTGCAAGCCTAAAGTATTTTCAGCGCATAAGTTAAATGATGTTAAGTGACTAAAATGCATCAATGCATTGCTGCCATGTAGAAACTGAAGAGTCAAATATATGTTGTATGCGCGTGTATGCCCCTCCTGACTACTTAAAACGCTCGACCAGAAAGCGCGGTGAAGTTGTAAAGGCCTGTCAGGGTAACAGTGCATAATAGACAGTAAAAAAATGCATCTCGTATTGATATACAATCGGGATTGACACGAATTTACCACAGGTCCAAGTGCGGGCGACCTCTCAGTTATAACCTTTGCAGATGCGTGACTAAGTTTTAAGAGAGAACTTAAAGTGTAATTAAATATCAATGTTGTCTATTTATGTTATTATAGGCGTAAGGTTACATTTAATTCTAATTTCATATATTTTTTAACACCGACACTAACATCCAATACACAGCTTAAACCAATAGATTAAGAAGAATAACATTTTACAAAAGAGTTCCTTTTATAATACTAGCTTCTGTTCGCTGCTTTGCGCGCGTTAATGCAGATTTCACTTCTCCCACTCTTCCCTCGGTAATATTTATTTTCTGTGTGAAATGAAATGTCACTAATGCCCATTTCTAGATCTTTGAAAACCTGTATGTAAAATTTCATGGTTGTCGGTTGAATAGTTAAGGTGTAGCGCTAAGGCAGTAAAGTTGTAAGGTAAGGAAAGAATAAATAAACCAAATAAATGGATTTTTGAAAATTCATCCACTAAGAAAATTATTATAGACGATTAGTATGATTCAGTATTAGTACGATGATTCGTGAGACATTGCCGATGGAAAAATTCCGTCTAATTACAGTCGTAGGCAAACTTTTTGGCCTTTCGGAATATGATTGTACACAACACATATTTAGATATAAATATGTATAACATCGAGACTAAGATGTAAGGATAAATATATGCCAATTTTAGTTTCGTATAATAATACTATATTAACTTTATTTTATACTAAACTCTTTACGATACTACGTGCAATCCTAAACTTACGATTATATTCACAACGGCCTAAAAATTGACGAGGATTGTAAGTTAAAATTGAAATAAAGAATAGTCTAGAGTCAATTAAAAAAAATATATCTAGGTATGTTTTACTCACATGTGCCACCGAGGACCCCGAGAATTATGCAATTTAGTATTAAAGTAAAGATAAACATTTTGTTACTTTGTGTACTCTAAACCACTCTAAGTAATTCAGTTCAATTTATATCTACTATCTTATGAATTATGCATGAAATTGTACGAAAAATCCTGTTTCTATCTAGAGGTGCCCTAAAGTGCCGTATTCAGAAAATTTAAAAAATGTTATAGTAATAATTTAACTGTTGGCTGCGGTAAAAAGGGAGCCCTATGGGTGGGTATTGGCCATTACCTACATAAAATTATAAAACACTATGTTTCTTAGTCTATTTTAGGACACCATGTCATATGCTCTATAACATCCTTGTACTCGTCAGCTCACTCTAGTTCACAGCAGAACTAAGTAACTAGCAGACTAAATGTTATGAAAATTACTGTTCAACATAACGGTATCCAAATTAGAAAATTAGAACTATAAAGAAAAACAATATTCATCACATCTGTAAGAGACCCGCGTCTCACAAAAGTAAGTAAGGTATGGGATAATCATTACGCTAGTCAACGCCAAGAGGTTTTGGTGATTATGAATACCGAGACATTCACAATTCTATATTTTCCCACATAAAGTGGTATTACAAGAACATTTTTCAGGTTTAGGTTTGTTCACGGTGTTTTCCTTCACCGTCAGCCGATAATGTTACCAGTTTCAATTACTAAAAGTACGCGAATTCAGAAAAATTCCTTCACACATACTGTGGTTCGGACATGCAGAGATTGAATTAACTTTCCACCGCTTAAACCACGCGACCGCCACGACAACTTTCAGTATTATTTGATGATAATTTTGAAAAAAAAAATGTTGCATCCATTACTGTTAAAACTCCGTATCTTTATTTAATTTAGTATACATTACATTCACTAATTTCCTAAACATGACCATTACTATACTTTTATAAGAATCAATAATTACAATGTTCTCAATTAACAACCTACAGTGTATATATAATTATTTCGTTGTGTTTTGAATTTTGTACCGGTATCCAGTTAACATCTACATCTATCAGCCTCTTTGGTGAAGTGTACGGATATAATTGTATTATAAACTAGCTGTTACCAGCGATATCAACCACATTTACTAGCTCGTTTCAGCTTACTGCAGAACTAGAGCTTCATCGATGCACATCGCTCTACTTTCTTGAATGTATTATTCTCAATCATCGTTGAACAGACATCCTAAGAATCTAATGAAGCCGAATTAAGTGTCAATATTTTACTTTTTTATATATTTTGTTACGCAGAGATATATGTGAGAATGTGGGAAATCAAGCAAAACGGACGAATTAAATCGTATTTTATCAAAAATTATAGCCATAGAAAATTATAGATCATTTTAATATACTATCAATTATGAAATTACATATCATAACGTGTATAAATTGCACAATTTTGTTGAGCTATATGATGATGAGATATGATGATAATAGTTTTAAAATTCCTCAAATTTTGAATAACCTATTTCCCTTGTACAAAATGTCATCAAAATCGGTTGACATGGAAGCAGATATTAATATTTTGGCATATTTTTTTACAATTTTTGAAATAGTTGTTGCTATTGTTGCAAACAACATTTAATGATTATGCATGCCGATTCTGTTACATTATCTATTGGGGAATGATATAAACTTTCTGTGTAACAACATTTCATAAGAATCAGTCAAGACGGGCAATAACAATAAAATTTAAAGGTAATAATTTTAAACTAAGTAGTTTTACTTGTGTTAAATTTTGACCTACATCTCTACTATTGACCACGACTATTATTTTGTTCATTTATAAGGATACTAAGTATAACATTTTTGACGTAAAATTGTTATTCCTTAATAATAGTTAATTAGCGCAAACTAATGTTTTCCTGGGTTTTTATCAAACAATTATAACTAATTGCATTTAAAGTTATGCAATGACTTCATACCGTACTGCTCTGTTAAGGACACCATATTCTTTAGGTAATTGAAATGTATTGTATTTGTATGTGAATATATTTTCAATACTTACTGGTATCTATAGTGACTTCACCATTTCCGTTTACGGTCATGCCAAATAGACTTCCATGCGCGTCGTATATCCCCGATATATGGAACTCTGGGCAATAAAATTCCGCCTCACACTTCAAGTTTTCCAAATCCAAACTAATGTATAAATTATTATTATAACACAACTGTTACATTCAAATAAACCATTAAATATTGTCCTATATGTATGCCAGTACTTACTATCCAAGTCAGTTGAAATAATTGTAACGTTTAGTTAGTAGTCTGTTGAAATATAAAATTTTCTTTCGCCAGAACTTCAAGTTTAACCTTAAGCATTTGTAATTCTGACTTCGTTTTTGGAAATTTAGATGATATAGGCATTGTTTGGATTGATCTCCATGTATAAAAAATAATGTATTTTGCATCGACTACATATTATTTAGGTAAAATTTATATTATGATTTGTAGCATGACAGAGATCTATGTATCATATAGTATATAATTTATTTATATTACTGCATATAACATATAATGTTTGTACAGTTTTTTACTCATATAGCATCATTAAGAGATCTTTCTAGACATGTCGAATTTACATGTTCTTTTTTGTGAAACCCCACGTCCAGTAGTATTGGACGGAATTATTATATTAATAAAAGCAAGAGTGGGCTTCAATGAATTTACTTACTTCGCATTTAGAACGTTGCATTTCTTAAATCCTTCTATAATGGTATCTTTGAACGAATATTTGTAAATTTCGAAATCTCCTTCAATCAGTTCTACATACATAGGATCCAATTGATTGTTGTCAAATAAAAAAATACTCTTATTTTTTCCTTTGATTGTTTAGTTACGCAGGCTCTATTCAATTTACATTTTGGACCATCTGTAAAATGTATTAAATTATATATTAATAAAAACCCATGTTTTTTATGTAAATAAAATATCTACTATACTTCCGATATAGACAAATATATTATACTTTCTATTTTATATTCATTTTCCAGTTAGAGTTATACTTGCATAATGACAAAAATATAAAATGCTATTGGATTATTTTTGAGATATGACGACGGGTAAATTCATCGTTCTAAATGGATACAAATTTAAGTTGATAAATTCAAATCTCGAGTTATAATTCCTGTTAATTAATAATCGTACTTAGTTATACTCCCGCGCAATAGAATGGACTCCGAGAAACGCCCAGCTCAGTATTAAATGTATTCGAAACATTTTGTTCCTTTGTTCTAAATTACTCTTATTCCAGTCAATTTATACCCATATCTCATACGGTGACGAATTACATATATACGTAGTCCGATGAAACTGTAGCGGCCTAAACAAGCCAACAGTGTAGTCAGTTCGGAAAAAAAAACAAAAGAATTACATATATTACATATTTTTATAAATTGAATAACTTACTGTGTACTTTGTATAAGTAACATATAATTTTTATTTTTCGATCACATAAGGTTTATGATTAAATTTTTGAATTTCTAATTAAATTTGGGTTGTAAAAAGATATTGAATCTTATCATTTTTAAGACAATTATATCTATTTTCTTTTTTATAATAACAAAATAAAGGGACTAAAATTGTTCATTGAACATAAATGTAAGGAAAAATCGTCTTTAGAAGTAATAACAGACTACATTTCTACATGACAACAGATGGCGCTAAATTTATCGTTTTATTGGTTTACTATCGAAATAATATTATTGCAAGGAAGAGTATAGATAATAATGAGGTTATTTCTGTGTGTTGTTAGGTTTGTTTCGAATTATAATTTTCATAAATTTATCTTGATTCTAATGTTTTAATTACGCTTTGCTTATGCATTAGGGAGCTGGCATTTTCTTCCAGCCGTATCGTGGAGAAAAAAGACTACAGGCAGTGCAAGTAAAAGAAAGGATAACATAAAAATAATAATAAGAATGAGTTATATGCAATATATAAGAATGAATGAATATGTGAGAAAAATAAAATATTAATTATAACCCCTTGGCTAATATTATAAAGCTCAGATCTCAAAATGGCGGATTATGTTTCAAACGAAAAAATAATTTAAAAATACATTTTACATGAAAATTATTGTTTTTTAGAATACATCATTGATTATTTTTCAAAGTTTTGTAATAAATCAGGTTATTTTTACGCGTGTACTGCCAACAGTCTATTGACCTATGCCTCATGAGGTCTACATTCGTTTGTATAGAACTTAAATCTATATGGTTTTGAACAGTCCAGGGGTTAATATTGTTTTTACAGTTGTTAAATTGGAATATTAGTATTATATTACTCCTATACTTGCATGTATCGTCACGAAGTTTTGTCTGTGTTCGCAATAAATTTAGGAGTGGGCACACATTACCGTCGTTTGCTACGAGCTATCTGACTGTATGACGATAGATGCAGCACGATAGCTGGGCCCACGGTTTTACACACATCAAAGAAACTTGGAAATCCAAATTTTGAGTTATTATTGAAGTGAGAAAGGGATGTGAGCATTATTAGTTTTTAGCCTGACAAGTATTTGAAGCTTTGTCACGCAGGTACGCAGGTACAAATATACAAGATATACAGATATAAATTCAGATTGTTTCATTAATCACTGTGGTTTTGTATTCCGTTCTGATCGGATGAAGTCGCGGGCACAACTAGTGTCTAATAAATATATAATTTGCGAAACATTTAGGTACTTTGATGTTACATTTCGAAGTATAAAGAAGTTTAATTGCTCAATATTTTAATCTATAGTCCTCGGATTTCGTTTTAATTATGTTAAATTATTTTACCTACATCTTGTCCATGACTCTTATTTTGTAATTTTATAAGGATAAAAGGTAACAATATTTTAGACGTATAATTGCTATATCTTAATGATACCACTACTAGAACACAAGAGAACGGAACTAAAAAATTGAATTAATTTTGCGCCGGATTTTTTTTTATAGGGGGCAAATGTACAGGTAGGTCACCTGATGGTAAGTGATCACCGCTGTCCATTGACATTAGCAGCACCAGGGGAGTCGCAAGTGCGTTGCCGGCCTTTTAAATATGGGGCGGCGCTCTCACTGACCGAACTAAACGCAACAGTGCAAGAACCTGTTACTTCACGTCGGCTTTCTGTGAGAGGGTGGTACTACCCCGGGCGAGCCGACCCATTCATTCTGAAACCAGTAATAGTTTCAGCGTAGCTCTACCACCAATTAATTTTGGTTTTGACTTACGTTTTCCCCTGCATACTCGTTATATATTCGTCTCTGTTGTATTCTATCACTGATTTGCTACTGAAATCTATCGAAATTTTGGTGATTTCCAATTTAATTAATTTTCATGTTCATTGAAAAGAAAAAGAAGAGGTTCTTAGTTCAGTTGTTTTTTTATTGCCTCTGAACTTCGTCATTCATAGACCTATATAGAAACATCTTTTTTGTTGGCAAGTGGATATTTTCGGGAGAGTCGCATTTTAATTTCAGTAGCATTGAATCTACTATAACAGTCCAAGACTAGATTAATACCTAGTTATAATTAAAGTCATTCTAATATTTTTTTTATATTAGATAGTACATCGGCGGTTTTACTCTTTGTTAAAACTTTACTAGAAACATTCATTCAAATAAGAATATATAACCACTTCAGCTGAATAAATCGGGATTACAATTGTAATTTTACTTAACTTGAATAATCACAATATTATAATCTTTATTGAAGTATTAATACATATTACAATGCAAACAAATTTTCCAGTGGTTCCTCTTTCAAGAATTTATTTGAGAATTGAATTATCTTCTTGAAACTGGCTCTGAACAATGGTTCTTGCACTTCGTTGGCAACAGCTTTCGAATTTTCGTTAATAAATTTGAGGAAATTATCAGCTGGAAACGGTAAGATTCTGTATGAGGACTGAGATAATTAATAGAGGATTTGATGTCCCTGGAGCTTTGTAACTTTTATGCTATGGTATATTTAGTATTAAGTATAAGACTTTATGATTAACATAATAAAATTATTGAGATATTAGTGTTGCTTTCATACGAATAAATGCTATAATAAATTAGGCGAGTTACATTTCAAGAAATTGTGTTTTATTAAATATTGGAAAAACCAAATAACAATTAGATGGTAATATGTTTTACTTCAGTGCTCACCCACATTTTTCCTTTGGTAAATGAGAAAAATTAATCAAAACAGTCAACCAATCTGATATCTCAATTATCAAGAGGGTTATTTAAAATATAGAACTTACCTAATTCTTTCTGTCCATTAAATAAATTAGTAGCATTGTAAACCAAATCTTCTAGTGCGGTCGAATCGGTCATTAAATTATCTATATGCAAATAGTGCTCGTCACCTTTAGGTGTAACTGATACATCCATTCGAATTTTCAAATCATAGGCTCCTAAAAGTTAAAATTAATCTTCTTATTGACACTATCGAAGTAATTGACTATGATCATAATGCTTCGAGATAAAGTAAATACTAAACCAAAAATGGCAAGTGGCTAACGTTAACGAATGTTTTTTCAGAAAAATTACTATAAAATACGAGTTATGGCTAAAAATCGAAACATGAGATCTAAAGACTATGTAATCTATCTCTTAGAAAAAAAGATTTTATTTTAACAATAAAATAGTAATAATTAGTGATCACAGAAAGTCATGTTAGTCGAATAGCTTAATTTTAGTAATGTAATTCGATTTTCAGTTTTAAAATTAAGTGACTGTGTACACTGATGGGCAAACGAAAGATATTTAGCCATAGGCTGTAGTGAACAAAACTAAATATTTTATAGAAGTGCTATAATTTCATTAAAATTAAGAAAAAGCTCAAATGTATTAAGTTTCAATGAGATATTTAAAGATCCTGAATACTTACCACTATCCATAGTAAATTCCCCAGTTCCATCTACGGGCAGACCAAATAAATTTCCATGGACATCATATTTCCCTGATATATGGAACTCCGGACAATAAAATTCCGCCTCACACTTCAAGTTTTCCAAATCTAAACTAATGTATAAATATAAAGTATTGAAGTGAAAACTTCTTTAAGCACATTGAGCATTTTTGGGTGAACAAAAATTATGTAACTCGCGTCATCGTCACCGAACGCTTCCGATATACGTATATATGTATACTGTGTATATACTTTTTGGGTGAACAAAAAGCGTGAAACTCGCCTCATCTTTACCCCACGCATATGTACATATATATACTTCCGTGCATTATTCTATTGTCGTAGAAGTGTTATCCTCACGGTCACTCATTGTGGGCATCAGCAGGGAAATAAACACTTTGTGCGTTAGAATAAACTATTATCGTGAATCACAATAGGTAGGTATTATTTACTTAGTACGTATCTCAAATACACAGTACAGTTCCTAAGCAAGTATAACTCAGCAACTCTGAGTGTTCAGAACGATATGGGAGTCCGATTTTTTTTTGTTTTCAAACTGACCTACACTGTTAGCCTGGCAAGGCCGCTACAGTTTCACCGGACTAAGGAGTTCGATTAAGAAAACACTCCTTTTTATAAACGTCTTCCCACCCATTCTAAGCTTTGTACACAAAGCATTGACGTTAGTGTGTTATTAAGGTTTCATACTCATAACCTGGATGTGACACATATATTGAGTTTTCAGTTCTTTCGTGTGGTCATAAGCGCATACTTTTTTATTATAAAATATCTGTTGTGTTACATTAAAGCATTATTTATTATTCTCTTGTGTATATGTCGGTATCTACTGTTTAAACTAAATTTAATCATTATTAAGTGGAGTATGTAAAACATAAGAACCCTGAGTATGTCCTTTTCTAATACCTGTTTTACTGTTTTAATAATATTGGTGGTATTTTACATAATATAGTTTAGTTATTATGCACAGTTGAACTGGATGGGAAATAATACCACGGAGCATGCATTCTGAGATGCCACCAAAACTCCATGGAAAGTTCTAACAAGGGAGCCACCATCTTGTTAGAACATTACAATTATCACAAGACACTTACTTGGCAAAACCTTGTTACTTGACGCTGGCTAGTGCACAAACCGTGCCGGAGCCACAAGATAAAGAAGAAGAAGTACTAAAATTTATGTTATGGTTTTATATTATAACAGAGACATATGTATAATAGTATATAATGTATTTATATCCCTGCATATTACGTGCCTTTGCTGTTTATTTAAGTTATTACTCGTACAGTACTATTACGAGTGTTTGCTACATGTGGGGAATTTCTCTGTATTACTTATGAAATATCCCCACATCTAATCGTAGTTGACGAACTGATTATAATAATAAAAGCAGAAAGCGATTTTAATGAATTTACTTACTTCGTATTTACAACGTTGCATTTCTTAAATTCATCTATAATGGTATCTGTGATCGAATATTTAAAAATTCCGAAGTCTCCTTTAATCGATTCTAGATACATGGGATCCAACTGATTGTTTTCACTTAGAAAAATACTCTGATATATTTCTATCGATTGTTTAGTTACGCAGGCTCTATCCAATTTACATTTTGGACCATCTGTAAAATGATCAAAGTGTAGAATGCAGACAGATATTTAATACTTTGGTGCTCATATTCACTTTGCATGTGATGTAATTGGAGTCAACTTTGTGTATTAAAAAAATGTTCTACGGTTATTCTTGAGATAAGTGGAAGGGAAAATTAATCGTTCTAAATAAATTCAAATTCTAATCTCGATTTTTAATACTTATTAATTAATATTTTTACTCAGTTACACTCACACGCAATACTATGGACTCCGAGAAACACGCAGCTCAGTATTAAAAGTAAACGAAACATTTTATTCTTTTGTTCTAAATTCCTCTAAGTAAGTCCAATCAATTTATACTTATATCTCATACATTATGCATGATAATAAGCAAAAAAATATTCTAATACGGACTAGAGGATACTGCGTTAGCGAATAAAAAAATTTAAAATTTGGGTATAATAAATGTTTTTATTATACGTTTGGGGTAAGAAGAAGCGGCGGAACAATGTACCTCGTGTATTACACATATATCATACATATTATTATATAAAAAAACGTATTTATGTTTATGTTTCGAATTTGTGGTTTCAAAGCACCACTTCATGATCAGATTATGTGATCATTAGCTTGATCCAGTTCGCAGCAGGACAAGCATCTCATCATTTCATGTAAGTTTTCTTCCATAGAAGTTATTATCGTTCTAAATATATTCTCTGACTTAGTTTTCATATATATCATTTGAGTATGACACGGTGAATGAACCTATAGCATATATATAGTTTATAGCTATAAGAAAATAGTTTGCTTTTTTCTTAATGCTTTGCCTAAACCGTTAATATTGTCAAATTATTCGAATTCCACATTAACAGGGGTTTTGATATATCTAGTTATGTTATACGAAAACCGTTAATAATTTTATTTGTGTTAGATTTAACTGCCTCTGATTTAAATGATAAGACTATATTTTCGTTTAACCTTAAAATAGTTTATGCAGCACGTGTAAGAATGGATGTCAGATAGTAGGATTTTTTCAATCTTACTTGACACTTATCGTCGGCCAATTTGAAATATGTTTATAAATTATGATCTATATATTATTCTAATGTATAAAGATATTTTATTGTAAAGTTTCATCGAAGTCTTTTCGGCAGTTTTTACGTGAAAGAGTAGTAAACATATAGATGTTTGCATACAGATAGAAATGGTTGTATTCTTAAATTTTCACCTTTATCATGTTTTTAGGATGGATATATTAGACATAATTAAGACAGAACTATTTGTTACCAACTGATGCCCGTGATATCGTATGTGTTTAATATATTATATATATCATGACATCATATAATATCATATATATAATATATATTTAATGTACAAAGGAAAAAAATATAAGCGTCTAACCGTTTGTTCCACTTCATCACGGTAAGGAAAAACATATCACTGAACTCGAACTGCTCATAAAAATTGTGATTTCCTTTTTTTTAAACTTACTTCGCTATTGACCTGACAGGCGTCTACAGCTTTACCGGACTACTAAGGGTAGCGCTTAAGGCACTTACCCGATTTTATATTGGCAACTAACTCAAGGGCGTACGATCGGCCTCGGCTTGAACTGTTGCCACATATCCCGAATCTAACTAAGGAATAAGGAAAAAATAAAACCCTTGAATTATGTTTACCACTCGTGTGTATGTGCATGTATGGGGGGGGGGGGGGTGATCTGTGTTGTGTTGTTTGGCTAGTGATTGAAAAATCCACCTTCATTGTTTCGCACTGGCAATGTACTCATGGGCTCCACTTCGGGGCTCGAATCTAGGCTTGAGCCGCTGCCGAGGGGGGCATAGGCGAGTGTGTGGGGGCGAAACTCACAGCCAAACCGCTTGTGGCGTGATTTGTGGGTTATTTACTAAAACTTTAGTACCTTTATATTGAAGAAAGCTATGGTGATAATGTATTTTTAGACAAAGACCAAATGTCTAAGATGTAAAAGTAAAAATTAAGGAAATCTATCCAGTAGTTTTTGAGTGGACGGTAGACTTCTATTATGTTATTTGTATATGTATATAATAATAAAAAAGACAGATGATCAAAAATCGTATATAACACACGTATACCAGTTTCGTTCGTAGTTCGTATCTGTTTTCGTGAAGCCTCCATCACTACAGAAGCCACTAAATTTTATTCAATTAAAAAAGATAAAACAAATAAGATGTTGTTAATTTCTGATAAATATATAATTTGCCAATCATTTAGATAGTTTGATGTTACGTTTGGGAATATAAATAAAGTTTAATTGTTCAATAATTTTAAGCTATATTTTATTATCTCTGATATTGATAAGTAGTTTTGAAGTTAAACTTCATCTGGTGTAATATTAGTAAAACGGTAAGATCAAATTTTACTGAGAAAAACTCACAGAAAGGAAGACAAGAAAATACTGACCAGAGAAAGAAATTTCTATAACCTATAATTACATTTGACCTCTATTATAATAGGCAAATCTGCAAAAAGGTTACAAATAGCAATAAAATAATTATTTTTATTTTTATACGCCCTCGCATTTTGTTTTAATTGTGTTATATTATTTTACCTACATCTTGACCATAACTATTATTTTGTAAATTTATAAGGATAAAACGTTAATATATTTTAGAGGTATAATTGGTATATCTTAGTAATAATTAATTAGCACTATGAAAACTGATGTTTTTCTGGGTTTCAATGACACAATCATAATGAATTCCTTACATATTACATTTTGTACTGACTTCATATAAATATATTATGATTGTTGTCATAGCTGTAGAAATGTGAAATGTTCTTTTTGTAAAAGTTGTAGTTTTTGTATGGCCAATAATGTTGATCGTTGATTTAGGTGACAAGATTTTCGGAATTCTTATTTTAACTTACATTAGTATGACTATGAGCTGACGCTTTAAGGAAATATATCGAGGAATAGAAAAGAAATTAATTATTTTAAAACGATTTCGACGATATACAGAGTCACCAAGGTGTTGTAGCATTTAGAAAATTAATACATATTTCTCTGTACCAATTCTAAAACAAAACAGAACAGAACGTAAGTAAAAAATTTAACCAATTTTACTGCCGATTTTGGTTTTCTTTTACGTTCTTCTCTGTATACTTGTTAAATATTCTTCCCAGTTGTACCTTATCACTGTTTTGCTATTGCAATCCATTGAAATCGGGTGATTTCCCATTTTAATTAATTAACATGATCATTAAAAAATAACGAAATACGTTATTCGGTAGGTAATAGTTTAGCATTTTTAACCGACTTCAAAAAGGAAGAGGTTCTTAGTTCAATTGCATTTATTTTTGTTACCTCTGAATTTCGTAATTTATTAGCCGATTTAAAAACATCTTTTTTGCTGGAAAGTGGATATTTTCTAGAGGGTCGTATTTTCATTTCAGTAGCATTGAACTTTTTGTAACAGTCCAAGACTAGATTAGTTTCTAGTTATGGTCAAAGTCGATCTAATGTTTTTTTTTTTACATTAGATAAAGACGGTTTTACTTTTTGTTAAAATTTTACTAGACACATTAATTGAAATAAGAATATATAACCACTTAAACTAAATAAACCGAGATTATAAGAACAAAATTATAACTTCAATTATCACAATGCTATAATCTTTATTGAGGTATTAACACTTATTACAATAAAAACAAATTATCAAGTGGTTCCTCTTTGAAGAATTTGTTTGCGAATTGAATTATCTTCTCGAAACTAGCTCTAAAAAATGGTTCTTGCACTTCCTTAGCAACAGCTTCCGAATTTTCGTTAATGAATTTGAGAAAATTATCAGCTGAAAATGGTAAGAAAGATTAAAAATTTTAAGATATCTGCGCTGAATAAGTACTGAGATAACTAATAATGCCATTGATTTGGCTGGAGTTTTCCGACTAACGATAACTTTGACAGTTTTATGCTATGGTATATTCACTCGTATTTACTTTCGCATTCGCATTCGCACATATTCGTTTTTGTGACCAATATAATAAAATTATTTAAACAGTGTGACACTTTCATGCGAATAAATGCCATAATAAATTAGATTTCAAGAAACCGTTTTATTTTGTATTGAACCAAACCAAACCAATCAACCAACTAGTTCACGGTAACAGATTAGACTAAATTAAAACTTTGGTGTCATTACGATTACCTACATAATGTATAAGTTTGTTGGTGTAGCTTTTCTACTTATTCTTTGTATAAAAATCGCGCTTACGTTTATGCTTTAAAACATGGAATAAAATGGTCGTATTGGTATATTCATGTAACGTTCGACTTACACACACAATCCACTGATTGATTTATTGTATTTATTTTCAGACATAATTGAAAAAAATTCAATTACTTAAGTGCTCACACATATCTATCCTTTGGTAAATGAGAAAAAGTATTCGAAACAATCACCCAATCTGATATCTCAATTTTCAAGAAGGTAGTTAAAGATATAGAACTTACCTAACTCTTTCTGTCCATCAAATAAATTAGTAAAATTGTAAACCAAATCGCCTAGTGCGGTTGTATCTGTCATTAAATTATCTATATGTAAATAGTGCTTGTCGTCTTTTGGTGACACTGATACGTCCATTTCAATTTTCAAATCATATGCCTCTAAAAGGTAAAAATTAATATTCATATTAACATTAAGGAAGTTAAATATATTTCACGCTACATAGTATCTGATCATGGTGATAATGCGTCTAAATAAGGTAAATGCTAAATCATAAAGAAAAGAAAGTTAGAATTCAAAACAGGCGCATAAAAAAATCGATTAGGGAAGGATTGTGTATCTACTGTGTGATCTACTTATTAGACAATCTGTTTTTAATAAAAAAAAAACAGTAATCATTTGTAATCATGGAAAGTTGTGGTGGTCGGAAAGTTTTAATCGGCGGATTATCAATTTGAAATTGAATTCATTTTGAAAATGATTTGAATAAAATAATTCGATTGCCAGTTGAGAAATTAAGTAACTGCCTACACTAATGCGCAAACAAAAGATGTATTTTCTCCAAGAAGTTGAGTAGTACCACAAAAAGCGATTATTCTGCCTTCGTACGGGAAAGGAGTACATCTAACTTCATCGCAATCTACGTCGATCGACCATGTGGCCGAGCATGCCAACTACCAGACCATAATTTCTTCAAAAATAATAGTATATATTCACAGGCTGCGGTGAACAGTTCTGATTTCTAATTTGACTGTAATAGCTAAATAATTTGTCAAAATGTTCTAGCCATTTTAATTACGACTCAGTTACAAAAATATCCACAGGTAGTTGAAATGTATTGTAAATTAAATTACATAAATAAAGATTTTGAATACTTACTAGTATCTATAGTGAATTCACCATTTCCGTCTGCGGGCAGATCAAACAAACTTCCATGGGCAACGTATTTCCCTGATATATGGAATTCCGGACAATAAAGTGCCACCTCATACTTCAAGTTTTCCAAATCTAAGCTAATGTATAAATAAAAAATATCTATTATGTTAAAATAAACCTTTAAATATTCTGCTCTATATATGTCAGTATCTACTATACAACCTAGATTAAATAATTCTAGTCTAGTCTGTACAACATAAAATTTTCTTTGGGTAGAATCCTTTGCTTGTTATTATTTAATCATTATTACAATTTGTAGTCCTATGATTTTTTTAATTTAGGTGATATGACCGTTCATTGTGTCAATGTATGGACATATTACTTATTTTATTACCTGGTAAATATGCACCATTGTAAACATGTACCATATTATTTAAGTAACATTATTTATGTTATGGTTTTATAGTATATAGAATACTAAATAGATTTCTATATCATAGTATAGAATGTATTTGTATTGCTGCACATTACATACCTATGATATTTATATAAGTTTTTACTAATACGTAGTTACGACGAGAGCTAGGGGAAGTTCTGTATTATTTATGAAATCCCACGTCCAATCGTATTTGACGAAACTATTATGTTAAAGAAAGTAGAAAGTGGTTTTATAGAAATTACTTACTTTGCATTTACAACGTTGCATTTTTTAAATCCTTCTGTAATAGTATCTGTGAACGAATATTTGTAAGTTTCGAAATCTCCTTCAATCAGTTCTACATACATAGGATCCAATTGATTGTTTTCAATTAAAAAAAATCTCTTATATATTTCTTTTGATTGTTTAGTTACGCAGGCTCTATTCAATTTACATTTTGGACCATCTGTAAAATATATCAAGCTATAGAATGCAGACAACTATTCAATGATATCATTCTTGTATTCACTTTGTACGTGGTATAATTGGAGTCAACTTTGTTTATTAAAAAAATGTAATAGGATTATTCTTGAGATAAGCCGATGGGAAAATTCATCGTTGTAAAAAAAAAATATTTTTGTTGATAAAGCTGAAATTTCGATTTATAATCATTATTAATTAATATTTGTACTCACACGCAATACTATGGACTCCGAGAAACGCGCAGCTCAGGGTTAAAAGTAAACGATACATTTTAATCCTTTGTTCTAAAATCCTCTAGGTTAGTCAATTCAATTTATACCCATACCTCATACATTATGCATGAAATTTTACAAAAAAAAGACATTCTAATTGGGATTAGAGAATACAGTTTTGGTAACTAAAAAGTTTCAGATTCTAGGTATAATAAATATTTTTATTGTTGGTTTGGGGTAAAAAGAAGCGGCGTGACAATGTGCCTCGTGTATTACAAATACCCACATATTATTATATAAGAATGTTATTCTGCTTGTGCTTCGAATTTGTAGTTTTGAAGCACTACATTTTGATCACATGTTATTATCAGACGATAAAGACATTAGCTTAGTCAAGTTCACAGCAGGACAAGCGCCTCAAAATTGCATGTAATCGTTCTTCGTTCTAGATATATATTCTCAGATTTACCTTTCATGTTTTGTTTGAATAACTCTCAGTGAATAAACTGTTAAAGATAGTAATAAGAAAATAGTATGCTGTTCTCTTAATACCTTACCTAAAACACACTCTGAGGGCACGATTTTTTTTACCCTTACTTAATACTTATCATTATAACTTGGTTAATTTAAAAATATATGTATAATTTTCATAAAGTTAATTCAGTTCATAAAGTATCATCGAAGTTCTTTCAGTAGTTTTAAAGTAAATATTCATTTATCCTCTCAAATTTACACGTTTATCGCATTAATAGGATATATTAGACGTAATTAAGACAGAATTATTCGTTACTATCTGATATACTCGCGACTTCATCTGAATTGATTAAAATAAATATATTATTTTTGATGTATATAATTGAAAAAATATATTATTTTCTATACAAAGAAAAAAAACATAAGAACAAAACCGCTTGCTACACTGCTTCACGATAAGGAAGAACATATCACTGAACTCGTAGTGCTCATAAAAATTGTAATTTCCTTTTTTTTTTCCGAACTTACTTCGCTATTGGTCTGACAGGCCTCTACAGCTTCACCGGACTATAATAAATGTATAAATACTAAAACTCTAGTAATTCCATATTGAATAAAATGATAGTGATCGTTTTTTTAGACAAGGGTCAAAGGTCTAAGGAGTAAAAATAATGATGGAACTCTATCCAATAGTTTTTGAGTGAGGCGTGCACAACGATAAACCTCTATTATTTTATTTATATATAATGAAATAGAAGATAAATATTCGAAAATGATAGATAGCACACGTACACTAGTTTCGCTCGTAGTTCTTATTTGCGTTCGTGAGGCCTCCAGCAGCTTAGTAGCGACTGATAAATTAGGAAAAGATACAGAAAATATCATGTCCATTTCTGAAAAATATACTTATTTGCAAACATTTACGTAGTTTGATGTTACACTTGGATGTATAAATAAAGTTTAATTTCTCAATAATTTCAAACTATATTGATAAGTAGTTTTGAAGTTCAACTTGATTGGATGTGATGTGAGTAAAGATTTAATTTTAGTGCAGCTTTTCTCTCACAGAAAAGAAGAAAATAAATTACTTGACTGGAGAAGGAAAAAAGAAATAAGTGTATGTTATAAACTGAAATGAGGATGAGGATTGTGTTATAGAATAATAAATAGAAGGATGAGTGTTATAGAATAAGATAAGTGTAAGCTCGCGAGGAAGAAGCGATAAAGAAGGATAAAGAATTATATCAGAAATAGTAAGGTTTTTTAATGATTAATTACTGATTATTTACATACTAAAGAGTTATTTTGTAGTTAGTAATCTGTTTACGATTTCAAATATATCTGCAGGTCAGATAAAATTTTATCACGTTTAGTGAGTACACGCGCTATTTTGTAATTCGTTTATTTGTTGAAACGACCACAATATAATATCGAAATTGTTTATCGATACAACTATGTTCAAATTAATAAGAATAAAAACATAGTCGATGAGAAAATAAATTTCGCATCTCTATTTATTTGCGCTAAAATTATTATTGCTACATCTCAACCATTGGCCTTGAATATTATTTTATACATTTATGAGTAAAAAAAATACTATTTTTTAAGAATAATTTTTATAATTAAACAAGAATTAATTAGTTCTGCTCATGCTAATATTTCCGGGGTTTATATAAAACAATTATATATGTCTCGTTGTATCTTTTATTAATGTTAATTCATTTTCTACAAGTCGTCATGGTTGGATGTTCGAATCGACGGAATCGATAAGATGTTCGTAGATTTTAGCCTCATCATACAACGAGTTTTTCGGAATTCTTATACCACTTTTTTTACTTTTTTATGTGTTTGAGGAACGCAATATGTTGACCTGGAGGTGGGTGCTAATGACAGCGACACAGTAATGTAACCGATAACGGTTATTTTTTACATTGTACAAGTTATTTTTCTGATTCCAACTTTAAAAATATTATTATTATTATTAAGTTGGTACCTATCTCAGTTATGATTTAGTTGTATTTTATTAGTGCAGTAGTGTTGCCAACAGGCCGTAATACTTTAATATTACATGAGCATCAAAGGGAAGAAAGGTTAGGAGTCTGAATGTTAGTAATATTTACTTGATTTAATTTTTCTTTTTTATTTGAAAAACCCGTAATCAACCTTGCGAGAAATTTTGTCAATATTATACCATAGCTTACGTAAGATAGAAGGGCAAGAGCTATCCTCAATTTTGTTGACATGCGAAAGGGGCAGGTCAAATATGAGTCATAACACGCACGCCCCTTACGATCCCTACTACAATCTACATATGAACCATTCTATGTGACATCGTTTTTGTTTTAAACTTCTAATGTGTAAAAGAAGTCTATAATAAAAAAATATATATATTTTATAAAATTACACAAAACTTGTACTTTATTCATTGTCTAAATAGTTTTATGATTATTAATAATATTATAACTGATCTTATAGAAATAAATGAAATTATACATTAAATCTATTCATTTGAATTAACATCAATATTGGTTGATATTAAAGGAAAATATATTGAGAAAATCGGAAACGTTTTTATATCAGTAAAGTCCTCGCCACATTCTTTGATCACTTCTTTTCTGTATTGACGCCTTTGTCGAACGAACTCTCAGCTATTTTCATGCTGGTATTTTTAATTATTTTTGCAGTGTAAGCGACTTAAATCACAAAACGAATTTTGTTTCTATTCCAGATATTGACTACAAAATCTTCTACATAGTGAAAATTGATCATATACTATCTCGAAATTATAAAATCAAAATTTAAAGTCAAATTCTTTATCAGTATCCTATATACTACTGTATAAATGGAACTGGTTCGCCCTTATAAATGAATATAATAGCTGCGAACCAGGAACTATATATTTATCTATTATGATGTCTTTCCGTATAAAATTGGTGTTTGCCAAACTGCCCACTTTGATCTTGAATATTTAGCGTATGATTTGCAATCCAAAATTAAAAATTTTGGCTTGTGTATGTGTAATTTGAATTTAGTGATTCATTTGTTTTCGGACCATTTTATGTTTCTTAGACATAGTTTTTTTGCGTTATTTACGAATACGATTTATATCGTGTTATTATCGCTGCAGAAACTGCTCGAAGGCCTAATTATGTATATGGAGAAACTACCGTAAAAGAAAGCACGGTATGTTTTTGGTTCAAACTTTTTTGTTCTGGAAATGTTAACCTACGGACTAAGCCCCTTGGACAACCGGAGACCCTAGTTAACAATGAAAAAGTAAAGGTGATCATGGAAGCAGATCCGCCGCGAACCACGTCGGAGTTAGTTTTAGTCTGTTTTTGGCTATTTTTTTTGTTATGTTTGTAAATTGTCAGGACTAGTTTTGTATGAAATAAAATATTTAAAAAATCAAGGGAAAGGAGAAAATAATACGTAAAAAAATCTATATAAAAAGCGAGTGAGACAGATGACAGTAGGGCCACCATATGCAGAAATATTGACAGACTGACATTGAGCTGTTCAGTTGTTATTTTATGTCATTAAATGGTCGTACAATAAAGAAAAGATTTATTCTCATTTTGTTTGTTGATACACGTGTGCGAAACTGAGACGAGCTGCTAGTTTAATGATAAAGATGTGTCTTGTTGTCGTTGTTGGGGCTTAATAAATTTGATTTCTATATAATATGTAAACCGTTTTTGCTATATTTTACATAATGTTTAATGTTATCAAAATGCTCAGAATAATATATCAGTATTTTCTTATAACTGAAAAGTATATATTGTTTTTTTTTCTAAAGACAGTTGCTGCACTAAGGATTAAGCCCTTTGTCGTAGGAGATTTTAGAAACATACTATTAATGGACATAAAGCATATTATCCAGACACAGAAATATTTTTTGGGTAATGAAAATAATTGTTATGTATGGTATTCAAACCCAGGATATTGAATGCGATGGCAGTAGTGAGACAAACGCTTAAACCACAGCACTAGCTGTGGAGTCAAATATATGAACACAACCATGCTTTGCAAAATAAAAAATCCGATACTTGATGGTACATCTTTACTTCAATACTGTAGTGAATTTAATTATTTGAGATTATGATGAAAAGTTACTTTAGTTATTTTATCAATTCTTAATTCCTACATATTTTTATAATTCAATCTACATAATTCAGTGAAGTATTAATAGATATTACAATACTATAAAATTTTCAAATGCTTCCTCCTTGAATAATTTGTTTGCTGCTATAACTATCTTCTTGAAATTAGCTGTAAATATTGGTTCTTGTAGGAAGTTGGCAACAGCTTTCCAGTTCTCGTTCGCAAATTTAAGGAAGGCGTCAGCTGAAACATATACATAATAACCGAAGTTCGTCATAGGAATGATTTCATTTGGTCTTGGAGAAACCGAACTATTACGCTAATTTCATGTTACGCTATCTTAATTGGCATTACTATTATCTATACATAATTTTTAGGTTTCTTGAAATTCTGTGCTATTTATTTAATTTACATTATTTGAAATTATTGAACGGCTTTATGAAACACCTGTCAATTTTTCATGTCACTTTCATGAATAGCTTTTTTATTTTCTTTTTTAGAGACCATATAAAAAAAAATGACACGATAAACTTCGTTTAAATACAATTAGTACCGAAAGAAAAGAAGGATACATGACGTTGTGCTTTTCTTGAAAATGTTTATTTAACAAATAGTAACTTACCCAAGTCCTTTTGTCCATTAAACAAATTTGTGAAATTGTAAACCATTCCTTCTAAGGGGAACATCTCAAGTTTAAAATTATTTATACGTAAATAGTGCTGATTGTCTTTAGGAAGTAGTGATACGGCCATCTTTGCTTTTATATCGTACGCCTCTAAAAAAAACAATTATGTGTATTAATATAAAGAAGTTTATTTACTTTCATTATCCAGTGTTCAATTGCAATCTCAATTGATGTAAGTGATAATGTGCCCGAAAGAAGTCAATATACTAAACTAGAAAGGTTGCTAGATCCCAATTGTAGCTGCCGCAATAAACCGATTGGCATTGGTACAAACTTAAGGTTACAGGTATTTGCACTAAACATGGGTTATTTAACTAAATTTACAATAACTTGGCAATCATAATCTGATTCTTAATTGCAGTTCTCGGATCACAGGAGTTAATACTTTGTGAAATATTTTACAATTGAGGGAAGAGATGGTAGGTAACAATTTTGTAGTTAACAAAACCATTTTACGATTTGGCAAATTTAAGCTGTAACTTTAAAGCGGTGCACGAGTATACTGGATAGTCCCATATCATTTTATCGTTGAAATATGGTAAAAATTGCAATTTGAATGGTAATTTTAAAAAGATATGCTTTTAATTTTACTTACTGCTGTCTAAAGTGAATTCTCCCTTTCCTTCTACAGGCATAACAATTAGGTATCCGTTGATCTCGTACATCCCGTTTAGATGAAACTCAGGGCAATACAAATCTATATCTAACATCAGGTTTTCCATATCCAGACTAAAAAGATATAAATGCACATGATAATATTTATGAAAAAATTTCATGATTTTTTCGTTTAATTAATTAAGGCATAACAGCGTTTTAATACTCTGGTTACAAAAATATACTTCAGTAGTTACCATCTACATGCAAATAGTGTTCAGTGTTACCAACACTTCGAATTTGATGCCGTCTTAGAGTTCATATAAAGTATGGACGATGTCCTCAGCCGATTTTACTAATGGAGGAATACGGACTTCCTATTAACCCAATAAAAACACAAGTCATAGTTATCGGTCGTCGAGCCGCTTAAAGCCGGTTAAATATTGAAACTTTGCCCATAGTTACATACAATAACTTTAGACTAGCATATCATACTGAAGTCAAGAATTTAGGTCTGCACATAGCCCAAGACTTATCATGGGCTCAACATGTCAATAAAATCAGTAAAAAGATTTACGGTGTATTTACATATAATACATTCCCTTAAAAGAATGCAAAAAGCTTTACCACTCTCAATCATAAAAAAAACTTGTCAACACGTTGTTACTCCCCACCATAGATTATACCGAAGTGACATATACAGATCTGACGGAAGACCTACTCAATAAATTCGATAGTCTGCTAAATTTGTGTATTCGTTACATTTTCAGGTTGCGCAAGTATGATCATATTTTTGAATTTCGTTTGCAGCTAAACTGGCTTGATATTCGTTCTCGCCGAAATGCATAATTATTACATTTTCTCAATGATGTTTTATTTGACCCTAGATCTCTACAATGTCTCCAGGAACGGCTCATATTCTTAAGGCTCACGGTCATGATCTTCGTTCTGCTTACAGAAACTCTTGAGATCGCTCAGAAAAGATCTACATTATATTCGAACTCCTTCACAATAACTGCCGTACGATTATAGGATACATTACCGCATCAACTTGAAGACGTTGAAACTACCAATAACTTTAGAGTCCAAATACACCGATATTTATTTGAGAATCAGGAGACACTCTGACCTACTTAGGGTAGCCACAACAGGTTTTTCTTTTCCACTCTCCCTTGTCAGATGCCATCTTAGTATTGACACCTTTTACTCACAAATCATTTTTCACACAATCCATCCACACTTTTTTCGGTCGTTCTTTACTCCTATATCCGTCCACTTTCAAACTCAACACTTTTCTTGTTACATGACTTTCATATCTTCTCATAATATGCCCGTAGCATGCTAACCTATTACTCCTCAACTTCTCTGTTATTGGTGCTATTTCCAAACTCCCTCTTATATATACATTCTTTTGTATTTATAATTTTATAATATTATTTAGCGTTAATATATACAAATGAACTTACTTTGCATTTTTAACACTGCACTTCTTAAATCCTAAAATAGTCGTGTTTGTGACCGAATAGGTTACAGTTCCTAATTTACCATCAATCAGTTTTTGATACATGGGATCTAACTGATTACTTTCATCTTCAAACAGGCTCTTGTATATTTCTTTTGTGTGTGTGGTTACACAAGCTCTATCTAGTTTACATTTTGGGGCAACTGTAAATTGCAAAAATGATGTATCCGTCAAACTAATATTATATACTTCTGAATATATTACATAGCACATCAATTCGAATTATTTTGTGACAAGTGCTCTGAAATTACTGTGCTATATTCATTTACTAAAGGACATAAAAAGGTACAAGCATCGTCATAGAATGCCACGAGAGAAGTATTGAGAATAAAGAACCTTACAGGTGATCTAATATAGATAAGGTAGACCATAACGTTTGAGTACAACGTACCTTGAGCAACAGAGTTAAATGACTTTTTCTTGTACTTCAACTATGTTAATAAATGTCACATATAAAATTACGCACAACAAAAATAAAAGCATTTGTGTTACGGGACTTGTAAAGCTTGTCTGGCTCTATTGAAACGTCAAAATGGCAAGAAGCGAATCGAATATTCTTATGTGTTTAAATTACTTGGTAAATACTACAGCATATTGCACTCACGATACACTTGCAAGTCGCGACGGATCACTAGTGTTATATTTATTGTATTAACGCATAATTTAATGTTCATGGTTTATAACATTATTTAAATCAATTTTAATTGTATATTAAAGTTATTCGTTTATATTTTTCGTTTTATATGTAAATATATTTATATTATGTTTTAGTTGTAATTCATATTAACAAAGAAGTAGTAGGAAGGCAATTAATTTTACTTTAATTTTTAATTTATTTTTTATTGCTGCTAATACAACTTCTTCATAAACAATTCAAACATGAATTTAATTACAAAATACATAGTAAAAGCCTGCACTAATAATTATTTTTAAAACATTGAAGGACACAGAAGCGGAACAATTTCTAAATAAAAACAGTCACGAGGCAGAGTTAAATATATTTATAAATAGTTTTACTCACATGTAGCTCCAAGGATACCGGAAAATACGCAATTTAGTAATAAGAGTAAACGAAGCATTATTTTTATTGACTAATCTCAGACTTCTGGAAATATAAGTGGAGTTAGAGTATTAATGCTCCTAATTTATACCTATACATTAGACAATAAAAAAATCATTCCTAGTTAGGGTTGCTACAGAATTTTATTTTGTCGTTGGATATATTTTAAATAAATGTTTTAATCGTTGGTCAAAGGGGTATGGACCCAATACCTTTACTAACTCAAATGTCAACCTCACCTGCACGTGGTTCATCCTGATGATTAACGAACGAGGCTCTGACGATCGGTACTCTGGCGGGATAACCAGATTTCACTGCCTACAGGTAGAAATACTTGTTCATGGATAGATCACCGAATATCCAGGGGTTTTCCTATCTCAAGCGGGTAGATTTATGTACGTCAGATGGCAATCGGTACTGGACTAATAACCCCTTAAATTCGCCAAATCCTTATAAAAGCAAAATGCAACATAATACACTACAGTTAAAGGATAAGATGTCGCCACGAAACGACGCGTAGACATATCGCCCTAAATCTGCGAATAGTTTGCAAGGACTACCGAGTCGCGGACGGGTTCGGTTAACGACGTTAGTCCCTGACTGTAACCCGAAGGTCCGCTTCGCTATTATTAATGTAGGAACACTAACAGAGAAGACAAAGGAACTTGCCTCGTTGTTCATGTGTAGAAAGGTAGGTTTCATCTGCTTACAAGAAACTCGGTGGACTGGATTCGATGCTCTTAACATCGGAGAGGGTTACAAGCTTATGTATATGGGCACAAAACACGGGAGGAATAGAGTTGCCATAGACGTTAAAGAAGAACACCTCAACAATATCATAGAGGTTAATCGCATAAATCATAGTGGAAGGAGAAGTCCTCAATATGATTTCTGCATATGCTCCCCAGTCGGGTTGTAGCCTAGCTGACAAAGATACGTTTTGAACAACTTTAGAAGACGTACTTTAACAAATATCTATAAAAGAAACAATTCTGCTGGGTATTGATTTAAATAGTCATAGTGGAGAAAAAAACAACGCTATTAAGAGAGTGGATGGCGGCCATGCACATGGTACACCTAACAATTATGTCAAAGTCATTCTTTTGACAGCAGCGGCATTCGATCTGGCTATTGTAAATTCCTCTTTTGCCAAAAAGCTAGAACATAAAATTACATATAAAAGCGGACGAACATCTTCGCAGATAGACTACATCTCAGTAAATCGAGCTCACATTGGCCGTGTAACAAATTGTAAAGTGATTCCGGGAGAATGTGCTATTACTCAACATCGCATCGTTGTAATGGACATGTTGTTTAAGAAGACGACAAAATCGAAACCATCTCAAACACCAGAATTTATCAAGTGGTGGCATCTGAAAGGGGGAAAATTCTCGAATTCTGTAGTGAACTAGACAATTTAGAGATTAATGTTAATTTAGATGTTGATAAAATATGGGCACATTCACGGAAGTCCATAATTACAGCAGCAAATAAGATCCTTAGTCGGACAAAAAGCAGAAAAAGAGCTGATAAAGAAGTTTGGTGGTAGGCAAAGAGTGTGCAGATTACAATACAAAATAAAAAATTGGCTTTTAAGACCTGGCAGTCCACAAAACCAGCAAAAGATAAAGAGGCATACATAAAAGTTAAAAAAGCCACCAAGAAAGTCATAGCTGTTGAGCAGGCAAATTCCCAGAAGAATCTTTATATAAAGCTAGAAAGCAAAAAAGGCCAAAAGAACATTTATAAGCTCGCAAAACAGCGTAGTTGGACTAACAATGATGCCGCTAGATGTAAAACCATTAAAGGTCTCAATGGTGATCTGTTGTATACAGATCGGGACATCATAACAGCTTGGCAACAATATTATAAACAGATTTTGAACGTGCAGCAAGCGGCTAATCAATGCCCAGAAATGGCAAAAAATTTGGGCCTCATACCTGCAACACATTCGAGTGAGGTTAAGATAGCTCTACTAAAGATGTCCAACACGAAAGCCATCAGAACAGGCAGTATCCCAGTGGAAGCTTGGAAATCCCTACAAGAGTGAGAAATTGTACTGCTCACCAATCTCTTCAACTGTGTGTTGCTCTCTTCTAAAATGTCGGACGCTTGGAGATTGAGTACAACAGTTCCAATTTATAATTAGAAAGGTAGTAAGTACGAGTGCAACAGCTATCGTGGAATCAAGCTTCTGAGCTACACTATCAAGCTCTACGAGAGAGTGATTGATAGCCGCTTAAGATCTGAGTGCTCATTGTCCAAACATCACTATGGCTTCGTACCTAGCTTATCTACCATCGATCCAATGTTCGCTCTAAACACGAATGCTGAAGAGTATCGTGCCAAACAACGATAGATCTATATTGCATTCCTGGACACGGAAAAGGCATTTGATCGTGTCCCAAGGGATACTATCTGGTGGAGCCTTCGCAAAAACAACGTCCCCGAAATGTATGTCAACAATATTGCCGACATGTATAGGGATGTGAGATTTGTGGTACGCATAGTGGTGGGTGAGACAAAACCGATATTGGTCACGAAAAGCGTTCACTAAGGCTCTGTACTAAGCCCCTTCTTGTTTTGTGTGGTCTTGGGCTCACTTACTGGGGCAGCGTAAAACTTAGCTCTGTGGACTTTTATATACGCAAACGATGTGGCTATCTGCACGGAAAGCCGCACTGAGTTACAACAGGCACTATTGTCGTGAGCATCAGTTACAAGCCGGTGGCCTTATGTTGATTGTTCCAAAGACACAATTTATGTCCTTTAATACCCGAAATGCCAACGATAACGCTCCGATTTCAATCGCTGGACAAATGGTCACTTCATGCGACCAGTATAGGTATTTGGGAAATATATTGGATAAGTTTGGGAACATTGAAGACAATATACAACACCAGATAGCCGCAACGTGGTTCAAATGGCAAGAAGTGACTGGTGTTACATGCGACAGAAGAATTCCAGTTAGGCTAAAATGTCTTCTCTACAAGACCATAGTTAAACCAGTGCTTATGTATGCCAGTGAAACATGGGCTATAAATAAAAATAACATCCATACCAATCAAGTTGCCGAAATGAAGTTGTTACGGTGGATGTGTGGCATAACTCGGCTTGCTAAAATCTGCAACGAATACGTGAGAGGCAGCCTAGGAGTGCGCGACATTGCCGATAAGATTAAGGAAAGTAGGTTGCGAAAGAGGAAGCTACGAGACTACATAGGAAATTTAGCACTACAACTGTCCCTTCCTGATTAAAGACCCAAAGGTAGGCCCAAAACTAACTGGAAAGGTTTAGTAATAAAGATATGAAAGAGTGTAAAGTATCCGAAGACGATGTCGAGGACAGAGCGAAGTGGAGAAGAAAAAACGGAAGGCTGACCCCACCACCATGTGGGACATATTTCCAGGAAGAGAGAAAGAGATGCTTTATCGTTGTATATGGTTGAATTGTGAACCAGAATAGAAAGATCGTAAGAAATGTGAATATCGGATAGGTATGCATGGTAACCCGTTACTAAATCCTAGTCAATATATAACTTCCGTAAGTTATTTAAACTGAATTCAGATAATATGCAAGGGGTCGGGGGCTCATCTTTTTTTCTTTTTTTTATACTTTACAGGTTAGCGTTTGACCACAATCTCATCTGATGTTAAATGAGGATGTGGTCCAAGATGGTAGTCACGCTAAACCTAGAGGGAGACTGGCTCTCAAGTGCAGCTACCGGAACACTCCAACAGGTGCTTGGCGACAGATTTTCAACTTCAGGGTGGTAGCTAGCCAGGCAGATTTAGCAAAAGCCCCACCACCATGCTGTGGCTTCATCGCGATGTTTTCCTTCACCATAAACTCCAACTCAGTTCCTAGGATTCGAACTTACCTCCTTCGACGCTGTGTCTGAACATACTACCAACTGACCCATCATCGCTTGCATAAGCCCAGCGGACGCAGGAGGCGGTCGGTGTATACACGGTCGTCTCCTGACAAGGACGGGGCTCGGCGATAGAAACTTAGTTAAACATTATTTATCTATTCTTGAATTAAACTCTTATAACTTAGTTATATGGTATATAACTAAGGCATAATTAATTCCCTATAATTATCTAAATTGATTATTATCAATTATAGTATATCACGTTCATTTGTGGTTCGTATATATGATTGTGATGTTTATAGCAGTTCAGTAGCTATTGCTACAAGATTCAAGATAATAAATCATTATAAATAAATAAATGATTTTATAAAAATTTAAGAAATATTTTCATATTCGTGGTGTGACTTAGATAGAGCTCCACATGTTTAATAAAAAATACCAAAATTATCTTCGCTACATCCCTACTAATGACCTTAATGAATATTATGTTTATTTATTCATTTATATAAGAATACATAATTATAATGCAAAAGCTGAATATAAATAATAGTTGATTTGCTTGTGGTAAATGACTGACTTGAACATTGTTTCGTCTTATTTCAGAATTAATTATTTAAAATTTTGGGAATTTTCCATTATTATCATTTTATAAGTATTATGCGAGATGGTCCTACCACGTATACTGAATTACCGAATACATTACGCCCTTCAATAAGCTCAATAAACCAAATTCAAGGCCGTTACCAACTCTAATGAAACGGTGATACAAAGCACACTCCAACATGTCCAATCATTCCAAAAATTACTTACCTTATAGCCTCGGCGTTTCTGTTGCGCTTCCAGTGGTCCGTGTGTAGTTATGTTTATATGTAGAAATTAATGTATTGGAAGCCCTGAAGGGTGGAGGTGGTGTCACTCTTTTATTCACAAACGCTCAATATAACAAGCATCGATTTTTTTTCGAACTGACTACATAAAACACAATTACAGATACAAAATCACGAGTACTTTTTAACTGTCATACATCATAGCGCGTTAAAGCCTGGACAAGAATGTCATATACGCGTGAATAAACACAGGCACATTTGTTTAGTTTTTTTTTTTTGCGCTACCCATGAAGGGCCCCTGCTAATATTTATTAACTGTTTTATTTTGAATATTTGTATAGTTTTGATTAAAATACAGTTTTATGTGCTATAATTTTAACTTTGAATTGTTTTAAAATAGTTAGGACTATGTTATAGCCCGTTTAACTTAAAGTGAAATTGAAGTCACAAGGACATATGAAGAAATTGTCACACATGAAATACCGTTTTATTTAGCTTCGCGTAGTTAGAATACCATGTAGCACAAGCATTCAAGTTAGAAATGAATTAGGGGGAAACCAGGAGCGCGCGGATACCTAGATGATTTGAAAACGCTGGATGTGGATTGTTTGTGGTCGCACACAGACCAAAAGAGTAAAGTATTGTCTAAGTGGTGATTGCATAATACAGAGGATTTAATTAATAACGATGTCGGTTGTAGCAACTTTTTTGTTATAGCGATGTCAGACTTACATCTTACTTCGACTTATAAATTCATTCGGCAATAGCAACTTCGGATATAGCGTCAATTTCGAGTATAACAACTTATTGTTATAAATCATTTGTGACACATTGCTAGAAATTTCATACGCATCTTGCGAATGAGTCAACAAAAGCACAAGTACTCATTCATAAAACTATTAAACTTTGTTATCCTTAGTATACATTTACAGATGGCCAGACATCCTTGCTTTGTTTGTAGGTAGGACTAATTAACACGTATATAAAGTCGAACTTATGAATTAGTTACACAGCAATTTCCAATCTGTGAACAGTGTTTCGTAAACTTGTGAATATTGCTCCTAACATACATAGTTCAATAAATAAATAATTTTGAAATGGATATGTTTCAGAGCTTGTAAGGACTTGTTGTAAGGATGGTAAGCTACATAAAATAAATTTTAAAAGAAAATATGTTATCGTTTCGCATCTTTATCGGCGCGATTTTGCTTTTATGGAGAATAATGGTCGGTTGAATCATATTGAATGTATAACTCAAGCAGAGTCTCAAGGTGATAGATGAAATGTTAGAGAATTATGAACCTCACAATATACAACCCTATTAAAACACTATCTATATGGTCATTATATATTATACAAGGACTAATACTACCTTTAGATCTATGGAGTGGTCATGTGGAGTCCAATAGCTTCGGTTATGGTCAACGTCCAGATGGAGCATTTTAAAGAAAAGACCTTGAACTCAGGATATCTTATAGTCACGTTTCTGAAAGAGGTATGTTGACGACATCGTCTACATAATAAAAGGCAGTGTAAAAGACGTTGTAAAACTGTTAAAGGACCTAAAGCCCATCCATTATAGCATTAAATTTACTGCAGAAATTCTGAAGAACAAAACGCTATCTTTTCTTGATGATACAGTGATGGTACAAAAAACTTATTCAATGTTTCTGACATATGTCGAGAGAATAACGGATAAATTTGGAATAGTATTAAAAAAGTACTGCATCAAGACTGTATACATGCTCCGTTCAAGAAAATCCAAACCAGCTTGCGTTTTCCAAAGAACAGAATATCGTATCAGACTTCAGGTGTCTATAAAATTGACGACAGCTGTGCTGTTTACATAGACCACACAAAGTGCACAATTACTGAAAAGGTCAAAGAACATGTATTCTTAGCAGCTATGTAGCTGCAGACAAAAATCGGTCAACACAGAAATCGACAATCACGGAACATCAGTTAGTAAAGGATTTTAATCACTGAATTCCATTAACCTAAAGTCATCCCCACAGTTCGCTTCTACTACTTGAGTATTAACAATTTTGTATAACAACTGTTGGTGGCCAGAAAAGAAAATCTATTTTTTTTGTCTCTTATTTTATGGGATAAAAAAGAATTCAAAGAAATTTAAAAATATATATATTTGTACAATCATGTAAAAATACTTGTGAACGTATAATGAAAGTCATTCTTTATATACAGAATTAAAAAGAATGTAATAATGAATATAAATTTTATTATTATAATTCAATATAATCGTTCAGCGAATTTTCTTTTAAAATTTTATTGGATTCTTGGACAAGTTTTTTGAAGATTGCATTAAATACGGGCCCTTGAACTTCATTCGCCACTTCCCTCCAATTTTCATTTGCAAATTTGTGAACAGGATCAGCTAAAAATAAGTACATTAATCAATCACAGCGATAATGTTCAGTGTAGTCGTAAATTATTGAGTAACCTATAAATAATTACATTGTATTATTAAATTTCAAGTCTAAGTGTACATCTTACAGTGTAAGAAACAATTAATTTATTGTATCATCAATTTTTAGAATTAACTGGTGTTCCATGGTAATCTATTATTTGACCTTAATTATAATTTGATTATTATATTAATAATTAAATAAAATAAACAATTGACAAGTTAAACGAAGCTGAAGCAGAACAAAATTATCTATATAGTAATAATATTAAAAATAAATATGTCAGTTTTTGCTTTACTTGTATGAGATCCAGTCTCCCTCTAGGTTTAACGTATTTAGCATCATCGACCACATCGTCATTTAACATCAGGTGAGATTATAGTTATGGTCAAACGCTAAACTATAAAATGTAAAAAAGATAACAGACAATTCACTAAGTTTTTCAAGGGATTTTAGTCTATCATGTAGTGCTTGTTAGTTTCTATTCATAAACTTCGGTTATTTGAGCTTATGTTATGTAATATTTGTGGCGTTTTGAGCAGTAATATTTAATTATGGCGGACAAATAGAGACAATTAATACTAATAATATAGACTATTAATTCTGAGATGTCACACAATCGCATGGGAAGTATCTAATGAAAGCACTAAAGTTCTATTAGTGCCTTGAAATCACCCGAAATTTTATCTCTAAAATAAACATTAAACTAGACAAGTAATTAATGTAAGCATAAATAAGGAGGATAGGTGTTCGAAGAAAGAAAAGAAAACAAATAACAATTTCACTAAATGGTAATTCAGATCGTGTAAAAAAAATCTAGTAGTCAAAATTAAAAGCGACAAGATATGGAGGTGTCAAAAAATGGAATAAATATATGACAACAAATTTCTTTTTGTGTTTATAAATTTTGATCGATATAAATTTATACAAAATGTTAGTGACGAAAAATCCACTACGAACACAAATAAAAAACAATTCGTTTTCATTTATTACCAATTTATAGGGTGTCGTCCCTATTTATCCGTTTTTGGTATTTCACGAATCGGTGGAATTTAATAAATACGCATAAAAGGGTAAATAGTTATTTTGGGACATTAACTAATTAGATGAGATAAAAAAATATGTTATTACCATATTATAACTGCTTATTTCATCATAAAACCCAATGAACACAAATTAGCTTCAGTGTGTGTAACGGTGACCTACATCGTATCAAAATCGAGAAATGCTTTTAAGGTATTAAAAGATGCCGTATCTTTTATTATTTAGAATATGTATAAAAATAACATCAGTGTGAATAATTACATTTCAGAAAAACATGTTATGGAAATCATATAAAAATGCGTCAATTCAAGGTTATTAGCATATTATAATAATGACTAATAATAATATATGCATATATAATTTTTTATTATTAATTTCCATAATAGTAATTTTTGTTTATATCCGAGTATAAGGATTATCGAATAACATTTGATACATTTAGGCTTATATATTACGACGGTACAGACAATATAGTTGTTTTTAAATTTTAGGAAACGAAGAATCCTAGTTTAGTGGTCAAAGGTTCAGATGTGTCGAACAATAATTTTTGTGTATAATTTGAAATGTGAATAGTAAGATGTAATTAGATTTGTTGCACATGTTCCGTCCCACGTGTACCACCGGTGGTACACGTTAATGTAGGTGGTAGAGCTACGCTGAAGCTATTACTGGTTTCAGCATGAATGGGTCGGCTCGCCCGGGGCAGTACCACCCTCTCACAGAAAACCGACTTGAAGTAACAGTGGTTGCACTGTTTCGTTTCGTTCGGCCAGTGAGAGCGCCGGAGGGCCACATATTTAAAAGGCCGGCAACGCACTTGCAACTCCCCTGGTGTTGCTAGTGTCTATGGACGGTTGTGATCACTTACCAGCAGGTGACCCACCTGTTCGTTTGCCCCCTATAATATATAAAAAAAAAAAACTTAACTTACAGGTCACGGGCCAACACGTGGCACAGACGGTATTAAATAAATCATTATTATTATTATAAATGACTTAATCGCAATGCCTACATACGTAGTGAAAATTCATTTCAAGAACTCTCTACGGAGTGGGAACATTTTTTTTTATAATTGATTATGTAAGCGCTTTATATTGTTTGTATATCTATTTATGCGGACTTGTCTCTCGGTAGCCGTCGTTGGACTTCACCATCAGCCACATTTCGGGGATATATTATATACAATTTTTATTCATTAATAAACGATGTTTTTGTTGCAGGTCTATAATAGTTAAAATTCCTTTTAGAGAGTTCTGTCATTAATACAGAACTAAAGTCTCATAGATATTGTTTAAATTAGGCGAACTACATTTTTATATGATTATATCTTTCTTATTGTCGTTTTTTTTATATTATAGGGGGCAAACGAACAGGTGGGTCACCTGATGGTAAGTGATCACCGCCGTCCATAGACACTAGAAACACCAAGAGAGTCGCAAGTGCGTTGCCGGTCTTTTAAATATGTGGGCCTCCGGCACTCTCAGTGACCGAACGAAACGCAACAGTGCAACCACTGTTACTTCACGTCGGTTTTCTGTGAGAGGGTGGTACTACCCCGGGCGAGCCGACCCATTCATGTTGAAACCTACTGGTTTGGCTATTACTATAGCTTCAGCGTAGCTCTACCACCTACCAAAGTTAAGTCGTTAAGTACGGATAATACTTTACTGATACTAGTCCAGTCTATGGTTTTTAATTGGTCTTTGGTTTATTTATACTTAATGCAAAAGTAGCTTACACAAGTCTTGTCGTCCATTGAACAGATTTTTGAAATCGAATACTACACCGTCTAGTGCTTCGGCGTTTACGGTGAAATCTTTGACTTGTATATATTGTTTTCCATTTACGGATGTGAGCTTGATATGCGAATGCAGTTTCAAACGATACGATTCTGAAAAATAAAAAAAACCATGTAAATTAAAGCATTTTTAAATAATTCGAACCAATGGGTCAAATTTAAGAAATCCTCCTTGCGCTAAAAACATCTTATATAAATAGCTTAATTTATAAACAATGTGAACATCCTCTATAATTTTCTTTAGAGCTCATACGGTGTGAATATAGTGGATTAATAATGTCTACCGGAAAGTTTTGTTCGTTTTTGTTATAAAACAAAACACAAATGTTTCTTAGGTCAATAACCTTTATTACGTAATATAATTACCATTATTATTAATTAATTCTTGCCAGTATGATGGCAAATAGTCAATTTCATTTTTGAGATATGCTTCATCTTTGGATGCGAAAAATTGATCCAGTGCTTGCTTGATGCCTTCTTCATTTTTGAATGTTATACCCTTCAAAAAGTTTTGTAAGGGCAAAAACAAGTGATAATCAGAGAGTAATAAGTCCAGGGAGTACGATTTTATTATCTACATGCTTCTGTAGTATTTTTAAATGAAATTTATCTACTGATAAAGTTATGATATAAAGCCATGGATTTACAATCGCTTCACACTTTAAGCTAACTTGAATCAACTTTGTTTTACTCAAGATACTATTATACATTAGTATGTGTGCATTAATCAATAAAAATAGAAAGCTGAACATGCGCCAAATGAACTTGAAAATATCTAGAATATCTAGAAAATGGTTGTCATTAAACGGACAGAACTTTCCTAAAGACCTAATACAATAATGTACGAGTATATAACCCAATTTAGAATAAAGGTCTTCTCTTACTAATTACCATTCAGTCAGATCTTGTCTCTTCCCCACATAGTACCCGCCACCCAATATAACCCCATCACCGTGATGGTGATGATTTTCAACTTCTAATTTTATTAATTCGTTTGCAAATCTCTTCAAGTTCTGTTAGACTTTAAATTCCGTAGATATACATATATTATACATATTGTTCCACAACTATAAGTCACGGTGGGCGAGTAGTTAGAATGATAGAATAACAATCCGATGTCCACAGGTTCTAACCCTGGCATGTCAACGAATTTTATGGAAGTTTCCTACTTTTTACTAATTTAAATTGGTAAAACTATCGGTTGATGATGAAGGAAAACATTGCGAGGAAATCTGAGAAATGTCCTTGTAGTACCACCGTGTGGAAAAATATGGAACTGTGGATTTCTCCGAGTTTGAAATCGTCAATATCTCGTCGGCTGGCATGGAGATTATGTCCATACTTTCCTTCGGGAAGAGAACTCTGTCCTCACAGTGGATCTCTTCGAGTTCTCTTGGAGAGAGCTGATGATAATGATTTTATGAGATTTTTGAACTTAAAAAACTTTTCTTTTAATCTATCCATGTTTCAGAACTGTATTATACTTAGTTTATTTTATATCAAAAATCTAAACAGTTTATTATTCTCTAGAAGGTAAGAGAGTGATGGTGGTCGACGAGTTATCAAAAGGCATTGCTACTCATAATAATATAAAACATGTAAGGTGTATATTGGGGACTCATTCTTAGTATACTGTTTGTGCGGCGGGTGGACTGGGATTGTCGGATGTTCACTTATTGACATTCTTTATAACCAACCAAGCGAAAGATGATTTAAAGCATCACGCTTAAGGATGTAAATTTTTTAAGTTGCATTCTTATATAATCGAAAACCACATTTTATTACTTTCTATCACAATAACTTCATTAATTACAAATTATTGAATATACAAATATTTAGTAAATACTTTTAATACTTACTTGTGTTTATACTGTAATCACCTTTACCTTCGACAGGCAAAATAACCAATTGCCCCTTAACATCGTACTTTCCGTTCATTGAAAACCGCGGACAAAGCATTTCGTAATCAAGATAGTGTTTTTCCAAATCGAGGCTATGATAAAAATAAACAAGGTGTAATTCATTTAAATTGAAATAAACGGAATTCTTTCAAAAAAGTATTTTTTTTATATACTATATAGGTTAGTGTTTGACCACAATCTCATTTGATTTTAAATGATGATGTGGGCTATGATGGTAGTCACGCTAAACCTAGACGGAGACTGGCTCTCAAGTGTAGCTGCCGGAACACACCAACAGGTGCTTGGCGAAAGATTTTCAACTTCAGGATGGTAACTAGCCAGACGGACTTAGAAAAATCCCTACCGCCATGCTATTGTTTCATAACGTATCTTACACAACCAAATATTCTTGCAAAATAAATTTTATGATACGACCGACATTGTATGGGATTCTCTATCAAATAATTGGTATTTATATTTGGGACTAATATTGATTAATATTTTCACATAATACAAATATTCACACTTACTTAAAGCTCTCAAAATTACAATCCTTTAAACCTGTAATTGTTGTGTCCTTTAATTCATATTTTAATATCGATAAGTTTCCATCAATATGATCTTGATGCATAGGATCTAATACATTGCTTCTGGTTTCAAACAGAGTTTTATATAATACCTTTACCGTTTCCATAATACAAGTTTTGTCAGAAAGTTTACATTTCTCTAAAATATCGGAAATACATATTTAATTAATCTGTTTTATTATTTTTACGTTAATATCAACATATATAGTTAAAGAATACAAAAGCGAGCTTTGAAGAGTAACTCAGTTTGAATACTATTCCTTGAATTACCCATTCAATATCAATTAAACTAAAGCGATGATGACTTAGTTGATAACGGCTTCGGACACAGCGTCCAAAGTCGCAGGTTCGAATCCTTGCAACTAAGTCGGAGCTTTCGGTGAAAAAAAAACATCGTGAAGGAACCATATCATGGTGGTAGGACTTTATCTACGTCCGCATGGCTAGCTACCATTCTCAAGTTGAAAAACTTTTGCCAAACATCTGTTGGTATGTTTAGGCAGCTGCACTAGAGAGCCAACCCCCTCTAAGTTTAGCGTGCTTATGATCTTAGACCACATCGTCATTTCACATGTGATGAGATTATAGTCAAACGCTAACCAATAAATAATACAAAAAAAAATGAATTATGTTGTAGTCTATGATGGTAAATATGTACAAGTTGGAGGGGGGCTGGCTCTCAATTCAAATAGATTTTCAACTTGAGGATGGGAAGTCAACTAGGAAGGAATTACAAAAAGTCCAGTCTTCATACTACGGTTTCATCACGATGTTTTCCTACAAAGAAGGTTCTAGATTATTAGTAATCGCTTGAGCCTACGCCGATCGATGCGGTGTCTAAACCACCGACTCATAATCGCTTCAATTGTTAATGTTTTATATGTATACCCTTCATGTCTAAATTATATATTTTAGAAACGAATTAACTTCTTTATATTATTCCACTGATTAATCGTTATAAAATACGCTACAGCGAGCATGCTAGTGCTTAATTACTTTTTTTATCTTTCTTACAAAATAAATAGCAAAAGGTGATCAGAAAATTATGCAAACAAATTTTGGAGTTCTATAATAACTACTCATTCGGACTAAAAATACACAGTCGATTAATAGAATGAAATTACTGTTCATTTATATTATAGTTATAATTAGTATAATAAAAAGAACCAAGAATATAATAAAAAGTTTCAGAAAACACTCAAACAAATTGAATATTGAAAAAAAATAAACTTTAAAACTACTCACGTGGGGCGCTTAAAACACCAAGAACTGCGAAAGTTAATAAGAAAATTGAACGAAACATTTTTCTCATTCCTCTAATATAAACCAAGCAACACGGAACTTGAATAATAAATGCGAGTACTTGCTACGTGTGATCTATTATATATACTTCCTACCTACTACATATATATGTTGCTAAAAAATATATTGACAAAGACATAAGATTTATACTATAATGAGCATACGGACAAACATTTAAAATTCAAGTTTCGTATAATAAAAAACAAATTAACGAAAAATATAATTTTCATTAAGAATCATTCACAAGGCCTTCTTATATATGACTAATAGGCGTTCAAGTACATATTCCGCAAACTTTTTATATGTAAATGAATATAGGTAATAAATTTAACTACTGTATGTTATAAAATATTTATTATTTACAAAAATAAAACACACGTATATTTTGGATACAGGACCGTTACCCAATACACCTAAGTATAAATGATAATGATGACTCCATAGTTTAATGGTTTGAGCGGTGGTGTTTGCACTCTGAACCACTAATTATGTTTATTCAATCTTGAGGGTATGGAAGAAAAAGACTAGTATGGTCCTCGTTTATCGTATGTTAAAAGGGAGGTGTCTTAATCCTATTGTTCAGTAATTACTTCTTATTTCTCGTGGAGTGTTTAAACGGACTAGCCTACTATCTTATTTCATAGGACAGTAGACTAGCTGTCCATTCACTACAATAGCTTTTAGATGGAATATTAGGATTAAAAAAAATATTCAATGAGTCTTTAGTAATTTAGATCGGTCACACTTTGTGCAAGGACAACAGCTACATTACTAAGCAGGTATTGGACTGGAACCCCCAAGGTATGCTGAGACGTGGTCGACCAAAGCAGACACGGCAAAGATCTGTATTCGCAGAGGCTAATAAGATTGCGCTTACGTGAAGTCACCGACAGAACGAGATGGAAAATCATCGTGCCTGCTCTCTGCCACAACAGTTTGGGGATATGGGGTTTTAAGAGAGACAGAAAGAAGACTCTTTAGTAACTCAAATATTCTAGTAAGTCCAATGATTTCTATGAGTTATACGCTACTTACCACCGGATGTATTATCAATTCTAAATTCATTACTGAACCAAAACTAACTTTATTTCAACGATGATAGCATTCCTGATTAATACATTTGTAAAGAGAAAATAAAGTGGTTGTGTATTTATAACCACAGGATAGAAGTGAAAATGTGTTAATAAACACATGCACATTAAAGTTCATACATATTTATTAATGTATGCTTAATGTGTGTAATAAATAATAGCAATTAAAAAAATAAAAATGCACAATTTATAGTCTGGAACTACTAATCTAATTATGTGCAAAATTCAAATAATATTATTTTATTATCATAATATTTGTGTGGTTTTATAAAACAGCAATGGAAGTGAAACTTGAATTGAGCCATAAGCGCCGCCTTATTGGTCTTGACTGCTCTGCCGAGTGCTTTTCTGATATGAGACATGTAATATATGGACGAAAAAATAATATATATATGTCGAAGAGGTTATTAGTACGGGGACATGCTTTGACAACGAGGTGCAAGCGCGCTTTCGACAGAGTCTGAACTGAAGTTCGTGCGAGCCGAGGACAGGACTGTCGAACGCATAGAGCGCACTCCTCTGGTGACCGTCGTGCGGACGAGTCCAGAAATTGCCTTACGACTCGTTATATCTGTTTTCTACTCGTATTAGATATGCCCTCTAAAAAACGCCCACTTGGATAGTCCTATTATGTCGACATATATAATAAATAATCACTCTACTAATAAAAACGTGATTATTATAACGATGCAAACTTTGCCAGACACACAATAAATGTGGTTGATAACGACTGGTGCCGAGTATTCACGATTCAGTTCGTCATAGACCCGAGCCCGCTAGACGCTGAATAGATCCGAGTGTTCCCAGTTCAGCGCCACTGACCAGAGTATTACAGTTCACTTTAGTTCGCTGTCGCTGAATGGGCCTAAAGAAGTTTCTAAATCAAAAATAAAACATAGTTAAATGATACCCAAACGATAAAGTAATCGTTATTTATTACGCTCAGATATTATTATGTCATAGGAAGTTATGTATTTACTATCCTTTTATTCCCTAGAAATATTTTCAAATAGCTACTATTAAATATAGTAAACATTTACTTATAGTTTATACGAATTTGTAAATAACTACTTGTATATTCTGTGTATTTTCTCTAGTTTGCAACGTCTTATCCTTGTCATACTGTAAAGCTGTATAACAATCACCCAGGCAATATTTTCCCTCCTTTTTATAACATTTGCGCAGGCCGGCAAGAAAACGGCGACTGGCGATGGATGGTTTGTCTCTCGTCTCTCGGTAGTGGCAATTATTTTGGATTGTACCATGCTTAGCATCAGACATAGTGCAGTCACTTCGCCGTACTACAATACAAAAAAAAAAGAGATTTGGTATCAAAATGTAACAGCGTAACTTTTTTTTTAAATAAAATATAGCTTTTTTATTCGCTGATAATGTAACTTTTTAAATGGGAAAATATTTTTTTAATCGGTTTTATATTTTTTGAGCTTATTCATCACAAACACAAAAAAAACAGATATTTTCTCTGCATAATATTAATTTAGATTAAGATAAACCACGAAATAACTTTATTCTACAAATTTTCGTAACAGAATATCCAGTATTATTTAAATAGAACGTGCTCAAATGCCGTTTTTCGGTTTTATATCGTTCTCAATCATTTATGTTTTTGGACCACTGTTTTATTTGTTCGGGTTAGTGATTTTAATTGGAAAAAATAAATATTAAAAAGACGTTTTTTCTTACGGCAAGCGTTATTTACTTTGCATTCAAAAGTTGGATTATCTGTATAATAAGCTTTAATTGATATTAATATCATAAAAAACTTGCTGCAACAAGTAAAGTTATATAAAAAGTATAATTAAACTAATATTATTATTTATAAGAGGTTATTTGTTTTATTTTACGTAAAACTATAGAACTAACAGTAATATTAATGAAGGTTATAAGGTTTCTTATATGCTGCTATGACTCTTAGGAGCAGAATAATTAAAATAGGAGAAAAAGTGATAAAGAATGAAGTAATAGTGCGGGTGAAACGTGTTTATTTTTTCGAAGTGACCACGCTATTGACGCCTAACAGGCTTTGACAGCTTCATCGGACTACTAAGGGGAGCGCTTAAGGCACTCAGTCGATGGATGGACCGTACATTGGGACACGAGATATTTGAGACTGAGGGCGGGTAGGCCATCTGACGAGAACCAAATGTCACCGACAAGAACCGAATCTTAAATGAATTTGTTAGCGAATTACTACTATTCGTGGTCCAGCCGTGTTCGGCTTTAAGACAACAGTTAAAGATTATACAAAATGTGCTTAACGTCACTTACTTAAAGACGGTTTTTTTTTTCTAACTGACTACACTGTTAGCCACCAGGCCTCTAGAGAGTTCCACCGGACTACCTTAAAGTTGGATAAAACCGCGCACCACAGATAACCGTATTTTTTCTTATCTTTGTTCTTCTTCTTAACCTTATCCTACCTATGTAGGGTCGGTACAACATGTTTCTCATGTATGTATGTTTTGGCTTAATTTTTACGATCGGCCGCCTACCTAACATCAACCCGACTTGGGATCATTTCCGTATATATATATATATATATATATGGGTAAATATGTGACTATTGATTTCTCTTCATTTAGTACAATGATGTGGGCCAAAGAGATAATTATGTTAGTTGATTCCTGCAATCAGAAAGTTGTACCCAGCAGTGGTACACACACAGTACACAAAATTATCTTTTTTGCCTGGAGCACATAATATGAAAATGTCAGAAGTACTCAGCACTTTTCGGGTTATTACTCACTGGTTTTTGTTCAAACGTTGAGTAGTTGGTATCTTTCGGTGTATTAATTATCGAATAAATCAAACTTACATAAAGTAAACCATTACAAAATATAAAATATTAAAATCATAATAGAAAATAAAATCTTGTCTTTGTTGTTAGTTTAAAACATTTTACACTGGTCTCTTCATATCACTTGATGAGGACAACAAAAAAATGGCGAGGTTCTAGAATTTGTTTATTAATTATTTATTACATGTGTAAAGTAAAACAAAAATTATTAATTAAATGAATGATTGGATTAGAATGGCTCATCAGCTGAAGAAATAATAGTGACGTAAGAGCTCAACAATTTTTTTTTTAATACGCTTGCAAAGACAATTTTTTTTTTCATATGTAGCTGTTAAATTACCACGAAGAACCCATGAATAATTTTACTTGGTGAAAAACTTATGGGTGAGCCAGAAATCCCAGAAGAATCAAATAGACAAAAGTCACATTCGCATTCCCAATGTGGGTAAGGACATATGGTTCTCTTTTACAAGTATCTTAACCCATTTAATCTTTAATACAACCATCGTATAATTAAATGATTAAAAAATAACATAAAATTATTTTTTTATTACATAAATTAGCTTTAAAATAATTTTTATACAGGCATTTTTTTAATTAAATACACCACGCACATGAATACTGTTAACAAATTATTCAAATATTAGTTACCTAGTTATATATTTCAATAGGTACATGCTTCATGAACTTGTTTAGGTTTTTAATGATTTTCTTAAGGTTGGCATTAAAAGCGGGCCCGTCGAGCAAATTCGACACCAGTTTCCAGTTGTCACGTGCAAACTGTAGAACGCGATCAGCTGAAATTTAAAAAAAAAAAAACGAAATTAAAATTTAGTCACCACAATTGCCTTGTCGATTTCTCATTATTTAGATTTGCGATTAAATTACTAATACTCGTTTTGAAGCAATTCGTCGTAATTCCCGTAAAAAAAAAACTGGCAAATAAAACTATGGAAATATTGGCCAACAAAACATAAACGCTTCATCTCCATACCCACTAGTAAAGAACGTGTTTAGGTATATACTCCCGTGTTTATTTATATAGTAGACATAAAATTTTATATAAAATGACTTGTGTTAGTTTTAGAAGATATCTTTGTCATAAATTATTTCTCTTGGCTTTGTGGTTTACATTTTGCAGTTTCATTAATCTGCTCTAACAGCAAGTTTTTCAAGTTTTATAATGTATAGACAATTTAATAGTCAAATAACTTTTATTTAAATCAAGCACATTAAAACTTAGATTAACCAATTAATCTTGGATATAGATAATATAACACTTGGCGTGTAGGTTTGATGGTAAAGTATTGTATGCGGATTCTCATTGTCCTAGTGGACAATAAAATACATAGCAGTCCCAACAGAATAATAAAAACATTATTAGATATATATGATAGCCCTTATCTGAAACACTGGATATCGGTGGTTATATAACGCTGGGACAAAATGTTGCATTTTAGTTTTTGTAACAACGTCGATTTAATTTAATTATTATACATAGTTTCAATTATATTTAATTTCTCATTTTAATTAAGTAGGTAGTTTTGTATATTTTTGTGTTATGGACCTTCGTTGTCTCTTGAATAAATGAATAATAATAATAATAATATTTTTCTTATTAGTTGTATACCACATGGTACTGTTCACACGTGAGTTCACATGATAATTAATAATAAACCCGGTCTATTATAATTTACTTTACTGGAGTAACCACTTTTTCTTTAATATAAGTGTAATAATATTTTTTAGGTTAGCTTATTTGGTATATTTAATATATTCTTTGGACTGAAACAGCGTATACATTTTTTTTAGAGTCACTTGCTTATGAGGGTATAAGTTTTATAAGAGGGTATATGCTTCATCTACGTCGTTTATTATTTGAACAAAGAGGGAAAACCACATCCAGCGCACCGCTTGCTCCACTTCTTCAGTGCTAGAAAACATACATCATTAAACCTGTAGTGCTTATAAAAATTATAGATTATTAAAGACTATAATAACTTTATACTAGATAGAGCTATCCTGATAGTTTTTAGATAAATACCGTCTATTTAAGAAGTAAAATAAAATATATATATATCGAAATCTGTTTAGTACGTTTTTAGACATGCGTGCTCAACTAAAGACCTTTATCATTTTATTTATATAGGTGACAAAGTCATACTACGATACAACCCGAGAACAACGGCGAACTACCAAATTGTGTGTTGTTATTTGATATACATATAATACTAGCGCTTACACCATAATCTCTACTGTAATTGATAATTAAATACCTGAAATTAAGACCAGCTTGTTGACAATACTGCCACTGTTAGTAGTAAACACTCGTACGAGTATATCGTTTTAATAGCGTTTAATTCCCTTAATTAATATTTCTTGAACAGTCAAGAATGAGATGTTTTTCTATACTTAAATTTAATAATGAAATGGTGTTTCTCTTATAAGATATATAGATTATTTTGTACACTTTAGGAGTTTTAGCGTTTGACCACAAAGAAACCTGATTATGTATTGCGACCGGCTCTCGAATAAAGCTACCAGAAAACTCTCGTGCTAGGCGGTAGATTTTCAACTTTTTAACACCTATAATTTTAAAGATATGCGGTTGATTGTATTTATTTCCTACATACCTAGTTCCTTTCGGCCGTCGAACAAATTATCAAGGTCGAAGTCCATTCCACCGCGCAAATCTGAATTTATGTTAAAGTTTTTGATACTTATATAATTTTTACCATCGTCGTCTTGAGTTAGATCTGTGTCAGCGTCAAACTTTATAAAATAATTCTCTGAAAATACACGATGATAAATTAATACAACCCTATGATAGTACTTATGTCACTGTACTAATATTTTGTTTGATATGTCTACCCTATTATCGTAGGAAGCATGGTCTAAAATTGAATGTCAAATATTTGGCAAATAGTTTTGTCAACATATTTTTAGGTTCCCACATTTTTTTAAATAGATGGTCTTGTAAATAGTTTTGATTTTCTAATTTTATTTTGATTTTTTAAACTAGTCAGGGTTAGCAATAGCTAATCGTGATTAATGAGGTATTAAAGTAACATTCTGTATTTAATTTAAACAAAGTTTTATTTTCTCAAAAATGTTAACGATAGGCGTAATTTTTTTTAATAACTTAATGCCTTATTAAATGTTAAAGTGTAAGTTTCACCCTAGTTTTTTGCCTAAAAATATTGAGTAGTTCATGTGTCTCAAGCCTCTGTAAATTGTTATGATAATAGACACACTTAGTTCTTTTCGAGTGAAATGTTCTAGGCTAAATTATATCAAGTTATACTATTGAAATCTATTTAGACAAATAGTATATGCTATATTGTTGGCATCTTTATTGTCTCATTGAATATGATAAATTTAAATGCAAACAAAACTACTAGAAACATATAGTGAAATTAAAAAAAATGAGGCAATTTAATTTTCTCCAATAAATAACTTACTACATTCGGTCCAGTACGGTCCTTTTTCTTTTATCGGTATTCCTAATAAGTTACCATCTATTTCATAGTCACCAGACATTCGAAAATAGGGACAATCTAAATCCATAGAAAGTTTTTTGTTACCTCTTGAATATCTGCAGATTTAATGCGTTGAATTAAAATTAAAAATCGATTGATAATCGATTAATGTTTCGATGACATTTTTATATCACAGAAATAGGTATATCCAGAACGTTGTTTGTACCTCGTGACCGGGTTAACATAGATAAAGAAAGTACAGGTCAGTAGCACAGGTTACTTTGTTTTTTTTAATATGCTTTATATTACACGAATATTTTTTCATCTTTCGTCTTTACTTTAACTGCAATTTAGCAGTTGTTATTGTTGTGGTAACGTTAACCTTCTTATACCCAGGCGTTGACGCGCTGAGGGACCGATCTGCATCGTGTACAGTTACAAGTAATGTATGTACGAACATTCACGCTATACTACATTACATTACATTTACTAGTACTGACTAGTAGGCTGGTGATACTGTAGAGGCCTTCTCAGCTCAACAGTGTAGTCAGTTCGAAAAAAAAAACTATACTCATTTGAAGTAGGTCATGAATCATGCAGCTGCTGCGAAGCTTAAATTGTCGGTTTTACATGAAAAAAAAAAGAGTCAAACTTATGTCGTCGGTCTCAGAGACCAACGCGCGGGTCAAATCAAATCAAAAATATTTTAGTCAGTTTAGGCACTGAGAAGGCGCTTATGAACGTCAGAGTTACCACCGGTTCGGAAAACATCCCAGTCATCGAGAAGAACTGACAAGAAAGTCGATCTGGTTTATCTTAGAATATAATAAAGAGAATAGTATAGAAAGGTTTAGTTATAATGAAATGAATTATGTTGAAATATTTTATAAATATATACATATATATGTTTAAATATATCTCTTCAGCCCACATCAATGTAGTAAATGATGAGAAATCAACAGTTACATATTTTTTCCACATACATATATAGGTACTACAAAATAATCTCAAGGAGTGTTGACGTAAGCCAGGCAGCCGATCTTAAAAATTAAGCCAAATCATACATCACAACATGACAAACATCTTGTAGCGACCATACTTAGGTGGTATAAGGGTAATAAGATGAAGATGAATTTTATTAAAATATTCTCCCTTTTAAAATATCTGCATATAAAAATTTCCATAATGATCAATAGCACAGTATAGAAGTTGCTGTATAGCAACTTTGATCTAGCGACGAGTGAGGGTAAAACCTTCGGCTTGAAAAAAAATTGCCAAATTTCATGATAACCGCTCTTGGACACACACAGCTGTATACATGTAGCTCACGGAAAGCGTTTGGCGACGATGACGCAAGTTCCATGATTTTTGTTCATCCAATAATGTGCTCAACGCGCCTTAAGAAGTTTTCTCTTGAGTGAAAAGTCGAAAATAATTACGGCATAGAATATGTACGTAATTTTTATAAAACAGATTGACTTACTCTGCGTTCAAAATCGTGCATTGGTTGTAACCGATGCAAGTGGAGTTTGTTAGAGTGTAACTTATGAAAGGTAATTTCCCTTCAATTAATTCTTGGGGTAAAGGATCCGAAGTTTCAATATCCAGTTCCGGGATACCACGTACGACAGTCTGATATATATCGTTAAGCGATTTGACGAAGCATACTTTGTCATCCTTCTTGCATGGTGTTATGTTCGGTACTATAAAAGATATTCATATAAGTTGACGGAGATAAAACAAACACATTAATTTATTATTTTTAGAGTTCCACAACCAAAGTGAAATAAGGGATTATAAGAACCCTTTTACAAGATTATTTGTTAGTCATACTTTCCAACGGTTCACCAAAATTAATTTGATTCTACTGTAAACAATATTAAAAAGAAAAATAGAACAGATATGCTCAGTAAAGAGACTTATGTACTATAATTGCTATAATATATAAAAAACAACTTACTTGACAATGTAAATTGAAAACTTGCAAAACAAAATATCAGTATCAAACGTGAAAGTAACGACATGATTCTTTTCCCGCTACACGATGGTAAATGCACGGTTTTTAAACCAGGCTTAATTTATACTTTTTTTCTGGTTCTAAAGTTATAAATAACACATTTTATATCTCTATTATTAAAATATATTTGCTACTAAATAATGTTAACGGAGTTGGTTTCGTTTTTCTTTTAAAGTAGATCAGGTTATAAATGTGTAGTTCTTTCTATCAGATGTTAAATTTTACTTTCAAATATGTTTTCAATTTTATAGCCATCATGTATATACGGTGATATTTATTAAATTCACTGTTCACTGTATTATTTGTTTGTTTACATATGTCTTTGTTAACATTTGGAAGCAATCCTCATTATTATTAAAAATATGTATGTAATATTGAAATTAGAGTGTTTATATGTTCTTGAAGTAGGTAAAAAGATATAACGCACTTCATTTATATTCTAATCTTGTAGCAAAAACCATCTCGCTTCACGACGACGCTAAGACTCCACAGGACAAACTCTACTCTCTTCTTTTCTCCTCGCCTCTTTCTAACACCTCTATACTGACATGATGTTTTAGCCACTTAAATGTAAACCTGAGATTGGGTATAGCTCGTGTTATGGCAACAAAACAACTACATAAGCTTATAGGTATTTAACATTCAGACACAGAACAGACGATTATGTTTGTCGGACAAAAGTTATAGACGGGTATCATCTACACTGCAATCTTTCGGTTCAACGGTAGAAATATACTATTACACTGCATTACGAGACATCATTATTGCTTATTTTTTATATTTTAATATACCTATCTAATAGGTCATGAAATATCTTATCATCATCCTCATCAGCCTGTAATAGATCTACTGCAGGGTCATAGCACTCTTCCCGAAAGAAGATATGGGCTATATAACGACCACGCCAGCTCCCGACGTATTAGAGATGACAGACTACGAATAATCCCCAGTTTTATATTAAGCTTTCGTCACGATGTTTTTTAATAATAATAACTGGATAAGGTCTCATGTTTGGGATTGGATGTTATTAGCTTTATTAGTTACTAGCTATTTTCCGCAGCTTTAATAGCGTGAATATAGATTTGACATATCCCATGGAAACAGTAACCTTTTTCTGAATGCAAGTCCTTTTCTTATGCCTTTTGTCCTTATGTCCTTTTCTGTACACCCCTGTCGGATCGGATAAGTAGTTAATGTATAAAACTTGATAAAAAAGTCACATTAGCATTCACAATGTGAGTAAGAACATACAGTCATCTTTTACAAGTATTTTAACACATTTAATCTTTAATACAACCATCATATAATTAAAACGCTAAAAAATTAGTTCTAATAATTTATTAATTATATAAATTATCTTTGAAATGAATTTAATAAATGCATTTTTTAAACTAAATCCATCACACACATGAATACTGTTAACAAATTATTCAAATATTAGTTGCTATGTATAATTTACTGCTGCCTAATACTTTCAATAGGTATATGCTTCATGTACTTGTTTAGCTTTTTAATGATTTTCTTAAGGTTGGCGTAAAAAGCGGGCCCTTGGAACAAATTCGACACCGGTTTCCAATTGGTGCGTGCAAACTGTAGTACGCGGTCAGCTGAAATCATACAATAAATACAGAATTGAAGCTTAGTCGCGAAGCTTGCCTGGTTGATGTCTCATTATTTAAATTTTCGATTATATTACGTATACTCGTTTTGGAAAAATTCGTTGTAGTTCCCGTTAAAACTGGCATATAAAAATATCCAAATATTCTGTAGCAAAAAATACAGGCTTCACGTGCATAACCACGTGTTTATATAGATATAAACGTTTATATATAATTACTAGTGCTAGTTTTAGAAAATATCTTCGTCGTAAATTATTTATTTAATCTATATTGTTTATATTTTATATCTTGCAGTTGAATTAATCTAGTCTAACAAAATGTTTTCTATAATTTAATAGCCAAATAATTTTTGTAAAGTGAAACTATTTTACACCACCTCAACTTTTTTCGTCCATCTATCGCATGTCGCATTACAGCCGGTCGCGGAGTAGGGGTAAAGTGAAAGGCGCTCGGTAGAGCAGCCAAGGCCTATATGGCGGCGCCCATGGGTCAATTCAAAATCATTCAATGATTTAAATAAATATTGTTCTCAGTTTTCATCTGAATGATTGAATTTATGGTGTATTTTGTACTCCAATACGAAGATTGAAATTAAAATGTATAGTTGGATATCTTGTATACTATTGATTTCCCATTATCATTTCCATTTTTCAATTAGTAAATTAAGATTAAAATACCCGAAGTCGAATAATATTCCGAATTTTTTTTCAATTATATGCCTACGATCGAAAAAAAGTTTCACTTGCTTCGTGGTGTCATAAAACCACACAATTCATTTTTTAAATCAGGTACACATAATATAACACGGTATCCTCTGAAGGTATATGCTAGGTTTACGCTGACGTGAGTTCACATGATAATGCATAATAAAACCGGTTTATTATATTTTACTTTACTGGAGTAATCACTTTGTCTATAATAAAAGTGTAATAAGTATTTTTTAGTTTAGCTTATTCGGTATATTTAATACATTCTTTGAACTGAAACTGCGTATATTTTTTTTTTTGTGTAATTAGCTTATACCGGCGACTTCATCTACGTCGTTTATTATCTGAATAAAGAGGAAAAACCGCACCCACTGCACCGATTGCTTCACTTCTTCACGGCTAGAAAACACACATCATTGAAGCGGTGCTTATAAAAATTGTAGATTGTCAAGATTATAATAACGTTATACTAGATGAAGTTATCGTGATAATTTTTAGACAAGGAGCGACTACATAAGAAGTAAAATATACATAGATCGAAATCTGTCTAGTTTTTTAGATATGCGCGCTCAACTAAAAACCTTTATCATTTTATTTATATAGGTGACAAACTCATGCTACGGTACAACCCGAGAACAACGGCGAACTACAAAATTTTGTTTTGTTATACGATATATGATGTAATTCGATTCGTGATGAAACCATAGCATGGTGCTAGGGGCTTTTTCTAAGTCCCTCTGGCTAACTACCACCCTCAAGTTGAATATCTGTCGCCAAGCACCTGTTGGTGTGTTCCGGCAGCTGCACTTGACAGCCAGTCTTCCTCTAGGTTTGGCGTGACTACTATCTTAGACCACATCATCATTTAACGTCAGATAAGATTGAGATCAAACGCTAACCTATAGTGTATAAGAAAAAAAAAACATATAATACTAGAGCTTACATCATAATCTCTACTACTATAATTGATAATTCAATACCTGACATTAAGACCAGCTCGTTGATAATACTGCCACTGTTAGAAGTAAACGCTCGTACGAGTATGTTGTTTTAATAGTGTTTAATTTCCTTAATTAATATATCTTGAACAGTAAAAAATGAGATGTTTTTTCTATACATTGTACTTATTACATACCTAATTCCTTATGACCGTCAAATAAATTAACAAGGTCGAAGTCCATTCCACCGCGCAATTCTGAATGTATGTTAAAGTTTTTAATACTTATATAATTTTTACCATCGTCGCCTTGATTTAGATCTGTGTCAGCGTCGAACTTTATAAAGTGATTCTCTGAAAATATATAATGATAAATTAATAAAACCCTATGATAGTATTTATATCACTGTACTATCGTACGAAGCATGGTCTAAGATCGAATGTCAAATATTTATCCAATAGGCGCGGAATTAGTTGATTCGATTGTAACAATTGACAATCAAAGATATCGAATAAAAATTTTAATAATTATCTTTAAAGTATCGATTAGTATTATTATTCTTAATTTAATTTAAGAAAAGTTTTATTTACTTAATGTCATGTTATTGGGACAATTTAAACGAAAGGGCTAGTTTTGCTTTTTTAATGATTTAATGTCTTGTTAAATCTTAAAGTGTAAAAAAATTACCTTATTTTTTTGTCTAAAAATATTGAGTAGTTCATGCGTCACAAGCCTGTGTAAATTGTTATGATTATAAACGCACTTAGCTTTTCCGAGTGGAATGTTCTAGGCTAAATGATATTACATTATTCTATTGAAATGTATTGAGATAAATAGTATATACTATATTGTTGGCATCTTTATTGTCTCATTGAATACGATAAATTAAATGTAAAGAAGACTACTAGAAATATATAGTGAAACAAAAAAATTAGGCAATTTAATTTTCTCCGCTAAATAACTTACTGCATTTAATCCAGTACGGTCCTTTTCCCTTTATGGGCATTCCTAATAATTTACCATCTATTTCATAGTCACCAGACATTCGAAAATAGGGACAATCTAAATCCATAGAAAGTTTTTTGTTACCTCTTGAATATCTGCAGATTTAATGCGTTGAATTAAAATTAAAAATCGATTGATTATCGATTAATGTTTCGATGACATTTTTATATCACAGAAACAGGTATATCCAGAACGTCGTTTGTATCTTGCGACCGGGTTAGTATATACATAAAGAAAAAACTGGTCAATAGCACAGGTTACTGTCTTTGTTTTTTTTTTTTAAATATGCTTTATGTTACATGAATATTTTTTTTATATCTTTCGTTTTTATAATACGTTGATTTTCATTAACTTTGACTGCGATTCAGCAGTTGTTTAGTTTTGGTAACCTTAACCTTCTTATACCCGGCCATTGACGCGTAGACGGACCGATTTGCCCCGTGTACATGTACAAGTAATGTATGTACGAACATTCACGCTATACTACTTTGAATTAGGCCATGAACCATGCAGCTACTGCAATGCCCAAATCGCCAGTGTTTTGAATGTAAAAAAAATGAGTCAAACTTATGTCGTCGGTCTCACAGACGAACGCGCAGGTATAGAAATGTTTACTTATAGTAAAATTAATTATGTTAAAATATTATATAAATATTTATGTTTAAATATATCTCTTCAGCTCACATCATTGGAGAGGAATCAACAGTTACATATTTTTCCAAAATAGTTAAAATGGTACTACAAAATAATCGCAAGGAGGTTTGATGTCAGGCAGGCAGCCGGTGGTAAAAATTAAGCCAAGTCATACATCACAACATGACAGACATGTTGTGCCAACCCTACTTAGGTGGGATAAGGTTAAGAAGATGATGATACATTTTATTAAAATATTGTCCGTATTCGGATATATACTCATAAAAATTGCATAGTATAGAAGTTACTGTACTGCGATTTTACTTAGCAATGAGTAATGGTAAAACCATCTGCTTGAAAAAAAAAAACTCATTCGTAACTGGTCGTGGAGTTTATCAATGTCTATTTGCCAAGATCTATTATTTATATAGACAAACTGTGTGCTTGTGTGGTTAGTAGGCAACATTTCAGATTCTTCGTACATATCGCTGTTTTAATCATTTTCTAACGCTCATTTAAGTTATTTGAGAAATACCCCTGAAATATTTCAAGTTTATTAATCGGCTGGTTTAAGTTGTGCCTTTTCTAAAAGTTATTTTAATTTTAATCTTTGTATGTATAAAGGGATAACCGACCAACTACTTGCCATATAAATATACACCCCAAACTAGTTGAGCTACGGTCGTGAATATTTACATGCGGCTATTTTTCATACTGTAAGAGAGCGCTAAAGAAAAATTTTTGGAAATTCAACCCCTGAGGTGGCGAAAAAGATAAAAAAAAAAATTGCAGTCATAAGGACTGCTGCCAGAAATGAAAATTGAAAGCAATAGAATAACTGTTTTCTTTTTTGAAACTTTAAAACAGTTATAGTCTGAATTATTTAAACAACATAATTTGGAATTTGAAATGATTAGCATTAATCCGGTTTTCAGAAATACTGGCACTAGATCAATATAAATAATAAGCAAATATAAAAAATAAATAAATAAAACTCATGGGAAGCTTGTGGTGACGATGACGCGAGTTTCACGCTTTTTGTTCAACATAAAAGTTTACATATATACACAGTATACATATAGCTGAGGTCACAGAAAACCGACGTGAAGTAACAGTGCTTGCACTGTTGCGTTTCGTTCGGTCAGTGAGAGTGCCGGAGGCCCACATATTTAAAAGGCCGGCAACGCACTTGCGACTCCCCTGGTGTTGCTAGTATCTATGGACGGCGGTGATCACATACCATCAGGTGACCCACCTGTACGTTTGCTCCCTATAATATAAAAAAAAAAAATAAAGCTGATGAAAAGCGTTGGGTGACGATGACGCGAGTTCCATGATTTTTGTTCACCCATAAAAGTGCGCAAAAGGTCAAAAATAATTACGGTATAGAATATGTACGTAATTTTTATAAAATAGATTAACTTACTCTGCGTTCATAATTGTGCATTGGCTGTAACCGATGCAAGTGGAGTTTGTTAGAGTGTAACTTATATGAGGTAATTTCCCTTCAACTAATTCTTGGGGTAAAGGATCCGAACTTTTAATATCCAGTTCCGGGACACCACGTACGACAGTCTGATATATATCGTTAAGCGATTTGACGAAACATACTTTGTCATCCCTCTTGCATGGTGTTATGTTCGGTACTATAAAAGAAATTTATATATGTCGACAGAAATAAAAAAAAAACACATGGATTTATTATTTTTACAATTCCATAACCAAAGTGAAGTGAAATAAGGGAACCCTTATATGATTATTTGGTAGTCATACTTTCCAATGGTTTATGAAAGTTAATTTGATTCTACTGTAAATAGTGTCTCAGCGAAAAAAAAACTAAAACATATATGCTTAACAAAGAGACTTCTATACTATATTAATATTATATATAAAAAATAACTTACTTGCCAATGTATATTGAAAACTTGCAAAACAAAATATCAGTGTCAAACGTGAAACTAAACACATGATTGTTTTGCCGTTACACGATGGTAAATGCAAGGTTTTTAAACCAAGCTTTATTTATACCTTTTTGGTGGCTGTGATATTTTGTTTGTTGTTTGTGATATTTTATATCTTTATTATTACAATATATTTGGTACTAAATAACCTTAACAAAGTTGCTTTCGTTTTTCTCTCAAAGAAGATCAGATTATAAATGTATGATTCTATCAGACGTTAAATTTTACATCCAAATTTGTTTTCAATTTTCTAGCTATCGTGTATAGTGTGTACACGATGATATTTATTAAATTCATTGTTCACTGTATTATTTATTTGTTTACATATGTATTTATATATGTATGTATTTACATTTGGAAGCAATCCTCATTATTATTAAAAATATGTATGTAATATTGCAATTAGAGCGTTTGATATGTTGTTGAAGTAGATCAAATGATATAATGCATTTCATTTATATTCCAAACATGTAGCAAAAACCACACTTCACGACGACGCTAAACCTGCAATAAAGCAAATTCTACTCTCTTCTTTTCTCCTCGCCTGTTTCTAACATCTCTTTACTGACTTGATGACTTTAAAATAACCACGTTTCGGAATTAGGCAGTGTATTTCAGCCCCCGAAAGCTTCATATACCATGACAACGGTAATTGGCGATGGATTACAGATCTGTGCGTGGTCTCTCTTGTGATTATATTACACTAATCTTACCATCAGATGCTTGGCACTCTATCGAACTCCGATAAAAAAAACTGAGATTTCAAACAACGCTCTACCAAAATGGTGGCACATTTGCAAAAAAAAAATTGTGTAAACTCAAATTCTTTATTAATTTATTTCAGAAAAACGAAAGCAAAATGCCAATACTATTTATTACAAAATATAGTGTCAAATAACGAAAGTTTATAAATCAAAATAAGTCCATGACAGGCCGGTAAAATCAAGCATCATGTTAAACAGGATTTGTTGTCAAAGCGTCATTACAGGGTTGAACAATATCTTTTTGTATCTGCCCAAAACGAACAATATCATACAAATATTTGCAATGAAAAAATAATCCAGGTGGAGTTTTTTGCCGGTTTTTCTCGATGGCTAGGGTAATTTTCCGAACCGGTGGTAGTTTTAATGTTAAACGTATTCTCAAGGCCTATCTTGAGATCACGCCATAACATTATCCTTCATATGCATATGTTATGTTAGAGACGTCATACAGATTCCTGTTTCCCAAACCCCTGTCTCCACTTATCAGGATACTCCCCGTAGTTTCAAAATTAATGTTAAACTGGTAGTACATAAACAAATCATTAACAAGAAAAGTCGTGATGGTCTAGTCTAGTGGTTTATACCAACAAGTTTTTCGAAATTCGCGTACATTTACTAATTTAAAATGGTAACATTATCGGATGACGGGGAAAGGAACATCGTCAGGAAACCTGAACCTGAGAAACGTTGTTGTAGTACGACCGTATGTGGAAAAAATAAAGAACTATCGACTTCTCAGAGTTTCAAATCGCTAATACATCGTGAGCTGGTGTTGTGATTAAGCCCATACCTTCATTCGGTAAGAGGCCTATGGCCTTGCAGTGGGTCTTTTACGGGCTTGTGATGATGATAATGGTGGTAATTAGAGCCGTATATATTGCCTACTCCACTATATCGTGGTTAGCGTGTACATTGTGAGAAACACGCCATAGTGACTCATATTGTTGCGTTTAGTGTCAAGACCCATTAACGTATGTTTTTAAGCATATTTTTATTTATGTACGCTATGTATATTCGTTTCTCGGCTATTCCACATTCTCGTTGTTGTCGATGTACAGTGTCTACCATCGAAAAACAGTTTTCGATTCAATGTTTTATGTTGATAACAATAATTCGTACAAAATACGCAAATTTCTCTCGAATTGAAACAAAGGAGAATAAGTGCTTTGTATAAAACAAACTAAAAAAAAAAATATAACACCTACAATTACCTGAATCCAGTTTAACGTAGTTGTTTTTGAAGCTGTTATTACGTTAATGCAAATATATATTATTATAATTAGTTAACTTTTTTATTTAATAGGATGATTTCTGTTATGGTCGAAATATTTTGGTAATTGCTAATTAAAATAATGGATTTCATGTTTATTGTCCTTAATTATATTTAATTTATCATAGTGGCCATTGCATATGGATAACATTTAAAACACTAGTTTATAAAATGTTTTGAGGTAAACATGACTTTGTATTATGGCTTGAATAACTGAGCTAAAATAAGAGTTTTCGGTAAAAGAGAACATATTGATTTTTTAAAGTCCGGTAGTAGGGGTTTCCTTATTGCTCGCTTGATTGGCTATTAAGCTGTCATCTTTACACTTATTCCACCTAAGTAGGGTCGGTACAACATGTTTGTAATGTTCTGATGCATGATTCGGCTTAATTTTTCCGATCGCCCTCCTGCCTGACATCAACTCTCCTTTTGATTATTTTGTAGTATCATGGTTTTTGTTAGAAGTATAACACTTAGGAAGAAAATAAAAACACTGTTGTAATGGTTGTTGCGAGGACCACATGCCGATATATTATAATACTCTGCAGTTACGATAATTTTGTGCAAATGATGGAATGTGTCAGGATATGTGACATTATGGTTTTCAGTGTTTTCTTTAGAATTATGTAATATTTTGTGTTTCAGATCCATGGTCTTAGCAAGGAGCCACTTCTTTAGAGGTATGACACGTTAAAATCCGAGAAACTTTACTATTACAACGAAAATGACGTTGTGGTACGAACACTTCTATCGCATTTTTTATGTATGTATTATTACAGAATTTTTGTAGATATTAACTAAATCAGATTTAAAAATAATATGAAATGATAAACGTCACACAACGGGATTATGCCAAGCTTTAGTTTTTCATTTATACGGTGGAGTACTCTACAAGAGATGAGGCTCTCTACAAGATTTTGTTTCACTATGCTGGAGTGATATTTTGTGATTTGATGAGCAATCTTATTTATCACTCACGAATACTACTATGAATACGTTTATATGCTAATATAAAGTGCTAGCAATTACTCGAAATGTAAACGATTTGATTAATAAAATTTATCTCTACGCGGTTACGATTTAAATGTTATATTATATATTTGTTGTGTCTTATTTATAATTGTAACCTTTTTATCTATGCAATTGGAGGCAAACGAACAGATGGGTTATGATTGTAAGTAATCACCGCCGCGTATAGATACGAGAGGCATCACAAATGCGTTGCCAACCTTTGGGGAAAGAGTGAGCTCGTTACTTGAAGGTTTATGGGTTGTATTGGTCCGGAAACGATGCCGCTGGGAGTTTATTCCAGAGGGCCGACGTACTTGGGAAAAACGTACGCGAATTAAACAATGCTATTGCTATAAAATATCTAATTTACTTTACGAGGTGATATTGCTCCATATTTGAGTATTTCGCAGCCACCATACATATAATGGTTAACTTCTCACAGTGACTCTTTATTAGTTTTGTGTTCGATCGGTTTTCTTTTGGATTGTGCTTTGCTGACTATCATGCACAGCGACGTCATTTTGCAATAAATTTAACAAAGCCTGGGAGAGAGGGTGACTTTTATACTTTGTGACCTATTATAAATTAAGTTTTCTCTACTTTTATTATCCCTATTATAAAGTAAGATCGGCACAATATGTTTTCCTTTTCCACTCTCACCTGTCTGATGTCATCTCAGCATTTACACATATCATTTTTCACACAATCCATCCATACCTTCTTCTATCTTTCACTACTCTTATATCCGTCCATCTTTCTACTTAAACCTTTTCTAGTTACATGGCTTTCATCTCTTCTTATGACATGCCCATACCATGCTAATCTATTACTCCTCAACTTATCTGTCACTTATGCTATTTTCAAACTTCCTCTGATATACTAATTCTAAATCTTATCGATTCTAGATATACCACATATCCATCTTAACATTCGCATCTCAGCCACTAGTAGTTTTCTCTCATCCATCTCTTTGGTAGCTCAGCACTTAGATTGATACAATATATTTGTTTTTAATATTATAAATACGAATGTGACTTTATATGTTTGTTACGTTTTCAGGCCTCATCTACGCAAGCGATAATCATCAAATTTTGTATACAGATCTGCAGAGTACAGAAATGGACTTAAGTTTCATACAGAAAAAAACTTCCTGCTCCCGAGGGCGATATATTCCATAATCTACATTAATACGAGCGAAGCCACGAATATAAGCTAGTATTTATATATTTCGGAACAAATTTCTTCCTGAAGATCCAATATTTCTCTCTGTTACATACACTTAGATTCAGTTACACACTGTCCTTGACCTTGAGAAATAATAATTTTTCCGGCACTATGAGATTAATCATAATATAAACAAGGATGTAAATAATAAGAATATATTCCTAACTTTTATGATAAAAGTATCAAAGTCGTTTCAAGTGAGTTATAATTTTCTCACTTATCAGTCGTCCCTGTGTGCGTGAGTTGTACACGTGTTGTAATATGAATCTGTGCCGAAACTACAAAGTTGTTGGTTCTTGAAAATTTTTTGCATTCCCAAGTACGAAATATAATAATTTTATAAGTGTATGTACACGGGTAAAGCGTTGCCATCTTTTAAGGCGCTAAATTTACATCGTTCGCAACTGTGGTCAAGCACTCTGTTTCTGCAAGTGAAATAGTCAGTTTATGGTGACATTGTCAAGTAAAGGTATGGAACCTCCGATATCGATATATCGGATAAACATATCGATATTGCATTTATTTATCTATCATTGGTCCAATATATCAGATTAGTTCGATATATCGAAGTCAAGCATCGATATTTTTTGAACATTGATATACATCGAACATTTCTATTCTTGATTCAGTAGTATTGTTTATTATAATTGTGCCACAAGACCTGCCACTAAATCATGTTCTTCTATATTTTAATTAATTTAACAATTGATGAAAATATATTGTGTAAAACGATATACCGGGGCACCGCACACGTTTTCTAAATTTTTAAATAAATAAATCGTATAAAAATTTTGCATGCACTGAGTTGTGATACATATGCAGAATTAAATGTCAAAATGACGCGACGCTTCTCGTGAAAAACTTGGGCACGTGTGGATGAAAGTTTGATGAGGCTGACGTAGCGCTATCTGTCATTCAATAACATAAATAAGTACGTTCCGTTTGGAATACGAACGACGCGATGCGGCGCGACGCAGCAATTATTTGAACATTGTTCATAAAAATATATTCAAATCGCGATTAAAAATGTGAGGGTGAAAATTTGGGGTTATAGCTATTTCTTGATGCCGATAAAAAAAACAAAATTTTTTTTTTCCAAAAAGTTAAAAAATATATTTATCTGGATAAGAACACCTGTCTATATATACCTATCTTATCGGTATGAAATATACTTTACTTTATTTTCATAGTTACCAAATATACATATCCATTTCAGTAAAAGTAATGTTTAAAAAAATATGGGCTTTCACGTATTATTATTTTTATTTCTTATAACATGTTACTTTTTAAAGTGACATAAGTCCATTTTGAGATAAATCATAGCTTTTTTTTTTAAACACTGCGGATTAATACAATTTAAAAGGTAAACTTATAGTGTTAAAACACCACTCTAATATATGAACGTTTGCCAATATTCTTAATTTAACTTCTACTACAAGAGACCCCCTTAATCTTTACTACAACCATCATACAGTTAATCTCTAACATATTATACAAAAATTAGTTGCTATAGGTATATAATTTACTAGAGGCCAATACTTTCAATAGTTATATGCTTTAAGAACTTGTTTAAATTTTTAAGGACTTTATAAAAGTTGACGTTTACAGCGGGTCCCTGGAGCAATGAATATATCGATTTCCAATTAGCACGTGCAATCTTTAGCACATGATCAGCTGAAATTATAAAATAGAAAGGAATTAAAATTTAGTTAACACATCACTACATATTATAAAATAAAGTCTTCCATCGTGTCTGTCTATCTGTATGTTTGCGATAAACTCAATAACTACTAAACGGATTGTAATACGGTCTTAACCAATAGATAGAGTAATTTATGAGGAAGGTTTAGGTAAATAATTTGTTAAGGTTTTATGTAAATTGGTTGAAATATAACCATAATTGTTGAAGGGATGGGAAAAAGTCAAGCCGCCTTAAGCGTTTCATGCACATAGTAAATATATTTTTTTTATTATAAGGGCAGGAGAACGTCCACCGGGCCTGGTAGTATTATTATAAAAAAACATATTCGGTACACTAAGACAAAGTCTGCCAACGAGATGTCAATGACATCAATTACAATACAAATGACATTACAATACAAATACAACAACAATGACAATACAAAAATAATTTATACAATTTACAAAAATTATGTGTAATTGAGAATAAAATCCATATTTTAATAATAATGTTGAAAATGAACAATAAAAGGAAAAAAATGCCAGTGAACCTCCTGAATCAGATTTGTAGCAAGAAATCTTGATGACTACGACAGACCTGGATCCGGAACCTGTGGATGTGCAATACAAGAATATATCGTACACAGACGCGTCGTTCAATCTGTATCATCTGTTATGGAAGAGTCAAAAAGCCAAAAAAGAGGATGGCATCCAGGAAGTTAGGATGTTGAAGTTATAGTGGTACTGCAAAATAATCTCAAGGAGGTATGATATGAGGCGCGCGCGGCTGATCGCAAAAATTATGCCAAATCATACATCACAACTTGATAAATATGTTATGCTGATCCTACTTAGGTGAGATAAGGGTAAGAAGATGATGATGCTACAATTGCCTGTTCAATTTCTCATTATTTAGATTTGCGATTATGTTATGGACATAGTTTTAGAGGAAATGTGATAAATAAAAATATCGAACTCTTAAGTGCTTAACCCGGTCTCGCACTATAAGATCAAACGTTCCCGTAACGATGCAATCATGCAGTGAAGTGAAATGGCAATGCGCATCAATCTGGCAACATTTTTACGATATCCCTATGCATAATATGCAGTATGTGTGTAGATTCGCAATTTTTAATACCTACATATTTTAAAGAAGAGCGATTGATTGTCCTTATTACATACCTAATTCCTTTTGACCGTCGAATAAGTTGCCAAAGTCGAAGTCCATTCCATCGCGCAATTCCGCGTTTACGTTAAAGTTTTTGATACTCATATAATATTTACCATCGTCAGCTGGAGTTAAAATTGTATCGGCGTCGAATTTAATTTCATAGTTTTCTGAAAGTATATCACTATAATAATATCATTTAGCTAGATAGATATATGTACTCTGCCATCGTGTTTAGCATAGATAAAGGGCAAGCAAATTTATAGTATCAAAATTAACATTCTCTATTTTATTTTAAACATTATTTCCTCAACGTATTGCAATTGAGACAGCTTTAACGAATCAGATAGATTTATTTTTCTTAATGAATTAATGTCTTGTTAAATGTTAAAGCACAAATCTACCTTAGTTTTTTGATTTAGCATATTAAGTAGTTCATGCGTGTTAAGCCTAGGTAAATTGTAATTATTATAAACGCACATACCACTGATCGAATGGAATGTTCTAGGCTTGAACGATATTAATTTATTTTATTGAAATATATTTAGATACATAGCACATACTGTTGGTATCTCTATTTTCCTTTTGAATACCACAAAACGCAAAGAAGGCTACTGTAAAAATATAGTTTAACAAAAAAAATATATCAATTTAATTTTTTCCATTAAATAACTTACTGCACTCAATCCAGTACGGTCCTTTTCCCTTTACCAACATTCCTAATACGTTTCCCTCTAGTTCATAGCTACCAGTCAATCGAAAGTAGGGACAATGTAAATCCGCTGTGTATTTTCGTTTCTCGGTTATTCGATATTTTTGTTAATTTCCAATTATAATTGTACACAATGCCAAAAAACAATCTTCCGTTACACTTGTTTTTTGACTAGTACAAAATATGATAATTTTCTACGAACTCAAAGGAGTATAACCGCTTTTTTATAAATAAAAAATATAAATGTATTTAAATTTAAATATATATTATTATTCATTTGATTCCAGTTTAATGTAGAATGTCTAGGATTTTTTTTTAAGTTAATGTGAATTTATGTATTACTAGCTGATTTCCGCGGCTCCGCGCGCGCCATTTAAATTATATTAAGCAAATGTTAAAATGCGACAAGACGTAGAAATACAGAAATGATCTTACAATTAAATTTTTAGATATGACACGCGAGCCACCGTATGTATATGAATCGTACTATACCTATACATTTCGCGCAACAAACAATAATTTATTTTATACAATAAGTATGTAAATACTAACAATGTGCTGGGATGGGATTTACCATCATTGACATATTTCGAACTTTACTCAACTTTTGGAACTCAGAATAAGATGAATTTGAATTGAAAAGTTGCTCATTGTGGGGATTTTTGGAGAAAAACAATAAATTTGAAGCTCCAGGGTACTAAGAGAAAATAATTTTAGCGCTTTAAAATTTTTTGGAGTTTTTCCGATACTACGCTTCAAAAATTACCAATGATCCTTTAAACCCAAAGTTACACCAACTTGTCCATTTTTTTTTGTCAATTAAATTATTTTTCATCGAAAAACATTAATGACTTCTTATAGGGGATGTTTTGCAGTCTGTAAAACCCTACATGAATTTATTGTACAATCATTAATTCTCGAGTTATTGACTGTCAAAACCATAATGGAGTTTTTTGCTGTGATCAGTAATAGTTCTGCGTCCAATCGTCATACAGTCCTGGTGAGCAGCTCAAATTGAAGAGCATTCAATTTCCAAAAAAGCATTACGGTTACATTGTAAAAAAATAATTTTGTGTGATATTAAAATCACCTATTAAAATTACCTGCTTAACTTATACGAAAGAGACTAAATTACTTAGACTAAATAATACTAGAAAACTCTTTCAGTAAAACTGTCATTTAAATTATGTTAGCTTGTATAGAAACCAGCTGTTTTAATTTACGTCTAACTATGATTATACTTCGCTATTGTATTTGTTTGTGGCGTTGTTCATGTTTTCTTCTGGATACTAGTACTCTATGTACTCTTCTGTACGCCTGATAACGTGTATGCAAAATTTTGACGACGACAGAATCAGTAGTTACGTCATGAAAGTGTAACAAACAGACAAGTAAACTCATATGCTTCATTGTTTTCAAATTGACTACACTTTTGACTTGTTAAGGTCGCTACAGTTTCACCGGACTACATCGCATATTCGCATTTATAATATTAGTAAGGATTAATTGGAAATTATAGATATATAATTGTAAATTCATAAATAGCATTAATTAGTTTGATGCAACATATTTTTTTCTTGTCCGTCAATATATGTGAACTTATTTTATAGTACAAATTTTTGAACATATGGTGGGTAGGGTAGGGGTCGTAGGTGTCCTTGGGCGGCGGTGATCATTTATCATCTGGTGACACGCATGTTTGTTAACTTTCTGTCGTATTAAAAAAAATTACTAAAGCGATGATGTCGAGATGAAGGATAATGGTATATTTTGTCAACTTTGTCACTTGTACTCGTATATATTAAGCATTTATACGTGGTCATTTTGAAGGAGATCACATAGATCCCTTCGCCCCAGAATCAATTGAAACGACTTTATGTATCGCTTGTTTTTGCTTGCGGCTTCGCTCACACCAATCTAGGTTTCAGGAATAAAATAAATACCGTATTACTCGCTGATAATGTAGCTTCCTCTTAGATGAAAGGGTTTTTTTAATCGGATAAATATTTTTTTTAATTTATCCATTACAAGTAAACAATGAAATCTTTTCTCTTTATAATAGTAGCATAGACAAAATAAAACTATCAAACTTCATTTGCATCAGCTTTATTAACCAATGCGAAAATTCATTGTTGTGGCAACCTTTGAAAGAGGCTAGAACAATGGGCGTCTTTTTGTTAAATGGATGTACTTCTCATCGTCTTTATAATGCCATTTATAGAATGTAATATTTATATAAGCTTTGTTGTCCTCACCGGCTTGTTTATGTCTCCCAGAAACGTCGGTAAAATACTGACAGAAATAAAAATGTGTTCCTATCAGTGTGAAAATGAAACAGGTAATATTATATCATGAAAGGGAATGAGATTTCTTTTTATTTCATCCAGTACACAAATAAACAATTTCTCCCGTATGTTTTTGGCACTGTGTCATATTGGAGTATTGGTTTTATAAATCTATCTTCTGCTATTCTGACGGTGTCTTATGACAGGTGACAGTGACAATATACAATAGATAAATAATTACAAGAAACTAATATCATATAAGTGAGAATCCACAGACACATATTATTAAATATATCAGAAGAGAAACAGTTTAAAATCAGGCTTTATAGTTAATTAGTCATACAAAATGACTATACATGGAAGAAATTCTTGATTTTCTGTAGACCATAGATGATTTCCATTATAGTTCTGAATTAGGGGCGAACCTTTTTGTAAGGTTTGCATTATGTCTAAATATTAGCCAAACAATTAAAAATTAACCAACGGCCGTTTTGTATAGAAATAAAAATCATTTTTTTTTTTATGTGCAAAGTATGTTTTTAATTGTTCAACGTATTTAGCTATTGTTATTTTGCATTTTTGTTGATATGATGGAAGATTATCGTGATGCTTCTACTATAAATCTTAAGGACGGAGATTAGTGAAGTCATTAGAGGCGTTTTTCATCGCCTCATCGAATTTGGTACCTTTCACTTTTAAGAAATAATCCAACTCCTGAAAAAATACGGAAATCATTGGAGAGAACTTTGAACGATTTTTTCAAGTTTTTAGCGAGCATTTTCGTGATGGAGTACCCTAAAAAATTGACATAACTTAAAGTTAACTGACATCGAGGCTTGTCCAACACTATTTCATAGTCCTCAGGTACATCTTTGTATTAATCGTTTTGCCAGGAGTCAAGAAGCTGTGATGAAGAGCACTGATACGGATCCATCATACATATATAGCTTTATTTGTTTCGATTGGCGTGTAGGTGGTACTTTGGCTATCTTCTCATCAAGAATTCAATTTACATCGCAAGTAAACTGTTCATTGAATAAGGTAATGGAAGTTTTAATGCAATTATTTTATTATTATTAAATGACGCTGTGTTTTTGTCTTTTAATTTTGAAATAAATAAATAAGTATCGTTACCTATCGTCACTTGTAATCCCGACGTGGTTTAAATTGAGTCTGTTGCCACTATGGCTTTCAATTCAAAATAATCGATTTTTGTCTTTAGATGGTTGGCCACGGGACTAACTAGAAAAGAAGAAAAAACAAAAACACACCATGCGTTCACTTGAGGAATCTAACCAATATTCGTCGTTGTGCTACGTTGCTGCCATGATAGAACTCGTATTTGAAAATAACGTGCCATTTTGATTACCCTGTGGTTACAGTTATAAAAAATGTAATGGCAAGCCAAAATAAGCTCTCATTATTTTAAAAAGATATCATAGCTAAAATGTTACAAACCTTGAACTTAGAGTTCTATGCAGAATGAAAAATACCAATCTTCACATTTATCGGTATTAAAGAGAGGCAAGTTTATAGGTTTTATAATATATATAAAGCAGATGTGTTAAAAAAAAACAAAAAAAACGTAAAACTCAATTTAATTCAAAATATCTCCAGTGTTTGAGTACCGTAGATATAATCTCTAACGTAATTAACAAACTACATATACGAGTTATAATTACATAACTTGGTAAAAATATCGACTCGTGTATGTTTATTAAGTTTACAATAGAGAGACTTATTTTATAAACAATTGCAGATTTGTGAACTAAAATGAACGTGGAAATGGGGTGACATTGCAATTATATTTTTCGCACAGTTTAATACCACAACAATGCAAATCTATTTTCTACTTTCATTAACATTAAGACACGAAGCGATATGAAGCGATGGTAGCTTAGTTGATAGCGTTTTCGGATACAGATTCGCAGGACGTAGGCTTGAATCGTAGCAACTGAGTCGGAGCTTTCGGTGAAAGAAAATATCGTAATGAAACCATAGACTGATGGTAGGGCTTTTCTAAATCCGCCTGGCTAGCTACCATCCTCAAATTGAAAATTTGTCGTCAAGCACCTATTGGTGGGTTGCGGCAGCTACACCTGAGAGCCAGTTTCTCTCTAGGTTTAACGTAACTACCATCTTAGACCACATCATTTAACATCAGATGATACCTCATCGTTGTGGTCAAACGCAAAACCCATAATGTGTAAAAAAAATGAATAGCAAAGCCTCAGAAATTATATATTAGTGTAACAGATGTATTCTTATCTCATACTGTATTTCTAAATCCACAATTAATTAAACACACTAATTATTTTAAATACATTAATTACATCTATTATTGCAAATAAATTAGTAGGAGCTTTCAAATAATTTAACAAAAATCGCAGCCCGGGACGTCGTTGTGCAGTCCTTAATTATCTACCAGACATTATATTTTATCCCCATAGTCTGATGTAAATAGATTTTTTGTTTCCTTTTCGAGATTTTAGATAGTGGTTACAATCAATCACTATAGTTTGCAGAATAATTCTAATTTTGGAATTATTGCGAGGTATTTCTTAAGGTGGTTTAAAAAATAACCATATAAGGAATGAATAATTGGTTTCCCGATGACACCATCTAATTTCTGCCAATTAGCGTTGATGCAATCATGCACTTTAACAGCTGAAATTATAAAACATTTTACATGTAAGTTACATTTCAATTTAAGAACTGAAAGATTCATCTCCTTCAGCTGGTATGTTGACTCGGGGTCCATTTAATTTAGTGGTTTTATTATTTACTTTATCTATACTATTGTTAATAAGACGTAATGCCCATTTCTTTGTAGGATGTAATATTCGGAGCAACTAATCCCATACTGATAGTAACTTCACTGATAGAAAACAAGATATTCTCTAAATTATACACGTTATATTCTATTGTTATTAAGCTTTATTTATTTTTAATGAGAACGAAATCGCGGGCGGTTGCTAGTTATCAATGTTGTTATTCTTTTATCTACTTTTATTAGTTATTGAAGCCAAGTCTAAAACAATGATAGTCAATCGACGTAGGTCCACATAATTGCGAATGTGTCGATGCTTTCGGTACAGGAAATACATCGTGATGAAATCATACTGTGGTGGTAGGACTTTTCCAAATCTCACCCAATTAACTAGCACATTCAAGTCGTAACCTATAACTTAAATCATGCACGTATTCGTGTGGTCCGGCAGCTGTACTGCTCTTCTCTTGGTTTAGCTTGTTTATCATCTTAGATACATCGTCATTTATAATTAACTTAAATTGTAGGCCATTTGTTGGAAAAACTAGAACCTATACAGTATAATAAAAAGATTACAAAGGTTTAGAATTTAATTACAATCTCATTTGACGTTTAAATGTTAATGTAGTCAAAGGTAATCAAAAGCATATTATGCTTATATGAAGTTCAAAGACTAGCTTTCAACTACAGTTGCCAAAACACGCATATACCTTACACTTGAGTCGGATATTAATATTAGTAAAAGGTTAGAAAATCACAGTTTTATCTTCATGTTTTCCTTTGCTAAAGGCTCAGGCGCTTTCTAGGTTTTAAATCAATGTTGATATAAGAAGTGTTATTCACTATATATGGAGTTCGAACATCAATATTACTGTATAATAAATCATCGAATATGTCTTATGAAGCATACGATATTATAATTTATTTGTTGATACCCGCGACTTCGTCTACGTTTACTGTTATCTCAAATATGTATGTCATATATTTCATTACACAGTAGAAAAAACTTAAATAAAAAAATTTAAAAGGAAAAACATACTTTGATTACAATATATCTTTAGTCTTTAGTAATGCTTATAAAAATCGTAGTTTTTTTTAACTTTCGTAACTTTATTTCATATGAAGATATCGTGATAACCGTTTTTTTAGGATAAGGACCTGGTGCATAAGTAATTTAGCCAACAAATTTTTGCGCCGTGCGCGCACAATAGCAGACCTCTGTCATTATATTTTTGTAGATCATAATGGAACTAAAATTATTTTCGAATTAGTTGTTTAATATTTTTACTTACATTTCTCATTGTCTCCGTTGAACAGATTAGTGAAATTGTAAACCACACTTCCTTGTACATCCGTGGATTCTACTTCATGATATGTGACATTCATGTATTCCTTACCGCTCTCACCGATATAAGTTACGTATCCTCCGTGTATGGTAAAAGTATAGTTTTCTAAAATATAAATACATTTACACTGAATAAAGGTATAAAATGGTAAATAATTTGCATTTATCAGTCCAATTTGATGTCAGCTCTCATAAGCCTAGTATCGCCATGGAATTTTCTGAATTTCTGTTTGGCTGCATGGATGCGTAACAAATAGAACAAATTGTGTAAATCTTATATTTCCATAATTAATATTTTAGAAACACTTATGTTGCATTGGACTTTTTTTTTGTAGCTTTTACCGTTTAAGTACAATCTTACTTGATGCTCAATGATGATGTAGTCTAAGATGGTAAATACGCTAAACCTAGGGGAAGACTGGCTCTCAAGTATAGCTGCCGGAACATGTCAAAAGGTGCTTTACAACAGATTTTCAACATCAGTGTCGTAGCTAATCATATGGACTTTGAAAAAGCACTACCAACTAGCTATGGTTTCATCACGACGTTTTACTTCACCAAAAGCTAAGACTCCGTTGCATGGATTCGAATATACGTCGGTCGATGAGGTGTCTTCAGAACACGCTACCAACTAAGCCATCATCGCTTTTCTTATCTTTTTCTAACTTTTTATACACAATTTATTATCATTAGCAACTTCCCCGTCTCCATGTCATACAAACACCTCATTGATTATCAAAACCTTTATTATATATATATAAATTGTTACAGTATAAACTACAGAATAAAAAAAAACCATTAGCCTGTTTTCGAAGGAAGATATGGGCATAATCATCATGCCAGCTCACGATATATTGGTGATTTCAAACTCCGAGAAATACACAGTTCTGTATTTTCCATATACGGTGTACTACAGTAGCATTTCTTAAGTTCAGGTGCCCTCGTTATGTTTTCCTACACGGTAAGCCAATAGTGTTACCTATTATAATTAGTAAATATATGCGAATTTCAAATATTGTTTTTAAATAGAATTGAAGGAAAGCTACCACCACTGTCAGTTAATTTTAATAGAAAAATAATGCATATAATAAGTGTCGTTGAATGTATTGCTCATTTATTTGTCATTTACTAAAAACCTAACTTTAATTATATTTATAAGTATTCATTGAGATTTTTGTAACCATATGCGTACATAAGCGCATAATATAATACATTATATTCTAATTCAAAACATAAAAAATTAGTAAAAATTCTTTAAAATTTCTAAGTATCATGTAAGAAAAATGAATTCCCACCATAGATAATTTGGCATTTCCCTTTTCCTTCAATTTGGATAGAATCAACCTCTCCGTTAATCTCATAATCAGATTCTAGTATCATTTTAGGGCACGAATAAGTTGCGGACCAGTCTTCAGTTAATATTCTGTTAAAATAAATAATGTATAAATACTAAATTAATTACAATTCTTTATAATCCTAATTTATTGACAAAGATTTCTCAGTTTTTTGAGGCGACGTTAAGCTTGAATCCTGTCATGATTCTATTATTTTGATTTATTGATCAGGATATCTAAATTTCTCTAAAGCGATATTAAAACTGAATCCTGTCATGATTTTTGATATTAGTGGATAATGTCAAGATATTTAAATTTCTTTGAAGTGAGATCGAATTTGAACCCTGCAATGATCTTAAACATTTAATAATTGATAGTGATAAAATTACAACACAAACGTCCATATCTTCGGGTAGCTCAATTTTTACTAAGATCCCTTTCTAGATTTACCGAACTTTTGTAATATCGTTAATTAATATCAAGTGTGTTTACGAAATAATACCAAGAATTTAAAGGCGCTTAAATATTATGCTTGCTGTATATCTATACAATATATTATATATCTTTTATATACTAATCAATCTATAGTTCTGTTTACATTTCTGATTTTATCAAATCTACTATGAATATGACGATGCAAAAATGATCAAGAATGATATAAGAAAAAAAATAACAGAAAAATATATTTCTGAACCAAATTCAAAGACTAGGATTATACAGACGAAATATATTTAAGAAATATAGTTCAATAAAGTTCTATCATCAATTATACTTTTGGGCATAATGAAATATAAGTAAAAACGAAATTACGAGAAGAAACTAATAACTGTGTAAGAATCGCAGGGATCGTAAGAATCAAGGGTAAAGCTAATCAACAGATATCATGTAATGAGTAATTGCTGATGGTATAGATAACTACACACTAAGATAGATAGATACATGGAGATAAAGACATACCTTAAATGAAGCGCGTCGCAAGATTTTGTCCCGTGCATATATGCTTTGTTAAAGGTGACGTTCATACGTGGTAGAAATATTTCTATTTTGTCTTGGTATAGTGGATCAGAACTCATAATTTTGTAGACTGGATTCCCGGCTACAGCTCTTTTAAATAATTCCTTATTCGCCGTAGTTATACACTCCTCATCACTGAGATCACAACATACTTTTTTGTCACCTGAAATTGTTTTTACCGTGCATTAAAGTGGCTACTTATTAACAGAAACGTTTTTTTTTCTTTTTTAATTTATGTTACATGTATATCCAATGTACATCCGAATATTGTATGGGCCCTAATTGAAGATCAGCGCTGCAGTATTTCTTGTACTGCAGCATATTGCTGATTGGGGTTGTCAGTTGTTGGACATTTTTTGCTTTGGTTTCAATAATAGAAGTATTAATTTCTTTCCTTCAATTAATTTGGAATAACGCTTCTCAGTACACAACTATATAGTCAGGGGTTTTTTTTAATTCTATAGGATCTAACGTTTTAAGATTTTTTAATCAGAATTTTTCACTTTTACGTACGATTTTTCAAAGAAATTCTTTTATATAAACTTTGTGTTAAAAGTTCCAAGCACAATAAAAAATGAGTACAAATATAGTTGCGGTTATTATATAAAACACAAAGGAATACTTACATAGTGCAGTAGGTACAATGAGGATAATTAAAATGAAATAAAAGCACATTACTAACATCTTTAACGTTCAGTTTTAACTGGTCAATTGTTTTGAATCTTAAGATGAGCTCTTTTTATATTATGTTAAACGTTACCCTAAACCATTGTATTATCGAAAATAACGTTTTTTATATCCGTATATTTTATATTCGCAGTAAGCCAAATTACATTTGTTATTCGTTTATTTCGTCATGGTTTGTGATTTTATATCTGTGTTAGCATTTGCTCGCAGCGTTGCTCGCGTTAACGTAGATTTCGCAAATAAAATACAACCCTTGTCACTCGCTGATAGTGTAGCTTTCTATATGTGAAAGAATTTTTAAAATCGGTTTTTCAAAAGCAAATCTTTTTTCTCGTTGTAATAGAAGTCTAGATAAAGTCTTTATATTATTATTTTTAATACATAATCCATTGGATATGACCATTGACCATCAAAGGGACTTATTTGGGAACATCATCTTTAGTTACCAGTCGGGTAGAGCAGTTGTAAGCATAAACACTTGTAGATAGGTTAACTTAGTTATACTGAGGAATTAGGTAATATCGTTCAGAATGTTTTGTTGATAGTTTAATACTTTAGCAGCAATTACCTTACAGTTATCAAGTACAGTAGTAGTCATAAAAGCCCCAAAATAAATTAAATAAAAAGTGATGATCACTGTGAGTTCTTATAACCAAAGTGTTCTTTAGTTCAGTTTCTAAGTTGGCTCTAAGAACGTTAAGACGCATACTACCATCGGCTTGCAAAACATCTTCATTCATTGATTAGAGTCGGTAAAAAGCTCGATGGGGTTATCTTTTTTTATGTAGTCGATGATGATTCGCTAATTCGTTATTTCAAGAGATTGTTGTCGGTATACGGTGTGCAATAAGCATTTATTTATTTGTAAATGAGAAACTTGGAGGAGACAATTATTTTTCTGGGTTTTTGAAAAAATATTCGTAGTACGTTATTTTTCAATACAGGTATGAATTTGGTTCAAAACTTATTAAATTATAAATGCTTGAGACTTATTCCAAAAGAGATTTAAAATATTATTATTTGTAAATATTTATTTCACGTTATTATATAGTAGCTGTTGTCCGCAGTTTTACACGCGGTTTTCTAGATTATATTAAAAAAAATTGAAATTGTGCGAAGATGTAGAATTACAGAAATGCTCTTTCAAGAACATTTGTAAGTACGATACGCAAGCCATCTATTGCAATATGTAACGTGTATGTAAATATTAACACTGTGCCGAATGGTATTTATTACCATCAGTAACTCATTTGTAAGTTTTACCAACTACATAACCCACTTATTGCGCACTTACACTAAATAACAAAGTAATGAAAACTTCAACCTATATATTATCTAATAATAAGCCTTAAAAATCATATTTTTTTAATTTTAATTTTTACAGTCATTGCCAATTGAAAATCGCTCTAATAATTTCGGATATTTCACGCATATGAATTTGCGAGTAAAAGCAAATCTAAAATAAAATAGCCTAAGTTATTTCTTATGGGGTTAGCTATCTGACAGTAAAAGTCGTGTAAAAATCGGTTCCGTCGTTTCGAATATTTAATTGCGAACGAAGTCATAGGTAACAGCTAATCTAAAATAATATACCCTATGTCACACCTTATAATTACAGCTATAAGTCAGCAAAAATCGATAGAAGACGTCTTTCTAATAAGGTGTTAGAAAATAAACATATTACCTTAAGAGTTCCATAATACAAATTCTTGCGGAATATATTAGAGATTAATTTTTGTGTGGTTGTAAAAACTTAATTATATCGAAAATATGATTTTTAAGGCTTATTATTAGATAATATATAAGTTGAAGTTTTCATTACTTTGTTATTTAGTGTAAGTGACATTTCCATCAAAATCAGTCCAGCTGTTTCGAAAATGACCAGGAATAAACAGATAGACAGACAGGGCGTAAAAAAAAATTAAAAATTGTTTTTTTTTTGTTATACTTATAAGTACCATATACGTTTTCTATTCCAACCAGTAAATATCTATTATATTGATATTCCATACAGACACTTCATTTTTATTATATATATAGATTGATTTAATTAGAAGTAATTATTCCACTGCCGTGAGTAACATATTGTAAGTAAATGTAATAACATTAATTAGAACAGTTTTCTGAAGCGGAACAAACGTAGAGATAATGTACGCAAGTGTTATTGGGCTATTATGGAGAATCGTCGTCCGGTGAATCTGTGGAGGCCAAAAGAGCCAACAGGGTATGTCAGTTCGAAAAACTATTATGGAGAATATGCGAGATAACGTCAGTAGAGGAAAGAAATAAGTGTACTATTATAAACATACTTGCTTTTGCCTTAGGCTTCGCTTTTGTTAATGTATATTTGACCTATGTCTACGAAGCAGTACCCTTTTCTGGATAAACCACCACTTTTTTGTACCACTAACAACATATATGCAAATATGGTTGTGTAGTTAAGGTACGAAAGTGGTATAACAAACAAATAAACATTGTTATTTATTTTATTTTGTTAATTCAAATTGGAACTAATCCACAACACTGTGAAATTGATAGTTTATTTACTGTAGGCTAATGATAATGTATCTAAGCCGATAGTAAATATAGCTATGTTTACAGGAATTTTAAGAATCTTATTGTATAAATCTAATCTACTCCAGTAAATTATCTGATCTCTTAGTACGTGGATCTTATAGGTATGGTAAACTGTGTAGAATGTTTACAATATAGAAGATTTTTCTTTATATATTTCATTGATGCGTACTGATATATCATGAATGCAGTTGGATTGTTTCGGTGTATGCATTAAGTTTTTACAAATACAGATTTATGTATACACTGCTTATAAATATAATCTACTCCATTAAATGCAGTTGGATTGTTTCGGTGTATGCATTAAGTTTTTACAAATACAGATTTATGTATACACTGCTTATAAATATAATCTACTCCATTAAATTATCCGATGTCTTAGTACGTGGAGCTTATAGATATGGCAAACTGAAGAATTTTTACAATATATAAGATTTTTCTTTATATATTTCATTGATGCGTACTGATATATCATGAATGCAGTTGGATTGTTTCGGTGTATGCATTAAGTTTTTACAAATATAGATTTATGTATACACTGCTTATAAATATAATCTACTCCATTGAATTATCTGATGTCTTAGTACGTGGAGCTTATAGATATGGTAAACTGTGAAGAATTTTTACAATATATAAGATTTATATTTCATTGATGCGTACTGATATATCATGAATGCAGTTGGATTGTTTCGGTGTATGCATTAAGTTTTTACAAATATAGATTTATGTATACACTGCTTATAAATATAATCTACTCCATTGAATTATCTGATGTCTTAGTACGTGGAGCTTATAGATATGGTAAACTGAAGAATTTTTACAATATAGAAGATTTTTTTATTTTATTGATGCGTACTGATATATAACGAATGCAGTTGGATTGTTTCGGTGTTTGCATGAAGTTTTTACAAATATAGATTTATGTATACACTGCTTATTTGCTGATTTCATTCAAGACAGCTGTGTCATATACGTCGTATACCTATATCTACGATATAACCCTGGATTTTATACTTATATTTCCAGTGTACAACATTTTATAATAGCAATACCAACGTGGATGTTCCAATTATATATAGAACTTGAGTTTTTAATAATACATTTGTCAGATAACTTCCGTAATTTAGCTCTTATATTTGATGTAAGGACTACAAATGAATATTTTGCTCTTTAGCCATTGTCAATTTCCTTAGTGAGTCAACGTAGATACAGGAATTAGAGGGATATGCTTGTATATTATTGGGCCGCGTATGGAAAGGATGATGATCACTGAAAACATCACAAATGCCTCTAATCTAACACGGATATAACAAAATCAGGCTAATAAAACAACAAAGTATATAGTCTGAATATTTTATTCACTTTATGAGTATAAAATTATATATATAACAAATTTTGAAAAAATATTTCTACAAAATCCAAGACAAAAAAAATGATTACATATAATTACAGAAGTCTATAGAATAATTCATATTTCGGAATTATTACGACGAATTTGTTAATTTTGTTTATAAGAGGATTAAACAAAGAGAAGATTATTCGTTCTCCGATGATGTCATGCAATTTCTTCCAATGAGTATTTATGTACTCGTGCACTTCATCAGCTGAAAATATAAAATTGAAATGTTAACAGAGGCAAAAAAATTTAATAATTCATACAGTAATACAGATTATGAATATAGTTATAATACATCGTTCAACCATGATGTGAATGGTCCGACAATCTAAGTAAAACCCTAAGCACGGTCGGTTTCTAATTTGTGCAATCAACAGTAACTTAGTGTGCATTTAATAGTAGCTAAACACTCGTTCATTAGTCACATAGACAAAATTCAACATCGATGATTTATCTCGGTCTTCCAATTTGTGAACTATTCTGTTCTATTCTGTACGAGACGCATACTGTCGCATACAGTAGTTGGTCATAGTCAGAATATATTTGGCTCTTGGGACACGGCGCGGCGTGGAACTCAAAACAACAGTAGGCTGTGCCGTAGACATATCTTTATTTTGAATTGAAGGTCACCAAAACTATGAATTTGACTAAATAAATGAGTCGTAGACGTTTGTTATTCCATTTTAAAGGAAGGTAAATTATTGTAACAAACTCATGAAACAGAAAGTCTCACCTGTACAAATTTAATTTCTTTATTATTTTATTATAAGTATAGAAAATTCTACACTTTATAATAATATAATATTTAAAATAAGTAAGTGTAGATGACAAGTATAGATTAAAAATTTGAAGTTTTATGAATATTTTAAAATAAAATGTAAGCTTTTGTCTGTTTATGTGGATTATTCCAACTATATAATGTTAAAGGTTTATGCTGAATTCGACAAATTTAAAATTTTTGTTTTCCTATTAGTATGCAACCAATGTTTCTGTTACAATTATTAATTACAGAAGTATGACCATTAAAATATTATACATTTTTGTTGAATACTTTAACTTACACTTATCCTTGTCTCCATTAAACAGATTCGTAAAATTATAAATAACACGTCCTTTTACACCTATAAAATCAATGTTATAGGAAGTGATATTAATATACTCCTTGCCATTCTTACCGACATATGTTTCATATTTTCCATAAATGTTGACGTTATGTTTTTCTAAAATAAAAACCATACTTATTATAATAAAAATAATTACAATATATGCACTACAATACAGCACTAAGAAATAAAAGTAAATTGCATTATAATAGCAAATGAACTCATTTTGAGACACCAGGAAATGTTTTTTATTTCTACATAGCTGATGGTTTTTATATTGATTCATAAATACAATTGGAGAATCGGGAGAACCGAGGGAATGAAAAACAAAATATTTATATCTAAGATCCTACATTCGTAATATATCGATAAAAACATTACGTTAGTGTGTCAAAGTTAGCCAGGTTGACTGTATTGATAACTTTTATATTCTGTCAAATTAAGAATAACCTAAACTTGTCGTGTATAAAATTTCATTCAAATATAACTCTGCCCACGAGGCACGATTTCTAATGCAGTGCTCATTTACAAGCCTTTATTGAATTTTATTAAAATGTGAGTATCATTTCTTCATTTCTATAACAATATTTTTCAATTTTTATATAATTAACACGAATCTTGTTGACAACCCTTATAATGCATTACTTTCGGCATTGTTTACACTTCTAGCGTACGAATACATTATTTCGTGAAAATGAACTGAGAATGAATAAAATTTTGATTTCCTTATTTTTCTTTCTAAAATTTATGTCGATAATTACTATACTATACTAAACTATATAATATACTCAGTTAATGTCGGAATTATATATAAAATTTCGTTTAAGTCCTCTAATTAAAGTCTGTTGAAAGTTATTAACACAATCTAAAAGTATTACTGGTCATTTGTATAGAGTACAAGTTTTAAAAGACATACACTTTCTGTTGAAACTTAACAATGATGAGGGTTAAGATGATGATTGGGATTTACTGAGACCGTCACCTTTCTTCCTATATATATTACCCCTATCTGTCTATATTTCCCCTGTACACAATTGTACCGAAATCGATAAACAAAACCATTTATTTTTATTTCTTTCGATTTCAAAAAATATTTTGTCAATTCTAATGCCATATTAATCGAGTAATGATATAAGTTTCCCGTGTCCAAAATATTATAAAAATCGGAAAATCGAGTACTGTTGAAAATTAAAAATATTGTCAAACAAAACCGTTTTAAAGACATATTAATTCAAAATCAAAAATACTTTATTCGTTTAGGCCCTGAGAAGGCGCTTATGAACGTCACAGTTACCACCGGTCGGAAAATAGCCCCGTCATCGAGAAGAACCGGCAAGAAATTCGATCTGGTTTGTCTTTTCATCAAACATATTATAACTCATATTTTTAAGACATAGTTATAAACATAGATAATTACATTCAGTTTTGGTGGATGCATAAAGAGGGCGTCATTTTCAAACGTCACAACTGTTCACATATTGATTCATCCTGTAATAGCCTTTAGACATTCTGAATAACTATAAATCAGAAAATTTGGGAAGAAGAAAAGAATAATGCACAAAGGAATTTGCTATATATATGACTTAGCTATCGAAGAATACTTGACCCTTACCGTAAATTATTTCACATCTTCCTTTTCCCTCGATGTGAACAGAGTCGACATCACCATTTATTTCATAATCAGATTCAATAGTCATTTTCGGACATATTAACGATACAAAATATTGGTTGTTATCCATACTGAGAAAATTATTGGTATTAAAGTACGAACGATATTCATTACATGAAATACAATTGAACATTACATGGTGGGATAGGCCTTTCTATAAGCATGGCTGGATAGTTACTATCATCAAGTTGAAAATCTGTCGCCAATCAGATGTTGGTGTGAATACACACATGGTGTTGGAACACACACTGGAATCAGCAGTTACATTTCAGAGTTAGTTCCGTGAGGCTTAGCGCGCTTACTACCTTGGAACACATCATCATTTAACATGAGTTGAGGTTGTGGTCAAGCGCTAAAACCTATTTAAAAATACTCCAATTTATTTGTCAGTTACCTAAGAAGCCCTCATTTTTGATAATATTTTCGTTGTGAAAGTGAAAGATAAGTTAAAACTTTAAGTAAATAAAAATGTTGTACTTTAATCTTTGTACTTCACATGCTTGTAGTCCATGCATATATGCTTTTTCGAGCGTGATATTCAGATTAGGTAAAGACACTTCTATTTTGTCTTTGAAAAGTGGATCGGAACTCGTTATCTTGTAGTTCGGATTCCCAGCTATCAGCTTTTTAAATAATAATTTGTGCGCCGCAGTTATACATGCCTCATCACTAAAATCACAGGGTATTCTTTTGTCACCTGCAATTGTCATTCCTATGAATTATATTTCTTTGGACGTTTTTGTTTTAATTTTCCAATTTATTCTATACTAATTTGTACTATTTCCCACTAAAGTATGACAAAGTTTGATTGAAAAATAACTTTCAACCATGAATACTTTACAAGTAGCAAGCTTATTTTCATTACGACATATATATTTACAAGCTTTTCGCTCGCAATTTTGCTCGAGTTTGTGCAGATTGCACTTATCCCACGGGAAAAGTACTTTTAAAAAAATGAAAATTGAAGTTTTTGTGCTTCTGGTAATGGATATGCTAAATTTCATGATGATCGGCTGAGTATTAAAGGTGTAAAAGATTAACAAAGAAATAAACTATCTTATTTTCTCATTTATAATATTATTTAAGACAGGATATTCTGTTTTGGCGTAAAAATCCAAATATTGCTATTGAATTCGATAAACACTTTTAAAGGTTACTATAAACAAACATTGAGTCGAGCACACGGAAGTATGAGATATGCTCATACATTTTGTTATGTAGAATTGAAATAAACTATGTAGTAAGATTTTATTTAAAATATATAGACGAGGTTAAGGCTGCTATTAATTAAAAAACCTAATGGTCATCATTTTACTCTTAAAATTTTTAGCATACTTTTATTGTCTTATTATTTAATTTTATTTATTGCATTACAATAAAAACATAAATAATAAATGGTTGTTAATCAATTTGAAAAGTCTACAATTCACACAATATTTTATTTACCGAAGCTTTAAAGCTTTATTTGGTTTCATATAAAACTTTGGTAAGTAAAACTAAAAAAGTTTAGTAAAACTCTTTGGAGTTTTAATGAAAAAAAAATCATTTAACATCATACCTTTTTACCTTTATACCTTGGTTGTCATATTTAAAGTAAATGTTATAAATTTTTTTATAAATATTACAATCCTAATAAATGTTAACGTGACTTTGTTATGTGTGTTTGGTGGTAAACACCTTAACTACTCAATTAATCATCATGTAATTTGCCATACATACTATCAGGGGTACAGAAAAGGTCAAAGGAAACATTTAATTTACAAACAAAAAAGTTTTTGAGGGATAGTTCAAATTTATTTTAACACAAACGAAGTCGCAAACAAATTATAAAACAAATAATTTCTAATGAGGTCTCTTATCATCACATCACATTAATTTTACTAGCATTGGATTGATTATTATTAATATTATTACAAATATGATTTTACAATTCCATAATAAATATTATTACACAACATGTTTAATAAGTAACATGCACTTAGGAATAAAAGTGTAATACTTACATAGTACTGTGGAACCAATTAAAAATAAATTGATAAAATATATTATCATATACCATATTAACATTTCTGTAAAGTTAATTTTAATTGCTAGGCTACGTTTAAACTTAACAACGTCAACCTTATAAATGTTAGTTGTTACTTATAAACATTATACATTGTAATTATAAGCCTTATATACTATTATTATATATTTTTTACCTCGTTTGGACATGGTTTGCGACGTCTGTATTACGGTTTTTTTTGGAACACCTGTTCTGAACACGCCGTTGTGTGAAATGCGTGTTTGAATAGGGCTAGATGTGACTATAATACAACCATCCAAGGGTCTGAGAATACTCTCACCAAGAGACGATACTATAAAAGTGGGTACACCTAAGTTTTTTTTATGGAGTATGGTTTTACTATACATTTTATTCTAACATTAGGTGGTGCGGCACTGATGATATACTTAATTACTGGTCTGAAGGTGGCCATAAAATTTGGCATGTCTAGAATCATCAGTCATTTGAATATGGAGAAAATTTATACAATATCCATTTTTCTATGTCTCAGCTATTTATAAAACAAATAATAATTACAAGAAACTCGTATAATGTCCCAGTTCCAGCTAGTAATTTGTGAAGTTCGACTATTCTTTAGATATGATAAAATTATTACTACAAAAAATGTTCTGTTGTATTAAATACAATAACGTTATAGATTTTAAAATTTCCTATAAACGCTATTATTTATTTTTAGTATCATTTTAAAAACGGAGCGCCAAGTTCACAATTGATTTTTGTACCTTGGTGTTAAATATTTTGTAGGCGCTTTCAGACATGAGTAAAATCTATGTATTACTTGTTGTATATACCATGAACTTTTTTGTAAAACATCCATTGTGGAAACAAAACACAATGCAATTGTATTCTGGTTTAAATATTAAACTTTTCTCACGGATTCGCTATCATCTAATGTAGATCTATACCTTGAGATTAGTAAATTTGTCTGGCTCATCGTTATCATCATCATCATCAGCCATTAAGAGACCCCACTCCAGGGCCATAGGCCTCTTCTCTAAGGAAGGTATGGGCATAATCACCACGCCAGCGCACGATGTATTGGCGATTTCAAACTCTGCGAAAATCCAGGTCTATATTTTTCCCATATATGGTGGTACTACAAGAACATTTCTCAGGTTCAGGTTTTGTAACGATGTATCCCTTCACAGTGAGTCGATAGTGTTATCAATTTAAATTAGTAAATGTACGCAAACTCTGAAAAATACGTTGGTACGTGCCGGGGTTCGAACCTGCGGACACCGAATTGATATTCCTTTAGTCAAACTAATAGACCACATCTAGACTGGATGATTAGCAATAATATTTAATTATGGATTTCTGCAATGTAATACCGCCTTCATTAATAAAATATTTAAAGTATATAAAAAAAGCTGGAATGGTTTTTTTTCAGGCGTTCATACAAATAATAGTAAATAATAATAATTATGATTACATATTGCTTGGTTCTGGCTTTGCCAGCGATAATGTAGATCTCACGTCTCCTCAAGAACAGTACGCACTTTTCTTAACTCTACGAAACCTCTGTAGAAATATCTTTTTAAACGGCTTTCACTGAAATTCAATGTGTCAACATGAAACAAAAATATACTATATGTAAATAAATTGTCATTTATTTTCATCTGACACAAGTCGTTGGGAAAAATTTAATAATCATAAATTAAAACGCTAATAACTTTATTCTCGGTATTTGTATGATTAATGAAGTATAGAATATAAAAACACTTAGTTTCTATTTAATTCTATCAAATAAAACGATATAAATCATAGATAGTTTCACCAAAGAAGGTATGGACGAGTCAAGTATGTGCAAGTATTTATATGTTACTTTAAATGTGACAAACATTTCTTACAAAATCTCTAGAAAATTTCTTCTGTGCTTTCAGGATTGAATTTACCACAAACGCCACCAAAAGACGTGATTCAAAAAATTACTGGCTCATTTGGTAAATACCAGCTATGGTTAATCCTGCTCATATTTTTAACCAAGTTTCCCGTCGCATTTCATCAAATGGCCATAATATTCTTAGCCCCTAAAATATCGTACACCTGTGGCGGTACAAAAAATGAGACGTGCCCATGTCCCAATCCTGTATACGATAAATCAATATTTTCAAGAACTATAATAATGAGGTGGAATTTAATATGTGATAGAAAATGGTTATCAAGTTTTACACAAACATTGTTCATGTTGGGTACATTAATCGGCAGTGTATTGTTTGGAATGGCCTCGGATAGGTAAGAGTCAAAATAAATTATGTAATTTCTTCGACAAGAATTCTATTTCCTTAATATTATAATAATATTATTTTGCAGATTTGGAAGAAAATATCCGTTATTAGTTGCGGTGTTAGTACAGTTTATAACGGGAGTTGCATCAGCTTATGTTCCTGACTACTGGCTGTTTACGTTCTGTAGATTTTTAGTTGGCATGTCTGTTGGTGGAGCCATAGTTACTGGTTTTGTGATAATCATGGAATTTACTGGTACCCAGTACAGAGATTTGATATCAGCTCTCTATCAGGTTCCATTTAATATTGGCCATATGTTGTTGCCGCTTTTTGCATATTTCTGTGGAGATTATTCAGACTTCCAGCTTACAATATCAGTGCCTACTGTTATATTATTATCATACTTCCTATTGGTACCAGAGTCACCTAGATGGCTAATAGCTGTGAAAAGAACTGATCAAGCGATTCCTATTTTGGAGCGCGTAGCAAAAGTGTAAGTTTTTATAAAACAATATTTATGAACGAAATAAACATGTATGTTCTAGACTATTTGATTCGCATTAAAACCAATATTTGTCGACAGAAATAAACTACCTACGGAAAATATTAGAAGTGAAGTCGAAGCTCATCAAGCTACTTTAGAAAAGAATCAACTGAAGAAAGGGACAATAGTAGACTTGTTTAGAACTCCAAATTTAAGAAAAAATATACTCGCCATGGCGTTTAATTGGCTAACATGTAGTTACTGTTTCTATGGTGTTTCTCAATATGTAGGTCAGCTAAGTGGTAACGCATTCATTAATGTTGCCGCTAGTGCAAGCGTCACTTTATTAGGAACACTAGCATCAATACCTCTAATGAAAGTAATCGGTAGAAAAACCATTTTAATAGTCTTTAATTTTATTTGTGCTTTTTGTCTATTACTTTTAGCGTTACTGCCAGAAGGAATTGGCTCAGTGATTTGTGCCAGCATTGGTGTAGTGGCTAGCTTTATCGTTTTCGTTGTCGTATATTTATATTGTACTGAATTGTTTCCAACTGTGGTGAGAAATGCTGCCCTTGGCTTCTCGTCTATGGCAGCACGTGTAGGATCTATGATTGCACCGTTTGTAGTAGAATTAAGAGACATCTCTCTATGGATGGCACCGGTTGCATTTGCGATAGTGCCACTCCTTGCTGGCTTTATAACGTTTTTACTTCCCGAAACTAAAGGTTGTGAATTAATGACTACTGTAGAAGAAGGTGAACGTTTTGGAAAAAAGAAGCCAAAAGGCGAAAAATAACTATTGTAATGTTCTCGGAAATTTTCTTATGAATATAATTTTTTTTTATTTATTTTTTGTAAACCGATCATATACTAATATTTTTTTTTTTACAATACCTGTGTAAAATACAAAAAATATTTTGATAATTTATATATTTTTATTTGTCCTCCACGATCTCGTTTGCACTGGCTTAGAATATAAGCCTTAATAACAGTGAAGGAAGTCCTTGCACCATCTTGTGGGTCATTTAATAAAAGGAATAGTAAGTTCTTCATCAGAAATACTTGACTAAGGTAGCTTCGACGATGCTCGATAAAACGGTATTCATATCAGATATAGCTACCATTACTCATTTTTACATAGATATATTGTAAAGCAATGTTTATATTTATTTATTAGTTTATATGTATTATGTTTATATTTACATAAATTGAATTGGGTTTTCTAACAAAGTCCCGTACGTTATATGCTTGATAATAACCAAATAACCGTTTTGATATTTTCTCAATAGATACATAATTAAAATACTTTTTCTGGAGCATAGCTTAACCAACTTTAATTTAACTTTATTGTCTTAATAATAATCCAAACTACTTATTAATTTTGATACAGTTTTCACAGTTATTAAGAGAATTTATTCCGGAATATTATTTATGTTTATAATTAATTTAAATCCAAATGAGAAAATTTGTCGTATTTCTTGAAGTCTTAAGAAACAGGTTTCAGCTGCTTACTTTGGTAACGCTGCGAAAATCTTACATTTTACACAAATATAAGTGATACGAAGTTCACCGGGTCATTTAGTTTAATATAAATCTAAACTGCCGTTTGCTACAAATTATTATACTGGTAGATGATAATATAGACGATTGTAATTTGAAAACTCTGTATTAACTTTTTTACTACTCCACATACAAAAATCATGTATCCTATATGATAGCTTAATGAGTATATTTTATAGTTAAAACTCAATAAATTCGTCACAAATCGTTTTGTGGCTTTTTTTGGCCAAAAGATCTGGTGGTGCATTTTTTAATAAAAATCGCAAATAGTGGTAAAGTCATTTTTGATACGTGGATATACAAACAAACAAAACCGATAGATAGATACAACACAGTGCATATCTGAACCTATATTTAGTAGAACGTGGCAGCGTAACTACCACGTTCCTACTAAAAAAATAATTGAAGGTAAATAAAATGCCTGAGATTCCATTTGTGTAGACTCCTAAACGCTTTGGCAGCAAATTTACGAATTTCTCTTTTTTCGAACTAACTGCTACTTTCGATATTGATATTGATTGATAATTGCTGGACCTTCGTAGTTTCACTAGGTTTTTAGGGCTTCGCGCACTCATCTGAATCGCAACAAGTTAAAGGGTGCCTAAGTGGCCAACCTCGCTTCGGGGCTTCACCTAGCGTGCAAATTTCTCATGTTCGGTACTATTAAAGCGAGCTAACTATACATGTATACATTTATGCAAGACATACGTATATACTTTTAGCTCTGATTTATGTGTGTGGTGATAAAATAATGCACTTGATTATTTGAGGATATTTATTAATTCGGCCAAAGTATGGTCCCGACGAGACGGAGTGGCGTAAAAGACTAATTCGTTGGCGGGGAGTCCGACCGCGCTACTAAATGTGCGGCGTCATCGCGACATCACTCCTCCTCGTTCAGGAAAAAAATAGAAAAGTATATCTTAAAAATACATACACATTTTATATACGCGTACTTACATATATTTAAGATCTGACAATTTCGGATACAACAAATTATTCAAAAATGTATCTCGTCTCAAAATCATATTTGTAGTAATTTAGTCAAGTACAAACATAATTATTACAATAATAAAGTGGGCAAGTGGTTATGGCCATATGACCATATTCATTGGTACGATACACTGTTTGGCAGGCAATTATGGTGTTAATAACCACTGGAGTCATCGACTCGAAAGCGCTTGATGTCGAATAAGGCCGAGTAAATCCGATTCAGCATCACTCACCCGAGCACGACGGTTCACTTATTTTGACGGAAGACGAATGCATTGGTGTCATTTAATAGATCTTTATCTTAAACAAATTTACAATACAGTGCTCGACTATTTTAAATAAAGGAATTCGTGTAAAAAATGACGATTTAAAATTAAATCTATGTTTATAAAAATGACGTAAAAGGATTTTTTTTAAGAGACGTAAGATTTTTAAGAGACGTAAGATTTTTAAGAGGCTTAAGAGGAATATTTCTAATAGCCATGGGTATGTTGAAGACTTCGGATTTTGGTACTAATTCGAGGAATTTGTTAACGTTGTATACAAAATATCCGATTAGGTTGTAAATAATTGGTTCCCCGATGATATTGTGGAGTTCTTTCCAATTACTATTGATATACTGATGCACTTGCATAGCTGAAATTATAAAATATTATTAAACGATGTAAATTACACGTTCCTATTTAGCTATTATTATAGTTTAATAACTGTTTTCATTTATATTGAATAGCGAGAGATTTTACTAAAGTACAGTATCAAATGGCAAACGTTTCCGCACTCGAATGTGGTGCAAAACTGCCCCGAGTTGAAGCACGCACGGCCTTTTATCGCTGGCTACCCTGTAGTTGTATGACTTGGCTTGGCTTTGAAATACAATAGAAAACATTTCAAGAATTAAGTCTGTCTGTTGCTGGTAATTTATGACTAGTATGGGCACAAGAAAAATACGAGTATTGTTCATTTTAATTACTATGAGAATATTGTTTAGATTCATAGAAAAATTATTTCTATTAAAGTTAAACTCCTAATGTTAGAGTTCTTGTGTGTCGTTTACAATTTTAGTCAATTGTACATAAGATTTTATTTACATTTCTAATTTCTTTACTCGTTAGTGAATTATTAGATTGGCACAACTGTTACATATTTCGGTAGAAAATTAGATGTTTTCTAAAATAAGATCAATCATGATTTTCTCGTAAATGTATTGGTTCCGAAGTTATTAAGAGACACAAGTTGTTACACAACTGTTTCTTAAAATGATGTATTAATAATTAATACATTACATATCTAAATAGAACTATTATATCATACATTTGAAATTTTAGCTGATTCTCGATCACTTCATTTGTCATAGAAAAAAATGGTAAAGATTTATCGAATCCACAAGTAGCCCAGAACCAATTATAAAAAAATCCACATCAAATAGTCGTAGTCCTATGCCGATACATTCAGTAATTTTGATATGGTTGTGCCTCAAACGAACTGTATTTTCCTAGACAGGATAGAAAGATTCACATCACCAAATAAGCATTCATTTTACAGTCAACCATCCAGTACTGACCGCACACGGCGTTACTAACTTTGGTGATCGGACGGGAACCGGTGTTTTCAAGACTATACTCGACACAGTGTTTACGGCTTACCCTTCACCACTTTTCGTCGCACAAAATTGTTGCAGATCGTATAAATTTTAATCATAAAATGTTGTAATTAATTATTTGGTTATTAAGATATTATAAATATGTTCTACTTACATTTCTCATTATCTCCGTTAAATAGATTATTGAAGTTATAAGTAACTCCTTGTACTTCCGTCAAAACCATTTCGTATGATGTGATATTATAATACCCAATACCATTATCACCTGTTATTGTTTCGTGTCGTCCATTCATACTAATAATATAGTTATCTGAATTGTAAAATATATATTAATAAGCATTAATAAGATATATTTGAACTATCCATTCGTTTGTATTATTCGATAATAAAATTGTGTGAAAATGTTATACTTTCGGTTTTACCATTTGAATTTATATTTCTTTATCACTTTCTAGTTTTTATTGAGGTAATTATCTCACTTAGAAGGAATACATAATAATAGTTTGTGAATAATTATAGCAATTATACGCAATATTACTTTATTATATGTTTTCAACTTATTTTCTTTTGGTTATTTTCTTCAAATTGACTTTGATAAAGATGAAAAAGTGTTAAAATGTACATTCATGTTATATAACTCAAGAGATTGTTTCTGAGTTTAATTAAAGATTATAATTTTTTAATGTTATTGAGCATGGCTATGGATTATTTAACTCCTCGGTTTGATGCTTAAGAACAAAGTAATATCATACAATGATATGAAATGAGCATTACGTCGAACTGGCTTGGCGTTTGGTTACGAATTCGAATTTCAAATTTATTTCAAATTCTGGCTTCTGTTTTTCTGTTTCGAATGTACTCATTTATTTGTTTTTGCACCATTTGTTTTTTTTTGACATGGTTCTTTTCATAAAATGGAAATTTTAAAATATCGGATTATTTACGAATACGAGTTCCACCGTGGCATCAGAACTACAGAAACAGCTCGAAGAGTTAATGATATGTGTGAGGAAGCTGTTGTAAAAGAAAACATGGGACGCTTTTGGTTTCAACATTTTTGTTCTGGAAATTTTGACCTACAGATCAAGCCCCGTGAACGGCCGGAGACCCTAGTTGACAATGAAGACTTAAAGGTGATCGTGGAAACGAATCCATCGCAATTCACTTGCTAATCTACATGAAATGCAAATTTATTAATCACTGCAAAGCCTTTACTTATTTTATTATTTATAGGTTATCGTTTGACCACAATCGCATCTGATGTAAAATGATGACGTGGTCTAAGATGGTAGACACACTAAACCTAGAGGGAGAGACTGGCTCTCAAGTGTAACTGCCAGAACACACCAACAGGTGCTTGGAGACAAATTTTCAACTTGAGGGTGGTCGTTAGCTAGGCGGACTTAGAAAAAGCCCGACCACCATGCTATAGTTTCATCACAATGCTTGCTTTCACCGAAAGCTTCGACTCAGTTGCTGGGATTTGCACCTACATCCTTTGATGCTGTGTCCGAACACACTACCAAATGAGCCATCATCGGTTCGCGTTCTAAGTGGTGATACCCTGAACTTGGTAAGAACTAGCTCTAAGTACAGCTGCCGAAAGACATTTATTTTGATTCAAAAACGGTATATTTAAATATTATATAGCTTATATTAATCCGCCATTGACAAAAAAATTAGTGACACCTCATATATAATAATTCGATAAACCTGAAGACTACAAAGCATGTTAAGAAGGTAATCTAACACACATATTTATATTACACATATATATATTCGAAAAACATAACTCGCGGCGCAATGAGGTAAAAAGACACAAGCTTACCATATATTACTTCGCATTTTCCTTTCCCTTCAATATGGATAGAATCGACATCTCCATTCATTTCATAATCAGATTTGAGGGTTAATTTTGGGCAGATCAATTTAAGAGTCCACGTGCTTGCTTCAAGTCTGAGGAAGAAGAAGAATAACAAGAAAACTTAAAACGTAAAGAAAGATCTAAGTGAGATTTTGTTTGGCTTAATATAGTAGTTGTGCTTATAGATACAAATTAAATTTTAATGTGACAAGCATGCAACTTTGTGGTAGTTATTTCCTCATCTCTCTTCGTTTAAACCTTGCAAACTCGCGACAACACTGAAGTTCTCTAGAACCTTCCTATCGCTTGTACCAATGTTACGAAATAAGTTACAGAAGAGACACGAGTTTCCTCTTAAAGGGAATAAAATTTACTTTTCAAAATTAGTAACCCAACAGCTATGTCGCTTGTCCCACTTCTATATGGCAAGAGAGTACACTGAATGTGTATACCTTATAAACTGATCAAAATCTATCCCCTAGTTATTGCGTGATGCGTGCATAACATATGCAAACCTCTATTATTTAATTTATGTATAAGAATGTTTGCTTTATCTCGTCACTATGCCGCTATATCTAGTGGTGGTGAGAATTATTTATTTTCTTCGTTTTACTTAAGTAATGCTTTTGTATTCTTCTAAACAGAGAAAACTATTATGCTGATAATAGTCACAAACATCGTTGCCGCAATATAGGAGCGACAAAGTCGTCGATTTGTTACGTTCGATATAACTTTATTCTAGTATTCATAAGAAGAATATTTGCCGCTGCTGTCATAACTGCCCGTGATATTTGAGCATCTTAACAATACCTAGAGCTAGAACCATTTGTACCTAAGTGACGATTACATTTGTGTTTATGCTTCAAGAGAGCGTCTCTCTCAGTTACTTTTCGTGTTGTGGACCATAGAATTCTATTCCGATCTAGAAGCGAAATTGCATTAACTACGTATTAAGCTTTATAAACCAATAGCTAAACTTTTGTATAAATGAAAAAAACCATACGTCACTTGATCGATCTCACAATCCCGTGTCCCGTACATATATGCGTCGGTAAGTGTCATAACCATATTAGGTACGGAGATTTGTATTTTCTCTTGTTGCAGCGGATCCGAACTCAATATATTGAGGGTCGGATACCCTCCTATAAGCATTTTTAATAATAGCTTATGCACTGCCGTAAAGCAACTGCCATTGGTGAGGTCACAAGGAAAATCTATATCACCTGAAATTGTTTTATAATTTAGAAGTTTAATTCATGCTAATATGACTGAGATGGATAAACTCGAATATAGTTTGTCAGACTACTATGAAAGTCGGCATGCCTGTTCTTTCACTGTGAAGGTTTTATGCTATTCGGTCTTCTACAGTTCACCAAATTCACACTTATTATATAATTAAGTTATGGTAAGTTGTATATTAATACAATTAACCTATAATAAATCAACATCTATGCTGTTCTACCAATCGTCTTACGGATAATGTATTCCGCTAAAAAGCTTTTTTTTAACTATGGTGTCACCTCAATGATTTCTGATTATAGTTGGACTTTTGTAAATAGATATTTTACCGTTCTCATATAAGAAGTGTATTGTACTAGATTTATAGCCCGTTTAATAAAAACATTTTTAATACAACAATTTTCTCGATTATATTATATTATGTTTGAACGGTATTCGACGCATTACCCACTTTATGAAAATGTAAGGTTGCGCTATATATGTAGTAACGGAAAAAAGTTGTATAAAAATATTAAAAAAAAACTTACATAATGTGACTGGAATAAGCAATATTAAAACGTATAAATACTTAGACATTTTTACTCTTTAACACCTTAAATATTAATGATGGAATGGAACTCTTAAAGGTTTAAATAGTAAGTTATTAACATAATGAGTATCGTCGCCTAAAAAAGCGAAAGTGCTAAGTTAAATTTAAACAAAATTGATATTTTTTTTTATTAAACAAAAGGGAAATGTAAAATATTCAATTTGCAAAAATATTAATTAGACAAAAGACTCGATAGTTATGCAAGTTAGCTATCTTCCAGTATTCCACGCCCTTTTGTTGCGCAAACGGTTATTATAGTGGTCTCGAGAATTACATTCGAACACAAGTGATTTTTTCGTCTCCTCGGATAAATTTCAAACTGAGTGCGAAGTGTAGAATATTATCTAAATTATTAAATCTGTAGTAGTAACTGTGTTGTGAGCCCACAATTTTTTAAATAAATAATGTTACTTTTACAAAACGCAAAATGTATATTATATACGTAAATAAATAAGCTTTTACATGAAATTATTAATAATAGTTTTATAAAATACAAAATAAAGTTAAGTTTGTAGTTTTATTTGTCGACAACAATTATTGAATGCAAAACCGCGGGCACGGAGTTATTATATCGGGGAGAGATTTGCTGCTAATATATTATTTTTAGCTGTTGTATGCCCAATTCGCTTAATAACATTGAAACATAACTCGTTTCTATAAGCATGGGTATGATGATTACTTATAATTAATTAATATCAGAATCGGACCAGTGATTTTAGAAAATTAACTTCCACCCAAATTTATCCATTCCTTCTATTCCAAACTAACAACCTATATAACATTAGTATATATAGAGGGACAATCGATGCCGAATAAGTAAGTCAACATAAGCTACAAAACGAAGATTCTTTAACATAGAGGTGGGTCGATATTTCCACCTTTATATAAACACTGTACAACACATATGTACATCACATGGTATTCCAGTCGCGTGAACTGTGATTTTTTTTTGTAAGCTGTTAAACATTATATGTGGGGGCAAACAAAGACGCCCACTAACAGAAGGTACGTTGCCACAGTGGCGAGGAGAGTTACTAAGACTAGGGCTGCACTAACCTGGTATCGTTCAGCAGCGGACTCCCTATTCACCAACTTTGCAGATCATGTTAAAGTTTTGATATACTGTCCATACGTTTACCGTTACGAGAGCGAGATTAGTTAACGAGAAATAGGTGACCAATAAATATACAGTAGAAAACAAGTCGGAAGTAGATGTCAACAACGTGAAACTAGATGGCGTTAGCAATATGATTAATTTCACGTCTAAATATTCATTGCCATTTTCTAAAAGTACCTAAACAGTGTTACCGAATAGAATGTCCTAAAGGAAAAATCTATTTAATTATGATGAGAAAATTATCTAACACAATAAAAGCTTTGCATACCGCGTTTTAATTCGCAACCTTTTTTAGATTGCTTACTCACGTAAAAGCGGCGATTATGATTTAAATATAAAAGTTAGATTTGTGGTATTGCCAAATGTTTTTTTGAAATTTCTATTCTAAATAGTCACTGAGAATTAGAAGGGGCTGGTCAGTTTGATCATATATATAGACTCAATTTTACTCTAGTCACATATATTTATTATATTATATGCAATTAATACTAAAACCTAGCCTAAGAATATAGGAGCATGCCAATCAGTTCAGATGTGTTTAGAGATTTTTTTTTTTATGAGATTGGAGGCAAACGAATAGACGGGTTACCTGATGGTAAGTAATCACCGCCGCCCATGGACACCTGCGACACCAGAGGTATTACAGATGCGTTGCCGGCCTTTGAGGAAGGAGTAGGCTCGTTTCTTGAAGGTCTGTGGGTTGTATTGGTCCGGAAACGCTGCCGCTGGGAGTTCATTCTAGAGGGCCGACGTACGTGGAAAGAACACACGTGAGAACCGAACAGTAGACGGCTTCCAACCATCGAGATGACATTGATGGAATTTAGTTTTATGGCGAGTCGTTCGGTAATGGAACTCAGCAGCAGGTATCAATCCGAACAGTTCTTCAGAACACTCTCCGTGGTAGATCTTGTAAAGGACGCAAAGTGACGCAACATCCCTACGAAGCTCCAAAGTGTCGAGCCCTAAGGAAAGCACCCGGTCGTCAACGATTCTAGCCGCTCTCCGTTGGATTCGGTCAAAAGGTAGTAGATGGCATTGGGGCGCTCCGGCCCAGAGATGAGAACAGTATTCCATGTGTGGACGCACTTGCGCCTTATAAAGCTGAAGGCGGTGAACCGGTGTGAAATACCGTCCCGATCTGTTAAGGATACCTAACTTTTTTGAGGCCAGTTTTTCTCTACCTTCCAAACGACCACCAAACTGAACGTCGCTAGATATGTCGATACCGAGGATACTAAAATTAGGCTCAGCAGCTAGAGGAACTCCTTGAAAATTAGGGACTGCGTCAAAAGGAGTTTTTTTGGCGGTGAAGGCGCATACCTGTGTTTTTGTGGGGTTAAAATCGACTAGATTTTTTCTTCCCCAATCCGAGACACGCTCCAATGAAGTCTCTATCTCGGACACAAGTTTGTTCCGGCACTCGTTAACGAGTTCCCGAGAAACACCTGCACGACTGGTATATAGAGCATCCACAGTACTGTCGTCTGCATAGCAGTGAATATTACAGATGTTCAACATATCATTAATATGCAGAAGAAATAAGGTAGGGGATAGCACACAGCCTTGTGGGACTCCAGCATTCACGGGCTTGAAATCCGAGCATGCACCGTCAACAACGACTTTTATGCTCCGCTCCGTGAGGAAACTGGATACCCAATTGCGTAGTTTCTCGGGAAGCGCTTTGTGCCAGACCCGATCAAAAGCCTTAGCGATATCCAAGCTAACGGCCAGGGCCTCCCCTTGATGTAAACAAACAAACGGATATAGATATAGATATTATCTTTTGTGATATGTAAAGGTAATAATGAAAGTTACAAATTTCTGAGTTGTTTCATTTGTCTCCTTATGCGACGATTAAGACGAGTTAAGTGAATTATGTTAAAAATTAAAATCAATTATAATTCATAGATTATTTGAATGATATGCTAATATATGAAATGATTGTATCCGCAAGGCCTAAATGGAGGTTTCTTTTCGAAGTAATATTTGCTGTTGAAGTTATACTTCCTTATCAAGGTCACCCAAACTAATAAGTAATTTAAATAAAGACGTTAAAGTTTTACGACTGTAACAGAAATAATTTACTACAAAAAAATATAACAGGTTACCAAATAACGAAAGAAAAAATCTAACACTTGGATAATTAATTACTAATTACAAAATTAGAATTATTACTTAAATATAATTCATTCCAATAGAAGTCAATGCTATACTTTTTAACCTCGAAGAACCATCTGGAACTGTCTTGAATTCTCTATGAACATTTAGAAAAAAGTCATATTAAGAAATAAGACAGCGTAATGACTAAGCGGTGCGAGGAAATGTCAACACACCCTTTTTAAAAAACAATTACAAACTTTAAGCACATAATAATATGACTTTAGTAATACTAATTCGATATATATTAAGTTTATGTGTGTGTGTCGATCTTCTAGAGTTCAGTGCTCGATTGTATTTATACCCTTAATGTAGGCAGCGTGGGTAACAAACATATCATTCTAGATAAATGGCTTTTAATTTTCAATTTTAACGCAGTTATTTTGTCAAACAGTGTATAAATATTGTAGATTAGTAGGATTAAACATCATGAGACATGATCAAGAGGGATTTATTTATTGATAATTGATTGATTTATTGATAACACTAAAGCTCGTTAATAGCTAATAAACAATAAAAAGCTAAGAAAACTGGTTAAACAAACAGAGAAGAATAAATTGTGTTTAAATCCTGGCTATTTATATATAAATTGCAGTAAATGTATTAATCAACCATGATTAACAATTATGGGTATGAAATTAATACGTTTTAAAATGTGTTCAATGTAACGTATATTTCATAATTTATATGTATATCAGTTGTCTATTCCGCAAGAAATCCTATTAGGGAACTCTTAAAGTGATACATATTATGATTTAATATCTTATTAGAAAGACCTTTTTTTTTTACATGGGGAAATCCCTTATGGTCAGCGAGGATGGGTTATGTCGGATTCGCCCGGACTAAAACCCCATGGTGCCTCTTAACACCTTTTAGGCCGGGGGGCAGTTACTGCCAACAGCACTGCGTCTGCATCCCGGGCAGGTTACGAGAAAGACCTCATCTAACTCCAAAATTACTATTGATTATAATGTTGTAATTGTAAGGTATGAGAGATGAAAATAATTTATCTTATGAACAATACAGAAAATGATGAAGCTTTGAAATGTTACATTAATGTAAATGAAGATATAAAACTCAATATCTATATGTAACCAGTTTTTAATATTTAGCAATACAATAGTCCTCATTGATGTCGACGATTATCTTGAGTGTATTGATGTTATAGTGTAACAAACAGATGTATCCAGCGTTATAAATATAAATATTGTATACTCGGTGTCTTAACGGAGTTTAAATCAACTTTCAAAATACCTGACATTAACATATTTAATATCATAGATATTAATATATGTAAACTTGTCCAAAAAATGCAACATATTAAAGTTTATTACAATATTTTGCCTTTTTTTGTGGACAGATGGAACGCTCATGGTAAACTGCATTACAATTACTATGGCTGTCATAAAAACCTATTACATTGAATTCATTAAGTGCATCTAATCAAGACAATCTTCAATCTAGACAATCCAACATCCAGTGGTTAAACACTTTGTCCATAATAGGAAGTTTTTTTTTTTTCTAACTGACCTACATCGTTGCCTGGCAAGGTCATCCCAGTTTCACCAGACTACTAATAGTAAGTATGACGATGTTGTTTGTAGATTTATTATAAAGTAGTACATACCTGTGCTCGCTGGTCCGGTTGCGTGAACTGGAAATTTTGTGCTGAAGTTTTGGAAGTTATACTTCTATTCAAAGCTTTTTAAAATTAATTGCAATTTTTCTAATTAAGAGGTTATCAATTGCGTTTAATGTATTTTTTTAAGCAAAAGAAGTACAACTTCTTACGTCCGTACATAAGTACACACATACATTTTTTTATATGTATCTGGTTTATTTTATACTTGCTGTAGCCCGCAGCTCCACATGCGTTTTTTTATAATTGTAAATTACTTCTTATAAGATCAGCTATCTGTTAGTGAAAGTTTCGTGAAAAATAGTTCAAACGTTTTGGCGATAGGATTGCAAACAAAGCCATGGGTAAAAAGCAGGTCCAAAATAAAAAAGTTTTAATTACTTTTTATAACGTTAGCTACCTGTCAATGAAAGTCCCATGAAAATAGGTCAAATCGTTTTGGAGATAGTACTACAGATAAAGTCACGGATGATAGCTAGTCTAAAATAAAGTAGCCTATGTTACCCGCTGTAATTTTAACTACCCGTCAGTGAAATTTCTGTCACAATCGGTCCATCCGTTTCGGAGATTACCCGGAACATACAGACAGACAGACAAAAGTGTAAAAAATTGTATTTTTGTTATCAGTATCGTGTATACGTTCATATCCAATCAGTAAAAAGTCGTTATTTTTATATTACATACAGACACTTCATTTTTATTATATGTATAGATTTATACATTTATTGCAGATACTTTTGTGAACGATATTTCTTTCCTAAACAATTGGACGTACTTCAATGTCGTAAAGACCTAGCATATTAAATATATAATTACAGTGCGGAAATTATTTTATGCAATTAAGGCTAATTAGCTTGTTTGTTTTTTTATAGTAATTTCATAATTAGTTTATCGTCACATGAAAACGGCCACTGTTATTTGAATGTAAAGGTCCCATTTTCTTAGTAATCTTTATTCTAAACAATTATCTACTATGTTGGTAATGCTTTAAGAAAAATAATAGAACATAATATACTGATAGACATTTTGTGCCGATTTTTATTCCTTGATAGGTTAAAAACGCTGTAACATTCTTTACTCCTTACCTAAAAATATAAATATGATGGAATTTATGTCACTAACTTGAGGTATTATTAATTCTGCATACAAACTTTCGTTTTCTGTTTAATTATCCTTTGTAAAAAAAAAATAGAAGCTGCCCGCGAATTCGTCTGCGTTTTTATCTTTATAAAGGAATATATTTGCGTAGTATAATTTTTTTTTCTAATATAGAAGTAGCCTAAGTTACTCCTCATAATGTCTTCTATTTGTTAGCCCCGTAAAAATGAAAACAAAACGACATACAATAAATTTACCAATTATACTTTTTTATTGTAAATGCCGTATAAACTTTCATATCCATTTAAAGCTGTTACTTTGACATTTCAAACAGACACTTTAATGTCATTTATTTGTATAAAAAAAATAGTCGTATTAAGTTTCGTATTTTAATGTCTACTGTTATTTGATGGCTTAGAAATGACGCTAGTTGCTCAAACGTAAATTATTTAAAAGCTACAATTGTTTATATTATTGTAATAACATGTAGGTAGTAGTCTAATGTCCTAATTGAAAAGTATAATTATATCCACTTTTCTATTACCGTAACAATAACAAAAAAACAACATAAAATAAAGTATAGTCAAAAATAATATTTGTTTTAAGAACATATCGCTACCGGTGATCACAAATTGTTTCGATTGTTATGACTCCAAGCTCTTGACGACGATCGGCGGATAACGCTGCCGAGGTGTCGGGTTATGTGTTGTGGCACTCCCCTCTAGTGGCGGCGCTCGCGGCGAGTCGATGCTCAATGCAGATTGGACAGCTGATTTAGGTTATAGCGCTGCAATCGGCGCATAAGAGGACTGCTCAAAAGCAAGTTCCTGCAGCGTGGCGTTGGGCGGTCGGTTATGGTGGTTTCACACGATGTTGTCATTGTGTTGGCGTCGGGAGCTGTGCCTTCTTCCTTCGTGGAGACACGGCGTTGCCGAAGTGATAGATATGGCTTTATTGCGATAGAGGATTGAGGTAGGTCACGTGGTATAAACTCTGCACACGTTCTCTCAGGCTGGGCGACGCGACGGGGCGATTCCTAGAGCTACTTAAACACCATATGTTTTTATTTATACCTAAAAATCCAGTGCCTTTCTTTACCGAATATATCTTATCTAAATAATTGAACCTCATTGGATCTTGTAAAGGACTAAATTGTATACCGTTAATTTTTAGTATCGTTATCGGATAATGGATAGTTATATGAACGCTAGTAACTGTTGTACTTAACAACTGTGTTTTGAGTTGGAATTGGTGATGGAAAGATTTCGTTAGAATATATAAAATGTCTTCAATATCGCATTTAAAATTGTTACTTTACTTTGTCACATAAAAACCATGCTATAAATGTTAGATTTATGGTAGTGACCAATTATTTTTGGGTAATTTAATTTCTAAACATTTGTCTATTACATTGTGTTGGTAATTATTTCATATTTTAGCTAAAATATAGCAACATATTTTAAACTCATAATTTATCTCATCTACCATCTATTATAACAATGCATATACAAAACTTGGCCAGACAAAACAAATATTAAAGAAAAATAATCATCAAAATTGGTTCAGTTTTTTCCTAATTATAAACACTGTAAGGGACAGGCAGACATGATAAGATAGAAGATCCTATTGCTTTGAATCTTTTAATCCAATTGTGTTTCAAAAACGTGCTCGTAGGTATCCCGATATGACTATGATTCTAATCGAAAGCAAGACGACGATAGTTGCCCATGTATGGCACCTTTAATTGAAAATAAAGTAACTCAAAATTTATGTTTTTGAGTGTTCACCAGAAAGTAAATTCGAGAAGAATATGTCCAATTCAACAGCCACTTCAATACGACTAAAACTACGACAGTAGATGAATGGTGTTTTCTTTTTTATTTAAACACGTGTAAATGACATAAGTTGTTGTCTTATTTACTATAATATTAAAAAAATGCATTTAGTTTTTTCGGTGACATAGCGACTTAATTCAGTTTGATGCGAAATATCGTAGTGCATTAAACTGTTACTCTGTCAGTATTAACATTAATTTATAACATATTTTATAAAAAACTGAATTAACTACAAACTTTTTTAAAATGCTTATTTAGACGTCTGTTTGTTAGAAATGGTGATATTTTTAAGCATATTAATAGCAATATTATTACACTATATATTTCTACTTTTAAAATTGACTTAAAGCAATTCATTTATTTTTAGCATAAATTTAAGTTTATCAAGCAATGCTTTCACGCGTAAACTAGGTACGGAACCGATTACCATGACACACGTTCTCAAAGATAGGAACAAGGATGACAGGAAAAGATAAGAACAAGGATGCTCCAGAAGGACAAGTTATATAATATTCTATAAATATACAACATGCTAGTAAAACCAGAAGCAAAAACGCTAGAAAACCTATAAAATAAGTTACAGAACTTACATTTCGATTGTTCATTTAACAAATACATATTATATTTTATATAGATTATTAGATAAATGAATATTTTAAAACAGTTGTTATTTTATTGATTTTTATGTGTTCTTGTAATATAATTCCTGTCTCGGTACCGTTGCCAGATATTTATTTACATTATAAAGAAGGCGATCGATAAATGGTTGCAATGTCGGGTACAGAATGTCGCCGCAGTTTTCTTTCCAGTTTTCGTTGAGATATTTATGGGCTTTTTCAGCTGAAACAAAACAATATGTTATCAGTGATATTTTATTATAATTATTTTATAAAATATACAAATAAATTAATTATTTCCGGCTACATATTAAGTACATAAATTTATTATCACTGTCTTAACGGGAAGAGTACATGTAAGAACCAATAATTGTAGCCGACTTTACATTACACGCCATGTTGCGACATCTGTTAGCTTGAGTAATACTTGACTGGTATTATAAAGCGATGCAACGACAAATGCTATGAAATCGATGGACAATAAATGAGAAATGCTAATTTTAGGGAAATATACGCGACAATATGTAACCGTTTCGACTACATTAAGGGCTTAATGAATTTGAATTAGCAAAATTGTGTATCATTTTTCCCTTTTATCTCGTTACGAACAAAGTTTTACATTCAATATATAATAATTAATTATATAAATCGTAAAATGATTTGAACACTACGGAAATTTTGTAGTAAAAACTTATATACTTACATTTTTCGTTGTTGGTGCTAGATATATTTGTGAATTCATAAACAGCTTTATCCTTTATTTTCATTGAGTCAGTTTGATAACTTGTAATATTAAAATGTAGTTTTCCATCGGGGCCTGTTATAGCTTCGGAACTACCACCTATATCGACATGATAATTGTCTGTAATTTGTATATTTAAAGTTTAGATTAATATGAACACCTTTTTATATATATTAAACTATGAAGTTTTTATGATTTCGCTGAACTTGATTCAAGGTTCACCAAGCGGTAACCTAATGTAATATTTAAGATTTATATAGAAAACACGTTAATATTTTCACCTGTAAAACAAACAAACCCACTACTAAACATACCATAAGTAATAGAGACACATCCTGTGCCCTCAAATGGGACTAAATCAATAACGCCTTTTTCAACATAATCTGATTTTAGAATCAGTTTTGGGCAAATCATGTAGCATTTCCATGATAAATTCTCTATGAATCTGAAAGAGAGAGCGAGGAATTATAAAACTGATATTTAAGTTCTCGCTTTAAAAGTGAACACTTAATAACCGGTTAGTAAATAAATGGGTTGGAAGTGAAAGAAATTCGCTATATTTTTAAATAGCGCTTAACCCTTTCTATGTATGTGATGATATACTGCGATCATAGATAGATATATGAGTTAAAGTAGGTTTCTCTTTTACGATGTAGTTATCAATATATTCCATTTTATTCAGTTAACTTAATGAAATATGATGGATTTCTTTTGTTTGCTTTTCGGTTGAGCCTTGACTGCCAAAAATTCTTTTGTTCAGACATTATAACTTCTACTAACATATACTACATTATAACTTTTCTATCTGATTAGCTAATGCTCATCCACAAGATAAAGTTTTGATTGTCGTTTTGTTTCTTTTTTTAAAGTGAACCATAAAATAATAAAAAAAGAAAACCTTTTCTATAAACTATCAATCTTTGCAGTTATCGTAGATATTCTTCATGAGAAATCAATTTCTTTTTTTAAAATCTATAAGACAATGAAAATACTTTTGTTGTAGATATTATATGTTTATAATATAGGCTATTAATCTATTTGGTTCGCAAGGTTTATGTGAAATGAAAAAAATGTATTCGTTAGTGTAACTTACTTAAATCTTTGTACAGTACAGTCTTTCATACCGTAAAAATATACATCTGTGAAAGTGTAGTGAATATTGTGAGACAGATCTACATTTATTGTTTTTTCGTGAAGTTGTTCTAAACTATCTATTTCCCATGATTTATTACCAGCAATGGTAAATTTTATCATCAAATCGACTGCTCTTGTGAGACAAATTTCATCGTTTAAATCACAAGTCTTCTTATCGACACCTGTAATTAGTTTGCGTTTTTTAAATTTGGCTAATGTTGAATATGAGAATGATATATATATATTTTTTTTTTTTATATTATAGGGGGCAAACGAACAGGTGGGTCACCTGATGGTAAGTGATCACCACCGTCCATAGACACTAGCAACACCAGGGGAGTCGCAAGTGCGTTGCCGGCCTTTTAATATATGTGGGCCTCCGGCGCTCTCACTGACCGAACGAAACGCAACAGTGCAAGGACTGTTACTTCACGTCGGTTTTCTGTGAGAGGGTGGTACTACCCCGGGCGAGCCGACCAATTCATGCTGAAACCAGTGACAGCTTCAGCGTAGCTCTACCACCTACAGCAAATGATATCGATAATTCAGTGAACTTGTTCAGTATATGTAACATGTAAAGCTTAATTGTTCTTTTGAGATTGCCTTTTTTGTCTAGTAGAATGCCTACAGCCCACTGGACTGAAATGTGTGGATATATTTGTGACAACCAATTCCAAATGGTATACAGCAGAGCTGTTAAGCCAACTATCAATAATCACAGGAGTCAACCGAAATCAAAGAGTCTTCCAAGTTCTATATTACTCAAATAATTTCTGTAGTAGTAATAGGATAAATGCAGGGTGGATGAATTGGCGAAAGGTGTCTGGGGTGGTTTGTGACCCACGAATGCCGTTGAAACTCAAGGGGAAGGTGTATAAAACTATAATAAGGCCAGCCGTGTTATATGGATCCAAGTGCTGGGCTACGAAAGAGACGGATGAGAAAAGATTACATGTGGCAGAAATGCGAATGTTATGATGGATGTGTGGTGTAACAAGGATGGATAAGATTAAGAATGAGTATATCAGAGGAAGTTTGAAAATAGCACCAGTGACAGAGAAGTTGAGGAGTAGTAGGTTAGCATGGTACGGGCATATTATGAGAAGAGATGAAAGTCATGTAACAAGAAAAGTTTTGAGTTTGAAAGTGGACGGATATAGGAGTAGAGGAAGACCGAAAAAGGTGTGGATGGATTGTGTGAAAAACGATATGTGTATAAAAAGTGTGAATACTGAGATGACATCTGACAGAGGAGAGTGGAAAAGGAAAACATGTTGTGCCGACCCTACTTAGGTGATATAAGGGTAAGATGATGATGAATCCGTTATACAATGAGCAGAGCATTCAATGTTAACGCAAGGGATTTGGATATATTTACCGGAAATATAAGCAAGGAATTTAATGATTACAATAATATTTTGGTATGATACAAAAACTGATATTTGCACTCAAAAACCTTTATTTAACTTGTATAATAAATTTATTGAATTACTTTGTATTTTGTAACTTACATGATTTATTTTGTTTTTTTTTTTTATTTTTTCTATAATATTTGTAAAATGTTCTGCCAAACTTTATTACGTAAACAAATTTGGTTCTGTAAGTTATTATTATTAATGTGTATTTTGTGAATAATTAATTTGTTTCCTGTTGTTGAGTAAGAATAAATAAGTTAATAAATGTATTTGGGTTAATGATTCAAATTTAATTGTTTTTATTTGTAGTAGGCAGTACTTTACAGTCTCGGCTCTAACTAATACTGCGTAATATTGAATGGAGACGAAGCAAGAAAAACAAAAGAAAACTTAGGAGACTCGTTGCTAAAAGTAACCCCGGAGAAAGGAATAAGCACATAAAAGGGGACAGATTAATATTTTTGGGTTCATCACGATGTTTTCTTTCATAAAATTGTTTCATTTCCCAATCACGACTTTTGTCGTAATTTACAACAAATTACGTTATTTTACAATTATCACAACTTCCTATGCAGTAATATAGAGACGAATAATAAGAATGCTTTAATTTATGCAAAGATCTTCCGTAATTATTTGTTATCTACGTTTAATTAACGATCTACAAATTATAATAATTCTACAAAATTAAATGATTTAAAGACTGCAATTAACAAAGTTATCGTTATAATATTTGACTAATTCTATTTTATATCAAATGTATAATATGATTTCAGTTGAATTGAAAAATACATTTAATATTCACTTACATGACACTGTCGCCAAAACACTTAACAATGTTAAAAAGAATATTTGTTTATAGAACATTTCGCTGTGGATAATAAGAAAAAAAGATGACGACTGTATTTACTTGCTTTTATAAATGAAATGGCTTTTAGTATGATCATGTTTATATATGATTATATGTGTATATATATATATATATTACATGTTTTTTTTTTAGGAAACAACTTTCCTGTTTAACTTGTTTAACGAGTATTGTTCTTACTTATGTAAAATAAGCAATAAACTTTTAAGTATAATATTATAATTCAAAAGGAAACAAAAATGTATCGTAGCCAGACTGTGAAGTTATTTAATACACCTTGATAAACATCTTGAAACAAATGAATCTAAGTTAGAACGCGTTTCTTTAAACTTGCATATGTATGTTTCTTTTAATAATAACGTTATATGCTTTAACAAGCTTATTTCAATAAATTACAATATGTTTTATACAATATAAAAGTTTTTATAATATTGGTTTACATTTTATATCGACTTTTTGATGATTTTGTGTAAATGTATAAATATCTTTAGATATATAAAACATATCTATCTATACACATATAAGCGAAATAGTCATCTGATTGACTCATCACGATATCTCCGAAAGTATATGTCCGATTGACTTAAACTTACCATAGTTACTTCTTGTCAGACGTAGACGCTCACTAAGAACGGAATTTACGAATAACCTATCCAAAATGCACTTTTTCGGCTAACATCACATTCTGCCACACTAAGCACACTAAACACTAAGCACTAAGCAACCGTTGCTATATCAACCATTACTATTACAACCGTTGCCATGGTAACGCGGTAATATTCTGTCGCGAACATTTATCAAAGTTTATTTTGTGCTTATTGTATTGATGTTTTCATTTTTAAAATTTCCTGTGGATTTGATGTAAATAATTATACACATATTAAAATTATAATATCTGTTTGTTATTTGAAAATAATAACTTTTTACTAAATGAAATGATGAAATCATACATCAATATATTCTTTAAAAAAAAGTACAAGTAAAATGTTAGTTTCACCAATAATTATTTCATTATAATATACATTTTTTTTATTATATGGGTAACCCAAACATTTGTATATAAAATAAAACACCAGTTACCTAATTTAGAACTACACATAAAATATAAGTGGATAAAAATAAAGAAGTTGAAATTTTATTATAAAGATATATATATAATTCGTGAGGAATGTTTATTTATATGGTAACAACAAATAGATCTGTCTGATGGTTTATGAAACGTTGTTGTTGGAAAAATAGTCCATATTTAATATCATGAAGAAGGAGAAGTCAGTGTTTATAAAGTCAATAAAGGTTGGCCGAAAAAAAAAATTAAAAAAATGTTGCTGGACTTATAGGATATTAAGAATTTAGTAAAACGTCTCTAGCTATTACAGGATCTTCGATAATTCAACACATACAAATTTTCAAAATCTATTAAAGTACTAATAATATTTGAAACGAAACCGTGTAGCGCATACTGTAGGCAATTATAAGAAGTGTTGAAAGTAACGATCAATGAATGAAATATGTTATTTTAGCAGTTTCACTTAAAGGCCAGTTCTTTATTAGACTTATAGCATTGTAATCTGTATCTCATAGATGCGGCAATCCTAAGTTTACCACATTATTATATGACATTGTTTTGTATTCTATTTAAGCTTATTCCAAGATACTATTACTTCTAACACATTCCTACAATGTTGCACTAAACTTTATTGTTTCTATGGCTGAAAACCTTAATCCAAATTAATAACATCTACGTAAAACGTTTATTAGGTCCAGTATCGCTTCTCGCCAAACGTCGCAAATCTTTGTCAATATAGTAAAAGTATTTAAGTTATTCTACCTACTAAAAATTTGGAATTTGAGTTGGCACCGACTTCTAATAATTATTTTTCGCTTTTTAGTGCCTTTTTATTTTTCTCGTGCTGTTTGGTAACGAAGTTGGTTTAGTAATTTTTTAATGTACGCATGCGGAGCCGAGGCGCGCAACTAGTAAATAATATGAACTACATATTCATGACATTTAAAACTAGATACAACGTTCGTAACACACGGTGCACATTGTAAACATGACGTTCGTAATAAATAGAGTTTTTTGGTATTTTTTACGGTCTATCAAAGACAAAGAAGCTGTTTAAAAATTTTCACACGTACATCTTTTATTTGTACCGAGTAATTTTAATTCTGTGATGCCTAATAAAATATGTATTGAAATTATATACTGTAAAATAAATGTATATATTTATTTAAGCCTTAATTATTTCCTGTAACTTTAACAACTTTTTTTTTATTATTATTATTATTTTTTTACAATTTTTAATATCAGAAACCCTCTCCGATGAATGCCTCCTCCAAAGCTTGCCATCTTTCTCTATCCTGAGCGATTTGGATCCATTGTGGAGCCGCGATTTTTTTGAGATCATCTTCCCATCGAGTGTATCGTCTGCCTCCATAGCGCTTGCCTGGTGGGTCTTTCCATGTGGTTATTGTTTTGGTCCACCAATGATCCGCTTCTGTATTTGTGCGTGGTTTAGTGCATCTATTACTTTCGTGTCTGATCTTATTTTTGTGTGTCTTATCTTGTGTAGCTTAGTAATGTTTAGCATGCTCCGTTCCATTCCGCTTTGACACATATTTATATTGTTTTTTTTTTGTGAATTTCCATGTTTGACTTGCATAAGTCAGGCATGCAATAAGGCATGAATCCATAACTTTCTTTTTAAGCATTATAGGTATATCGCTCTTAAATATTTCCATACAACTCCAGTATTTGTTCCATGTATTTTTTACTCTTCTCTCTATTTCTTGATCATTTCTATCTCTGCTGAATCCAATTTCTTTAACCAAATAAATATACTGTTCGACACATTTTATCTCATCATTTTCAATTTTTATATCTGGTCTTGTGTGGTTGGTCATGACTTTTGTTTTTGTTATATTCATTTGAAAACCTACTTTAATGCTAGCCTTATGTAAAGTTTCTATCATATGTTGTAGTTGGCAGCTCGTTTCTGATAGCAAAACTAAGTCGTCTGCAAATCTTAAGTCGTTTAAGTATTTGCTTTCGATGTACAAGCCTAGTTTTTTCCAGTCTAGCTTACTTATGATAAATTCTAGTACTGTAATAAAAATTTTTGATAGCGTCACCTTGCCTCACTCCTCTACTAACTGGAAAGCTTGGTCCAATGTTTTCTAGCTTCACTCTACTAGTGTTGTTTTCATATATATGTTTTAGTATAGTTATATATTGGACCTCTACATTTTGTGCTTTTAGTGTTTCCCATATACTTTCGTGCCAGACAGTGTCAAAAGCTCTTTGGTAGTCTATAAATGCAATATAGAGAGGTCTTTATTGCTGTTGATATTTTTCTATTACTAACTCTAAAGTATGTATATGGTCCACAGTAGAGAACGTTTTCCTAAAACCCGCTTGTTCTTTAGGTTGGTGTTGTTCTATAATTGCGTTTATTCTATGATTTAACATTGTAGAGAAGATTTTATATATAGTTGGTAGTAGACTTATGGGCCGATAATTGCCTATATCTTTAGGACCACCTTTTTTATAGAGCAAGATAATATTTGATTCCGACCATTGTAATGGCGTATGAGTTGTTTCAAGTATCATATTGAACAATTTTTTTAGCGGATATTTAAAAATATATTGAAATTTACATTAATTTATTATAACGAAACGTTTATCCTACAATAAGAAAATAAGCAAGAAACGTCACGAGTCACATGTATGTTTACTTTAAATAATATATTTATTTATTTAATCTTTATTGTACACCATTACAAATAAACACTATATAACATTACAATTATGTAATTAGTACAAAGGACGGCCTTATTGCTAATAGCAATCTCTTCTAGGCAACCTTTGGGTGGATATGTTCCTTGGAGTGGAGTAGACGGTATTTAGGGTGTACAAGTAAAACAAAACTAGTAAATACCACATAACATACACTGTAACATACATATATAAATATATAATACAATAATATATAATATATAGACTTCATAATATTATTAATATATAGATATTATACATCACAAAGTATAGTAATAGGTACATATATACACAAATGCGAAATATTAAAATTGACAAATAGTACTTTTTGACCGAGTTTTTAAATATGCCCATCATCTGCGCCAATCTCATAGAAATAGGTAGGGCATTCCGTAGTTGGGCAACTTAATCTGTCAACATAAACTTTGTAGTCGTTCCAGTTTATCAAGTTGAGGTTTGGTGAAATCTAGATAACAAGTATCAGCATAATCAAAGATCGGAAGGAGAAGGGTATGTGCTAGCGAAATTTTAGTGGTAATAGGAAGAAAATTCCGGAGTCTTCTTAGGGAACCGGAAGACGCAAATATTTTTCGGCTTACTTCATGAAGCTGTGGACCCCAAGATAATTTTTTGTCAATATAAACTTCAAAATTTTTTACTTTGTCACGTATATGAAGAATAGTGGCATCAAAGTGGGAGTGGGAGTGGGAGTTGTGTTTTATCGATCTTTGCAGTCATCCTAGGGCTGCCAATAATGATGATTTGGGTTTTATTAGGATTCACTCTAAGGCCATATGCTTTACTCCATTCACTAATGCCTGTCAGATTACTGTTAATGATATAAATAGCATGTGACAGGTTAAAATAAATCAATTAATTTAATTTATGTAAATTAATAAACTCCAAAAAAGTTAAAATTACAAGTGACGTAGGCAAATCCGTCAAAGAGGTACGTATATAATATATATGCATTGGTATATAATTAATTCTAATGTGTGGACGTTCATAAGTCAAGAGTTAGTACTTCATTATAAAAGCAAGTTATACAGGTCACGATTTTTAATTATGAACCACCAAATGTTCTTTAAACGCATATTATCTACTTTGTTAACTGTTTTTACTGCGACATCCTGTAAGTGACCTTTTTTATTAATTCATAATCATCAGCCTGTAAAAGATCCACTGCAGGGTCATAGGCTCCTTCCCCAAAAAAAGTATGGGCATAATTATCACGCCGCGCTAGCGCACGACCTATTGGCGATTTAAAAACTCAGAGAAATTCACAGTTCTATGTTTTTCCACTTACGGTTGTACTACAAGAACATTTCTCAGGTTCAGGTTTCTTCACAATGTTTTCCTACACCGTCAGTCGATAGTGTTACCAATTTAAATTACTGCATGCACGCAAGTTTCGAAAATTTCGTCGGTACATGCTGGGATCCGGACAACGGATTGATATTGCACTGGTCAAACCACTAGACCACCGCGACTTTTTTTTAAATAAATTGAATTTTATTTTATCCTTCAGTATAACATTTCCCTAGTAAATGATATTGTTAATTTTAAAACGATAAATATATTGATTGTAAATTTCAAATTCATCGTTTCCCTAATCAGTTTCAAGCCTATCATGCACATTAACTGAAATTTTACAATGACAAATAATATAAGTGGTCAACAATAATATGAGTTGTATTTTGTAAACTATATATTTCTCTATCAGATTTAATCTTATACAGCGAATAATCTTAATTATAAATTGAGATTAATGCAAACATCGTCATATATGAACCACAAAACAATGTTAGATAATATCAATGTTTATGTTTGGGAAAACACATAATCTTGGTTATGTTTGTTGAATTTGCAATGTTACCTATTCTTTGATTGTTTTTAATGAAAATGTGTATAATACTCGTATATACTATTTGCCATATTGGGAAAATAGACAATTAATTAATAGTATAAAGGAAAAATAGCGACAAAGGAGACTAAAAATTGTTCGGTCACAGGATAGTTTAAGTTTAACAAGTTGAGGAAACCAAAAATTCGAAGCCTGTCACTAAGGAGTTATACATATTTTGTAGTATTTGTATTTAAGAACCGGTGCTTTTTCTAGATTTAGCCTGTTACTAGCTTCGGCTGTATTACATATTACTAAAAACCAACTGAGATGGGTATTTATTGTGTTTGCGCCGGAAAGTGATTTCCGATCTTCTATTTTCATTATAAAAATGCCGTCCTTGGATTATGGACAAAAACACGCATAATCGGGGGCATAAAATAAAGAAAGTGCTTCAGATGGTTTTCGCTGCACGCCAGTCGCGTGGCAATTTCTCAGCTAGCAAAAACTGTTTTTAAAAATTATTCATTAATGTGGCGACTGGTGGATGAGCCCTGCGCCGGAGCAGACGTACTAGAAGAAGCCGGAATTCGGTTAAGTGGCTTTTTTCACTTGATTATGACAGTTCAGCGTTTTTTCGGTGTATCATGCTCCGCTATATTTGAAAATTTAACTAAAAAGAAAAACATATTATCCTATAAGTACAGTTTACTTAGCAATGGCCCTACATGATCTATGTGAATAAAAATAAATTGATGAGCATAAGTATCTGTCCCACTTCATCATTGGTTATACTGAGTTTGAAACATAAGGATGATCAGTTTGCCATAGTTTCTAGTATTTAAATCATGACAGTCTTCTACGAAATCCAGCTTCACACAGGTTTTGCGAACACACATTATACTACCAAGAATGTATTAGAAGGGTGAAGTTAAGATACTGAATTTCTGGAACTTAGTTCTTAAGTATTTATAATGTTGTATACTTCTGGTATCGCTTGAATTGGAACTATTTTTGGTATTCAAAATATGGTGCCTACTTCAGCTGCTGGCTTCCATAGTAAACGAAGTAGACTAACCTAGCACTGTCAAAATCTGTTAGGTGGCGAATTCTACGCTCTGCGAAGGGAGTAGAACTTAATCATCTCGCTAATTTTGTAAGGACCCCATAGTAATTTAGAATTAAATGTGATACCAAAGAATACAGTGTTGTCTGTTAACCTTACTAAATTCCTTTTGATTTTGATTCTACTATCAACTCGTGGAACATTAGGCACAGGAAATCTCATACATTTCATTTTATCTGCATTTAGCAATAAGTTGTTTAACGCAATCCAGTGAGAAATTTCATTAACAGCATTATTCATATGCCCAACTTCTGATTGTGTCCTTTTTACTTTAAATATAAGTCTGTCGTCAGCAAAAACCATAGATATTTTATAAATATGAAATGTAATAATATCACATCTATATTACGAATACATTTTTGTTCTTCATTATTTAAGTTGTATTGATACTTTTTATCTATGATTATTAAATAGAACATGAACGTAACCTGTGCCTTTTCTTGCCGTTTTTCTTATTTTAGTTAACAACTATTTTCTTTATTTCGAATGTAATCATCGTTTTTTTTTAAATATAGTTTACTTAAACATTACATGGTTAATTTATACCTAAAAACCTTTATTTCTTTACTGGGTATTACGTCATATGTCATTTAATACAATAAAATATATACAAAATCTTGGCCAGAGAATACGATCATTAAAGGAAAACTAATCATCTAAATTGGTTCAAGTATTTTTCTAAGCAAAAAACATAGAAAGTTACCGACAGACGTCATGAAAAAGAAGATCCTATTGTGTTGAAGAAACCTTTAATCAAATCGTGTTTAAAAAACCCACTCGTATGATCCCTATATCTTCTTCTTCTTTATTTTTTTGGCTCCGTCACGGTTTGTGCACTAGCCAGCGTCAAGTAACAAGATTTTGCCAAGTAAGTGTCTTGCGATAATTATAATGTTATAACAAGATGGTGGTTTCCTTGTTAGAAATTTCCATGGAGTTTTGGTGGCATCTCAGACTGCATGCTCCGTGGTATTATTTCCCATCCACTTCACTTGTGCATAATAACCGAACTATATTACGTAAAACACCACCAATATTACAAAATATAGAGTCTAATAACACAAGATTATGAATAAAATATAAAAACCACTACATGACAGACGAAGATCCCGCCAAAAAAAAAAAAAATCGAACCCAATATTACTTTGGCTCTAATCGAAAGCAGATGTTTGTCCATGTGAGTTGATTTGTTGGTTACGAAATATTCATTATTTATCTTTGACGATGGGTAGGATTTTTAATTTAACTCCGGTTGAGTTTAAATAAAACTTGCTTATTATATTGATGTACATGTATACATTTACATGATGATAGTGATTAGTTGAGAAAATTATACATTAAAGTAATTTTATCTTAGCGTGTAACCAATTGTTTACTAGATGTTGAATAATACACAATAAGTCTGCCGAAGCTGGGTAATATGCTAAATTTGGAAAAGGCGGCGATTCTTAAAATGAACGCTATGAAATATATACATATCCTTAGCGAGACAGACTTCAATTTTTGTTCTCAATAACATGCATCATTTCTTCGAATAAAATCTTTAAAGTTTCATTTATGCAAATGAATTGAATTAATGAATATAACTAAACGAAATATATATGTTTAAAGTACTTATTTTCTTACACTATAATTTTTTCATTATTTTAATTTTTTTTGGAAAACTTTTCATTAGTGTATTGCTATTTTAAATCAAACCATTCGTTACATGTGAGATTTTTATCAAACAATCCGTTCTAATATTATAAACGCGAATGTGTATTTATTGGTTACGCTTACACGCCTTAACTACTTTACCGATTATTGTGAAATTTTGCCTACACGTTGTCAGAGAGGTAAGAACAAGGATGCTCCCGATGGACAGATTATAATATAAATATACAATGCGCTGGTAAAGCCACGTAAATCTATAAAATAAGTACCAAAACTAACATTTCAATTCTTTATTTAACAAATACATATAACATTTTTTATACGTTATTACATAAATGAACATTTAAAAACAGTTGTCATTTTATTGACTTTTATTAATTCTTGTAATATAATTTGTTTTTCGGTACCATTGCGAGATATTTATTTGCATTATTCTGAAGGCGATCGATAAATGGTTCCAATATCGGGTACAGAATCTCAGCGTTGAATTTATTCCAGTTTTCATTCAGATTTTCATGGGCTTTTTCAGCTGAAATGTAACAATATGTTATCAGTGATATTTTGTCATATTTGTTATATAAAACATACAAATTAATTATTTAGGTCCCTCTACATTTCAACTACATAAATTTATTATCATTCTCTTAACGCGAGAACATAGTACATGTAAGCATCAATCGTTGTAGCCATTTTAGCATAAAACTCCATGTTGCGACATCTGTTATTTTGAATAGTCCGGTGAAACTGTAGAGGCTCTGCCAGGTCAACAGCTTACCGATTTGTCAGACTATAAGTTTAAGTGCCATGTTAAGCGGGTTTTGGTGTCAAAGTGCATAGAAGTATAGAGTGGATCAATATGTAAACGATGGTGATGTCTGGAATTGCCTCCTCTCTGTGCATCCACTAAAATCGATTGTAATGTATAATTAATTTTAAATATATAAGTATATGTTAAAAAGATAAATACGATCGAGTTTCTTGCCGGTTCTTCTCAATGACTGGGATGTATTCCGAACCGGTGGTAGTTTTGACGTTCATAAGCGCCTTCTTAGGGCCTAAATTGAATAAAGTATTTTTGATTTGATTTCAACAGTGTAGTCAGTTCGAAAAAAAAGTTACTTTGAGTAATACTTAACTGGTATTATAACGCAATGCTACGACTAATGCTATAAAGTCGATGGACAGTAAATGAGAAATACTAATCTTAGAAGAATATACGCGACTTTTCGTAACCAGTTCGACTACATTAAAAGATTAATAAATTTGAATAAGGAAAATAATGTTTCATTTTTCCCTCTTATCTCGTTACGAACAAAGTTTTACATTCAATATGTAACAATCAATTTTATACAAATCATAAAATCATTTAACACTATCGAAAAACTTGTAGTAAAAACTTATATATATACTTACATTTTTCTTTGTTGGTGCTAGATATATTTGTGAATTCATAAATAGCATTATCCTTTACTTCCATTAAGTCGATTTGATAATATGTAATGTTAAAATGTGATTCTCCATCGGAGCCTGTTATAGTTTCGTAACCACCACCTATATCAGCATGACAATTGTCTGTAATTTGTAAACTTAAAGTTTAGATTAATATAAATAAGTGTATGTTAAACTATGAAATCTTCATCATTACACTGAACTTGATTCAAGGTTTACCAAGAAGTAATCTAACGTAAAATTTTCGGTTTACATAGAAAATATATGATTGCTTTCATCTTTAACATAAACAGAATCAGTACTAAGCTTACCATAAGTAATAGAGACTTTTCCTTTGCCCTCAAATTGGACTAAATCAACGACGCCTTTTTCATAATAATCTGTTTTTAAAATTAATTTTGGGCAAACCATATAGTAACTCCATGTAAAATTCGTACCGAAACTGAAAGAAAGTAAGGAAAAAGGCATGATAACAAAAATTTAAGTTCTCGCTTTGAAAGAGAACACTTAATAACAATATTTTAAAATAACAGTTCACCCTTTCTATGTATGTGATGATATAGTGCGATGATTAGTAGGTATGTGTTAAGGTAGGATAAATTTTTTCTCTTTTACGATGCAATTGTCCACATATTCCGTTTTATTCTGTCAACTTAATAAAATATGATGGAGTTCGTCTGTTTACTTTTTGGTTAAGCCTTGATAGGCATCATTTCCTCCGCTCACACATTCTACTTACATCTGCTACATTATAAATGTTCTAGCTGATTAGCAAACGATCATTTACAAGAGTAAGTTCTGATAATAATTTTGTTTTTATTTTTAAAGTGAATAATAAAATCATTCAAAAAGCAAACCTTTTTATAGACTATCAATTCTTGTGGTTATCTTAGATATTCTGTCTGAAAAAACATTTTCTTTTCTAAAACCTATAAGGCAATATAAATACTTATGTTGTACATATTCACAAATGAAAATGTTGGTTTAGTTGGTTTGTTGATAATATAGGCTGTTAATTCATCTATTTGGTTCGTAAGACGTTAAATTATGTGAAATATAAAAAAAAATTCCTTAGTGTAACTTACTTATATTTTTGAACAGTACAGTCTTTCATACCGTACAAATATATATCTATGAAAGTGTAGTGCATATTGTGGGATAGATCTACATTTATTGCTTTCTCGTGAAATTGTTCTAAACTATCCATTTCCCATGATTTATTACCAGCTATGGAAAATTGTATTATCAAATCAACTGCTTTTGTGAGACAAATTTCATCATTTAAATCACAAGGTTCCTTATCTATGCCTGCAAGAAATTATGTGTTTTTAATACTCGTGTATCTAACGTTGAGTATAAAAATGATATCGATAATTCAGTGAACTTGTTCAACAGATGTAACATTTAAAGTGGTGTAATGATGAGTAGTGGACTGTATTTATTTATTTAAGGTCTACAAACCGGAGTTCGATGATCAAAAATTGACATGAACCTTGCTAAATTCGAACACAACATGTACAAAATAAATAAAAAAAGTGATTTGTTATATTAAAACGAAGAAAAAATGAAATTGAAAGATACGTATTTCTGTTAAAATGGTACATTAATTGGTAGACGATACATTCAATGTTGTAAGTGACACACTTACATGCGAAAAGATATCTCTGTTAATTTTATTTAGTTATTGTTTTTAATGTATATTTAATTTGTTTTCTGTTGTTGAGCCAGAATAAATAAATTAATGTATTTGGATTAATGATTAAATTTTAATTGTTTTTATTTGTAGTAGGCACTCTTGGCTTTAATTAATATTACGTAATATTTAATGAGTCCGAAGCTAGAAAAACAAAAGAAAAATAATAAACCTATATAGGAGACAATATAACCACCGAGAAACAAATAAATAAATAAATAAAAGGAGACAGATCTATATTTTTGGGCTCATGACGATGTTATCTTTCATAAAAAGTTTTCGTTGCAAAATTCGCATTCACGATTTTTTACGTAATTTATTTACCTTACTGCCAATTGCTTATAATAACTTCCTATGCAGTAATAAAACGAAAAATAATAAGAATGCTCCTTCAAAGCTAACTAAGGATTGCCATTAACAAATTTAGCTTTATCATATTTTACTAATTTTATATTAAATATATAATATGTTTCCAACTGAATTGAAAAATACATTAAATATTAACTTACATGAAACTGTCGCCAAAAGACTTAACAAATTTGAAATGAATATTTGTTTAAAGAACATTTCGCTGTGGATAATCCGAAATAGTTTTGACTGTACTAACTTGCTTTTATAAATGAAGTGGCTTCGGGCATGTGCGTGTTTATATATAATTAAGTGTATATATATATTAGATCTTTTTTTAGAAAACAACTTGTTAAACTTGATTTATGAATATTGTCTCATTATGAAAGAAATGGAACAAAATTTTATTTATAATATTTTAATTCAAAAGAAAACAAGAAAAGTACCGTAGTCAGACTGTGAAGTTATTTAATACACCTTGATATACATCTTGAAACAAATAAATCTAATGGTATAAGTTAGAATGCGTTTCCTCAAAATTGCATTTTTTTTTTTAAGATTTTAGTAACGTAATATATGCTTTTACAAGGTTAATGTAGTAAACTACAATATGTTTTATACAAAATAAAAGTTTTTATAACACACATGGGTATATGGTACACATTTTATATTGACTTATTTGGTAATGTTGTGTATAAGATATAAATATCTTTAGATATTTAAAAAATATATCTATATACATATAAGCGAAATACCACTGATTGTCTTATCACAATATCTCGGACACTATATGCCTGATTGACTTTGATACTTACCATAGTTACTCCATTTCAGTCGTAGTAGCTCAGTAAGAACGGATTTTAGGAAAAACTTATCCAAAATGCACTTTTTCGACCACCAACACATTCTGCCACACTTGACACCAGCCACTCATACTAAGCAACTGCTGCTATAGTAACCATTCAATATCGTAACTGTTATACCATGGCAATGTTGTAAGATTCTGTTGGGAACATTTTTGAAAGCTTATTTTGTATTCATTTTATTGGTGAGTACTCATTTAAAATTTTTCTTTCATTTTGTTTCCAATTTTTTATTTGTAATCTTATACATATATAAGTGTCTGTTTGTTATGTGAAAAAATTTTTTTTTTTACAAAATAGGCATAAAATAAGGCTCGGCGCGGGTGCGGGTACTGCCGGTGCACTGGAGATACCCGGCAGGTCAGGGAAAGCCTACTGGTCGCGTCCGGGACGGCGGGACATACATCCTGAACGGGGTCGCACGTCTGCCGCGGCGGGGACGGGTTGAGCAGGGCACGCGTGGACATCCGCGATAGTTCGCGGTATGACCCGGTTGCTCGCAGAGGACGCAGCTGGGAGGCTCGGTGGACTCTGGAGTGCGGGGGCACTCCCTAGTGGAATGATCCCCGAGACACTTGACACACCTGGGACGCAGGTGGTAGTGCCGGGCGGAATGGCCATTACACCTGGCAGTTGTGACACTGCGAGGGTACATGGGACTTACGAGGAGGGTCTACGTAGACTCGGGACAGGCCGTACACAGAGGTGAGGCCGAAAATGGCCTTGCCTTCCACGGTACGGTCCAGTGTGACCAGTACCAAGTTGAAGGGGACTTTCGTACGGGGGTGGTATATGCGATGTACACTCCGAACTGGGAAGTCCCGAGTGTTCAGGTAATCGGAAATATCGTCGGTAGAGAGTTCAGAAGGAATACTACGAATGACGACACGGAGTAGGCGTTCCTCCTTGAGTGCGTGAGTGAAAAAGGGGAGTTTTTCCTCCCGGAGGTATTTTGTGAGCTGACGATGCTCATCGGCGGTGGAGACTTTAACGGAAATACCGGCAACGATATTGACCGCAGACGTGTAGTGGATCTTACGAGACTGTAAGTCCGCTGAGATCTGCATCCAGCGGGCTATATCATGAATCTTGAGGGGGGGCGAGGGGCGTGGCTTCTTAGCCGAGACTGCAGATCCCGCAGCCGGAGCTTCAGCCGGGGATGGGACAGAAGGCGCAGGCGAGACTCGAGGCACTCGGGTGCCACCTACATTCAACTGTTTCGGAGCGAAAAGACCCGCTGCGGAGTAGCTATTGGACGGGTTCGCGGTCGCGGTGCGTGACGGTTTGAAAGCCGTCGTTTTAAGTGGGAGCGGACGCGGCCGCGGGCGCGGTTCGAATAGGTTTTCGGAAAAATATCGGGGCGGTGACGGAAGGCCGGGAATCGCGCGCCCGTAAGTGCGTTTGAATCTATGAAACTTTGAAACTAGGAGAGGGTTCGTATCGCCGACGAACTCATGAAAACGCACTAGATTCTGAATATGTTCTATATCTTCGGGGCTTAGCGGGGTGCGGGGGGAGGGGGGGGGTGGACCTGACTAACCTCCCTGCCTGAGAGGGCAGGGGGGTGCGTCTGTTTAGAATATAACGGACAATCCATGTCCGGGTCAAAGGGACCTGTGGGCGAAGTGCAATGCCTCACAGAGAACCTACGTAGCCTAGGGGCAGGTCCCTAGCACTTCAGTTTCTTCTCTCTTCTTTTCTTCTCTTTGATACAACGCTCTGCACACGGCACAACATGAAAAAGCGACGCGCTGCACGACTTACTAACTACGCGCAACACGGCGACTCGACACACAGCACACAATGTACTCGGTGCGCACCAAACAGTGCGGTATTTAGTGCACTAGGTGAGGTGCACTAGTGCTCTGAAAAGAGCGTAAAGATTGACATTCGATCCACGCGCGGCAGACGAATTGAACCTGTAACATTATTATTAACCCACCGAACACACGCGAAATCCTAGGTTTACTTTTCTACCACAAAATGATTAGATATTATTTTGTAATTCTATTCAAGCTTCTTCGAATATATTAACTTTTAAGACATATACTAAACCTTGTTGTTCCTTTGGCTGTAAATCTTAACCCAAATTCATAGCATCTACGTAAAAAGCTTAGGTCCACTATCGCTTCTCGCCACACATTTTTGTTAATATAGTAAAAGTATTTATGTTTTTCTACCTACTCAAAATTAGGAATTTGGGTTGGCACCGACTTCTCATAGTTATTTTTCGCTTTTTAGTCTTTTTACTTTTCTCATGCTGTTTGGTAACGAACTTTCTTTAACTGTTTTATAATTCAATTACTTGGTCGTGCTGTAAATACAAGGTTTTGTTTCGTTTTCTTCTCTAATGTACTCATGCGAAGCCGAGGTGGGCAGCTAGTAAATAATATGAATCACACTTCATAGTTTATGACATTACAAACAAGTTATATTGTTCGTAACGCACGGTGCCCACAGTACAAAAGACATTCGTAATATATAGAGTTTTTTTATGTTTTTTATGGTCTACCTAAGAATCTACACACAAATATGTTCTTTTGTAGCGAGTAATTTTAATTCTGTGATGTCTATTAAGATATTTATTGAAATTGTAGACTGTAAAATAAATGTATTTACATAATTAGAAAAAAAGTAACATCGAAATTTGATTTAATATATTATAACGAAAATTATTTTATAAAATAATTTGTTTTTTAAACACTTTAATGTAAATATAAAACGTGTCGGGACGCCCGACATAAATATTAACTTAAACTAATCTAAGTTGAACTATTTATTATGGAAATTGTTTAACTTAAGAAAAGCATAGGTTATTACTTAAATTTTATATATATTTATATATATGATGGTATAAGGATAGGTTATTCTTAGTTATAATTCTTGAGTATGTACACCTACGGCTGCCGTACGCGTGAGAGAAAGGAAAGTCAGACAGACTGGCGCCGTAACGCGTTACGTAACGAAGCGGTTTACCCTCCTATAAGAAGTTACCAGTTCAAAACATGTTATACTATAGTAAGAAAATAAGCAAGAAACCTCATGAATCACATGTATGTTTACTTTAAATAATATAAATCAATTAATTCAATTTATTTAGATTAGGAAACACTAAAAAAGTTAAAAGTCAGAATTACAAGTAACGTAAGTAATTCCGCCAAAAAGGTACGTTTATATGCATTGGTGTATAATTAATTCTAATATTTGGATGCTTATAAGTCAAGAGTTTAGTACTTCATTATATATGCGAGTTATACAGATAACAATGATTTTTAATTACCAACAACGAAATGTTTTTCAAATGCATATTATTTACTTTGTTAATTGTTTTGCTACAGGGTTATGCAAGTAACCTTTTTTTTATGTTATAGGGGGCAAACGAACAGGTGGGTCACCTGATGGCAAGTGATCACCGCCGTCCATAGACACTAGCAACACCAGGGGAGTCGCAAACCTTTTTTATTAATTGCATTTTATTTTTCCATTCAATAAAACCTATGAAATTATATTGATAATTTCAAAACGACAAATTTATTGATAATAATAATGAGTTTCAAGTCCAGTATCATGCACATTAACTTAAACTTTAAAATGACAAATAATGTAACTACTATATACCATAAAAAATCATATCATGGTGGTGAATAATAATAGATTCAATCTTATACAGCGAACAATCTTAGTTATACACTGGTAATAGTGCATACACCGTCATACGTAAAGAACGACAAGAAATTGATAACTAATATATATATATTTATGTATGGAAAAACATAGTTTTTAGCCTAGCTCATGTGTGCTTAATCTGCAAGGTTACCTGTGATGAGTTAAATTAAATTATGTAAAATTCTCGTATTACCAAAAATTCAAAGACTGTCACTAAATAATTATATATATTTTGTTGTATTTGTTTGATATTATATTATAGTATTTGTATTAGTTGTTACATATATTTAGCATTATATTTAGGAACCGGTGCTTTTTCTAGATTTAGTCTTTTACTAGTTTTGGCCGTATTATATATAACTTAACACCAACTGAGATATTGATAATGTTTGGGCGATAAAGTGATTTACGATGTTTTATTTTCATTGTGAAAACGCCGTCTCTGGAATATAGCCAAAAACACGCATAGCCTGGGGCATAAAATTAAGAAAGTGCTTCAGGTAGTTTCCAGTGCACGGTAGTCGCATGCAACTTTCTCCGCTCACAAAAATTGTGCTTAAGTTTATTTATTTATGGAGGTCACCGGTGAATGAGCCCTGCGCAGGACCGCACGTACCAGCAGGAGCCGGAATTCGGATGAGTGGCGTTATTTTTCACTTGACTGTAAGAGTTTGACGTCTTTTTGGTGGAGCACGCTATTTGAAAATTAAACCATCAAGTAAAACATATTATTCTATAAATACAGTTCACTTAGCAGCACCCTACACAATCTATGTGAATAAAAATCGATTGCTGAGCAAATGTACATATGTGCTTCGCTTCACAGCGGATGTAACTATTTAGAAAAACATTTTTGACGTGATAACGTCTTATAAATCGATGAACGCCGGCTGCACGCATGTTAAAACATGACTCATTGTCACGTTTCACCTGAGCCGAGCGTGCAACGGAGAACGCGGAAAAAGCGATAGAGAGGCACGATCCGCCTAAGCGTTCGGCTTGTGACACATAATTTTTCATCAATCTTTTCTTATGACGTTAATACGTAAAATTATCGTCCGTAAACAGACTTTACAGACAAACAATATTTTTTTGTTGTGTTATATAATTGTCGAGACAAGTTTTATATGAAAGAAAATATCTGAAATGTCGTAGGTGACAGATCTAAGTTAAAATATCTCTATATAAAAAGTGAGTGAGTCAGAGAAACAGAAAACACTAGGGAAATCTTCAGAAATATGGACATTTCACTGTTCAATTACTATTATATTTCTTTACATGGTCGTACTGTAAAAGGAAGATTTTGTCTCATTTTCTTCGTTAGTAAAGCCGTACAAAACAGGAACGGACAGCTAGTATTGTGTAATAAGAAAATGTACCTTAATCATTGAACAAACGACATTGAACGAAATTTTAAGATGCATAAACAAAAAAAAAATACAGACTTGTTGCCTATTTATAGTACCTGGTTGTTCATTTCCTAAATCATTAAACATGTTATTTCTAAGAGAGGTTTACATTATAGTTTTTATAATTATATGTAAGAACTGATAGAATTTATCTTTGAGGGGTTTGTATTTACTGCTAGCTTACTTTTGATCATACTTTAATATGTCGGTTGGATCATGACTTCTCTTTTTTAAATCTTACTAACAAATACGGCGATTTTTTTTCATATTAATTATGATACAAAATATAGCATTATATAAAAATAAATTAAATATTTTTAGAGTAATATTAATGGTAGCAGAGAGTTTCTTGTCTTCCCGCATATTTCTTGATAATTAATAAAACGCTAAAGCTTAAAGTAAGAAAAAAGAAACTTAATATTTAAAAGATAGGTGCACATTATGTTCTGTTTTGTATCGATTATATAGATACACCAGCTGTTGCCCGCAGCTCCGCATGCGTTTTTTTATAATTGTACAATACTTTTTATAAGATCAGCTATCTGTTAGTGAAAGTTCCGTGAAAAATGGTTCAAACGTTTTGGAGATAGTACTGCAAATGAAGCCACGGCTAAAAGGTAGTCCAAAATAAAAAAAAACTTTAATTACTGCTTATAACGTTAGCTATCAGGCAGTGACAGTCCCGTGAGAATAAGTCCAATCGTTTTGGAGGTAGTACTAGAGACGAAGCCACGGATGACAGATCTATCCGTCAGTGAAATTTCTGTCAAAATCGGTCCAGCCGTTTTGGAGATTACTCGGAGCAAACAGACAGACGGACAAAAATTTTACAAATTGTGTTGTTGTTATCAGTATCGTGTATACGTTTATATCCAATCAGTAAAAAGTAGATATCTTGATATATAGACAATTCATTTTAAGATTGCAAATGAAAAATTTGAAATAGTACAGACTTAACATGACATTTTTGAATGAAAACTTACTAACGCAATGAACACAAAATAAATAGGGGTGTGCAAATATTTGAATTAATCGATAACGAATCGAACCGAATAATAGGAATCGAAATCCAAATAATTCGAACAATTGGGATTATTTAAAGAATTAAAATTATGCGTTAAATAGGCATTAACTATAAAACGTTATGAACCAACCAGTAACGCCATCACAGTCGACACCAACAAAAATGTGGCGGGGAAAGATGATAATTACAATTTGGTTGGATGTGGTCTAAGATGGTAGTCACGCTAAACCTAGAAGAAGAGACTGGCTCTCAAGTGTAGCTGCTGGAACACACCAACAGGTGCTTGGTTGGATGTGGTCTAAGATGGTAGTCACGCTAAACCTAGAAGAGGAGACTGGCTCTCAAGTCTAGCTGCCGGAACACACCAACAGGTGCTTGGCTACAGATTTTTTAACTTGAGGGTTGTAGCTAGCCAGGCGGGCTTAGCAAAAGCCCTACCACCATGCTATGGTTTCATTATGATGTTTATACCTTTACCGAAATTACATAATGTAGGACTTGACCCTACGTCCTTTGACTCTGTATCCGAACACACAAACAACTGAGGCATTATCACTTTAACTATAGAACATTAGTGTGTTATGTGTGAACGTCTCAAAGAAATATTTTGGTGTTATTGAGAGGGATGGTTGATAACTTTTTGTCTAATTGGTATAGCCGTATTACTAAATTCTTTTTATCTTACATGCCCAGCAACAGTTTTCCAAAGTTTTTGGCCAACCTTTAATGACTTTAGAAAGAAACGTTGGCCTCTCCTTCTTCGTCATATTGCATGTGAACTAATTTTCCATCAAGGACGTTTGCTAAGTCATCAAATGCATCTATATTTTTTATTATCCTATAGAAAACTATCTGACCCGTCGAACTCTGTTCCGCCTTAGAGGCAATAAATAAGCAGATTTTGGATTTTATTTTTTATTATAAATCGAGCCATACTAACGCGGGGCACTTCACTGGCAATCTCTTGTTCTTCTTCAGTCCTTTCATTGGCAATGTTTCGTATCCTTCTTGCATTACGACTTTGTCGGGAAAGATTTGATCATCTTGGTCGCGGCATTGTTAATAACGATTCAAGGAGAATACAAATTACTGATTATTAATTTCTGACAAAATTTAATATTATCAAATTTTCGACCATACTTAACCACAGACAAAATTACGTTTAGCTGTCATTTGCGTTTTGTTATTCTATGTCTTACTTCTTCTTCTTCTTTATTTTTTGGCTCCGGCACGGCTTGTGCACTAGCCACCGTCAAGTAACAAGATTTTTCCAAGTAAGTGTCTTGTGGTAATTATAATGTTCTAACAAGATGGTGGTTCCCTTGTTAGAACTTTCCATGGAGTTTTGGTGGCATCTCAGAATGCATGCTCCGTGGTATTATTTCCCATCTACTTCACTTGTGCATAATAACCGAACTATATTACATAAAACACCACCAATATTACAAAATATAGAGTCTAATAACACAAGATTATGAATAAAATATAAAAGCCACTACATGACAGACTAAGATCCCGCCAAAAACTCCCATGTCTTACTTGTATTCTCTTTGCCGTTTTATGTCATGTCACACGAGAACGAAGTCGAATGGGATAAAAGTATCCTATGTCCGTCTCCTAGTTCTAAGCTACCTCCCCATTCAGTTTTCAGCCAAATCGGTACAGCCGTTCTTGAGTTATAAATAGTGTAACTAACACGACTTTCTCTTATATATATATATATATAGATACAGCCTATGAATATTGTCTCATAAGTCAATCCTCCAATATCAGTAAGAAACTAGAGTAGGTCTAATTTTTCTCTCCCGCTCTATAGGGTCGCTTTCACGGTAGTGCTTGAGAGCCAGTTCTTCTCTAGGCTTACCATGTTAATATCTTAGGCCACAATATCATTTAACGGCAAGTGAAATTACAGAGGAACTCTAAATACCTATAAAGGATTAAAGAAGCATTCATAAAATATAAAAATACATTTTCTGGAAATATGTACATTTTTGTTTTAGTAATCACAAAAATATATGCATACATAGAAACACTGTGTAGGGTGTGTCGTACAGTGTGGTGATAATTTGTTGTTGATATTGATAATGGTAATTGATAGAAATGATATTTCAAAATGATAGACGAATGATTGAAATGAAACAATCGAAGCCGCCGAGTGTTTGATGTTCACTAATTTATTTATGATAAAATGTATTACTTATAAAATTATATTGCTTACTATGCAAACAGGTACGATTGCTCGTACACACTGTTACCTAGGTATTTTGAAATTCAACAACAGTTCACGCTATGTGAACCAGCATTATATCTCTATATAAATAGACAGAGACAAAACAGTTATATACATCTTCCTCCTCTGTTCCTCAACCGATTTTCTTTATCGTTGTTTTATTTACTAAACATTGTCGACATTTAGCGTTATCGAGAAAAAAAATTGTCTTTATTCTTAATATTGAAACTTGAAAAATTAATTAACCATGGACGAATTTTGAACACTGAATAAGCATTATTTTTTCTATATATAAGCAGAGGGAAAACAGTTAAGTACATTTTTCTCATCTATTTCTGAACTGATTTTCGTTATTCTTTTTTTCTTTAGTAGTTATTGACGAAATTAAATATGTGTAATTTGTTATATTATCTGATATAGGGTTCCTATATCTTACCATAATGTACAAACTATTATAACACACAATTTTATCAAAATCAGTTCAATAGTTCCTACATGATACGCGTACAAACGAATTCACATACAAAATCCCAAAAAATGGACGAAATTTGTTGTGTTTATCGAGTGTAAATTATCCAGTGTATTTTTCCCCAAATATCTTTATTGCACCTACATATTTCATCAATCTACTCGTTTTTCTTAACATACAAAATTTCCGTATGAGTGTGCTTAATCATATTTCTCCAATAATCTTCTTCCCTCCTTTCTTAATAATCGTGTTTTAACCTATGTTCTTATGTTAATTAAATAAACTATAGATTCATTGAGAAACAACTGTTCAAGATGTATTTTACTTTTTTGTAATAAGGCGGTTTATCTATAAGATACATAAAAAAAGTAATTTCCATGATTTGACGTAAGAACTGGTAGGAATACATTTCATCATTAAGGGAAGTAATTTTTACTATTTTCCTACTTTTGAACGTACTTTGACATGTCGGTCGAATTATAATTTTACTTTTTAAAACATGAATAATAAATACGGCAGTTTTTTGCGTGTTAATTAAAAAAAAACATCTAGAAACCAAAAACACGTAGCTAGAAAGATAAATCAATCAAACAATTTTTAGAATAATATCAGTTATATTTCTACAGATCCCTTGAAAGTTAATTACATGCTAAAAGTAAAAAAAGAAAATCTTATATCTTAATGTGCTTTATTTAATGGATACATATTAGATTTTATTTTGTACAGATCCATAATTAAACAAAATTACAATTTCTGACGATTGTTATAGGTTTTTGTAGAACATTTCGTATTGCGGTATCATTGCAAGAACTTTATTTATTTTATGCAGAAGGTGATCAACAAACGGTTTCACTGTCGGATACATAAACTCAGTGTTTACTGTTTTCCAGTTATCATTAAAATATTTGTGGGCTTTTTCAGCTGAAATGAAATGATCAGCTTAATACAATATCCTATAATTATTTTATCCTATGAAAAATATAACTATGAAAAATTAACTTCCTACATCTTTGCTATGACACGAAACGGTACTTATTATTTTACTGAGAATATTTTATGATATAAAACAACTGTAATTGGCAACATGTTGTATATAGTCGCTGACTGTACGATAATTCTTCAGACTTCACGTAAGTAATCAACTGGCTCGTTAACCAGCTTGATTATAAGCGATGGCATCCAAGGTTTTAATCGATGTTTAAGCCAGTTTTATAAATGATAGGCCATTTTAGATACCGCAATGCATTTTCTTCACAGTTACACAGTAAGGGTAAAATACCGAATGTATGAAAGGTACGCAGTTACCGCAACTAGTACGGATGAATGAAGGTATTTATGAACTTGAGAGATACAAAACAATATTTTATTATTTACGTTTACCGTCTTAAGGACATAGTATATAACGATTTATATAATAACTAAATTTACAACATAGTGTGAATATTTCAGTAACCAAACTTGATATACTTACATTTTTCGCAGTCGGTGCTAAATAAAGTTGTGAAATTATAATAAACATTATCTTTCGCATCCAATAGGTCAATTTTATAAACTTTAATATTTATATGTGGTTTTTTATCGTAGCCTATTATTGTTTCGGCTTCACCCTTTGTACCCACATGATTATTTTCTGCAATTTGTAAATCACGTCTTCATTATATATATATATAAACTAACTGTTGCCCGCAGCTCCACTTGCGTTTTTTTATAATTGTGAATTACTTCTTATAGATCAGCTATCTGTTAGTGAATGTTCCGTGAAAAATGGTTCAAATGCTTTGGTGATAGTACTGCAAACAAAGCCATGGAGAAAAGCTAGTTCAAAATAAAAAAGCTTTAATTACTTTTTATAACGTTAGCTATCTGTCAGTGAAATTTCCCTGAAAATAGGTCTACTAGTTTTGGAGATAGTACTACAGACGAAGTCATAGATAACAGCTAGTCTAAGATAAAGTAGCCTATGTCACCCCTGTAATTTTAACTATCCGTCACTGAAATTTCTATCAAAATCGGTCCAGCTGTTGTGGAAATTATCCGGAACATACAGACAGACAGACAAAAATTTTAAAAATTGTATCGTTGTTATCAGTATCGTGTATACGTTCATATCCAATCAGTAAAAAGTCGTTATTTTTTATATTACAAACAGACACTCCAATTTTATTTATATGTATAGAAGATGTATAGATATAAACAATGGTCCTTCTATAATTTGACTAAATAAAATTCAGAGTTTGCGCACTAGTTATGGAACGTTTTATCTTTCTTTAACATAAAACAGTGTAATGTGGTTTTCCTTTCAGTTTTAAAATATATTTCTAATATTTAACTTACCGTAAGTAATCACAACTTTCCCTTTGCTTTCTATTGGGACTGAATCAATCACTCCTTTTTCAACATAATCGGCATTGAAAATCAGCCGTGGGCATATCAAGTAATAATACCATGATAGATCAGGAGCGAATCTGAATGAGAGGGAAAGTAACAGAGCTTCAGTAACCTTATAACTAAGTTTCAAATTCTCGCATTTGTACAAAAGCGATACAATTAGGAACCATTTAATTAGTATAAATAAATGCAAATCAATTCTTGCATATATATGTAAATACATCACTTCAGAATGGCTGCTTGTATGTGGTACTTTTTGGGTAATCCTTTTTTGTTGTATTTACCATTCTCAAGGCAAGATTTGTATTAAAATAATGTTTGAAAAATCGTACGGAGAAGAGAAAAAGTCGGGTTAAAAAATATCCATTTAAAAATGATTAAGCAAATGAGACAGGAGGCAGTAGATCTTCAAAACTATCTGCAGAAGTGATGCTCAGTAATTCAGTTGTCATTTTATTTTGGCATGGTCGTAATCTAAAGGGTAGACTTAGTCTCATTATTTTCTGAGTACATGCGAAAACTAGACGGGCACCTAGTGTAAAATAAGTAAAAAAATATGCAATAAATGCAAAAACGATACGTCTGCCTTTCTGTTTACGTTCATATCTAATTAAATCTTGTTAAAAGTCTTTGTAGCTCTTTTTATTAAATTCGAATGAAAAACTGTGTGGTAAATTGCATCACTAATCTTTATAGGCATTTATGTTAGGTGTCTTGATATATACATTCATCATCACTCCTATATTATATCTTCGATGAGTCCAGCTGTTCACCTGATTCGCTAATGATAACAACAACACTTTGATAGTTTCTTCGGTTACACTGAACTTAATAAGACACAATACTATCTTATCTTTGCTATCTTTAATCTCAAAATTGCTGTGATAATGCGCTGTATTGGCCCCATAGAATTTATTTTCCATGATGGCAGGCCATTCTCTAGACCCGCCTGGCTAGGTACCTTCCTCTAGTTGAAAATCTGTCGTCAAGTGTTGTGTGTGAGCTTGAGAAGCTGTTCTTTTCTAGGTTTAGCGTGTTTACCACGCGATATTGTGGTGAAACGCTAAAAGCTATGAAGAATAAAAAATAAAATAATTAGTAACAAGCAATCTCTTGAGATCGCGTCACTTTTCTTTATGGAGGAGGTAACGAAGTGAGAATACTCAAATTTTACAAATATCTAAAAGCGAAAGTGTTGGTTGGTTATAACCTAGGATGTCAATCTAATTGGTTTCCAAGAAATCAATCTACCTGAGACTAGAAAATGTACCATTCGTTAATAAAACTTACTTTAATTTATGAACACTACAGTTTTTCATACCGTACAAAGATGCATCTTTGAAAGTGTAACTTATATCATGGGACAGATTTGCGTATATTGTTTCTTCGTGGAGTTCATCTAAGCTAACCAGTCCCCATAATTTATTATCGGCTGCGATTAACTTGTACCATTGGTCGGATGCTTTTGTGATACAAACTTCATCAGCGAAATCACAAAGTTCTTTTTCGACACCTGAAATAAGGATGTTTTGTTTTCAAATTCTTATACCTGACATTAAATCCATATACATTTTTTTTTATATAATATAGGGGGCAAACGAACAGATGGGTAACCTGATGGTAAGTGACCACCGACATCCATAGACACTAACAACACCAGGAGAGTCGCAAGTGCGTTGCCGGCCTTTTAAATGTGTGAGCCTCCGGCGCTCTCACTGACCGAACGAAACGCAACAGTGCAACTATTGTTACTTCACGTCGGTTTTCTGTGAGACTACTACTCCGGGCGAGCCGACCCATTCATGTGAAACCAGTAATAGCTTCAGCGTAGCTCTACCACCTACAGAAATATATAAATAGATACGAAAGTAAACTTGTCCGTCAGAATGTTACACACTGAAGTTTTGTAGCATATTTTGCCTTTTTTGTGGACTGATAGAAAGTTCTTACTAGATTGCATTACAATTATCATAGGAATTATAAAAACCTGTTATTTCGAATCCATCAAGTGCATCCAATTGAGACAATATAGAAACTAAACAATTAAATATTTTGATTATATTGATAGGTATAATATTGTTGTTTACGGTACATTGCGTGACCTATAAAATTATTGTTAAAAAAAAATTGTATATGTTTTTATATTAATTTTATATCTAAATGTTATTGCAGAAACTTTTTGTTCACAATATTTATTACTTCAAAAATAGTACGTAATTCAATATCGTAGAGAACTAACATATTCATATATGATTAAAGATGATATTAGAAATGCGAATTTGGGTTTGTTTATTATGCTTTCACACCTTAACTAAGCAACTGATAGTCATAAAGTTTTGCATATACGATGTCAACATTACCAACTTTTCTGTGCCCTGTGTATCTAGAAAAGTTATTAATATCTAAACGCAATGGCTGAAAAACATAGATAAGCACTTAACAGATTTTACGTCATCACTACATAGTGTAAAACAAAGTCGCTTTCTCTGTCCCTATATCCCTATGTATGCTTAAATCTTTAAAACTACGCAACGGAGTTTGATGCGGTTTTTATTAACAGATAGAGTGATTAAAGAGGAAGGTTTATATGTATAATAACATAATTGAAATGGTGGAGAAATACTGTTATTTTTGAGGCTACTCCAAATTTAATGCGTGCGGGCCACGGGCTGTAATGAATAAATTAAAACTAGGTACTGGATCGATTTTAATCTTTTTTCAGTGAATAACATAGGCTATATATTTTATACCCGTGCGAAGCTGGAGCGGGCCGCTAGTTTTTATATATAAGACACTGCTTCTTTTTTTAAGCTTCTGAATTCGTCTGCGTTTTTGTTGTTCGTTTACTTGTCAAGCCCGATCTAGAAATGGGTTCTCTATAACTATTATTTATTTTCGATTTTGGAAAATTTGCAATCAAGAAGAGATTTCAAAGCTGCAGTGGTTCAAATTACCTCGAGTACCTACCCATTTCTAGATCGGGCTGAAAAATTGCGGGAATGGGAAAGTTTACAATAAATGAAATAATTAAAAAATCAAAGGGTGTAAACTTTTTTAAATGTCGATTTAAAGTTTACAAATTGTTTTAATTTTTTTTTTTTATATTTTTAATTTCGTTTTTTTATAAAGGTCATGTAAAAACAAAAAAAAAAACAAATTTGAACCATTGTTAAGAAAGTTATGCACAAAAAAACAATCTTTTGAACAAGTAATAAAAAAAAATCTAAATTTACCCGGAGGGGTTATTTTGAGGGGTACTAAAATATATCACAAAAATAAAGAAAGAAAAATTCTATTTGGCGTAGAAGGCCTCATACTTATCATATTTACATAGAAAATAAATTAATTACACAAAAAAATACCTGTATATCTTTAATATCCACCCTTATTTATTTCCGTCTAGATGTCAAAGTAATTGGTCAAAACTATTCAAAAAGTTATGGTTTTAATATTTATCTAATACTCTAATCTCTTAATTATGAAGTATATTTATTATTACTTACCTAAAACTGTAGTAATAACACTTAGTAAAGTTAAAAAGAATTTTTGTTTCAAGAACATGTTGCTGCCGGTAATTAGAAGTCGTTTCGAGTGTTATGACTTCTTTTTACAAATGAAGTGGCTCTAGAACCATGCACTCTTAAATATCTGACGTATTAAAATCACAAACACTTGAGTACATAATGCATGCATTTTTACTGTTTATGTTTTTTGACTACAATATATTTGAGACTTCTGCCTTTTCTTGCCATTTTTCTTACTTTTTGGTATAACCTATTTACAGTGTTTTTAACGATAACAATTTAATTTTATCTGGCGTAAAAATAACTTTAATTACTGTACATTTCGAATAAAAAACTTAATGCAAGATTCAAATTTGGCTAAAATCGTCTTTATTCCCTTTTCCGTTCTATATAATATGAAGCAACTTTTTGTTCCTTTTATACACTGTAATAGGCTAATCTCTGTTAGTATAATTATAAAATGTAGACAACTTTAGTGCTGCCGTTTTTACATACTTTAAATAAAGAATGCACTTCATTTTACAGTTTAAATCAATCAAATCAAATCAAAAATACTTTATTCAATTTAGGCCCTAAGAAGGCGCTTATGAACGTCAAAACTACCACCGGTTCGGAATACATCCCAGTCATCGAGAAGAACCGGCAAGAAACTCGATTTATCTTTTTAACATATACTTATATAATTAAAATTCATTATACATTACAATCGATTTTAGTAAATGCACAGAGAGGGGTCAATTCCAGACATCACCATCGTTCACATATTGATCCACTCTATAATAACCCTTTGACACCAACACCCGCTTAACATGGCACTTAAACTTATAGTCTGGCAAATCAGTAATATGCTTTGGGACTTTGTTATAAAACCTAACACTATTACCTAAAAAACTGTTACTGGTTTTACTGAGTCTAAAACATGGAACGACCAGTTTGTCACAGTTTCTAGTTTTTAAATCATGCCTGTATTTTAATTGATATTGATGTTGTAATCCAAATAAAAACAATCGAAGAGCGATGATAGTTAAATAAATGGTCAAATTATTATTTAGTTTTTATTTCATAAACTAGATGCCCCAGTGAATTTCGTATGACTTATATATATTTGTGTAAAATGTGGTTAAAAGTTAATACAACATTTTTATTTACGTTATATATGCAATGCGGTCATACATTTAATCAATTTAAAGCTTACTCATGTACTATTTTTATTTTTGAAACAGAACTGTTTTGTATACCAACAAAACAGAGCAAAGAGATCGAACCTTATACTACAGCTATGAAACAGAGAAATTTCTAAACGCACCTATCAATATTTGACAAACGAATGACAATTTTTTATTCCATAATGACAACAGACATCAAATGTTTTATAGCTTGAAACATTTTGTATTTAAAAATTATATTGTTTTTTTTTTAGTATAATCTTTTACTTAATATTTATGTTTCTCACCCTTTAAACCTTCCCTGAACTTCCACAAATATATCTAAAGCAAACGATTTCATTAGACAACCACAAGTCAGGTTTAACAAAATTATTTGTCTATGTATAGAAAGAAATTTAGTTATCAATTTTTTTGAACTTGACAAAAAACATCTGAGTATAATTTTGTAATAACATTGAAAGTATGTCTAATTTAACTTTTTTTTTACTGAATGAAATATTTTATATTTTATAAGACCCCATAAAAATGGTAGCATTGTATACAATAACAGCATAGATTAGAAATAATTTGCTTATATACAATAAAATAATAAAATGTAAGTTGGCTGATTGCAGCTAATCTTTTATTTATATTAAAAGAGACAACTATTTGTACAACGAGCTAGGTACAAAAGATAAAATATTATCCAGTCTAGAACATGTAAGATGTGTCGATAACAAGAACTAATTATTTTAAGTTGGATCTCCAAAAGCTGCAAATCCAAAATTCAAGGGAAGAATTAGGCTTAGCTTAACACAAAAATGTGTTAAAAGTAGTAATACATTTGATCAAGCTTGTGTACAATTACAATGCAATGTCAAATAATAACATGTTAAAGAGTAAGCCTTTCGTATCTGTGAGATAACGACGATATTGCGTTACGCTTAATAAAAACACTTGTCTCTAAGTGTAACTGCTAAAACAAATTCCTTGATTTATGGCTATTCCCGTAATTGCTTACAATTGTGCATTGTGCGCATTCTGCGGTTTCGTTTCAAATATTACTAGTACTTTTATAACTATGTCACGTGTAAAGGTTTCAAATAAATGGTTTTGTTGTTATTCAGAGAGATACTTGATTACCTTCTTGCAACTGGTACAGTTGTTTTACTGAATCCTCTCTATCCTACACGTCCAGTCACATTTTTCCTAACTTTTTGCCCAAGTTTTAATGTGTTTAAAACAATTGTCCTCTTCTTCTTCGTCATATGTAATGTCAACTAATTTTTCAACAACAACGTTTGCTAAGTCATTAGACGAATCTATGATTGTTGTTATCATATGGAAAACCTTCTTTACGAATACATTGTCATAAGTCAATACACCAATATCATTTTGTTCATCATCGGTATCATCAAATACATTTTCTTCAATTTTTGGTTAACAAAAGTAGTTTATTGTACTCAAGAATAATCGTTAAATAATATACTTTTTTTTAAATATCTTACAAAGCACTTAAAACCCTTATTTTTATATCTTGTAATATTTTCGTTTGCCTTAATTAGTTTGACCGAATGTGAAAAATTATATCCGGGTTCTTGAAAAACTGCAAATCACGCCCATTAAATCTAGTTCAAAATATTTCAAGTTATTTACCATTTTTATTTTTTGTTAAAATCAATGATAACTGTGAAATAACTTGATGTAATAATGGTTTCTATTCGTGAAATTTAAGTTCAGGCGACAAAGTAAGCAATACTTTTTTTTTCTTTCGCTATTTTCATATTGAAGTAGCTCAGAAATTAAACTAAAACTAAGGATGGCTTTGATGTTAGTTTTTCTTTGTTTCTTTTCATTGTATCTTTCTGGATTGCTTTCATATACGCATTAATTGTATAATATATATTGAATATACATATTATTTGGGACTATAAATACACATGTACCACATTTTTATTTAAAACAAGCTTTCTACAACGATTTGTTAGAACTTTTATTCACAATGTATTCTGACCCTAATTTGTTGATTTTGCCAATATAATGTTGTATTTCATTTCTGAAAATTACATATAAGATAATTAAGATACATTTTACTTTAAAATAATTATGTATAATACAAAAACTGATATGACAATTCTATGATGAATGACACACTTGTTTTAAGTTTTTTTTTAAAGTATGAATGAATAATTTTGCCTATTTTATTTAACTTCAATTTTGGAACCGGAAAATTATGTCTCGCTTATAGATCCTGTGCTGTGTTTCATATGCTGACCCTGAAGTTAAATAATTAATGAAATTCAAACTTACGTACTTGAATTAAAATGATTAAATCTTATATAACTTATAATTTGAATTTAATTGAAGTTGTTGGTTAACCAAGACTTATTATAATTGAGCTAAAAGTATGTGTAATTAATTTACTACTTCATAACAAAAACTTCAGGAGTCAGACTCAAATTGATACTATTGAGACTATGGGTCTAGTTATTCCTTTAATAAGCTTAACATTGGAATTTTGGATTAAGTAAAACATTACATAATAAAAACAACAAAACTAATTTTATAATAATTATTGATAATAAAAAAAATGTGCTCTGTTTTTAATTTACCTCATGGTGTGTTACATCGGCGTGTACAACTTCCATTTCAAGCCTAAAACTAACACTCAGTGATTTAACATAATACACTAAATAAAGAATAAATACAATTTTATTTTTGAATACGAATTACATCATAACGCAAACGCAGCATATATAGTGCACAATATTAAGCAAATGTTTTTTCCAGGTACTCCAAGTGTATTGTATAGTTTTACTTTGATCGGCTTTACAAATATTTAACTCGATAATCAGCCAAGAAACGAAACGTTCAGAGACGGAGTCGATAAGATTTCATTGATAGTAACTGCAGATTTATATCAATCCTAGTCGAAATTAGCTGCAGACTAAGTGATAAAACGATATTTCGATCAATTATATGAAATCGGAAAGATTGAAATGTATGAACTCGCAGAACAATAACAACAGAATAGCGTCGAAGCTTATCTTAAGTTGTTGTACAGACACAAATGTAGGTAATCTAAGTCGGATCGTTTCTTAGTATGTAAAATAAAACATGTGTGATAATCGCAAATGTCCTTCACACTTGTTAAAACCAAGATAGGAAGCACAACCATATCCTAAACACATATTGAGTAAAAAATGTTACTTCTGAGTGCACAGTGGATCTATGCCTACATTATAATTGCAGTCTTGTTACACCTGTCATAACAACTACAATATAGGTGAACTGTGAAGGGTTTTAAATAATTATGAGCAGGCCTACTGCCAAACAATTGTCAATTGTTCTATTCCATTCCTGTTTAACGACAACGCTCATCCACAAACCGCACAACGTGCCATCTTATAAGGAAAGGAATTACGACTGTAATGCTCTTCTTCACCCAGAATATTCACCAGAACTACTCCGGCTTATAAACATTATTTTCCTAATTTACTTCTATAAATTCAAATCCGATGAGGCGGTCATAAATACCATTTTAGAGTTCATCGATTCCAGATCGCAGGGTTTCTATAGTAGAGGTATCAATTAACTTCCATTAAAATGACAAAAATGGTCCCTTCGATTAATTCAATAACCACATTTAATACAAAATAATTAGAATCCTTCTACATGAAGAGTAACTAAAGGTAAGGACTTAATAATATAAGATTAAACTTGAATGATGTAGACACAAAATATCTAAAGTCAATATGAATTGTGTACACAAAACTGTTTAAAAGCTTTTATTTGTACAATATGTATTCATTGCACTTAAAATAGCAATGTAAAACGAATATTACATTATTATAATCTTTTTCATACCATAAATATACAAGTTTGTAGAAAGTCTGCCAGTCATGCCTTTGTTCGAGACTTTGAGAGAGTTAATAAATATTTCATTTATAGCTCGGGAACAGTATACTAAAATTTATACATGTTTTTGTATCCTTGAAAACAGGTGTACAAAATTTCACGATGACAGATTAAGCAGTTAAGTTGTGAAAACGTAACAAACTTACTTCTAACTTTATAATATTAGTAACTATGTATATAATCAAAGTACGATCCATTCTGTTGCCTTTTGGTTTGTAATATTACATTTGAAAATGGATTGCATTTTTAATTTAAAGAGATTAGCGAATTCTACACTGAACTGGTATAATATTCTTTGTAATTAGAAAAATAATAAAAAATACTTACGTTTGGAAATTATGACCTAAATACAATTATAATATAAATTATCACAATAAATAACATTAATTTATCAAATACCATTTATTAATCTGTTATAATCCGCGGATGAAAGTGATTCTGGTGGTTAATAAATCGCGCAGTAAGTAATTTTTAGTTTTGATATGAGTATGAAAGACGACGTTATTTTATTATAGCTGATAAAGTCAACAGTTCATTGATCATTTAATGAAAAAAAATAATTACAGGTAATCTAGTAAAAGTTATGCATACGTTCTACAAAAAAAATGTAAAATGGTTCCAATTCAATAAAAACCATATACGAGAAAAGTGCATGATATTCGTTACACAATCAGCAATGTCATTTCCTTCATATTTATGTAATATACACATACGTTAAATTATTAATTCAGATATATATATATATATATAAATGTGTCCAACTCTGTTAACCTCATTTATAAAAGAAATTGCGGATTATCGACAACGAAATGTTCTTTAAACAAATATTCTTTTCGATTTCGATAAGTATTTTAGCGATAGTGTAATCATGTATGTGAATATTTAATGTATTTTCTATTCATTCGATATAACATACACGTTAGAAATATAGAACTTGTCAAATGGTATACGTATAAATTTGTTCATTTTAATTTTTCCCTTATTTCATTCTAAAGAATCACTACAATTTCTAGACCGTTAAATAAACTTAGATATAAAATACTTACGAGTACATATTTATTTAGAGCAAGCCGTCTGAAGGGGCAAATGGGACCGTGTAAATAGGTCCTACCAGGAAGGATGCGGTGAAAATAAAAATGTGTTAAAAAAATGCGTGGAAGGAAGAGAGAGAGCGTGGAGCGGTAGGTGGTCTTGCTTATAAATAAATATAATAACAAAGACCCCAAATAAAAAGCGTCCACTAGCCTGCAAACTCAGCACCTCGTACGGAGCAGCGGCGTCTCTGGAATCTTATTCTCAAGAAGAGCGATAGCGGTGTTAATATCAGTACAAGCGGTCCAAAGATTATTATATATATGTATATATATTATAGCGGTTTTGTTAGAGCGTTTCGACGACGATATCACATATAAAATATATTGATAGTATAAAGCGAAAACCATATATGCGGTATGTGGCTGCGGTGTCAATAATTTTATAATAATAATGACAAATTCCAAATTTTTCTCTTTTTTCGTCGTTTGTGGTTCTTTCAAAGCGTTTTCATACTCCGTACTCGATCAATGAAATGCAGGCCAGAAACACATCTCACTATCTGGAGCGCAGTCATTATAATTATTTATAAGGGCGATTCACCGTCTCTTTGTTAGTGAATAGGAAATGATGGCAAGCAATTGGTAAGAAGGTAATGAAATTACATCAAAAAAAGTTAGTGGAAATCCTGCATTTCGAAATGACGTTGAAATATTCCGTGGTTTAGGATATAGAGCTAGTAATTATACAAAGCAATTCTTGTAGTTATTTTTCATTATTCAAAATGAATCGAAATTAGCATTGTATTATTACTCAAGCCTATAAATGTAATAACTTTTGTAACCTTCACACATCGTATAATAGGCAACGTTAAATTAAAATAACTTGAAACAAAGAATTTAGTCATCTGATTATTTTATAAATAGGCATAGATTAACTCGTAAAATTTAGTTAACATAATGAACATTTAAATAAACAATTACTTTTAAGTCGCTACTCTATACAAGTATATATATATATACATTTGATATTATTAATTCTGATATTTAGACGCTAACAATACCAACGTTTGGTTCTTTATTTATGTAACGAATTTATACTAATCTTAATATTTTAGATTACTAAAATAGAAATGTTTTTAAACTCAATATTCTTTTCGATTTTGTTAAGTGTTGTTACTGTAGTGTTATGTAAGTGAAGTTAATTATATACATTGATTTTATTAGCCAATACTATAATATGAATTTATTACATTGTTAAGAAGAAAGAAGCATTCGCTAAATTCTGTAATTTAAAATGTTACGTTTATAAACTGCGCGCTACGTTACAGTGCAAACAACATTCACTATATAAAACTTTTTTTTTTAATTGATTTATATCTTATCCTGCTCACTAATTTTTCATTTTACCTTAAGAATAGTGTAAACATCATCTACTACATCAATCCGTTGCACATTAATTGTTAAGAATGTAATGTTATGTGTGTCTGTGTTTTTGAAATGCCTATGCATTATACTAAAATAATATCGGAATTTATATAAAATATAGCGTCCTGTCGATGAATTTTGTTGCAAGATCATACTTATATTTAGTGATTATCATAGCAAAACTAATATTTACCAAACATACATTTTTCAGGTGTGGATAAGGAAATTTGTGATTTTAGCGATGAAGATTGTGTAACAAATGGAGATAAGCCTTTGTTTAAGTTAGCGGTAGCTGGTAATGATTCATTGGGAATGGAAAGCTTAGATCCGCTCCACGTGGAAACAATAAATATTAAGCTATCCAATGATATGAAGTATATTTTTAATAATATATTTATATATGGCATGAAAGACTGTGACGGTCGTAAAGTGAAGTAAGTTTTATTAATGATATTTACCTTCATATAGATTTTCATCCATTAAACAAACATTGTACCCTGCAGATATATACATAACTATTGTTTGTATGAAAATAAAAACTGATACAACTCAATGTGTTGTAACAATAACTTTATGAATTATCAGATTATAGACCACTTTCGACGAAACCAAACAATTATTTAAAAATCTTATCCGAGAGCAAATAGTATTAATTAAAGTGGGTAAACCTACTACAAGATGAGACGATATTTTGACTACCCATAAACAAGGATTTGTTAAATAGGTAGAAAAGATATCTATGCTTTCATTCTTCTTAGAATAGTTTTATTCTCTTTTGCAACTAACTAGATGGAATTGGCCGGAAGGGATTTTACAGTTTCACCGACCTTATGGCGATTTGTTTTTCGAACTGACTACACTGTTGACCTGGCAAGGCCTCTACAGTTTCACCTGACTACTAAGGGGAGCGTTTAAGGCACTCACCCGATCAAGTGCAACTGGCTTTCAGTCATAATAGCAACTAGTGTAATAATGTCGTATTGGCCGAACCTCGGCATGACTTTCCTTTGCTACAATGTGGTTGAGTCTAATTAATTTAAGGAAACAAATGATGCATTCATATACATATGCGTAAATACATACATGCTGTATATATGTATTTAGTGATATGTCAAATTTGATTGAGATGAGAAAGCCAGTTATAAAGGAACCTCAACTTAAAACCCGATATAATCGCATCTAGGAGCGTTGTTGGTGTGATAGTGAATGCGAATCTAATGTACGTCCGCAAAAACTTAGATAAGCTGGATTTCGTAAAGGACCGACATAATCTAAATACAAGAAATAATAACAAATTGGTCATTCCATGTTTTAGGCTCACTAGGACCGGTAACAGTTTTTTAGGTAATAGTGTTAGGTTTTATAATAAAATTCTAAAACACGTTACCGATCTGCCGGATACTAATTTCAAGCACCATGTCAAGCAGGTTTTAATATCTAAAGGCTATTACAGGGTGGATCAATATGTGAACGACGGTGACGTCTGGAAATGACGCCCTCTCTGTGCATCCACCAAAACCGAATGTAATTATTTATAACTATGTTTTAAAAATGTGAGTTATAATATGTTAATGAAAAGATAAACCAGATCGAGTTTCTTGCCGGTTATTCTCGATGACTGGGTTGTTTTCCGAACCGGTGATAACTTTGACGTTCATAAGCGCCTTCTCAGGGCCTAAACTGAATAAAGTATTTTTGATTTTTGATTTTTTGAATTGCGCATAGTGTCAGGGTTAGTAGTCGTTTGATATTACCCATTAAGATAAATGTAATAGATACATTAATAATAATAATATATAAAACGTGTAATAAAAATATAATCAATATGGGATATACAAAGAGCTAGGCGGGGAGAATACTGCTATACTAGAATTACCAAGCAAAGAGTATGTGCTTTTTGTTTCATGCACGCGGTCTTGGCGTACGTTGTGGATTATGAGTTCCAATAAGCTGTTGAGAAATAATGTCGGGTTGAGAGAATATTTCAAGACTTATTATACCAGGGACGGTCGTTAGAACGTCGCATACGAATCGGATAAGGTTTTGCCATTTTTGGGTTCGGTTGTTGTTTCTGGTAGGCTGTTGCCTGGTCCTGTGTGGTCTCGTACATAGCCAATCGCTCGGGTGAAATGAGGATTTTGCCACCTTATAACTGTAGTCTATACATTATTTCTAAAAGGCAGAATAATTAATGCATTTAACCTTGAGGCAGTAATGATATCTCCTTGCGATAAACTGATTCAGTTACATGGGACGATATGTCAGCTTTTAAGATATAACCGTTCTTTTATTGAAATAGATAGTTGCTAGAGGTTTCATGTAGAATTCGTCTGAGGATGTGCCATATATTATGTCTTTGGTGCATTGTTTAGAAGTCTGAGTCTATCATATGAGAATACCTATTCATAAATATACTTTTTTCCTTTACATTCATTATTCCGTTCTTAATATTCTCTTAAACAGAAGAAATTTAAGTCACCATTATGCATTTAACCTTCTCTTTCAGATTCGCTGCGGATTTATCATGGTATTTTTACTTAATTTGCCCAAGCCTGATTTTAAAAGCGGATTACTTTGAAAAAGGTGTGGTTGATTCAATTCCAATCGAGGGTAAAGGAAAAATCGTTATTACATATGGTATGTTCAGTCTTTAAAATAATGTATCTTGAAAAAATAAACAAGATACAAAATTATTGTAGTCCGAATCAAGTTCTGTCGAATCTCATTAAGCTTCCATTGATACATCTGATATCTTTATTTGTATATATCTTTTGATATATGTGTCCTTCCTGTAAGTATTAGTTATTATTTTTTATTTTTTTTATACTTTATAGGTTAGCATTTGACCACAATCTCATCTGATGTTAAATGATGATCTGGTATTAGATTGTAGTCACACTAAACCTAGAGGAAGACTGGCTCTCAAATGCAGCTGCAGGAACACACCAACAGGTGCTTGGCGATATTTTAAATTGAGGGTGGTAGCTAGCCAGGCGGAATTAGCAAAAGCCCTACCGCCATGCTATGGTTTCATCACCATGTTTTCCTTCACCGAAAGCTCTAACTCGGTTGCTAGGATTCGAACCTACGTCTTTCGACGCTTTGTCCGAGCACACTACTACTGAGCCATCATCGCTCTATCTGTCTGTGTGCGAGTGTCCGAATTCAAGACAAAACTTATTCATCGATTTGGATAACATTTCATACACATTGGGAAGCTTATATTGCTTCAACATTTTTGAACTAAAAAAGAATTGTCCATATCAATCTTAGATTTTAGAATGTCCGCAAAAAAAACAGGACATAAAATAAAATTACACAGTCATAGATATGTTATTCGATATACAATTATTAGCACATTCAGAAATCTTAAAGAGTATTAAAAATATTTGACCAAAACTGATTTTGTTGAAATTTTGTAAACAAAGTACGTATCATTTTTAGTAAATTATGAGAGTTATCAGTAAAGGTTTCATAAATTCTAACATTTCAATAAAAGTTAGTACATAGGAATGACATTATTCCAAAATTATGTTTACAAGTCCTAAAATAAGTAACAGTAAAAAAGATGAGTACGGCGACATAAGGATTGTTACTCTATACTAATAAATATCACAATTATTTAATTAACTTACAATTTATAGACAATGCTCATATGGAAACCGAAGGTGAAGTCGAAGTTATAACGGGCTCCGATGGAAAACCACATGCGAATATAACAAATTATAAAATTGTACACATGGATGTAGTGAATAATGTAATTTTTGATTTTACAAATTTATTTAGCACCAATAATGAGAAATGTAAGTATTCGCAATGCGTTGTTAAAATTTTACTGTTAAGAATTTTTTTTTCGGACTGACTACACTGCTGACCTGGCAAGGCCTCTACAGTTTCATCGGACTATTACTGTTAAGAGGTAGATAGTCTGTCATACTTTATTAAATATCATTTCATGAGTTCAGCATTACCTTCATGTGGTAACACTAGACAAGATGGCTTCTAAAATGTTTTAAGGTAAGTATTTGTCACCTATCGTTCACCTGTTATGTGATGTCTACCTTGGCCTTGTATTTATAATACTATTTAAGTACCAATTAAAAGCATGGATGTCAGTTGTCACATCTTTTATTCTACTCAACTAGTAATTTGTGTAATAGTATATATAAGGTCTACACAAATATCTAATGTATAAATAATAGTGAGTACTAAACACCAAGTTGTATAGTATACTTCTGTAATTATACTCATAAAATGAAAAGGGCTAGGTATTTTCTATCCAATCCTTTTCAATCTTAAGTAAATCTGACAAAATAATTACAATATTTGTTATATTTCAGCTGAAAAAGCCCATAAATATATAAATGATAACTGGAAAGAAGTTACCAGTGAGAGTCAGTACCCAACATTGCAGCTACTCATTGATCGGTTTCTTGATAATAAAAATAAATTAATTGCAGTGATACCAATGGACGAATTATTCCACAAGAACCCATAAAATAATACATAAAACAACAAATTCCAATAATTATTGCACGCATAATTGAAATATAATGTGTTTTAGTTAAATAAAATATTTCATCAACTTTTTACTGTGTTTTCTTTACGGCTGTCATACATGTATAAATGTTTCTTCTTATAACAAAAACATTGAATTATAATATTAAATTTTAATTTTCAAAACTGAAATTACCATAACCAAGGAAAAAGAAAAATTTGTAAAACAGTGCAGATTTTTTTAAAATCCCGAATTTAATAATATTTTGCAATAGCTGCAGTAGAAAGTGGAAGATTTTTTTCCCAAATCTAGCAGACATGTGACCAACCTTATCGTTGTGCATGGACAACTGCAGTACTTTTTTAAGAGCCCTATGTCATAGCCCTGGGTGAATACCATGCCAGATAACCCATTCTACAACGTTAACGTACGCATTATTAAGGTTCTGGGATACCTTACAGTTATCACCTTTTTGCTAAATTTAAGATGTGCAGATAAATAGTTTGCCACCAGTGGGAGATGCAAGTTTGTAACGGCAAAGAGGATACCATACCAAAAAGTTTCACATAACAGTCTCCACTGTAAATGCAGTAGAGGACAAATACAGACCTAATAATAGCTATGGGAAGTTCTGAAGCCCGCATATTCATTTTACAATGGGAATAGCTCACCTTTGCATGTCATCAAAAAGCAAAGGCTGGTAAACTATCCAAAAATTTGACCAGTACACTATAAGAGAATGTACTTGCACTTCATAGTGGAGAAGACCGGTTGGGATAACCTGACTTTGTATATGTCAACGTTGCCGTGTTTTCTAAAATACACCAAAATTGTATATTGCTGAATAGGTTAAAACGAAGAAACTCGATATTAATATTCTTAGAATCAGTCATGCCTCAAAAGTAGTAGTCTATTCAATGATATGCAAATATATAAAATGCTATAGCAATTTACACAAATCTTAAGAAACCATTAAAAATGAAAAAATAATTTATTAGCATTAAGAATTGAGAAGTCAAGTTATTGATATTGATTGAACAAAATACTACTCATATCGAGACCTAAAAAAGCTGGCAAGAAATTTAATCGGTTTTTTGCATTTTTTATTACAACTATACATGCAATTGTTCACAAACGTTTTTATTGGTTACTAGCTGTGCCAGCGACTTCGTCCGCATGGTAGGCATTACAAAAACATAGCGATTAACGAAACAATGTGAATTTATATCTATATATTTTGTATATTTGTAATTTGACTCTCGAGATACGGGGGGTACTCAAAAGAACAGTTAGCCGTGCTTCAAACACCCTTTTTTATATGATCGACATGTAGGTCTTCGAAAGTATGAATTTAAAGTAATAAATGATCCGTTTGCTATAGACTTTAGACTCAATTAGTAGCAGTAGCGTGTTACTGTCATCTAATCTCATCTCAGAAATAATCGTTAATTTATACTAGTTCACTACTTAAAAACAAACCTTAATTCAATACTGTCTAAACGTGAAACTAATCAGTAAAATTAAAAAAAACTTGTTTGTGATACAATCACTCGAAAGAATAACAAAATACAATAATTACAGACATTAGCCGATATTTTTCACAAATGTTACCTTATAAGAGCCTAGTTGTTCAATTGCGAATTTCTAATTTCATACAACAGACCGAATCAAAAACCCATGTTTATTGGAGATAATAATTTGATGCCTAATATCAAATACATTCTTCATAATTCAACAGTTACAAAAATAATAGTAGAAGTCACATAATAAATACCGCTATTACCGTAATTTACTTTTATATATATCACATAGTTCATTCTTACTATTATTTTTATGTTATCCTTTCTTTTATTTGCACTGCCTGCAGTCATTTTTTTCTACTATACCGCTGGAAGAAAATGCCAGCTCCCTCATGCATAAACCAAAAAGTCTTCATTAATTCAAAGCGTAAATAAAACATAAGAATCAAGATAAATTTATAAAAATTATAATTTGAAATAAACCTTATAAACACAGAAATAATCTCATTGTTATCTATACTCTTCTTTGCAATATTCTTAGGACAGCAAACCAATACAGCGATAAATTTAACGCCATCTGTTGTCGTGATAAAATGTAGTCTGTTATTGCTTCTAAAGATGATTTTTTCAAACATTTATGTTCAATAAACAAATTTTGTCTCTTTTTTTATTAAACATAAATAATACAAGTATAATTGTCCTAAAACGTGATAAGATTCAATTACCTGTAATATTTACAACACAAAATTAACTATAAATGAACAGATTTAATCATAAACATTATGCGATCGAAAATTACAAATTATATTTTACTTATACAAAGTAAGTTATTCAATTTATAGAAATATATAATATACGTAATTTGCTGATTTTTAATTTATATATTATAATAGTAATAGATTTAGAAAATAGTTGTTGGAATCCACCTATTAGCAATAATGCATATTATTTAATTACTGAACTTCTTTGAGTGTTCATATTTATTTATTTTGTGTAAGAATCAAATATTAAACATTTTTCTTTCGATTAGTATGTCTGATGCCCGGTTTCTGAAGCCGTCAGTTAAACTATCAATAGCTATTGATTCAATAACGTTATCCATAAGACAAGCGGCGTTTAACTGTCAATGTTTCTGTATATAGAATGAGACGTAGACTGACATTTCTCGTGTCATTTTGTATTCAGAAACCCAATTTGACAAGTTATCGAAACGATAGCGCTATTAAACAGATAAACTACATTAAAAATGCTTCAGAAACCGGGCATTAGTAATGCAATATTATAGTAATGTTTATTTATGTTATAAATTACCCTGGGTTTTAAATGAGGCTGAAGCCCATTTACATATCTAATTTTCTCTCGTACTTAACTCCCGTCATCATGGAAATAACAATAACTTTTGATAGAGTGAACCGATTTTAATGAAACAAATACTAAATGCTGCTCGGGAATATGCTTGATGATTTTTTTGCTTCTTTTTTTAGTTCGTGTATTTGTTTATTTAAATTAGTAACACTATCGGTTGGCAATAAAGGAAAAAACGTGAGAAACCCGAACTTGAGGATGTTCTTGTAGTACCACCGTACGTGGAAATATATATATTTTATATACATATAACATTTTGTAATCATCATGGGCTTATGTGGTGATTATGCCCATACTTTCCCATAGAAAAAGGCTTATGATCCTGTAGTAAGTAACTTACAGGCTGATGTGATGTGATCATGCGACGAGGGGTAAAATGATAAATTGATAAATAATATTTTTCAATAAGAAAGTTATAGCTATTTCATTTTTTCTTCTTCTATTATATTCTTTCTAAACTTTTCTTTACACTCTCTCAACTGTCTGCCTCTTTATAGACATTAACTGCAATATAACAACAACCAATGAAACAATCGTTTAGAAGAAAAAGAAATTCGGAATTAGTAGTCTATAGTGTTATATTTTATATCCAAACTCAAAAAGTTTACTTCTTTATAATAGTAGCACACATATCAAGATTATTTAATATTTTTAAGGTGGTAGAGCTACGCTGAAGTTATTACTGGTTTCAGCATGAATGGGTCGGCTCGCCCGGGGTAGTACCACCCTCTCACAGAAAACCGACGTGAAGTAGCAGTGCTTGCACTCTTGCGTTTTGTTCGGTCAGTGAGAGCGCCGGAGGCCCATATATTTATAAGGCCGGCAACGCACTTGCGACTCCCCTGGTGTTGCTAGTGTCTATGGACGGCGGTAATCACTTACCATCAGGTGTCCCACCTGTTCGCTTGCCCCCTATAACATAAAAAAAATATTAGCAACGACCATCATTTTGTTATCACATTAGGCACAGTAAAAATAATAAAAGCTTTATAGGTAGTAATGTCACATTCTACATTATGTTTCCAAGGACTTAACCAATTCGCAGGACAATAAATTGCAGCACCATCTTAAACAGGTTTAAATATAAGAAGGCTAATACAGAGTGGAATGTTACGTGCCCGACATGTATGGATATGTCACCCTTTTCCATATCCTTACTAATATTACAAATGTAAATGATATGTTTGTTCGGTATACTTCCCCAGCTTCATCATGAAATTTCACATATACTTTCTCAGGGGTACAGAAAAGGACCTAGGGTATCACTTATATAGAACAAATATACTGTTCCTGACAGATAAACCATATGAAGATTAACGAGAATGAAGCCGCAAGCAAAAGCTAGTAACCGATAAACACGTTTGTGAACAATTACATGTACCTATAGTTGTAATAAAAAATGCTCAAAACTTGGTTAAGTTTCTTGCCATCTTTTGTAGATAACTGGGGTCTTGATATCAGTAAGAGATAACAAGGCAAAGTAGATATCTCCAAAGTATCCTAAACCAGTCCAATCAGTACTTCACACCGAAGCAACGATTTGTTCTCCAGGAATTGCAAGTACATTCTCTTATGGAGTATTGCTCAAACGTTTGGGCAGCTTACCAGCCTTGCCGCTTTAATTATATGCAAAGGCGAGCTATTCCCATTGTGAGCAATCTTGAATGAATATACGGTCTTTAGAACTTTGGAATTTTCCTTACCTATGGGGTTCGTATTTGTATTTTATCGTATTTACAAAGGAGAGTAAACTTCACTGTTACAAACTTGAACTTCCAACTGCTGGCTGGTTGATCGTCTGCACATCTTAAATTTAAAAACGTCGCAATTGTAAAGTTTCCTAGCACCTTAATAATACCAACGTTAAACTTATAGAATGGGTTACCTGGCACAGTATTTACACAGGACTCTTTAAAACGTGCTGAAGTTGTCCACAAGCGACGATAAGGTGGTCACTTATCTTCTTGCTTGCTTTTGACATAAAAGATGCGTCGAATTCTCCATTTTCTAAAGTTACCAGTGCAAAAAAATATTATATTCGGACTTTTAAAAAGTTCTACAAATTCTGATTTTTCTTGGTTGTACTGGTTTTATTTTTGAAAATTAACATTCAAAATCCTAATTAAGTGTTTTTATTGCCAAAAGTAGCAGACGTAAGACCCGTATATTAAATTACATTTATAAATGTTTAGCTGTCATATGGTAAACACACTTACAAGTATGCCTGCATTAAAAACATGAAAATAATATCTCTGTTGCGGTCTGCTGAAAAATTTTATTAAAAAAAAAATACATTGTGTATTCAATTATGCGTACAGTAATAATTGAAATTTGTTGTCTGAATACAAGCATTATTTTCAACTATTTTTATGGGTTCTTCTGGAATACTTCGTACATCGGTATCACTGCAAATATTATTTTTTTATTATCAAGAAATTGATCAATGAGTGGCTGTAATGTCGGGTACTGAATATCGCCGATAACTTCTTTCCAATTATCATTCATATATTTATGGGCTGTTTTAGCTGAAATTGTATCAAATATTATAATTATATTGTCATATTTACTTAATATTAAAAAAAAAAAAAGGACTTATTAGTAACTACCTATTCTTTTTGATTAGTTTGATTTTAAGTGTATATATATTACAGACGTACACTATACAACTCGGTGTTAAGTTACTCATTTTAAGTGACATATAAAATATTTTGGAGATCTTATATACAATTAGACAAATTGCTAGTTGTCAATAGTTAGACATCCATCCTTTTAATTGATATTTTAACCAAACTTACAAATATGTGGCCAAGGTAGACACTACATAATAGGTGGACGATAGATGGGAAATTCATATCTTAAGAAATGTTACGAGCGTTCTTTACTAGTGAGACTATATGAATATATCTAAGTCAATGTTAGGTTCATGAAGTGTTATTTAATAAAGATTAGTACCTACCACTTTAAAGTAAAATATTAACAACACATTGGGAATACTTACATTTCTCATTATCGGTGCTAAATAATTTTGTAAATTCAAAAATAACATCATTTATATCTATATGTACAATATTATAATTCGTTATATTCATATGTGGTTTTCCATCAGAGCCTGTTATAGTTTCGATTTCGCCTTCTATTTCCATATGAACATTGTCTATAAATTGTAAATTAATTATATCATTGTAATAGTATTATTACTTTAGACCAGGAATTCTCATGGCATCATACTTATCTTTTATAGAATAATTTATTTTAGCTTATATTTTACGACTTGTAAACAATTTTGGAATGATAAAACATGTATTTGTACAAAATCTTATTAAAATCGATTAAGACTGAATCGATTTTTTCTCTTTGAAGTATTTCACGATTTATAAAATATTTACTGATAATTCTTATAACCAATTAATAATAATAAGAAAGTTATATACATAAAATTTCTACAAAATCAGTTGTGGTTAAATATTTTTAATACTGTTTACGATAACGAAAAGTACCACTGATTATTTTTATTTCGAATACCATATACAGTTGCGTATACAATTTTTATTATTTTTTTTTTTTAATTGTTAAAAAGGGCAACAAATAGGCAGACGGCCCATCTGATGTTAAATAGCTACCGTCCTCTATCAACAACTGCAACACAAGGAGCATAACTATTATATTGCCGACCTTGAATAGCGTGTTTCAATCTCATGTTTGTGTACAAATGTTGTGAATAAACCTTCTAAAGAATTTTACGGTTGCCGCTATTCTGCTGGGCTTTAGAGTATGTGGATGAGCGGCGGCGGGCGGTGCGAGTTTGAAGCGATGATAGAGGTACCATATCAAAAAGTTCTTCAGGACACTCTCCGTTATACATGCTGTAAAGCACACATAGAAACCCAATGTCTCTACGAAATTCTAATGAGTCTAGGCCGCATGTTAATTCGGAATCGTTAACAATGCGAATAGCTCACCTTTCGGAGTCAAAAGGAGAAAGCTAGTACACAGGAGCAGCAGCCCAGATATGTGAGCATATGTGGACATATTTGCGCTTTATAGAGTACAAGTTGTTGCTTTGGGGTGAAGTACTGTTTTGACCGGTTGAGGATAACTCGCTTTTCAGGTGCCAATTAGGCCGTGCTTTCCAAATGAGGTCAAAATTACACATCGCTTTACTTGTTGACACCAAGGATTGATATTGCTAGAGATATTGAGAGAAGTGTCCTGATATTTAGGTGATATGACGAATGGTTTTTATTGTGGAAAATGGACAGACTTGTATTATTGAGGCATTCAATTCGACAATGTTTGCCCCTCCCTAATCGGAGGCCTTCTCTAAGGATTTTTCAATCTCAAACACAAGTTTGGTTGGGTTTTGCTCCACTAGTACCTGGGACATACTTGCACGGCCGAGTATACGGCATCACTCGTACTGTCATCCGCATAGCAATGAATATCAGGGTTATCCAAAAGTTCATTGATATGTAAAAGGTACAGTGTAGCTGATAGCATAGAACCTTAAGGGACACCGTCATTTATTACTATGACATCAGAGGTGCAGCCATCGACTACAACTCTTATGCTCCACCCTAACAAAAAACTACCCACACGCAAAGATCCTCAGGGACACTGCAGGACCTTAGTTTGGAGGGAACAGCTTTTGCGATGTCAAGGGTAATGGCAAGGGCAATGGTTGAAGATCACAAGAACTTACTTTGTATTTATTTTTTTACTGATATTCTAAAATCAAAAATTGTTATTGAAAATTCTTTTACTTTATAAATGTAGGAGCAATATAAGCATGTCATGTATTAAAAGGTTATGAAAATCGATGAATAAATTTTGCCTTGAAATCGGACACACAAACACACAGATAGATATAAACATTAAAAACTATGAAAGTTATAGTCACTGGGAGATCGGACACACATATTAATGTAAATATATAATACAGATATATAGATAGATATATCATATTTGTATGTATCTATGGGAATTTTATGAGATTTGACATAACTTGATTCAGCCTAAAATTATTTTGTTTTTTGGTTTTTGTTTCGAGAAATATTATTTTAAATACTGAACTTACCATATGTAATAACAATTTTTCCTTTACCCTCGATTGGGGTTGAATCAACCACACCTTTTTCAAAGTAATCTGCTTTTAAAATCAGTCTTGGGCAAATCAAGTCAAAATACCATGATAAATCCGCAGCAAATCTAAAAGAGAAGGAGGGAAAATTATTAACAATAAAATTGTGGTTTACATTTTCTCTATTTAAGAGAATAAGCTATTAAGAAAGTATTAATAAATGTAAAGAAAAATAAATAAATATTACGCATAGATTTTCTGATTTGATAGACTCCACCTTTCAAACCACGCAACAAAGATAAGATATATGGAACATCCTCAATCAAATTCTACATTAAATCTCTCGGAACTCCCTACTTCGATAAAGGAGCTATTTTACAAGCCGACGTCACACTCCATGCAAATGAATCAGTTAGTCGCAAGGAGATAGCATTACGGTTTGTGCCCTCACCTCAACCTATGATGAATTCATCATTGTGCCAGTTCGATATTAAATATAGCTTCCAGTTATAAGTTGGCAAAATCCACATTTCACTAGTGATTGCCTACGTACGAGATCATAAAAAACCCGGTAACAGCCTAACTGAAACAACAACCGATCCTAAAGACGGATTTACATTATCTAATACGTATGCGACTCCCTGAGAACTATGGCTGGTATAGAGCTCTTGATATATTTTCACAACCCGCCATTATTTCTCAACTCCTTATGGGAAGTAATAATTCACAAAACACGCCAAGACAGCGTGCATCAAAAGGAGCGCACGCACTCTTTGCTTGACAGTTGTAGTATGGTATAAACCTTCCCGAATAGATCTTTTGTATCCCGTAGTTATGCGTTTGTCACAATGGGTATAATGGGTATCATCAAATGATTACTGATTTAAAGCTATCCGATCATTAACTATCACACCGACACCGATTCTAGCTGCGATTATATCGCGTTTTCTGACTCTAACAAAAATTTTAATTTGAGGCTCCTTTATAACTAGCTCTCTCATTTGATTCAAATTTGACACATCACTAAATACATATATGCTGCATGTATGTATATATGCATATATATGTATGAATAATTTGTTACCTTAAATGAATTAAGACTCAACGAAATTGTAGCAAAGTCAAGTGATGCCGAGGTTCGATTACTATGACATTGTTACACTAGTTGCTGTTATAACTGAATCCACTTACACTCGGGACCATGTTCATTATAACTGTAAAAGTCCTTCCGGCCAATTCCATCTAGTCAGTTGGAAAACGGAACAAAACTATGCTAATAAGAATTAAACCGTAGATCAAATTTCTTGCTATTGACAAAATATTGCTTATGTGTGGTCAAAATATCGTCTCACCTTGTAGCATTTACTGGAATTAATGCTATTCGCTTTCGGGTAAGATTTTGTTTTTTTTTTTAAATTTCGTCAAAGTGAACATTATGGTGATATTTCAAAGGCATTTCCGATAATCTCATAATTCATGAAGTTATCGTAACAACACATTGAGTTATATTACTTTTTATTTTCATATTACCATAGCTATGTAAATCTGCAGGTGACAGTGACTATTTACTATTTATCAAAATTCTATATGAAATTAAAAATCATTAATAAAACTTACTTTACTTTACGACCATCACAGTCTTTCATACCATATATAAGTACATTTTTAAGAATGTAGTTCATATCATGGTCTAGATTAATATTTATTCTATCCATGTGAATTGGATCTAAGCTTTGCATTCCCAATGAATCATTACCAGCTACCGCTAACTTAATCAAAGGTTTATCTGCAGCTGTTACACAATCTTCATCGCTAAAATCACAAACTTCCTTATCCACACCTGAAATTATTTATGTATGGTAAATTTCTATTTTGTCATGCTTATCATGAAAGACAAATATGATGCTCTTACTAGAACGAACTTCACCAATAGGACGCTATATTTTTTAATTAAATTTTGTATTAATTTTTGCCTTTTGTGTAAATTCGTAGGAAGTTTATGATCTACAGTATTACCAATGACACAAATGATACAAATGATAAAATACGTGTTCCAAAATTTATCGCATTTCATCGGGCAACAATATGATTTCCGATATTATTGTAGTATAATCGTAGTAAGTATTTCAAAAATACACACACACACACACACACAATGTGCGATGGATTTATGTAGTAGATGATAGTTGCACTATTCTTAAGGTAAAATATATAGTTTTGTATGGTGAATGTTATTTGTACTGTACTTACTGCGTAGTAACGCAGTGCGAAAATTATGAAGTTATCGTTTTAAATTACTGAATTTAGTTTTTGCTTCGTTTTTCTTAACAGTGTAATAGATGTATATTCGATTATAGTATTGATTAGTAAAATAAATGTATATAATTAAATTCACTTACATAACACCACAGCAAAAACATTTAATAAAATCGAAAATAATATTGGTTTTAAAAACATTTTGCTATTAATAAACTAAAATATTACGAATAGCATAAACTCTTTATATAAATAAAGAACCCAACTTTAGAATTGTTAGCGTCTAAATATCAGAATTAATAATATCACAGGTATATATATACCTTCTACAGAGTAAACCCTTCCCTCTGTAGTTTGTTTAACAATAATTATTTATTTTTGTTGTTCATTATGTAAACTAAATTTTACGAGTTAATTTATACATATTTATAAAATTATCCCGTGAGTAATTTCTTTGTTACTGGTTTTTCTACTTTAACCTTGTATATTATATGATGTGAAGGTTACAAAAGTTGTTTTATTTCCAGACTGGTGTAATAAAAGTAATGCTAACTTCAACTTATTTTTAATAAAAAAAAAGTAACTAAAAGAATTGCTTTTCATAATTACTAGCGCTTATTATGTTATGTAAACGTATCTTAACAGATTTATTAAACATTACTAAATAAACTTGAATAAGCACATTATTGAATTATCTTTACTAATATTGTAAACGCGAATGTGAATTTGTTTGTTTGTTACATTTTCATACCTTAACTACTTAACCGATCATTATGAAATTACCAAGAATATAGAAGAGCACATGGTACACTTAATAACATACTAAATATTGTTCGAGTAAAAACTAGTAAACCTATAAAATAAGGTAAAAAAAACTTAGATTTTAATCGTTTATTTGACAAATATATATCATATTTTATGTACGCCATTACAGAAATGAATATTAAAAAACAGTTACTGTTTTATCCAGTTTTATGGGTTCTTATAATATAGTTCGTATTTCGGTACCACTGCGAGAAATTTATTGATATTATTCATAAGGCGATCGATAAACGGTTGCAATATCGGGTACAGAATCTCACCGCTCATATTTTTCCAGTTGTCGTTGAGATATTTATGGGCTTTTTCAGCTGAAATGTAATAATTAGTATATCAATGATATTTTGTTATAGTTATTATTCAAAGCATAAAAGTTAATAAATCATTTTCAGCTCCATTTCCTAAACATTGATTTTCTTGACGAGAAGAGATCATGTGAGAATCAATCATTGCGGCTAACTTTAAATTTATTCGCCATGGGTATAAGTTGCTCCACTAAATGGCATATGTGAGACTTTCGTTTGGATCTTATAAAAAAAAATGTAACATGATGCTATCGAAGATGCCACGAAGTGGATAAACAGTAAGTGAGAAACATCTAGTAAATGACCTTATGAAAATTTACAAGACATCGTAACCGGTGTGACTATAAGAAAGATTAATCATTTTAAATAAGAGAAATAGTGTTTCGTCCTTCCCGTTTACCTATTTACGGATATTTTTTTACATTTAATAGAGAGTAATTAACTACATAAATTATAAATTGTTTACAACGCTATGGAAATCTTGTGGTAAAAGCCGATGTACTTACATTTTACTTTGTCGGTGCTTAATATATTTGTAAATTCATGAATAGCATTATCCTTTACATCCATTAAGTCAGTCTCATAATTTGTGATGTTCATATGTGATTTTCCATCGGAACCTATTGTAGTTTCGGTGTCTCCATGTATACCTACATGATAATTATCTGTAATTTGTAAATTTAAAGTTATAAATTAGGATAAATAAATTTCTATATCCTACACTACGGAATATTCAAGGTTTACTAATTTTTAATGTTATATAATATTTTCGACTTATATAGAAAATAGAACGTCCATTTTTTCATTTTTCATTTAAATAGACTCAGTGCTAAACATACCATAAGTAATAGAGGCATTCCCGTTACTCTCAATTGGGACTGAATCAACATCGCCTTTTTCAACATATTCTGATTTTAGAATTAGTCTTGGGCAAATCATATAGTAATGCCATGATAAATTCGTATCAAATCTGAAAGAGAGATAGAATTTAATATTTAAATTTAAGTTTTCCCTTTGCAAGAGAACACGTATACTCCGGAACTAGTTAATGAATGCATAGATAGTGAAAGAAATTCGCAATAATTTTAAATGGCGCTTCATCTTTTCTATGTTTGTAATAATATACTGCGATGATTTGTAGATATTTCAGTTAAAGTCGGATGAAGGTTTCCTGATTTAGGTTGTAATTATTAATATACTAGCTGACCCCGGCGAACTTCGTAACGCCTAACAGTCGATTTTTTAATACTTATTCTGCTATTCGGGACCATCGTATAAATATTGACATTCATATTTTTACGATACTAACGTCACTCAATTGTTTTGCCTTCCCGGAACCTCTCCACTAACACTTAAACTTTATGGTATGGTATTAAAGTTCAAATTTACTTTTAAGTATTATTACGAATCATTTGTATGGAAGTATAGAAAAGTGTCGCTTTTTAGACTTTTCCAGGTAATTTTTTTAATTTTTCTCTCCGTAAGATCCCTCCTCGTACTTCAAGGAATATTCTAAAAAAAGAATTAGCGAAATCGGTTCAGCTGTTCTCGAGTTTTGCGCTTAGCAACACATTCAGCGATTCATTTTTATATTATAGATTACGTTTTATTTAGTTCGCGTAATGAAATGATATTGAGTTTATTTGCTTACTTTTCGGTTAAGTCATGATATTTTATAGCTCGTATATTATATCGTGTATGGTATAGTATGGTTATCTATCTGATTATCCTAAGATCATCCACAAGCTAAAGTGTTGATAGCCGTTTTGGGTTTTTTAAAGGGGACATTAAAATCTTTCAAAAAAACAACCTTTTCTATAGGCTATCAATTCTTGACATCATAGAAATTCTTTGTGATAAATTACTTTTTCCTTTTAAAGCTGATATAACATGCCAATACTTTTGTTGCAGATATTTGTAGATTAAATATTGGTTTAATATAATTAATTATAGCCTGTCAATCTATTTGGTTGCTAAGACGTCAATTCATTTGTTAGTGTAACTTACTTCAATTTTTTAATAGTACAGTATTTCATACCGTACAAATATACATCTGTGAAAGTGTAGTGCATGTTAGCGGATATGTCTGCATGTATTGTTTTCTCGTAGGGTTGTTGTAAACTTTCCATGGCCCATGCCTTATTACCGGCTATGATTACTTTTAATAATAAATCGGCTGCTTTTGTGACACAAATTTCATCGGTGAAATCACATATTTCCTTATCGACACCTGAAATGAGTTATATATTTAATTACGCATATAGTTCCATAAGTGCTTTCGTACTTAGGAGATAAGACGAACCATGGGAAGCAACTCTACCCCACTAATTCCAAGTGTGCCTGGAGGACCCAATCGTAGTAGCGCCCGGTGTACAAGAATTATGCTGGAGAAAAGGATCCTTGAGAAGGTAAAAACCATCTGGAGGGTTCTAAATCCAGCAACAACTGAAAGCACCATAACGACAACAGATATCAATTGGATAAACGGGGTTCTTAGCTGTAGAAATACAACAACACACAACCAACCGAAAGCTTTGTACGTGGAGAGAGACGCTATAGCGACTACCACAACCGAAGTTGTAAAAGACCTTCAGGAGAAATTGGTGCAAATGCACGGTAAAAAAAAACGAAAAACAAGCGTGCGCCATAATTTCCATACTGGTAAATAGTTTCAGAGAGCCCGATAAACGTCCGCGGCTAATCGTAGATGAGGCTCTTATGAACCATTTCGGAAGCATCTTGACTGCCGGCCGGCTAGCAGAAGCAGACGAAATTCTTCTCATTGGGGATTTTAACCAATTACCATATAAAGACCGGGAAAACCGGTTTCGGATGGCGTACTGCAGACCGACAGCCGTCGCCGGTATAGACCAGCAAATTATTGTTTCGAGATTCAAGATTCGCATTAACTCTTTTTGATGTGATTTATTTACCTTGCTATCAAATTTGTTGTCATAATTTACTATACACTAATAAAGAGACGGTTTACTTTAAAGAAAGATTTGAGTGTAAGTATTCAATATCTACCTTTAATTAACGGTCTAGAAATTATAGTGATTTTTCAGATTTTAATAATGAAAAAACAAAATTTAAAAAAGTTATCGTTATGTTATTTGATAAGTTCTATATTTTTCACGTGTATTATGTTATACCGAGTGAATAGAAAAAACATTAAATATTCACTTACATGATGACGCTGTCGCCAAAATACTTATCAAAATCGAAAAGGATATTCCTTTAAAAAACATTTTGTTGTCGATAACTTGAAATTGCTTTTATAAATGAGTTGGGCCCTGGCCTGTACACGTTTATATATATTAATTAATAATGTATTTTACGAAAATAACTTTCTTGTTTAACGAATATCCTCCACTTTTGTCGTGTATGGTTTTTATTGAAATGGGGCCGTTTTATTTATATTATTCTTATAAAGAATATACTCATGGTTTTTCTTAATGTTTTCCTTATTATTTTTTCGAAGAATCAATAAACTGTAGACTTTATCTACTGTAATAAAATAACTGGAACTTTCATACTCATTATTAAACTTAAAAAAATACTTAGGGTGTGATTTATTTTCATCACAATAACTTTCATCCGGTTGTTTTAGCAGGCCTAATAAACGTTATTCTATAAATAAATATTCTTTATTGTGACAATTTATATCATAATTGTATGTTCCGTATTTCTATGACTTATATGTTAGCACAAATCATTTCTTTTTTTATATTAATTTTACGTGAAATGGAATGTATCCATTCCTTTTTCTTCGTGAACGCACTTTATCCGAACACAAGTGCTGCTCTCTAACGAACACCGAGGGTACGTTTTTGAATCTCGCAACGTCGTAACCGCTCTGAGCGTAACTGCATTTAAAACACTTGAATATCGGTAATATCACTACAAAACCTGTACAAAACCTAGTGCCAGTGTAGACTAGAGTGTTTTATTAACAAGATCAGCGACCTAAGCTACAAGCTTAGCCGGGGTATCCCGAAGAAGCGGATCTCCGTGTAAAGGTGAGTGGTGGATACATGTCCTCGTAATTTCATTTCCTATACATTGTATTTATGTCATAATTTGCAATTGCAGGTTTTTATAATTTTTAAAATTATAAACAATATTAAACTAGTTCAGTGTAGAATTCGCTAATCTCTTTAAATAAAAAAGGCAATACATTTTCAAATGCAACATTACAACTCCAAAGGCAACAAAATGGATCGAACTTTGAATACTCGTATATACATCGTTACTAATATTATAAAGGTGTTAGTGAGTTTGTTTGTTTGTTACGTTTTTAAGCCTTAACTACTTATTCGATCATCACCGTATTCAAGGATACGAAATAATTGAGTAAGTGTACTGTTCCCGGGGGATAAATGAAATCTTCAATAACACTAACGAAGTCGCGAGCAAAAGCTAGTCACATATAAACAATGTGATTGTAGTCAGATGATCAAATTATTATTTAATTTATGTTTTTAGACAAATGTGCATGAATAACGTGTAATGACGTCAATTAGAACGAGTTTCCACAAACTTGCATATTAATGTATTGAAAACGTTTTTAGTAACTTAATATTCTTTTACATAGTTATCTTGTGGTATGGTTATAAGTGTTATAAGATTTAATCATTGTTATATAAGTACATAAGCTTGAACTTATTAGGTATTCATCTTCATATTATACAAATTAAAACTTTTAACAGTTTTATGCACACGATTCATATTGACTTTAGTCTTTTTGTGTCTATTTAATTTAAGTTTAACCTTATATTATCAAGTCCTTACTTTTAGTTACCGTTCATATAGAAAATTTCAAAATATTTTTAATTAAATATGATTATTGAATTAAACGAAGGGACCATTATTCTCGATGCATTCTTGTCATTTTAATGGAAGTTTATTGATATCTCTACTGTAGAAACCCTGGGAACTGGAATCGATGAACACTTTAATGGTGTTTTAGGCCGCCTCATCGAATTTGAATTTTTTTAAGCAAATTACGATATGAATGCTAATACGCTGGAGTCGTTCTTGTGAATATTCTGGGTGAAAGAGAGCATTTTAGTATTAACTCCTTTACTCATAAGACGGTCCGGTGGCGATTTGTGGATGCGCGTATCGTGAAACAGCAGTGGAGTTAAACAATTGACAATAGTTTGGTAGTAGCCATGTTCATAATCATTTAAAATTCATCACAGTACACCTATATAGTAATTATGATGGCAGGTCTCACAAAACTGCAATTAATAATGTAGCCATATAGATTCACTGTGCACTGAGAAGTAACATTTTTTACTCAATATATGTTTAGGATATGGTTGTGTTTCTTACCTTGCTGTCGACAAGTGTGACAGACATTTGCGATTATCACACAGGTTTTGCTATACATAATAAGAGACGATCCGACTTAGAATACTTATATTTGTGTGTATTCAACAACTTAAGATTAGCTTCGACGCGATTACGTTGTTATTGTCCTGCGAGTTCATACTTTTAAATCTTTCCGTATTAATATAATTGATAGAAGTATCATTTTGTCACCTACGCTTTAGGATGCTACTAATTTCGACCTGGATTGAATCTGATGTTACTATAACTATCAATGAAATTTCATCGACTGTGTCTCTGAACGTTTCGTTTCTAGGCTCATTGTTGAGTTAAAAGTTTGTAAAGCCGACCAAAGCAAAAATATAAAATACACTTAACGTACCTGGAGAATACATTTGCTTAATATTGTGCATTATATATGCTGCATTGACGTTATGTCGTAATTCATATCCAAAAGTAAACGTCTACTTATTTCTTTATTTAGTGTTTAGTTTTAAACTTGAAATGGAAGTTGTATGGTAGAGCTACGCTGAAACTATTACTGGTTTCAGAATGAATGGGTCGGCTCGCCCGGGGTAGTACCACCCTCTCACAGAAAACCGACGTGAAGTAACAGTGCTTGCACTGTTGCGTTTCGTTCGGTCAGTGAGAGCGCCGGAGGCCCACATATATTAAAAGGCCGGCAACGCACTTGCGACTCCTCTGGTGTTGCTAGTGTCTATGGACGGCAGTGATAACTTACCATCAGGTGACCCACCTGTTCGTTTGCCCCCTATAATATAAAAAAAAAACACGCCGTTGTAACACATCATGAGGTAAATTAAAAATAAAGCTCATTTTTTTATAATCAATAATTATTATAAAATTAGTTTTGTTGTCTTTATTATGTAATATTTTACTTAATAAACGGTGAAAAGCTCCGATGTTAAGCTTATTACAGGGATAACTAGACTATGGTATATTAATTTGAGTTCGTCTCCTGAAGTTTTTGTTATGAAGTAGTAAATTAATTACACATTCTTTTAACTCAATTATAATAAGTCTTAGTTAACCAACAACTTCAGTTAAATTCAAATTATAATTTATATAAGATTTAATCATTGTTATATAAGTACATAAGTTTGAACTTATTAGGTATTCATCTTCAGTGTCTGCATCTTAAACACAGCACATTGCCTATAATAGAAACATAATTTTCTGGTTCCCAAATTCAGGATAAATAAAGGAGGCAGTTTTATTTCATACTTAAAAAATAATATTAATAAAAACAAGTGTGCCATTCATCTTAGAATTGTCATATCAATTTTTGTTTGATACATAATTATTTTAAGGTAAAATATATCTAAATTATTTTATATATAATTTTCAGAAATAAAATACAACACTATACTGGCACAATGAACAAATTAGGGTCAGAGTACGTAATGAATGACATTTCTAACGAATCGTTGTAGAAAGCTTATTTTAAATAAAAATGTGGTACATGTGTTTATATATAGTCCCGAATAATATGTATATTGAATATAAATGAAACAATTAATGTTTATATACAAAAAATATAGAAATATGCAATGACTGGAAACAAAGAAAAGTTAACATCAAAGCCATCTTTAGTTTTAGCTTAATTTTTGAACTACTCCAATTTGAAAATAGAGAAAGCAAAATATTGGGCTTATTTTGTGGTCTGGACATCAATTTCTCAAACTGAAACCATTATTGCAGCAAGCTATTTCACCGCTAGTATTGATTTTAACAAAAGTTAGAAATGGTAAATTACTTGAAATATTTTGAACTAGATTTAATAGGCATGGTTCGCTTTTATAAATGAATTTAATAACTGCGCTCCAAATAACGAGATGTGTTTCTTACTTGCATCTCATTAATCGAGTACGGAGCATACAGACGCTTTGCTAAAACTATATCACTGTCATTTACATATGTAAGAATTTTTTTAAATATATGGCTTAAGAAAATTAATGAATACCGCAAACATATTTTTGGAGAAAATTGCTCCCTACTTTTTTTTTGAACTGATAAACCCGGTTGACTCTTTTGTCCTCTACAGATTCACCGGACTACTAAGGGGCTTATGGCACTCACCCGATTTGTTTAGGCGATCAGCGCAAAGTCACATGTATGTCAGCTGTATTCATTATTATAAATAAAGATTATTATAGTGCATTAACAGAATTATGAGATTTCTATAAACACTATAGAGAAACTGAGGTATTTGAACATATTGTCAAATAGATCGCTTTATGTGAGGATACTCGTCGTAGTGTTCCAGAGAAAGTCGTGGTTGTCGTATGAGCGATGAAATGTCATTTCGATGCAGGCTTAAACCCCGGCATGTACCAACGGTGATAGAAAAAATCGTGAGGAATCCTGAGCCTGAGAAATGTTCTTGCAGTACCACTATACGTGGGAAAAAAAAAATATATATATACTTTGTATAGATATAATATTTTGTAATCGTCATGAGCTGGCGTGGTGATTATGTCCATACTTTGCTTTGGAAGAGGCCTATGGTCCTGCAGAAGGTATCTTACAGGCTGATATTATGTGATTATGCGAGGAGCGATAACATTATAAATTAATATAAGATGTTTTTCCAATACGAAAATTATAGCAACTTCATTATTTCTTCTTTTATTATATTCTTTCTAAACTTTAATTTGTTTACTCCCAATGGTCTGTCTCTTTATAGACCTTAACTGCAATATTACAAAAATCAATAAAACAATCGTTGGACTCAACGTATTCTTCCATCAAAGTAAAAAATCGGAATTAGTAGGTGTTATATTGGTGTTATATTTCATACCCAAACTCACGAAGTTTACTTCTTTACAATAGTTGTACAGATATTAAGATTCCTTAATATTAGAAAAGATCACAATTTTGTAATCTAATGTTTTAAATACAGTAAAATTAAAAAAGTTTATAGGTAATAATAATGTTTGATTCTGCATCAAGGTCCTAAAGCACATGACCAATTTACAGAACAATAAGCCCCATGTCAGACAGGTGTTAATGTAAAAATACTAATACAGAGTGAATTGTTACGTGACGAACGTGCTTATCCTGATATCCTTACTAATATTATAAATAGAAATGCTATGTTTATCCGCTATACTTTCGCAGCTTAAGTACAGAACCGATCGTCATGAAATTTCACATAAGCTTTCTCAGGTATACAGAAAACAACAAGGGCTAACTGCTTATATGCACATTTTAAATTTAGCAAAAAGGTGACAACCCTAAGGTTTTCTAGCACCTTGATAATGCGTACGTTAGTGTTGTAGAATGGGTTACCTGGACTAGTATTCACCCAGGGCTATGACTTAGGGCTCTTAAAAAAGTACTGCAGTTGTCTATAAACAACGGTAAAGTAGGTCGCCTATCTGTCTGCTAGCTTTTGGTATAAAAAATACGTCGAATCTTCCATTTTCAAGTGTGAGCACTGAAGGATGTTATTATATTCGGGCTTTTAAAAAAATCTACACCATTTTACAAATGTTGTGTTTGCTTGGTTATGGTAATTTAACTTTTGAAGAATAAAATTCATAATCATAATTCTATGTTTTTGTTTTCAGAAGTAGCAAACGTAAAACCCCGTAATAACATTTATATATTTATAGCAGTAATATAGAAAACACAGTTACTGCAGAAAAGACATGAAAAATAAAATCTCAGTTGCAGTGTGATGAAATATTTTATTTAAAGAAAAGATATTATATTTAAATTGTGCATACAGTAATTATTGAAATTTGTTGTTTGAATACAAATATTAGTTTTACCTATTTTTATGGGTTCTTGTAGAATAACTCGTTAACCGGTATCACTGCAATTAATTTGTTTTTGTTATCAAAAAAGCGATCAAGGAGTGGCTGCAATGTCGGGTACTGCATCTCACTGGTAACTTCTTTCCAGTTATCATTCATATATTTATGTGCTTTTTCAGCTGAAATATAACAAATATTGTGATTATTTTGTCAGTTTTACTTAAGTTTGAATAGGACTTAATAGGAAATCCTTTTACAGAGGTTATACTACACAACTCGGTGTTAAAGTACTCACTATAATTTATACATGAGATATTTGTGTAGACCTTATGTATACGATTAGACAAATTACTAGTTGATCATAGTAAGAATAAAAGATGTGACAACTGACATCCATGCGTTTAATTGATACTTTGGCCAGTATTATAAAGACAAGACCAAGGTAGACAATAGATGTACAGTAGGTGGACGATAGATGAGAAATACTTAACATCAGAAATTTTAGAAGCCCTTTTGATTAGTGTGACCACATGAAGGTAATCTTAGACTCCCGGAATGATATTCAATAAAGAATAACAGACTACATACCTCTTAACAGTAACATTTTTACAACAGATTGCGAATACTTACATTTCTCATTGTCGGTGCTAAATAAATTTGTAAAATAATAAGTAGCAATATCTTTTACATCCATGTGTACAATTTTATGATATGTTATATTCCCATGTGGTTTTCCATCGGAACCAGTTATAACTTCGACTTTACCTTCATTTTCTATCTCAACATTATCTATGAATTTTAAATTAATTACAATAATTATTAGTATAGAGTAACAATGCTCACAGCTCCATATTATCTTTTATATAGTCAAATATTTTGGGTTATATTCTACGGCTCGTAAAGATAATATTTGGAATGTTATCATTCCTATGTACAAAATTTTATTAAAGTCGGCTGAGATTGAAAATATATATTATTATAAGCCATTTACTGATAATCCTTTTAGTCCGTTAACAATAATACATACTTTGTTTATAAAATTTCCACAAAATCAGATGTTGTTAAATATTATCAGTATTCTTTACGAATACTAAAGCTACTACTGATTATTTTTATTTCTAATGCCATATCTATCTGTCTACACAATTTTCATCCAAATTAGTTGAGAATTGCTAAACTTCTAAATGCTTGTAATTTAATTTGTATTTTATTTTTTATTACTATTCTAAAATCTAAAATTGTTATTGACAATTATTCTTTTACCTTATAAATGTAGGAGGAATATTAGTTTCCCATGTATTAAATGTTATCAGAATCGGTGAATAAATTTTGCATTAAATTCGGACATACACAGATACAAATATAAAAAAACTATGAATACAATAATCACTCGAAGAACGATACATATGTTGATAATAGGTATACAAATATAGATATTTGTTTGTATCTATGGAAGTTTCATGAGATTTAACAGAACTTGATTCAGACTAAAATTATTTTGATTCCTGTTATTTTTTTTTTAAAGACAATTTTAAATATTGAACTTACCATACGTAATAACGATTTTTCCTTTGCCCTCGATTGGCGTTGAATCAACCACACCGTTTTCAAAGTAATCTGCTTTTAACAACAGTCGAGGGCAAATCAAGTCAAAATACCATGTTAAATCCTTAGCGAATCTGAAAGAGAAGGAGAGAATCAGATTAAGCGTATAAATGTGGCTTAAATTTCCTCTATTTAAGAGAATATGCTATCAATCAATGCAACAAAGACAAGATATACTCGTATGGAACATCCTTAATCGAATCTTACATTGAATCCTTCGTAATTATCTACTAGGTTAATGGAGCTGTTTTTTATGCCAACATAACGCTCCGTACAACTGAATCAGTTAGTTGCGAGGAGATAGCATTACTTTTTGTGCCCCATCTGAACCTAGAATGAAACCATTATTGCGCTGGTCCGATATTAAGTGTGGCATACAATTATGATGTGGCATAATCCACATTTCACCAGAGCACTTGCTTATATACCAGACCACAAAAAGCCCGGCAACAGTCCGACAGGAACAACAACCGACTAGACGGACTCGCTTGATAAGTCGATCGACTAAAACTTATTCAATTCGTATGCGACCCTCTGACGACCATCGATGGTATAAAACTCTTGGCTTATTCTCTCAACCGGACATTATTTCTCAATTACTTATGGGAACTCAGATTTCACAGGCCACGCCAAGACAGCGTGCACAAAATGGAATGCATGCCCTTTTTACTTGATAGTTCTAGTATTAATAGATCTTTTGTATCCCGTAGTTATTACGGTTGTCACAATGGGTATCATCAAGTGACTACTGATCTGAGACTATCCGCGCATTGACTCCGAAACCGATCCTAGCTGCGAATATATCGGGTTTTATGATTCCAACAGAAGTTTTGATTTAAAGCTCCTTTATAACTAACTCTCCCATTTCGTTAAAATTTTACACGTCACTAAATACGTATATGCTACATGTATGTATTAACGCATATATATGTATCCAGTATTTGTTACATCAAATGAATTAAGACTCAACGAAATTGTAGGAAGGTTAAGTCATGTCAATGATCGGTCAATATGACATTCTTACACTAGTTGCCATCATGTCTGAATGTAATTTGTGCTCGTCACCAAGTTCGGTACAACTGTAAAAGTCATTCCGGCCTCATTTCCATTTAGTCAGTTAAAAAAGAGAACAAAACTATTCTAATGCTACTCCCATACCTGCGTGTATCGGCACGAAGTTTTGTCTATGGTCAGACTAAATGCAGATGTGGGAAGATGTTATCGTTATGCGTTACGAACTATCGGATTGCGTGACGATACACGCAGCACGATAACTGGGGCCGCGGTTTCTACACACATCAAAGGAACTTGGAGACGCTAATTTCGAGATATATTGAAATGACTATAGTATGCAAACGTTATACTACGCATTTATCGGAATTCATTTTGAGGTTACTTTTTAGCGGCACGAGTGACCGAAGCTTCGTTGCGCAGGTATGGGACTAGCATTATAAGAATCAAACCATAGATCTTTTTTCAAGCTATTTGACAAAATCTTGTTTATGTGTAGTCAAAATATCGTCTCACCTTGTAGTAGGGTTACCTAATGGAATTAATACTATTCGCTTTCGGGTAAGATTTTAGTATATATGTTTGGTTTCGTCAAAGTGAACATTATTGTGATATTTCAAAGATATGGTTCTATAATCTGACAATTCATGAGGTTAACGTAGCAACACATTGTGTTGTATCAGTTTTTATTTTCATATAACAATAGTTATGTATATCTGCATGTTTGCTTTATGGATAAAAATTCTATATGAAGGTAGAAATCATTAATAAAACTTACTTTAATTTACGACCGTCGCAGTCCTTCAGACCATATATATATGCATTTTTTAAAATATAGTTCATATTATTGGATAGCTTAATATTTATTGTTTCCACGTGGTGCGGATCTAAGTTATCCATTCCCAATGAATCATTACCGGCTACAGATAACTTAAATAAAGGCTTGTCTCCATTTGTTACACAATCTTCGTCGCTAAAATCACAAACTTCTCTATCCGCACCTGAAATAAATTATATGGTAAATTTCTATTTTGTTATAATTATCATTAAAGACTGATATGGTGCTCATGCTGAAATGAACTTCACCAATAGGATGCTATAGTTATGAATTAAATATTGTATTGATGTTTAATTAAAATGATTGTTTATTACCCTCTATAATAGACTTAAATACGATTTTTTCTGTGTTCGTCACACAAAAGTTTATCGTCAAAATCACAAAGTTTTTTATCGACATCTAAAATAGATTAAGCACTTTCATTGAACAAAAGGCGATTACTGAAGATGGTGTGAATTGACGTAATAGGATACAGTTTCAGACTTTTACACTGATTTTTTTATAAACTGGTAAAATACGTATATCTAATGATCACAAGCACTTAATAAAAGATCAAGGTTCTGTCATATTGAATAATTTAATTCAATCGTGTTTGAAAATTGTGCCAGTATAGTCCCAATATCACTTTGTCTCTAATGGAAAGTAAGACGATGACATTTTATAATTAATAATGATTTCTAAGTTATACAATAATATTATGTTTTTATTATTGCAAAAATCAAGGATATTGAGTTTCAGGAATCGCAATTTAAATTAAATATATTCTTTACATTGATATACACGCAGATGTCTTTATATTTACAGTAATCCGTTAAGAATTCTAATTTCCTTTTATTTTTTATTTTTTCTGTAACCAATATCTTACTTGGTTTCGAATAATATATTATAAGATGGCCGAAGCTAACTGACTAAATTAAGAAATGGCGTTGTATACTAAATATATGGTTATATCCTAAGCATATAATTCCTTAGCGACATAAATAAAATTTTTGGTCTCAATAACATGCATCCTTTTATCGAATATTCTATAGAATTTTTTAACGCGACTCTCCCTCTATACTTACATTATTTATATTTATTTCTTGAATAGTAATACACCTACATATATATATACGTAGATTAAAAGTAAAGAGGAAATATAACCAAAACTAGGAACTATTTTCTCCTATGCATAAATCTTAATATTTTCTGTCTGTGTGTTATTTATGTAGATTATTGAGTGCGCTGTTCTGAATATATAACTAAGATAGCTCATTGTACAAGACGGAATCTGACACAGAAAAAAAAAAAATTTAAATACAACTCATACTCTTAATATGATTCACCAGTGTGATATGTTTTTGTATTGTGGATGGTAGTTATACCGTTTCGTATTGTCAAATGTAAACTATTGTTTATGACATGATTGGAACTGATTTAGAAAACTATGGTTTTAAAATGTACAAGTAAAAAAGTTTTCGTTTTTAATTTCTCAAATTTTGCTCATACTGAATTTTTTTTATTACATACATAATTTAATAGCAAAGTATTTTTTAGAATGGAAAAATAGAAGAAAAAGAAGAAAGAATGGAAAAAAAAATTCAATAAATAACCAGGTTTACTTACATAACACCGTAGCAAAGCCACTTAATAACGTCAAAAATAATATAGGTTTCAAGAACATTTCGATGTTCGTAACTAAAATTCGTTGAGATTTGTATAACTTCTTTATAATGAAGCCCTAACTCTTGAGTTGTAGGCGTTCAAATATAAGATTTATTACATACCAGTGTATATATATATACTCTAGTTTTTTGATGGATTGTTCTGCATGGCTTGTTTAATTTTTTTCGGAGTTCATTAATTGGAATAAATTTAATTAATCTATTTATATAAAAAAAATTAATATATTTGCTTATTTTCTTAGTTCAGTATAACATTTTTTTTATTTTTTTTAAAACATTTCGAATAAAATTGTTTTAAAAAATTTATTAATTATCGTTATAGTCAATTAAATGATAATTTTGATCATTACCTATTATATATTATCTAAATAAATACTTTTATTATAACTTCCTACTTAACCATAATAAGATAATGAGAACACACTAATATAAAATTAGCTGTTGCCCGCGGTTCCACTTGCGTTTTTAACACGCTTTTTGTTCGTGTCACCTGTATAGCTATACTATATATAGATTTACGGAAACTTTGAACGTGATTTTGCCCCACTTTGAAAGATCAGATTTGAACCAAGCTTTGCACACTCATCGAAGACCCATGACAATGCAATAATTAGATCAAAATATCCGATTATAGCGATCAGATTTACTAGGATTCATAATTTTTTTTTGTATCCTTTGCATGAGAGTAAAAGAGATAGAGGTAGTGCGCGAACTACGCATGCGATAAAAAAAATTGAATATGTTTTCGAAATCAAGATACAACTGTTAACACTAGATGTGTTACATATTAAAGTCAGTTGTTTTAAAGCAAATCGAACTAGAATGCGAAAAATAAATTATAGTTAAAAAAAACACGCTGTTAGCAATAATCAAACTCAAAAGTAAAAAATAATTCTTAGCATAAATTTTTATGCTTTGTGTGACATTTTTAAAGTAACTCTGGGTTACATCTTCTATAATATAAAAATGAATCGCTGAATGTGTTGCTAAGCGCAAATTTCGATAAAAGCTGAACTGATTTCGCTAATTCTTCTTTTAGAATATTCCTTGAAGTACGAGAATGGATCTTACGGATAGAAAAATTATAACAATTGCCTGAAAAAGTATAAAAAAAACACTTTTCTATACTCCCATACAAACGATTCGTAATAATACTTAAAAGTAAATTTGAACTTTAATACTATAGCATAAAGTGTAAGTGTTAGTGGAGAGGTTCCGGGAAGGGAAAACAATTGAGTGACGTTAGTATTGTATAAATATTAATGTCAATATTTATACGATGGTCCCGAATAGCAGAAAATGTATTAAAAAAAAAAAATGAATCGACTGTTAGGCGGTACGAAGTTCGCCGGGGTCAGCTAGTAACCAAATAGATCTGGTAGTTAGTTTAAAAATGTCATATGAAGTATCCCACGCTTTTAGAATAGTGACATTAATTTTCTCATCAGTAATTTTATTGTAATGGTAAGAAATATTTACTTTTTAATATAATTATCGGTAAAATCGTCTTTTTTAGTTTTTTAAACTATCATTCAATTCAATTGTGCTAAAGAAATGTAGAATAACAGAATTGCTTTTTCAAAAACATTGGTAGGTATGACACTCACGCCGCCTACTGTAATATGTAATTTGTATATTAAATTTGTAAATACGAAGAGTGTGCCGAATGGGATTTACTATCACCTTAATATTTGGAAATTTAACCCACTATATAACATCCTAAGTACTTACTTACATTTTTTTTTTTTTTTTTTTTTTTATATAAGTTCGGCAAAATGACTGTACGATACCTGATGGTAAGTACGGTACAGTCCAAAAACAATGGCGACTGTCGGTGTTAAATACCAACGGCAGTCGTCGTCATCATGCCGACCTGCAAAAGTGCCTCTTCACGCCTCGTTTGAAGGACCCCATATCATAAGAGGGAGGGAACACACTAGTCGGGAGGCGATTCCACATCTTCACAGCACGACAAAGATAAGAAAAACCTCATGATTTTTTTAATTATTTTACTTTATAGGTAAACGTTTTGACCACAATCTGATGTGAGAGGGAGACTGGCTCTCAAGTGCAGCTGCCGGAACACACCAACAGGTGCTTGGCGACAGATTTTCAACTTGAGGGTGGTAGCTAGCCAGATGGACCTAGAAAAAGCCCTACCACCATGCTATGGTTTCATCACGATGTTTTCCTTCAACGAAAGCTCTGACTCAGTTGCATAAAAAAGTAGTAGTTTGTAGGTAGTAGAGCTACGCTGAAGCTTTTATTGGTTTCAGCATGAATGGGTCGGCTTACCCGGGGTAGTACCACACTTGCGTTTCGTTCGGCCAGTGAGAGCACCGGAGGCCCACATATTTAAAAGGCCGGCAATGCACTTGCGACTCCCCGGTGTTGCTAGTGTTTATGGACAGCGGTGATCACTTACCATCAAGTGACCCGCCTGTTGGTTTGCCCCCTATAATATAAAAAAAAAGTAATCGTTTGCTTTCAATTCTAAGCTTTTTAATTCTTTTCAGTTTGTCATTTGTCACAAATACTTATATTTAATATCCAGTTTAAATTGGCTTATATTTAAACGAAATATTGAATTATAATAGTCTAAATATCGTTAATATCTCAAATAAAGAAACAACTTTATAAAATTAGTTTTTGTCAACCACAAAATTTTTATGAATATGTAATATGTGCGTTAGGTAGGAATGTAATGGCATACATTATTATTGTACATTTATTGAACGCTCCTTTGAGTGTTTCTTCAATCAGCAAACTATGTCCTTTTCATTCATAATGATACCATGTAGGAATGTCAAGAAATAGTATACACAAAAATTCATGTTTCAATTTTCAAATTCATAACTTATTTGTATACTAATTATCTATTCCGCAAGAAAATGCATTACGAAACTGTTAATATATATAAAATATCTTATTACAAACAGCTCTTTTATCTTCAACATTTTTAAGTTCACATACACCTTAGTTTCTAATGTAGCAATTAGAGCCGTCCTCCAGCAAAATGTTATAGGTGTTTGGGAACCTCTTAGTTTCTCGTCAAGAAAACTTAATGAGTACACAGAAGACACAGTCTTTATGACAAGAAATTGCTAGCTATCTATGAAATCATTAAATACTTCCAGCACATGTTAGAACCCAGATCATTTGCGATTCTAACCGATAACAGACCAATCACATATGCTTTAAAAAAAATCTGGACAAATGCTCACCTAGGCAGTAGGCAGCTATATTTAATAGCGCAATCCTCGACCAATGCTAGATACATTGCTGGAAATAACAATATAGTAGCAGATACGTTGTTTCAATCCGCAGAAACCATTAGTGTAGTAAATTATAAGACATTGGCACCGTCGCAAGACAAACATCCTCAAATGCGCAATCTCCTGTTTAAAGAATCTTTCGTACGTTTAAAGAAATAAATCGTACCCGCTTCAACTAAAAACTGTTTTGTGACATATCGATACCTTTTTGCCGACCCTACGTAACACCAGAATTTCGTCGTCAGATTCTCAACGTACTACATAGTTTAAGTCATCCAGGAGCCAAGGTTACGGCTAGATTAGTGACATAACGCTATATATAGTCCGGAGCACATAACGATTGTTGCGAATGGACCACTCAGCCGAAATAGCAGTTAGCGCAAGAGTATCAAAGTAATCTCGTCTCGGTTTCTTTAACAATTCCACGAATTGAATCTGACTAACTACATTAGTTAACTGACTATATATATATAATTATATGCAACACATATATATATATATATTAACATATAACGAAAATATAACTCCTTTGGGGCTCAATCACGTCAAATCTACTATATATATCGTCATAGGAGTATGACACTTCATAAGTCACGTTAAAAGGTCGTGTTTTTATAATTTCTATAAATAAAAATATTTACTTTGTCTCTGGTTATAACATTTGTACCTTTAAATATTGTAATTAACCTCCGGTTATCGTGGTTTTTTGGATTTATACACAAAAAACAGTGTGACACTTTTACAAGATTAGTGTGTATATAAAAATAACTATTTCGTCTTGGTTTTAAAACATTTAATTAAAACATTCAACAGAATGGTGCAATGTTCTATTTGTAATTATAATATAGTGACATCTCAGATGCGCATTAAAGGCCCAAAAAATGCTGCAATCACTAATATCACCAAGATTGTATCATGTACAATGAGTCCTCAACATTAGGTTCCAAATGAATCATTTCCAATTGCATATCGGCTGTACCGGACGATGATGAAAACTTATATGCATATATGCTAACTAAAAGTAACAGAGATATTTTTTTAGTATCCCAGGCATAGATATTCTTTAGCAGTTTTGATACAATAAATTGTATGACTTCTGATCAAAAGCTTTGGAAAGGTCAAGGAAACACGCGTTAACGGGTGTTTTCCTAGGTGTGTTATACTGAACAGTATTTTTGAGAGACAGTACAACACTTTCGTGGAGAGACCTGGTCTGACACCAAACTGTGTATAAACTCAGAAACATTAAAATTACGATAGAATAATTTACATAAAATGTATATCCCATAACTATATTTATCTGATTATTTAAATAAATGTACGTATTTTCAGAAAACGTATGTTTCATAATTTTATGTAACTTTCTTTAATTCTTTATAGATATGTAGCGTTTCTTCGTAATTTTACTTGTTGTTACATGACGATGTGGACTGAGATATTAATACACTAAATCTAGAGAAGCACTGGCTCTCAAATATTGCGGTAAAAGCGACCTTATAGAGGGAGAAATATAAAAATTAGTCTTACCCTTGTTTCTTACTGATACTGATGGATTAACTTATGAGACAGTATTCATAGGGTTTGTTTTTTATATGATAACCAAAAATATAGATGCATCTGATGACTTATCAAAGGTTGTTGTCAGAAAATTAGTTCATATTCAATATGATGAAGAAGGCGAGGTCAGTGTTTTTATTCTAAAATCATGAAAGTTTAACCAACAATTTAGAGGAAATGTTGCTGGACGATTAGGATATAAATAATTTAGTAAAATAGCTATACCAATTTGGCAGAAGGGCGTCAACTATTCCTCTGAATAACAACAAAACTATTTATTGGAAACGTTCACACATTACACAAATGTTCAATAGTTATAAAAGTAATTGTAATAATTTTGACGATAACGTGGAGTGCATACAATACACATTTATAAGCAATATTGATAATAGCTATAAATGAATTTGTTTTAGCAGTTGCACTTAGAGACAAGTTTATCCATTAAGGCTTAACGCATTACGATCTTTATCTTACACATACGGGAATTGTAGGCTTACTCTTTACCATGTTATTATTTGATACTGTTTTGTTATTGTATTCCAGCTTCGTCAAAGATATTGTTACTTTTAACACATTTCTCTATTACACTAAGTTTTATTTTTCTCGGTAGATTTCGAATTTAGAGCTTTTGGATATTTAGCTTAAAACAATCAGTTCTTGTTATGGACATATCTTATATATACTGCACTGGATAAAATTTAAAATGTTTTGCCTAGCTCCTTGTACAAATGACCATCTCTATTCTAATAATATTATGATAAATAAAAGATTGGTTGCAATCACCCAATTTAAATTTTATTGTATATAAGCATATTATTTCTAATCTATGCTGTTATTGTATACAATACTATCATTTTTTATAGGTCCTTATAAAATATTTCGTGTTTCGGTACCGCAACGAGATATTTATTTAAATTATTAAAAAACTTGATCAGTATTGACTGCATTATCGGGTACTGAATCACGTCGTTCATTTGTTTCCAGTTGTCATTGATATATTCATGGGCTTTTTCAGCTGAAACATAATAAAAGTGTTTGTATATTATTGTATAATTACAAATAATATGTGCGTATTCTACAAGGAACGTGTTTTATAATTTATGTTTTTCGCTTTTTAGGGCAAATAACTCGATTAATAAAAATATTTACATGAGTCGAATTTTATGCAATAAAACATGATATACTCACATTTTTCTAAGTCGTTGGTACACATGTTTCTGAAGTCAAAAGCAACGTCACCCTTTGCATCCAATTCGGCAATTTCAAAATATGTTACGTTCATATGCGGTTTACCATCGGAGCCTGTTATGGTTTCAACTGCACCCTTTGTAACGATATGATACGTATCTGTAATTTGGGAATTCATTAAGTAAAACTAATCATAATGACATACAGATTATTCTCTTTTTATACAAATTTGTTTATTTTATACTAAGAGACGTTTATGATTCAGCTCACCATCATTTGCAATTTAACAGGAATCTTTATTACCGAGGTTGATGTTTTCGTTATATTCGAAAACCTGGAACGGAACATCATTTTTAAAATAAATTATTCTCTAATTAAATTACCATAAGTAATAGTGATTTTTCCTTTGCCTTCAACTGCAACTGAATCAATCGACCCTTTTTCAATATAATCGGCTTTCAAAATCAGACGTGGGCAAATCAAGTAAAAGTACCATGAAGAATCTTTGTCGAATCTGAAATAATTAGTTTGAGTAATCATACGTGTCATTTAGATTCTCATTTTTGAGGGGAACACAATAATGGATTGAGAAAAGTAACAGAATGAAAGAAACTTACTAGAATAAAGAAAAAAGATTGTTCGTTATTTCTGTATACGCTACCTATATATGAGAAGTGCTACATTTGCATATTAAGTTTTTTCCTGTGCAGCATATACATAATGATTTGAAACAAAGATTATCTATTTAATCCACAAGTATAATTCTCGTGATGCGATGACATGTAATAAAATTTATGTGGAAATATTAATGATATACGTCTGTTGTAGACTACGTGTGTCAGGCATAAAGTTTGAGGTTGCTAATGAAGTGTCTGTATTTAAACAGGAAAGTATTATGGTGGAAGCTTGTTCAGGTAATGCTTAGATATTTTATGATCTAGTAACAATAAGTTATCATTGGGCTTGTATTCCTTTCTTTGTGTGATTGATATCAATTTACCTAAAACAATATATACAAGTCAATGTACATCGTTTTTTTGATGTGTATGGTCCACCATACTAGCTAGTAATTGTCACCGGGATTAGATTGGGATAAAAGTGAATGTAGAATGGATTTCTGATTGTGTGCTATTTCTAAAAGTAGTAGTAGTTATACGTCGGAATAAATAACACTTCATTTTAATAGTTATTAATATCATGAAAACATTATACTTGTTCAATATCACCACCGCTGACGAAGATGTTTGTTATAATGAAAGCTGTGAATGTATTTCGCTCACAAGAAATCACTCTATCTCTAGTCTCTGAAAAATATATTATTTATTAATCGAACTCACTTCAATTTATGGTTGTCACAGTCTGTCATACCGTACAAATATACATCTGTGAATGTGTAGTCCATATTATAAGAAAGGTTTATATTTATTGTTGGCACGCGGAGTGGATCTGAACTTTCCAATGCCCATAGTTGATTACCCGCTACGATTGTTTTAAACACGGATTTTTCTGCTTTTGTCACACAGAGTTCATCATTAAAATCACAAAGATCTTTCCCGGCAATCGATATACCTGAAATAGAATAAGCACTTTCCTTGAACAAAATGCGATTATTGAAGATGGTGTGAATTGTCGTAATAGGCTGCACTTTTAGAATTTTTTTATGATCTGGTCAAATACACATCTATATCTGATGATCACAATCACCTATTAAAAGATCCAGCTCCTGTCATATTGAATTATTTAACCCAATCGTGTTTGAAAATTGTGCCAGTATGGTCCCGATATCACTTTGACTCTAATAGAATCTATAGATGGTATTTGATAATGGATAGTGATTTTTAGGTTATACAATATTCTGTTTTTATTATTACAAAAATCTAGGATATTCAGTTTTAGAAATCGGAATTGAAATAAAATATATTCTTTATATTGATAGAGACGCAGATATCTTTAGGGTGATAGTGATCCGTTAAGAATTCTAATTTTATTTTATTTTATTTGCTGTATTCGATACTAGAATCAATATCTTACTTGGTTTTAAATAATGTACTATAAGATGGCCGAAGCTAACGGGCTAAATTAAGAAATGCTACCATATTCTAAAAAACAAATGCTATAAAATACCTATAATTCTTTAGCGACAGACTTCAAATTTATGATCTCAATTACATGCATAATTTTATCGAATATTCTCTAGAATCTTTTAACACGACTATTCCTTTATACTTCCATTACTTGTCCTTATTTCTTAGATAGTAATACTTCTACATATTATATATATATACGTTCATTAAAAGTAAAGAGAAAGTATGGCCAAAACTGGGAACTATTTTCTCCTATGCATAAACCTTATTTTGTATCTATGTGTCTTTTAATAACAAAATTTACTCACATTGCACCGTAGCAAAAATACTTGACAAAGTCAAAAATAATATAGCTTTCAACATTTCGCTGTTGGTTAACTTCCCTTTATAATGAAGCCCTACCTCCTGAGTTGTAGACGTCCAAATATAAGATTCATTACATACCACTTGTATTTATATATTGTAGTTTTTTGACGGATTGATCTGCATGGCTTGTTAAACTTTTTTGGAGATCATTAATTAAAATAAATTCATTTGAATAATTTATATAATAAAAAAAAACATATTTGCCTATTCTCTTATTTCAGTATAATATTTCTTATTTATTTGAAAGTACAAACTTAATTTTAAATATTAATTAATGATCGTTATAATAAATAAATTCAAGTTTTGATCATTACTTTTTTTGTATTATGTGAATATTTTTATTATAAGTTCCCGCTTAATCATTATAAAATAATAAGTACCATTTATATAAAACTAGCTGTTACCTCCGCACGTATTTTTTTAAATTGTATTAAAGAAATATAAAATTGTGAGAAGATGTCGCATTACAGAACTGCTATTTGAAAAACATTTGTAGGTACGATACGCATTCCGTCTACTGTAACATGTAACGTGTACATTAAATACACTTGCACTGTGTAAGAAAGTAAAGAATATTTCAAACTATAAATTACCTAAGAATATATCTTAAAAATATTATATTAAAATGATGTGTCCATATTGTCTTGAATGTTTTTATTCGTTGCTAAGGTTACAGAATTGTGTAAATGCGAGGGAGGTAATATAAACGAAATTGCCGTCAAATTGTCCAAAAACAACAAAATTCAAACTATACACATATAAACCCAAAATATACATATTTCAATTATAATTAATACGATTGTTACCCGTCCCGTAACTTAATTCGCGTCGAATTTCAAAAATATTTTCTTTAGTGTACCTATATTTACACTGCACCGCAATGAAAATATAATAAACGAAATAAGCAGTGTTCCGAACCACGCGTGCCTCACGTGCTCATTTACTACGAAAAAAACATATTTCTAAATTCCTTGTGGATGAAGTCGTGGATAACAGGCAATCTAAGATAAAATAGTATAAGTAATAAGTAATTGAAGCCTAGCTCCAGTTATCTGTCACTAAAAGTTCTGTGAAAAGCAGTCCAACCGTTTCAGAGATCCCACTGTGTACAAAACCACGAGCAACAGCTTGTCTAAATTAAAATAATTTGAGTTACTCCTTATAAGGTCAGCTAACTGCTAGTTAAAATCTCGTGAATATCGGTCCAACCGTTTCCTTAAGTTATTCCCTATATTTTCAGCTATCAGTGGAAAGTTGTTATTTTGTATTACGTATAGACACTTACTTTTTATTATATACATTACATAATAATTATCTATACAATTTATTGATATATAAGTAATTTATCACTGATCAAAATATTTACAAAATACTATCCCTGTTATCACAAAACTATACTCATACATGTTTGTTTACAATTTTTTTTTTATATTATAGGGGGCAAACGAACAGGTGGGTCACCTGATGATAAGTGATCACCGCCGTCCATAGACACTAGCAACACCAGGGGAGTCGCAAGTGCGTTGCCGGCCTTTTAAATATGTGGGCTTCCGGCGTTCTCACTGACCGAACGAAACGCAACAGTGCAAGCACTGTTACTTCACGTCGGTTTTCTGTGAGAGGGTGGTACTACCCCGGGCGAGCCGACCCATTCATGCTGAAACCAGTAATAGCTTCAGCGTAGCTCTACCACCTACAATACAAAAAATTGATAACTAAGTTACGTTCTATATATAGACATATAATGTTATTACACCTAACTTGTGGATCTCTAATGAAAACGTTTGCTTTAGATACTATTGTATATTTTGTTATTTTTACCTCAGGTAGCAAAGATGTGGTGCGATAGTCCCTATTCTATCAGAATTTCTTTTAATAAAAAAAAACGTGTTATACCAATTTGTTTAACATAATGCAAGAGTTGTTATTACCGTAATTTACCTTTATAGCGCTATCGAAAAAGTTTTGTGGCGAAATTCGTGAATGGTTGAAATCAAAATAAATAAGACAAAAATTAGTTCCCACTTTTAACATTATGTATGTTCGTCTTTTAATACTCCAGAATATTGAAAACTACTAAAATAATTAATTTAGCGGCATCAAACAATTATAAAAGTATATGTTTTTGTTATTATAAAACGATCATTTAACACACTCTATTGCTAGTCGAACACCTATGTGATGACGCTTTGGCTACTTATTACGCTATAAAGGAATAATGTTCGTACCCCTTTGTCACTTCAATAATAACTCAAACTTAGGGGTTCTAAGGGTCTTTGCTGTGTGTAAAAGCCCAGCTATCGTTTTGCATCAATCTCATACAGTTACCGAACATAGACAAAACTTCGTGACGATACACGCAGGTACAGGAGTAATATAAAATTAATATTCTAGTTTAACAACTGTAAAAACAATATTAACTCCTGGACTGTCCAAAACTATAAATATATAAGTTCTATACAAACGAATGTAGACCTCATGAGGCATAGGTCAATAGACTGTTGGCAGCATATGATTAAAAATACCTGATTTATTACAAAACTTTAAAAAATAAATAATGATGTAAATTGTAAAACAATAATTTTCATGTAAAATGTATTTTAAAATTATTATGTTATTTGTACGAACTTCTTTTAGTAAACCATGAAATTTACAATGTACGATGTAGTGAAATTAAAAAAAATTCAAAAACATAATCCGCCATTTTGAGATCTGTGTCTTAAAAAACCAGCTGAGGGCTTATAATTAACATTTAATGTAATTTTTTTCATATATCCTGTTACAGACTTCCGGCGCAGGAAGTACTAATTAAAAATAGTATTTAGTAATGATCTTTGTATCATTAGAATTAATGATAATTTTCATTGATTAGTATTTCAGTATAAATTATTAAATAGTTCGTTACATGATTTGTCTATAAAAGCCGGTGTGTCATATTGTTTAGGATGAATCGTGTCTTAACCACCGCCAAGTTCAGTTGTATGGGGAAACTCTGCCCGATTGTATTGAAATTGAGTGTAATCGTATTCTATATTGCCGCTATTCTGATTATCTACCGTTTGTTTACAATCCATTTTGTTTACAATCCATTTATTCTTATGTATTTCTCTTTTCTCCACGATACCGCTGGAAGAAAATGCCAGCCACCTAATTCATTCATGCAAAAAGTATTCATTAATTCAAAGCGTAATTAAGATATTAGAATCGAGGTAAATTTATGAAAATTATAATTCGAAATAAACTTTACAAACACAGAAATAATCTCATTGTTGTCTATACTCTTCCTTGCAATAATCTTCTTACATCAGTAAACCAATAAAATGATAAATTTAGCGCCATCTGTTATCGTACAATGTAGTCTGTTTTTCTTCTTGCTTCTTTTTGCTTACATTTTTGTTAAAATTTTAGTTACAATTTTAGTTTCTTTACATTTTTATTATAAATGTTTGTCCTAAAAAGTGATAAGATTTAATAACTCGTAAAATTTACAACACAAAATTAATTACAAATTAAACCATAAACCTTATGCGATCGAAAAATAAAAATTATATTTTACCTATACAAAGTACAAAGTAAATAATTCAATTTATAGAATTATGTAATATATGTAATTCGCCAATTTTTAGATTATATATTATAGTATTATTGTCAATAATGCATTTTCATTAACTACTTAGTAATGTAATACTGTAGTAATGTTTATTTTTGTTATAAAATACCCCGGTTTTTGGATGAAACTGAAGTCCATTCAGTTATAGACTTCACTCTCGTACTTAAGTGGCTTAAAACTTCAATAACTTTGATGATTTTAATGAAACAAAGACTAAATGTTGCTCGAGAATATGCTTGATGATTTATGTGATAAGGAACCTAGTACTTTACCAGTGAAGCCTGTTCAAACAAACAGACGGACATTTCTAAAAATGATTGAAATGTATTGTATTACTTATTTCAAGACGCCTGCAACATTTTTTTTTAATCAATAAAGTACACGCACGTCAGATTTACATTCTTATTTTATGTGTAGATGTATAGAAGATGTATAGTAAATAAAAGATCATAATGGACATTTATTTCTAATGGAGCCACAGTTATCAATAATGCATTTTCATTAACTACTTAGTAATGTAATACTGTAGTAATGTTTATTTTTGTTATAAAATACCCCGGTTTTTGGATGAAACTGAAGTCCATTCAGTTATAGACTTCACTCTCGTACTTAAGTGGCTTAAAACTTCAATAACTTTGATGATTTTAATGAAACAAAGACTAAATGTTGCTCGAGAATATGCTTGATGATTTATGTGATAAGGAACCTAGTACTTTACCAGTGAAGCCTGTTCAAACAAACAGACTGACATTTCTAAAAATGATTGAAATGTATTCTATTACTTGTTTCAAGACGCCTGCAACATTTTTTTTTAATCAATAAAGTACACGCACGTCAGATTTACATTCTTATTTTATGTGTAGATGTATAGAAGATGAAATACTTTTATAGTAAATAAAAGATCATAATGGACATTTATTTCTAATGGAGCCACACTTTCCGTAGACACTAAAGTAAAATAATAAATTACAACAGGGAAAAGGAAATAACGAAAATAGCAAAACCATATAATTGAAAACAACGAAAGTATTCTGTACTATACTATACTGTACTGCAACTAGTACGCACACTAAAACATGTGTCGGAATAGGTGTAATAGGGGGCGTGCAACGAGCGTAGGCGAGCCTGTTCCGCATTCACATCTCTTACACGTCCCTCTGACACCTAAATTTGTGTTCTGCGCATGTACTTCAGATCGGGAAAAAAAGTTTGACGCGGTCTATAGCTAGTGTTAACAATACTTTGATAGTTTCTTCAGCTACATAGAAGTTAATAAGAAACAAATCTTATTATCTTTACACAAAACTATTGCGATAACGTACTGTGTTGTCGCAATAGAATTTATTTTCCAAGGTGGCAGGGTTTTCTTTAGACCCGCCTGGTTAGGACCATCGTCGAGTCGAAAATCTGTCGCTAATCACATAAGTGTGTTCCCTCGATTGGATTTGAAAAGCTGATCCCTTCTGGGTTCATCGTGTTTACTTACTATCTTAGACCACATTATCATTTAACATCAGGTGACTGTTGATTGTTGTCAGTTTTATAAATAATTAAACGAATAAAAATATATTTCTTGGTAACTGAGATAAGACATTTCAACAGCCAGTGTTTGTGTTCCATTAAGTTCCTTACATGTGACCCGCATAATATTTTAAATTTTACATCTGTCCCATAGTAAAAACGCTTGTTCCTCCCTGCTTAAAACTTAATAGTAAAAAGCTTTTTTTAAGTACTATTTTATTTTTTGAATACATATTGAATAAACAGATTGAATATATATATATATACATTCAGTTATTATTGAAACTTATTATTTAAATACAAGTATTATTAAAAAAAAACACAAAAAATTATCGGTTCTTATAGAACATCTCGTATTTCGGTACAACCGAGAGACATTGCTTAATATTATTCAGAAGTTGAACGATGAATGGATGAATCAATGTGTAATGAGTCTTGGTGGTCACTTTTTTCCAGTTGTCATTGAGATGTTTGTGTCCTTTTACAGCTGAAATGCAACAATACATTTTAATCATTATTACTATAACAATTTTGTCATATAAAATAGGGCTTCATTAAAAATTTACCACTTTTCTTTTTTGTGCTATTTTTTATTCTCTTAGCTAGAAAAGTGCCTACGTGTATGAATGTATAACTGAGGTGTAATAAATATAATACAATACGTTTTCGATAGTCTTTTCATTTCTAATTGAGCGTATAGAACAGATGCTGCGACATCAAATGGTTTTGTTAGTACAATAGTGCTCGTCTTATGCTCGAAATTCAACGACAATTCATTTTCTTTTTAAGGTTCAATATACTGAGGTTTTTTTTGCCATATAGTGTATATGTAAATATGACTGATATAGACTAATAAACAAAAGGTTTGATTCAGTAATAGTTAAGAGAGAAAACTTAATGTAACCAAAATGTTTTTATTATTCTAACTACATCAGGTTGATAGTTACTACACAAAAAATAAAGCGAATCGGTTAGCAAACAGAATAGTAAAGGGTACTGAACTGTTTTGTCTTTGCATATTTATAGTTTTTAATCAGTATTATAAGCTCGAGACTATGATGAATACCACAAAGTAGGCAGACAAGAAGAAATACTGACCATAGTAAAAAAGGAAGGCTCCCTAAGTTATGTGGAAGAATTAGTTAAGTTGAAGGGAGAATAATAATATTTCATTATATGTGCTTATCTTATTATTTGTATTTACCTCATTATATGTTATTAATAATAATAACAAATGTATGAAGTAAAATCTTATATACTCACATTTGTCCAAGTCATTAGTGCATATGTTTATGAATGTCAAAGCAATGTCGTCCTTTACATCCAGTTCTTCAATTTTATATTTTGTGATGTTCAAGTGTGGTTTTCCATCGCAACCTGTTACAGTTTCGATTTCACCCTTTGTAATGATATGATAATTATCTGTAATTCATAAGTAATTTAGTTATAGTAATCGTAGTCATATAAAGAAGATGTTGTTATTATAAAAACTAGTAGTCGATATTAGATTATTTTAAGGGGTACAAGATATTTCTTTTTTACGTCTAATGTATAGATATTATTGATTACACCTATAGTATTGACTATTGTTCTAATATTGTGGAGTGGAACATAAAGTATAACGTATAGAGACTTACAAATAAAAACTTATCGACTCGTTTCGAAGTTTTATTGATAATACTAAAACTCATCAATACTTACAAAACAAATAAAAAAATAAGGGGTATATAGACTCCCGGTCTGAACGAAGTTCCTTTCGCTTTTTGGTAAACGTTTGCTATACAATCTATATAATTTATATTATAAAATATCAAGTGTCAATATACTCAATATGCATAAAATATATAATTATAAATTAAACACTGAATATTCTGGCATAATTAATTTAATAACAAATAAAAATTTAAGAATTGTATAAATCTTATTTTATTAATAATGCTTATTTAATTTTAAAAATAAACTTTAATTAAAAAATGATAATTAAAAATTAAAATAGATTTAATCATTATTTTCAATCAAAGTAATAATTGGTTTGTGATAAGAAAAAAAAATGACACGTATATATAGTTCATACAAAGCTGTAACTAGAACAAGAAATGTCGGCAAAAGTCTTATTAGACTTTTTTCGTTCTCGCTCTTATCCGCTCAGAGAGTGTAACGTGCGATAAAGAACATCGTTCCACAAATAAAGAAAATCGAATGACAGACGGAAGAGAAAAGGTATTTGACTCTTTTGCCTTGGTTAATGTAAAACTTGTTGTCTATGCGCGATGTAAAGTACAATAAGTATCTAGCCCAGTGTGAAAAAATAGTTGTACAGAATGCACGTCTTTGATTAATCAGTGGCGACGAGGATGGGATAGTCCATCGAAAATATTAAAATGTCAGTCTTCGTATGAGGTTGGATAATTTGAAATCGAACAGAGAGTCTCATATAGCTGTACGTCAAGCGTATAGTGAGAGGGACGCGTCCGAAGCACGCTGTTCATTCAAACCCGCTGATAAAGTATAGTACCATGAATATAGAGTTTCTGATAAAAGAAGATAGAGCGTGGTTAGCAAGCAATTAGGGAGTACTGATTATTGTATAAGGTCCGAGGTAGGATCAGACATTCATAGACATTTCGATTAGCTAAGACCGAAAGTTAGAAAGAATGTCGATAGGGAAATAGCGGGTGAAGGTATAAAATTTGATATAGGGGTGCAAACTTCGTTATTAAGACCATCACACACATCTTTGACATTTCCTACAAGCATAGCCACAGAACCAAAAAAGAGGGCATATAGAGTTTAGAAGTATAGTTTATCATTTCCTAGTATTACACTACATAAAGCCACTCAAACAGGCACTGTAGTGGCACAAAATAACGTTGTACCAATACCCTGTAGTCATTTGTAGAAACCCAAAGTGTTGGTTGATACAGAGACGCTTTCGGAAAGCACCCGACCTAAAAGAGTTATTAAGCCCCCCGTAAGGTACGGTTTCGAAAAAATAGGTTAAGAATGAATACCTACTACTATATTAAGTTATTTAAGATTCGAGTACCTGCATTTTTACTAGTATTATTTTTATGTATCATTAGTTTGTGTCTTTTGTATTAATAAATAAGGATGAAAGTGTTGTGTATGTGCGATGTAAAGCGTAATAAGTAGTATCAAGTCCAGTGTGAATAAACAGTTGTATGGAACGGACGTCTTTAATATATCAAAACTATGGAACCTTTATGATTTGGCTGAACTAAATTCAGTATTTAAAGAGAAGTAACGTCACGTAAATTATCGTTTTAAATGAAAAACTGAAATGTTAAATGATTTTTAAACCATTTTTTTAAGTACTTCACTTACCATAAGTAATAACGAGTCTTCCTTTGCCTTCAATCGGACTTGACTCAAATACTCCTTTTTCTACATAGTCTGCTTTTAAAGTCAATTTTGGGCAAATCAAGTAGAAGTACCATGAAAAATTTTCGTCAAATCTGAAAAAGAGGTTGAGAGAAATATAATAGGGCGAGATGAAGATGGGAGATAATTTATATTTAAATTCTGAGTTTTGAAGAGAACAAATACAAATAGGTATTGATTTTAAAATTGGCAAGAATAGAGAAAAAATAACAACCGATTTTTTCTATCTACTCTCATAATGACATAATATGTTGATAGACAAATACGATATGTTAAATACAGAATTACGTTGTGTTACGTGTAACTTAAAAATCTGATTTAAAGCTTAGACATCTATTTAATCCAGTGCTTATAATCAAGTGAAATATATTGCGATGATTTATCATATTCATATACTTTAGTATATGTGGTGAAATTGATGATGTTTACCATTTAACGATGAAGTACGCTAAGAATAGGAGCGAAACAGCATTCGTGATGATTGGATTCAAACTTCCAAAATACTGATTTGGTGGAACTTTATTCATGAAGAGCCCTTTGCGAAATAGTAGCGCTAAGTTATAGTTTATTTTATTGCCTTATTTCTAAAAAGGATAAGGTTACACTGTGGCTCTTATCATTCTCGAAATTTTGATGACGTTAATATAGACGAACACAAATTAATATGATCGTTCGTATGTCACAGCATTAGTGGGTAGGAGTATCTACAAAATGGTCAGTAATTGTCCTCGAAATAAGATTTTGTCTTGTTAATTAGTGTTTCAGATTCCGCTAAAATGTATAAGACGTATCATATGTCAAATACATTTCCGACAAGGTAGCAATTAATGAAGTTATCTTAAAAGCAAATGAATTCATTTTCATTTTAAAAGCCAATAATGCAATGAAGAGACGAAGTATATTCGATACATGTACAGAAGACGATGATGCTTAGTAAAACTGATAGGTATAAGTCTATATGACTCACCAGAAATTAATCTATTTGAAGTAAAATAATCTGAATTAATTAATACAACTTACTTCAATTTATAACCGTCACAGTCGTTCATACCGTACAAATGTGCATCTGTGAGAATGTAGTTCATATCTTGCAATAGATCTACATTTATTGTATCCGCTTGGACTGGATCTAAACATTTCAGTCCCCATAATTCATTGCCGCCTATAATTGATTTAAGCAAGTATTTATGTGCATTTGTTACACAAGCTTCGTCGGTGAATTCACAAATTTCCTTGTGTATATCTGAAATAAATTTATAACTTTTTCACATTTTACATTTACATATTAAAGCTGAGTTCTACTTTTTGCTTTTTACTTGGTGGAGTATATTATATGTGCCGACGTGAATTAAGATCACCATAGAAATATTAAAATAATTTTCTGATGGGTAAATTAAGCCCATCCCAGGTCAAAGTTAGTTAGAATATATTTCAGTACCACTTTGGCCGTAAACGTAGGAAAACAATAGAGTTTGTCGATTTAAATTCGTTTATAGGTTATGGTATATTCTGTATCTATCATTATATGTAGAATATTAGTTAAAAAAACTGAATTAAAAAATATATATTGCCTTTCATATTTATATCTTGTCTATCATCCGTGGAGAATTCTAATTGAATTTTATTTTATAACACTATTTGCAGACTAATGTGTTAATAAACGCTGTTAATTTGAAACGACTTGATACATGGCTGTGGGACGAGCGCAGACGGCACTCAACCGAAATAGCGGCTAGCACAAGATTGTCCAAGTGATCAAATCTGGGTTTCATTTACAATTCCACGAATTTAATCTCACTAACTAACCACTCTAGTTAACTAACTGTACATAAATAGATATATGCAAGCGTCTATTTAGTTTATATAATCATTTTTGGTAAGACTCAGTATCCTAAAAAACGTTCATTAGAGAACATGTTGAGTGTGTAAGCGTAAAATGCAATATTTTGTGTTGTTAGCAAGTAAATGATGGTGTAACTATTTCCTGAAAGCAGTAGGATCTAAAGCTCTTGGAGTTTAGAATCTGCCTGTATCTAACCTGGTGTTAAGCAATTTTTAATGTGGCCAAAGCTAGTGAGAGCTTATATCTAGAAAGGGGAATAATACCTAAATGAAAATAATAGTAAATATACACTTTGCGGCAAGCTTTCAATGTTTGCTGATTTTCCACCCCTTTACTCTACATTTGCTATGTACTTATTGCACACAACTACATCAAGTTCTGTTTGGTGTAATGTAGCTAAACTATTCTGTGTAGAAAATAATTTATTCACTATGTAAAATTAAATGTGGCTGTGCAAAAATATAAACATATTATTCTCATGTTAAAATCAAAGTTATTATGCAGTTATGGTATTAATCTAATAAAATAAATAAAAATTTAAAAGCTACAACCAATGTAAATATCCATTAACAGAATGATATTCTGCATGCTAGTAGATATTCATTGCATTATTTTCAACGTGGAAACAAATAACAAAGTTAACATTTTATTATTTTTAAGCTTAGCTGACATTTGATATACAGTATTGGACTGAATCTAATTAAAATATGAACATCTATTAACAGAATGAGATTCTGCATGCTGGATATTGGTAACATTATTATGAATGTGCAATCAAATAACAAAGTTATAATTATAAAATTTCTAAGTTTAGCTAATACTCGATATTAGGTATTGGAATGAATCTAATAAAAGATATAAAATTACAACTAATATGAATATCCATTAAAAAAATGAGATTCTGATTGTTGGATATTGGTTGCCTTATTTTAAATGTACAATCAAATAACAAATTTATAATTTTAAAATTTCTAAGTTTAGTTAATACTTGATATACAGCATTGGATCGAATCTAATTAAAATATTAACTTTTTTTACAACCAATATGAATATTTATTAACAGAATGAGGTTCTGCATGGTGGATATTGGTTGCATTATTTTGTATGTGCAATCAATTAATAAAGTTATTGTATTACATTTTCTAATTTTAGCTATAACTCGCTATTCGGTATACAGTATTGGACTGAATCTAATTTAAAATTAAAAACCAATATGAATATTGAATAATATAACGAGGTTTTGTATACTTGATATTAGTTGCACTAATTTTAGTATGAAATATAATTTCCTGTGCAGTATATGGTTGGTTGATTTTGAAAACTATAATATTTTGTGAAATAAAAATGTTGGTAATTAAAGGTTGAGAAATAAAAATTAGTTTATAATTAATTTCACTTACGAGAACATACGACCGAAGCAAAAACACATGGCAAAGCCGTAAAGAATATATATTTAAAAAACATTTCGCTATTGGTTATGCCAAAAGTCGTTTCGACCCGTATCTTAACTTGTGCGCGCGTCTAAACAACAAAATTAATGGCATTACATGTATATATATACGTAGCTTTTAAGTAACTCCTTCCTTCGGTAGCCTGTTTAACGAATAATTATCCTTTTTGTTGGTACACATTAATTAAATTGCATTTAACAATTTAATTTATATCAACAATACATACTCATGACTTATGTATTTTCTTGGTATTTTTCTTCCTTTAGAAAATAATAAGTTTTAAAGTGACTCGAATAATAGAGAAATAATTCTCTTAGTTTAGTCTAACTACAAATTTTAACTTATTTCGATTGGAAAAATTACTACAAATACATGTTTGAGTTTTAATTGAACTTAATATATTGTTAGACAAGTCTGTACTTATTTATAGAACATAAGGATATAAGTTAAGCACGATTATAAAGAGCTAGATGATTCTTGGCCGCTGCAAAAAGTTATGTATCGAATGAGCTTAGTCCTATGCTGTTACGTCTAGTTGCTATCACATGATCGAGCCATAAAAACCTGGATTTTCATTATGTATAGTAGTAGAAGATGGAGGAAGATAGATTATCATTATATATATTGTAAAGTATAGGAATATATATTTAATGTTATAATTAAATAATTTAATATACTGTTAATAGTAAATAACAGAATTTAAATAAATTGTATTTTTAAATTCAAATATGTTTGTATATAAATTTATATTATTTTCAAAGCGTTCTATAATTAATTGTGATTGATTGTGTTTCTAAGTTATGCTTCATTTCATTCAAAAGTATCGATATTTTTAGTAGACAAAGTGTATATTTACTATTATTTTCATTAGGATTTGGCTTACAATTTGGATTATACGTGATCAATAAAAAAAATTGATCGTAAAATGAAAAATAAGTCTCTGCATCGGAACAAGTTTCCTGATCCCCCTATACATAAAAAATATTCTCGTGACCCCATAATATAAAAAAATTAACAAAATCGGTCAAGCCCAATTGAAGAAGAAAGATTACAAACACGCGTTCACTGAAATGCTATATATACAGATAATACAGTACAGTGTCGAAATCTGTAGGTGTAATAAATATATTCAAGGAAAAATACTCTGGGGGATTTACGTTCGATGATAGAACACATTTTGGTCGGTTTTATAATTTCTGTCTGACAGTTCATTTGTACTAAACTCAACTTCTTTTGATAGAATTTTATATAATAGTAAAAAAATAGAGATAAATAGAAGTAATAATATATAAGAAAGAGATAAGGTGTCCATATAATTATTAGAAAGCGTGTGGTTTGGAATAGACTAGAATAGCGACAAGACAGGATGAATAGAAAGAATTGGAGGATAGTCGAGTGCTACAATTTAAGGTAAAGAATATCATCAACATTTATTTTGTACGAAAACAAACAAATGAGCTGTATGGTATAATTATTAAATAAATAAACTGCAACAGATTCCATTCTAGTAAATAAAAGGCTTTTTTAGTTTATTTTATTTTTTAATATATAGTAACTCAATATAATAAAATGTAACAAATTACAATTATGTAGAGCTATTTCACAAAGTATGAGCCATAGTTAAATCGCCGATGTTCAATATTAATGCATCCGGATATTTGTCATTTTCTATTCACCGTTTTACATATTTATTACTCCACGAGGACGTAGTCACGGGCATATTATATACATAGGAATGGTTATATATTGTGTAATCAAGAGGTTCCACTCAATGAACTTCCGATAAATGTCGAATCGATCATGACCATTCAATGTAATGACATGTAATATTGTCATTATTATAACTATTATGGTTATTGGAATAAAATTGAAATCATAATATAATGTTATGATTATAACATCAACCTCTAAAAGTCCTTTTGCTGGAACAAAGACCTCTTCTCGAAGGCAGCTAAATGTATAATGTCTACGCCAGCACACGGCGTACTGGCGATTTTAAACCCAGATGAATCTACAATTCTACATAATTCCCACAAGCGGTGGTACTACATGAATATTTCTCAGGTTCAGGTTTCCTCACGATGTTCACGAAATTGATAATTAAATGTTAATTTAATTTAATTTGTTATTTCGATAAAAATATAAAAATTGAAAGTCATCGATATGGCCGGTCAGGCTACCAACACGACTTTATATAACGGCGTGTGTAATATTGCAAAAGTTTAATATTTTCTATCGAAGTTTTCTTTTGACGTGATAACGTCTTATAAATCGATGAGCGCTGGCTGCACGCACGAAAAAGCATGACTCATTGTCACGTTCCGCCTGAGCCGAGCGTGCAAACAAGAGAGCGTAATTTTTCATCAATGTTTTCTTATGAAGTTATTACGTAAAATTATCGTCCGTAAACCGACTTTACAAACCAATTTTTTTGTTAGAAATGTACAATGCACATGTAATTCGTGCTATTTAGAATAAAGATATATATATACTATATATTAACGAAAATAGAGTTTCTTTGAGTTTCAATCATGCTAAAATTAGTAAACGTTTCGGTGTATGATTATCCGATATCGATTTTTGTTGTTGATGGTTCTAGGTCTTATTTTTTTTTATTCCATTGAGCCTTTGCCATCTTTTTTTTTTAAATTAAAAGTGTATTTAATGCCCATCAAAGCGGGTAGGTATTATATGTAAATATTATTTTAATATAAGGCTTTATAACAAAATTTTAATTACCATTACAATACGATACTTTACATAAAATTTATGTCCCGTAACTATATTTCTGTGATTATTAAAACGAATGTACATATTTCCAGAAAATGTGTTTTTATTTTATGCCTGTTTTTATTTTTAATATTTTATAGGTATTTCGCGTTTTTGCGTAACTTTGCTTAACTTTAAATTATGATGTATCCTAACATATTAATACAATAACCATGGGCTGTCAATTATTGCCGCTGAAGCGACCCAATATAGTGGGAATTAGAAATTAAACCTATAGGAGAAACAGAGAAGAAGACAAGATGGCAGCGTGAGTGAAGGAAAAGCATTATGTGTTCATTGAAATAGGTAAATAATCGATAAAATTTCACTGATGTCAGAAAGGCGAGGTTCAGGGTGAGTCATGGATGTTACCAGTGACACCAAGAATAAATAATATGACAGCACTATTATAAACTAGCTACTAATTGCGACTTCGTATATTATGTTAATGAGATATTTTATTACATAGAGGAAAACATTTAAGCACTACATCGCGTCTCCACCTCTTCATAAACCAACCCACATCGCTAAACACATAGTGCTTATAAAAATTATAGTGTCTTAATACTTTCATATAATAGATGCTTAATGTCAATTGCCTAATAATACAATAAGTTATTTTAGAACTGCTTCTTTTCTTTTGACCGAATCCAACGTAGAGCGGCTGGAATTATTGGCGACCAGTTTCTTTCATTCAGACTCGACCCTTTAGCGCTTCATGGGGGCGTTGCGTTACTTTGCGACTTTTACAAAATGTACTACGGAGAATGTTCCGAAGAGTTGTTTGAAGTGATACCCGCTGCTGAGTTTCATTACGGAACGACTCGCCACAAATTGAAATTCCATCCATGATCTTAAAATTATGGACTAAGTGTCTACCAAGGAAAAGTAAAGAAAAATCGGTATTTTTATCATTTTATTTTAATATAAAATAAAACTATATAAGATATGCTCGTCGGTGATCAACATTTTGGGTAGTCGCTACTTTAGATATGAAAATTTAGATCACGTACTAATTTTATTAAAAAAAATGGTAATAATTTTATGATTCACCCATCAAGTTACTTGTTACCTACCTATATAATATACAAGGAATTTTTCAAGTTACCTATTATATTACCTACGTATAGTCGTTTATATTACATTTTCTAAGGATATTGTTAGATAAATTGGAATAAATTATACATTTAGTTTATAAATACCTCATTGTCTGAGATATAATAAACCAACATTAATTATATTTATTCAGTAAATATAATTATTTCGAATTTAAAATTATAAATAATTATTGTTAAATAAAAAATATAATGGGAGCATTGTGGTGTGACCGAACGTAGGTATTTTAGGTTTTATTAAATCTCAAAATTGGTATATGTATTTAAACAAGAATAATATTTATGCAATATTATTCTTTTTTTCGATTTATTTTTGTGCGACTTAAGGTTAACGAACATGTGGGTTATCGATGGTAAATGGTTTCACGATTTCATGATTTCACCGTTAGTATAACACAGTTCAAGAATAGTGGAGCCGGTCAAAAGATATACGAATGTTACAACTCTACTTGAATACTGGTGTCGCGAAAGTATTTTAAAAACACACTATGAATGTTTTTATTCTGACTAGTATTATCAGTAAACATTATTTACAATAATTAATAGGGTTTAGCGTTTGAACACCCCCTACAAAAAAATCACGATGTGGTCTGAGATGGTAAACGAAGGAAACCTAGAGAAGAACTGGCTCTCAAGTGCAGCTGCCAGAAAACACCTACAGGTGTTAAAAACATTGGATTTACCATTTTACAACCTTAAGTAAAAGTAAAACTGCATAAAACTGTCATTCTTAAATGCTTTTCTGCATTTAAATATTTTAATTTGATTACAGTCTTAGTGGAGGCATTTACACGTAGTTTCAATATTATTACAACAGGATAATTTTTTTTTTGTGACACATATAATTAGTACCATTGTTTCTGATTTTAGGTTATTTGATTTTCATTTTTGTTATTTGAATATTTACTGACTAGACGTTCGTGGGTCGTTTGAGGCTCTCATTGAATATAAGTGTTTCAGTGATGCCATATACTGCAGCATAGAGTTGAATGGTGTTGGGCTCAAGTGGGGATGAGATACTTGTACCTCGGAACCGCAGGGGGTGGACCCACAGGCGAATACATTTCCCTCGTGGAGCCTTAGCCTGCCTCCCAAGACCGTCAGTGCGTGGTGAAGAGCCACATCCTACACGAGGTGACCCTGTCTAGCAGAACACTACGGATCTAGGCTAGAGAGCCGATAAACACTCCTGGGGCTCGGTTCCAGAACCGGGTCGGGGCGTATACCCCGGCAGACGGCGCCCCTCGTAGTACCCCTCTGCTCATCAGAGGGGACAGGGGATGGGGTAAGGATGGGCCTGCTTCGGTTCACCCGTCAGAGGGTGGAGGGAGAAAACCTCCTTAAAAAGTTACCGTGGGAGAAAACCATGTAAAAAAGTTACGGACGGCAGTGCCCTCGGGCGGCGGGAGGGAGGAAACCTCGGTAAATAGTCACCGTGGGAGAAACCGACGTTAAAAAGTTACAGACGGGTGTGCCTTCGGGCGGTGGGAGGGAGGAAACCTGGGTAAAAAGTCACCGTGGGAGAAAACCACGTTAAAAAGTTACGGGTGTTGAAGAGACAACCTCGTTAAAAAATAGACAGGAGGACTTCGGGTGGAGGGAGGTAGAAAACCTCGTTAAAAAGTTACCGTGGGAGGAAACCACGTTAAAAAGTGACACAGGGACGGCCTTTGGGTGGAGAGAGAGGGAGAAAACCTCAAGAAAAAGTTACCGTGGGAGGAAACCACATTAAAAAGTGACAGAGGGGTGGCCTTCGGGCGGAGGGAGAGGGAGAAAACCTCGTTAAAAAGTCACCGTGGTAGAAAACCACGTAAAAAAGTTACAGGTGGTGGTGGTTGGAGGGGGTGACCCCTTGACTGCCAAACCGGACCAAGGAGGGAAGGGGCTGGAGACCTGACTTTCCATTGCACATTGGTACGGTAGACGGGTAGGCAGCTTGACCGGGCTGTCGTCGCGGTCAGGGCGTTCGCGTTAGGCCTTGTCGCCGGGGTGGCATGGTGCTTGCTTGTTCGATCCCGTGCCACTCCATAACGCGGCAGACGGTATCTTGTGGGTTTTTTTAGTCAGTAAGAGTCTGACACCCCACAGCTCCCCAGGGCTGTGGGTGTCCAAGAAAAGATTTCTTCCCACATTAAAAAAAAAAAGGGTTGAATGGTGTTGTCTTATGTAGAACATATTAAATGTTATATATTTTATTTGTCAATTTTTTTCTTCTAGTTAGTCTGACGTCTATGCAAAGTAATCTACTATACTGAAACGTTGTTTTTCTTGGAATAGTCTAACTCGGTGCTAATTTTTTACAACTAAGCATACATTTTATTACGATAATTATTATTAATTATTATTATACTTATAATTATTTAGACATTAAACACCCAGTCAGAGAAGTAATAATTATGTTCATCACACAAACGTTTGTCGTCTCCGTGAAATTATCTCGCGGTTATACAGCCACTAATTTACTAAGAATTGCCATAATTAAATGAGCGCAATTAATTGATTCGTTATATAAATCTTTGGAATCCTGTAATTAACTGGGATATAATATTTTTTAATTATCATATTTTGTGTAAGCCCTGTCTTTCATTTAAAATGTATTAAAAAAAATTTATTAACATCGCAATTTTTGTAGATACCAACCAGCTAAAGATGTAATTTGTGTTTCATATATTTTTATCATAATATCAAGATGTTCAGATTTTTCACCGCTTTTGTATAATCTGTATCTTATAATACATTATGAATAAACAATTTCTTTCTTTCTTACTAATATTATAAATGTGAAAGTGAATTTGTTTGTTTGTTACGCTTTCACGCCTTAACTACTCAACCAATCATCATGAAATTATATGTTCACGTTGTCAAGAATACAGAAAAGGACATAGAGTGCCTGTCATCTAGGAATAATGTACTATCCCCGTGGGTTATATCAAATTTACATTAACGCAAGCGAAGCCACGAATACAAAATAGTATTTATAGTTAAATATACCTTTTTAAAATGTGCTCAACCATCCTCATCAAGTACGAGGTGCAATGACTGTGTTTGTCCTTCAGTATACTTAAGGTTTGAGTTCTTATCTGATTTGTGTGGTTTTTGTTAAAATTAGAAAAAACAATAATATAAACATTCATAAATATGAAAATCGTATAATAAGTAGATGATATCATACAGGCACTAGTGCATCTTTTCTAAAATGGCTACAATATTTGAATTATATTTCATATATTATTGTAATTAATTACCCACTATTTATTTTTCTTCATTATTTGCTATTCGTTACAATTGTGCTCGTATATAAGTGTAAAGTATAGAACTAATTTATCATCAGAAACATAAATATTATTTACCTTTTCGGTACTATTTATTTTATTTAACTACCAATCGGAAAGTAAAGAAATAAATTACATTTATTTTCTACCAAAATTAATTCATTTCAACTTACTTTATATAAAACTAGCTGATACCGACCCGCTTTATTGTGCATTTATAAAAATGGTAAAGCGTCAATGGAGTCCAAATAATAGTCTAGAACCATCTAAGAAAAAATCTGCTTAGAATGTTCACAATCCTATGACAATATGTTCAGTAGTTTTGGCGTAAATAAAGCTTAAAGGAACTGTATTTTGGTTATATATGTAATATAATTATTTTATATATTATACAATTTCATGTATTTTCATTATATATGTAATATGTAATAATAACATAACATGCCAAAGAGAAACTGAGATTGAGTAGTATAAATGTTAAAATAACAAAATGTAGTAACACTTTTAGTATATACAATTGGTAAATTATAAATTACAAAATGATAATGTTATCCTAATGCTTGTTACACGTTTAATTAGCTTTCAGTAATATAAATGTAACCTTGTTTTCTTAAATTATTGTAGTCAGCGTATTTTGTTGTTGTTTTGCAAACTTATTTTTTAACTTGTTTCGTCATCCATACAGATAAATACAGCTGAAGTGTTCGTTTGTAACATCAAAATAATAACTCTTCAAATATACCATATAAACCATCACCATCATATGTATATATCAGTTTTTTAAACTTCTGTCGGTATGTTTGTTTTATTCCTGGCAATGGTTCTGAAATGGTTGGTCTGATTTTGATGGAAAATTCCATTGGCAGATAGTTACAATAGAGTTTGTCAAGTTCTTCAACAAATTAGGAAACGAAATAGATACAGTTGGTGATTCGTTGGGTGTTGTAGTCCTTACTTTGCGACATACATTTTTACTTATAACAATATTTAACCTATTTTTTCAGTGTGTTTATCTTTTATATTGGTGCCTGATTCATCATAATCGTATCTTATCAATCTCATGATACATTTGTTAATTTTATATGCCTTTTATATATATTTATGTACTAACGGCATATCTGTCTTGGATATTTATGTGGGGTATTAAAGGTAATTTTTTTAAATTGTGGACAGTCAATTAAGCAATGCAAAATTATATATAAGAACTATGCTAATCAACTGCCTGTGAGCAGTAAAATAGTCAGATAAAAATGAAACTCAATTTATTTTTGTAGGAAGATGTATATTTACTATTACGTGAGGCGCACTAAAAGTGTCTGTCATGAATAAGAAAGACATACCTACTATGACTGGTCAAATATGAATTTGTTGCTTGTCAAAATATTTTGTTTTAGCTTTAATGTAATTTTTTTTACGAATACACCAATTTTGAAAACATTTATGTAACTCCTCCGTGGTAACCTTAGAAACATGCCATACAGCCTCTTTTGATGTTGAAAATAGTTATTAAAATTTATCAGTATTTAACGTAGACTTACTTAACATTTCAGATTGTTTGTATCTGAAATATCCTTTTAATCTTTACTTTACTTCAGTTAATACAAAACCAAACATCCGAAGACCACCCTGTTCACAAAACTTACATTAATAATAAATTTCAACAAAATGTTAGCTCTCGCATTTGCAGGTGTATCCAAAGTTCCCTGTAAGATGGAATGATTCATAATATTACCAGTCAGCTGCTTTTTAAAAACTTTTTTTTATGTATTTCATTCCCGCCAAATTCTGTCAGTAAGTGTTGAATATATTCATTCAATCCATTCGTTTCGCAATTAGTTGATATAGATTTTTTCACAGAAAAACATAATAAATTTATGATTTCAATTCTATTCTTATAATATATTTTATTTATTAGAGACGCAGGATTACTTGCGTCAATGGAAATTAGGTAAATATAGGTAATTTAATTTTACAGTCTGCTCGTTTTCATAAATTTTATTGTTAGCATCAGCAATTAGCATTTTCTTAATATTATTGTAATAAAATTATTCATTTGGATTTTCCTTATAATTAATATGGAATATATTTTATTAAAGCACTTTATATTTTTCATCAGTAGTATCGAAATACTTGAGTTTTAATATCATTTTGGCTGACCGTAAATAAAGTACAATGTATAAATAAAAATACAATCTAAAAGCAACTGCCACCATCAAAGATCGACAGTCCATTATCAGTCCCCTAATCATACCAGTCTGTGTAATGCTTCTTATAGAATGCTTATAATATTCGATTTCATATAAAAAGAGATAATGTACTGAACAGGGGACTGCTTCACATCGTCAAGGTATGGGATCGCACACTTTCTAGTTTGTTCCCGGATAGCGTTTAATACTGTGGTTTTAGAGCCCCCGTGCCTGTGTTGCTTTTATAAAACGAAGCGAACGGAATTTGGTATTAAAACGCTCTTTTGTACATTCATTTGCTAACAATATAATTTTATCAAATTACACAGCACCTGGTTTTCACAATTCGGCTATTTTTTGTTATACATATCACTATCTTAACACATAACGTAATTCAAAACGCGTCTTATCGGGAAATAGTAATAGTATCTGTTGGTGTTCTATAAATCTCATGAATAAAACTGGTCAACTTTCGGTATTTAAAAGTTAGAACATTTTGTAGTCTTACCCATGACAGCCAGAATTATTTCAGTTTCGTTACGAGGAAACGCTTGGAGCTTTTTTTAGTTTGTAAAATATAACGTTTGAAGTGATGATAAGCGGGAAGAGTGATTGCATCTTGAACTCGATGTCGCTGTTACTTACTCTACGTGGGTTGAAATATTACAATTATAACTATAGTAAAGTAAAATATCTTGATATGTGCCATAGTGTGACTGCATATTCAAACTTACTACTTACTTAACTTCTTCTTTCTTTCTAATGTTATCACTTAAGTTACTCTTACTTATTTGCCTAATTTCCAACAAAAACATTTAATCTATATTATAAAAAATCACAAATTCTGTTTTTTATACTTTATAGGTTAGCGTTTAACTACAATATCATCTGATGTTAAATGATGATGTGGTCTAAGATGGTACTCACGCCAAACCTAGAGGGATACTGGCTATTAAGTGCAGCTTCCAGAGCACGCCGACAGGTGCTTGGTGACAGATTTTCAACTTGAGATTTCTAAGGCACCTTGCACGGCTTCTTGCTCTGCTGAATATTTCTTAGTCGTTAACTATTATTTGTTGAGATTCATTAGCGACTGATGATTTAGTTGTAAATCACGTTTTATTCATATCTTTTATTATTAAAGTATAAATGTCTTTTAATGTTTAACCAATATCTCACCTCTATTCAATCTCGAAGTGGCTTAAGATGAGAACATGGTAAAACAAGAGGAGCTTCAAGTAAATATGGGCGTGAAAACGCCATCTGTTTTCAAGTTTCAATAAATTTAGGAATTGAGAAAATATTGATGAACGTGGGCGCGGCAACGCTATCTGTTGGGAAACTTAAGTAAATTCATAAATAACAATGTTTGTTAGGAACTGATAAATCTCATAAGTTAAAGATAATTTTTTACAATTCATCATTGGAATATAGAAATAAGCTCTCATTTAACTGTATAATAAACTTCCAAACGAGTGGTTATATTGATTATTTTTGTGTAAACGTTGAGCCGAGGTATGTTAGCAAATTAAAGACCGGCATTTTATTTGGCTGGACGCATCGGGGTGAAGAGTGAGATGTACGGCTAAGTTCGGCTCGTTTCGATTTCGTAAAGCGCGCTCTCTTACTCATATCGGTCTTCTTCCTAACTTGCCAAATCAAAAGTCGGGTACGGTACAAAACTGTTTAAATTCCTTTATTTTGCTAATTTGATATCTTTACAGTTTGACTTTCACTATGAACTATAGGAAGATAATAATAAGCACTAAAATATTTACAAGTCGGTGAACGGATTTTTTTGTATTAAGTAAACCAATCAAAAAAAAAAAATGTACTGAAACTGTATTTATTCATTCTTATATGCATGCGATTTATATTTTTGTATGTAACTTTTTATTATTGAACTGTTTAATACTTTCAAAATTACTTAATTTAATTACATTGACATTTATAATATACAAAAATATGTAGTTATATTTTTATTGGGTTCTGTGAAACCTCAGTCGTTCTCTATTTTTTTTTTGTATAACATTTCACACATACTTGTAGAAAATATCAAATTTAGATTTAGTAGCGAGGTATTTGTCAATATTCTCTAACATTTTGCCCATAAAGGAGAACATTGCAGGGTATTGGGTAACGGCACTGACTCTCTTCCAATTTTCATTCATATACTTGTGAACCTTTTTAGCTGAAATTATATTTTTATTTTTAGTAAATGTTACTAATAAATTTATTATGATACAAATCAATTAAATAAAAACAGTAATTTAAGTATTTATCGAGTAGTAAGGCATGATAATCGCTTCTGACTTAACTGAAAGCATCACATACCCGATGTGACTCCACCATAGTAGTACGCTTAGGAGTGCATATCCATTAATTAAGCAGGGTGGTAAGGATCTTTATTAGAACTAGTCAAAACCTACACACATATGATAGTGGGCTTCCCAGCCTTTACGTCTTTGGCTGAATTGGTGATATTACTTGTGCCTTCCCACGATAAGGAAAAATCTTTTAAAGCTTGGCAATAGTGCAATTATGAATAGACATAATTATTACATTATTATATATATCAGTTACGACTTTTTAAAATTTACTAGCACTTTACTTTTTTAAAATTTACTAGCAATTTACTTACATTTTTTTTCGTCACCATAGAACAAATTTTTAAAGTCATATACAATGTTGCCACGTACATCTAACAGGTCCATGTCATATCGTATTATGTGTATATGGGGATTTCCATCAGCACCTATGACGGTTTCACACTGACCCTCAATTCCGATATGGTAGTCGTCTGGAAGTAAAAATAAATGTTTTTACTTCCAGATAAATTTGCTAAGAAGATTTGGCTTATACACAGAAAAATGGCTTAGGAGAATAACCTTACTGGATGACGACCTTTCATGATGTGTAACAAGAAACTTATCTGACTTATCTCACTGTTGACTGGTTTCGCAAAGTGACCATTAATATGACACACGCATACACTGTACAACGAGTAAATTCAATGTACCTAACTTTAATTGTTATTTCTTTTCAGTGCATTTCAAAAATGTTGTTGCAACTTTTTATAAAACTCATAGCTACTTTTTAGTCCTGTGTAAAAACTTGGAAACCATTTTAAGCACTTTCATGGCATTATGACATACATATGACAAATTACTTAAAAATTCTTTATAAAGGTTATAAGGACTTAAGTATAATCAATCGATCCCAGAAAGACATTTAAACGGTACTTAGAGGATAAATATTTCCAGGATCTCAGTATCTTACTATTCCCTATATATCCCCTAAGTACTGGTTAAACACCTTCCTGGGGCCGATTCACTATGCTTATTCCCCTATATTATTATGTTGTTATCGAAAGCTGTTTTATAATTTAAGGTTCATCATAAAGTTAATTTAATGAGGATTGCTAAAAATTTTCTAGTTATATATTTATAAAGTGATAATTCGAGTAATACGTGGATTTTCTTCTGTGAGCAGAATGGCTGGTGGATTTAGCCTAAAGTAATCATTATAATTAAATAATTGTGATGAAAAAAATTTTTAGTGGTTTAGATAAAATCTTTTTGTTTTAGAAAAACATAAAACTAAATCTTTTAAATGTATTAATGTGAGTACTTTTATTTATGTCGTACCTTGAACAATTTTACATTTTCCCTTCCCTTCAACGTGTTCAGAAGCAAAATCTCCGTTCAGTTCATAATCGCCTTCGACGATCAACCGTGGACACATTATATAATAATAAAAGGATTCGTCAGGGTTGAGTCTGAGAAGATCAGTTTGATTATTAAAATAATAAATATTGTAACAATATTAATATATTTCCTATTGTATGATAATTTTAAATTTGTTATTAATTTTGCTGATAATAAATTCACTGCACTGCGCATTGACAGTAAAGAATGAAAAGTATGCAACTTCTACAATAAGTTGTTCTGTTTAAGTAGTCCGGTGGAACTGTAGAGGCCTGACGAAGCCAACAGTGTAGGTCAGTTCGAAAAAAAAAGAACAAGTTATTCTGTTTGGTGAAAAATAACGTTGTTATATATATGTGTATGTATATAATATGACATTTTGGTATAATTTATTAATCTGTCACAATAAAATATTTTGGTGTGTTCCGACAATTATTTATTGTTCTTGAGAATTGTTCTGTTTTTAATTGGTATAAAATGCTCGGTTAAAATAAATACCTGAAATAATATAATTAGAAACAGAATAAATTGCTATGATTTGGATTTTTTCACATATTTGAGTTTTTTTAAATACCAAAAGTTCCTAGACGTCTCATGAACCTGAATTAATTTTTCTGGTATTCTATGGCAGCAACACCGAAATGTGGATTTTATGGTAAGGTTATAAGCATTTTAACATTAACGGTAGATTTTAAATAAATATTTCCCATGAAAATAAAAACGATAACTTATAGAATGGTTATCCACATAAGATACAGGAAAAAATATTTAAAGATAAAAATTGTACAGTAAAAAATGTTCCAGAGCTCTTACGTGCGAATAAAAAGGAAAATGTAATAATAATGATCATCATCAGCCTGTAAGGCACACCGCAGGGCTATTGGTCGCTTCCAGAAGGAAGGTATGGGCATAATCACTACGCCAGCCCACGACGTACTGGCGATTTAAAACACTGAGAAATACACAGTTCTATAATATTTTCCCCATACGGTGGTACTACAAGAACATTCCTAAGGTTCAGGTTTCCTCACGATGTTTTGTTTCACCGTCGGCTGACGGTTTTATGAATTTAAATGAGTAAATGTACGTAAATTCAGACAAAATCGTTAATAATATACCAAAGAAAAGTCGTGAAACGTCATTGGAAATTCTTTTTTTTTACTGATTACACTGTTGGCTTGACAGGCCTCTACAGTTTCACCGGACTACTGAAAATTCCTGGATGGTATGTTATTTATAATCAAGAGCAAGTTTGCAGTCACGCTACAAGATACATATACCACGGAAAAATAATATGATGAACTTTATTCAACTCACTAAATAAATTAGGGCTGACTACTTACCTCAACAGAATTACTTGACATTCTTTCAATCCACGCATGGATACATTTCTCAGTGTATAATTTACGTTTGGGAGGAAAGCATTTATAACATCTCTGTACATCGGATCTGAGCTTTCTATATTATACGTAGGATTTCCTGACTCTATAAATTTTGATAAATGTTTAGCTGATTCAGTAGTGCATGCTACGTCCGTAATTTGGCATGGTATCTTTTTGAGGCCTGAAAAAGTTACCTATATATATATAAATTTCTCTCAGATAGAAGTACATATTACAGGTAATAATGCCATGCGAATACTTATTTCTGCCGCTAATGGTCCAGGCTACAAGGCGTATATAGCGACAAGGGAGACACCAAATTACTCCACTTTTTTTTTTTTTTTATATTATAGGGGGCAAACGAACAGGTGGGTCACCTGATGGTAAGTGATCACCGCTGTCCATAGACACTAGCAACACCAGGGGAGTCGCAAGTGCGTTGCCGGCCTTTTAAATATGTGGGCCTCCGGCGCTCTCACTGACCGAACGAAACGCAACAGTGCAACCACTGTTACTTCACGTCGGTTTTCTTTGAGAGGGTGGTACTACCCCGGGCGAGCCAACCCATTCATGCTGAAACCAGTAATAGCTTCAGCGTAGCTCTACCACCCACAGTTGTTGAAGGTCATCAGAGGTTTCTGTTCTGTTTCGAATTTGTTCAAGTTCAGACATCATATCGAGCGAGCCAAAAACGATGGTAACTTTAATTAATTTTGTGTGCAACTACTAGTGAGTCAGGCGGACGTTGTCCTGTCCTGATAATAAAAAAATCCTAGACTCAGACCACAGAGCCACCTGTCGGTTTCACTTATGCAGAAAATGCACATACATAAAGATTATGTTAAAAAGAAAACTCGATCAAATCATGCTGCTTCTTCGCGAAGAATGGGTTGTTTTCCGAACTTAATGGCAGTTGTGTCGTCCAAGAGTGCCCTTCTAGGTCCTAAATTATATACATAATTTTTGATTTTTATTATTTAAGGCGTGGTAGGATATGGTAATTCCGTCCAACTAGATTGCGGCTTTCATACATGTTTACATGTATCGCAAAATGGCTTACAAATCATTATGATTTTGATATCTGCTGTCAGTTTATAAATTTTTCTTTAACTAAAAATAATTTGTCTCAGAAAGAATACAGCAAATAATAACAAAGGTATGCAGAATCAAGGATATAAATGGTATTGCGTAAAGTGAAAATATATTGTTGTTCTCAGTCCGAGCAGAAACCAAAATACACTTGTACTCCATTTATGAAAATATTGTACTTACATGAGACTTGCGACGTAACACAGGACAGTGCCAGTAATATTGAAGTTATTAAAAGCATAATGTAAAATTATATCCTTTTGTTGTAAGACTCGTGTTTCTTAATAGTTCCCGATTAACTTGCGCGCTTAAATATAAATTCCGGAATAATTAAAAAAAATCCTATGTGAATTCACATTCGTAATTTTGGTGCCCCACGTATCATATGCTAACAATGCAAAGATATAATTCGCATTATTTTATTATTTATACCATATAACACACGAGTGCTCTCAAATAAATACATAAATATATTTTTTTGTTTATTGTTACCCATATATCCAGTGAGCTAAACACAATTAATAATAACTACTTTTTTCTTATTTTACTAGTTTTACCATAATAAATTGTAAGTTTTTTGCATTACTGTCAACGAATTTAACTGCTAATTAACAAATTCCATATAATAAAATACGATTGATACGTAGGTAATCGATCACAATTCGGCTTTCCTCTCTGAAACTCGAATCCCATCCCGCGGCCAACTTACTCTATCTGCATTATTACTTCGGTTTCGCTTAGAGTTGTTTCTTACCTGTAATTAGTATAGATGCTTAACATCGTACATATTAGATAGCCTTCCTCAAGAAATAGGCTACGAACTGTAACGAGAATATTCAAATCTGATTTATGGTTACAAAGATTAGTGGATTCAAATAAACAAGATAGATGGCACTAATGGTAAATGTTTACCGTGGCCTTTGAAGAACTGCAATACCAGGGGCATTAATGTATATTGGCGATCTTGAAGAGCACGTATCAATCCCTTCTGTACCTTCTGAAAGGCTCGACCGGTTCTCTTTATTTTTTTTTCATATGAGGATATCTGAATGGTTTTTAGCTATAGTTGGATCCGGTAGGTGCGCAATGGTTGTCACAATCAATATTTTTATTTTCTCATATCTGACTTAATAAAAGGATAAAATCATATTAGTCGAGATTAATATTACTATTAATTAATGAATAATTAGTGATAGCATGAAACATAGAGTACGTGGCGAGTCTACAGAAATTAAACTGGTTTTAAACATAGCATAATATAGTATAGCTTCAGATCTCTTATTATAGAATAAAGCGATAATGTTGTATTGTTGTAAATGCAAAAAAACTTTGAAATCTTTATTTGTAGATAAGCAGTAATAAGATTGTTTGTAATACATTGTTATATTCTTAATAGTTATTGTTGTAATTAGTGGATTTCGTTGTTCCTCTTGGCAGATAATATCCAATATATGTACAAACTGTGACGACATTGTTGGTAAAAAAAGTAACGTGATATTTTACCAGCGGTAGCATTAATGTTAAATTATAAAATATACATTTATCATACTTTAAATAAGTTTTTAATGTACACATGTAAATAAAATGTAATTATTTGTTTTGTCCGAAGTACCACTGCAACTACATAACTAATTTTGACGCGACTGTTACTGGCTAACGAAGGACTTTCTAGAGTATACTTTCATTATGCCGCCATAGCTAGTAGTATCGACAACATTTTACATAAGACAATTTGAAGTGATAATAGCGTAGTAGTAGGATGGACATCACGTCGACTAACGTAGGCTTCTATCACTTTTATGGAGCGGTTAGTGAAGGCAAATATAGCATTGCGGTCTGATGGATCTTCACAACTTTACCGGACTAGCTAAAAGCTACATTGTTAAAAAAAGAGGCAAGTAGTTTGTATAATTTGCTTTTGTCAAATTTTCCTATAAATATTACATTATTCTATATATTATATCTAAAGAAGACGACACTCATTAGATCAGTGTGTCTTGCGGGATTTATGTGCAGAAAAAAGGTTTTAATAAATTGTATTTTGCAGTTATTATAATCATTTCACTGTAAATTGCTCTGTTTTTAAAACGTATTATGTACTTAATCTCATATAAGTATTTTATTATAATAGACGAGGCGTGCGCGCAACTTCGTCCGCGTGCTACGGAATAGACAAACACAGTGATTAATGAAACAATCTATATGTCTTGTATATTTGTAATCTTATTCTCGGGTTACGGATTGGTACTCAAAACAGCAGTTAGCCGTGCTTCAAACACTTTTTTTATTTATATGCTCGACATGTAGGTCTTAGAAAGTGTGAATTTAAAGTAATAAGTGATCCGCTTGCTATCGACATTAGTCTCATTTAGTAACAAGTCTCACAGAACCGTTTTACTGTCACCTAATCTCATCTCAGAAATAATCGTTCTTTAATACTAGTTCACTACTTAAAACCAAATATTATTTCGATATTGTCTAAATGTGAAACTAATCAGTAACATTTAAGAAAACTTATTTGTGATGCAATCACTCGAAAGAATAACAAAATACAATAATTACAGACATTAGCCGATTTTTTTTCAGAAATTCACCCTAATAAGGGCCTAGTTGTTGAATTGCGAATTTCTATATTCATCCAATAGACCCAATTAAAAACCCATTGAAAGCAGTCATGTTTATTGGAGATAATAATTTGATGCCTAATATCAGATACATTCTTCATAATTCAACAACTACAAAAACAATAGTAGAAACCACATAATAAATATTTATATTACCGTAATTTACTTTTTTTTATAACGCCGACAGATAAAGTTCCGTGGCCAAATTCGTGAATGTTTTAAATCAAAATAAATAAGCCTACCAAAAATAAATTCGTAATTTTGGTATTGTATACTTTTATGTTCGTCTTTTAATACTCCAGAATATTGCAACCTATTAAAATAATTAATTTAACAGCATCTACAAATTATAAAAGAATATGTTTTTTTTTATAAACCTACCATTTAAGAGCAGACACACTAACCTGTGTCACGAAGCTTCGGATACTTGCCGGGCTAAAAACTAATAATGGTCGTACCCTTTTGTCACTTCAATAATAACTCAAAATTAGGGCTTCCAAGTTCCTTTGATGTGTGTAAAAACCGTGGGCCTAACTATCGTGCTGCTCTATCGTCATATAGTCAGATACTTCGTAACACACGATGGTAATGTGTGACCACATCTAAATTTATTACGAACATGGACAAAACTTCGTGACGATACACGCAAGTATAGGAGTAACATAACACTAATATTCTAATTTAACAACTGTAAAAACAAAATTAACCCCTGGACTGTCCAAAACCATAAAGATTTAACTTCTATACAAACGAATATAGACCTCATGAGGCATAGGTAAATAGACGTAGGCAGCATACGCTAAAGAAATACCTGATTTATTACAAAACTTTGAAAAATAACAGATGATGAATTGTAAAATAATCATTTTCATGTAAAATGTATTTTTAAATTATTTTTTCATTGGTACGAACTTTTTTTACTAAACCATGAAATTTACAATGTACGATGTAGTGAAATTAAAAAATAATTGAAATCATAACCTGCCATTTTGAGATCTAAGTCTTAAAAAATCAGCCGAGGGCTTATAATATTCATTCATTCATATATACTTTATATAGCTCATTCTTATTATTATTTTTATGTTATTCTTTCTTCTATTTGCACTGCCTGAAGTCTTTTTTCTCCACGATACCGCTGGAAGAAAATGCGAGCTCCCTAATACATAAACCAAAAGGTATTGATTAATTCAAAGCGTAATTAAGACATTAGAATCAAGGTAAATTCATGAAAAGTATAACTCGAAATAAACCTAACAAACACAGAAATAATCTCATTGTTATCTATACTCTTCCCTGCAATAATATTCTTACGACAGTAAACCAATAAAATTATAAGTTTAGCGCCACCTGTTGTTGTCAAAAGCTTAGTCTGTTATTGCTTCTAAAAACGATTTTTTCTTACATTTATGTTCAGTGAACAATTTTAGTCTCTTTATTCTTTTATTATAATAAAAAATTGTCCTAAAATGTGATAAGGTTTAATAACTTGTAATATTTACAACACAAAACTAATTAGAAATTTACAAATTTAATCATAAACCTTATGCGATCGAAAAATAAAAGTCCTATTTTACTTATACAAAGTACAAAATAAGTAATTCAATTTATAGAAATATGTAATATATGTAATATTATTTTCTTACTGGTGTTTTATCAGTAACCTAGTACTTTACCGGTAATACCTGTTCAAACAAACAGACAGACAGACATTTCTAAAAATGATCGAAATGGATTCTATTATTTATTCCTAGATACCTGCAACAATTTTTTTCTCAAAAATCAAAAAGTACAGACACATTGAATTTACATTCTTATTATATGTATAAATTTCATTCTTCGTGAATGAATATTGATTTGAAGGTACATTTTCTAGAAGCTGGTTTATATTCGATACGTAAGTCTTAAGAAACTCTGAAACTCCTTGGCTCACTATTTTTCTGTTTAAATTTTCATTCTTTCAGAAACTGTGAGCTGCGGAGATACAAAATAGACTCGATGATAATAAAACTTGAATGAAAAAATGAGTCGTATAAATACTTCAGCTAAACATGTACAACTTTTAATTACTACCGCCATGGATATGGCAAGAAAACCACATCGCAGTGATTCTCTTGCAGATTTCCGTATTTGGAATCAACTTTAATATATTCGAGTTCCTTAATGTGGATACTACGATATCTTGGTAGTAAAGACTGAGACCTTGGATCGCATGGCACTCACTAGGTACCTTTTATTTTAGATTACACTATGCTTACCATTACAGTAAGAGCACAATCACTTAGTGATATAGTAGTTTTTATTTATTTAGGAAACTTACAGCTAACATTCATGAAATAACAAAACAATAACATATTTAAAGGCTGATTACAAGTTTTCACTTATAAAAAAATTAATAAACAAATAAAAAATATCTATAAATACTAATAAGCAATAACAAACACAAGGTTTAGAGTTAAAGAAAGAAGTCTCTCGACAAACATTATCTAAGGCATGGTGCACTCGTATAAAATAAATCTACAATATTACCTAAAGAATTACAATATTTACATGCACGGATTAGAAATGCATTTAGTCTGTATGTTGTCCTTACAAGTGGCACATGTAATAGTTGAAGTTTTCTTAATATAGTTGTGGGCACGCATAACTGAACTTTAGATAATAGTTCTGGACAGTCTACAATTAGTAGTAGTTAGTCATTTTTATCTGATATCATAATTAAAAAAAAACTGAGGTTAATGAAGATATGGGAATTAAAGACAGGAAGATTATTTTAATGAAAACAATAGTCTCGTGAAGATAAAATAAAATTCACACAGGAACAATTAAATTAAGTTTATTGTATTATTTCTTGTACATTTAAAAATGTCGAAATAGTTAATTATGATTATTGTGTTTACAGATTATAGTTATATTAATTTTATTAACGTGACAACTCCGATAGTTTAACAAAACCATTTGTATAAAATTGTCACTGCTCATCATAAAAGGCATTATGTGACATGTTTTCGGATATTTTTTTACATGCCGCGTTTGTAATGTGACCTAAGAATGAGCCTGAAACTCAAAGGGAAAGGTATACAAAATCATAATAAAAGTAGTCTATATGTAAATAAATGTATGAGTGCTAAGTTAAGAAATAAACGAAGGAAATAAGATTACACGTAGCATACAAGAAAGTAGAGATGGCTGCGTCGTGTAACTAAAACAAAAACTATAACATAAGGTGTGTGTATATCAAAGGAAGAATTACGACATAAATTTTTGCAACAATAAAATAGTTTCACATAGAGTAGTATAGAAAAAAATAATTGGTTTCCATAAGGTCCGGGGCCCATAATTGAAATAAAATTTATAAATTAAACTATTCGCAGACGCTGATACGTACACAATACTACTAGACTTATTAAAAAATAGTGATTTAAACGTACGGTATAGTGCAAAAGTCTTGTTAATGGAAGCATTCGACATGGCTAGTTATTCAAGTGACGAAAAAGGCTTATTATTTCTTTACTTTCATAGATGTCGGAGATACAAGATAACATTTTGGATATATCGTTATTTCTATAACAATATCAATTGCTGATTATCTAATGCATTCCAAACTAATAATTTTGCTATTGATTGCGTCGACAATGAACTACTAGTGCTGTGACATGACAGTTACTTAGTGGTAATTTGAGTTTGTAACTGATTTCTTTTGAGTAGCGTCGCGGATGACGAACCTTAATCAGATACCAGGAAATAAATACAATGGCATGTCACTTATAAAAGATATATGTGATGTTGATTCTTATGTTTACTTAATATTAAGTTTAAGAAATAAATAATTGGTCAGTAGGAAAACTTTCTAAGTACTTGTTTATGTTTGATACGTAAACATTAAGGAATCCATAAAGTGCTGCATCTTGTTTTCCTTGGCTCACTTGTTTCCAATATTTGTTTATACTCTTTAGTAGTATATCAGCTGTGGATAAAGAAAATATACTTTATTTAGATTAATAACCAGTTGAATACTAACCATTTAATAACCCTAAATCCTTACAAATAACACATTTAATTGAAGTTCTAAAATTTATGTTAGTCACGTATAAAACTATTCCACTCCATATATATCACATGTATTTATTATACTTAACAGTTAGATACAATTATTTTAAATTATGGCGACATTAGGACAGAGATCCATGTCATTTTATAAAATGCGAGCAATCGTATGAACTTCAGTCGAGTTAGTTATAATAAAAAACTTAATAACAATAAAGCAGCAAAATAGCCTATGTGACTAAGAGTCAATGGAACTTTCCAATAACGAAAAAAATTGCAAATTTTGTGTCAGTAATTAGGCCGGACACCTGACAACGTATTTTCTAAGAGCACGCAGATAATAGAATGATTAAATCCCTCTTCAAAATAGCAAACATAGATTATGTGTCAGTCATAACAAAGCCTCGTTAAAGCAACGACAGCGCTCCTTGTGTATATGAAATACCAATATCTTCCTAGGAGTTAAGAATATGGAATTTTGCACATTTTATTTTACAATTACAGCTGCTGAATAATCTAAATGTATCAATTTTTTTGAACTGACTACACTGTTGGCTTGTTAAGACCGTTACAGTTTCAGCGGACTACTTGTGTCAAATCTGAAATTGCTTCGTTCTTATAATATATGAAATCAGGTAATTGCAGATACTTCTACAGATGAACAGATTTCAACTAAAACAAATTTATTAGTGGAGGTGTATGGATGTTTTTTACTCATCCATGCATAAAGTACAAAAAAGGTTGATGAAACTTTCACGAAGATAATGTGCGGTGCTTGATCAAAAAAGATATAAAGGTACACGAAGTCGAGGGCGGCTGTTAGTAGATTATATGGTAAAACAAGTTTAAATACCTTTTTCTTGGTTACCGTTATTTAAATTTGTTAAGTTATACGTATTTACGCCTTTGGAGTTTACGATTTGATTAAAATGTTTAATTCTGTAATGTTCTTTATCATCGACTCCCTTCTTTTTCTCACCGAGTGCATGAAATGTGACATCTACATGATCTGAAATAAGAACCAGAAAGAAGAAACCGCAAAATATAAGTTTATCGTTAGTGTTACCTTTTTTTATACTTTATAAGTTAGCGATTGACCACAATCTCATCTGGTGTTAAATGATGATGTGGTCTCAGATGGCAGTCATGCTAAACCTAGAGGGAGATTGGCCTTCAAGTGCAGCTGCCACAACACACCAACAGGTGCTTGGTGACAGATTTTCAACATGAGGGTGGTAGCTAGCCAGGCGGACATAGGAAAAGCCCTACCACCATGCTATGGTTTTATCAGGATGTTTTCCTTAACCGAAAGCTCCGACTCAGTCGCTAGGATTCAAACCCACGTCCTACGACGATATGTCCGAATACACTAGCAACTGAGTCATCATCGCTTCAGCCTTCGCTACCTTCGCTACATTTGTATGATAAGAAATGTTCTAAGGCAAAAGATTAGATCATTTCGATGAAAATGTTTGATTTATACATATTTGATTTTGTAGCTTTATTGATTTGAAATTTACTTTTTTTTTTAATAATAATAAATTTATTTTATACAACAACAGTTATATAAATTTACATTTTAGGGCATGCGGTACAATATTTATATTACAAAGTATTCTTATATTATTACAATTTATAATGCACAATATGTCGTTATAGTATGTTGCAAACTAAATAGACCGCAAACTATCAGAACGTTGTTAATAATTGTTTAATTATACATGATGATCGCTGCCACCTAAACTAGGTAATCCTGTGTCTCAGGTGGCAGTACAGATACAGATATTGAAGTGAAGATGAATATTATTAACTGGGTATGGTAAATAGGTATGGGTATTAAATGGGTCATTATTGATAATGTAAAACTTTTCTATTCAAGAAAATTGTAAGAATATATATTAGTTATTGTTGATTTAAAATTAAAATTATTTAGAAAAGTATTCTAACTTACCAGTTGTCACAGAAAAATTTCCATTCCCTTTTACCAGTACTGATAACACTTCCCCAACAAGGTCATAATGTCCGCGAATTGTTATTTGGGAACACAGTAAGTTCAATACAAATTTACTTTGATTTACATCTATTCTGAAATAATAAGATAAATAATATAATGATTAAATACATATTACCAATAAATTCAAGTATATGCTTATCATTTATGTAAATTATGCTTTAAATAAATTATTAGAAGCGCTTAAAGGAAAGGAAATTACAAAATAAATAAATCACAAAAATATGTGCTTCAATGATGCTTCCTAAAAATATTTTTAATAATCATGGCTGAAAATATAATTTGGAAAACGCCGAAGTATGTAATGAAGACACAGACAATCGTGGTATTTTCCTTTATAAAGATGCAGTATAAAAATATTTGGTTGCTATTTGATTATAGAACAATCTTATATAAATAAATTGATAGAGGTCTGAACGCGAATCACGCAAAAACTACAAAAATCTACCTTCACTGCCCACATATTTGGTCTTTATTTAAAAAAAAATTCAAGATATCTCTATTTAATACAAAGTTATCGAAGTGTAAAGAAAATAAAAATTTTATAAGTACAGCGCTTTCAGAGATGTTTATTCTTTTGTCGTAGATAAATACAACAAACTGTGCATACTCAGGACAACGTAGATGAAGTCGCGGGTATTAACTAGTTTCAAGATAGAACTGCAGCACGTGATTAGTGATTTCGTTTATAAGTACTTTAATATTTATATGATGATTGTAAATACTCTAAAATTGTTTGGACTAGTTTTCCTTCAACAAAATAAAAGATTGTTAATGATTCTTTGATTACTTTATACATAAATGCATTATAAGTAGGATTCGGACTCATATGCAAATAAATATTTATAATATAAAATGTTATCGTTGCCTGTTTTGTTTTTTTTTTTGTATAAATTGATATCTCTGTATTAGAATAATACATCCAATTTTTTTCCCAAACAATGCGACTACCCATATTTATTATATATTATGTTACTAAACAGCACGTCAGTCATGTGTCAGGATCGAAACCACGACCTTTCGGCTATACAATAAGACTTAATAGAAGCGCGCCACGAGGCTTGCTAATATTATCAATTAATGAGAAATCTAAACATGACCTAATCTATTGCAAAATTGTATAAATTTATGTATTCTCTAGTCACATTCTATGATGTTGAAAGATTCTTCAGCCAGTACAAAGATCTTTAAATTTGGAAATCGACCCATCGTAAGCAAACTTATAAGCTTTTGCTCGCCGCTTGGCTCGGGTAAATGTAGTTTTGAGCTATCCCTCGAGGACAGCACTTTATTTCTGAAAGAAACGTAACTTATACACATTTCAGTATCCCCGATAACGTATATGCAAAAAATCATGACAATCGGTTGAGTAATTAAGAATTGAAAGCGTAAACAAACGAACATACCGACATTTTGTAGATGTTTTTTTTTTGGTTGTTTGGACATTTTGTAGGTGGTAGAGCTACGCTGAAGCTATTACTGGTTTCTGCATGAATGGGTCGGCTCGCCCGGGGTAGCACCACCCTCTCACAGAAAACCGACGTGAAGTAACAGTGCTTGCACTGTTGCGTTTCGTTCGGTCAGCGAGAGCGCCGGAGGCCCACATATTTAAAAGGCCGGCAACGCACTTGCGACTCCCCTGGTGTTGCTAGTGTCTATGGACAGCGGTGATCACTTACCATCAGGTGACCCACCTGTTCGTTTGCCCCCTATAATATATAAAAAAAAAAAAAAAACATTTAAATTATTAGTAAGGATTAATCTGAATTATAGAATTTGAAGAAAATTATAAAATTAAACTGCTTACTTAACACGCTTGACTTCACATTTCTTCAATCCCAGCATTTCTGCATTTGTTAATGTATAATTTAGATTTGGCACTATACCCACAACCTTATCTTGATGAATAACATCTAAACCCTTTATACTCAGGGACGGTACTCCCTCTGTTACCATTTTATGGATGATTTTAAATGCTTCTAGTAAACAAGTATCGTCGTTCAGAAGACATGGTTTACTGGAAAGACCTGGAATTTTAATTGTTAGTCTCGAGTTAACAAAGAAGAAATAAAGATATTTATTTCTGTATGTATAAATCCAAATTAGCGTATGTCTTGTGGTGGACGTTGTGAATTCGAATCAAAAATAATAGTCACAACAAACACGAAGATTAAGGTAACCAAATTATGCTGTCAAATAATTCTGATTCTGACAAAGAGTACAGCTACGGTGCTATCAAAATTGAAGTTTCAGCGACGATGACTCAGTTGATAGCGTGTTTCGACGCTTTGTCGATCTACATAACTCCGAATCCTTTCGACTGAGTCTGTACTTACGATGAAACAAAATATTTGTGATGAAATTTTTCATAGTTAGGAAATAGGGCTTTTTCTAATTCTACCTTGTTAGCTATCGTCTTTAATTTAAGATTAGTTAGTTCTGTATAAGACGAAGTTCTTAAAATTATTGGGGTATATCGCATGGACCGGATCCGTTTAAGTGTTGAAAGGCGAGGAGCTAGGTGTTATGTTTAAATCCCGAGTGTAATTTTATTGGGGCCTAGAGATACGCATTAACTTGCACCTCTACTGTCTGTTCCTCTTCTGGCTTTATTAAATTTGGTAAGAAATTACTAAGGCTGGAATGGATGTTCTATCCAATAAGGATCTTATGACGATGCTAATGACTGAGTACATAACAGTACTACAGATAATATAATTTTATTTAACTTCATAATGATAATTTAAATATGGTTTCAACACGTAAAAGGCAAAGTAACTTCTAATGGTTAATTTGATAAATAGAATACAAATACTAGAAATATTATATGAATTTTAAAGCTACTTACAAAATGCGCTCACTGTGATTGAGAAAAACGAAACAATTAATGTTATAAACGACATATTAATAGTCCTGTTCGATTACAAATGTTATTTACGTTTAGTTTTGGAAAAATTTATAGAAACAACATTACAAACAACATGACCTTCGTATGCGATCTTTTAAAGTCATTCAAGATTTTAATTCGTTTATTTTGTATCTAATATTAATTGACATATTAAACGTTTGAATCCAGCGTCTAAAATTGCTATTAATTTTATTATACACTAGTTACCACCCGCGGCTCCTTGCATATGAATTAAAATATAAATCTTAATAAAAGTTATACGCTTCCTTTAACCGTCAGCTTGAACTTAGGTTTCTATGATTCTTCTTACGATTTGAACCTTCCACCTAATTACGTCTTTCTGAATATATGAGTCTATAAGTGTATGAGTGTGTGTGTCTTTCTGATTATAGCTGACAAACGTAAATTTAGGTTATATCTAGTTAACACGAATTTACCTTTTTGATAGTGATATTTAACCATTTCTGCTATCCATTTGATCTTGTCAATTACATAATTAAAAAGCGCATCAGTAGTTTTAGAGAGTACCGTCCATAAATATATTCACAAGCTCTACCTTTATATTTTTACGCTTGTAGGCTATTAATCAGATGGCGTTTGTGAAGAAAGAAAATTAATTGTATACGTAAAAATAAAAATCCAACAGACTATCACAGTTACATTATTGTTGCAACTACATTTAATAATGCTTAATAATAATTTCTTCTTATTATTTTTATTCGTATTCGCTCCAATCTCCAAAATAAAACTGTCCTCGGAAGCGCTATAGTGCGCTTACATATATTATAAAATGGAGGATGGCAATCTCTGGAAGGCCGATGGCATTATTCAAGGGGATCGAAAAGATTTGAGATTTGCTATTTTTAGAAATGTATTGTTATTTGTTTGCTTACAATACTTGGAGCGATAAGGGATCAATGTATAAAAATGGAATAGTAGTACATACAGTAACACATTTTAAACGATTGTTTTCATAAACAGAACAAAAATAAAATTTGTTTAAATATTCACCTATAAAAACTTTACATTACTAGTTCAGCATTTCAATCTGGTTGCACAGACTTAACATTCCGTTTGCGGAAAATGTAAATTGTTCAATAGTTGCGCTTGCAAAAAACAGCCCGATGAGACTAAGTTAACCGATATATAACTTATCGCGCATTACAGAAATAAGAACGAAACCAAAACGAAACATAATTTGTATTTAAATAAAGATTACACTGGTATAAACTATTTTACACTGGTATTTTTTTTAATACAAGTACGTATAATACGTACGTTTTAATATAAGTATAGAAGTGGTAGAGCTACGCTGAAGCTATTACTGGTTTCAGCATGAATGAGTTGGCTCGCCCGGCGTAGTACCACCCTCTCACAGAAAACCGACGTGAAGTAACAGTGCTTGCGCTGTTGCGTTTCGTTCGGCCAGTGAGAGCGCCGGATGCCACACATATTTAAAAGGCCGGCATCGCACTTGCGACTCCCCTGGTATTGCTAGTGTCTATGGACGGCGGTTATCACTTACCATCAGGTGACCCACCTGTTCGTTTGCCCCCTATAATAAAAAAAAAATGACGTCGACCATGGTGACGCCATTCTCAACATCAAATAAATCAGTTGACGAACAAATCTTAAATACAAAATAAAAAGTGATTATGTTAAACAACACATACAATAGTACAACTCTGTACAGTTACGGAATACTACAATAAAAAGTATGAATAATGAAGAAGTAAAAAGTAGAAAAGAATGAAAGTATGAATATAGTTTGTCCAGGTAGTAGCACGATCATGTGGTCAGTAGTATGTTTTAGTATTCGAGTCTAAATATGAATTATCTCCTGCAATTCTATATGTTCAATTTCTTACTCACTTAAGGGTATATCTTCTAAAGATGCAAATGAGAACGTAACTCGACTGTTTGACCAAATTCAAACTAAATTCAATACGGAACCCGAATATAACTTATACAAAAATAAAAAGCACTTAAACGATGCGAATTCCTTTTTGTTGTTATTTTGTATTTATTATACCGGTCGAGGTGTCCGATACGAGTGACTGCTATTTTTTAACATTTAAACCACCTACGTTTATTTATTGAACTAATTCTGATATTTATAGCAGACCTATAGCCATGGCTCCACACGCGTTTGTTATTTTTTCTTTGTATACCTAATTATTTGTTATAATTGTTATTTGCTGTAATAAATTAATTGAGTTACAGCAAAACGGCTATTGTGTAAATGTTTTCCGTGTTCATGGAGATGGGTTGAATGATATAGAAGTCGATGCACTGCGGCGCAATTTAGTATCGAGTAATTATAAATTTATAACAAAAACATCTCCTTGAAAATTAAAATAGCGCTTAAAACGTTGTCTTAAAACGTATTCAAGATTATTATTATTCTCATGTTCATATTTTAATTTTGGCTAATTCATTATGTTTCCATCGATAATTTTAGTAGATCCTTACACATAAAATTCATGTTGTATATGGAAAAAATAAAACGAAAACAGAAATATGAAATTATATATTTAATCAATCGAAATATGTACCGTTGATTCCGTTGCTGAAAATATTGTGGAAGAGAGGATTAATAAAAGAAGACGGTTTGTACTGCTTTATCTGAATTGTTTTTTTTTCTTACAACAGTTTAATCAAGTTTAGAAAAAAATCGAAATATTTCAATCCAAATTCTGTTTGAGCAAGGTCCAGGAAGTATGTTGGGTGTCGGAGACATTCCAACTACAGTTCCTCTAATTAAGAGATCGTCTATTGTGAAGTATGACGTGTAGCATTGTCCTAAAGCACCAATCGGCCCGAGAAATTGGTCAGTCTCGGTTGTTTATCGGCTAGCTTTTCCATCATGGCTTGGAATTGTTGACAATCCAAATATAACGTAATTGTCTGGATCAGATCTTAGGAAGCTGTATTATATGATACCAGCACTGGTTCACCAGACACTCACCAGTACCTTTTTCTGAATCAACTTTCGTTTGAAATAGGATTTAATAAGTTCTCCTCGGTTCAACCACTGATGAGCATTTTCAATTATAGTAAAGCATCCATCTTTCGTTATAAGTGATTTTCTTGTTATTGTAACGATTAAAAAATGTAATGTAGCACTCAATGTGTGTCTATAGGTGTGCTTTAGTTAATTCATGCGGTACCCATTTCTTGAACATTTTCATATTTCCAATTTGTGTCAAGTGAATTAAAACTATTTTGTCATTCACACCAAAGCCTGTCACTAACTCTGGCGTAGTTTGCGGCTGATTCGCTTCCACGATCACCTTTAATTCTTCATTGTCGACCATAATACCCTTCTCCGTAGATGGTCTACAGAGTTTGTTCCGTAGTTTCTTTTACAGTAATTTGCCCATGGAACTCGTATTCGTTAATACGCGATATTATAAGTATATAGCATATAAGCTTAGTATTTCATTTTGTGAAATAGATGAAGTCAGTCAAGTCGTTTAGTAAGAGGTGAACTACAAACACACGTGCCCCAAAATCTCTTACTAATTTTATAAATCTGAAGGTGGGTTTGTTTGTTGGGCATAATCGTCTTAACTATTCAACCAATCATAATGAAATTTGCATTTACATGGTCAGAGGTACAGAAAAGGACATAGAGTAAGTTATGGTCGTTTCGTCCAGGAAAAAAGTACTGCTCTTTTTATATTATAGCACTAACGACGAAAAAATAAAAATATTTAATTTTATGGTTTTATGAAACCATGATGCAAGTGAAATTTTTCTTCGTATCGCGGGCATTTAATTGAAAGGTTTCGGAATATGATTCGATTTAGGGTGTGAAAACCGCGTTTTTAATGTTTAATAATTGAAAAATGGGAATGATAGTAAGAAATCAATAGTAGACAAGATATCCAACTATAAATTTAATTTAAATCTGCTTAGTAGAGTACGGAATACATAATAAACACAATCATTGGAATGCCAGCCGCATTTAAAAAACTGAGCACAATATTTACTTAAATCATTGAATCATTTCGAATTGAGCCATGGGTGCCGCCATATTGGCCTTGGCTGCTCTGGCGAGCGCCTTTCACTTTACCCCTACTCCGCGGTCGGCTGTAATGCGACATTCTATAGATGTACGATAAAATTTGACGGGATGTAAAAAAAACATTTTCATGATTTCGAAGTCTTTTTTTTATACTTTAGGTTAGCGTTTGACCACAGATTTTGAACTTGCAGTAGTTAGCCAAGTGGACTTAAAAAAAGCCCTACCACCATGCTGTGGTTTCATCACGATGTTTTCCTTCGCCGAAAGCTTTGACTCAGTTGCTAGGATTCGAACCTATGCCCATCGACGTTGTGTTCGAACACCCTACCAACTGAGCCATCAGTCATGGGCATTAGCCAGTAAACATTAAAACCAATTGACATAATGCGATACTTCTGATTAAAATTGTAAAGAAGGACACTGCTTATCATCAGCGAACAGTGACTTGAAAGATTGAATATAAAATAGAATTTACCAAAGTTTCATGTATACGATAAACCTATACAAATTTAGGGCGTTCGGGCCTATCCTCGGTGGCGAGATAAAAGGAAAGTTTCACGAAAATGGATCGAGACCGTGAGTTTTATCTGATTCTCGTCGGAATTTGTTCAGCGAAACACATTTACGAGCGCTATCTTTTTACGTGGAACTTTTCTCTTTATGCGATATGTACCGTGGTTTTTAATTAAATTAACCTTACCAAGTACATCTCTATCTCGCGTTTTTCACTATATAGTTAAAGAGATTGATGATAATTTTATTTTGGGGAAACTGAACCGACTGATTTGGTTATGGATATGGCATGCTAGCACCCTGGATACTTGAGAAAAAGTCATACACGCTCTATTGTATAAAAATTTGGCCAATTCATGTTTAATAGAATAAAGATTAACGATTTATAATTTAAAACATAAATTGTTTAGAGTTTGAAATTTATTGACAAGAAAATATACTTTTAATTTTTTGTTGTAAGACAACATATTTGACCATAGTGCTTTTCAACTTAAAAGAACAATTAAACGCATTTTATACCTATGATGTTTTAAACATGTTCAGTAAATTATATATCATATAATTTATACATGAAGTATAGTTTAATATTCTGAATGATATATGCCATTTTGTTTTCTTTTCCATAATTTAATTTTAATTTTCTTAACTGAATTAACTTTCATTTTCCACTTATTATTGCTTTTAATTATCTATTGTGTTATCCATAATTGTAAATAAATCGATCAATTATAGGATTTAAAGACATTCATTAAAGATACTTTAAATTGTAACTATGTATTCGTTGTAGTTTGGTCGAAACAAATGTTATTTTATACATATCAGTAAAATTGTTATAACGCCATCTACGCGCTAAGTGCTTAACTAAAACCGATGAAAGCCTCCGAGAAGCCGTATTGTAAATTTTGTCTTCAAACTCACCACTTCATAATAAGTAAATTAAATGTAATATAATTTATTCGTATAATACATAATTTTCAATTCATATTGCTAAAAAAAAGTATAATATAAAATTTTATTACAGATGACTGCAAAGTAGGACTGAAAGAAACATGGTAATTGAAAAAAAAAACGTACATATTTCATCCACAGGTAATCATAGCGAATATTTTAATATTATCTTTCGGTGAATTTAAACTAGTAAAAGCCGATTTGTTTACAAATATTTATTTCATTTTTTTCCCACCTCCTTTGATTTTATGCCACCCCATATATTTTTGGTTCTACTTTTTTACAACATCAATATATACTAATTTGCATCTTACACGTATAGTTAATATATAAAAGTATGTTTTATACTATATCCTACCTAATATTCGGTATTGTCGACCTCGTCGAATTTACAGCGCCATCTGTCGAGGTTTTGACAAGATTTTGGAAGTTTTCACGTGCTAAAAGTGTAGTGTTTTTTGCGGAGGGATTAATATTT